>JBAJHW010000003.1:172190765-173590765 GCA_037013535.1 Intellagama lesueurii | reverse complement strand
TGCATCAATAGCTTAGAGCAATGGTTCCCAACCAACCAGCACAGCTAGTGGTCAAAGCTTCTGGGAGTTGCACTCCAAGAATAGGGGTTACCCAAGGTTAGGTACCACTGCCTTAGAGCAACAAAAGCATCTATAACTTAGACTGTCTCACAGGTGAGGCCCTGAAAAACAGTCTCCTCAAAAAATAAAAATGGAGCCATTTGCTGCATAGCTCCCTTTCCATCTCCTGTAAACAAAGACACTGTAATACCTCCTACAGCCTCATCTATCCATGTAATAGCATGTCAGTGATTCATGTTCCTAGCAGGTGTTGAGCTGCCATCCTGCTATTTCATGTATAGTCACTGAGGGTCTGGTTTAAATCAGGTGCCAGGAATGCGCAGTGCCGCATGGATAAATTCTTTGTCTGATGTTCCATTTAAATTAGACCTTCTGGTGCTTTCAGAAAAATTAAGGCCAAACAATAAATGCTAAAAGTATCTTCATGCAATGCACCTTGGCTGCTTCTTGGGACACATATTCATAGGCTGTGCAAATACTGTCCTTTTATGGATCCCTTTTTGGGAGGACGGTGTGATAAAATCAACAAAAAGAAAATATCCAGAGTTGATATCCTGTGTTTGCAGTGCCGACTGCCATGGTTGAGAAAATCACCCAAGTGTCCTTGAACAACCTGTGTCCCGCATTAATGCTATACATGGAAATATATGGGGAGAATGCTTCTGGCAATATTTCTCATGTACAGAATGCACTTATTCTGAATGTCTGAATTCAGCCTTAGCTAAAATCCATGTTCCTATGTGAATTAAAGTTTTGAGTACATCAAAAATCATAATCAAGATATGAATTATATTTTTGACTCTCCTCCTGAAATATGCTGTATATCCAAACCATTTAGATTATTTGTTGTTGTTGTTTAGTCATTAAGTCGTGTCCGACTCTTCGTGACCCCATGGACCAGAGCATGCCTGGCCCTCCTGTCTTCCACTGCCTCCCGAATTATTAGTATATTAGTATTTATAACTTCTTTTCCTTCTCCAAATGAACATATCATAGTCTCATCTGATTTTGGAAGTTAAGCCTTGCTGTTGCTGGCATTATTTATTGAGCACTGGAATATATGGGTATAGGAATAGGAAGAAAGAGGATAATTGTTATTACATGGACTTGCTTTGGTACTTCTCAAGGGGAGACCACAAAAAAAAGTCTCCCAGACCTTCCCTCTCAGAAGGTATTCACAGTCTTGTCCTCATGATATCTACCATCTAAGCATGGTGGCCTTATTAAACCTTTTCAGGAAGGATGATCTAAGTCTAACTACTGATGCTCATTTTCTTGTAGCCTGCCAAATATATTGTGTAGGAGAAGCTACTTTACTTGTAAACTGTTCTGTCATTCTGTGTTTGGTGAAATTTTCCTTTTCCCTCTGTAATTACCAGTAAAACAGCATGCATTTAGAACGGATAATATGATATACCATTGGGTATGTAACATTTCATTTGGCAACAACTGAATGCTAGTGTGGCGCAGCTCAAGTAAAGATAAGTTGCAACAATGGTAATCTTAGAGACACCTTCAAATTGGATGTGATAGTGACTAGATCTGATACATAAGCTTCAGCCAGGCTACCAAGGTAAAGGGTACCATATGGTTGCCAGTATCCCCTAAGGTTTTATTGTGCCCAATACTAAAGCCATGCAAGCATCCTTGACTGTTTTGCACAGTGCCAATGATGTGACCAGATATGTGACCTGCATACAACTGGCACCTCACCAGGTGGCTGCGGCTACTTTCATGGCTTCAGCTGTGTGTGTGGTAAAAACCAAGAGGATGCCACTTAAAAAGAGCTGCCCCCAGCTGTGACTAAGCCTTGATATCACATGCCTTTACATATTTTTCCTTGAAGCACCGGTGTCTTGTGTCCATAGATGCTGCCTGTTTTCTAAGTTTAAATTCTTTAGTTGAAACCAGGAGTTTTTTTTTTTTAAAAAGGAATTTTCAATGAAAGGAGAATGAACTCAAATGAGCACTTTAAAATTATGCAAAAGGATAGTTTAAATTTTAAATAATTAAACACATATTTAAATAAAAAAGTTATAAAACATGCATGTTACTAGTGTATTTTATATAATATGAAATTATATTTTAATAGTAGATGGCTGCAGTTTAAGGAAACTGTGATATTGAACTAAAACTGTCCCAAATGCCTAAAGAATTTGGCATAAATCTCAGAACAGGCTTGGGTTTTCTGTCTCTGGCTGGCTTAAATGGACAAAGGTATGCCAGGGATTGTAACAGGTTGCACACATCTCATTCAGAGTTACGTTTTGCCATATATTTACCACCTGTAATGTCGTAAGATTTCCTTGCATATCATCCATAAAAATGGGTGGGAATCACATGTTCCTCATGACCTCCAAGATTTCTGCGGAATGCCACGCCCCTCTCCCAGAATCTCCATGCAGAAAAAAGAAAGAAAAGAAAAGTGGCTGCAAAGGAGAATTCCCAGTCGTAGAATACTCCTGGAGGCTCAGTATGCATTGAAACAAGGTCATGCTCCTTGGCACATCATTTTGCCACATCCAATGAAAAGGGTTTTCACAAAACTGGAAGTGAACTTCCAGTCACTTCCAGTTCTGCTGTATGTGTGTGGGTGTGGATGTGGGTGCGGCAGGGTTTGCTGTACTCATGGTTGATTCTGATGTCCAGAAATAGGCCCCTGGACCTCTCACGTTTGCCCATCCCTGCAGTATCAGATGGAACCCTGATTTAAATTCCAAGTGGATTGTTCTTACACAAAGAGCCCACATCATATATGACACCCAAGGTTAAGATAAAGAGAAAGGAAGACAGCATGTCCTGGATCAGTGGCAAGCAGATTCAAATAGTCCGTACTGCTTACATACTGTCAAGTGCATGGTAGATACACACTGGAACATTAGAATGATTTTCTCCAGAGTGTAAGATGCTGGTTTGGGAGGAGCTTTGGGAGAAAATCATTTCTCCTGAAGCTCCTCCAAAACCAATATATTTTATTGCATATGACATATGCAATAAATGAATGCCAGATTTGCTCAAGAGGATTTCCCTCCCTATACACACACATTCAAAGAATTCTCACACCATGGATTGAATTTTCTGTCAGCACTAGCCTCCATTTCTGCAATGACAGAACTCAAGCAAACATCTAGTTTGTGACTATTTCTAGCCTAACAGCTGAAAACAGGTTCTCAGGTTTTTATGATTCAAATATATGCTATATTACTATATGAATATATTGTTGTTTAGTCGTCAAGTCGTGTCCGACTCTTCGTGACCCCATGGACCAGAGCACGCCAGGCCCTCCTGTCTTCCACTGCCTCCCGGAGTATAAATATATACTATATTAGAAAACCCTCACTTTGCAGAAAAAGAGAACAATAAATTCATATTGTGTGGAATGGGTCAGGAATTTAACATATTAGGAATATATTTACCAGAAGTAGACCAGATATGCTACAGAATGTTACTACTGTTAGATGAGACATGACAATCTCTTGGTCTGAGGAAGAGCAGGTTGGTACAATCCTATCCTGTCAATACACACATGGAGAAGATAGTTATCATTAACAATATTTGAAAAGATTTCCATAGCCCCACACAGTGTCATCAGAGATCAGGCTTTCTTGATCTATTGTTTGGTACCAGACACACTGTATGGTCCCACATTATGTCTAAAACAAGTGTGAAATATGAAGCTGAGACCAAATGTAACATGGAAGGGCATCAAATGTGGATCTTCCTGCTAGGTAAAAACTCTTATCCCAGTACTCCAAGTAACTTATTTACTGTTGATGCTGCATGCCAGTGAAATAAATGAATTCATCTGTTATTTTTCTGAAGAGCAGGAAGGCAGACCAGTCCTCTCTTCTCTGTGCAGGCACTCCTGGAGGGACAAAATAAATAAATTTCCTCACTACATTGAAACTCTGTGCAAAAAGGTAATACTTTAGCTTTTAGATCTCATAAGCCAATTTATTCTCCAACTCCCAAGTGACAATTTTGTTTGCCAAGTGACCTTCCCCACCCAAGATTTTCTTTACACTTGCCAAATAAAAACCTATATGGGCACTCAGAGGCAGCTACTCAGCTCTTGCCGACATAGTTGCCAAATCAAATGATCTGTTGCCGTAATAGAAAAGTGACTGTAAATTGTGAAAAATGCATTCATCTGTGTGACCTCGGTATTGGGAGGTGAGGAATTCTTGCCAAAATTTTCTTTCATACCAAAGAGATGCTCTCCAGGAATTGCTAAGCTGCGTTCTTGACTCCAATGTGTGAATGAAAAAACAAGCATTTCATTGACTTTTTTTTTTTGCAGATTATTTGCACAATACCTCTGCACAAAATTATACTCATTTGCCTTTGTGAAGCTAAGCACATGCTCATGCACACTCACAAAGTGTAAGCAGAGAAATACAGTCTGAGGGATCGAAAAGAGACAAACAATCCATCCAGTGCTGCTGCTTTTTAAAAGTCCATGCAACAAGGCAACTGTCATTGCACTTGGTGCAAAAATCAGTTTCTAAATTAATCTCTGAGAAACTGGTCTTATAAATATGAAAACTTCCACTTGTTGTCTTGCAGGTGAGGAGAAATTTTTTGAGATTTCTTGTTCTCCTATATGACAAAAAGGACTAGAGAGTAGTTCCACATCCCTATTGTGGTAAAATAGTGACTGGGAAGGAGGTAAATTTGAGAGACAAAACCAGTTTGTACATTAACATTGCAGTTTTTCTCTCCTTATCTTCACTCCTAAATATCTTACATTTTTCTTTTTGGGTTAAAAAAAAATCCTATTACGCAGGAATTTGCAAAGGTTTCCTTAATTTGCAGCCAATACACTGGAACAGTTAACTATGTTATTGAATGCACTGCCCACCCTCATCCCAGCTTTGAACAACAGTGAGGTACTTAATGGGGCAATACTATTAAAAGTGTATTATGAGATTTTCTTTAAAAACTTCCTATTCTTCATGATTAACTGAGTTGTCTTTGTTATGGCATGAGTCATACACAGTGCCTCAATGTCAACAGATTCTTAGCAGCAGAATCAGACTAATGCATATTTAAGAGCACACTTTGGCTCGCAGAACGTGATTCATTCCGGTAGATTTGGTGTGTAATTTCATAATACACTGAAGGAAGGAGAAAAGCGGAAATATTGAGAGATAAATTAGTCAAACATATGCAAATATACTTTACTTGATACGGAACTCCTTTGTATAGAGTATAACATTTTTAGGTCACCTTTCATTGTGAGTAAGCATTACAGCGCTTAGCTTAATGGCATTGAAACAACCCTCAGAAGAAAAAGGAAAAGGAAAACCTAAACACTGTTACAGTACAATCAATAGTCCTATTACCACCTAAACCTTTGGAAAGTCAGACTGTGAACCTCAGTCAGGTGCAGAACCAGCCATCTCTGCCTGCGACTCTGTACTTTTTTGTTTCCCTCCTTTCCTTTCCTTTCCTTCCCTTTCCTTCCCTTTCCTTCCCTTCTCTTCCTGGTATATGATTTGCCATTAAGAGACAATTCTTGTTTTTAAAAAAGTTAGAGGGAGAAGGAGGGCAGTCTGGCTGTCTTTATAAATGAAGCTGGGCTGGCACGCATGGGAAAAGAGCAAATGAGGGAGAAAATGGAAAGATTTGGGGCAGCGTCTGATTGAGATTGCCTCTGAGATGGTTGGTCACTTGCATTCAGACTCCCCTTCTTTATTTGTGTATTTGCTGATTTTTTACTGCCAGTCTTTCAGCAGCTGAATACTGTTCTCTCTCTCTTCACTCATTTCAGATCCTTTGATGAGAGGACTCTTCAAAAGGGGAGGGGGGAAAGAGGGATGTGGACTTTTCTATGGGAACTGAGCTGGGTTAAAATGCTCAGGAAGAGAGCAAACAAAAAATTGAGAGCAATGGGTAACTGCCCATTGCGGGCTGAGATCCGCAACAGTTTGCATTTACACATTCTCTCCTCCTCTTTTTCTGAATTGACTCCTTCTACAAATCAGTTCTTTACCTGCATTTCTGAAGACTGTAGCACCCCACTGACCAAAGTTGTTTCACATGTTTCGTTTCAGTCCATGTGGTCACACCACCCTGAACTGTCTGCACACTCCCAGATTGGGAAAAAGCCGTGTTTACTCTGTTTCGAGCCACTGGAAGACTCTCTTTGTACACTATAGGATATGGTTTGCATGCAGTAGATACCAGATTCAGTCATGTCTAGTTAAAAGGATGAGGTGCTAGATCAGTGGCTCCTGAACTTGGATCTCCAGGTGTTCTTGGACTACAACTCCCAGAAATCCTGACCAGCACAGTTAGTGGTGAAGGCTTCTGGGAGTTTTAGTCCAAGAACATCTGGGGACCCAAGGTTGGGAACCACTGTTCTAGATGATGAGAGAGCCCTCTGTCTGAGACTCAAGATAACAGCTGACAGTCAAACAGTACCAGGCTACACAAATATGTAGACAAGGCAGCATCCTTTATTTTCTGGTATCGTTTTCTTTCTCTCTCTCTAGTATAACAGGAGCTGAAACTGGTAAAGTTGCCACTGAAATTGTGCCCAAAGCTACATCCAATGCAAATGTGGGATTGTTTTGTCCCACAGAGATGCTTTGGAATTTTGATGGAAGCCAGAAAACTTGCAGGAAAACTAACAACATGACTCAGGGGCATTCACACATCTGTGGTACAATTAATACATCAAGATAAAGAGAAATCATGTGACAGCATGAGGGCATGCAGAAGAGGAATTTGTAGTGGCCTGAATGTTAGTTTTGTACTTTCCAAGAATGAAGCTTGTAAGATATTTAGCAGTTCAAAGGTGACCATTAATCTGAAAATAAATTGTTGTATTACATGTAGAACTGTAGTATTTGCCCCAGGGCAGCTCCCTGAATGTTAGATGCATCCTGGTGAGCATCTGTCTGCTTTTTTGTAAAAGGCTCAATGACTCACTGTTCAGGTTTCACTTTTGACGCCATATCTGGACAAGTTCAGAAGACATAATTAAATCAGTTGTTCTTACCCTGAGCTGTATGTCCCCATCAAGTTAATCTGATGTTAATGAAGTTTATGGTCCATCTTCTCCAGGATGTCTACAAGATAGAAGGAGATATATTAACCAAATTGAAAAGATAATGCTTTGATGCAAGTGGCCGTTACTTGGCTGGAACAGGTTCAGATCAATGAGACAAGGGCAACTGCTAGATCATCAGCTGCCACAATACATTTACTGCTCAGTTTCCTCCTCTTCATATCATAAAAAGTTGTGTCTCCTTATTTGGCACATTATGATACCACCAGAATTCAATTTCCCTGTTGTTTAGGGATCTGTGTATTTGTGATATCTCAGAATTCAGAATAAGGATCACAAGTCAGTGCACAGAATGATGGAACTCCCTCAGTCCAGAGAACTGGAGTGTTCATCTGGGTTTTGTGGTTGGTGTCATTTTATTTACACTGCAGTCTTCATAGTGAAGTAAAAGATTTAGGGCAATTATTTGTGGTGGTTGTTAGCTTTTATGTCCTGTGAAGTCACTTCCAACTACCAACAGCCCAAAAGTGCATGAGATGTTCAAGGAATAACTTAGCATTGCCACCCACACTATGAGTTTTCCCAGCTGAGCAGGAATTTGAACTCATTTCTCCAGAGTTATAATTCAGTTCTCAGCCCACAACAGCATACTACCTCCCATGTTTGTGGTTCAGCAGGATAAGATTCCTAGATTTTGCATAATATTGAGAGTCTTTCTATAAGTGGATACCCATTTCTTTCATCCTGATACTGCTTTGCTTCTGTATGTTTTAAGGGTCCCATTCTCAGTTTATAGTCTCTGAAATACAATTATGAGGGGAGATCCAAAATTAATAGTTGAAGGAAGAAAATAACATCTTTATTTTCTAGATTTCCATGCACCCTTCCCAGTCTTGCTACAATAAAGGATACCAAAGCTGCAGTCCTCTGCAGTTACCTGGGAGAAAATATCACCAAAAGCAGCTGGAGTTATTTTGGAAGGATAGTGTACAAAACTATGGTTAGCAGTAACTGTGAAGAGGTATGTGAAATAATGTCAAGGTTGCCAAGATTGTGGTCAAGACTGACTGTATCAAACACTCCCTGAAAATGTCCCAACTCTAGCAAGGAGACAATGTTGCCGTTTTCTTAGGCACAATAATGAATCAAATGAGGAGTTCTCCTCCTGGCTGTGAGTGCAGATATAAACATAACAAATGAGTTCTTCCATTTGTGCATAAGAGATGATGCAGAAAGCAGGGTCTCACTAACACTAGAAAAATCCAGGGTGCCAAACAATAACAGAAAACAAACCTCTACTCTCCTTAGCCCAGCCCCTAGGCCATCATGTGCTCAGTTTGGTGGGCATCTCGTGATTTTTAGCATAATATATTCTAATCACTGAATTTCTAAAATATATGCCATCAAAGAAAAAATATTTTTTTAAAAATAGACATTAGGAGGAAGGTGTTCAACAGATGACCATGTAGCTTCAAAAACTTGAACTGTATCCAGTTTTGACCCCTGTGTCTTTGGAAACCCTGGTTTAAAAATGTCTCCTCTTTTTGTCTGAGCTGTATGCTTCGAGGCTCCAATATGAGTGGCAAGATATAATGCAAGATCACTGGTTTTTGGAATGACTGACAAGCAGTGTTCATTTTTATTCCAGGTGTTCTTTCCTCTTCAGTCTTGTTAATTGCAGTTCTTTGGAGAGTCTTTTTGTAAGAGGAAGGAGAGAAGAAAAAATATTTTCATGTACTAAGAAGTAGGGGAAAAAACCCTTGTAAATTGAGCTGATGGAGCATTTCCTGATTTTTCCAAAGGCAATGGGTTCCTTTCATTCGATCTAGTAGTTTTTTGCAAATGGGTGATTGGAAATGTATGGAGGTTGGGGAGAGCGCTAAATTACAGAACCAGGGCTGTAGAGCTGGAAGGGGCACCAGAGCTTCTTAAGTCCAATCCCACGACAAAGCTTGAAAACCGCAGCAAAAACAGCCCTGATATACTAGTGGTGTTGGAGTCATCCCAAAATGATCTCACTTTAGCACCATTTTTTTAAAAAATGTTGCAGCTGTGGCAAAGATAAAGACACCATTACCGTCACACATACAAAGTGTTCACCCATGTTTCATGCAGTGAGAGCAGCCTGGTGGTGCAGACTTTTTGCTTCCAGATATTCGGTCGTAATTTCTCCACTGCAATTTTTCCATTGGGTGTGAAAAGCTTGTCTTACTCATCATGATAGGAGCTGTGATTTCGGGCTTGGCTAGATGGCCAAATGGGAGCGGGCTGGATTAGGCTAAACAAAGTTGCCCAAGGTCAGGTAAAGCCACATAGAGGTTTGTGGTGCGACCCAAAAACAACCAAACCCTTTCAAAGCATCCCTGATATGTTAGCAACAATTTTTTAAAAATGCAAAACTTCCTGTCTCCTGTCCTCCAAAGGAGAGCCAAGTGGAAATTTTCCATTTTTCAAGATTGTTAAGAGGCAAGATCATTAAGAGGCTTCTCCATGGGGACAGCCAGCCAGCTGCTTTGATTTGATCCCAGCGATCGTACATGCTGGAATCAACCCCAAAATGGAGTGATTGTACCCGCACCTAAAAAACAGCAGCCCCTAACAGGGCACGAGAAAGATGTGGGTAAGAACAGGCTGGTTTGTGCTGGCATTTATGTTGTCTGGTCACCGACAAAAGGAGTAAACTGGCCCATTCTCAGAGTAGATAAAACAGATGGACAAAAGCCCGAGTAGTCAGGCACTTGGAAACGAGACAGTTGCAATGATGATGTTGGTAGAGAGATAAGTAATAATCATTTTGGAGCTTGACCTCTGCCTATCAGGCTCACCCAAATATCTTACAAAACCAGAGACAGATGTGATGTTGGGGGCCTTTCTGCTGCCACCCATAAAGGTCAATGGATGTGTAGCACTCTGATGAACAGTGTGGCACGGCCAGGCCAAGAGCTATCGGTATGAACAGGAGCTCAGGCAATGTCCCCTTGCTTTGTGGGGAGCCTGTGGCAAATTGCCTCAGTTGCCCCTGATCAGCCCTCTTGTCAGTTTTGGCTGGCTTGTGCTGTTCAAGATAAGCTGTGTGTGAGTGTGTTTATTTTTATTTTTTTAAGAATAGGATGTTAGCTGGCTGTGAGCCTGCAGTTATTCAATATCAACTCTTTTAAAAAGCAGCAAATCTTGGACCATAATTCTTCAGTCTTATTAATTTTCTATTTCCAGTGTTTCCTTTGTAGTGAAAGTTATGCTAGAAATCAAAATATATATTGGCATATATATATCTACTTCATACATATACTTATATGAAGCTGCATTACAGGGAATCAGCAGAGATCAACAGTCAAGTAGGGATATATAATGCCAAATGAATGAATCATACAGGCACTTCAAAAATGAATATAGATAATTTTATAGGCGAAAAAAATTAAAAGCAGTAATGTATCTCAAAAACAGATAAACATTAAAGCTCTCATATGCCACACATGCCAAACTTGTTTCAAACAGCCTTTTGTATTCTATGGTCGTCTACTAATATTGTAATATTTCTCACATAAGCATATGGGGAAAAAATAAATCTCTCCTCTTCAACTGAAGCTGCCAAATTAAGTGCAACCATAATGTTACAGTGATGTCACCTGTAACTAAAATGGAAACTGCTTGTTACAAATAATAGCAAGTGGCAATGAAAATAATTAGAATTGTATGAAATTCAAGTAATCATGCAGTTGAAAATAAACCCAGCATACTGAGGGTGAAGGTAACGATTTTGAGTGAGTTACCCAGTCAGCTAAGATTTCCAGGCAGAGGCCGGTGGAGGGTCATTTTCTGTGGCAATTATCGACATGGAATAGTGCAGGAGTGGTATGAAGCCAGGCCCTGTTGGAGGAATCGTTCCTGACTGGCTAGTGCAAAAAGGTGGCAGCAGGTTGAAAGTAGAAGACCTGTGAGGCTGAACTCCAGAAAACCTTAAAAAAAGAGCTCTGCCTGAAGGGATTTGGACTTTGGAGGAAGTGCCCAGGGGAAGCACAGCCTGATCTCCCTTTGTGGAAGAGGTTTCTGGAGGCTGCTTCCTCTTGTTGAGACTGTGCCAGAAAGAAAATGTACAGTGAATGGGGAAGAGTGGCTGTTGCTAGCCGATAGCATTTATCTGTGTTATGCCATTGTTCATTTTTCAGTAATGATAGAAAGTGTCTATATAAATAGATCACTGCATAATGTACTATATTCAAAAGATGTGTAGGCTCTCCCTTCTGATTTTCTTCCGTCTTTTCAACCCTTCTGCATAAATATGGACACCTTCCCCTAGTGTATTTCATTGAGTTATTACATATAAATGGCTTGTAGAAGACTCTTGACTTTTGCTCTGATTTATATGCAGAATCATTCAGCAAAACATTCAATTCTTTACTAATTGGGAGTGAATTGAGTCATGAGTTCAGGGAGAAAAATGTACCCTGAGTCCTTTTAACTTAATTTCAACATCTAGAAGCAAATTATTATGAATTGTGAGAGGCAGATTTATGCCAATGCGTGCTGCTTGTTATTGACGAAAAAATTAGTTCCTTGCTTGGAATAAACCTGATGGCAAATGCTTCAAGAGGGAGATGTTAAATTGGAAATACCTCAATGTGGAGACATTTCAATGTTGTGTGAGAATTAAGATACTCTTTCTCCATGTTTGGTCAGATTTGCTGTAAATAATAATAAACAATTGGTAACAGCCATGGTGTTAAAAACAACAACAATTTAAATGTGTTTTGAGCATACAGTATTAAAATAGGAAATATTGTGTTGCAGAATTAAAACAAACCTGAGAAGGCCTGGGCTGAAGACTGCAAGAGTGAGTTTATTAAAAATATAGTTCTGTAGCAATGTTTAATATTCTTTTGAAGGTGTTATGGTAGGAGGATATGTACAGGTCCTTGTTTGTAATAATTTTAAATTCATAATTCTTGTCATTAATTTGTCCACAACTGTTAATAACTCTATTTACAGCATTTTTTTGATTGGAAGTTTAAGATTTTTTGGGAAATATCTGACTAGTTTAAAATAAACCACCACAAAAGAAGACCCTTTTTAATGCAATTATATTATTTTTATAGAACCCTTAGTCATCCAAGTCCCCAAAGGCTGTTTATGAAAGATAAAAATATAATGACAGTGCCCCGAATAACATGACCATGGCCAAGTTGCATTTACTGTGTATGGAAGGGCAATTATACAAGTGGTTTTTGAAGTTTTCTAGTTGCCCGTCATGTTTCTAATTGTACAGAGTGCAAGCAGCCACATACTGGAGAGCAGGAAAGATAAGACAGCTCTACTGCTTCCACAATTGCCTTTCTACATCATGCAACAGGATTAATCAAGAACTAGTTTCAAAGTGATAATTTCTACCCATACATTGGTTCAAAGAAGCAGAATTATGTCAGTTTACCTTAAAATGTGAACAATAGATATTTCTTTTTGCCATATAATTTAAATGCACATTTCAAATCAGGTCAGCTCTTATCATTAGGACCCCAGCTGTCATACCGTTGTTCTTGTGTGCCTTTAAATTACTTCTAATGTATGAATCTGTTAATGACCCCTCCCCCGGCCCAATCATTCACAGTCCTGTTCAGATCTTGCAAATGAAAGGACATGGCTTTTTTTTTTAAAATTGAGTCAATGCATCTCATGATAGGTCTTCATCTTCATCTTTTATCTTGTCCAAGGTTTGTCTTCTCATGATATCTTCAATATATAATAGTCTCAAAGTAATCATTTGAGGTTCTCGTGAGAATTCAGACTTTATTTGTTCCAGGACCCAATGGCTTGTCTTTCTGGAGGTCCATGGTATCCTCCAACATCATATTTCAAATGCATCAGTTGTATTTTTTTTAAATCTACACAGCCATATCTTTTTCTGCAATCTATAAAGCACAAACTGATTTTCTTCTGAAATTCTTCGGAATGCTCTAGTAGCCAGTGTATGTTTGCAACATGATCTCTAGTGCCTCTTTCTTTATTGAGTCTAGCTTGAATAGCTGACATTTCGTCCTGCATATATGGAGTCTTTGTTGTAAAATCCTGAGCAAAATGTTGCCTGCATGCATGAAAAATTAATATCACGATCCTATAGTTACTGCAGTCCTTAGCATTTTATTTCTTTGAGATTGGAATGCATATTGAATGTTTAAAAAGGTAAAGGTTCCCCTTGACAATTTGTCCAGTCATGTCCGACTCTAGGCGGCGGTGCTCATCTCCGTTTCCAACCCATAGAGCTAGTGTTTGTCCGCAGACAATCCTCCGTGGTCATGTGGCCAGCGTGACTAGACACGGAATGCTGTTTACCTTCCCACCGAGGTGGTACCTATTTATCTACTCGCATTTTTGCATTTTGCATGCTTTCGAACCGCTAGGTTGGCGGGAGCTGGGACAAGCGACGGGGGCTCACTCCGTCGCATGGATTCGATCTTACGACTGCAGGTCTTCTGACCTTGCAGCACAGAGGATTCAGCGGCTTAACCCGCAGCGCCACCACATCCCTTTTATTGAATGTTTACTGTCTATAAACTTTTTTTTTTTTTTTGCTTTCCATATTTGTGGGCATATTCTTATTAGGACCATATAGATTTGGTCTCCATAGACTGAAATAGCTCTGTTGGTATATGGTCTATTCCTGTTGATTTATTTCTTCCAATTGCTTTAACATCAGATTATATTTCACTTTCTAAAACTGTATGTCCTTGATCCAAATATTATTTAAAGAACTCTGTAATCCCTGCTTCTTGCTGTATCCTTCTTCAGTATACGGTTTCATTTCTTACTTAATATCTTACTTCTAGGCCAAATTCTCCAATGCTGTTTGGTTTTGCTTTCTTTCTTGCTTTTGCATTCCACTCACCTATGACTGGAATGACTATAAATGTATCCTGTTTTATTTTGTGATTATTTTCTCTCTGGACACTTGCATAAAAACTTATAAATTCTTCTTTTTTATCATCTGTAGCTGAACAATACCTTTGAACAAATGTTATGCTGACAGGATTTCCTTAAATTTGATCGATAGTATTTGATCAAGTATTGCTTATAAACTTTGGCTTACAGCTGCACCATTTCTTCTGAGTTTGTCATTCCCAGAGTAAAGCACTTCACTGGTATGCTATTTAAAACACAGAGCATAAGGTTTCTGCACCCACATTGCTGAGCATTTGCCCCAGGGAGAATGCAACTGTAGAGCCGGGAAAATATGCTTTGATCCAAAGTTTTTGAAATCCAGTCCTTGCTGGTTTCCATGGGTGAAACTGCTGTAGCCATCCAGATGACAAACAATTATTGTGTGGCAGGAGCAGAGGCAGAGAAAGATGTCAAATGTGTTTGCATGGCGTTCCAACTGCGGAGGCCGCTTTTGATCTGACGAGGTGCCGATTGACAATTTCCACTGGGACCAGGCGTTCCCTTTGCCTCCCCCCCCCCCCAATGACTTAGTGCTTGTCGGAATCAGAGCTAACTTGAAATCATTTAAAGAAAAAAAGAAAGAAACACTCTTTGAAGACAACAAGCACGTGGCTGAGGGGAACTGACACCACCGCGAGCACCCCTTTTCATCAGATCAAGTGATTCCACAGGGCAGAAAGTGGATAAAAGTGATGTCAGCCCAATCAGAGCAAAATAAAATAACCTCTGCTGGCTGAACAGAAAGAGATGATTCCCCACTGAATTAGCTAGTTGGTTGCTGTAGTGCTCAATATGATTCCTCCTCTCTTGAAGTCTATATATCTCTTGGATGCACCAAAACTGTCAAAGATGTTGGACGGCATTGCAAGAGAGCTCCTTAAATAATCTCAGAGGTGCCTCTGGACAAGTATCCTACAGAGATTCTTGGAGATCCTAAACCATAGCAAGCATGGTATTGGCAGTGTTTGGTTAGTAGAAGAAAAGTTGTGGGCTTAGAGGGTTTCAACTGGGAGGTGACAGAAGGGGGGGAACGTGGAAAGAAAACAAAAACTCTCTAAAACATTGATCAAAAAATGGTTGCTTGGCAGCTTCACATAGTTTCATATTTATTAACTTAATTGACAAAGTGGCATAATGAGATCTGGCCTTGACATTAGTCCCAGTAAGGTGGCTGTCTCAGACTACAGGTCCATGCTGCTCCTCTGTGCACTGTCTGGACTCTTGCAAAAGCCAGCATTTTTCTCTCCAGCTTTTAGAAATGGCCAGACAATCTGGATTAAAGCAAAAAGGCCCTCCAGGTGATGGCAGATCCACATCCTCTTCTCTCTCTGTGTGTGTGTGCGCGTGACTGCTGCCACTGTCACTAGGAGGGCCTTTTCTGCACTGTTTTTCCATGGTGTGACCACTTCTAACAGCTCTCATAAATGTCAACCGGCTCTTAGAGGTGGCCAAACGGTTGGAAAGAAGGACCCTCCGGGCAGCTGTGGTGGCTTCTCCTCCTCATATCACCTTTGCATCTTCTAGTGACATGTGGGGTGTACTGTCCCTGTTGCTGTTGCTTGGTAGTCTCCAAAACACAGCAGCTCTGTAAGATGGTGACAGAGGGCAGCCTCCAGGAGCAGAAGATGAAAAAAAGTAACTTTTCCCATTTCTTCATGCATGCAATAAGGGATGGGAAAAGTGGGGTCTTTCAGATATGGTTGCTTTCACTTTCTTGGGAATTATCTGCTTTTTTTTTTTTTTTTGTTTTGATAAAAGAGCAATTGTTATTCAAGCCCTTGGATCTGACTTTCTGCTTAATGGGAAGGATGTGTCTTTCTTTCCATACTGCTCCATATTGGCTTAGCAATGAGAGAACCTCAACTTCTCCATGGTTTACTGTCAGTTACCCTGTGACCATTCTGCCTTAGGTGATCCTGCTAGGAATCCAGCCTCATAATGGAGTCTGGCCTCCTGACAGCATTGCTCTCAGCTTCTCTGACACACTCAAACCCCTTCATCATGTTAAGGTGTGCATCCATGAGGGGGAAATGTGTACTTAGTACATTCATATAACCAGTATGTAGAAGTGGTAGGAGGGAAACAAGGGGAGAAGAAACAAACTTCCTTTAAAACAAATCCTAAAAGGAGGGGGGAAGAGTCAGCTATTAAAAAGAAAACAAATTAATGTCTGGCTGAATTTTTGCCAGCGAACTACAGAATACTGCACTGCCTATCTGCCAACTGGCATGTGGCTCCTCCTGT
Source organism: Intellagama lesueurii (assembly GCA_037013535.1). NCBI lineage: Eukaryota > Metazoa > Chordata > Lepidosauria > Squamata > Agamidae > Intellagama > Intellagama lesueurii. The sequence continues at coordinate 173,574,516 of JBAJHW010000003.1, read as the reverse complement.
TGATTATGTTTTCCCCCAAAAAACCTGACTCAGTGTAGGCAGTATCATTCCATCACAAAAATGCACAACCCATGTCATCCCAGATAGCTAGCATTGAAGGGTTTCTGAATCAAAGTTTTCAAAAATATGCAAACAAATGGATTATACTACTTTGAAAGCTTTTCTGCAATTGCATGTCTTTTCATCATGTCTTAGTGTGATCTTATTTATGTATACAATAAATAAGCAAAGCAAAAGCAAAGCAAAGCATGCTGTTTATATACTGCCCCATTGCACTTAAAGCACTCTCTGGGCGGTTTACAAGTTATTTATGCAGGATACATAGCCCCCCCCCCCCCGCCCCAAGTGACATGGGTTCTCATTTTACCGACCTCGGAAGGATAGGAGGCTGAGTCAACCTTGAGCCGGCTACCTGGGATTGAACCCTGGGTTGTGAGCACAGTTTTGGCTGCAGTACAGCAGTTTAACCACTGCGCCATGAGGCTCCTATCTAAATAATACCTTATCACTTATTTAAATAATAAAAGGCAGACATTAAAAAAATATAAAATGAAGCCAAGGGGGAAAACAACAGAAGCAAGAGGGAAGAGCCAATGTTATTTTACTGCATCATGTCAGAGTGTTTCTTCTTTTTCCTTCCTGGTATAGCCTTGGTAGTTGTCTGAGCAGCTGATCTTGTTTTCTGTCCAAAGTGTGCCATTCCCCACTTGAAGTGCTTTGTCTTAGGCACAGTAGCAGGTTCCTTGCTTTTATTTATTTTTCTTTTGCTGAAAGACAGTGCAGAGCTTGGAAGCATTCCTCCAAATAACTTTCTGTGACTTTGGAGAAATTCAATCAATGCAGCACTTACGTGCATGCAATTTATGCCTCACCATGTATACAAAAGAAGATCTAGCAAATGGCTGAGATAATGCTATTGAAGTATTCAGCTTGTGGTCAAAAATAGTGTAATTTTGATTTATTTTTCATTTTATCTATATTTCATATACATCTATAATTTTAAATTGCGTAATGCTCTAATAAGAATAAAGAAACACTCCAGATAACTAAAATGCTAGTCCTGATAGTTTTAAAAATGTGTCACATTAGCTTTAGTATTACTTCTTCTGGGAGAGGGAGGTGAATGCATTAGTGACACAGTGACCGGTTGAAATCTAGTAGCACGTTACAACAGGAGTAGCCCTGTAGGTGTTGAGTGACTCATCAAATCTCCACTGATTCAGTGGGCCTATACTAGTTGAGCCTGGCTACTGGATTTCAGCCACTCTTTTTCTTTTCTTTTAAAAAAATCAACATGAAAAATAGAAAAAGTGACCCATATGGCCAGCCTCCCTCTACCAACAGTCCTAAAATAATGCTTGGAAAGGAGCAAGAAACTCTTATTCCCAAACTGGTAATACATTAGCACTGAACATTAGCCCCCATTAGCCCCCAAAGTGAGCATTACAGGTAATGGTGCTTGTAGTGTCATGTTGTTTCCAACCTCTAGCACAGTGAACTGGCCTGAAAGTCATGTACCAACAGACATCCACCTATGTTGTTTTTCACATGGTGTTTCGCTTTAACACCTTGTGGCCTGAACTAAGAGGATGACACATAATGTCACAGCATAACATCATTCATCTTTGGAATGTTCTGTTCTCTGGGTTCTATAACTGCCATTTGGGAAACAGCATAATTTTACCAGAGAAATTGGAGAAGGCAGAAACTGAAATGTTCTACCTAAATATTTCTGTTAGTCACTCGCGCGCGCGCGTGTGTGTGTGTGTGTGTGAGAGAGAGAGAGAGAGAGAGAGAGAGAGAAAATAGATATAGTGCTGGTTGTAGCCTATAAAGCCCTAAATGGCCTGAGTCCAAGCTATTTCAAAGACCATTTCTCCCATTATGAGCCGGCTCAGGTGTTAAGATCATCAGAAGAGGCCTTTCTCTCGGTCCCACCACCTTCACAAGTGCGTCTGATGGGGACTTCTCTGTTGCTGCTCCCAGACTTTGGAACCTCCCTCCCACAGGAGGCCAGGCTCTTTGCTATCCTTCCACAAGCCGGCAAAAACCTTTCTCCTCAGGTAGGCTTAACCTTAGTGACTGGCTGTCAAAGAGAGGTTTTAAAACAGGATGGTTTGTATTTTTGCTGCTTTTAAATTGTTTTTGTAATGCTTTTACCTAACATTTTTAATATAATGTTTACGTCATTCTTTTTAACTATTTGAATAATTTACTGTTTTTAGCTTATAATAATTGTGTTTTTAATCATGTAAGCTGCCTTGGGTCCTTTGTTAGGAGAAAGACAGAGTAAAAATATTTTTTTTAAATTAAAATAAATACTGTAATGAAATATATTATTTTGCTACTGGGTAATCCTTTAGAACAGGAACAGAAATAATTCCATATGTTGTTAGTTTAAGTACGCTAAAATATCTTGTGTCTTTGTAGTATAGACAGTACATACTTTGTGCTGTAGTCACAGAACATTGTGTCATGTAGAAAATTGTCCTTTTTTATAGGCCATTTAAGTGTTACTTCTGTTCAACTCCATTAGGGACCAGACTTTAATTAGCCATATCTTCACAGTGGCACTCTAGCTGCTTTTCTGTCTTTAACAATACTTAGTCTTGTTGAGGTTACCGAATTGTCCCCAGAGACCTAATATCTAGGTCGTACATCCCTTTTAGAGTGACCAGGTGGAATACTAATAGGTTAAGCATTTTTGTGTTCCCAAATGTTGTTAATATGCTACAGTATAATTTGATATCACTACCCTTTTACTACATATGAAGGGAACCAGCCTTTTGTACTACTTAATGCCAGTGTTAATTCTGCAGTGTTGGATAGGTTGATTTAAATGAGGCAGAGACAAGGTGCCACTGAACATACAGTTTCTAACAGTTTGCAAGTCCTAGAATTCTCCAAGTATTCCTGAGGCAGAATTTTGGGAGTTGCCATCCAAAAACTCACATCTTCGCACTTCTGCTCCAAGCGCAGATGCACACTGTGCACTCCTCCACATATGTACACATGGGGAAGAGCAAGCAAAAGAAACAGAGTGTGTACAAGTGAAAGGAGTGGGCTGACATGCATGTACACAAGCAGGCAAGTGCTTTCACACAGGCACACCTGTCCACCCCACCTCACACTGTCTGTCCACACCCTCTGTGTGGCAGTAGTTTGTGTGTGTGTATGCATGAAGAGAGAAAATAGCAATGGTGAGTCCATCAATGTGAAATTTTGAGGTGAGTGCCAAGCAAAGGTGTTGAGCCAGGTTCTGGCACATGTGTGTTTCCCAGAACTCCAGCTTGGCAACTCCTGGACAATCCTGGGATTTGCAGTCCAAAAACACAATCTGCACAAGCCTATAGCATACATGGGATTTACAAAATGGATCAGTGTTATTTATCAGGAATGTGACGGTTAATTTTGTATGCCTATATTTTTGCCCCCTTGATGGATTGCTGCCCCTTCATGGATTGCTGCCTTGTCGTGGCGAAGGGGCTTGAGTAATTCAGAGAAGCTATGGGCTATGCCGTGCAGGGCCACCCAAGATGGACAGGTCATAGTGGAGAGTTCTGACTAAACGCGATCCACCTGGAGCAGGAACTGGCAAGCCACTCCAGTATCTTTGCCAAGAAAACTCCATGAACAAAAGGCTAAAAGATATGACACTGGAAGATGAGCCCCTCGGGTCGGAAGGTGTCCAACAGGCTACTGAGAAAGAGCGGAGGACAAGTACAAGTAGCTCCAGAGCTAATGAAGTGGTTGGGCCAAAGCCGAAAGGACGCTCAGCTGCAGACGCGCCTGGAAGTGAAAGGAAAGTCCGATGCTGCAAAGAAAAATACTGCATAGGAACCTGAAATGTAAGATCTATGAACCTTGGTAAGCTAGATGTGGTCGAACAAGAGATGGCAAGAATAAACATTGACATCCTGGGCGTCAGTGAACTAAAATGGACGGGAATGGGCGAATTCAATTCAGACAATTATCATATCTACTACTGTGGGCAAGAATCCCGTAGAAGAAATGGAGTAGCCCTCATAGTCAACAAAAGAGTGGGAAAAGCTGTACTGGGATACAATCTCAAAAATGATAGAATGATTTCAATACGAATCCAAGGCAGACCTTTCAACATCACAGTAATCCAAGTTTATGCACCAACCACTGATGCTGAAGAGGCTGAATTTGACCAATTCTATGAAGACTTACAACACCTTCTAGAACTGACACCAAAGAAAGATGTTCTTCTCATTATAGGGGATTGGAATGCTAAAGTAGGGAGTCAGGAGATAAAAGGAACAACAGGGAAGTTTGGCCTTGGAGTTCAAAATGAAGCAGGGCAAAGGCTAATAGAGTTTTGTCAAGAGAACAAGCTGGTCATCACAAACACTCTTTTCCAACAACACAAGAGGCGACTCTACACATGGAAATCACCAGATGGGCAATACCGAAATCAGATTGATTATATTCTCTGCAGCCAAAGATGGAGAAGCTCTATACAGTCAGCAAAAACAAGACCTGGAGCTGATTGTGGCTCTGATCATCAGCTTCTCATAGCAAAATTCAAGCTTAAACTGAAGAGAATAGGAAAAACCACTGGGCTAGTCAGGTATAATCTATACCAAATCCCTTATGAATACACAGTGGAAGTGAAGAACAGATTTAAGGAACTCGATTTGGTGGACAGAGTGCCTGAAGAACGTTGGATAGAGGCTTATAACATTGTACAGGAGGCTGCAACAAAAACCATCCCAAAGAAAAGGAAATGCAAGAAAGCAACGTGGCTGTCCAACGAGGCCTTACAAATAGCAGAGAAGAGAAGGGAAACAACTACCGTACAATTGCACTCATTTCACACGCTAGCAAGGTTATGCTCAAAATCCTACAAGGTAGGCAGTATGTGGACCGAGAACTCGCAGAAGTACAAGCTGGATTTCAAAGGGGCAGAGGAACTAGAGACCAAATTGCTAACATGCGCTGGATTATGGAGAAAGCCAGAGAGTTCCAGAAAAACATCTACTTCTGCTTCATTGACTACGCTAAAGCCTTTGACTGTGTGGACCACAACAAACTATGGCAAGTTCTTAAAGAAATGGGAGTGCCTGACCACCTTATCTATCTCCTGAGAAATCTATATGTGGGACAGGAAGTAACAGTTAGAACTGGATATGGAACAACTGATTGGTTCAAAATTGGGAAAGGAGTATGACAAGGCTGTATATTGTCTCCCTGCTTATTTAACTTATATGCAGAATACATCATGCGAAAGGCAGGACTGGATGAATCCCAAGCCGGAATTAAGATTGCTGGCAGAAATATCAACAACCTCAAATATGCAGATGATACCACTCTGATGGCAGAAAGTGAGGAGGAATTAAAGAACCTCTTAATGAGGGTGAAAGAGGAGAGTGCAAAAAATGGTCTGAAGCTCAACATCAAAAAAACTAAGATCATGACCACAGGTCCCATCAGCTCCTGGCAAATAGAAGGGGACGATATGGAGGCAGTGACAGATTTTATTTTCTTGGGCTCCATGATCACTGCAGATGGTGACAGCAGCCACGAAATTAAAAGACGCCTGCTTCTTGGGAGGAAAGCAATGAGAAACCTAGACAGCATCTTAAAAAGCAGAGACATCACCTTGCCGACAAAGGTCCGCATAGTCAAAGCTATGGTTTTTCCAGTAGCGATGTATGGAAGTGAGAGCTGGACCATAAAGAAGGCTGATTGCCGAAGAATTGATGCTTTTGAATTGTGGTGCTGGAGGAGACTCTTGAGAGTCCCCTGGACTGCAAAGAGAACAAACCTATCCATTTTGAAGGAAATCAACCCTGAGTGCTCACTGGAAGGACAGATCCTGAAGCTGAGGCTCCAATACTTTGGCCATCTCAGGAGAAGAGAAGACTCCCTGGAAAAGACCCTGATGTTGGGAAAGTGTGAAGGCAAGAGGAGAAGGGGACGATAGAGGATGAGATGGTGTGTCACCGAAGCTACCAACATGAATTTGACCGAACTCCAGGAGGCAGTGGAAGACAGGGGGGCCTGGCGTGCTCTGGTCCATGGGGTCACGAAGAGTCGGACACGACTTAACGACTAAACAACAACAACATATTTTTGCAGAAATGCAAATGGGATGTTCATAGGTGTGTTCCATATTATTCAGAGACCCATCCCTATTGTGCAGTAGGATGTGGCTGTGAGGCTGACAGGCCTAGAAAAGCTCTGTAAGAATTGATGAACCAAAGTTTGTAGAAAGAGTCTAATCACCTCATTCAGCTGAGCAAGTAACAAGCTGACCAGTTTGATTTAATCCAGCTGTGGAAACAAAATGCTGAGGTAAAACCCTTGGGAAGCTAATACCTGATTGGCCAGTGGGGGCAATAAAGTAGATAGCCTCTGAGCACTGGTTGTTGGGTCGAACGAGGAGAGACAGAAGGAGACACTCTGAAGGACTGATTTATGATGCTGAATATTGCTAAGGATTCTGGATATGTGTTATGGTAACGGGACTGAATTTAAATGCTTTATCTTGTAATGTATGACTATTGGAATGGACTAAGACAACTCTGTATGTATGATTCTAATACTACTACAAACAATATAGTTTTTCTTTACCTTAATGGACTCTCATTCCTCTACTTGTCTGCATACTGGTACCTGAATTGGATAAAACTCTGCTAGGGCTAAGGAAAAGGCACTGCCTAAACCTAAAGTCCCTATCAGAGGCTATCTGTGGTGCCTGTGAGAAGTCTTGTGATGGATGTGAGCATTTCCCTCCCTTTCCTATGTCGATGTAAGAACTGACAAAGAGCTGCTTGAAGAATCCCCACAAAATGGGATTGCATTTGGGATTAAAGACACTAGGGGGAATTTTCAGCAGTTGGGCTTGCAAGAAGAAGAGGAAGGAAGGGGAGAAAGAGGAAGTTCTTGAATCTGTCATTTGTTTATGTGAGAGCAAGCTATGGTTTTGAGGAGAGGCCCTGTTCCATCTGAGTTTCGGCCACTGAGTTCTGTTCTCAGAACACTTGTATTTATATTCTAAGATGGAAGTGCCTGTATTCATTTAATTCAATGCAGCAAAGCACTTTTAACAATGGTGGTGAATTAGTTAGCACCATTGTTGGTTGCTTTGCCATCTTTGCCTTGTATGGTACTGCTTGGTGTTTTCCCCATTATTTAAGTATTGCAGTATATTAATCACAAGAATGAAATGTGAATGACATTTCTAAGAACGACACGGACATCCTTCAGCTGACATGGGCATTAAAAATATATAAAATATCACAGATGTTGCTGTAGCGAACAGCCCTGCCCTCACCTGTCCGTCACAGCAGAACCTTAAAGCAGGAACCAATGAGGGGTCGGAAGGCGGAGCCAAGGGGGGAGGGAGCTGGATATAAAGGCTGTTGTATGGAGTCTGAGGAGATTCGGAGAGTTTATGTTAGAGAGAGAGACTGTATGAAACTTAAAAAGTGAATTAAGAGTGAGTTAGAGATCAGTAAGAATGATGAATGGAACAGAGAGTTGAAAGAGTTATAAAGTTAAAGCAGCTTTGAGTAAAAGACTAGTGATTAGCAACCTGTGATTGTTCTCTTGAATATTAATCGTATGTTAATTTCCCTGATTTAATAAATGACTTTAGTTTCAAAAGTACACGTGTCTCCATGATTAAATGGTATTAAAACAGTAATACCTGGTGGCAGCGAAGGAGGAAGAAGAGCGGGAACCTTTGAAGGCCAGGGGAATAGTGGCTTCAGAGGTGACCGCAACAAAGTGGTGACCAGCGGCGGGATCGAATTTAATCCAGTAACGCCTAAGGACAGAAAGGTTCCCAGAGCAGAAAAATATATTTTAGCCAGGGGATCTGATGTGGACGGAGTGGGTAACTCCCTAGAGCTTTTCAGGGGGAAAAGCTTAGTGGGGAGGCTCCTAAGCTCAGATCAGGGGGCTGAGATAGGAATAAGCTCTGAGGAAACCAGTTCTGGAAGGAGTTTACCTCAAGCATAGAAGGGCCAGGTGGCTAGCGGGTCCTGAACTCAAGGGAGAGAGTTCTGAGGGGACAAAGCGGAGGCCAAGGTCAGAGAAGCTGAGGTGACTCAAATCAGCAAAAGCTGGAACTGGTTAAAGCAGATATTTCTGTTTATTTTGGTGGCTAGAGGCAGGGAGAAACTTTGTCTCAGGCAAAAAGGCCTGGCTAGGAGCCAGAGGTCTAAACACAGTAGCCTGACAGTGGATGATTGCTGGAGAAGCTACTTTATTACACAGTCTCTAACTCACTGGAAAAAAAAAGAGAGAAAAGTGAACCTTTTAAATCTGAGGCTTGGAAATTGAATCATAAGCCTAAATAAATAAACATGCCGTCCACACGGGGGAAAAAGGCAGCAGAGGTACCTCATGAGGTTTCAGATGCCTCAGATCTGGAGGGGGAAGAAACTCAAGGAGGAATTACCTCAGAGGGGGAAAGGGAGACCTCAAGGGGGAAGGACTCTATAGAATTCAGAAAATGGAAATTAGAGAAAGCACAGGAACAGGAATTCAAGCTGAGACAGCTAGAGATTAACGCTGAAGAAAGACAGCTGGAAATTCAAGCTAGGGCTGAGGCAGGACAACAAGAGTTAGCCTTGGAGCAAGACAGGATGGCCCTAGAAAAGGAAAGAATGTCATTTGAACTAAGGAGGTTGGAGCTGGCCGCCCAGGTTAATAATAATAACAATAATAGCCATGCTAATTCGGACGAAAGACAGTTGTCCAAGGCAGACCTTAGAAGATTCCCTGTATTTAGGAGAGGCGAAAATCCTGAATCTTTTATTTGTCTGTTTGAGCGTGCCTGTGAAGATTTTGAAGTAAAGGGATCAGAACGTATGATTGTGATGAGGTCCCTGATAGGTGGCGAATTAGCGGATATATACGCCCAGATGCCATTGGAATTAGTGAGGGATTTTGAGGAATTTAAAAAGTTGGTATTCTCAAGGTTTGGCATCAATGCTGAGCATTTGAGACGTAAGTTCAGAGCCCTGACAAAAAAACCTGAAGAATCCTATTCTCAACTGGGGGCGAACTTGACCACATATCTTGACAAATGGCTTCAACAGGAAGGAGTTGAGTCTGTACAAGATATTAAGAACATCATGGGGCTAGAGCAATTCTATTCACTGCTACCGGGGGACCTGAGGTACTTAGTAAGGGATAAAAAGCCCAGAGATGTTCCTGAAGCTGGGGGGGGGGGGGTCGCGGATTTTATTTCCCACATTCGAAACCCAAATTTTTCTGAGGTAAAAATGGGAAGAAAAACATGGGATGACAGTAAAAAGGAGCCCAAGGGTTACTTCAAGAACCAGCAGGCAAGTGGCGGCCATTTTATAGGCAAGACCACAGAACAGAGCCAGCCAAAATACAAGCCCTGGGGAGGGGAGGGAGATAAGACCCTTAGCCCAGAACCAAGAATCTTCAAATCGTGTTTTGGATGCGGCGAGAGAGGCCATTACATTTCACAATGTGCTAAAGTCAGAGAAGGGGGTCAAAAGGCCAATTTACCCAAGCCTAAGTCAGTGTACTGCGTGCAGCAAAGCAAAGTTACCTCAGAGAATGGCGAAACCGTAACCAATAATACAAGTACAGCTAGGGAGGAGAGTCATGAACAGCGAGCTGAACAGCTGCCTGTAGCTGATATAGTCCATTGCTATTTAATAGAGGCCAACCAGGAGCTTTAAAAGTTCTGGTGACAGCATTCACGTAAATGGGACAAAATGTATGGCTCTGAAAGACTCGTGCTCTCAAGTTACTTTGTGCCATCCTGACATCATTCCTCCAGAGAACGTATTGGACGGTGAAAGCCTGACAGTTAAAGGAATAGGTGCAGAAATAATTACCATGCCAGTGGCTGAGGTACCTATAAGTTATCAAGAAAAACAATGGATAATAGAAGATAAGAAAATCAACATTCTAAAACAAATCCCATGGCAAGTGAGGCAGAGAAGGAAGGAATATACCTCTTTGGTACAGCTATTACAACAAAATGGAATCTCATATAGATGGCTAACACCAGAAGGGTTATTTTTCCGGATTGATACGCAGAGGTATAATATAACGTCTCCGATGAAAGCACAAGATTTTATAGAAAAAAATGAGAAGAAGCTGAAAAAACCTGGGGACAAGAAGCCAGAAGAAAGATCTCGAGAAGAGCAAATGCAATTATCACAACCAGAATCAGACACTGAGTCAGGAGAACAAGAAGCAACTGAGCCAAGATGTACCAGAAGGACGATGAAGAAAAAACAAAAGGATAGTAACTTAAACCAAAATGTCTAGAAAACAAATGAAGATTTTATCAGTAAATGTAAATGGGCTAAACTCACCCCAAAAGCAAAAAAAAATCTTCCTACAACTGCAAAAACAGAAATCTGATGTTATATGCATCCAAGAAACTCATGTGAAAAGAAAGGACTTGAAATTATTAGAATGGCCAAGACTAGGAAAACTATTCGCGGCTTCAGACGTGAGCAAAAAGAAGAAAGGAGTAGCCATTTATATCAAGAAGGAATGGGAACCTTGCCTGATCTTTGCTTCAGAGGATGGAAGGATAGTAATGGTGGAAATACAAAGAGAATCCAAGAAATTTTTGATAGTTAATATCTATGCACCAAATGGAAATCAAGAAAATTTTTATAAACAACTGCAAAGAGAATTGGTAAATAAAGATTATGATCATTATTGCATAATGGGAGATTTAAATGCCGTCTTTGACAGAGAACTAGACACAAAAACAGAAAAACCAAGTAAAAAGAAGAGAAGCACTATTCCAAGAAATTTCTTACAATTAGCAGAAGAATTAAACATTGTAGATGCATGGAGAACATGTAATCCAAAGACAAGGGATTATACCTTCTACTCCAACAGGCATAAATCATGGTCAAGGATTGATACATGCTGGATGTCAACAAACCTAATGAAAGAATTGGAACAAATAGATATTTTACCCAATACATTTGCAGACCATAACCCAATTTTGTTACAAATAGGCAGTAGATCAAGAGTATTTAATTGGAAGCTTAATACATTACATCTAAAAAATGAAGAATTTAAGAAACAAGCAAAGGAAGAAATTGACTTTTTCTTTAAACAGAATATGAGACCAGACATCTCAATGTTTATGGTCTGGGAGGCAAGTAAGGCTTTTTTTAGAGGAATAGCCATAAGATTTGCAGCAAAACAAAAAAGAGAAAGACGGAAAAAATATGAGATTCTGGAAAACAGATTAGCTTCAGAGGAGAGACAGTTGAAACAAAATCCAACAAATAAAGAATTGATAGAGAAGATAAAATCTACACAACACCAGATAAATATATTGCTCACTGAAGAAATCGCAAAGAAGTTCAAATATGCAAAGCAAAAATTTTTCGAGAACGCAAATAAACCGGGAAGATGGTTAGCATATAAATTAAGGAAAGAGAAGGAGAAGACAATAATCCGAACTTTGAAAGATGAAAAGGGAATAGACAAATTCAAACAGGAAGAAATAAAAAAAATTGCTGAAGATTTCTATCGGAAACTATACAAGAAAAAAGAAGTGGATAGAGGAACCCAGGAAGAATATATATTAAAGCATAACAAAATGAAATTGACTAAAGAACAAATTCAGTCCTTAAATGAGCCTATAACACATGCAGAAATTATAGAAGCCTTTAAAAAACAAAAAAATGGGAAAGCACCAGGCCCGGACGGGCTATCAGCGGAATATTACAAAGAACTGGAAGAGGTGCTATTCCAACCATTTAAGAAGTTACTAGAATGTGTCGAAAAAGAAGGAAAAATACCAGCAACATGGACTGAAGCGATAATTTCTCTAATACATAAGGAAAACACGGAAGGTAAAGAAATACAAAATTATAGGCCGATCTCATTGTTGAATGTGGATTACAAAATATATGCGACCATCCTGGCAACTAGAATGAAAAGAATTTTAATCCATTTGATACATCAAGATCAGTCTGGGTTTCTTCCAAAAAGGCAGATGAAGAATAATATAAGGATAGTCCTAAACTCCTTGGAATATTATGAAGCACACCCGGAGAAACAGATGGCCATGATATTCTTAGATGCGGAGAAAGCCTTCGATAATCTTGACTGGAATTTTTTGATATATACGTTGGAAACACTGCAGGTTGGAGAAAGATTTATGAAACTAATTAAAGCAATATATACTGAGCAAAAGGCAAAAGTGAGAATTAATGGCGAGCTATCAAAAGAAATCCAAATACAGAAAGGCACTAGACAGGGATGTCCACTGTCCCCACTTTTATTTATCTTGACTTTAGAAATATTAAATGAACAAATTAGAGGAAAAAAGGAATTGAAAGGATTAAAAGTAAAAGACCAAGTCTATAAATTACAGGCCTTTGCGGACGATTTAGTTATTATACTGGAAGATCCACTATATTCAATAGAGGACTTGATGGTAACGTTAAAAAACTTTGGTGACATGGCAGGAATGAGAATAAATCAAAAGAAGACTAAAATACTTACTAAAAACATGAGAGAACCAAAACGACAGGAGCTAATAGAGAAGACGAATTTCCAAGAGGAAAAGAAAATCAGATATCTAGGGATACAAATCACAAAGAAGACAAGTACACTATTTAAAGATAACTACATGAAACTAATGAAGGTGATACAGAACAATTTGGAGAAATGGGACAAATTACAACTATCGTTGCTGGGAAGAATTGCGACGATCAAAATGAATATTTTGCCGAAAATCTTATTTTTATTCCAGTCAATTCCTATCATATTAAAACAGTCCTTTTTCAAAGAATTCAATAAGATAATTATGAGATTTATATGGCAAGGCAAAAAACCAAGAATTAAAATTAAGGCAATGCAGGATGCTAAGCAGAGGGGTGGTTTTGGTCTTCCAGATTGGGTTCTGTATTATAGATCTTGTATTTTAGATTGGATAAAAGAATGGATAACTCTAGAAAACGATAGAATACTCAACCTGGAAGGACACGATTTGCAATTAGGGTGGCATGCCTATATATGCAGTGGTGGGATTCAGCCGGTTCGCACCGGTTCTACAGAACCGGTACCTAATGTACGATGGGTTCTGCAGAACCGTTTGCTGGCCTGCTGAATTCCACCACTGACCCACTGATACACCCAGGCGCCTGCAGCCAAACCTCAAAATCTGAGCCACCTCTCCCTCCTTCCTTGGTTAAGGCACTTGTAAATCCTCCGCACTTGTAAATCCTCCGTTCTTTTAGAGATCGGAGATAAGCCAGCTTGATTGGTTACAGCTGTACAACAAAGCCGGGGCAGTCAATGACTGCTTCCGCCGGAGGTGACTGAGAGCACGAGGGAAAACTTCAATTAAGGAGGGAAGAAAGATGCGAGAGAGCGACGGGTGGCTTCATAGAGCTTGTTTAAAAGTAAGATTGTAGAAAATTTAGGGAGGGAGGGAGGGTGTATGTGAGAGAGAGACTGGCTTTTATAAAACCATGAAAAAAGGTCGTGACTGCAAGGGAGAGAACTTCTGTTCCTGCTTTATTTTCCTGGGTTTGTACAACTGAAAGCTAGATACTCTTTATTATAGACGATGATTACATGGGAGGGGGATGTATGTTTTAAATTGAAAGAAATTCCTGTGATCCTGAACACATTTACTTGGAAGTAAGCCCTGCTGAACTCTGTGAGACTTGGCACTAAATTGACTGGATCAGGCTACATCTTTATTTGTCAAGCGTTTAGTCTGAATTTGAAAAGCCCATTTTTCTCTTTTTTCTACTCACTGCTTTTACAGAGTGTTGCTCTTGTGATCCTCTGCTCCAGTATCTATGGGAAGATTTAGGTTTAAAGTAGGCTCTTGATTTAGTATAGAGTGGCTACAGAACACCAGTCAGTGGACTTTGGTTCAGCACTTTACATTTTGTCCTACGAATTAAAGACAGCCACTCATTTATGTGAAAGAAAGTAAAAAGATGACCTTGGAAACAAACAGCCATTGGAATGGTTGCTGAACAGGCTTGCTACCCCTGGCAATTCCAGCTGTGAACAATCAAGCTGGCTCCAGTCTGTACAGCTGAAAGCTAGAGGCTGCTTATTGGTCACACAAGAATGTGACAGAATCTTAGGCATTGTTGTGTGTCTCTTTATGTATATGCATCTCTGTTGATTTAGATCAGGGGTAGGAATCATGGAGTTTTGGAGGGGCATATGCAATCCCAAGCCTGTTGTGCGCCACAGCTCTCCTACGTTCTAAAATGATGATGATGATGATGATTGGCAAAGAAAAAGAACAAATTACCATATCTGGAAGCCAAAACTGTGTTTTTTTGTAGACCCTGATTAAAACCTCAAAATGGTTATTAGCTGGAACATGTTGGTCTATTTTATTGAGTAATAATATTTTACATATTGAGACTCTGCACATTACACTCCTGGAACTTTCCAGCAAGATAGTTTATCTTTTAAATATGATACTGCCTTGCATACCTTTTTTTTTAGTGCTTAGAAATAATTTCTGCCAAATTTGACATAGACTTCCAGCTACTTCTGATGTTGTTTTTTTAAAGCATGGTGGAGTGCTTGCTAGATAGATGTAGGAGGCTAGCCCCATGTTAGCCATCCTTTATCCACATTGTATACAGTATTTCTCTGTCTAGTAGTGAACTCAAGTTGTGCTAACAATAATAGAGTCAAAGTGAGGCTGCTACAAAAGAAGAACCTGGGTTAAACACTCCATATTCATTTTTAAAAAATGGTAAAGTGGCAAGCTGGTTCTGAACAGCATGCCGGTGGAGTATGCTCAGTAGCTGTGGAATGTTTGAGAAAAGGAAAAATGGGGAATGGCATTGGGTGAACAGAATGGAGTATTCTGGGAACACAAACAGGAGCAGATTTATAAGATTCTGAAAATATATTGCAACATTTTCTTGCAGGTTGTATGTGCATATATGATATATAAAATTTAGTTATGTTGAGTCTATGCTGTGTATTCTCAGTATTCCCCATGGTGTTAGGCAGAGATGCTTACCATCTTACTTGGGTAGAGACCAAGTAAAATCTTTGTACTAGATAGGATCTGAGACCTTTCTCCGCCCAGAGACCTTTGGGTAGTGTGGGCGGCATATAAGTTAAATAAATAAATAAAAATAAACACGTGCTGTAATTCTAAGTTCAGTATGGTTCTTTCCCTTCCAAGTGAAGTTATTTCTGCACATGTGTGAAGTAAGTCTTCCTTATGAATTCATGTTGCCTAATATTACTCCATGGACATTTCATAATGACCTATGGCAGAACTTGTGCTAAAAATGTTCAGAAACTTATTGGGTTTTTTGACATGTTTTCTGGGTGATAAAAGGGAAGGAGCCCTCTATGTTCACTTGCCAATGTAAATATTATCCTTAGCATGTACTGAGAAAGGCAACAAAAAGGAACAAAACAGAAGAAAGTTGTGTGTTGATTCTGAATT
This sequence comes from Intellagama lesueurii, assembly GCA_037013535.1. NCBI lineage: Eukaryota > Metazoa > Chordata > Lepidosauria > Squamata > Agamidae > Intellagama > Intellagama lesueurii. Next base: position 173,559,065 of record JBAJHW010000003.1, on the reverse strand, counting down.
GCAGAATGCTGGTTCTTTTTTCCTGTGAACTAAAATATTCAGAAAATTAAAGCGTCCCTTCTGTTGATTGGACTCATATATTTTCCCCTTCAGTGAAGAAAATATTTATAACATGGAAATGATGATGATGATGATAGCTAGATTCTGTTGTTTGTCTTTGCTAATGACTGCATAACCTAAGAAAAGTCTTGTAGTTCTTTGAGCCTCTGATTTCTCATTTGTTGTTCCCTGAATCATTATTGTTTATGCTGGTTTAGAAGTTGGGTTTATTTGATCTATTATAGACAAATGGGATGGCCTGGCCTGAATGCTTTGAAATCTATTTGATATTTGCACCTTATCTTGGATTGGTATAAGTAATGGAAAATTCTCTCTCTCTGGGAAGGAGAGGACATAGTTTATTAGTACTATATAAAGGGGCACCATCACCTCCTGGCAAATAGAAGGGGAAGATATGGAGGCAGTGACAGAGTTTACCTTCCTGGGCTCCATGATCACTGCAGATGGTGACAGCGGCCACGAAATTAAAAGATGCCTGCTTCTTGGGAGGAAAGCGATGACAAACCTAGACAGCATCTTAAAAAGCAGAGACATCACCTTGCCGACAAAGGTCCGCATAGTCAAAGCTATGGTTTTTCCAGTAGCGATGTATGGAAGTGAGAGCTGGACCATAAAGAAGGCTGACCGCCGAAGAATTGATGCTTTTGAATTGTGGTGCTGGAGGAGACTCTTGAGAGTCCCCTGGACTGCAAAGAGAACAAACCTATCCATTTTGAAGGAAATCAACCCGGAGTGTTCACTGGAAGGACAGATCCTGAAGCTGAGGCTCCAATACTTTGGCCATCTCATGAGAAGAGAAGACTCCCTGGAAAAGACCCTGATGTTGGGAAAGTGTGAAGGCAAGAGGAGAAGGGGACGACAGAGAACAAGATGGTTGGACAGTGTCATCGAAGCAACCAACATGAATTTGACCCAACTTCGGGAGGCAGTGGAAGACAGGAGGGCCTGGCGTGATCTGGTCCATGGGGTCACGAAGAGTCGGACACGACTAAACGACTAAACAACAACAAAAAAGGGGCACTTCACAGAAGGGAACCCTTCTAATCTTTAAAGCACTTTGTACACTCTAAAAGGATACTATCAGGTCAATTTGAGTTCATAGTTACATCTTTAGAAAGATGAAGTGCTAGTAATCTCAAGTTAACATTTTTCCTCCCTCATTATTCCTCTTTATTTTTCAGAATAAAGGATCATCCCATCCTTTTAAAAACTTTAAAAGGATGGGATGATTCTTGATTCTGAAATTTTTTGGAATGTTTAGGGAAATGTAAAAGTTGGAGTAAATACAACTGGTATGTATTACTAGTTTGAAAAGTATTTTTAGTCCAAAAGAAGTATTCGCTACTAAATGTCTTTGTATTTCTTCAGTATTGTCTTCTCACAAACAGCAAGTATTTCAAGATTCTGTTTAGACTCTAAATTGAACTGGGCAGAACTGGAATATTTAGCAGAGTCTCACTAACAGCAAACACCTAGTAAAAGACAACCAACACACCTGGGACTAGATTTCTGAAGTGTGTAGCAATCATGTTTCTCTGTTTCTCATGCCCAAAGCAGGCAAAAGTATCATAGCTTATTCCCAAATCTGAATCCCAGTCTCTCTGCTCCTGGTCCTGCTTTGACTGCAACATCAAACAAAAGGTCTTACAAACAAAAGACTGTGGCTTTCTTTATTGAGTCAATCCATCTCATGTGCTGGAAAACACATGGTGCAAGTGTTATGCTTGGGAGAAAATCTGGAGTGAGCACTAGGATAACAAAACTTTCCAAACCCTAATATTAAAAATCTTCCTACAAAAAAGATAAAGAACAAAAAAATTTCAATTCACATATGATAAGAAGAGCTTTACTGGGAATGTGAAGAAAGATTACACAACAAATTTATTACAAAATACCTGTATGGGTGTCACCGATAGAGGCCTTCACTCAACCTAACCTCATGAGAAAAGTAAATCTTTTAAGATATCAAGATTTATTAAATAAGGATGGTAAATTAAAGTCTAAAGAAGAGCTAGAGTCACAGAATGTTTATATAGATTGGTGGCCTAGAGTACAGTTAGAATCTAGATATATAAAAGATAAAATAGAAGGTTCTATCTAGAGCAAACGGTCTTTGATAAATTCTTGCTAGGCTCAAAAGAACAAATTGTTAAGAAAATGTATAATTATATGCTGGAAATTAAAATGCAAGATGAAATGGTTAAGGAATGTATGATTAAGTGGGCGCAAAATATAGGGCATAATATTGATATTGATCAATGGCTGAAAATATGGCAAAATAATATAAAGCTTACAAGATCGGTGAACTTTAAAGAGAATATATATAAGATGTTTTACAGGTGGCACATGAGCCCAGAAAAATTGTCAAAGATGTATACAGATGTATCAAATAAGTGTTGGAAATGTGAAACACAAGTGGGAAGGTATTATCATATGTGGTGGTCATGTGGAGAAGCGAAACAATATTGGAAAAGAGTACATGCTATGTTACAACAAATACTGCTCTGTAAGGTGCCATTAACCCCAGAACTGTTTTTATTGAGTATGATACCTGATAATATAGATAAGTCAAAGGAATATATAGTTATATATATTGTTACGGCAGCCAGAATTCTATATGCTAAAAATTGGAAAAGCCCAACGGTACCGAAACAAGAAGATCTTATTGAAAAGATACGGGAAATAGCTGAAATAGATATTCTATCAGAAGTCATGAAGGACTATCCCTTGCAAAAGGCAACAGAAAGATGGGATCTATTCAACAAGTGGACTGAATTAACAGGCAGTATATGAATAGTACATATTGAAATGAGAACTTAATCTAGAAGGCAGAAAAGAGTAAACAGAATAACCTAAAATCTTGATATGGCAATATGTATAGAATGGATATTAGTATGTTATTGTCTCTTCTCTTCCTCATCAATTCCAATTCCCTTTTTCCTTTCTGTCATCCCTTATGTAAAAAAATATATAAAAAAATAATAATAATAATAAAAAGTTATCAAGGGTGGAAAGGATTATGGAGAACAGGCGTAGCTGAGCAATTTCCTGTGCCCTGTTTGATTGGGATCAATCTCACTGAGCATGTCAAAAGTGTTTTAGTGCAGACTTGCTCCCAGCAGAAAGAAGGAGACAAAGCAAAGGATAAGGGCGAAATTAATACAGAGCTGGTGGAAGGAGAGGATCCTACAGCTGAATTAATACCAATTAAGATTCCCCTAGAAAACACATTTAAAAGGGAACAAAGAGCAGATCCCTCGCTGGATTAATGTTTTAAGAAAGTTGGCAAAGGTCAGGTAACCCCCGAGAGTCCAGAAAGGTTCTTCCTAGAAAAAGACCGGTTGTATAGGGAGACCTTAGTGAATCCCAGAAGGAAGGGGGAGACTCACCACAAGCAGCTGGTAGTACCTCTCAAATATCGAGTGGGGATAGTGGAACGGGGGCACGTTGGTACTTTTTCAGCCCATTTGGGCATCTCAAAAACTAAACAAAGAATTGCCCAAAACTTTTACTGGCCTGAGATGGGGAGGCAGATAAAAGAATTTGGCCAGAGGGGTGACGTGTGTCAGAGGCAAGGAAACAGCAATGACAAAACGAAAGCCAAGCTGTGTCCTTTACCTAGCGTTTCGAACCCTTTCCAACGCGTTGGTTTAGACATAGTTGGACCCTTGCCCAGAGTTACCAAGAGGGAAAACAGATTCAGTCTGAGTAGCGTTGACTGTGCAACACGTTACCCCAAAGCCGTTCCCCTGAGAAATATTGAGACTCAGACCATTGCAGATGATCTTCTGATGCATATAGGTCTCACAGGGTTTGCTTCTGAGTTAGTCACGTTTTTAGGAACCTCTTTCCCGTCCCAGAGGATGCAAGTAACCTCCCAAGTGAACGATGTAGATTACATTACACTGTTGGAGGGAAAGACAGGCAGGATAGTGGACCAGGTGAAAATGATCAAGGCCTACTATATAAAGGAAAACGTTGTCTTGCTGGCAGTGAAGGAAGCAGGCAAGGAAAAACGCGAGTTACCTTATGGGGAAGGGAGGGGCGGACCCAGATACACCCCAGAGGAGTTCCAAATCAGTCCCTCACTTTCCCCTGAACAACCAAGAGCAGCGAGAGCAGTACTTACGAAGTACACACGGGCTTCCTCTAGCGTACCAGGAGTAGCCAAGGGTGAAGTGCACAGGATTGACACCGGGGATGCATGCCCACAGGCGGGTACGCCTTATAGCGTCCGAGTCTGTCTAGGCAAACTTTGGGGCCAGAAAGTGAAGTTTGGTCCTTATAAGAGCATGAAAAAGCCCAAGAGAAAACATACATGGCGGTATTGGGAAGGCAGAGGGGTGGCCTATCTTAGGCCAAATAAGGTGAAACGTAGCCTAACCCTGCCAGTGGGGCCAAATACAAAAGGGGTGAGAGTTAGGCTCGATCTTGCTAGGCTCTACCTAAAGGGCTTAACCAAGAGCATCAGGATATCTGCTCCAGAAAGAGAGGTGAAACTCTGTAGAGCAGCTAAAATAACTCGGCGGAAAGAGAGATGGAAGATCGCGCTGGCGGCAGACCGCGTACGGAGAGGTCCCGAGAGCCAGAGAGGTGTCACCATCGCAGAGGGGTCCGGATTCGAAACAGGAGCCGTGCCAAGCCAGGCGGATGTCTGCAAGATCCTTCATCCAAGGATGTTCCGGAGAGGGAAGCTGCAGGTTGGCGAGAGACCCCAGCCGTCAGTGGTTCGTGAGTATCGTGAAGGTGCTGAGGGAGGTGGAGTTCAGCAAAGCGCAAGCCATGCCGGAGGCTAGGACTTTTCCTTTATAAGCCCTAACCCTCCACCAGGACTACGATTCTGGACTTGCAAAAAGGACAAAAACGCGTTGTTGAGAGAGAACTCTAATGACACAAAAACTTTGACTGGAAAAAATTGTTGGGACAAAAGGGACCCATGATGGGATGGCAGGAGCCCTTTCGAGAAGCGCCGAAGGCTGAAGACTAGGGAAATGGACTTTGGTGAAAAGGCAAAAGCGATAAAATGTTAATGGTACCAAGTTAAAGGTTACAAGCTGTATGTTCTAATGGGAAAAAAATGTATGTAAGTATTAAAAGTGTTATGGGTTGTTATTAAATAAGTACTTGAATATATGATTGAAAGGGATAGTATTGTAATTGAAATAGTAACTGAATTACAAGGTTAATGCATAACAAGCGTATAAGTTGGGTAATTATTACTTATGGTCAAAGGTGGTAAGTTTTGATTGTAATGCTGTAAAGTTGATGGTGGTCTACATTAAGGCTCCTCGTTGTTCATGAGGGTAAACCACTATAGGTTTTACCCCATGAAACAACTTTTTAAGGGGGGAGGTGTGTAGCGAACAGCCTCACCTGTCCGTCACAGCAGAACCTTAAAGCAGGAACCAATGAGGGGTCGGAAGGCGGAGCCAAGGGGGGAGGGAGCTGGATATAAAGGCTGTTGTATGGAGTCTGAGGAGATTCGGAGAGTTTATGTTAGAGAGAGAGACTGTATGAAACTTAAAAAGTGAATTAAGAGTGAGTTAGAGATCAGTAAGAACGATGAATGGAACAGAGAGTTGAAAGAGTTATAAAGTTAAAGCAGCTTTGAGTAAAAGACTAGTGATTAGCAACCTGTGATTGTTCTCTTGAATATTAATCGTATGTTAATTTCCCTGATTTAATAAATGACTTTAGTTTCAAAAGTACACGTGTCTCCATGATTAAATGGTATTAAAACAGTAATACCTGGTGGCAGCGAAGGAGGAAGAAGAGCGGGAACCTTTGAAGGCCAGGGGAATAGTGGCTTCAGAGGTGACTGCAACAGTTGCTTAGGACTCTTCTCTGCTAGTTTGAAAATATTGGCTTGAGAATCTGAATAAGTGTTGGATACATTAGGAATAGAATGCTGAATGCATGACTTGCCAATTGTTACTGGATTATAGCTTCTATTGACCCTCACAACTGGCCACACTGCCTAAGAGTAATAGGAATTGTAGTCCAACAACATACAGAGGGACACATAGTCTTCAACTTTGCCTTTGGAGAAAAAGAAACTTTATTTGTTTGTTGATGTAGTGTATCTTGGGAAAACTGAGAAAATAACACTGTGTCATGAATTACTTTCTACTCTGTCTTTCTTCCTGTGCAGTGGTACCCAACCTTGGCTCCCCAGATATTCTTGGACTAAAACTCCCAGAAGCCTTCACCGCTACCTGTCTTAGCCAGGATTTCTGGGAGTTGTAGCCCAAGACCATCTGGAGACCCAAGGTTGGGAACCACAGCTGTAGAGGGACTTATCCTGAGTTCTCATATTGGGTGACCAGGGGCTACTTGCTCCAAACTGCAGCCACCAGAAAACTATACAAATGGGCTGATTGGTTCCTTAATTTGCTCAGTTATCCAAAGATAGGATGTGTGGCCAGTTGGCAAATATAGTTCAGGGTTACCAAATCTACTCCTTGAGATTTTAGTGTCAAAACTAAGACCATGGTATGGATATTTGTGATGTCACGGGGTTGGGTCCTTGTGACATCACAAGGGTAGGTCCATACTCTTAACATATGTAGAGGGAAGACTTTCTACATGTGGTATTAAATGGGAATTTCTCTCTTGGCTCCAGAGTTTTGATTGCAACCTTCCATTTTGTTTCGAATTATTTATCCAGATTTGGGACAGCCAAAGGTTAGGTTAAGAGAGGTGGCAAAACTACTCCTTCATCAGCTGGTTGTGATGATGGGCATAAGAAAAGACTAGGTAAATGGGCCCAGAATCCAGCTAAAACCCCAGGGAACCAGATAATATGGCAGTTCACACCTTAGATGCATCTGTTTAATGTGCGCATGACCCTAGCCGTGCCTTTATTTTGAGGTTGACAAACCTTGTTAGATGCTGAGCCTCCATAATGAATATAGGCTAAACATTTCACTCAGAGGTTATGCAGCCTCTCAAGATAAATGTGCATTCGGAGTGCTCTCAGACTCCTGGGACTCTTCATGGCAAATCTGGGATATTACTGATAGCTCTTGGTTGGCATACTTTCACCAATGAATATCAAGAGTTGGCATTTATTTAACCCTGTTCTCTATCACTAATCTGGCAGCTTCCCACTACCTTTTTTTCTTTTTAAACATTTCAAAATTAAATTAAATGACAGCTTTGAAAATATGTACAAGCGGTAAACACATATATTTACCTTAGTTATTTAAGTGTTAATGTCTCCAGAGCCAATGCCCTTTGTTGTTGGTTTTTATTACTTCCCTTTCCCTGTGGTGTATTTTCATTTATTGTTGTTATCTATTAATACAGACTCCAAATTCTTCCTGCCAGGGATCTTTACTATTGCATTCTCAGTAAGAGTTCATATAAGAAATAAACAGTCCCTGTAGAAAGTATGCCTGCTGGCTTACCCTTTAAGGCACTTCAGAACTTAACAATATTTTGATCCCTGCTTGCTCTCTTTGGGAGCAGGAGGACATTGGAGGCTGATCCAGTCCATAATTCTGGCCCATGGGAGCTAACCATCTTTTCCTCAGCTGAGCTGTATAGCACAAGACAATTTCTGATACAGGACACAGGCAGTCCATTATTTATTTGTCTATTCAAATCAAACTGCCCATCCTTAGTGACAGTAGGGCCGTTTATAGATATCAACATTATATTTTTCGACTATATAGTGGGCTGAGGTGGAGGGGCTGGGAAGGGGGAAAAGGTGTGAGCATCCATGGGTCCACAGAAGAAGCACCTATCATGATATTCTTTGGTGGTTGGTTTGTCCCTCCATTGAAAGACCTAACCTTAACTTTCCCTGTCTCAACTTAATTGATAGCCCCACACAGTCTGCTCCACTTCTTTTCAGGCAAGGATGGGGAATGAGAAGGTCCTCCCAGATGCTGTTGGACTGCAACTCCCATAATCCCTCACCATTAGCAATGCTGGTTAAGGCTGATAACAGCTGTACTGCCACAGCATCTGGAGTTCTGTACATTGCCCAGCTGTTTTTACACCATCTTTCTCTTCTCTCTTTCTCTCTCTCTGCTCTGCCATCCATACAAAGTAGCTTTCTTTGTCTTTCCCTGTCTCAAGAGCATGAACAGTATGCTGTACATTCTAAAATCTCGTATTTGTCCGTCAGCCACTTTTTTTTTAACAAACAAGGATTGAGGGAGTCTTTTGTTTTCCAGATTTTAATATTTCACTGTGAACAAAAGAAGATTCCAATATGTAGAGATGTCTTTCTTTTGGGGTGCTCTTTTTGGGGATCCCATGGTGACAGGCACTCAACCCTCCAATGGTGGAGGAAATAAGACTTTCCTCAGTAGGCAGAATCCAAGTGTGTCACTTTCATACATTGCACACAGCCCTGTCTCCTGGTTGCTATCAAGTGGTAATAGAAATATTAGAGCTGCATTTCTCAGTGAAATGACATAGCTGGCATGAAGCATACTCAAAAAAAGTCCATGGCTTCCAAGTTATGAAGAAAGCCATGTTTTTGTATTGAGGAAAAGATGATTGTCTGAAGTCTGTTTAGATTTGCAGTTTGCACACATTGGCTGTTATTGCTCTGAGTAATGATGGCTATTAACAGAAAAAACATCAACAGAGTGAAAACAGCTGTCGCAAATGCAAGATAGTAATCGAGATCTGTGTCATATCCTCTGCCAGATTGCAGGCTCTATCTCTTAACTCCTCGAGAAACATAATCATAGCTTTTTATCACATCATGGGCATGTATAGAAAAATAATCCATAAGCCTTTCATTTTTCGTGGACTTAGATTCTCCCAATATGCTTTGCCTGAAGTAACTCTGACTTATACTGGAACCAAAACCTTTTAAGGATCCCTCTCCTTGCTTTGGACACTTAATTAATACCATCAGGATGAGAAAGCTTGAATGAATGTCCAAAGTGTTTCGGACTGAGGAGACGTTAAGTCAGATCCCCCTTCAGTCCTAAAGCTTAGGGCCAAACAAGACATGGAGCAGGAGATACAGGAAAAATGTCCTGACACTTGTGGTCTTTCTTGTGTTGTTTGCTCATACTTTAGAGCAGCAGAGAAGAACTTTCAGTCTGATGAGAGCAGTGGGACTTCAAGAGCAGGTGTTTGACCTTCTCTTCCCAAGCCAATTTTCTGATCAAAGTTGTTGTAAATGGCTTTCTCTCTCTCTTTCTCTCTCTGCAAATGGAAAAGATGCACGGACCTCTTTAGGAAAGGGGTGAGGTGGTCAATTAGGGTGCGAGAAAACATTTTTTTCTTAGAGGCTTTCCCTTTTTGACAGGTATATGGCAGCAGGTTCCCTCCTTGTAGGGAACAACTGTACCTGCTGAATTTGGGAGGTGAAGAAGAGTGAAATTTCCTTTCTGTTGATTACAATAAAACTTGAACAAAAGCCTCAAATGTCTTCATGGTAAAGATGGGGGAAAAATGAGATTTATATAATCTGAATGAGGACAAAAGAGAGACTGACAGATTCATCCACCCCTAGACATGAGTTATTTTCCCTTGCAGGGGAAAAGGGAACATGAAGGAAATAATTTAGATTACAAAAACAGGCTGTGGGAAAGGAGTAAGAACAACCCGCTGCCAAGATCAAATTTAGAGCCACCATTTGTCTTTTTCCCACATCACATTTTATGTTGCCTTTTGTAGGTATCTTTAGGTCTGTAGCCGGGCTGGCACAAGGTCTCCCGTTGCCTGAGGCAGGAAGAGAAATAAGTGCCTACTGCCACTGCCAGGAGAAGAGGAGGAGGGGAAGGCTGACATTGGTGGTGGAAACCCAACCACCACCTATGTTCCAGTTACCACTTTCATAGCTCCATCTCATCTCATGTTGAATTTTAACAATGCCTGGCTCTGAGGGTGCTGCCTGGCTACCACATTCCAGAATGCCTGAGCCCCAAGGATTTCTGCAGCCAAGTATTATTGAAATAGCCACCCACAAAGCAGCCAAGGTACTGAGGTGGCAGTTGGAGCAAATAAAGCCCCAGCTTAGGCAACCAATGTCTTAGATGGTGGTGGCAGCTTTGCTACCATCCCTAGCACCATGCCACTTGAGACAGCCACTTCACTCCTGTTGATATCTGGGCTAGCCCTGGACTGCAGCTGTCTTGCAGCCCAACGGTACCTTTCAGGGTTGCTGTGAATGTAAAATTGAAGGGCTCTCTCAGCAATCTGGGCTTTTTGGTGGAAGACTGGAAAGCAGTGAAGTGTCTCTTATACACAGAATATGGCCTGAAACTCTGTGCGGCCTGTTCCCATATTGATAAACCATGGTTTATCGTTATGTCCGAGTGGGGCCATTTGGGGAGCAAATCCATTTTACCTCTTGTCAAGCTCCAATTACTGTATATTTTCCATAAGGATAGTGGAAATAAGGGGGGGGGGGTTCATAATGAAAGCAGTAATCTGTTCTCTTGCTGCTTTGAGAGAGTTGCGACATGGAGAGGAGTGTGTGTGTGTGTGGGTATTTTGTTCCTATTTCGGCTTCTGAATTGGCCATTGTTCTTCCAGAAATAGACAAGTATCACATAGAGGTGAATGAACTCACAATGCAATCTTCAACATTTTTACTCATAAGTAAGATTCCAGAAAGTATGTATATCATGGTTACGCAAACATTGGTGTCAGCTAGGATGGAGGGGCGTATACATGTACACATGTCCTTCCAGATATGCATATGCAAACACTTTTAGCATGCTCTCACCTGCCAGTGAACCCCACTGAAATTACTATTTACCTACTGCTACATAAAATAGACAAGAAGTTATGTTCAAAGCCTTCCCTCTCCCAACTGCAGGGAAAAGTTGACAGGATTTTTGTAGCTTTAGTAGATGTCCAAGAAAAAGTCACAGGCTGCATGCAATGCCAGGGCTATGGGTTTTGTACCTCTGGGATATTTCATATTTTGTGATCAGTCTCATCTACTGTTACTGTGATGCCACTTTTTGTACATCTTTAGATCTTGCACCACTTACTTACCACTGTAATCTGCTTGATACATTCCCTTTTCAGATTAATTTTATTAATATTGGGAGGCATGCTTATATGATTGCACCTATTATTTTATTATCTGTTTTTCTTTTGCAGCCATGACGTTAGAGTGGTGTAGGGTGGGGAGGGGAGGAGACCACAGGAGTGCAAGAACACTTTGGCAACAAAACTATCGCAAAGCTGGCTGGGCAATTTGTCAACTTGTTTTGACATAGGAAACAAATTGAAAAATGGTTGTAAATAAAATTTTCAAGTGTTGTTTTCATACATTTTGACACTTCTACCTTATTAACTGCAGTTATATTTGTGAAACCTGCATGTGGGTTGATTTAAGTGAGCTTCTTGCAGAATGTGGAATTTCCAACCTGTTACAAAACTGTGTATATATACTTGCATGAAAATTATGATTAGGCAACAATAATGAGCTTTTGAAAATTGAAAGACATATCAAAGGCTTGCTATTAGATAGTCTGAGTACATTGGCATTCTATCCAGGACAGATATTGGGCAGTCTTGGTTCTGTGCCATGCTTGTGGAATCTTCTAGTTGATTATTCCTAAAGAGACACACATGGACCCAAGAACTGCAATCTCTAATTACACAGGCCAAAGTTCTTTGACTAATGAAGAAATTGGAAGCCAAGATGCAGCTTTTGCCTCAAGTCTATATTCACAGACCAGTTGGGGTTGCAAGACTGATTAGTGCATATGAATTACTTCTCTGAGCTCACAGAGGAAATCTCTACTGTAGAGCAAAGAGGAATGTATTGACCCTGGCAAACTGGAACAAGTTCAAAGGAGGGCAAGAAGGATGATCTGGAAAGACTGAAAGAACTGGGCATGTATCACCTTGAGAAAAGAAGACTAAGGGGAGATTTGATAGCACTTTTCAAATACGTACTTGAAAGGCTGTCATACAGAGGAAGGACAGGACCTGTTCTCAATCAGCCCAAAGTGCAGGACACACAATAATGGGCTCAAGTTACAGGAAGCCAAATTTCAGTTGAATAACAGGAAAAACTTCCTAATTGTTAGAGCACTACAGCAGTGGAACCTTGCGAGGTGGTGAGAGAAATTTAGACAACCACCTGGCAGATATCCTTTGATTTGTACTCCTGCATTGAGCAATGGGTTGGACTTGATGGCCTTATAGGCCCCTTCCAACTTCATGATTCTATGATTCTATGACCCCTTTTCACTTGTAAATAATTAGATTCTGAATTACTGTACAAGAAGGTTTATCTGTATGAGCACCGCATAGCAACAAATGAAACTAACCTTTCCCCCCACCCTTTGGGAAGACCCAAGAAAAACCTTTGCTCAGATTTAAGAAGATTATACGCAGAACACGCACCTTGTGAAGCCTCAGAATATTGCCACAGTCTCCCATGAACTCTGAATTCCAGAAGTACAGATCTCTTATCTTTTGTTCAGATGTGCTGCTCTATCCTGAGGTACTTTAAAAAGCGTAGAGGATCCCTGCAGGGAACTGGGAAAGGCGAAGACTGAAATCCTGTTGCTAAGTGTAATAAGTCATAACTGAAGTAGGCCCACTTGAATCAACCAAACTAATGGAGGAGTTGAGTCATCATATCTTCAGATTCAGTGATTATACTTTAGTGTGGTTTAGTATGTTAAAGAAGAGGATTTCAGCCAATGCTTACAAAGTCAAGTTTTCTCAATCCCCTTAGAGTTTCTTTATGGCCCTGCTACATACAATAGTCTGTGGGCTGCTTTACTTTTTTGCTGTCCCTATACTGTGTGCCATTGCATGCAATCTGTGTAGCTGTTAGTTCCTGTCATTAAATTGTCCTTACATGTTTGGGAATAAAGACAACGGTTGCTTTATGGCAACTGCCTGAGTGGTATCAGTTTGAATGCTAGTTAAAATAAGCCTTGCTTAGATGTGCTTGTCTCCGTATAATGGTAATCCTTGCCCTCTGACTCCTTCATCGTGGCCTCTGCTATCTCTGCCATGCAGGCATGGTAGGGACATGAAGCCTGCTGTACATACATGGGGTCTTCCTATGTTACACCTTACTTGCCTGTAGCATAATTCCTCTTCCCCAGTGTGTGGACTATAATTAGCTGTAGAAATGGACATGAACCACTGGTTCAGCAGTTCCTGCTGGTTTGTTTTTCGTCTGAATAGGTGTTTGGTGGTTCCCAACCCCGCCTCCTCCAGTGGGCACCCATTCAGAGGCAGTGCCCTGAGTTCCCTGCCCCGCCTCCTCTGGCCGCTGCCTCTGAGTGGATATTTACCGAACACTCGTTCAGCTGAAAAATGAACTGACACAAAGTGCCAAACCAGCAGTTTGTGCCCATCTCTAGTTAGCTGGGATTAGTGGTGATGGGGATGGCCTCTTCTTTTTCCCATTTGCTGTTCTATCAAGATAATTCTCAGCCACCCGCCCCCCCATTTTGTCTTCATTGTTGGTGGCAGATGTTATGCCAGAAAAATTCAGAGAAGCACATTCAGTCATTAAGGCATCCTTGGGACCTCTGTCTGTAACCAACTCCCTCCCAGTATTATTTATATATATAATACTGGGAGGGTGTGTGTATACACGTGACTAGCATGTGACTATATAATATTGGGAGGGGTGTGTATATATATACACCCCTCCCAGTATTATATAGTCACGTGCAGTGTGTGGCCAGTGCACTGAGACTTGCCAGGACCTTGACTCCTGCTTTTGCAACTATAAAACTTAAAAAAAAAAAAAAAAAAATTAACAACCCTACTATATGTGGCTGGTGAGCCGTAGCAGCCTTTGTGCCTACTTTAGTTTAAGAACAAAACATTGGCAAGAACTACGGGAATGCTGGATGTCAAATTATAAGTGGTACTAAAAACAATGAGGAGTCTTTGTGGCATCTTAAAGATTAACGTGTTTTATTTAACACATGCTTTCATGGACTGGATCCCATTTCTTCTTCAGATACATCTGAAAAACTGGGAAGCTTATGCTCAATAAAATTTAGAAGCCTTTAAGATATCACAAGATTTCCTGTTGTTTTTGCTGCATGAGATGATGGTGGCTACCCTGCTGGAAATTTCTGTAAGTTGTGTTGCTATTCCCTGCTCTGTTTTACTCGATTCCCTTATCTGCTTTTCCACAGTGTGTAATCTTAAAACTTTTTATATGATAGTTCACCATAACAATAAATAATGCTGCTATTTGGGGATGAGTTTTCTCTCAACTAAATTGGGAAAATCACTCTGGTGAACAGTAAATGGATATTGGTAGGACGTATTTGATTCTTATTGTTTCTTCTAAGAAGACAGAAGGTTGCTTCCATGAGATATGGACTCACTCTAGTTGCTTCTGACACTTTACTGTTATGAATATAACTTCATTTATGCTTTTAGCTATATATTTTTCCCTTGCATTCTTTTTATATTTTCAGACACCAGCTGTGTGCCATTGGAGGAATGTTAATTAGAAGGCCATACTAATTTCTGTTTCCTCAGGTGGCTTGAAAGTGTATTGAAAATTGGCTTGCATTTTATTATCCTTGTGCCTCACTTTTAGCATTATTAAGATGGTTTATGCTGTGTATTATGAAGTGTTGAAAAGCTTTTCTTTTTTGCTCAAGCTATTTGCAACATCTTTCTAAGGCCTTAGAGCAGTTGAATTATACTATGGCTGGTGACAATGATGTTTTTTTCTACATGTTGATGGTGATGTAACAAGCATAATTCCTTGATGTAGCTACCCTTCTCTAACTCCTGCTTCCAGATAATAAATTTTGAAGAGTTTATAATATTCCAAACACCTCTCAAAACCTGCTTGACCAAAGACAACAGTGACTGGAATCCTGTTGTGCAACTTTATAACTACACAGCTGTGATATCACAGCCATGGCCTTTTATGGGGGAAGGAAATGAAAGGTTCTAATCCCTCCCAGGTTCTGGTGATCTCTAGGGTTCCCCTTCACCCTGGGAAAGCCTTTGGGAGCTACGGAATGGGGAGATTAACTCTTAATACCTGCAAATCAAAGCTATTGGTCTCAGTCCTGCTGTTGGGATCAGTGGCAGAAATTATCAGGCATTAAAGAGTTCCCTCCCATTCTGTGTCTCCTGGGGGTTTCTCCAGGGTAAAAGGGAACAACAGGATTCCAGTCAAAGTAACCAAGAGAAATAATTATATAAAGGGCCACACACATCGATGGCAGGATGTGCTATCCCATCAGCAACATGGGCTCCGGGTGATCTTGACTGGCCCCTCGCCTGGAAAGCCCCAGGGGGAATTATAAAAATTCAATAAAACAATAAATTACCAAAAAAAAAAAAAAAAAAAAAAGCATACTGACATCTTTCAAAATCAGTTAGGAATTTTAAAGCAAGACCGGTCTTGTCATTCAAGACCACTAGATTGCTACCACCCTTTCACGGAAGAAATGGAGTAGCCCTCATAGTCAACAAAAGAGTGGGAAAAGCTGTACTGGGATACAATCTCAAAAATGATAGAATGATTTCAATACGAATCCAAGGCAGACCTTTCAACATCACAGTAATCCAAGTTTATGCACCAACCACCAATGCTGAAGAGGCTGAAATTGACCAATTCTATGAAGACTTACAACACCTTCTAGAACTGACACCAAAGAAAGATGTTCTTCTCATTCTAGGGGACTGGAATGCTAAAGTAGGGAGTCAAGAGATAAAAGGAACAACAGGTAAGTTTGGCCTTGGAGTTCAAAACGAAGCAGGGCAAAGGTTAATAGAGTTTTGTCAAGAGAACAAGCTGGTCATCACAAACACTCTTTTCCAACAACACAAGAGGCGACTCTACACATGGACATCACCAGATGGGCAATACCGAAATCAGATTGATTACATTCTCTGCAGCCAAAGATGGAGAAGCTCTATACAGTCAGCAAAAACAAGACCTGGAGCTGATTGTGGCTCTGATCATCAGCTTCTTATAGCAAAATTCAAGCTTAAACTGAAGAAAGTAGGAAAAACCACTGGGCTAGTCAGGTATAATCTAAACCAAATCCCTTATGAATACACAGTGGAACTGAAGAACAGATTTAAGGAACTCGATTTGGTGGACAGAGTGCCTGAAGAACTATGGATGGAGGCTCGTAACATTGTACAGGAGGCAGCAACAAAAACCACCCCAAAGAAAAGGAAATGCAAGAAAGCAAAGTGGCTGTCCAACGAGGCCTTACAAATAGCAGAGAAGAGAAGAGAAACAAAATGCAAGGGAGATAGGGAAAGTTACAGAAAACTGAACGCAGACTTCCAAAGAATAGCAAGGAGAGACAAGAGGGCCTTCTTAAATGAACAGTGCAAAGAAATAGAGGAAAATAATAGAAAGGGTAAAACCAGAGATTTGTTCAAGAAAATTGGAGATATTAAAGGAACATTTTGTGCAAAGATGGACATGATAAAGGACAAAAATGGTAGGGACCTAACAGAAGCAGAAGACATCAAGAAGAGGTGGCAAGAATACACAGAGGAATTATACCAGAAAGATCTGGATGTCCCGGACAACCCAGATAGTGTGGTTGCTGACCTGGAGCCAGACATCCTGGAGAGTGAAGTCAAGTGGGCCTTAGAAAGCATGGCTAACAACAAGGCCAGTGGAGGTGATGGCATGCCAGTTGAACTATTTAAAATCTTAAAAGATGACGCTGTTAAGGTGCTACACTCAATATGCCAGCAAGTTTGGAAAACTCAGCAGTGGCCAGAGGATTGGAAAAGATCAGTCTACATCCCAATCCCAAAGAAGGGCAGTGCCAAAGAATGCTCCAACTACCGTACAATTGCACTCATTTCACACGCTAGCAAGGTTATGCTCAAAATCCTACAAGGTAGGCTTCAGCAGTATGTAGACCGAGAACCCCCAGAAGTACAAGCTGGATTTCGAAGGGGCAGAGGCACTAGAGACCAAATTGCTAACATGCGCTGGATTATGGAGAAAGCTAGAGAGTTCCAGAAAAACATCTACTTCTGCTTCATTGACTACGCAAAAGCCTTTGATTGTGTCGACCACAACAAACTATGGCAACTTCTTAAAGAAATGGGAGTGCCTGATCACCTTATTTATCTCCTGAGAAACCTATACATGGGACAGGAAGCAACAGTTAGAACTGGATATGGAAACACTGATTGGTTCAAAATTGGGAAAGGAGTATGACAAGGCTGTATATTGTCCCCCAGCTTATTTAACTTATATGCAGAATACATCATGCGAAAGGCAGGACTGGAGGAATCCCAAGCTGGAATCAAGATTGCCGGAAGAAATATCAACAACCTCCGATATGCAGATGATACCACTCTGATGGCAGAAAGTGAGGAGGAATTAAAGAACCTCTTAATGAGGGTGAAAGAGGAGAGCGCCAAAAATGGTCTGAAGCTCAACATCAAAAAAACTAAGATCATGGCCACTGGTCCCATCAGCTCCTAGCAAATAGAAGGGGAAGATATGGAGGAGTGACAGATTTTACTTCCCTGGGCTCCATGATCACTGCAGATGGTGACAGCAGCCACGAAATTCAAAGACTCCTGCTTCTTGGGAGGAAAGCGATGACAAACCTAGACAGCATCTTAAAAAGCAGAGACATCACCTTGCCGACAAAGGTCCGCATAGTCAAAGCTATGGTTTTTCTAGTAGCGATGTATGGAAGCGAGAGCTGGACCATAAAGAAAGCTGACCGCCGAAGAATTGATGCTTTTGAATTGTGGTGCTGGAGGAGGCTCTTGAGAGTCCCCTGGACTGCAAGGAGAACAAACCTATTCATTCTGAAGGAAATCAACTCTGAGTGCTCACTGGAAGGACAGATCCTGAAGCTGAGGCTTCAGTACTTTGGCAATCTCAGGAGAAGAGAAGACTCCCTGGAAAAGACCCTGCTGTTGGGAAAGTGTGAAGGCAAGAGGAGAAGGGGACGACAGAGGATGAGATGGTTGGACAATGTCATCGAAGCTACGAACATGAATCTGACCAAACTCCGGGAGGCAGTGGAAGACAGGAGGGCCTGGTGTGCTCTGGTCCATGGGGTCACGAAGAGTCGGACACGACTAAACGACTAAACAACAACAACAACAACAAAGATTGCTACCAAGGTCAAGTGGCAATAAGCAATTGACCTAATATGGAGACCATCAAAATAATCCAACAAGTTGGTTGAGCCTACCAATATTAATTGGTTGACTTCACTCAGTGGCTGAAATCCAGGAGTAAGGGGCAGCTAGAGGAAGCCCATTGAACCAGTAGGGATTTGGTGAGTTGATACTTATTATAGATGAGGTTATTCATATTCGTATATGAATACTAATACCTCCGTACAGGTGGACGTAACGAGGGTCTGGCCCCTGGGGCCGGACCGTCCACTCATGCATCCGCTGGCGGCAGCAGCCTCGGTTAGCCTTCCAATTGCTCCCGGACCACTGTTCTCTTTCCGCTTATCTAGCCGCTCAGCAGCCGTGCAGGGAGACTCATCCTCCCTCCCCCTGCCTAGAGTTGGCTAGATGAGCAGAAAGAGAGCGGTGCTCCAGGAGCAATTGGAAGTCTGACCGAGGCTGCTGCCACCGGCGGATGCATGAGTGGACAGTCCAGCCCTAGGGGCCAGACCCTCGTTACGTCCGCCTGTGCGGGGGTATTAGTATTCGTATACGAATACCCCCATCTCTAACACCTATGTAAGCTCTATTAATTCAATGGGTCTGCTACAGTTGTGGGTTACTTCTGGATTTTTGCTTATTTGTTCCAAGTCTGAATTCCATACTACTGTATTACTATTACAATAAAACTGGAGTGGGTAACGTGGCTATTCAGGGGTTGTTGAACTGCAACTCTTATCGGCCTTAGCCAGCCTAGTCAATATGATAGCTATTCAGATCTGTAATCCAACAACATCTGAAGAGCTACTAGTTGCCGGTCCCTGCTGTAAAAGAAATTCAGTTAAAACCAAGACACTTTTTTTGTGCCTGAACTGAAGTATTCAGAGTTAAGTCCCCCAAAAACAAAAAGCAAAAACCCCGAAGCTTAGTAGGTAACTCACTTTTAACATGTGGTGATACTGGGCATCACATATAATACAGAGTGAGTAAAGTAACCGTACAAAATGCCATTTCATTGAACCTATGGTGTGAATCATATCATTCTTCTCATACTGGCCTCTCAGGGGATGAGTCATTATTTCAAGGTAAATTGGTTCCTAGAATGGACATAAACAATGAATGAAAACTGCATACCATTTATTTGTGTTCGCTGTCTTTTTTTAAAAAAAATAATTTTGGAAGATATCTCCCCTTTTATTTTGTTCAGAGGACAGTAGGGATTTGAAAAATGATGACAGACTGGGAACTAATGGTGGGGAGGAAGGGCCAACGAATAAAAGGAGTAAAGAAAATGGGCCATCTCCTTCCCTGTTCTACTTCCTGGTAACAGACAGAGGCAGATGGGACTGCAAAATGAGGAAGGGATGGTTTTTGTAACAGAAAAGCCAAATGCTGGGTTGTTTTTTTTTTAAGATGACTGAAGTATCACCAAGGGAAACACACTCTGTGTGTGTGTGTGTGTGTGTGTGTGTGTGTGTGCCAGTGTGTGTGCTGTTAAGTCACTTCTGAATTATGGTGACCCTTTCTAGGGCTTTCTAGGTATAGAATATTCAGAAGTGATTTACCATTGCCGTTTGAGGAGAGTGCCCCAGCACTGTACAGCTTGCCCAAGGCCACGCAGGCTGGCTGTCTTCACAAGGAGGCACAGTGGGGAATCAAACTCCCAACCTCGGGTTCCAGAGCCAGCTGCCTAAACCACTGAGCTATCCAGCCAGGCATATCCCTGAGGAAAACCAAGGGAGGGGCAATGAAGCAAGTCTCTTCTTCCCTCCTCACTGGAAAGACTTCTACTTATGTTGATAAAGCTGAGAAGATGAAGCCTATACATGTGGATCACTAGCAAACAGCATGAACATAGAGGAAATATTATTAGTTATGGGGACTATTTCTAAAATTTCTTTTATCAAAGGAACATGAAGCTATAGGTACAGGAGAGTATCAATAATAGCTGTCGGGAGGAACATGGAAACAGTGGCTCTGATAATTCATAAGGACAACCACTATGGAGTAGTATGGTTGAAACATTGGCACAGTGGGTTGGTGTATACAATTGTCTGTAAAACTACAAAGAGACATAGGTATGTCAAATGTGAACTCCACAATATATCGTTTACGAGATACACTGCAAAAGCAAGGACTCAGATGAGGGCATAAACTCTATTATCCTTTGTCAGATACAATTACCAGTACCTGTGGTGACTCTGATTTTGTGTGTCAGCCAATGTTAATGCACCTGATGTCACCAGAGACTAGGCATGACTTAGGGCGCAGCTTGGGGCAAGGAGCTTGGAAGGCATTGTGCTCTTTCTTATATAGTTTCAAGATTTCTGTAGATTTTAAAATAAAGAATAAAGATGATTCTTGGATTGCTGAGGAAAATTAAGTTTTATATTTCGGAGAGAAGTAAATAACCTGCCCCAGCAAAGAATGCAGATGTAAATGAACAGAAGAAATAAATGAGAGGAGACCAAGTGGATTTCACAGGGAGGGGGATTGATTTTGTCTATTTTGTTTTTTAGTAAGTGGGTTCTCAGTTGTGGCATTTCTCCAGCATATTGTTTGGGTCAGTGGTCCTCTGCCCTTCTTTCCTTACTGCTGTTACATATAGGACAGGACAAGACATTGCTGGTTGGTCCTTCAATCACATACCTGTAGACTGACATAAGGTGCAATACCGTTGTCCCCGAAAATGTTTCTCTAACGGGCGCTTTCTCCCTGTAAGTGCGAACATGCATATATTGAACTCAAGTGCTGATACAGCTTGAGGGTTTAACAGACCATGTAATCAGGAACAGAAATCTGGACCATAAAAACCAGGAAGATACAATTCAGTGTTATTATTCAGTAAACCACAGATTCAAATCACAAAAGATAACAATGGTGAGCTAATGGTGCTCATGGCTATAGTTAACACCTTCGGTAAAGTGGAAATGAAACTCATAACTTTTGTAGACAGTCCAAGCATTTGGTGATGTAGTGGACTGACTGTTCTGTAGCTGCTTTGACTTGAGTCTTTGTTAAGTGCCTTAGGATCACTTTGTCCTCACCAACACCACTGGAGCTAGTTCTGTCAGATGTACCATCCTAGCTTGTTAACCCTCTTATACTATTTTCAGCATTAGGTTAAGGTTAAGGTTAAGGTTCCCCTTGACATTTAGTCCAGTCGTGTCCGACTCTAGGGGGCGGTGCTCATCCCCGTTTCCAAGCCGTAGAGCCAGCGTTTGTCCGAAGACAGTTTCCGTTGTCACGTTGCCAGCGCGACTACACACGGAACGCCGTTACCTTCCCACCGAGGTGGTACCTATTTATCTACTCGCATTTGCATGCTTTCGAACTGCTAGGTTGTCGAGGAGCTGGGACAAAGCAACGGGAGCTCACTCCGTCGCGTGGATTCGATCTTACGACTGCTGGTCTTCTGACCCTGCAGCACAGAGGCTTCTGCGGTTTAACCCGCAGCGCCACCACGTCCCACCAGCATACAGACGTGCAAAGCACTGCCTAGACTGTTTTGCAGTATCGTAGACATCTAGACGTGCAATGATCGTTGCAAAGCAATCCAGCCATGGCAGTAAAGCAATAAGAATGTAGAAACGTTGCCAAAGTAATGTCTGCTAGAAAATGTCACAGGGCTCCAAAAGGGTAATTTGTTATTGCTGACATTACAAATAAGTTTTAGTGAATGGTTACGTTACTTCTTGTGTTGTGTTTATTTTCTGTTCCGGTATTTAAGAAAAGGGCAAGAAAATGGCCAAAAATGTGAAATAAAATGTAAAGAAAGTCCCTGCCGCCAAATAACAAGAAAAAGTTGTGTATGAACATTACTCATTACTGAAAAAGTATGATGGTACCAGTCATTAAGACAGGATTCTAGCCAGTGTGTTACAGATAAAAGAGATGCCTTTAATTCCAAATACTGTAGGCAACACTGTAAATTCAGCAGAAATATGTATGAATCCCAATCAAACGGAGACTTCATAAAAGTTCAAAATCACATACTAGGACAGCAATTATATTTAGGTCTCAAGCAACATTTTAAGCTGCTGCTACCCTCTTAGCAATACCTTGTTTTAATTCCTTTTTAGCAGCTAGTGTTGTTCTTCATTCAGATCCTTTCCTCATGCTCATGTCTATTTCCATCCAGCTAGTATCACGGTTGAATATGTAAAATTTTTTGTTGCTCTTTGATTCTCTTTTTTCTGCCTTCAGTTCATTCTGAATGTTTTTTGGTAATTTGCATGAAAATGTGTATGCATCTTATATGCATTTCTCCTGGTATGTGATGTATTTTTTTGTATGCAGCTTTATCTGATATGCACCATTTTTGAAAACAATTTTCCGAACATACTGCATTTTTCAATATTTTCATGAATTCATGGATCTTTGTGTGCACAATTTCCTAACATACACATTATTGTGTATATTTTTATTGTAGAATTGGATTGCAAAATGTGGAAAACAGCAAATTCTGACAAATCAGAATTGGTATACATATTGATTCAATAGTGTGAATTAAGTTATGTTTTACATTCCTGCTTGCCTGCCAGTCATCTGGCTTCACACATGACTAGGAATGCCAGACGTAATTTACTAATATAGTGTGACGATCCACCCAGTGTTCCCAGTTTATTTTCCCCAAACACAGGTTCACTCTCTGGATACATTCCTTCTGTTTTCCGCTACCACCAGTGGATCTCTCACCCACACTGCACCATAGATGCTTCAGACACGTTCTGCCAATATAACTTGTTTATTTATAAATCACAGATGTTCTTTTATTATTGTTTAGGATCACTCATTAAACTACTTATATATGATTACACGTTTGCTTATTCATTTGTATTTGCTTATTCACTTTAACCTATTCATTAAGACTCTCTGACTATGTAACTTCATTTATCTCCTTCCTATTCATTCTACTCTCCAAGTTTCCAATCTCTTCCTTAACTCTCCAAATCTCTTCTCTAACTCTCTCTCTGTCTCTAACTGTCTCCTTCTGTGTAACTGTCTCCTTGACTCCGCCCCTCCTGTCTTCTCATAGGCTCCTGCCCTTGAGCTTCGCCTATGATAGACAGGAGTGACGTGGGCATTCCACCACATACCTCCCCCCTTGGAAAAGTTTGTTTCATGGGGGAAACCTTATAGTAGTTTACCCTCATGAACAACGTATGAAGCAACAAACAATTTATTTCAAACATTTTTCCAATACGATCTTCAATTACTCATTTAAGCAATACAATCTTTATACTCTTTTATACAGTATCTAAGCATGCTTGTTATTATTGCTTACTAGTTAACGCACATTCATCTTATAACTTCAAACATTTAAATTACATTAATCAACCTTTTCATTACTTACTCTTTACTTAATACAACTCTTTTACTTTTCTTTCTACTTACCATTAATTCATATAGAAATTACATTTTTAATTACTTCTCATACTTATTCATAACTAGAACCTTTTATATAACAACACAAGTTACATCTTTCTTCTTCTCCATCTGTCAGTCTTCTGGTCTCCGAGATAATGCGTCGGCCACCACGTTTTGAGTTTCTTTTACACTCCAAATCTCAAAATCAAAGTCCTGTAGAAGTAGGGCCCATCTCATCAGCTTGTTGTTATTTGCCCTGATAGTTCTCAGCCACAGAAGTGGGGAATGGTCTGTGCAAAGTATAAAATGTCTTCCCCATATGTATGGCCTGAGCTTCTGCAGTGACCATACGATCGCTAGACACTCCCGTTCAATTGTGGACAAATGTATCTCGCCCGCCTGCAGTTTCTTACTGAGGTATGTTACCGGATGATGGTTTCCGTTGTCATCTGCCTGGCTCAGTACGGCTCCCAACCTGATACTGGATGCATCTGTGAAGACGGTGAACTCTTTCTGGAAATCTGGAGCTCTCAGGACAGGACCGGTCATCAACGCAGTCTTCAACTTATTAAAGGCCTCCTCGCAGTCGCCCGTCCACTGGATCTTTTCAGCCTTTCTTTTGTGTGTCAAATCAGATAAAGGGGCGGCTATCTCGCTGAAATTTTGTATAAAGCAACGATAATAGCCGACTAACCCTAAGAAAGGTCTAATTTTTTTCTTGGACGTCGGTCTAGGCCAATTACTGATTACTTCTATCTTTGATTCTAGGGGTTTGATTATGCCTCTCCCTACTACATGGCCTAAGTATTTTAATTCTGAGCTACCTAGTTGGCATTTACTGGCTTTTACTGTTAGCCCTGTCTCTTGTAGTCTCAGTAGCACTGTTTCTATATGGCTTATGTGATCTTCCCACGTCTTACTATAGATCCCAATATCATCGATGTAGGCTACAGTGAATTCCCTAAGCCCTTGTAATGTTTGGTCCATGAGTCTTTGAAAGGTTGCTGGAGCGTTTCGCAATCCAAAACTTAAGACCCGGAACTCATACAATCCAAAGGGGCTACAAAAAGCGGTCCTTTCCTGATCTTTGGGGTCTAACCCCACTTGACAGAACCCCTTAGTCAGATCTAAACTGGATATGAACTGGCATCCCCCTATAGTCTCGATCAAATCATCTAATCGAGGCATCGGGTAAGCATCAGGCTTAGTGACGTGGTTCAGTTTTCTATAATCCACGCAAAAGCGGATACTTCCATCAGGTTTATCCACGAGTACTATTGGGGCTGCCCAAGGGCTAGATGAAGAAACAATGATTTTTTCTTTTAACATTTCATCTAGTTCCTGGCGAACCTTGGCTACATATGGCCCGTTACTCTGTAAGGTGTGCCAGCTTGAGGAGGTGCATCTCCTGTATCTATTTTGTGCACTGCTCCCTTAGCTACACCAGGCTTATTCGAGAAGACATGCTTGTATTTTTGCAGCAAGGCTCTCACTTCATTTTGTCGCTCTGGGGTCAGAGTGTGACTGATTTTAACACCTTCAGGGTTATATTGGGGTTCTCCCCTTCCTTCCCAATATTGTAATTCATGTTTTTCGTTATCCACTTCTTTAATGGCATATAGGACGTTTTCTTTCCTATAATAAGGTTTGATCATATTGACATGAACCACTCTTCGACCTTCTTCTCCCTCCTCCTGAATTATATAATTCACTTCACTCATTTTTGAGACTATTCTAAATGGACCTGCCCAATTTAATTGTAGTTTATTCCCTTTTATAGGTTTCAACATTAGAACTTCCTCTCCAAGATTGAATGTTCTTTCCCTGGGCCTCTTATCGTACCAGTGCTTTTGCTTCCCTTGATGGCTCGTTAGATTGTCAGCTGCTATCTTAAGAGACTGCTGCAAGGAGTTCATTAGGGTATCTATATATTGGATCACTGATTCAGGATCTTCTCCCCTAAGTTCCTCCCAGTTTTGCCGGAGTAAATCTAGGGGTCCCCGCACTTTCCTTCCAAATATTAATTCAAATGGACTAAACCCTGTGCTTTCCTGGGGTACAGATCGATACGCATACAATGAGGGTTGCAATTTGTGATCCCAGTCATTGGGATTTTCTGCGGTGTAAGCTTGAATCATACGCATTAGGGTCCCATTAAATTTCTCCACTAATCCATTTGTCTGGGGATGATATGGGGAGGATGTAATATGAGTTATGCCACAAACTTGCCACAACCTTTTCATCAATCTGGATGTAAATGAGGTTCCCAAATCCGTAACTATCTCGGAAGCGAAGCCCATGCGACACATATAATTTACTAAGGCATCTGCCACTGTCTCTGTTTCTATATTTCGCAAGGGAACAGTTTCAGGGTATCTGGTGGCATAATCAATTATTGTCAAAATGAATCTATTTCCCCATCTGGTAACTTTAGGTAATGGTCCCACTATGTCTAGGCCTATTCGTTGAAATGGGGTCAAGATTATTGGTAAAGGGCACAACTTAGCTTTGGTTTTATCATTCCCAGTACCCTGCCTTTGACATGTGTCACAGCTTTGGCAATATAATTTAATCTGCTTCCCCATCCCAGGCCAGTAAAAATTTTGAGCTATTCTCTGCTTTGTACATGTGATCCCTAAATGTGCAGCAAATGTATCTTTATGACCCTTTTCTATAATTCTTTCTCTGTATTGGGAGGGTACTATTAATTGTCTGAGAATGTTCCCCCCTCCTCTCAGAGGATTCACTAATATTTCTCTGTATAACAGGTCTTTCTTAACACTGTATCTTTCAGGGGTCAGGGGCCCTTCCTTAACTTGTTTAAAGCATTCATTTAAGGTAGGGTCTTCTCTTTGCTCTTTTATGAAAGACAGATTTCTAGGATTCCTCATAGAAACTAGATCAGCTGTTTCATCTGTTTCATTCCCTTCTCTCATTTCAGGATTCCCTCTATTCTCCTCAGTATCTTCAATTTGCCTTCCCTGGGAGCGGGTTGTTATCAAAACACTCTGTACATGCTCTGATAAATCTAGGCCGATTAAACAAGGTGCAGGAATTTGATCTGATACGCCTACTATCCAATTTCCTGTCCACTCTTGATATTTTATGGGGATCTTTGCCACTGGCAGTTTCACAATTTCAACTCCAATCCCTTTAATATAAATGGCCTCATTTTCCAGCATGTTTCTTTTGGGTATGATCTCTGGATGACACACTCACCTGTGAGCATGAATCTTTGAGAGCAAGGTATTTGATATTATTAACATAAATCTCATCTCCTGAACTGCGCAGAAGATTTTGATCACTTTTTATAAAATAACATTGAACTACGTGTGCTATAGGCAGCTCCTCCTGCTGGCTCTCTGGCCTTTGTGACTCTGGGGTTGTCATGGCAGCAGATTCCATGTTTTCATTAGCTCCCTTCTGTTGTACATAATATAGTTTCTTGGGCTGACTGGATCCCCCTCCTTTTTGTTGACCCACCTCTCTATGCTTGGTGGACTGGCACTGAGCAATAAAATGTCCTTTCTCCCCGCACCCATAGCAGGTTCTAGGGACTCTAGGTTCAAAATATGGGGACTTGTCACCCTTTCCTTCAAAGCTCCTATTTTTCTGGTGATTCAGATCTGAGGGCTGGCTTTTAAAATGGCTTCCAGATGCTTGCCTGTTCCTGAGGTAATCTCTGGAACCTTCTGTCGTCCCAGACTTTCCTGCCAATTTTTACCTCAGAGAATCTTGGGTTCTTTATATCTATTATATAGTCAGCAGTTTCTTGCCGCTTGTACATTTTTGGGCTTTTTGTCTCTGACTAAATATCTCAAATCCCCAGGCAGGATCGAATAAAATTGCTCAAGCCCTGTTATATTTTTCATTTCTTCTAGGGACGTGACATTCTCCTGCTCTATCCATTTCTCCAAGCATCTAACCAAATTTGCCCCCAATTGAGAGTATGATTCCTCAGGCTTTTTGGTCAAAATTTCCTTCTCAGGTGCTCAGCATTGATCCTAAACCTCGAGAAAACCAATTTTCTGTAAGCCTCTTAGTCTCTGGCTTGATCTATGGACATTTGGGAATAAATTTCTGCTAAATCCCCACTTATCTGAGACCTTAGCACAATCATTAGTTCTTCCCCTCTCACGCCAAAGTCCCAGCACGCCCTTTTGAATGAAATAAGGAATGCTTCTGGGCAATCACCTCTTCTAAATTGAGGGAATTTCTTTAGGTCTAATTTAGAGACATTTCCCTCAGCAGCTGTGTTATTACTGTTGTTATTGTTTTGGGCAGTCACTTCTAATTTCTTCATTTCTAATTGATACTCCAGTTCCCTTTCTCTCATTGCCATTTGCCTCGCTTCAGCCTCAGCTTTTTCTCTCATTTCCATTTCCCTGAGCTGTAGAGCTTTTTCTTCAGCTCTGAGCTGTAAAGCTTTTTCCTCAGCCCTAGCCCTTTCTTTAATTTCCATTTCCTTTATTCTTAACTGGAATTCCTGTTCCAATTTCCATTTCTCAAACTCCTGAGAGGTTAAAACAGTTTCTCCTCCTGAGGCATCCTCCTCCTGGGTCTCCTCTTGTTCAGGTATTTCAATAGGGACTCTATTTCCCTCCTCTTCCTGAGGTAAAGGATTGGCTCCCTCCATTGCCACCCTTTTCCCTCGTTTAGGAGGCATGTTTATCTGTATTTATTTGGATAAGCTGGTCAATTCTTCAGAGATAGTCAGTCAAGCCTCTGTTTAAAACGCTTTTTTCCTTTTTGAGTTAGAGAGTTACTCAGTAGCCCTCCGTTGGCAGCCATGGATTGCTACTCTGTTTCTTAGGGCACCCAGCCACGCTGTTCTTTGCCTGAGACACTATATCCTTGCCTCCAGACACCAGACTGTTTCAGAATTATTTATTTATTTAATTTGTTTTTCTTTCAAGCCTCTGCTAGTTTCAGTCACCTTAGATCTCTTGACCCTGGCTTCCGCGTTTGTCCCCTCAGTGCTCCCTTCTTAGAGCCTAGGATCCACGCTAGCCCACTGGTCTTTCCACTCTAAGCGTGAGGTAATCTCAAACCACAACCACAGAGAATTTTTCCTCAGAGTCTTCTCCTTTCTTAGTCTCTTTCAAGATCTGCGATCAGGAGTCCCTACTAAGCTTTTCACCAAGAGATCTAGAGTTACCCACTCCTTCACGACAGTCCCTGACTAACAGGTACCTTAGACTCAGAAAAATCTTTTTTTCTTCGGCTTACTGGAATCTAATCGTATCCCACCGCTGCCACCACTGTGATGATCCACCCAGTGTTCCCAGTTTGTTTCCCCCAAACACAGGTTCACTCTCTGGATACGTTCCTTCTGTTTTCCGCTACCACCAGTGGATCTCTCACCCACACTGCACCATAGATGCTTCAGACACGTTCTGCCAATATAACTTGTTTATTTATAAATCACAGATGTTCATTTATTATTGTTTAGGATCACTCATTAAACTACTTATATATGATTACACGTTTGCTTATTCATTTGTATTTGCTTATTCACTTTAACCTATTCATTAAGACTCTCTGACTATCTATTTAACTTCATTTATCTCCTTCTCATTCTCTCTACTCTCCAACTTTCCAATCTCTTCCTTAACTCTCCAAATCTCTTCTCTAACTCTCTCTCTGTCTCTAACTGTCTCCTTCTGTCTGTCTCCTTGACTCCGCCCCTCCTGTCTTCTCATAGGCTCCTGCCCTTGAGCTTCGCCTATGATAGACAGGAGTGACGTGGGCATTCCGCCACAGTATACATATTGATTCAATAGTGTGAAATAAGTTATGTTTTACATTCCTGCTTGCCTGCCAGTCATCTGGCTTCACACATGACTAGGAATGCCAGCAGTAATTTACTAATTAGGAGCAGTTTGCTACCACAGTTTAAGCAATTAAACTTAATGCTGGCATACATCTCCAATAAGATTCTGGCCATTGAGTTTAACATAAATGTCATT
The DNA here is from genome assembly GCA_037013535.1 of Intellagama lesueurii. Lineage (NCBI taxonomy): Eukaryota > Metazoa > Chordata > Lepidosauria > Squamata > Agamidae > Intellagama > Intellagama lesueurii. The sequence continues at coordinate 173,529,603 of JBAJHW010000003.1, read as the reverse complement.
AATTAACTAAAAATCTTGAAAGTCTGGATATTTTTTATCTAGGCACCTTAATTAAACATAAAAGTAGCTTTGACACTCAACAGATTATAGCCAGTACAATATCCCAAGAGGCAAAATGATATGCTTAATTTAGACAAAGAATCCTGCAGTACCTAAAGGATGAATTGCTTTATTTTAACTCATTCATTCATTCATTCATTCATTCATTCATTCATTCATTCATTCCCTTATAATTTAAACATTTCTAGACCATACTATATCATAGGATCACATATGGTTTAGTGCTATTTGTTAGAAGAACCATTTTTAGGGGAAATCTCCTTGAAAGCATTTTGTGAACTAAAGGATAGGTAGTTTCCTTGCAGTTTGTCAACATTGCATATATGTTTACAGAAAATACCTTACATGTTGTGGATGTCTAAACAGATGGGGTCTCTTAAGTGCATTTATTGCAGATGAGCAAGGTAGAAACAGCTGTATTTAATTAATTTAGTTTTTAAAATAAAATTCTAAATAAATCTTATTGATTTGCCTCTCCCCAGTAATTGGCCCAGGATTGCAGTTGTAGTAAATTATATGTTTTCAGTCCTCAAAACTATTTTTTTTCCATAACCTGGTTCAAAAGGACATCCCAGTATTTAGACTTCTCACTCCCACTAAACTTTGCAAAATGAAACATTTGGTAGAGATCATCCGAGGGCAGGTTTGCTCTTTGCTTTCCTCTGTTTCCTTCCCTGATAAAGGGCTTTTCAAAACAGAAGGCAAACAGAATCTTAAGATTTGGATGAGATGTACGAAAAGGGGAAATTTTTGATTCATTGCATTTTAATGTGAACCTACCTAATTTCGTATTTTTGAATGAATATGAGAATCAGATGTTGGCAATGCTTTGAAAATTGCCTTTCTCCAAATTTTTTGTGGGTGTTGTCCAATCAAAATGTGTGAATAAAAAGCTGATGTTAAAAAAAAAAGCAAACACAAAAATACATAGCTGACATTCAAAAATGCATATTAAGGAAACTGCAAGAATGTGCATATTTGTGCAATTGCACAAATGTACAAAATTGCACACAAAATATATGTATCAAGAAAAGTGTTTGGAAAAATGCATGTGCATTTTCATGAAACCCTTTAAAAATCATCTTAATGTCTGGGATGAACCAAATTTCAGACTAGAAAAATGGCAAACTGAGAGAAATAAAAAATGGCGGACTTGTTCATTCATAAACTAATGAGATGAAGACACTTGGAACTGTAGCCATGCTGAGGGAAATTCAATTTGACATAGTTCTCTATGAAAGAAAAGGAACCTATGAATGAGCTTTTTAAATGTTGTTCAGGACAAGTAAAATCTGACACTTGGCTCATTGTCTATGGACAACTTTCCCCAAAATCTATAAAGTGGGGGTTTGGTAAATACAGAGGATCTGGGACCAATCTTTCCCTCCCCTGGAACCCCGAGAGCCTTTGCATTGTGCATTGCTATACAGTAATGAACATATGCAAATAATTAATTCTGTTTCTTCTGTGGCATTGCTAAAGATAGTGCAGCATTTCATTATTTATCTAGATTTTTAATCCACATTGATATTACAATTGGTGAAAAAAGGGGTGAAATCTCCTGAAGCGTATTTTCACTACTAGGAGATGAAACTTTAGCTTTGGGTGTCCAGAGCATCACCTTTGATCATCCAGTCTCTATGAAAATTGTAAACTGTCAAGATCGTGAGGTTACTGCAGATCCTGGAAAATGTCTTAAGTGAACCTGAACAGATATTTTTGCTGGAAACACAGAAGATAATTCTTCCCAGTCTCTGGTCAATTTAGGATCTTAATTATTTTTTCTTTTGATGCACGATAATTGTCGTAATAACAGGACATTTTCCATTTATTCTTTTTTATTTTTGTTTTTCCCTTTTGTTATGTCAATGAATGTTCTGGATGAGCATTATTTCCTCATTATAACACACCCTCCCTCTTTCTGAATCAGTACTTTCTTATTATAGCATGTTCTTCCTCCCTCCTTTCTCCTCCATGGATTTACCTAGGCATAAAAATCAGAACTTGGTCAAAATCATTCCATTTGCTTCATTGCCAAGCAGAGACTGGAATGTGTTTTTTCTCATGTTCTTACTCAACAATGTTGCCAATTTATTGATCCACCTTGAATGCCCTGAAGAGGCATAGTTTCACTGATAAAGGTAGGCCCTCCACTGATATAGATCACAACTATTTCGCCCCACCATTGTGTCATTGATTTGCTGCAGCTAGGTTGTCATCCAGAAGGCCAGCCTTTTGATGATGACCCTCTTACTAGTTTGCTGTTAATGCTTTTATCATGCTTGTTAAAGCTTTGGAGCCTCACCCCAAATTGTAAGCTAGAATTTCATGGATTCTTAATTTACTTCAAATAAGCTATGTGCTAGTGTACATGCCTGTTGGCTCCCACTGGTTGCTTCCCTCTAATGCAGGACTGGGCAACATATAACCTGTTGTTGCAGTTCTTGATACCCACATTGCTGTCCTAATCACATTCTGGTGGTAATACGGTGGCTTGAAATGCATTTTCCTTTGAAAAACAAATACATACAGAGTGTGGGCCTTATTTCAAAGTAGAACTGAACTGCCAGAAGGAGAATTTCAGTTTTTTAAAAGGTGCATGCGTCTTCCTGCATGCCTTGTTTTCCAAGGCAAATGTGGGCCACCAAGATTCAGCAGCACAATGCCAAATTTTGCAACATTGGAAGTGTGTGGCCCCCCAGTAGATTCAGGAAGAGCCCACATGGGCCTCTGGCCCCAAGAAATTGCTTTGTTCTGCAGTAGTGCATGTGGCTAAGCAAATATGGATTGATATGTTGTCTGAACTGGGGTTCCTGGGTTGATGCTCCCAAACAAATCATGTTTTGTGAACTCAGGAAAGCCCTGGTTTATCATTGTGGTTTGTAGGTGTTTCAACAGATCAAGATCTCCCAGTTGAACTACACTCTAAAATACAGTTCATGATTTCCAAATGTGCATAGAGGGCTGAACAGTTTATGTTTCATTAGTGGAATGCATCACTAGCACAGAAATTTAAAACGTTCTGGCCATTTGTTTCCGTGTTTGGTCCATGATGTGTGACTCTAGTAAATGCACTAAAAATCCCTGAGCAAGCAGAGATAATTTCTCATGCATGGCCCTTCTGATGAAAGTGAAAAAGTTGCAGTCCAAAAGAAAAATAGTGCTGTGGGGAAATTAAAAATCCCTGCTCACTTACAATCCAGTGGTAAAATTTATTTCCAGCCCATTAAGCAGCAACTAATATAAGTTCATAGCTAAAAGGTAGGTAGAGATATTTGAGATGTTGATATTGGCATTTTTGAGGGGAGTGTATTCTTATACAGGCTGGTAGTGAACACAAGTAGGAATTCTATACACTCTTAGAGGTCCACTCCCTTGTGCTAAATGTAGGTGCTGAGTGCAGTGGAGTCATGCTGCCCCTAAAGACATGTAGAAGTGCAGGGTGTAAGCATTCTAGCCATTGCTTTCTGGGCTTCTTCCCCACACCTAAGTGGCCATGCAGCAGGGACCCAAGTGAGGACCTGGGCTTCTAATATAAAATTGAACATGTGGTGCGGGGAGGGAGGGAATAGAAAAATGGGAAGATGAGGAGGAAACTAGGGAAAAGGTATGAATTTAGCCGTGTTATACATATTTATCCATCATTTAATTAAGAAATGAAGAGCAAAGCATTATACCAAAAGTTTCATAGCAGAGGTGGATTTTGAGGGGAGATTTATGCTTTATGTATTTGTGTTGTTGGTTTAGATCTTAACTATTTTAATTTTTCCTTTATGGCTGCCATGATTTTGATGGACAATGTTTTGGTTACTGATATGGTTGCTTTATATTTGTGATTCCCAAGCTGGGGTACACGTACCCTAAGGCATACGAACCAGGACGTTTAGGGGTATAAGAAAAAAATGAATAATAGAGGAAAAAATACAGTTTCCCCGAAAATAAGACAGGGTCTTATATTAATTTTTGCTCCAAAAAACACATTAGGGCTTATTTTCAGGGGATGTTTTATTTTACAGTTATGTCATCTTCTTCTGGTTGCTGCACAATGCTGCACAATGGTGGAGGGCAGGATTTCACTTAACTGGGGCTTATTTTCAGGTTAGGTCTTATTTTCAGAGAAACAGGGTAGTGTAATATAAGATACAAGTCAAACCTTGTGGAATTAATTGAATGTTATGACAAGTGGTGGAGTGGATTTTCTCTGTTATTTAACCTCAAGAAAAGCCCCATTCCCTCACTTTGTTATTTTGGTGACTTATGGGGAGTCCTTACCTAAACAATGTGTTGCAAACATGCCAATATAGTGTGCATGTTTGGTGGTGCATCCCCTAGCAGGCTCAACTTTAATTGAGTGAGTTCTTCCAGGTCTTCCATGATATATTTGCTTGAATTCATTGTATCTTTTGAATTGTAATGTAAATATATATGCATTGTCAGTTTACCTTCTTATTCCATTGCTTTTAAATCCCAGTATTCGGCCATTTATTTACAGTTAGAACACATTAATTTGAAATAACAACAATCATATTGATTACACACTTTTGGCTAATATGAAGGGTACAGTTTATGAAATGGGCTGCCAAGGGGTACACAAGTGAAAAAAGATTGGGAACCACTGCTTCATATGCATGGTGCTTCACACAAGGGCTATCTATAGGTCAAGAAGGTGGTTGACAAATTAATACATTTTACACATTAAAATATACATCATATGTGATGGGACCTTATGCAATTTTTCCCTAAAACAATGCATAAGGCTATCACTGAAAGCTTTTCTGCTTTTCTATTGCCTCTGTAGTTTCCACCATATTACAGTTAAGGGCGTAACACTAAAATATACTGCTCTGTTGCTTTTAACTCGTGGGAGGAAAAGGTATTGCTTTAGTTAAACCTGCTGTGAGGAATTATCTTATGTAAAGAATATATGATCTGATGGAGTCTCTGAACCAGTACAAAAATGCATAATGCGCTAAGATGTTGCCCATTTGTATAGATAGGGTGGTGGTCATTTATATTTGCCACAAAAGAAAAAAAAAGTGTGCCAATAAAAGACAAAGGGATTTTGTATATGCTAACTAAAATGTATTGATGTAAATTTGGAAACAATTACTATAATGTAAATGTTTGACTTTCTGTGTTTAATCTGGCTTTACTATATACACTATCTGCCACAAGTTGATAGGAAATCCTTAAAACCATGAGTGTATGCTTCACAGCAGAAATGTGGTCAGATTTCACAAATCAATCCTGCTGGGCACAATACTTCATTACTGCCGTAATATTCAAAAACATGCCATCCCCTAATGTGAAATTAAAGTTACTGTTTGCTAAAGAGGAGAAACTATGGAATGGAGAAATGTTAATCTTTGAGGTTCCACAGGAGTCTTGGTTGATTTTGTTAAAAGGTGTTATGTATTCTAGTTTTATCTATGTTCAAATGTGTGCTCTTTTTTTCTGTTTCTTTTCCCAGGCTGGCAAAAAGGAAAGGAGCAATGCCTTGAACACTGCAATAGATAACATGTGCAAGAAGACAAGAGACCTCCGCAGGCAGGTAATCTCCCCTGGGGTCAAAATGTGTTCAGCAGAGATTTATGGAAGAAATAATAAAAACAAAGGAAGGGTTAAATAAAGAATGATCTTTGCTTAAGGGAGACTTGATACCTCAATAAATGCAAGTTAAGGATGGTGGGTTTGGAACAGTCGTATCACCAAACATCAAAGAAGACATACAGCCTGCATTGAGCGAGGGGTTGTACTAGATGGCCATAGAGATCCCTTCCAACTCAATGATTCTATGATTCTATACAACCTACCATGAAGGGTCAAGTGCTTCACTGCTTGAAGGTTGTGTTTCTCTTTGGTCTCTTGAATTGGAGCCCATATAAGAATAAGAAGTAGCTCTCTAAATGAGATACAGCAGTGCTTTTTGAGTATGTGTTAAAGATGTATGTGGCATTTCTCAAACTAAGGTGGGTTCTGGTGATTGTCTAATTGGGAGACTGCCTGAGAGTCCCAAATAAAGCCCACATGAGTTCAGGGAATTATAACAGGATTATAACAGGATTTATATATATAATTTGGGAGTGTATAACAAAAAAACAAAAAGACTACAATATAACACTTGGATGACATTGATAAGAGACTTCGTAGGTGATGTGGATGTCCATGTACCTAGTATTGCTACATTTTAATGTAAACTTGTGCACCATTTACTTCATGAAATGGGCTTTTTGCAGTAATGTTTAATCATAAATATTAACTAGACTAATTTTGTTTTTAGTTTTGAACAAAGAGTTGAAAAAGGAATCATTAATATGCATATTTATTATAGTCCCTTGTTTTCCTGCACTACCGTATGTGTTTTGAGAGCAGTAGCAACATTAATGAATGAAGGATAACAAAACTTTCTTATCTATTACTTTAAAATGCTTTATTCATGATTCAGCTCATTCTAGAGCTCTTTATAGATTAGTTTTTCTGCAACAGACTGGGAATACACTTGACTGGTTCTGCCTCTGACATAACACTATCCTTTGTGGTAATCGCATTGTGCTCCTTCCCATGGGCAAACTCCTGAGTATGAAAGGTGTCTTCAGCTTCAAAACGCTGCAGCTAGAATTTTGACTGAGGCCAGCAATTTAAATTATATGATTCCATTGTTATATCAGTTTTATAGGATCCTGCTCAATCAGGGAGCTGCAGTTCAAAACACTGACTGCACTCATTAGATCTCTATATAATTTAGGACAGAGTACTTAAAAGGTCACTTCCTTTCATGCAGTGCTACCCATTTACTTGGTTCATCAGGCAAGGCTTTGCCTCATGTACTCAACCTCATCAGATGCTTAGGTGGTGGGTTTGTGGGAAAGAATCATCTCTGTAATGTCACACAGGCTCACCCAGGAGACTCATTTTCCTCTGCTTGACGCATTTAGAAGCCAGCTTAAAGTTTTGTATTTTGGCAGTCATACAGGCGTGCTTGATTTCTGGGGTCCTTGCTGCTAATATTAATTTATGTCTTCTTGCTGGAATGTTACAAAGTGGGTTTTGCTGCTCTAAAAATATTAATATAGAATATTTATGCCTGGCTTTTCTATCATATCTTTCAGATGCCCAAGGCTGCTTACAATCAACATGGTTAAAAACCCGCACACAGTAAATTAAAACACAGTAAAACTGCCGCAGGCAGAAATAATGTAGGATAGCGACCAGACCCTGCAGCTGAGCAAGTTCATAAGCCTGTCAGAATAGAATAATCTTATTTATGCCCCATCTTTCCCTCACATAATCACTTTCAGTAGTCTTGGAATATGCTGATATCTTCGGAACAAAGTTCTATGTTTAGATAGAGCCATTCTTTCTCATACTGTATTACAATTAAGGATATTGTATTTCTCAGTTCTGATTTTGCCACCTGCAACTACGTATAATCTGTTCTTAAATTCTTTTACTTGTCTTCCGTCAGTAAAGAGAATGGAATATAATATTATTAAAATGTAGCGGAAAGCTTTAAAAATTATAGCAAGGAATCTGTGAATCCCAAAGGAGATGAGGAATCAGTGTATCTAATATTATGCACATAGTTGTTTCTGGCATTAAGTGGGAAAATGTATCCATATTTATTGTGGCACAGTTTGAGCTACAATAAATACTCAGAAGAATCTTTAAGTTTCTATAAACTTTTTTTTGTGTAAGCTGATAGGTTTTATCAGCCAGCTTGGTCATGACTTCCATGCGAATCAACACACGGTGTTTATGGGTCTACAGACTTGCAAGGATGCAACTGTATTTCTGCAACTGTGGCCAAGCTACAGGGAGGAGGCAGAGTTGCTTTTGTTTTTTTTTACTAACCATGATTTGTTGTTGTTTTTCTTCCTGTTGGTCCTAGACTGTTCCTCCTCTCCTTACTATGCAATTTATTTTTCTTTGTAACGAGGTTAAACTCCTAAACTTCCATGTGTAACACCTGCCTTCTTATTATAGGTGACTTTTCAGTTCACTCTATAGACTGTATTCCTTATGGAAGTGTTGAGAGTAAGCCATGGTTATCTTTTTTTTTGTTTTGTTTTAAGAATGTTTTGTGAACAGCTCACTAGTGCTCCAAGTATCCTAAATATGGTATAATTTCACTCTCTGATCAGTCCTTTCAACACAGGTGCATGCCTTTTTAAAATTTAGATTGAAATCCTGTTGCTCAGCATAGTGAGTTGCAACTAAAGTGGGTCCATTGGATCAATGAAGGAGTTAGCTCACCCAATCCCCACTGATTCAATGGGCTTGTTCCACCTGCAACTTACTGTGCGAGCAACAGGATTTCAACTATAGTACTGACTTTTCTTCTCCAAATTATGAGAGAGAGATTTCCAAACTCTGGTGGAACAAAGAGTTCCCCTTTCCTTTACCAAGTTCATTCAGTCTGTCCTCCAATTGCTATGTGGAAGTGGACTTCATAACTTACAACTGATAGAACAAACTGGACATTTTAGGAAGTAGGGGGTCTGATCTGTTCTTTAACAAAACAGTATTTATTGTCAATAGAACATTGCTTCTGAAGACGCTGGAAGTTGGCTCTGTCTATAAGTCTCCAGAGACAGACTGATGATTAACCCTACATTGCTCCAGAGCAAGTAGTTTTTATTGCCAAAGTTTAAGCATGTATGGAACTGTTTTATACTTCTACAGTTTTTACCATAGTTTCCAGATATTTTGGACTACAAATTCCATTAGTTCCAACCATACTGACCATTGGTCAGATATGATGGATGTTACAATTCCAAACGTCTGGAAGAATGTTGATTGTATGTTTACGTTATAATTTGATGAGATATCAAAAAGTGAATCCTCCCTGTTATGCTTTGTGCTGTTCCTTACTGGCAGCTTGTGATCTAAAGCATGTGTAGCTTCCCATCCTACAGTGATAGGATGAAGCACTCTCCCTTTCTTGGACCAGGGTTGCCAGTGATGATCACAGATACGGAGAATTGGAGGATACTATGCACTTAAGTCTTTTAAGATCTAGTCGTTAATTATGCTGAAGATAAGGCTTCTCATTTATATCTTTCTAGGCTGCATAAAATAACATTTGGACAAATTTCATTTGCAACGTCATAGTTTGCAATAATATATTATTGTTGGCACTTTCCTTTTCCAGCTTCGTAAAGCGATCATTGATCATATCTCAGACTCCTTCTTGGACACAACTGTTCCACTTCTAGTACTCACTGAAGCTGCTAAAAATGGAAAAGAACAGGAAATAAAGGAATATGCTGCCATATTCCAAGAACACACGTATAGGCTTATTGAGGTGAGTTCAATAGAAATGCATTGGAATTGAACATGAAATATTGTGAGCTCCTCACTCACTATTCTTTTTCTCCTCATGCTTTTCCTTGTTAAGTACCTAAAGTGGGTTGAAGGCTGCATAACTAGCTAAGTTCCAAGAAATAGTAGTTTTGTTCTTCTGAAGAGGCTTACTGCATTTATTTATTTATTTATTTTTAAATTATGGCCTGATTCCATGTTTGTTCATCTAGAAATGTTATCACTATGCTATTGTTTGTTTGTTTTTTTCATTATTGGAATCAGGTTGTGGATGTCCTGAATAACACTAGACTTTACAATTGTGAATTGTGTGGCGTCAGTTGATAGAACAGATTCGTGCAAACAAGTTTTAGGGTGTGTGTGTGGGGGGGGGGGTGATCCACTTACTTTTATTTAAAATCCCTATACTCATAACCTGGACCCAGCTGGAAAAAAAGGGCAAAGAAAGAGGGAAAGAAACAGGAAGGGAATAGAAGCCAGAATTCTATTGGAGATTTATGCATGCTTAAGTGAAATTGTGTAAGTTGCAGCATCAATTTGTTTGTTTGTTTATTTATTTATTTATTAGATTTATATACTGCCCATCTAGAACGGGTCTACTCTGGGCGGTTTACATATAATATAAAAAATAAACTAAAATAAAATCCAGATTAATCCAAGATGGGAAAGGAAAAAGAAAAAGGGGGAAAAAGAAGCTCATTGAAGACATGCCAATCACATTTCTAGTTGGAGGGTGGGCACATGGCCAGGCATGCAACTAGACCTTGTTAATTAGCAGCAAATTCAATTACTCATAAATAAATCACCACTAAGATTATGGCCAGTGATTCAGAGGGGTGGAGCAAATTGCCCATGGCACTCTGGGAGTTGTTTCTCGATTTCTCAGCTGCTTATTGGTAATTTTTTTCCAGAGGAAATGCCAATCTGCATAGAATTATTACAATTCCTGAGCAAATTATTACCTTTCCTGCACAAGATTCCCGGGAAAGGGGAGTGAGCTGAACAAGATTTGGCTGCTTTTTGAAGTTGAACAAGAAGAATGGAAAGAAAAAAAGAAATAAAATAAAATAAAAATTTAAAAAAGCCAGGAAACATTAGATTGGGATTTTGTTTTTGTGAGATTAAAAATCTCATTGGTGCATAGAGAAGTCTCTGTAAGAAGCCTCAATATGATAAGACTTGGAGAATTACCAAGAATGGCTCCCCCGCCCTTGCATTCTTTATATCCCTAGTTTATGGTATGTTTTGCAGTATGAGAAAGGCACTGGTGAGGTATAAATCTGCTTTTTGTCAACTTCATAATGTGAGTATAAAAACCTTTTTTGGCAAAGATCCCAATTTGGTTTCTGTTTTGTATTTTCTTCTGTTTTGTGTTAGCATTAGCAGGGGGCAGAAAGATAGGCAAATATGAGACCAATAGCAAGAATGATTCATCAATGGAATAGAGACTGTTGGTGTTAGTACTAGTCCTCCTCTATTTGGAACCAGTTAGACCCCATCTTGAATACTGTGACCAGTTTTGGATCCTGCACTTTAAGAAGGATGCTGACAAACTGGAGCAGGTTTAGAAGAAGACAACAAGGATGATGAGGGAACCTGAAAGCACGCCCAGTGGAGGAAAGACTGAAAGAGCTGCGCATGTTTAGCCTTGAGAAAAGAAGTCTGGAGGGAGGTGTGATAGCATTCTTTAAATACTTGAAAGGTAGTCACAGTGGAGGGGCAGAATCTGTTCTTGATAATTCCAGAGTACAGGACACATAATAATGGGCTCAAGTTACAGGAAGCCAGATTTTGGTTGAATATCAAGTAAAACCTCTTAACTGTTAGAGCAGTATGACAATGGAACCAGTTACCTCAGGAGGTGGTGAGTGCTCCAATACTGGAGATATTCAAGAGAAAATTGGACAACCCTCTGTCAGATCTACTTTGATTTGGATTCTTGCATTGAACAGCAAGTTGGACTCGATGGTGTTGTAGGCCCCTTCCAACTCAATTAGTCTATGAATCTATGATTCTATAAGTTCATGGTCATTTCTTTTTGGAAGAAAAATGAGGAAAAAAAGAATGGGGTTTTGTTTATTTGTTTTTTGAGACAGATGGGATTGGACTTGATGGCCTTATAGGCCCCTTCCAACTCAATTATTCTGTGATTCTCTGTTGTGAAAGCAAGGTCTGAACTAAAACAAAAATCTCGCTTACATTTCATTTACTTTTGAGGAGCAGTACTGCACTAGGGATGTGCATTTTAGCTTTGGAAATATTTGTAATTCACTGAATGCCATATTTGGATTGTTCCGAATATATCCAAAGCCAAATTTAATAGTTCCGAATATCTGTAATAATAATTCTTAATATTTGGAGTGCCATTTATTGCTATAGATTATAAAGCAGAAGACTAGGTTTCTGCTTGCTAGAAAAAAGTGAAAGTGAAACCTCTTTCTCAGGCATTCTGGAGTGATCTCTTGAAAAATGAAACTTAAAGACACATTGGCACCAAGGCTAGTAGGGCAGAGACTCAGTGTCTCCTGATTGGGATTGCCACGGGTTTGCCAAGGAAGAGGAGCTGGGGTAAAACCTGTCGATGATGTCTGTCTGCACCAGTGAAATCTAGAAGCAGACACAGAAGCCAGAAGGTATTTTTTCACATTGGTTCTTTTCAATTGAAAGATGGACATTGCTTCTGATAAATCTCCTGAGCATTTTATTTATTTATTTATTTATTTATTTATTAGACTTTTTATCCCGCCCCCCCTAGACACAGTCTACTCGGGGCGGGTTCCATAAAATTAAATACAAATCATTTAAACAATTAAAAATAAGACAATTCAAAATAATAATATTAATATTAATAGTACTCAAGATGGATAGAAAAAACTTATAGTAAAATAAAATCAGATATTGACAGGAGGGAAGGCTTGTCTGAAGAGCCAAGTTTTTAATTGGCTCTTAAAAACACCCAGCGAGGGAGCCAGGCGGATCTCTGATGGAAGATTATTCCAAAGCCAAGGGGCCACTGCCGAGAAGGCCCGGTTTCTTGTTCTTTCTTTCCGGGCCTCTCTCGGCGTTAGGCCCCTCAGCCGTCCCTCCTGGCTATGACGAGTGATTCGGGTAGATCTTGGTGGAAGAAGGCGATCTGCCAGGTATCGAGGTCCTAAACCGTTTAGGGCTTTATATGTCATCATCAACACTTTGAAATCAATGCGGAAGCGGATGGGCAGCCAATGCAAGGCAGCCAGAGTGGGAGAGATATGTTGGTATTTTCTCACCCCACTAAGGAGTCTGGCCGCCGCATTCTGCACCATTTGAAGCTTCCGCAACAATCTCAAAGGTAGCCCCACGTAGAGAGCATTACAGTGATCTAATCTTGAGATTACAAGCGCATGGACAAGAGTGGTGAGGGCCTCACCATCGAGATAGGGTCGCAGCTGGGCAATCCGCCACAGGTGGAAATAGGCGGAGCGGGCCACGGACGCCACCTGGGTTTCCATGGTAAGCGCCGGGTCCAGATGTATCCCCAAGCTGCGCACCTCACACTTTGCGGTGAGAGTCACCCCCCCAAAAGAGAGGGAGTTTCCCAAACCGCCGACGGAGGGGCTGCCCACCCTCAAGACCTCCGTCTTGTCCGGGTTCAACCTCAACCCATTCAGCTGCATCCATTGCAGCACGGCCTCCAGACAGCGTTCAAGGGACGAAACGGCATCCACTGAGGTAGATGAAAAGGAGATGTAGAGCTGGGTGTCATCAGCATACTGATGGCACGAAGCCCCACACCCCCTGATGACCCCTATTTTCTGTTACCATATGCTCTGGTGCAAGCCTACACTGCATCTGTGTCTTTTTCTAAACCCTCAACTTACATTTATGTTCTATAAATGTAAATAGTATAGATAGATATGTTCTATAAATGTAATTAATATAGATATAACCTATACAATGTTAGATGCTTTGGAAAAGGCCATTTCCTTGAAAATTCACTCCCAAGTTCTAACTCTCTGTGTTTGAAAACTTGGCTTTAAATTATGCATCCTGTTGTTGAAAAATGCTCCTGTCTGCAGAATTTAGTGTCTACAAGCATTATTAAAAACACTGTCAAGGTTTGTAAACCTCTAAACATAAACAATCTTTTTTGCTTTAATTTCTTTGAAAATGCTATGAAGTTCCTTCTCCCCTTTCCTTCTCCCCACGCTTCTTTCTCTCTTTGAGTCCAACTACTTTCATGTTTGTGTTTAAAAACACATTATGAAATTTTCTTTCATAACAAGATGTAAGTAAAAAGTTAGTTCCTTGGCAAGCAATGCAGCTTCCAACTCTCTCTCTCTCTCTCTCTCTCTTGGCCCGTCTACATTTTTTGTCTTTTTCTGCTTTAATACACATTTCTAGGTGGCTTGAAGACAATAAATGGCAATAATTTACTAGTTAGATGCAGCTTTGCATATTATACTACATTAATGATTATATTTTAATTTCCAGAATTTATTTGCAGTATTTACTGCACGGATGGTTAACTGTGGTTTTCTAGATGTTGTTGGACTATAGCTCCCAATGTGTCTTGACACTGACTATTTTGTCTATGCGGATTGCTGGGACTTGAAGCCCAACAACATCTGGAGGACAACAGTTGAGAATTTCTGTTTGTCTTCGTGGCCTCTGTGAATGCACACTAATGGGTTAATCTGCGCCTGCGCAGAGCAGCCTCAGAATCTTCTAGAGCTTAAGCACATGGACCTCCCACATGCTGCCTATAACCCCGCCCCGGCACCGAGTGCCTCAGTTCCGTTTTTGCCACCGCTGTTGCAGCTTCTCGGATCGGAGCTACCGCGTTCACATTTTTCCCCTCATTCTTAATATTGTCTTGGACCTCCCGGGTTTTTGACTTCGGACCGTTTCTGACATTGCCTTTGGACCTCTGAGTGATACAAAGCAAAAAACTGTGTTATTTCTACCGTTTTCTTAAGTGGGTTTATGGCCGCTTTGGGCCCTTTCAAGCGTTGCTCTTCGTGCTCGAATAAAATCCCATTGTCCGACGGCCATTCCCAGTGCTTGTTTTGCCTGGGAGAAGAGCACCAGCCGGCCTTCTGTGCCATTTGCAAGAGCTTTACAAAGCCGGTGCTCAAACAAAGGCTCCAACGCCTTCATTCTTATCTCTGGGAAAAGTCTCTCTGTCCAGTGCGAGACTCAGCCATGGATCCGCCACGTGCTCCCCCTTTGGAAATATAATCTGTGGCAGATTGTTCACCTAAGCGGGTGAAAAAGGCGGCAAAGGCATCCTCCTCGAGCTTGAGGTCGACTGCCTCAGTGTCAGTACCAAAATCTGCTTCGGCATCGGTACCAAAGAAGAAGAAGAGATCTGCAAAGCCGCCTAGGGCTCCGGCTGAAGCCCTTCCATCGCTGCCGTTTGTGGCTCACATACAGGCCCATGAGCCTGTATGCCTCAGCATACCATCCGGAGATAAGGACGTGCCTCCTCTGAGGCTGGTGACTGGGCCGTCACCATGCTTGAGGTGACAGATTGCCAGGCATGAAGGACAGGTGCCAAACGAATTGTGGTGTGGGGTGTTGCTGGTGGGCTGACAGAGTCACCTCTGACTCCTGGGTTCTCACCATCATAGCCACAGGCCTTTTTCACCCGTTGGAAGAGGAAGTAGCTACCTTGCTTCAGAAGGATGCCATTGCCTGGGTTCACAACCTGGATGTTGCACGTAGCTTTTTCTCCCACTACTTCATTACCCCTAAGAAGGATGGGGAGCTCCGCTGGATCCTTGACCTCGGCCCCTTGAACTCCTATATCACACCCCGATGCTTCAGGATGGTCTCCCTGGATGGTACTATCCAGATGTTGAGACGTGGAGACTGGTTTCCAGTCATAGACCTCAAGGATGCCTATTTCCATATCATCATTCAGCCTGAGCATCGTCGTTATTTGAGGTTCTCGCTTAAAGGGGTGATCTACGAATTCAAGGCACTCTCCTTTGGGTTGTCCACTGTGCCATGGGTATTCATGAAGTGTTTAGCCCCAGTGGTGGCTTATCTTCGTTTACGTGGTGTTACGGTGTTCCCGTATCTGGATGATTGGTTGCTGGTGGTGCCGTCATGTACCCAATTGATCAAGGACATTTCATTTACCCTATCCCTCTTGTCTGCTCTTGGGCTCCAGATGAACCAAGAGAAATCCACTCTGCATCCCACTCAGAGGGTGTCGTATATTGAGGCAGTTCTAGATGCCTCTTCCGGCCGGGCGTTCCTTCCAGAAGACAGGATTTTAAAGATCCAGTCCATGGTGGCGTCTTTCGTCCCAGGTGCCAGAGTACCGGCTCTTCAGGTGCAGCGATTGTTAGGCTTGATGGCTTCCACCACGGCTGTGGTCCAGCACGCCAGGCTGAAGATGAGATCTTTGCAGGCCTGGTACCTGACGCTGTACGACCCGTTGCTGGACCCTCCATCCAAATTGCTACTGGTTACAACAGAACTGGCAGCACAGCTGGCCTGGTGGACCTTCCGACCAAACCTTCTAATAGGAAGATCATTTGGTCCTCTGACACCAGAAGTACAGGTAAATGCGGATGCGAACCCGACAGGCTGGGGAGTACACGTAGGAAGCCTGACGGTGCACGAGCTCTGGTCGTCGGAGGAGAGGCTTTTGCATATCAACCTCCTGGAACTCCTGTCCATCTACAAAGTCTTCCGGGCTTTCGAGCGCCTGCTTCTTGGCCAGGTAGTCCAGGTAGCATCGGACAACACCACAGCTGTGTTTTACCTCAACAAGCAGGGTGGCACACACTCCCTCCACCTGTTATACTTGATGGTTCAGCTGTGGGAGTGGTGCTACTCCTGCCACATATATCCGGTAGCAGTGCACATGGCCTCAGAGGACAATGCTCTGGCAGATCGGTTGAGCAGACTCCAGGATTGCACTCATGAGTGGTAATTGGACAAGGATGTGTTCCTTTCACTTTGCTGGCAGTGGGGCACACCTCAGGTTGACATCTTCGCCTCCTTAACCAACAGGAAGTGCGACTGTTATTGTTCGAGAGTGGGAATCAGCTGTCACTCGATGGGCGACGCTTTCAATACCTCTTGGGCAGAGGGGCTCCTCTACATGTTCCCACCCATTCCACTGGTGCAGAAGGCCATCATCAAGGCGTACATCGAATCTAGAAATGGCTCTTCACTCCCTGGATGTCAAAAGGGCCCTCTCATATTATGTCTCCCGTTCTACCTCCTTCCGCTCCTCATACCATCTGTTCGTCTCCTTCCAAGGCCAATCGAAGGGTTCCCCAGTCACGTCACAGACAATTTCCCGTTGGATAGTTGCCACGATCCACCTAGCATATGAGCTGGCCAAGGCACCTTTACCATGCACTGGGAGGGCCCATTCCACTAGGGCAGTTGCTTCCTCCACAGCCTTCCTTAAAGGAGTTGACTTTACAGATATCTGTAAGGCTGCTACGTGGGCCACGCAACCCACCTTCACAGCCCATTATCGCCTGGACGTTCGAGCCAAAGCAGAGGCTGCTGTGGGCCGTGCTGTCCTGGCATCTGTTCTCTCATGACGTCCCTCTGCCTGGTAAGTCAGCTTGCTAATCACCCATTAGTGTGCATTCACAGAGACCACAAAGAAGAAGAAAAGGTTACTTACCTGTAACTCTGGTTCTTTGAGTGGTCATCTGTGAATTTACACTTCCCACCCTTCCTCCCCGCTGTCCGTCACATGTGCCTTGTGGCATGCTGCACAGCGGCAGACAGTTCCACGGAACTGAGGCACCCGGTGCCGGGGTGGGGTTATAGGCAGCATGTGGGAGGTCCCGGCACCATGTGCTTGAGCCCTAGAAGATTCCGAGGCTGCTCTGCGCAGGCGCGG
The DNA here is from genome assembly GCA_037013535.1 of Intellagama lesueurii. Lineage (NCBI taxonomy): Eukaryota > Metazoa > Chordata > Lepidosauria > Squamata > Agamidae > Intellagama > Intellagama lesueurii. The sequence goes on along the minus strand of JBAJHW010000003.1, from coordinate 173,512,364 downwards.
ATTAACCCATTAGTGTGAATTCACAGATGACCACTCGAAGAACCAGAGTTACAGGCAAGTAACCTCTTTATTTATGGCTGATTCTAGCAAAGACACCTCTCTCTGTCACAAATAATTTTCTGGGAAACTGATTGCTGTTTTTCCTCCCAGGGTGTCTGGCACCTTTGTGCATTATTTCCACAAACAACAAGTTTACACTACAGAGTAAACTTTTGTCTTGCATATTTAGAAATATAAACAGAGAAGACCCTAGGCTATTAGCCCCCTGTCCCCAGAGTATAGCAACTTAATCCCCTTCCCTTAGAGATGGGGGGAACTTGTTGAATAAGCTCAATTTCACTCCTCCCAAGGCATTTAAAATTTGCATATTAAAGTGCAAACAAAACAAAATGCATATGTCAAAATGTGAATGACTAAGAATGCCCATGAGAGGGACTGTGTGCATTGTGTAAAATGCATAAATGAAAGCACCCTTCAGGACAAAATTGATTAAAATTCAGTGCAGGGAGTAAAAACACAACCCAGTACAGCCAGAGTATGTAGCAAGTCCTAGGTGGGAACAGGAGACTTTTTGCACATTTGAGATTACTGTTTGCCATACATATTATTAGCCCCATTTTGTGCATTGCTGGATGTTGGGATTGAGAGCTGTGCCATTTGCATGTTCCTATTAGGGGAACTGGATCATCTTGGATAGGCAGAGCCTCCAGGAATGCTTTGTGGAGGTAGTTCTGCCCTCATGCTATGTATTGCTTCAGCAAACATTTTGGCTGTACTACAACATGTGTTTTCTTCACTCTCTGTTTTTTTTAATATGGGAGGGTTGACCTTGAATCTCAGTTGGAAGTGTGTAGTGGCCATATGGCCTGGTGGTAAACTTTGTATGTGAGTTGGAGAATGGCAATATTGGCTAATACACTTCAGAACATGGATCCAGCTATTTCAAGGGTTATCTCAGGGCCACCTACATCTCACCAGGTCTATGTGAATAAACCTTCTGCCTCAGCACCACTGGGCCACTAGAAATTTGTGAATGAGTTATTAAATTCTACAGAGGATAAAAGATATGAGTAAAACTTTACAGAGAATTTAGTCCTATGGCCAGCATCCACTGGCATCATCCTGATATTTTCCTCCTGTACCTTTTCTGCAAATATCCAACCTTCCTGACCGGGGGCAATCTCTTGAAAGGAAAATCACCTTAGAGGAAAGGCTCAGAAGAAGGTGCTTTTCTTTGTATGATGGAAACACGTATAAGAGGCATTATGTTCCACTTTCTTCATTGTTCTCTCATTCCTCCCATCTCCTTGGTGATGTAACAGAAACATTCCAACAGGATGGGCAGTTATGGGTGCCATGAAGAAAGGACATAGAAGCATCCTGTCTCTCCCAATAACTTAAAGGGCATTTCTGGTAAAAGGAAGAAATTACTGGACAAAGATTCATGGCTCATTCTGAGAAGGACCTCCACATAGAAATGTCCAGTGGCTAGGATTTGGGATCGTCTAGGCATCTGCAAAAAGGAAGAACTGTTGGATTCACTACCCCAGTGCTATGGATACAGTATAATGAACCTGAATACAGCCAATTCCCTTCTGGATGTTTTCTGTAAGTGTTTATTCCTGTTCTAAGGCTAGGAATAGAAAGAATGCTCATAAAATTCCTATGTTTTGTTCATTTTAGCCTGACAAAAAATCTTGGAAGGAAGTCTTGTCAGAATCCTTGCCTCCAGTCCAGCTTGAGACAAAGAGAACACTTCACCCTCAACTCCCAAGGTCTTTAGTGTCCTTTTCCTTTGACAAGCAAAGCACATACATACACACAGCAAGCACCGAAATGCTGGCGGATTGTTAAGGTAGATGCAAACAATCCATCCAGTGCTTGAAATTTTTAGCCAAAGCACCAGTCAGTCTAGTTTTTGTCGGTTTGCAGATTATGCGGTTTTGTGCAAGTTCTCTCCCACCAGGAAACATTGTTCTCACAAATCCAAGAGTGTTAGAAAATTCATTGCAATTTTTGCTGGAAAGACTGATGTAATTCCTTGTTAAAGTGTGTAAGGATGAGACTCATAAGGATTTACATCCTTATTTCAGATACATTTATGTACTTTAGCACCTGTGGACGAAGAATGGTCAGGAGTCTCTGTGATATGTTTTTCACAGAGAATAAGTAATGCTTATATATGGAATCCAAGGGGTTTTTTTTTCCTTAGAGATAATTACTTCCTTCCTTTTAATGTAATCTTACCTTTAAATATTTCAGGCATGTAGGCAAGGACTGCTTCACTACTCTTAGTACTGAAATCAGAGATTCTTATGCTCATTTAAGCATGTATAAACGCTGCCATTTCATTTTAGTGATATATGAATTATTATAATTTGGCTGCTTCTGATGCTTCCCTTATTACTTTCCAGTACCGAGAGTTATCATCCAATTACTAGATATGTGTTGTGAAGAAAGGAAGAGAAAAGGAGAGCTGTAAGAAAATTTTGTTTGAAAGTTGCATGACATGGTTTAAAGTACTTACAGATATTTCGGAGAAACAGCATGATTAATGATATTGAGGGCATTTTCAATAAATAGCACTGCTTGGCTCTCCAGGAAATTAATTAGATAGCAGTTATATTGCATCTGTCAGTTTGTAGTATATCACTTGTAAAATACTCCCAAGTAAGCAGTCTCACAAGGAGATCTTTGACACACAAATTATTAGGGGAAAAACACCTAATGGCTTTAAACAGAGTTGTATCTAGGGATGTAAATACTTGCTTGCCTTCTTCTCACATGCAAGGACGAGAAATTGCAGTCTTCTTCCCCCATGAACAAGGATAACGAAGGGTATGGTTATGCTACAGTATCAGTACATTGCGCAAATGGAAACTAGTCCAGTTCTTGTGTGAAATTTTCCCTGTTTGTTTGGAAAAATGGTACTGCTTGCACAATTTGTAAAATTGTGTGGGTTGCCTGAAACTAGGTTGGCTGCTGCTTTGTTTAAGAATCTGAAGCACTAGACAGATTGTTTGCATCATTTTTACTATACAGCCAGTCCTTCTGTGCTTGGCTCTTCTCTTTCTCTCTGTGCACTTCTCAATGGGAAAGTATACTAGAGACATCTATGCAAATACAGAGACCTTGAGTTAAAAATGTCTTTGTTTTGCTATCTTTGCTGGAGATGATGAATCGTATGGGCTTTTAACATTTCTCAGCAACACTGAAAACTGAAAATGATAAAAGAAATACACCATTCTTTTTTCCCCTGTAAAATGCTTGCTAATTGTGTAAACTTAATTTTTTATTATTATTTATTAATTGTTGACATATGTCTCTTAGTTATTGCTGGGCTCCATCACTCCTTTTGTGGGGTATGTGGCAGCTATTCTGATTTTACTTTTTGGTTTCTTTGAGGAATTAGTGTTTAATTAAAAGAAGCAAAGAAAGCTCCTTTCTTTCTAGAATTGGCAATGTCTACATGTTTCTAGTTCTGGTCACTAGGTTACAATCATCTTAAAGCTTCTCTCTTTGATCACCTTAGAGAGCAGAGCAAGGAAGTCCATACAACAATCTTTCAAAGCCTCCTGTTTTGTTTTGTTTTAAATGTGCTTGAATGTCTGGACACTGTTTGCAGTGAGCCTAACAACCCCACAAGTATGGTTTATCTAGTTGTTGACCATCTTGGTTGGTTTTAAGGCAACCTCAGGCTTCTGGCTGGTAAGAAGCATGGTGGCCTCCATGACGTCTTATTTTTGCTGGAGGAAGCTAAGGATGTGAGTCTTCCATTGTCTTGTTTTTGGAGAGAAAGTGGGGTAAAAATCTCTTTTCTCTTGAACTGATATTTTCTGCATGAGAGCTCACACACACACCCCAAGTCTTGTGGGAAATCTTGCTGGATTTCTCAGATGTTTCATGGGCATTTTTTTAATGGATGAAATGCCAAACTGTCTATATTTAATTTTTGCTCAGAATGCCACATATCTTGTGCAGGATTCACCTGATGCTGTGCAAGATTATTACAGTTCCTGAGCAGAATGACATCTTGTTGGAGTCACGAACTTAGCAGGCTGATGGGCTTTGTGGTGATCACCAGATAATTAGGATAGCAAAGAGTCTCTTAGAGATAGACGTTAATGAAGTCTGCCACACACACAGGGATGTCTGCCAGCAGTGCTCCTGGTGGGCGACTAGTAGAAGACACAGAATAACACCGAATGGGTTCCCAATGAATTCTGCCCTGCCCCCAGGAGGACTGTGCTTTTATTAACCTTACAAGCTCACAGATAGTGGACAGTATAGAGATAGGTTACAGAGTTCAGATAGGACAATGGTTACATCATGCCATTAGGATTGGCCCAGGGAAAGGCAATTAATCAAGCCCTCTATGATTGGCCTAAGGAAAGGCTCTATGCAAGCTCTCTAGCACCTATGAGAAAGAAAAAGAATGGTGGGCAGTCATGCCCCTCAGAAGCAGCTGTGACGTCATCCAGGAGAGTTTGCCCTCTACTGTAGATTAAGCCAACAGCTTAGCAACCTTGGGAATGGCACCCCCACAGCATCTTTCTTGTGCAGGGCTTACTGGATAGAGCATTAACTTGTATGGAATAGGGCAGTTTCCTGCACAGAACAATAAGCAAAAAATGGGAGAAAGGGAGAGAATGAGACCAAAGTAGGTCTTGGCAAGAGATCTTGACATGTTGAGACTTGGAAACTGCTACAAATGAGAAAGTTTATGGGTACTCATCACATCCCTAGTGGAAGCTATCGTTATCTGGTTCTTTTCACAACCCCACCCATCCTCCTAGAGCAGTAGTTCCCAACCCCTGGGTCCCTAGATGGTTTTGGACAACTCCCATAAATCCTGGCCAGCTCAGCTAATGGTGAACACTTCTGGGAATTTTAGTCCAAGAACGTCTGGGGACCCAAGGTTGAGAACCACTGTCCTAGAGGAATGCATCTCACTGTCTCTTGCTCTTAGAAAGAAATTGAGAGGAGAAAAGATTGTACTTCTGAGAAATCTTGTTGGATTTTTCAGTTTTGTGATTTTTAAAAAAAGAAATGCCAAGCTGCTCAAGACTACTGTGCAGAATGGCACTTTTTTCTATGTAGGAACCACCTGGAAATGGCAGAACTTGTGCTAAACTGGGCAGGATTATAAGAATGTCTCTGCAGAATGACCTCTTTTCCTCTGTAGGGTTCACTGAAGGGTGCATAAGTTGTGCAGAATTTGGCAGTTTCCCTGAACAGAACTGGTGAAAAAAGAGAGAGAGGGTGATTTGCCATTGATTTTCTCAATTTAAATGTGTTTATCAAGGTTATTTTACTAGTTGCTTTCTATACTTGCAGTTAAGGTTGTATAAATAAAATATAACAGGCGGGATCTAGCTCTTATCACACTTAAAATGAATCCAGACAGGTGTTGTATCATAGGCCCCAGCATCAGTTGGGAATAGGAATCTAAACAACACACATCTTACCATTTACATTGTCCAATTCCATGTGATATTTGTCATTTATGCAATGATCTGAGATTAAGCAGTGACTTGATTTGTACCCCCCTTTAAAAAAAACTTTTTATTTCATCAAATGTATGTATAATTCAAAAAGCAGAAAAAAAAATGTAATCCTCAAATTTTCATCCTAGCAATGTTATCGGAAAAATAATTTTTGAGCTTTCGTTACTTGTCTCATAGGTCACGAACTGAAGGCAGTCTTTCCAAAATAGTTCATGTGAATTTCTTCTCCATTCTAAGTCAAATGAAAAATGGTATATGATTTAAATCACTGAACGGGCACATGGGTGAGAAGGATTGAACTCTCCCCCCTCCATCTTGGTCTCCAAAGGTCCTCTTTTCAGGTCTTTTCTTTCTGCTGGCAGAAGTAGCTACGTGCTCCCTATCTGATCAGATTCCTCTCCTGGGTTAGTGACAACCTCAATAATGTCTGAATAGCAGTTTGAGCTCTCAAATCTTAGATAGGAAGAAATGGAAAACTTTGAAACTTAACATCTCCTGCTTGTAATTACCTGCAAAAGCCAGAAGGATCTCTGCTGCATTCCTTTCTCATTTACAACTGTGTTGTATTATCAGAAAGAAAAGGTTCTCATCACAAGTCAAAATTCATAATGCTGCCCCTGGGAAAATAGAATTTTGCAGCTACAAGGGGTAGAATAAATCATGCAAATTAGGCTAATATGCAGATACTTATTTGTCTTTGATTTTTATGTTCACAAACATGGAATCTTGAGACTCATCATATTTTGCTTTCAGAATCCATTCATTTATGTTTCTGTGAGTTCCCTCATGCTACAAAAATAGTCAGGCAAGAGTTTTATATTATATACTTTTCTTAGTATATAATGACTGGAATCCTGTAGCTTAGCATAGTAAATGATAAATGGAACTTAAGGAGGAATTGACTCACCCAGTCCTTGCTGATTCAATCGGCCTACTCTAGTGCAACTTACTACACTAGCCAACAGGATTTTAGCTGCTATGTCCCACTTATCTCTGTTTATAAGCAATGTGCAGGGCTTTGTAAATCTCCTGAATGCTTTTGTTGCTGCTGACAATATAAGCTAAGGGGGAGAAAGCCACTGCAAGTGCCTAGCATAGCTGTTTGATTATTGTGCAAGGTAAAAAGTCATTTTTAATGAAAAGCTGGATGCCTGGGTTCTCAAATGTTAGTGTAATAATTTAATATAAACAATACATTGTGTTTAAAAGATAAGCAGATAGAAAGAAACTTGGATATTAAAAGTGACATAAAACAATTGACGTGTTATATCAAGCTCTGCAGATTCTCTGGGCAGGGTTCCAATAATTTCTATGCAAAGGTTTATTGCCCATATGCCTATGGTGTAATTACCATATAAAGATGAAGCTAATACATACAGAGTCATTCGCTGTGGCTTTCTTTGCATTATGCCTTAAGTGACCAATGGGGCCAATGAAAAGTTTATGGCAAAAATGAGTTTGAAAGTGGACACAATGGTTATGCAATGAATATCTGATAATCCAAGGATGTGAAATACAGTAAGCATAAAATATATTATCAATGCTCTGGAGGCCCAGAGTTCGTGCAAAATGTATTCAGGGAGGAGGTTTAGTGTGCAGGTGTTAACAACATCAGTGGAAACATTATTCAATTTTTTTTAAAAGCTGTAGTAAATATTAACTATACGTGTTTTGGATGTGGGAGCCTCAGCATAATTATTACACCATGAGCGTTTAAAACGTGAATTGAGAAAATTTCTGTAATTGGTTTTTCCCAGTTCAGACTTTGCTATTAGAAAAATACAGTGGTGCCTCAACTTATGAATTTAATCCGTTCCAGAAGATGGTCGTAACTCAAAATGGTCGTAAGTCGAAGCACCATTTCCCATAGGAATGCATTGAAACGCGATTAATCCGTTCCATCCGGGGGAAAAAAATCACCAACACCCCCCCCCAAAGCACTGCAAGACCCATCGGAAACGTGATTAATCCGTTCCAGCCGAAGGGATAAAAAATCCAAAAAGCAAACAAACCCTGCAAGACCCATCGGAAATGCAAAAAAAGAAAACCAATAAGCAAACAAACCCTGCAAGACCCATCGGAAATGCAACCCCCCCCTAAAAAACCCAAAAAGCAAACAAACTCTGCAAGACCCATTGGAAATGCAAAAAAATTAAACCAAAAAGCAAACAAACCCTGCAAGACCCATTGGAAATGGGGGAAAAAACCACCAAAAAAGCAAACAAACCCTGCAAGACCCATCGGAAACGCGAAACCCCCCCCCCCCCAAAAAGCAAACAAACCCTGCAAGACCCATCAGAAATGGGGGAAAAAAACCAAAAAGCAAACAAACCCTGCAAGACCCATAGGAAATGCAAAAAAAGAAAACCAAAAAGCAAACAAACCCTGCAAGACCCATCGGAAATGGGGGGAAAAACCTCAAAAAGCAAACAAACCCTGCAAGACCCATCGGAAATGGGGGAAAAAAACCCAAAAAGCAAACAAACCCTGCAAGACCCATCGGAAACGCAACCCCCCCAAAAAAACAAACAAAGACTGCAAGACCCATCACAGCACAGAAACATAACCCCCCCAGCCCAAAACCACGCTGCAAAACCCACCCAGAACAGGCAGTTTTTAAAAAGCAGAAAGCAGCACCTTACCAGGCAGTCCGAAGCCTCCTCCGAACGCACACTCTCTAACTGCTGGGGCGAAAGAGCTACAAAGAAGCAGCCTCTTCGCCACCAATGGTTAGCAGTTTGAATTCCCCGCCTTTTTCCCGATCGTAACTCGAAGCTCCGGTCGCACGTCTAAGCAAAATTTTGTGGCCGGAGCTGGTCGTAACTCAAATTGTTCGTAAGCCGGGACGTTCGTAAGTCGAGGCACCACTGTAGGTGTTTTAAACTCTAACCGTCTCTGGGTCTTGCAGAAGTTTAGTTAGTTATGTGCCAGAAGTTGGAACTGACATATAGTGATCCTAATAGGGCTTTCACGGTAAGTGAGAAACTTAAGGAGTCGGTTGTCCCCCCCCCCCCCCAGTTCTACTCCTCCAATGAGTTTCCATGGCTAAGCAGGGATTCAAACCCTGGTCTCAGACTCTTATTCCATCATTCTGTCCACTACACCACACTGAGTACCTAGTGCAGATGTTTACCCATAATTAATTTTCTTTAATTGTTATTTTGTACTGATACAGTACTTGGAAATTTTTGAATGGTATTTATTTTATTTATTAGATTTTGAGCCCTCTCCTCTTGAAATGGAACTCAGGTCTCCTGTTCTAAATGCTTTACAAACCTTATCCCAATATTCTTTTCATTCTGATTCACATATTTTTACTCTGTTTCTTGTTCCTGAAAACAGGAATCTGTGAGCATTCATTTTCTCCAGCCTGTTTTACTTTTTTGTATGCTGCCTCTGGCACTTGTAAACAGATATGTGTGAGAATTCTGCAGCTTGACCTAAAAGGGCTGAGGTTGTTGCTAGCATTTTGACTGAATGCTCACAAAATGTCAATCTGAACACTTCCAGAAAGCTCAGAGGCCTTTTGCACAATGCTGTCTGCCACTCGTTCCTCTTTGTCTTCCTCTCACAAAGCCAAAACATGTACTTTAATCAGGGCAGGGCAAGGCAGTGTGTTGCCAAAAAGAACTGATCCATCCCAGGTTGTTTTGAAGCATTTTTCACACCACAATAAGACTTCTCAGCCCAATATGGGAGAAATGGTGTGTGGAAGAATGTCTTTGTCCACCAAGGAATATTGTGAGGCCCACCGCCCCGCCCCCAACCCCCAGCATAACTGATGGCTTTGGGGTCTACTACCAATGACTCAATTGGCTCTAGGTTGCTGGTGTAAGTTTTCTTTATCTGGTTCCCTGTCACTATTCTCCTGCACACCAAGGGACTGAGTTTCCTGCACTAGGCCCCTGGAGATAGTCAGTTCTGTACTGGCCTCAGTTCATGTCAGTGGGGCCACTGAAGTCCTGTTGATAGACAAGCCCGGACTGGGACCAGGCTAGGAGCCTTTTAATGAGGGTCAGTAGAAGTGGCTGGTGGCGAGCATTGACTGTTCTCTTGCTCCTTGAGCATCTCCTCCTCTCGTACTGGCAGTTTGTGCTGTTAGCACCCCATTTGGGTTGGGTGAGTGCCACGGTACCTGTTGGGCATCTTGGACACCATGAAGCTTGTGGAACTGGAGCATTCTGTGGTGCTGTGTGGGGTCCTCCCAATCCCAGGACAGCTCACCCATCATGCAAAATATGAGCTCCTGCTCTTCCGCAATTGAGCCCCAGGTCTCCTCCTCTCCCAAACTGTTGCTGGGAGCTGTGGGCTCAGAAAACCCTGATTCTGATTCTTCTTCTCCACCCCCCTTTAACCCTGCCGACAGGCCCTCCTCCTGTGTTGCCAAGTGCTTTGCATCTGCCGGTTCCTTGGAGACACTTGGATGTCCCTCCTCCCACCTTCCCAAGAGCCCAGAGCAGCTGCACCACCCAGGCTGTCAGGGTGGGGCAAGGGCAGATAGACCACCCAGGGTGCATTATGACCTCACAGGGTGAAAGCTGCCTTCAGCTGTTATGTGAAGGGCTGGGTGTAAGCAGAATAGTAGTAGCAGTAGTATTAAATAGTAATTGCATTCCATCAAGTGGATTCTGACTTATGTTGACCTTTTTTAGGATTTTCTAGAGAATATAAGAAGTGGTTTACCATTCCCTTCTGCTGGGGGTGCTCTGGGACCATGCAGCTTGCCTAAAGCTACACAAGTTGGCTGTATTCACAGGAGGCACAGTGGGGAATTGAACTCTGAATTTCTGGCTCCATAGCCAGAGACTTAAACCACTGAGCTATCAAGCCAACAGTAGTAAGAGTAGTAGAGTAGTAAGAGTAGAGGAATCATCATTGTCATCATCATCATCTTGCTTGTGGATAAAACAGACTTCAGTGGTCCCCACAGTCATTGGGGCTTTGGGAACAATATCAAGAAATATCAAGTATTATAAGCAGTTGCAGATCTCAGAAATAGTGCCATCAGAGCTACAAAAAATAGCAATATTAGGAACAGCACACATACAGAACAGATATTTAACAGATACTTAGGTTTTTAGTTAGAATATGTATCTGTTATACAATACCAATCAATATTTTTATAATTTTTACTGACTGTGTCTGGAATTTTTTAATAATAATAAAAAATTTCTGAGCCTTTGGGCAGAGGAAGGAAGAGGCACTACTTACTCTCCAGAAGTACTGAGTTAAGCTAGGAAGGAAGGGAGGGAGGGACCTTCCATTGGATTATATGTGTTTAATGTATTGTATTTGTATTTTGTAACTCTTTGTATTTATTTTCTCCAGAGAGATAGCAGCTCCTGCATGTTTGTCAGCAGACAGTACAGACAGGTCTGGTGTATGTAGGACAGTTGTAGAGTAAATCATGTATTGCTGTGATTGACTCGTCAGAATGTTTAATTGCTGTGTGTTGCCTTTATTTTGTGATAGGAGGTGGAATATTAACTAAATAAATAAACCAGTCAGTTAGTCAATATATGTGCATAGACGTGTAAGAACTAGGGAGGTCAAGTGCCACAAAATTATTCCTTAGAATAGTAGAAGGGGAGGTTCTAGTTCGTAATTTCAAGCAGGGATAAGCAAAGTGCATCTTTGCAGCCTTCAAGACCCCACAGAAACCCCCTGCTCCAAAAGCAGAAAATGTGGGGATGTTGAGTGACCAAAAATGTATTTTTCTGCTCCCAAAGTCTTCTGGGAGTAGCAAGTCCAATACTAAACAAATTGTGTGTGTGTGGAGGGGGGGTTAGGGTTAGGGTTAGTTTCTGTCAAACCCCACCCCTTCAACTCCAAAATAAAATCTGGAAGTAGAAGCCTGCAAACAAGAAAGAGAAGCAGAAATTGGACATTTCCTCCTAGATTCTAAGGGGTGCTCATGAAACCAATCTTTGTTCAGATTGCTGTAGGGCAGAGAATAATCCTTATGTCACCATAGGGGGTGTGTGGGTCACAATTTAGATCAGGCTTCCTTTTATGTTTAAGAAGAGTACATGGAACACTACAAATAACTTTTTAACACTCCCACTGGCCTTGGCTCTTTGGATTACAACAGATATGTAATACATATCCCAGAGGAGGAATTTATGCTCTTAGGTATTCTTCCAATCACACTGCTTGAAGACCCACTAGATGGGTTGCATGAATACGGAGAAGTACATTTGGATTTTGTTCCAGAGGAGATAGCCCTTTTCACCCTCTTTGCATGAACCTGGAAGCATCCATAATACAGATACTGTGTAAGAATTTCTTATTTTAAATGGTTTGAAGTGTGACCATAAGGAGAGCTTGGAAAGCCCAGTCCGTCATGTGGTTCAGATCTCTGTCCTTTTCTTTCTGTTTTTCTGCTCTGACAAGGACAGGAATGCAGCACCCCAAGGCATCCCAGGTGCCAGGGGACTGGAGTCTTAACCTACTATTCAGCAGGGGAGGTACTTGTTTGTGGAATTGGTTGAACTAATGCATTTGAAAAACCTGACTTGTAACATTCTAGTTAATAATATTGATGCATATTCAAAATGATGATGTTGCCCTTTGCCTGCCACCTTTGACTGGTCATTTTTCATTTATTCTAATTTGGAAAACTGTCTTTGCTAAGTTGTGATTGATTTTGGCAGGCTGTTTCTTGGAGGGAAATATATGGCGCTAGCATAAGGGACTTCTTTTCCCCTGGTGTGTTCGCTCTGTGCAAACACAGTAGTGTTATTGGATATTCCAAAATTAAGTGATTTTTAAAATATCTGGGGGCTTACTGTGCATAATGCAAATGGTTGAAAAAATACAGCACTTTCGGCTGGTTCCTACCAACCCCTAAGCTCAGAAAACAATGAATTATAATAATACAGATTGTCCTTGATCCTCTCAGGATTTCACAGTCTCTGCGAATCCATTCTGCGTGTCCTGCAGGGTATTTTATATTTCATCTCTCTCTACTAAAGTTCCCCAGGCTGTGAACATTCCACAATCCTGCATTAAAATGAGATGGTTGAGCTAGTTCATTATTGGGTTCCCTTCTGTGTGAGAAGAACTGCACCAGCGAGGAAGGGAGCACCAAAAGGTTAAAGCTGATTGATGCTGATGGACCTGGCAGATCAACGCAGGGCAAGCAGAGTTATTCCACCAGTCGTGCATGCCTGTTTCCTTGAGCAAATACTCTAAATCACTTCTTTTAATCTAGCAAATGGAGGACTATCTGTAAAAGAAAAGCCTGATTGATCCTGATTTGACTTGATTTCTTAAATACCACCATATTTGGAATCACAAAATAAAAAAAAGTACTTATTCATTAATTCATTTATTAATTCTTTGTTTTTAACCGCATGGCAGAAATAAATGGCTGAAATCCTGTTCCACAGCTCCTTGCACACAGAGATGACATCCTCACTCATGAAAGGGTATTTTGGGATGCATGCAACTTGTTCTCTATATAACAAAGTCACATAACCCTGAAATCACTAAAGAAAGCCTTTATTCGGGAACAATTTACCACTGATGATATCATCACTGTTGTGTGCATGGAGCTGCACATGAATTTTATGGGGCCACATTGTCTGTGAAAGGTGCTGCAAATCTTCCGGCTTCATGTAGTCTATATAGCCTGTTTTCTGCTGACAACCTGCACATGGAAGAGTTAATTAATTCCATGTGCAGGGCTACAACTCCTGGACGCTCCTAGTCAGCATGGCTGTGCTAGCTGAAAGATCCTGAACCTGCAGTTTTTTAAAAAAGTAATTTCCCCAAGCTTTGCTGAGTCCAACATGGCAATTTTAGACTAGTTTGACTATCCAAGGAATGTCACTCACTGAACCGAGTTTGCTTTTCATCTATGCCATCCTACATATATTGAGTGGCTGAATAAGTGGGTGTGTGCCTGTTCAACTTCAGTCTTTGTTTCTGATTAGCTTTCCCTTGTCCCGTTTCTTTCTCCTTTCGTGTGTCTTGGGTGGGTCTTGTTATATGTTTCTTTGCTTTGACATTCTTCAGGGCCTCCTTCTATAAATCTCCTTGTTTTCCTAAACTCAATTTTCCATCCCTCTGCTGTCCAAGCTCCTTTTTCCATTCATTTCCTCTTCATAGATTCATTTTTGTTGAATGTACATTTCCTCTGATATTTATCTTTTATTTTTTATAAAATACCTTTCTACCTCACCCTTGCCCCAGTGAGCTTGAAGCAGCAAGCATGGTTTTCTGCCTCCGCACCCTATTCTTTCAGTAACCTTATGAGGCAGATCAGGCTGAGAGACAATGACATGATAAACCATAGGGTCCCTTCCAGCTTTGCAGTTCTAAGATGATGATGATGACAAGCCCAAGGTCACCCAATGAGCTTCATAGCTCTGCAGGAACTCGAACCTTGATGTCCACTGAATATCTGTACCATACTGCCTATCTTAATGAGCAGATGCCACCAATTTTCTAATTGTTCTTTCCTTCCAATTGTTCCTTTTAAATCTTCCACCATTGTTGGAGTTTTTTAGGTGAATCTCTGGAGGACGTATTGCTGTTTTCTTAAACCAAGTCAATACAGGCAATATAGCCAGTCTTGGCTAATCTCTGTTCATCCACATTAACTTTTTGGCCTTGCATCCCATCCTTGCTCCACAAGAGCAAAAGTTACTTCTCGCTCAAAGATTGCAATGGCTTTAGATTCTAATGGCATCTAGGCAAAGAAGACTGAGAGTAGAAACTACATCAATACAAGATCTTCGGAGGAAAAAAAAACCAACCCTCCTGTCCCCACAATGAATCCCTATCCCTCCTCTGAGCATGACTCTTTGATACCCTCTGTGTTTTTGGGTTGAATTCCCCTTCTTCCTCCCTATTACAGACGGGGGCAGATTGAAGCTGTACCGCCCCGCTAGGACCAAAAAGTATGAAAAAGAGCATCAAGCCCTTTTAGTTAGAGCAGTGTCACTCCAAGAGTGAAGAGTTGGAAAGGGATGCCTCATCACAAGAGCTGTACAGCCCCAAGTGGCCCTGAATTATTTTTTTTTCAGAAGCAGTTTCCTAGTTTGGTATGCTGAGCTGTAGTGTTGCTAGTCTCTGATATTTAGGCTGCAGGGAACTGGCCAGGGTCCTGATCTCTAAGGACTAACATGTTGTAAATGTAGGAACGGGTGATACCTTTATTCAACCATTAAGAATATTCAAACAAACCAACCAACCAGCGAGCTTTCGATGATGAATCATCTTCTTCAAGGCTGTGCATCAAGTTCTTGTGGGTAGTTCCAAAATTGTATGTTGTTATTAATGTCCCAAATTTACATGGCTGATGTTAAGGCCAGGTTAGCTTCTTAGTTGGAAATGGCTGCAGTTATGCAAGTTGGTATCAAGCGCTTCCTCAGCTAACAGTTTGGAATTTATGGCCCAGCACTTGTATGTGTTATATAATACCAGTCAATGTTTTTTTTATGATTTTGATTGACTGTGCCTGGTATTTTTGAATCATCATCATCGTCATCATTATCTTAGAACTGCAGAGCTGGAGGGCACTCTGGGATCATCGAGTCCAACCCCTATCAAAGAGGCCCAGTGGGGAATCAAACTCCCAGCCTCTGCAGCGAGATACCTAAATTACTGAGCTATCCAGCGATTGTATACTTCTCTCACTGCAAACTTGTACAAACATCTGGCACACTCATTGTGTGCCATTAGTAGGAAGAAGCCCCAATGGAAAGTAGCCTGTATTTGTTTACCCAGTAATTTTGCAGTTCCTCTAGTGCCACTATTTGTGTATGTGAGCAGATTCTGTGAGCTACTAAGCAATTCAGAAACACTGCAATATTTTCCACTTAGTTTTGGAGGGTGATAGTTATATAGACTTGTGAGTAACATCACTGAAATTAGTATGTCTGTGATAACTCATTGTGTTTGACTTCAGTGTTGCCCCTGCATTCTTCAGTTCAAGGCATAGAAATGTCAGGGTTTGAAATTTTGTGTGTATAGAGTCTTAAAATAATGAAATGGGGTTACAGAAAAAGTAGCCGTGAAAATGAAAGTGGTTTTAAAATTGAGGCTTGAAAAATAGTTTACTTTAGTCATTTCAAAAATTAGCCAGCTCTCTAGCGAAGCAAGGTCACTGCAATAAAAATCCTGACAGCTGAACATGTATTACAAATGATTACAAAGCATAAACAAAGGATGCGGGACTTCTAATATGCACTCTTTGTAGTTACAGTATCTTGGAGCTACAATATGCTCTAATGGCAATATTTTGATTCTCCAGGAGTCTGCATATCCAGATCTTTTATGCTACAAAACATTGCTCTTCCAAACTCTACAAAAATCTTAATCATAACAATGATGTTATCATCATAGTGCCAGCTTGTCAGATTTTAAGTTACAAACTCTGAAGTTACTATAGTTGGAACAACAATTATGACTCCCATTTTGAAAAAAATTCTTGGAGCTCAAGATTTCTGACTCTCCAAGCCCCTGGAAAAGAGATTATTGAGATTATTGACAGATTGGTGGGAGATGTGGACTACGGAAAGAATTAAAAATACAGGAAGATAAGGCGCGCACACAGGAATTCAACTGATCCTCACAACTCCCCGCCAACAATCTTGTAGCAGAAACAGCTGCAACAGAAACATAATGGATTTCCCTCTATAGATGCAAACTGGCATAAGGCTGGCTTGGCTAGGTGAGCGCTTGGTGTAATTTTTCGCTGCATGTTAATAATAAGCTTTGGGGCTAAGAAAATCATTTTCTTTAACATATTTTTTATTTTTAAGAACTGTAATATTTTAAGAGATGTACTCTTAGCTTTTTCAATGTGCTTTTTAAGGCTATAAGCGTTTGCATCTTTAGAATGTAGGCTACTGCAATTTTGAAAGACAATTGTAACATGATTTAAATTCTGCCTGCAACAGGATTAAGTTCTGCCTACAACTTAAGTTTTGCTTTTGACTGTATTTTTCTTTGTAACTTCTCATAATTGTAAGAATTGTGGATGGCAATCATACCTGTTAGCCTTTCATAAGTTGTAAGGATATATATTTAAGCATTTGTGCCTACAGTTTTACATAGCTGTAAGACTTTTGTATTTTTACAACTTTTAAGTATTTTTATGCTTATGAAAAATAGAAGCAATGTAGATGAAAAAAGCTATAGAATTAGATAAACTGATGTTGCCTGGAATCATTGCAACGGTGAAAAGACTTGTACCTTGATACTCAGGTGAATTTTGATGCAATTGGAATTCTGGAACCCTTTTTAGGGATAAATGCCAGCTGAGAGGAACAGAGGCTTCAGATTTTTCCCTAGAGGTCTGTAAAGTTCTGTAGGTCTCTTAGGGAGATGTTCAGGCATTAGAACCCATAACCTGACAGAAGAACCCCTTTGTTTCTCTTCTACCCGTTTATTTGCCTCACTTTTGATGCTGTAGTGGGTATGTGAAGGAAAAAGAAAGCTCTCTTTCTTTCTTTCTTCTTCCCTACTTCCCTGGCAATTCTGTATTTTACAAGTATTGTTTTCTCACAGTGCCCAGTATAACTGGGATTCCCCAAAACGATTACATGCCATATTACTACTAGCACACTTAACATAGCAGTTCTATGTGTATTTGAAGGGACAAAACCTCTCCCCTTGCTGTCACTGTCAACAAGGCAAGAGAGAGCATGCTACCACAGAAAAGAGGCAGGGGAATATGTATGGGTGGGGGGGAGCTCCTACCCATATTGCAGTAGCAGCAGTTATAAGGCAAAGGATTTGGGGTGAAGTGGGGTCATAAGAGAGAGGATTGGAGTCCTCATGGATTGGGGCCAAAAATTATAAACAGCATTAAAAAATCTCTGTTGCATGGGTATGGGGGAAGGAGATAGTGCTTTCCCTATGTGTTCAGTGTTTTCACTCATAATTGCCAGCTAGTGTGTCAGTCATTAGCTGGGACAGGTATGTTATTTGTGATGTCACAGAGAAAATGAAACTTATCAGGCTGCGATTTTTTACTTTGGTATTTATAGAAAGGAAGTCACAGGTTCTCCAAATATAAAGAACAACATTTTCTCTCTCCATTCCCTGATTATTTAGAGCATCTCACGTTCTTGAAATGGTCTAGGAGAAGAACACATAGTAGATGCTAAGATACATAATCTAAGAGTGGTGGGGCAATGTAAGTCAGCTTTACCTGTTCTCCTCTTTTTATCGACAGAGAGACGTGGAAACATATTCTGGGCTGATGTTCTGATATCTACATGATTATTATTAATAGTCATGTAGCTTTTGATTATGATATAAACTTTTAAACACTGCTATGTTTATTTAGTATGTATTATGATTTCTTACCTGTGTAGTCTTTCTTCATATTGTTATTGATTTAAATAGTTGTTTTACACAAGTGAAACTCAAAAGGTGTTTTTAAAAAGTCGTCGTTTATTTTCCTAGAAATGAGCTTTGTTTCTTGTTTTGCTGTTTCTAACATGTGAAAATGGATTCATTGCAAACTATGTTTCAGTTTGTGAGTTCAGGAAGTGAATTAAAAAATGAGTACAAAATTTCTTTGTATTCACATATTTTGCAGTTTCACTATTTATTATCTCTATTTATTGGATTTCTATTCCATCTTCCTCCCAAAATGGAAACTAGGAAATGGAAATCAGGACAGAAAGCAATATAACTGAATAAAACAAAGGTGATTCAAACATCAGATTTTTGCATCTGTGTATCCTTTGTGCATACCTTTTCTTAACATCCACATGATTCTGCATTTTAAGTGCCAAATTCTATCACAAAGAGGCATGAAGAGTACAGTTTTCAGTGCAGAAGTGTGTTCTGTGTCTCAGATGGAGCTGAAATATGAACTGGATGAGATTGTATAAAGCTGTGGGTGGGATGCTTTTCTCTTGTGTGAGTTTCTTGCATGAGACCTAATGTGGAAAAATGCCATGTTGGAGTGGCCCGCATAAGAAGGGATCTAGTTCCTTACTTGGCTTCCCACTTGTTTCCCTACTCACCGTATTTCTTCTTGGCTCTACCATTAATTGTTCTTTTGAATTATACTGCAACATGACTCTTTTTCTTTTCCCTGGCACTATTTTATTTAATAGGCCTGGAACAACCCCTTTGTTTATTCAGTGGCATCTCTCTCCTCTTCCACTTGGTTGCCCAAACCAGAAACCTTTCTTATTTCATTGCATTCTATCTGTTACCTGTTATATCCTTCCTTTCCTATCCTCGTGGCACTTTCTTTGGGTATTTTTCTCCCTTGCTTTGGATTTTGTTCCCATCATCTACATAATGAACTCACCAAACAAAGATCATGTGTGCTGTGGAGGGTGCCTGGCATGCTGTCATTGAAAAGCTAAGTATATGTTTAATAATAACATAGCAATGTGGTTTGGGAAGCAAGGGCAGCCATTTTGCTGCCTCTTTCAGATACACCCTCATAATAAATGCCTTCTACATTTGTAGCAATAATTTTAGCAAGAGTAATTGGTACTGTTGTATCTCTCCCATAAGAAATGCACTCAATTTATGTGCTCATGGCAGTGAGCAGAGCAACAGGGTTTTGTTGGAGTTAGCACAAAGACATCAAATGTTTAGTGTAATTCCAAGGTTTGCAACTGTGATGAATGGTCTGTTTCTGGAGAGGTATACTCACTGTTGACTCTGCTGGCAACCATCATCAAAATAAATGTGATTTTTACCCATGAGCAACTGCAGCCGTGCCCATATGTTGAACTTTATATAAAATAATGCTCTGATTTATATTCTTCCCTTGTACAAATTCCAAGGAATTTCTGGATGTTATTTATTAACAGTATCTTACATAAACTCTATGTTATTAGAAGTAATTTTAGAAAGGTTTCATAAGATAGCTATATTTTGTTCTCCCGCTATTTTTGCCTTTGTGTTTCCAAATATTGTACTACCTAGAATTAATAAGGAATAAAGAAATACATAGTACAGATTCTGGACACAGTACAAATACTATTACCATTAGCATTTTCTCCCTAGACTACTGGTTTTTGTTTTGTGGCTGAAATCCAATAGTGTAATATACACTACGTAAGGTTGATGACATCATCAGCCACATTTTTCAGAAATATATATTTTTTACCAGCAGCAGGAGTGGTTTTCAAAACTTAAAGACTCACCTCACCAATCCTGCAGCCCCTGATGGCTTCCCCATGATTAAAGGGACACCATGGGAGCCTTGGCACCTTAAGGGTGGGATTGGAAATGTTTAATTTCGGGGGGGGGGGGGGACACCATGGCTGACACTAGTTAAGCTGTGGTGTTTGCCATGGTGTGATACTAAGCAAAATGCTTGATCCATCTCACATTCTTGAGATGGATCAGTTGGGTTAAGTTTTTGATAAAAGTTTTATAGTCTTTATTAGGTTCTAATGAAATTGTATAGCCTTATACAATGTGTTACATATAATCAGAGCTGAGTAATATCAATTGGCGGCCTGCTGCCCTCTGAATTCACCTTCCATCATCTGCACATTGTCTGCTTTGGTGATGGTGAGAATACTGGGGAATGGCAATAAAGAGACAAGGATACATGTAGCTGAAAGGATGATCGTTGCCCAACTCTGATTTAGACATGATTAGGGAACAGAATGTCACCGAAGCTACTAACATGTCACCGAAGCTACCAACATGAATTTGACCCAACTCCGGGAGGCAGTGGAAGACAGGAGGGCCTGGCGTGTTCTGGTCCATGGGGTCACGAAGAGTCGGACACGACTTAACGACTAAACAACAACAAAGGGAACAGAAAAGGAAGGAGTTTTTCTTACTGAGAATGAACTAACAAACAAAAGGTAAGAAATGTGAAATAAGGCAGCGATCCAGATGTTTAATGCAAAAAACTAACATTATAAAGCTGAAATAATATTAAGGCCTCTTATAAAATCTAGCAAAACAGCAACACTGACAAGAAAAGCTTGGGAATAAAATGCTTTGAAAATATAGCAGCTATACAAGTCTTCAGCAGCTGTATACTCTCACATGGATACATGGGTCACTGTATACTTAATTCCTGAGAATCCCCATTTTGCTCGCAGTATTCATTCATTCATTCATTCATTCATTCATTCATTCATTCATTTCTTATACCTCCCATCTAGCAAATTGCTACTCTGGGTGGTGTACAATGGAGGTAAAGAGACAATTTATATAAAACAACTATGACAAGCTAAACTTGATCTACAAGAAACAAACTATTCTGACATAGTCCTACTGATTATTCATGTGTAATAATATTTTCACAAAGTGAACACTAGTACAAGGCTGATGATTCAACAGCAACTATAGTTGGAGCTTGGTTCTTTTTTGAGAATCTGTCCATGCCCTAAGCCTTTCCATCAGGCTTTGCCTCATGGGTGATAAATTTGTCATTGGAGTACAGAAATCAAATGCTTTGTAGTCCTGCGTCATTATGTTTCATTCAAAACTACACCTTTCTAAATGGATCCTGTCTAAAACATACATATCTATGTTCATCGTGTGCTTTTTGGAAACACAGACCTAATCAAAAATGTGTGGTTACGCAAAATCCAGATAAATATGTTCTGATTTGGGGTTGGTGTGCCCATTTTACCAGAAATATACATATTTGCAGGAACAATCCTTGGCTTGTTTATTTTGGATATTTGTAAAGTTTGTGTGACTATTATCTTTTTCTAGCTGTAATCCGGTTTCCCCAGGTAGGAAGCTCCCAAAATGAGAGACTGAGGCACGAAGGCTTCTTGTGAGGTTATTTTATTGCAAAGGAAAACGCCTGCTGCAGAAAGCGGGGAGAAAAACAATTCACCACGCGGGGCAAAGGCTTTTCTCCAAAGAACAAAGGGAATGGTAATCTCTTATAGCCTGTCCCTTCCGGGCGATTTGGGGTGGGCGCACAATCTCCTAAAAAGGTCAGAGAGTTAGCTGGCGAAAATTCATTGGATTAGTAAAAACACCTTTTAAACATGCGCAGAACAGGTAAACGGATCTTCTTCTCTCCCTGGGCCCCTGCATTCCATTCTTATCTCTAATACAAGCATGTTGTTTCTATCTACTACCAGCGTTGTTTCTCAGTAAACGGATCCTTTGTCTTTCAAGAAACATTAGTCCTTGAGTCAAGAAGAAAAGCAAAAAGAAAGGGAGGGGTTGGGCCCGCTTTTACGGGGCCAGTTCTTTTCTCTCTGAATAAGTCAAACACAATTATCCTAACAAATCCCTCCTTTTCTTTTTTTCTACACATTTTGACTTATTCACAATCATAAATTTCGTCCTGGGCTGGGATGATTTTGTAGCTTATTTCAGTTTCTCTTACAGTCATCTGCGTTTTTGGCATTGCCGCCTGAACTGCTGAATTAATCATGCTTCTAAGAAGAGGTATGATACAGGGTAACAGCATTAGTCCAAACATGATCATACCTAGGAAGAATAATGCTTGTTTCCAGTTGTTGAAAACCCCTCCTAACCACCCAGTGTCATCCATAATTCCAGCCCATTTTTGAATAGGGACATGAGCCAATTTCCGCATTTGACCGGTAATTTCTGCAATTGCGTCCTGTGTATCTCCAATTTCAAGGCAACAATTTGTCAAATTAAACTTTCCACACACACCTCCTTCCGAAGCTAATAAGTAATCTAGAGCTAATCTATTCTGATATATAGCATTCCTAATTTGCGTGTTCTGTTTAGCTAGCAATAATAAAGCTTGTTCATTTTCCCTAGTGAGCAACTCTACTACAGCTTGGAGTCTTATAATTCTATTGAGCATATAGATTGGGGTCCTGTATCCATATAAACCATCTTGGGCCCAACTTGCAGGATCGTAGTAAGCAATTATTCGTTCAGGGGGCCATTCGTCATCTTTCCACTGTCCTATCCTTAGCTCCCGTTTCTCTCTAGCCAGGGGCTGCTCAACGTGTCCCAAGTCTACTCCCCTTTCCAGTGGAATCATGAAGAAATATGGTTTTAAGTGTCCTAAGAAACATGTCCCGATCCAATTAGGCACTAAATGAGAATATGCTATCTTCCCGCATATCCAATACAACCCTGCAGGAGCATGCCCATCTCCCATTAAGCTGCCATTATGCCAAAGGGTTGCAGCCTCATTTGTTAAATTGATCCAAGGGTTAATAGATACGTTTCCCCAAGTAAGTAGTTGTGTACCATTGATGATGCGAATGTTTCGACAATTGGAATCTCCCAACTTAACAGGGCGCTTTATTATGTCGGGAGTACGCTGGATACAAAACATTCCTAAAAGATTATTAGACAACTCCCACCTGGTTTTGATAGTGTGTTCGGGTATCCCTGAGAGATTGTATGGTACAGTATGACTCCACTCAAGTACCTCCCAAGGCCACTGATCTCCCTTAAGAGTACCGCCACAAATGTAGCAATTTGAAACATTCATAGTGGTAGCTATTGTTTGTGCCAGTTCAACAAACAGATTAGTTGTCCTGGGAGTCAAAGATTGTTCCCAAGGATCCGTTTCCATCTCTCTCCAGAAGGTCTGGTATCTCCTCAAATCTTCCCCTATTTTATATTCCTTAGTCTGGACAATTTTAAGGAACGCTTTAGGTTTGCTTCCTTTTCCCTCTATGAGTATACTGAACGTCTGATCCCACATGGAAGTTCCCCATTTGTTCTTCTCATCCCACATCTTTGGTTGTAATATGGTAAAGTTAACAAAGTTACAGGTACCCCAAGTGCAGCCGGGTTTTGCAGGTATTGATTCCAAAGTTGCAGTTTTATCTGCAGTGGACCAGGTAGCCCATTCTGTACAAGTCGGACTGGTGTAGAATCCGAATCCATGGTCCCCCATGGGGCCGCATTTTCTAGTGGATCCCATATATTTGTGCTGTGCCTTATAGTATTTTACCCATCCCATTCCCCCACACTTAGTGTCGTTGAAGGGTTGCCAGGGTGTAGATCTCCACCCAGATCCTTTCAGGATCTTCCTTAGGATCAAAACAAACTGGCTCCTGACTCCCTTTCCTGGTAGTTATCACACAAGGACAAGTAGACCCTGTCGCTTGCAGAATAAAGCTCAGAAAGATCCCTAATACTGTAATCACTTTGCCATCTACCCTTGGTCTACCAATAAGCATCTGCCTGATATTCTTCCAAGACATCAGAGGGGTAGGCTTTACCGTTACTGGTAGTGGGAGTTCCATTCCTCGTCCTCTGAGTCTGGGCTGGGCACGGACCAAGGGCTTTCGCTCCTGCACTTCCAACACGTCTCGTGGTGTACCGAAGATGCGTAGCGGAGCCATCCCTTAGGAATGGCTTTTGCCTGCGTCGAGCTATCGGGTCGAACCCTCCACTGATAGCTTGCGACTGGTGTTTCCACAGCCCACAGACTTTAGGTCCACAACCTCTCGGAATATCCCACCTTCAGCACATACCACCTCAATGTCGGGCTTTCATCAAATTTGGTTATTCTGGCACACCAATGGTGAGGGCAAAAGTGGCAATATAATAGACAATGAGGCTCAAAGGGATCTATCCCTAGCAAGGGATCTTTTAAGTTCCGGATATCGCCTGGTATACCATCAACTGGTTGCCCCAGGCCAACCCCCCGTATTCAGTGTCCCAATAGGAGGTAGTTTGTATTCGCACTATCCACGCCTCTACCTCTCCCTTTGGTGTTCGACTGATTGAACAGGAAAACCAGGGGCAAACACTACCTGTTATATAGGGAACTATGGACATTACTCTACAATATTCGTCCAAACAATGTAATCTGACAATCCTCATCTAACTCCTCGTCATCAGATAATGAAATCACACACTCCTCCTCTGATTCTTCTTCAGAACTACTCTCAGTATCGGTAATTTCGCACAGTTCTTGATTCTTCGTAATAGGGCAGACCTTACAGTACTGATTGTGCCACCACTGAGAATCCCACAATTCTGTAGAAACCCCGTTAAAAATTTTTCTTTCCTCCTCCCTATTGATTGTCTCCGCGTCTTCCAATACTACTTGATCTCCAATTGAGTACCCTTTAAAGAAATAGAACCCCCACCGACTCCTGCTAATTTTTAAGGATACCTTCCAAGTTTGAACCAGATTATTGACCTTCCTTGCTTCCAGGAACACACTAAAGAAGGGGCAATACTTATGCGCCAATTGCCTGCTGGACATTACTTTTGTCGCCTAAAAATAGTCTTTAGTCCGTCCTCAGACACATGCACAGCTTCCCATCGTCCTTCAGGATTAGTTGAGTGTTTGGCGCGAGTGTGGTGAGTCCAGCCTAGTTCTTTGGTCCTGACGGCAGTTTCTGTTGTCAACAAGATCTGGAACGGGCCAAGCCACCTTGGGGCGAGCGGTTCACTCTTCCATGCCTTGATGTAAGCCCAATCCCCGGGGTGGAAGGAATGCACTGCTACCTCCAATGGCGTTCGCTGCACCGCGATGCCTCGTTCCCTATTATCGGAGAGAATAGAGAACAGGGCCAGCAGATATTTTCTTATAAAGGCATCTTTGAAAAGTTCTAGGTTGGGGCTAATTCTCTGTGTGCTAACATCCCAAATTCCCATTCCATATAGACTCTCAAAGGGCGAGAGTCCTGTAGTGCTATGCGGCTTGGTCCTTATAGCATATAAGGATTCCTAATTTGGCCATTAAATCTCGACCTAGTAGGTTCACTCCTGAATTTGGGGTCCACACGAAATCATGCCACAGCTTTTCATGTGACCCAGGTTTTAGCACCTCTAGGGGTTTTAGAACAGGAACCCGTTGCGTTAGGTTTTCTATTCCTACTATGTCACAATGTCCCCCAGAAAGAGGAAGTTGTCCTTCCCAGGTAGGTTGGCTCAGGCTAGATCTCGTGGCTCCTGAGTCTACCAAAAATTCGATTTCCTTTCCCTCTTTGCCCACCTGCAAAGTTAACAAGGGCTCTGCGCAGGCAGGACTTTTTACCAGGCAGCCCCTCACCTGCCCTTGTCCCTCTTCATTCTTTCTACCTTCCACAAGCTTTCCTCTACCTCCCTGGTTACTATACACTCCTCTCTCACGGCCCCGTCCACGAGTCCCGACCCATGGAGGGTTATTTCCTTTTATTTTCCATCATCTGTGCCATCAATTTCAACTTTCTCTTTTCCTTCTCCTCTTCCCTCCTTACCACTACCTTCTGAGCTTCCGTTAACAAATCTCCTATAGGTTTAGTTGTCAAGTCATCAATTTTCTGTAGTTTGAACTTTATGTCCGGGTAACACCCCGACACAAACTCCAGCCTCAGAATATTTGCGTTTGCTTGATCCTCTGGGTCTAATCCGGTATACCGTCGCATATTTCGTTTTAGCCTTTCTAAATACTCGACTGGACTCTCATCTTTTCCTTGGGGCTGTCCAAAGGCTAATTTCATGCTAACGGTTTTAGGGACTGTTGCTTCTAGTCCCTTTAATAAGAAATCTTTCATTTCCCCACACTGCTCCCTAATATTATCAGCCTGAAAGTCCCAGTTCCCCGGGGTTATCTCAGGGAATCTCTCCCTAGCCATCTGTTCTGTTCGGGCGCCATCCTGCGCCTGCCAAAGCCTTCTAGCATGACCCAACGCTTGGTTGGTATACGTTACTCCTGCTAATTGTTTGCAAATATGTAACAATTCAGTGGGCTTATAAACCATAGTCCCTAGAGCGTCCCTGAGTCCTGTCACGAACCCAATGGGGTCTTCTGGAAGATTAGGCAGTTGTTGTTTTATTACCCGAATATCGGAGTTAGTTAAAGGGACCTCTACATATCCAACCCTAGTTCCCATTGGGACTTCCCTTAATGGGTACTGAGCTGATGCACCGGGGCATTCATCAGTTATTTCAGCTGCCTCCTTTGCCCGTGTCCTAGACCTGGTGTTTGGTCGAGATGGGGTCTGCCCCATCTGTTCTATGGTCTTCTGTAGTTCATTAATTTGTTCTCTAAGTGGATCTAAAGGGGGGGAATACTCTATGGTGGAGGCAGCGCTTAAGGGACTGGCCTGGGTTGGGCCCCAAATTCCTACCCTCCCGCCCTGCCTCTTCGTAAGAGGGAGGCGCTGCTAACTGCTCAGCAGCCTCTGGTGATGCTATGGGCTGCTGATAGTTAACAAACTCTAAGGGGTCAAATTTAGACATTTCCTCACCCTTCAGCTTGGTATCTAATAGGGTTCTGCTTACTGCCAATTTAACTCCTGGTCCAAATTTTATAATGTACCACATCCAGGAGTCGACATAGGCAGTACGGGGCGGATGAGCAACATAGAAGTTGTCCACCCTTTTAATATCATCGAAATTATTGGATCCGAGTTTTGGCCATCTTGGACTGATTTCTAGATTGGTCCAGACCTCTGTGCACATACGGACCATTTCCTGCTCTGACTGAAACTCCTGTACTTTCACCGATGCCCAATGTAGCAACAGCTTCCCCAATGGGCTGTTGCTAGGAATTCCTAGCTCCTCTCTGCCTCTCGGAGTTGGTGCCGGGGCGTCCCCCTCGAAATTCCTCCTTGTCTTGTGGTCCCCGCTGGACCTCTTTTCCTTCCTAGACACCTGGTTTCCCATCCCGCGGGAGACAAATACAAAAGGAAAAGGGGTTTTGCGACAAGAGTAAGGGGTCTCTTGAACGCAGACACAATAGGATTGCAACAACCACTCTCTCGACCTGACCCAGGGTACCGGATCACACAACGGCTACCGTAGGGAACTGCAGGCCCACTCGATCCTTCACTCATCCAACAACAACCAACCCATTCGGAGTTTCCCCACCTTAACTTACCAATGTCCGTTGGCCGGCCGGCTTGGAGGACCTCTTGCGTTCGTGCCTCTTTCCGAGTTCTTGATGCCGAGCAGCCGAAGCGTCGGGAAGGAAGCGGCTGCCAAAAGGAGACAGGGGTACCCTCCGGTTCACTTCACCGCCGCCCTCGTTCTGCCTGACCTCAACTGGGCTGCTGCCCGGCCCCAACCGGGGCTGTTAGGAAATCCCGGACGAGCCCCCAAACTGTAATCCGGTTTCCCCAGGTAGGAAGCTCCCAAAATGAGAGACTGAGGCACGAAGGCTTCTTGTGAGGTTATTTTATTGCAAAGGAAAACGCCTGCTGCAGAAAGCGGGGAGAAAAACAATTCACCACGCGGGGCAAAGGCTTTTCTCCAAAGAACAAAGGGAATGGTAATCTCTTATAGCCTGTCCCTTCCGGGCGATTTGGGGTGGGCGCACAATCTCCTAAAAAGGTCAGAGAGTTAGCTGGCGAAAATTCATTGGATTAGTAAAAACACCTTTTAAACATGCGCAGAACAGGTAAACGGATCTTCTTCTCTCCCTGGGCCCCTGCATTCCATTCTTATCTCTAATACAAGCATGTTGTTTCTATCTACTACCAGCGTTGTTTCTCAGTAAACGGATCCTTTGTCTTTCAAGAAACATTAGTCCTTGAGTCAAGAAGAAAAGCAAAAAGAAAGGGAGGGGTTGGGCCCGCTTTTACGGGGCCAGTTCTTTTCTCTCTGAATAAGTCAAACACAATTATCCTAACATAGCTCTGCTGTTTATGTTTTTGTTTATGCTTCTCTTTCAACCACAAATATATACTCCCAAGCTCTGAGCTGCAGACTGATGAATGTTTGAATTTTGAAGGACAGTTAATACAAACACATTTTATTTCTCCTCTGCATATGTAGTGCAATTAAAACATCTCTACTATTCATTGAATCTTAGTGCTTACCATGTGAAAAGACTGAAGAGTTTGAACATGAATTTTTGGACTTATGGTGAGATAATTACATGTAGAGAATACAATACAAGGGAACTGGAGTTCCTGAAGGCTAAAGGTTCTACTTTGCACACAGATTAACTCCAGCAGGAAGTCTGTGATGGAAATGGGAAGAGGTACTTAAAATATCAATGGTAGCTCTTCTCACACCTTTTCCACTTTTGTCTGAGCATGCGAGTTCCACTTTAATACAAACAATAGGGAGAATAGAGCAAAAAAAAATTGCATTCATCTGAATTTGCTTTGAAAATGAAATGTTAATTGAACTAAACCAAATTGTCTTCTGCATTGACCTCAGCAATATGGTGATTTAGGAACATGAACAGTTCTCATAAGGCGAAGACCCTAGTAATTCAACAAAGAGACTGAAACCTCTGATAGCTATTACATGAATAGATTGGAGTTCAAGAGTCATTTGATTTCTGTCCTTGAAAACAGTTTTGAAAAGCAGATTTCAATAATTAAGAGAACCATTATGGGTTGTTGGTGAGGAGAGCAACATCCAAAGAGAAATGAATTTTACTTAGATTTTTTTCAGACTTATCCCAAGATTGTTAGAGCAGGTAAGTAACCTACATTATTTCCCCATCCTCATATTGTCCTTGCTGTAGTCCTGCGAAATAGCTGAGGCTGACAGCTAGCATAGGTTTTGAAGCTTCAGGTACAGACTGGAAAGATTTTTTGCTTGGTTGTATTAAGACATTAGAAGCATCTACTGCTACATTAAAAACACTACTTCCTTCTAATTAGGGCTGTATGAAACATGTGCTTTGTTTTCAAAAAAGGGGTGTACCACTTTCCACACTCAGCATGAAGAAGGATCCATATGGCACCAGCACAGAATGGACCTCGAGGAAGGAAAACATTGATAGTGAAAATGTCTCATTATAATGTCCATTTGCATTCTGATGTCACAACTGAAAACAGAGATTTTGGGGGATATAGAAGTGAAGGGTATTAGACAAAGGTTGGTTTATTAAATTTAATGGGAATAAATAAAATGGCAGCTACCTGGGTGGCAACTGAGGGAAGGGGGTGAATTCCTACCTTTGCTACATGACTCCAAATATGAGAAAGGTGCTTTCTAAAACTTACTTCACAACTTTTGTTGGTTGGTTGTGGGCTTTATCAATGGGATGGCAGCAGCTACATTTTTTTCTTTTCACTATTCATCCACTTTGGCAGCATCTCTTTAATCAGAGCACAGCAGTGGGAACACCTGTATGTTGTGTTACTACTGGGCACTGGCAGGAAAAAATGTCTGTCCCCATGGCAGCTCTCTCTCTCCTTAACACCTTATAATAAATATGAGTCTAATTTTAATTTCAGTATATTGTTGGACAACTGCACTACATATCTTTGGGGAGCTCACCACTTATATGATTGGATTTTCAATCCAGAGGTGTGTCCAGATGGCCACTTACGTGTCTCCACCCTATTTCTGTCTAGATGGTGAGGGGTTGGGCCATTTTACTGGATTTTTCCAATGGGATGAGAAATTCTTTAATAGGTTGGAAATAGTTGGATATGCCTTTGTTTTGGCTCAGATTGGTTTCACTGATTAGGGGAGATTTTCTCCCTTTGAACATCTTAATTTTCAGTATCTAAGGAAGTGGGATGACTTATGTGATCAAGGAGGTTCTGGTCTCTTTGATACTGAGTAAGTGGTCTCAGCTATTTTTTGAAAAACATTTACCACTAGAAAGAACAAGGGAAAGGCTGGGGGTCCCCAAGATTGCAGCAATGTAAGAGTGGGTGATACCTTTCATAAGACCACTAAATATCAAACAGATTGCAAGCTTTCGTGGAGAATATTCCACTTCCTAAGGGTTAATACCACCCTTTCATGGAGAGGGTAGAAAAATTGTACACAACCTCAGCATACTTATATCACCTCTCACTGAAACATACCAACAACATTTGGACTCTTGTGTACAATTTTTCTGCACTATCCATAAAGGGGTGGGTCCTAAGCCAGAAGTGGTGGAATTTTCTCTGTGAAAGCTTGCAATTTGTTTGATTTTTAGTGGTCCAATAAAAGGTGTTACCCACTCTTACATTCACTACTAAATACATTAAAATTTTCTAACTATTAGGGGAACACTAATATTATGGTCAAGGAAATAAGAGGATGGCAGTCAACTAAAACTCTCTAATGGTTTAATCTGATGTACTCACTAGTAAGAACATGTATAACTTGTTGGTACAAGTCTATAGACAAATCACCTCACATTAGAAGTGAGAGCTGTGATTCCTATTTTAGTGTTCTGCAGATTAGTGATGGACAATATCATCATATCTTCCATGGCCACTCAGAAAAAATCATGTTTGTGCTTCTAATGTCTGCACCTTTAAGCAAACCAACAAGTATCATATTTTCAAACTAATCAGTATTGATTGTGATAGTCCTTCTACAGTCAAGGCCTCCAGCCATTCTTCTTCCTGCAATTTTCCCTCTAGTCCACCTTACATTATCAAAATAATTGGAGAAAAATTCAGTTCTCCAGATAATTCATTAAGCGAACTCCAGCTCTTCTATTACTAAACTGAACTTCAAGCTAGATATGCTTACATTTTGATAAATCCATTTAATCACAGTCTTTATTAAGTAAGAATGAATATGAACAACTAAGGCGTTTCTAGTTTCAAGATGCCTGAGAAAGATGTTTCAATAACAGCTAGAAATGTCAATCAACCTACAGTTAACAGGCGTGGCAGATGGTACACTGTGCAAACAAAGAAACTTAAATGTTGTACTGACCTATGAAATGTCACATTAACATTATAGTATGGCTGTCTCTATCTAGCACATAAATATACATGACTGAAGATTAGTTATTGCTTTTCTTTCCTGTCAAGGAAATTTATATGAGGCAATCCAGATGATTCAGACCTAGCAGCAGTGGATCAATATGCATATCATATTATATAAATTTGTTATATTTAAATAGGCAAGTTATTTTAAGGCTAGCCTATGTATTATTGCTGCTCAGGAGTGCAGCAAGGATCCTGTGCTGGCAAACTAAATCAGCATTCTATAAAACAATTCTAAAAATGGGGGCAGCCCAAACAAAAAATTATAACTTCGAAGCGGGGCTTTGGATCAGCACCAAATTTAGTGTAGTTGTAGCAGAGTTTGCTCTTGCTCTGTGCTGAATTTTGAGAGTTTGGGCAAAGGATTTTCAAATAATTATTTTTTTTAAGTAAAACTGTTTTGCCCACATTCAGAAATAGATTATCCTAAATATCTCCAGATTTACAAGAGCTCATATAAACTGAAAAGACCAATCTTGCTTATTTTGAAAGACAATGATAACCCCCCTGCTTATTTTTTTAATTTGGAAAGAATGCAGGCTGTAGGAGCTGAAATATTGGTTCCCAAAAAAGGCCTTTCAAAAGAGAGAAATAGTGATTTCTTATCACACAAAACATATATGGAACAGGCTTGTCAACATGAATTTTGCAAAGCAGATACATTGCTGCAGATCTTGGATAGGGAAAGGTGTTTGGAGAGCTGTAGGTCAATTATTAAAGGTCAAAGAACAGAGTCAAAAGATAGATTTTCTTGAAGAGTAAAAAACAAAACAAGCAAACAAAAAACAAAACAAAACCAGGCTTCCTTTAAAGAAAGTAATGGAGTGACAGTCCTCCAGAAAGGGCGAGCATTTTTCCATGTATCCTCAGGGAATTAGCATACGATTTTGTAAGGCCTGTTCAAAGTATTCTGCATTACAAGAGCACAGAGCAGCTATGTTTGTCCCAGCATTGAGTGCTTTCAGTAAACATTATCTCAGGGTTTCTGAGGCCAGCCTCGTGACACAAGCCTTCAAAAGGGAAATCAGCTTCAGGTCTGGGTCAATCTGAACTTTTGAATCTGTCAGCCAGGACCCAATTAAATATTTAACTCTTTCCTGGCCAAACAAGGATTCATGCTGGGATAAATGTTTTGTGTCTGGCTGTAACAATATTTTAAAAGATATTTAAAAAGAATAGGAAACAAATATTCAGAAGCCCACTCATTTAAGCTGTGAAATTACTGTTTTTTGCTCTGTGGCTAGGGATGGTCTTAATGTTAGCAGAAATTTGGTGCCTATATCCTATCATAGTTTCAACCACTGTTTGGTAATTAAGAAAAAAAATCCAAATATGTCATCAAGTCACTTCTGATGCGTGGGCACTATACGAGTTAATGACCTCCAAAATGTCCTCTTATTAACACCTCTGCTCAGATCTTGCAAACCACCAACATCTCATGTTAGGTTGTTCTCTCTTCCTACTGCTCTCCTCCCCTTAGTATGTTCTGCTCAAGTCTTGCAAACTAACAGCTGTGGCTTCCTTTATTGAGACAACCTGTTTCATGTTAGGTCTTCCTACTCCACCGCCCCCCTTTCCCCAGCAATATTGTCTGATCAGTTCTGTATTTTCATTTTATGTGCATGGTAAGATAGCCTCAGTTTACTCATTTTTGCTCTAGTGAGAGTTCAGGCTTGACTTGATTCAGCACCCACTTATTTTCCTTTCACATTGTCTGTGGTATTTGTAAGGCTGTCCTCCAATACCACATTTCAAATGAGTTGATTTTTCCCCTTGTCTTTCTTTACTCCCTTTCTTTCACAAAATATTTTGGGACAGAGGGACTACAGCCACATCCCAGCTGCTTTTGCTTCTCTCTTCTCCCAGCAGCTATAGTACTGATTCTGTGCTCATCTTCTGTGATCCTCTAGTACTGCATAATTCTACATGAGGGAAGTTTCTGTTGGAATTTTATGTGTAGCATATGTATACTTAAACTTCTATTTAAAAAACCTAGGAAATTCAATTTTTAAAAAAACCCTCTCATTTATGAATGTGGGATATTGTGCTTCTGTTCCACAATTCTCACCCAAGCACATAGCCATGGCTGTGTTTTTTGGGGTTTTTTGCAAAGTGTGAATGGTAGTGAGCACAAGAGGATATCCTGTAGACCCATCTTGACTACTAATATCGGTGTTGTTAACATTCAGGCTGCCCTTTGCTATGTAAAGCTTGGCATGCTGACAATGTGGGCACAATATTGTGCAACAATATTCACTTATTTCCTGTGTTTTGAATTGTGGAACAGAAGCACAATATCCACACGTTCATAAATGAGAGGGTAAAAAAAGAAGAAGAAGAATTGAGCAGTGTGTAGGGAAAAGGGATCCATGAGAAAAGTCATGTATCTTCCAGGGAAGAAATGTTTTCAAAAAATTGGCAGAATCCTAGTGGCATTCACACATGGTTTCGGCTATTTGCCATAGCTAATTGAGACAAATAAATGAGATGCTGGGATGCTTCTAAACTGTGCTATTGTGTGTGTGTGACCAGAGAAGTGACCAAGATGCACCCTGGCATTTTGTCAGTTAGGCACAATTAGCTGCAGCAAACATCAATAGGATTCTGGCCAATGATGTGTATTATCCCAACTCAACTTTGTGGAAACCCAACTTTAATTTGTACTTCCTTTTCATTTCTCTGGCCTTGGGCAGGCTACTAAACTTTCATCAGATAGAAACTCTAGGATCCACTCACCTGCCCAGGTTCTCATCTTTAGCAATAGTCTGTTTCTAGCCTCACTCAAAAGGTCATTCTGTTTCCTTTCTGCATTAAAAATGGCATGAAAATGTGCCTTATATTTTTATGACCCGGAGGACTATGTTGCAAAATTCAGCAAAGTGCGAAAACACAAGATAACAGCTCTGTTCTGCATATTGGTCTAGAAAGCATGAATCAGTTTGGTTTGCTTAATTATCAGGACTTGCAAGAGGATGTTTTAGTCCCCTTGAGCCACATTTTTCTCTGGCAGATTATGTACAGAAGTGGACCTGATGTTACCGGCCATAGTAGGCCCATCACCTACTATGATGTAGGTTCTTATACTACATTTTCACTTGCACAGTGGTGAATAGTTTCCTCAAATTTCAGTCACAACCACAATAAATTATTGGGACAAAATGTTTTGTCAATGAGGTAACATTTTACTGTCAGCCAGTGGAACACATTGGGAAGGAAAAAAAGTCTCATTCTGTTATTTGGCAAAACATGATGTTGCAAAGAAGAAATGATGCACCATGATGGTCAGCAGGTTGGTCTTGTTCATAAGAAATCAGAATTCCATCTACCGGAATTCACCAGGATCGGGAAATACCCCACAATACAATCAGTACATGTTTTATTTTATTTATCTCTTGTTTACTTACATTATAGATACAGTACGAATGTTTGAAGGCTGTCTTAAATGTTGTAGTTGAACAGATATTGAACATATTAAACAATAAAACTAAGCAATGTACCAGGGGTACTGGATTTACTGGAAGAGGCATTCAAGACCAAAGCAGCAGACACCAAAAGGCATAGTAGTTGAAAATAAGAATATAAAGCCTAAATCAATGAGAGGGCCAACTTCTATACCAACATTCCATAGAAAACTGTTTGGATTCGGTTAACCAATCAGAGGCCATTAGCCAGAATTTTCTAGGATTTTGGTGTACAGGCTGATTCTCATAAAAACCGAACTGAAAGCAGTTGTTCTGTTTCATATTTACAAAGCCTACTGTCTAACCTTGGAAAGCCAAAACAGTGATAATGCAGGTGTTCAAACCACTACAGGAACTCTGGCTGTTAGGACATAGAAACTACTAAGAACATAAAGGAAGCACTTGATTTCTTCACAGCCCTGCATTTGCAAAATGTAACTTAAACCTTGAAGCATGATATACTAACTCTGGATCCAATTCATTTGTTGTAAAGGCTTTGATCCCAAGAAATATAAAACTCACAAAAGTTACTCCATGTCATGAATTCATGTTGATAAACTTTTCACGTTATAAAGTGGTGTGCTGATTTGGAGTATTGAACCCCATATAAGTTTTGTTTATAATGCTTATAAATGTTTTTAATATGTTCCCTTATGATCCTTTTATACCTTTCCTAATTTTACTATAAGGTGTGAGAAATCCTTGTAAAGATGTTTTATCATCCTTTTAAACTGAATTAAGATTAGGGAATAAATTCTAGGGACATGAGAGTGTATTTTATTTATTTATTTATTTATAGTATTTTATATTATTTCAAAGTTATTTTTTACTGTATTTTATGTAATCTGAGCCTGATGAATATTTTTAAAAACATTATTAGGAGCAAGCACTTTCTGAGGCCATGCAATGTTTCCACGGTAACTGCAGGAAACAGATAGCCCTTGTCGCTGGTGTCTCCAGCCATGCACAGGAAGACAGGAAAAACCAATAAAATTACAAGAGAAAGTCAAAACTCCTGAGGTAGAATTTGCTATGATATATTTAATGGGAAGGCTAGCATATGAATAAGAAAATAAATGTTATGTTTATAGGATAGTCAACAGATGAGATACGCATTAAATGAACAAATACTTAAAGGGTCTGCAGCAAAAACTAGCTAGTCATTTATCACCCAACTTATATGGGGAAAGACAAATTCCCCAAATAATTCAGCAGGGGCGCTTTTTCTTTATGTTGAGCAGAAGCATGTAATATTTATTATTATGAAGGAGGAATTATGCAACAGGATTTTGGAATGGCTCTAGATTAGAGATGGACACAAAACACACCAGGAACCAAAAAAACCCATGAACTCGGTTGGTTTGTGGTTCGTTTCGTGGGTGGTTCGGGGAACCACAATTTCACAAAGGGAAATGAAATGCCAAACTTTTTTATCATTGGCGTTATATTTTCCTTAGTTCCCGCTCCCAGAAAGTACAACTTCATGGACCCCAGCATCTACCTTACTTGCTCTGGGGGCCCTCCTCCCTCCTCTTAAGTCATTGTATGAGCAGGAAATACCTACCAAGGGAATGCACAACAGGAAGTAATGTTCCCAAATGTCAGCCATTTATCATTTACAGTTTTCATTTTATCAGCCAACCAGCCAGCTAACCACAAATACGTAGGATCAAAATCACAGCCCTCCAACAGATCTTCTTCTTCTTCTTCTTGTAATTGATGTATCTTTTTGTCTTATGCAATGTAATTTTCCAGACAAAAATTAAATATTGATTTGGGGTCAAATCATGATGCAGAAGCCTGCTTTGAATCTGAGTCTGTGATATGTCCTGTCCCAGCTAGACTAGAGCCATACTTCTGAGACAGTCTAGTTCAAAGAACATTTCTAAATTTGATCGCAACCAGTCGTCTGTGTCAGGATACATTATAACCATAGTATGGAATTTGCAAATGGTAATCTAGACTGCGGTCCAAAAGTTGGTTGCTGAAGAATAGAGCTGCAGCATGAATATGGCATGAATATGAAAAAGAAATGTGTGACCAACAGGGTGAAGTAGGAGTCTGTATAAGGTTTTGTGATGATAAAATATATATTTTATGTTGCCAGTTTTCCTGATGTAACTCAGAAGTGTGGGTTATCTTAACAACTGGGGGCAGATGTCATTTGAAGGACAAGCAGAATCACACAGCAGAAATCTGGGAGGGAGGAGTGTGTGGAGTGTGTGTTAGAACCATGTGCATTGGTTTTGTAAATTAGTGCTCCTGGATCAAACTCCTGGGAACAATTTCACAAAATGTTATCATATTGGCACAGTGTGCCATACATACATCAGAAAATACTCACACCCGCCTTGTCCTTGGACTGTCTCTGTCAGAATGAAAGGTCCATGAAAAGCATACATGTTTGTCACAGCCATACAACATTATTA
This sequence comes from Intellagama lesueurii, assembly GCA_037013535.1. Taxonomy (NCBI): domain Eukaryota; kingdom Metazoa; phylum Chordata; class Lepidosauria; order Squamata; family Agamidae; genus Intellagama; species Intellagama lesueurii. Next base: position 173,475,426 of record JBAJHW010000003.1, on the reverse strand, counting down.
CAATGCTGCTGGATGTTCAGACATTACTATGATTGGCATGCGGTAAAATCTGAGGAAAACTTAGAATTACATATTTGTTGTTTTGCCCAGGAGAGCAGTGTTCCTCATTTTGGTAGCCTAATTTACATATGTGTTTCTGAGGGCATGCACAAGCCCTATTTTGGCTTTGATTTCACCTCTTCATGCACCTTACAATGGTAGAATCTCTCACTCAACTTTTTTTTTATTTTTTACAGACAACAGTAAAATCATGACATCTTTTGCCTGACATGACTCTGTATGTGTAAAAGATCACCCAGTACAGAGAGGGGAAATGTACTGATACCGCTTCAAATGAGATGGTTTTCCTTTGCAGCTGTTTGATTTAGCTGGGGACAAGTGGCACTTCCCATAATTGTATATGAAAAGCAATCTCTCACTTCAGTGTAATAGCCAATCTCTCCTTTCCCATGAGTCCATCTCTGCCTGAATTCCCTTTTTAATGGACAGAAACAGCACTTTTGCATTTCCAAAAAAAAAAAACAAAAAAAAAATGAAAGATTTGCCCCTGGCAATATGATTGCTACTAATGTGTAGGAAAAGTTGTGTTCTCTCTCTCCCACCACCATTGCTCCGTAAAATAGTGTACTATTTTCCTGTCTTGCACAAAGATTTGGTCTTCATGAAATCTTAAACATTTTGAGAATTAATGGTTTGTGAACAGAAGAGATCTGTTTAAATAATGTGACATTGTGGTGTGCTGGTAGCCCACGGAGCTTCCACATTGGTAGTCGTCCATGCACTCAACATAGCATTTGGATGCATCTTTATAGTTTGGTGATCTGTGAGATGTTGATGTCCAAGATCAGCATTCTATCCTATGGAAAGTTACTTTTTTGAAACAAGTACCCACCCACCCACTCCACACACAATTGGTAACTTGTTGTAGGGCTGTTACTTTTTAAATTACAATTCCCTTCATTTTCAAAGAAAAAAAATTCTTAAAAGAACTGAAGACAATGGGCAAAAAGTTGGGGGGAAAGCACCTCAAAATGGTCCCACAAATGAGAAAAGGTATTGAGTACTGTATTTTTCCATTTATAACACACCCCCATTTATAAGACACCCCCACCCCAAATTTTCTAACCCCCAAATTAAGAAAACTTAGCTTTGAGGATTCAGCCTCTGAGCTCAGAACGTGGGACATTTTGTCTCTGTTGAATCTTGAGCCTACAGGCTCCACCTCCAAGGAGGTGTGTTCCAATTGGTTTGTTCAGGGTCAGCTGACTTCAGTTCCATAAGGCTCCTGATTGGAAGAAGCTAAGTCTCCTGACTGTAGGAAACTCAGCCTGGTGGCTGAAGGGAGTCTGTTTACAGAGGCAAGGTATGTGCCCTTTTGTTCTCTTCTCAGCCATCTCAGCTTACTTCTGTGTAAAAGACACCCCTCAATTTTTAGGGTAATGGTTTTAGGAAAAAGTAGTGTCTTATAGATGGAAAAATATGGTAATTACGTACTACTTGTCACGTGGGACAATGAAGAATGTTAACACTTTCTAATATTGTTTTGCAAAAAAAAAAAGCTGTCCCTCTGTCCTTGTTACCTTCTACAGCAATGTGCTTGCTGTGCATCATTCCTGTCACTTTCAGCTTATAATGACTATGCATTAGTGACTCCTATATCAATAGTGCTGATCAGCTCTTGCAAATCCAAGGCTGTAGCTTCCTTTACAGACTTGATCTGTCTCTTATTTGTTCTTTTTCCCCCCCAGTTGTCTTCAACCATTCCTAGCATTGTCTTTTCAAGTGAGTCTTGACATGATGTGCCCAAAGTATGACCACATCCATTTAGTCATTTTTGCTTGATTTGATCTAAAACCCACTTATTAATCTTTCTGGTGGTCCATGCTATCCATAAAGCTTTCCTCCAACACCACATTTGAAATGAATTGATATTATTCCCACCAGAGTTTCTCACTACCCAGCTTTCACATCTGTATGTAGTAATTGGGAGCACACATAGTACATAGTAATTGGGAGTACCATAGATCTTCATTTGGGTCTCCAGTGACACATCCTTGCACTTGAGAATCTTTTCTAGCTCTGTCACAACAGCCTTTCTGAAGTCTCAATCTTCTTTTGGTTTCTTGGCTGCAATCTCCATTTAGACTGATGATTGAACAAAGGTATAGAAAATCTTTAACAGTTTTTAATTCTTCATTGTTGACATTAATGCTATGTAGGTCTTCTGTAGACATTATTTTTGTCTTACTAAAACAAAAATCAAGCAACCACTGCAAGTTATTTCATTGCTGCTTTCTGCCAGTAATACGGATCATTTGTATATTTTAGGTTATTGATATTTTTCTACCAATTTTCACTCCTTCTTCATCTTAATTTAGTCCAGCTTTCCATATGATATGTTTTGCATATCACCCTTATCTGACAACTTTGTTTATAGGAAACCATTCTGTTTCTCCACATTATGTTCTAACAGTAGTTTCTAGTCCAGATTGTAGATTACACATCAGGGTGATCAAATGTTGAAGAACACCCATTTCTTTCAGAACAATCCAAAGCTTCTTACGATTCATACAGTCCAAAGACTTTGCCATAATCTGTAAAGAACAGAGTGATTTGCCTCTGAAATTCTTTGGTATGCTCCAGTAGCCAGCATATAGGTCCAGTATGACCTCTAGTGTCTCTTCCTTTTCTGAATCCAGCTTGAACATTGAACATTTCTTGATCCATATGTGCTAAACAGTTTCATCACAAGCTTTGAGGATTTGTTTGCTTGCATGGGGGGAATTATAAAATGGTTGTATAAATCACTGCACTATTTGGAATTGCCTTTTTTGGAGAGTGGAATGGATATTGAATGTTTCCAGCTTGTGGGCCGTTGATTTGTTTTCCATATTTGTTGGCATATTCTTGTTAGGGTTTTGATAGATTCGATTTCTGTAGCTTGGAATTGTTATATTGGTTTCCCATCTCCTCTTGAGTAATTTATTTCTTCAAAGTGTTTTGAAAGTGGCTTTCACCTCACTTTCTAAAATTGCAGGTTTTTCATTACATTCTTCTTCTTCAAAGGAATCTGTCATCTTTGTTTCTATTCTGTATATTCTTCAGCATATCATTTCTACTTTAATTTTATCCTGGTTAGGTAAAATGTTCCATGTTCATCTTTTAGTATCCCTAATCTAGGTTTTCATTTTCCTTTGATATCTTGGATTTTATGAAAGAGATCTCTTGTTTTTCCTATTTTGTAATGCACCTATTATCCTTAAAATATTGCTTCTTTGGAGATTTCCGTTATGCCCCTAAATGAGGGCTTCTGATGAAATTCAGAGCCAGGAGAGAAAGGAACATGTTACAATTTGCTCTTAGTTTTTTTATAGAACTGAAATATGAAGCTGCATTTCATACAGTGCTCATGGTAGTGATTTTGAAGTCAGCAGAATTACTTTGTATTGTCTGATGTCAGGACAGCTGCCTTATTGTGTGAAATTAATTAGCCCAACTGCAGGGAAGTTTCTGTGCCCAATTATACTAAGACAGTTTTTTTAAAAAATTGAGGTATTTATGTAGTATGTTTTAGAGGGTTGTTTAATCACTTAGAGTCCAAGTGTCTTACCTTTCTATTAATGTAGTCAAAGATGTTTACAATTTAAAATAATTGGATGTAATCTAATATGATACAAAAGGGAAAAAAAGTTTGAGGAGGTCAGAAGAAAATAACTTTCAGAGCCATGCCTTGGTTCAGCAATGTCTTTTGGCTAGTTTCTCATGAAGTAGCCAAGAACATGATTCTGATTTCTGTTAAACAATGTCTCTGTTATCTTTCCCTCTGCTTTTTCTCTGAGTACTTTGACTATAAATGTAGTTTTCATAAAAGTCAGTGTATGGTCCAAGTAACACATAGATATTTGGGGACAAAATAGTGCTCTAGTCAGAGGCGCTTCCAAGTAACCTGAATCTTCCAAGATGCCTGCTTATTTATCAGATGAAAGACACAAGCCTTAGTCTTAGAAAGGTTGGACTTAAATTGGTTTCTACCATAATATAAACCGTGTACTTCTAATGCATCTGCTAAGAGATGTTCTACGTTCTGAAAATTGTTCAAATGAGTAGCACATGGAAGATTGTCATTGTAAATACAACTTCTGGTGCCTTGAGGAAGTGGTTGATCAGTGATGTAGATGTTAAATAAAATAGGAGCCATTATGCTGTCCTGGGATAAACCATTTTTTTGAATCCTCCATCAGCTGCATTGTCCTTGAAAATTAACAATATATATATATGCAGCCTTTAGGTGTTGTGTGAATTGCTCTCAGGATCCTTTCCATGCAGTAGAAATCACTCTTTGTTTCCACTTGTGCTTCCCCTGTATATTTACAAATGCAGCAAACATCATAAAAATGTCATAAATCTTTCCTTCTCAGCACTTTTCACATGTGAAGTGTGTTTTAATACAACAACAGAACAGATATTAGAAGTGGCAGTCTGATCTATAACAAGTAGCTCAGGGCCTCCTTGCACATTGTTATGTGCTGTCAAGTCATTTTCAATTTATGGGTACCTTAGCAGAGTTTTCAAGATATGTGAGATCAGAGAGGGTTTTCCATTGCCCCCCGCCAGTCTGGCTTTCCTTTGCTAAATTCTGATTTGAACTCAGGTCTCTTGAATCCTAGTCTGATATGCTATCGGCTATAGTACTATACTGGTTCCTTCCGTACGCATACACTTCCTTTATTTTGATGTACATGAACTTTTTTAAAAAAACTTAAAATGTACAGTGACAATTAAATCTTTGAAACCACGTACCTTGTATTGATATTATCAAGGAAAAAAGATTGGCTGTGTCTTCTTGTTAAGTTTACCCTTATGGCAGATCCACACTGGTTGATTAAAAAAAAAAACATTTTATGCTGTCAAGTCAATTTCAACTACTGGTGATTGTTTTCAGGTTTTTCTAGGTATACAGTACTGAGAAGTGGTTTGCCATTCCCTTTTTTTGGGGGGGAGTGCCTTGGGATTGTGCTGCTTGCCCAGTGCTACGTAGGCTGGCTTTACTTTTGGAAAGCACAGTGGGAAACTGAGCTCCCAACCTCTGTCTCCGCAACCAGATAGGAGATTGCTTTACTTGTCACTCTGAACACTCTCACTCTCGCAGGAGCCATAAATGGAATCTTTTACTTTTTCTCTTACCAATGTCTCAGAGTGAGTTATTGAGACTGTAAATGCCAGTTGATGAGACAATATAGGTGGTTTACTCCGGGGAGACTTGAAGCTAATTCTGCTCTGCGAGTCCTTGAATTTCTACTGTGCAACTAGAGGGGTTTAACCAAAATTTAAAACTCTGCAACAGGACTTAACCATCCTTGAGTTAACTTGAGGACAGGAGATAAGAAAAACCTTTTCACTCCTTAAAGCTTGCAGGATCAACATGCCAGGATCAGGAGAAGGATGCACATACTTAGATATGTATGTGACAGCATCTTTGCATCACTCATCCATGTTACCACATTGCTATCAGGTTCAGGGCTAGCAGGAGTTGTGTGAAGTGGGGTTGGGGGCAGAGGTGTAGTCCCATGGCCCCTTTCCACATGCTTTTCTCTTCACATGGGGTTGAGTGAAGTTATAGTGCACTCTCTGCTGGAGCACAGGGATATTTAAAGTGAAAATGTGGCTCCCACTTCCAGTCCCATGCCTATTTTATCCTACTTGTGGCAGTTACTGAATACCAAGCTGCTAGGGTTTCTGAGGTTTTTGCTTCTAGGTTTTATGTTCCTCAGCTCAGGCCAATAGAACTTGTGACAGTGGCTGGCTTTACCATTAGACAAAGTAAAAATTGAACACAAGCAAGCAGATTTTGGATAACATGAAGGCAGCAAATTATTAGGTTTTATTATTATTATTATTATTGCATATGTATTGTCATACCTAGAGAGGTGAGTTTGTGGGATTTTCTGACTTAGGTATCAAAGTGACATGGCTGGCCTTGCGACATCTTGGAAGTAACTAGTTACAAATAATTGAGTGTTCTGTAAATAATTACTATTTTGGTAATAAATAATGCAACTAGTAGTCACAAAGTCACTTTTTAAATGTAATGAATAATACCCTAAATCAGTTAAGTTACTTAGGTGGAACCAGTAACTCCAAGTTACTTTTAAAAGTTACTTTTAAAGTGCATTTTCTGGCATTTTAACAGGTATTCTGACATGAATGTTATAGGTTTTGTACCACTCTCATATCTATTCAAGGGCCAAGGAATGTATTCAGTATTGATTTTGCATTTATATATTTCCAAAGTGCAATATCAGAATTGACCACTAGAAGTATTTTGTTGTATTTTCTGGCTTGCAATAATGTGACAGATTAGTAATGTGCTAATCATGAGGAATGTGGCAAAATTACTTGCACAATTGAAATAGTAATAACAATACTGGCAACCTGGGTGCTGAGAAATAACAAATAATGTGTTGGTTTTAAAATGTAATACACTGAGTTCTGGGCCTTGCACAGAAATCTCATGATTTTTGGAGAGCAGTGCCATCTACTGCTCTGCCTCAGACGGCAAAATGTCTTCAGCCAGCCCTGGATGTGTGACCCACAGTAAACTGAATGCGTCCCATCAGCCAGGAATTGTCTTTTTTGTATTTATAGGGAGAAAAAAATGTAGTGTTTACTAAGCTGACTTTATTCCGTTACTAAACTACCATTGCTCAAAACCTGGGGGTCTGCTTTTGCTTGGGGATGTTCTGCTAGCCAGACATAGCTAGTGGGAACATAAGGCAGCCATTTGGAGAATAACCTCTTTTCCACCATTGCAAGGGAAATGCTCCGGTGTGATATTTTTCTCATAATTACAGGTTTTGGACTACATGTTATATGTGTCCCAAGTGTCTTGAGTTTTTATTTTATTAGCAAGTTTCACCTCATTTCTTATATCCTTGTTAGTGATTCAGTAAACCCCAAGCGTTTAGCATCTTTTATTCTTTTCTCTCCCAATCTCTCTCTCTCTCTCTGTCAGCATATGTTGAATGAGAATTGTAATATCATAAAAATAACATTAAGAAGCCTTAAAATGTTTGCAACTAAGTGCTATTGGAAATGCCTGTGTGAGGTTGTTTTAAAGGTGACCTTTCTGTTGTCTTTGCAATTGCTGCCCTGGAGAAAGGAAGCAAAGGAAAGATAAATGCACATTGCTAATTCTCCTCACGGTTTCTCTAAAATTGCAACGTACTGACTCCTTGAAAGCAGGCATTGCTGTGAAATGAAAGCAGAATATGGGCTATGGTCTCTCTGGTTTAGGAATTAATTAGTTTGCCTGGATTAAGTTTTCTCTTCTGTTTTGTATAGAAAATGCTATTCTCTGCTTTGGATTCATCATTCAACAGGGCGGTGAACCTATTAGAATGGTCTGCCCTTAGAGACTAATGAATTCCTAATGGATTCTTAAGAGCTGTTGTGGAGCTTCCTGCTGGCATACTTGGTGTTCTGTCAATGCCTTTGTTGCTCTGTGTGATATATAGATGAATCCTAGCTGTAGACAGCCGGGTGTCCTATAGAGGTTTTAGGACTACATTCCCCATCAGTCCACCCAGACCAGCCATTCATCAAAGACTGGAAGAACTATAGTTTATAATATTTGGAGGCCACTGGGTTAGTCAACCATTTGATAGAGCTTCTTCAGCACCCTGGATTAAGAGGTTGCTAGGAGAAATTAAGGAAATGGGAAGAATGCTTGAGAATTTAATTCAGTTCATTGTATAGTTCAAGAACTTGCAAAATTCATGTTTCTCCGTAAACACAATAGGGAAAATGTTTGAGTCCTGGTATATTCAATCACATGTGTGGTGCTGTGTTAAGATTCTTTTTCCTAATCTCTGCGACTCACACATATGGGTCTTGCACAAACCCTCTCCTGGAATGTTCCAGAGCTGAGTAGGCCTTTTTTTTCCGGGAACCTCGCTTTCACCCTCTCAGTGTGCATAGCTGAACACACCTCAGCTGTTTCTCTCAGGGTTCTGTTAGATGGCTGCAAAAGTGTGTGCCTGATCACCCTGGAAAGGGTCGCTTTAACGAGAGCAATCTCCCTTAAAGTGGCCCTTCCATCTGGCAGGGAAATCACTCCTGGCTGGCCCTCAGAAGTAGGAGCCCTAGAGCTGGGCCAAAAAGGCCCCCTTGGGTACAGATCAGGGTCAGGCTGGAATGCATTTCACCGTGCATTGTGTGATCACTGGGAAATAGATCACACTGGACTGCTCCACAAACTGTCCAAATAGCTTCTATCTCCCTGTGTGATTGCATCCTCAGTTTCTTTTTGTCTGCTGTGTTAGCAACACTTCTCAGAATGCTCTTTCCTTTTGGCTTTGGAGTTCTGATGCTGTGTTAGGGTTGCCACCTGTGCTTTGTGTTCCTTGTTGTTAACTATTACAAGATAGGCAGCTCAGTAATATTTCTCTTCCAAGTGGCAACAGCTGTGGGCACGGAATTCCCTGAGGACTGGGGCCTTTCATTCAGTTTAGCGTTGACATTGTTTACAGGTGTTTTCACAAACAGAATTTGAGATTTGAAGTAAAATTGAGTGTGGGAGAAAGCAAAAGTGACATCTTAGTTGATCCTAACTAAGGTGGGAGGGAGAGCAATGCAGATACTAGGGGTCAGGAAACAAATACCCCAAGCACAGGTATGACCCCATTCACAGCCTATTTGGTTGAGGTCTTGATACCTCCCCCCCTTTCTTTTAGTGCTATCCAACATAGTTTTTTGAGTGACTCTAACTTAAACAACAGTTCCTCCTTCTTCCAGTGCTCCCTGTAACTTACCTGCAAACACTTTTATAAGTATACAAATAAGTAAATTAAATGATCCCCAGTTCCTTTTCACCAGCATTTAGTTTCATACGGAAAAGAAGAGCTATTTATGTAGATGTTCAAATCCATCCTATAGTGGCAAAAGGTCTGTTGAACATCTTTAACTATGGAGTCACTGATACAGCCTTATGACTGATAGCAAAGGGGCAAAATAAGACTGTATGCTCTATGCATCATTCAATTGATTTGAATGGCAGTGGACTTAAAAACAAAACATGAGCTGGAGACCATAAAATAGGGTGAAATAATGTTTGATGGTCTTGATTAATGTTTTCAATCCTTATGAGACTCATTGAAGAAATTATGAGAAGAGTTTGCAAAAGTGTGAGGCCTGCAGGGCACTTCTTAGAAATAACTCCACAAAACAATGTATATATTTTAAAGTGAGATGGACAAAATGTGCATAATTGAAAAACACCAAAAATAGGCTTTAGTCAATGAGGAAACATTGTGCAAGTTGAGTAAAGTAGGCAAAGAAATGCACACAGTAGGTGAATACAAAAAAATGGGCTGCAATATCAGTGAGGGAAGAAATACAAAACACACATTCAATGTGGAACAAGTGTGGAAAGAAAAGACAGGGAGGATTCAGAGAATCCCAACAAAACTGATTCAGATGAATTTTCCCATCTCTACCATAGAATCAAGCTCTGTTGATCTGATTTGGTTTTAGACTGTTTGGATGATTTATTTATGTTTGACCACCACTATGACAGGGATAAGATGAGGGGCTTGGATGTAGTAAAAATTCTCCTAAAACCTCTGAAGATCTTTGTGCAAGATTTAGTTGTGGCAGATGGCAAAATAATAAAATATGCACCTGTCTCATTCACCACACAGTACTGCTGTAATATTTTAGTTTAATACACCTTGCTGGGCTGTAGGGAGGCTAAAATGGCACCAGTCTTGAGAAGAAAGCACATCTAGCAAATAAACATATGCTGATTAACCCTGATTTTCTATGGTTAAAACTGTGTGGAGACCCTCTGCCGAAATCGGAGTCTTCATAACGCTGCCCTCTGTTCACAGGGGGGAATGGAAATCGTGGCAGAGTAGGCAGGAATGTAATGTTCTCTCCCACCTTCCTACTTTGTGTGTATAGCATTTGAGTACAGTTTCCCAAACTGAACTCAACGTGGGCAGACTCAGCAAATTGTCACCTGTTATGTCGCGCTGCTGCTGCTGCCATCTCAGCAAGAGAATGGTGTATTTTCATGCTCCAGACTGAATTGTACATCACACATTTCACACCTGAAGCAAGAGTAGGTTAAACTTTCAGAGTAGTTATTTGGGCAAAAATGTAAGAGTGAATAGTCATCAGATCTGCGCACAGAGTCAACTAATGCACAGTTCCACTGCATTTTCTTCTCGGGTACCTCCTTGCCGCATATAGTTCTCTGCCCCAGAGAGCCCTTTAAAATGTATTATGCAGGGCCGTGTTCTGATCATCCTTAAAAAAAAAGATTAACAAACGATAAACAAAATCAATATATATTTGTTTTTAAAGTCTGTTTTCTTTCAGACAATCAGGAATGCTAATGCAGACACCTAGAACTGCAGACAAGGTCTGCTCCCCCATGCTTCAATGAAAGAGAGAGAGTTATGCATTGTGCTCATATGTTTCTGCTAGTACCTGCTTCAGTCACTCTCCCTCTCAGACCCATGTCCACAAACAGATCGATTCCCAGTCCCACGCCTTCTTCGGTTGCCTGTCTGCCTACACAAGAGAGGCTGGTCACTTTGAGGTCCGGCTGCGGATGACTGCTTGAAAGAGAGAGGCTGGCCATTGGAAGTGTATGCTAATATTGTCTGTCAGTAGGACAGAGACTGGCCAGTGTGTGACCTGCTGCTGATGCTGCCTGCCTGGAAGAGAGAGTGAGTGTTGATTTCATGCTGCTGCCTACCTGCCTGAAGGAGAGAGACAGGTCTTTGTGATCTCATGCTGATGCTACATACTTGGATGAGATTGGCCACTGTGACCTACTGCTGGTGTTGTCTTTGTGAAGGAGAGACTGGCATCTACTGGAGAGAAAGAGGAGGAGTGTGTTTGTGAAAGAGAGAGAGAGAGCACCCATGTATTGTCTAATGTTCTCAAGAAAATAGTGCACTTTGTACCCAGAAATAGGTAGGATTTCCATACTCTTTTCCTCCCAGGTAGAAGTTTTAATTTTCAGAATGACAGGAAGACAATCCTTTAAGGCCAAATCAGTGGGAGTCACTGATGCGATATAGTTAACTATTTCACACAACTCTTGGTTCATTTAGTGGTTAGAGAAGTACTTAGAAGGTTGTAGAAGTGGTGGTTTGCTGATGCTTGAGTCTTTATTTTTCTTCATTTCCCATTGCTTTATCTTGTGAATTAGAGTAGTCTGGCTTCATTCACTGGCTTCTAATTTGTTATGTGTGCATCTCTGTGGGATTTTGATAGTGAAATTTATTCCACCGCACATTGGTCCGAATGAATGAATGAATACTTTATTACGGTCAAATACCAGTAAAACCAAATCAATATAAAATACATACATATAATTGTAGTTTCGTAAAATCAGGCAGAATTATAGAATTTCCATTAAAACATGATAAAACAACCCCTACTTTCCAGTTAATAACATCGTAAATCCTTACATTGGTCCTAATGGTTGTTAGGTGTTTGACTTGATTTCTTCATGTGGTTTTATATAATTTTTCTCCCTCTTCCTTGTATGTCTGTATATGCACACACATATGCGCATAGATATATGCATTGCATATATGCAGACTACAGCAGCATGAATGGCCAAGATCAAACACTTAACTGAGAGTGCATGTCTTTTAAGAATTGCATATTTTTTTTAGGGGGGAAACACACAATTAGTAGTATTTAGTATGTCTATTCCTCAAGCTAGCTACCTGAGATCTTGCAGGTGTACTCCTCTCTTTAGTGTCTATTATGGCTCCAGCTTTCATGTACAGCAGTGCCAAATAATAAGATTATGGCTGTTGTTGTTTCATAATGCAAGTCAGTGGGAGGCTGGAGATCTGAATTTACAAGTTCAGATTCAGTGCTGAAACAGAGCCAGTTCTTGATGTGAGGGGCCCCCAGCTCAGGCTCTTGTGTTGTATGGCAATCTGAAGCAGTTTGATCTCTGCTGAAGACACAGCGTTTGAAAGCATCTGCTGAACTTTGCTATGTAGAAAAAGCTGCTGGAAGATGCCAGTTGAGAGAGGTTTGCTTCCCAAATAATGGTCTTCTTTTCCCTTTATTCTATAGGAAGATTGCAAGAAAAAAAAATCTGAAGTGCCTCATGATCTGAGCCAAGCAGGCAGGCCGCTTGCCTTGAAATTCTGGGCTGAGATCCATCACTTCTGCTCCAATCAGGAGCTGCCCTAATCAAAACAAAAACTTATTTCATTAGTTCAATTATCGTATCTGCCCTACACTGATAATATCATCGGGCAGAAGATGACATCTTCAAAGGTTTATAAAAAGTCAACAAAATAGAAAACATATCTCTGTTTAAATTTATAATGCCAATGTAAGTCTTAACTTCCAAACAGTAGCTCACTTCTGCTTGTTTTCTTTTTAAGGACTAAGAAGAAAAAGTGTGAACCTGTAAATGGGTGTGTAGGTTAAGCTACAGAGATTTATGATATTTACAAAGGGGTCTTGTTTCTTTGAGAAATCACTTAGTTTAGCCTTTCTTGGCCATTGCACTCTTGTGGGTACAAACAATATATCAGATTCTGTAAAGCTTATTTCTCTTGAAAAAGTTGTTAGATTTTTCCAGAAGAAACACATTTTTAATGCCTTTAGCAAGAACACTGCTGGTGATTCATATAAGAAAAAATGGACCCAATCCAAGGCCATTTAAAAAAAATCACGGGTTGAAATATTGAAGGGGAACTCATGCTGCAAAAGAGTGATGACATCATCAGCTGCAGTGGTTTTCCATACATTATAATTTCCTGATTCCTCCCCCAGTGACATCTTTGTGAAATTGAGCCAGGGCAAGGGGCCAAAAAAGATGGATAAGAAGGAGAAGGACAAGGTGCTGGAGAAGGACAAGGATGGCACCAGCACTCAGACTGACACTGTTAGCTTGGGCTGCGGCAGTGCTGCTGTTTTTGTGGTTGGAAAAGAAATTTCTGAAGAGCACCAGACATTGCCTTCTATATCCATACCATGCAGCTCCCTAATATTCAAGGAAGGGTTTATCCCCAGTCCCCATTCCCAACACATTTCTTCTGTGCAAAGCAGCATTGTGGTTGGTGGAAACTCCCCTTGAAGTACATACACATCTGACATAGGGGAGGAGCAGACTCAGCGGACTCAGGTGGACTCTATTTCAGAAGCAGGTAACACTGAAATCACCCTTCCCCCTCCAGCTGCACTTGTCCCACCAGCTGCCGGAACTAGTAGTGATGACAAGTCAGCAATCCAAGTTAGGAATATGCAGTCAACAACTGCAGTACCCAAGAAGTCACTGATCTGGAAATAATTTTCAAAGGTGTGCAACAGATGCTCGCATGGCTGAGTGCATGCACTGCAAGGAGGTGCTCAAGCATGGGCAGGACTTGGGCCACCTCTTCAATAGTAGCATGCTCAGCCACCTGAAGACTCAGCACAAGGCATTGCTGCTGATGTGGGTACTGTGGGGGCAGGAGGCTTCCTTCTTGTGAAGGGTAGGAGTCATCAGAGGGCAGAGGTTGAGCCATCAGCCCAGGGAAGCAAGCGATGGGAGGCAGCAAATGCCAGACCCACATCTCAAGAATAAGTTCCAGGCTACCCTGGAGGAGGTTGGAGGGGTGATGGAAAAGGCATTCTGAAAATGTAAAAATGCCAGGATTATTCATCACCTAGATAGGAAGATAGCTCTGGGTGACCAGCCATTCTCTCTAGTGGAGAACACTGGTTTCTGTAGGTTTGTGGCAGAACTGGTACCCCATGACCGATTGCCATCCCAAATAACTCTTAGCCACAGGGTGGTGCCAGATTTATGTTGGCAACTGGTACATCAGAAGTTGTCCAGGGCACAAGTGGTCCATTTTACAAGTGACATCTGGATCAGCTAGGGTGCTAAACATTCTTATCTCTCCCTGACAGGATACTGGTGGGAGGTGGATGCATCAAGCATAGAGCAAAACACAAGGCCAGAATACTGGTGGGCCCTGTTAAATGTGGCTGTGATGAAGGGCAGCCACACAGCTCACAACATTCAAGAGGCTCAAAAGGCAAGGTCTGTTTGTCACTGACAATGAGGCACAAATGATGGCAGCACTGCAGGCTGGGAAGAAGTAAAAGGTGTGGTATGTGGCCCACACTCTTTGCAGATGTGGAGGACACATTAATACCTAATATACTTGTGCAGGCCAGAAAGATGGCAGGGCATTTTCACCACAGTGTCTGGGGCAGTGAGCTATTTCAAGCAGAGGCAAGAAAAATTGGGATTCCCACTGCACCGTCTAATCCAGGATGTGGCAACTAGATGGAACTCCATTTTCTGCCTGCTAGAAAGAGAGCTGGAGCATCAGAGGGCACTCCATGATTTCTTGCTGTAGACTTGCATTGGTGTGGCTCCTCCTTTGGGCAGAGAAGAGTGGGACATCAAGTGGTCTATGTCTTCCAAAGCTTTGAGAGTGCAACACAGGTCCTTGACAGGGAGGCAATGGGTAATGAATATTAAGCAGCAGCAAGGGGTGTGGGGTCGGGGGGCAATGACAGCCAACTTTCCCTCATATACAGCAGATTGGCTAGCGCTGAGGGGTCACACAGAGCAGGAAGAAACTAACAATGTCCATAGCACCCCCAAACAGCACTAGCAGCAGTTGTATTCTAGAGTCCAAGTTTCTCATCTCTGCAACAACAGGGCAAGCTTTCTGGGACACTGTCTTGACAAGCATGGCAGGGGCCTGTCCTCCAGAGACACCACCCCAAGAGAAAGACATGGCAGAGGCCAAGGTAATTTGACAGTAGTGTCATCAACTCAATGAGATACACTTCTGAGTAAATATTCCTAGGTTTGAGCTGTAGGTTTTTCTTTGACTATTTAAAACTACAGAAATGTTTTAGATGAAGTTGTAAAGCTGCCCTTGTTTTTGAAGTGTTTCTTTAGGTTTGGATGGCATCTTTTTCAACAATATACATCAGCTCTTATCTAGTACCTTTGTGAGCATTAGTACTTACGGTAAATATACTTTGCAATAAGCTGACAAACCAAATGGGATTTCTGTTTATTTTAACAACCTTGCATTTATCTAATGCTGCTTAGATCTCATTAAGTCTCCTTTTCCTCAACAGCTCTCATGGGCCAGCTGAATGTGAAAGGTAGTGTCAAGGCACTTTATAAATCCATTAGACAGAAAAGTCTTAGGCTTCTAGCATTATACATTCAGTCCCTTTCCTTGTTTGCAAATGGATACATTAATAAAGAGTTTTTATAATGTCAGGACACCAACTTTAATTATCAAAGTGTGGTGCTCTGAAGATGATTATGAGAGTATTAATTTAGCACTAATATCAAAATGTAAATAATAGGCCTGTCTTTGATGTAAAAGAAGTTATACTGAAGCACCGTACATTGTAGGCTTTCCCCCTATAATTCTGGCTATTTTGTGATGCTCTAGATTGTATGACTTTTAAAGTTATGGTCAAGTTCTATATATGTCTACTCATGATCATGAATTCCAATGAATTCCAATGAATTCAGTGGAACTTATTCCCAGGAAAGTTGTATACAATATCACAAACCATGTGTCATACAAGCATAAGGTAATTGTTCTTAAGCCATAATCTTCTACACCTCCAAGTACACAACACTGTCATAGATGCTTCCTCCCCCATACACATAGTGGTTGAAATCCTGTTCCTTAACATAGTAAGTTGCACTAGAGTTGAATCAGTAGGGATTTGGTGAGTCAATTCTCTGTAAGTTTCATTGATTCATATTGGCCTACTCTGGTTATGACTTACTACACTAAAGTAAGTCACAACTAAAGTAGGCCCATTTGAATTAATGGACCATACAGAGGAGTTGACTCAACAAATCCCTACTGATTTACTAGGCCTACACTAGTACAACTTATTTTGCTAGCCTATAGGATTACATTATTATTAGTAGTAGTTTTATTTATATGCCACATTTCTCCCAACAAGGGACCCAAAGTGGCTCACAACATTAAAATTCACACAATTTAAAAACACAATAAGTTAAATATTAAAAGATAAAGAATATATGATTTAAAATACAATTAAAAGATTAAAACATGAAAACATAAAAAAGATTAAAATGTTCTGCTAAAATGGGGTTCAGGGATTCAGTTATAATTGTTAAAAGCCTGCCTGAAGTGATGGGTCTTTAGCTTTTTTCGAAAGGATAAAAGGGAAGGGGCCATCCTGATCTCCCAAGGGAGAGCGTTCCATAGCCTGGGAGCTGCCACAGAGAAGGCCCTCTCCCGTGTCCCCATCAGCTGTGCTTGTGCTGGCAATGGGACCCAGAGGAGGGTCATTCACTATAAGGCAAGTAAATGACATGTCAACAATTGTCATGAGAAAGTAATTTTATTCTGGTATTGAGGCCTGGTTATTAACATGTATATGCATGTGATAAAGTCGGGATCTACAGGCCCTGGGGTCAAACCCAGCAGTTCCATTCTGAGTTTCTGGACTTCCTCAGAGGGCCATGTCCTCTTCTCCATGGCATCCCCATTTGATGGTTTTCCACCTTTTATATAAGTTCTTTGGTTCTAAAAGGATGACATATAAGATTTATCTACTGACAATATGTTCTTTAAGCAAAAATACTCTCATATTTGTTTATTTTATTTTAGCCCAGACCACCACTCAAAGGTGCCTCACCCCCTCAAGAACTTCTCTGAAAATTTGGCCTCTGGCAAAAATTTCAAATGCAAACATATAAGAAAATTCCAATATGGGTAGCACCAATAGAGGCTTTCACATTGAAAGTATTGAATCAGAAGGGAGTGTTACTCACGTATAAAGACTTGTTAACTAAACATCAGAATATGAAAGACAAACAAGATCTAGAGAAATTGGGTCTAGCTACAGATTGGTGGTCAATGCTGAAACTAGAATCGAGATATAAAAAGGACAAAAATATGGGCTTCTTCGAGGGGAAAGTCCAGGTGGATGAACTATGAATTTACACTAATGAGAAAATAATGAAAAAAAATGTACACATATCTATTAGAATATGAATTAGAGGATGAGAGGGTGAAGGAGGTGATGGTAAAATGGATAGAGACACTTTCAGAGACACTGTGGGATCAACCAAGAGACTTTGTAAAGGAAAGCTGGAAGCTGATACATAATTGGGCCCAGAAAAAGACAGGAACTTAGGGGAAGAATTAGTTTATAGCGAATTAGTGCTCACTGGAATCCTCTGATGATATTCAGATGACCAGACGATGGCAGTATCTCTGATCTAAAGGGGTAGTATGGACGTTTAGTTTGGATGTCTTTTGTTTATTATTGTTAGATTTTGAGTGTTTTTTAGTTTTGTATGTTAGGTATGTATGAATAAAATAAAATAAAATAAAAAGAACTTCTCTGAAATAAAATGTGGCCCTTAGGCAGAAGGAGTTTACCTAGCAACAGCATATGGTCCATGTATCTCAGGCGTACATTCAATTAAAGCTTTGTGCCTAAAGAATATTGATGTCATTTGAGCCTCATGGAGAATTACATGAGATCTCTTTTCTCCTTTATCTTTATGGTTTTTAAACCATTATCTCTGTTTTCTTCATGAAAGCTCATCTCACAAACTTAAATTCACTGTAAATTGATAGAATATCATTTTTGTTGATTTTTTGCCAGAAGGAAGAAGGAGGCATACTGGTTGTTGTGGGTTTTTCGGGCTGTTTGGCCATGTTCTGGAGGTTTTTCCTCCTAACGTTTCGCCAGTCTTTGTGGCCGGCATCTTCAGAGGATAGGAGCTAGAATTCTGTCTGTGTTCTGGTGTAGTGTGTGGGATTGTTGAGTATTTGTAGCTGTGGGATAAGGGTTTTTTGTTCTTTTCAGGGTGTTTCCTGTGATCAGGGTGTTTTTTGTTATGGGTGTTTTGTTGTGATAAGGGGGGGGGGAGATGATCTGTCACTGTGATTGATGGATGTCATTGGCTGGTCTTTTGTGTGCAGTGATCACCGGTCCTTGTGGCTGGGTAGAGTTCAGTGCTGGGAGCCAGGCTTTGTTGATTTTTAGACTTTCTTCTTTTTTGTTGAAGCTGTGCTGGTGTTTGTGGATTTCAATAGCTTCCCTGTGTAGTCTAACATAATTATTGCTGGTGTTGTCCAGTACTTCTGTGTCTTGAAATAGGATTTAATGTACAGCTTGTTTCAGGGCGTGTTCAGCTACTGCTGATTTTTCCGGTTGTTTTAGTCTGCAGTGTCTTTCATGCTCTTTGATTCTGGTCTGGATGCTACGTTTTGTGGTCCCAATATATACCTGGCCACAACTGCAAGGTATCCGGTATACTCCTGCAGTGGTGAGGGGATCCCTTTTGTCTTTTGCTGACCGTAACATTTGTTGTATTTTTGTGGTGGGCCTGAATACTGTTTGTAGGTTGTGTTTTTTTCAACAGTTTCCCCATGTGGTCCATGACCCCTTTGATGTATGGCAGAAATACTTTGTTTGTGGGGGCTGTTTTTCTTCTTCAGTACGGTGTTGTTTTCTCGGTTTGATGGCTCTTGTGATTTCATTCTTGGAATAGCCATTTGCCTGTAGGGCCCAATTAAGGTGGTTGGGTTCGGTGCTGAGAAATTGAGCTTCACAGTTTTGATTCACACCGTCTACCAGCATTTTAATTACGCCTCTTTTTTGTCGTAGGTGGTGGTTGGAGTTTTTGTGTAGGTACCAGTTTGTGTGGGTGGGTTTTCTGTAGACCTTGTGTCCCAAGAGGAGGTCAGGTTTGCGTATGACAAAAGCTGGATCCAGGACATCTAAGAAAGGGAGTTGGCCCATACTGTTTAATTCCTTTTCATTGTGTGCACTTAAAAACTAAACTGCGTACATAAGAAATCATAGCTTGAAAAACTTGGTTTTTCGGACTGTAACTAAAAATCCCTCAGCCATTGTGGCCAGACTGAGTGGAAAATTCCTTAGTTTCTAGTCCTAAAAAGGTGATTTCTACCAGCCTTGGAGGAAAAATAGAAGCAGGGCTTGTATCCTGAAGGTGAAGTAAACAATATGTAATACTCTCTTACACTGACTTCCAGGAATTGAGATGGAAAAAAAGTCTTCAATTTTCCTTTTCTGACATTAAGATTTTCTGAAGTTTGGTAAATTCTGATGTTTTAAACAAACTGAATCCTTCAGGATGGACAGATTTTTCAGTTCTACTTTCTCTCATATTTCCATTTTGCAAATTTTGCTTAGTTCTAATTAGCACTTGGAAGTAACTAGTTACAAATAATTAGTGATGTATAATCAGTCAGCTAACTATCTGTAACTGGTTACATCCAAGCACTGTTCATTGTTAAATATTATTTATCAGTAACAATACGATCCAAACTGAAAGATCTGCTGGTGGTAGGAGGTAAAGAATAAGCAGAATTTTCTTTTGCTCTGTGAAATCCCCTACTATCAGAGGAAATGCTTTTGTGCTGGCAGAACCCCTTTTTGCTAGGGGGTTGACCTCAAAGCCAGGAAACTGCGCTACTGATTAAGGTTTGCCAGCAGAAGAGCAAACAAAGGAGACAGAGAAGGAGTCGGGAGAGGGAAGAGCTGAATTATCCATCCCTTCATTTCAGGGACATAAACACTTATGCCAGCCCAAAGTTAGGCCAAGTGAAAATAGTCTTAAGTAATGTTCCATTATTCTTTTGTTGGGATGGGTTTGGAACCAACACCAGCTGGCCTGGTGTTACCTCAGGTGGTCCTCAGCCATCTTGGCTAGTTAGGATTGCACTGTAAACTATATCATAGTTGTAACAGCTATAACCGGATGAGATGCAAGGCCACATGATTCAAGGAGTGCCTCATGCAGCTTTCTACTTCTGTCTTATGCTGTTGTGGGTGTTGTTGGTGTGATGATGAAGCAGGTGAGGCAAACAGAAGCTGAGTGTGTTTTATAACCAGAAGAGCACTTTATAGCAGTGGTCCCCAACCTTGGGCCTCCAGATGTTCTTGGACTACAACTCCCAGAAGCCTTCACCACCACCACTGCTGGCCAGGATTTCTGGGAGTTGAAGTCCAAGAACATCTGGAGGCCCAAGGTTGGAGACCACTGCTTTATAGAATCCATGTTTTTTTAAAAAAATTTAAAAAATGACTAGAAATAACTATTTTAGTTATTTTTGAGAAATGTAAAAGGCAAATAGTTACTTTAAAATTGTTACTTATCATGATGATTAATTACTTTTAGGATCTCTCAAACTGAACTGGAAGTAATGACCTTAAAAGTAACATATAAAGTTCTGATGATGATTTGTAAAAAAGAATTGAAACAATATTCTCACTCATACCTAAGCAAGAACAAGAAGGTAAGAGAGGGTGCCTACCTCCTGCCTTTTTGTAGATCTCCCCTAGGAAGTGTAAACTGACGCAAATTTGAACCACTTGAAGTGTGTTTCTGATCTGGCCTCCACAAAGTGATGGTCACTGTGCACTCATTGGTGCCACTGTGGTTTTATTCACATCAGGTAGAAACATCTAAATGTCACTAGAACGACCAGAATTCCTTTGCCTTTTCACCACTTGACCTTTTGTTGCATAGATGAGAAATTGGGTGTCGTCAGAGGAGGAGAATAGCTTTGGAGCTTTCATTTGGAAGCCCACCTGTGATATAGATCCCAAGGGCTGCATTATAATTTAATGAGGTCTAGTTAGTGCAAAGAAAGAAAGGAGGGAAGAGAAAGAAAATACAAAAATATAGAATGATTTACTATGATCGTCAAGCAAGTCAGTGAGGAAAATAAGTGAGATAGAGCGCTGCAGAATTGAACTTTCAGTGCTGTGAAACTTTCAACTTAGCTGCTAAGAGAAGTGTGATTTCTCATCATAAGATAAATTGCACAAGATCCCTGAATCAAAAGATGAGAAGGAAGGTTTATGAAAGAAAATAAAACTTCTGATCACCCAACACATTTAATTACTTTATTATTTCAGGCTAATGCCTCACTAAACTTGAATGTATAAGGCAGTGTGCCAATGAGCATCTAATGGATTTTGAATTCCCACAGCATTTCTAGGCTTGACCTCAATAGCATGTCTAAAAACAAAATGCTAGGTGAGCAGGAGGGTGGCCCCAGAGGTGTATCTCTGCCATCTGGCTAAATCAACACCTCAACACTAAATAATGAATATCATGACATACCTCCAAAAGGGAGGAAATGCTCCTTTAATTATCATTCTGCCCTATTCAAATAGTTATTTAATTATTGAATGACTCTCTCCCAATGTGCCCCCTTTACATAGCACTTAATTATAAATTAATCAAGAAAATACAATAGGCACAATAGAACAACGGAGTGAAATACACTGCTCAGTATTAAAATGCATTAAATAGTAGGAGAATAAAGTTTAAGTCAAGCATATTACTAAACTGAACCCAAACTTTCATGCAATGGAGTCCTCACAAAAGGTTGAAAAGCTGTTGTGAGGAGGTCAATTGGACTTCCTAAGGTAGGATGGGTGACAACTTGTATAATGCATGTAGTGTCTTTCTAGGATGATGGTTCCCACTAATGCCATGATGTCTGTGAAATCTGTGTAAATGTGTTTTATACAGCAAATTTCCTGTTCAATGCAACAGCCAGCTTTTTAAGCTGAGAAACAAATGGGTGGGCAGTGTGTTGCAGTATCTCAGTTTTATACTTAGAGAAGTAGGTCTTAGACAACTCTGTGATGGCTCAATAAATTTAATCAGCTGAAATTCTGAGCACTTTTCATTGTGTCATTACCTTGGCCACACTGCAGCCATCTAATGTGGATAGGATCGAGGTGTGTGTGGAAGTGATCAGATATGCCTTTCCAAGAAGACTATAGCTGACATTTTGTAAAACCACTACTTGTCACGGCCATGATGTGACAGTCCAGAAGGAAAGCTGGATCCAGAAGTACCCTCAAACCAAGTTTTTAAAGGGGAATGCAGTGCTACTCAAAATACATAGGCCTGACATCATCACTTGGTATTATGTACTGTCCATGACTAATAGTAAATAAGGAGACGTGTGGCATAGTGGTTAAACTGCAGTACTGCAGCCAAGACTCTGTTCACAACCTTAATTTGAATCCCAACAGGCTCAGGTAGCTGGCTCAAGGTTGACTCAGACTTCTATTCTTCTAAGGTCTGTAAACTGAGTACCCAGCTTGAGGACAATGTGTAGCCTGCATAACTACCGTATTTTTCGCTCCATAAGACGCACCTGACTATAAGACGCAGCTAATTATGGAGCGAAAAATAAGGTACTTTGGAGGTATTTGCCTTTTTGCCTTCGGAGGTCTGCAAGGGCTCCCTCCGATGTCGGGGGAAAGCCCTTGGAGACCTCCTTGGGGTCCGATCATGGCGGCGGGGGACCCACAGGAGGTCTCCGATGGCTTGGAGGAAGTCCTTGGAGACCTCCTGGGGGTCCCCCGCTGCCGCGAAGGCAAAAAGGCAGGGGGAAAGGACGGGAGATTCGAATCTCCCGTCATTTTCCCCTGCCTTTTTGCCTTCGGAGGTCTGCAAGGGCTCCCTCCTGCAAGGGCTCCCTTCCTCCAAGCCATCGGAGACCTCCTGGGGGTCCCCCGCCGCCGCGATCGGACCCCCAGGAGGTCTCCAAGGGCTTTCCCCCGACATCAGAGGGAGCCCTTGCAGAAGTGTATTCGCTCCATAAGACGCACACACTTTTCCCCCCACTTTTTTGGGGGGGGAAGTGCGTCTTATGGAGCGAAAAATACGGTAAATTGTAAACCACCCGGAAAGTACTTTAAGTGTTATGGGGCAGTATATAAGCAGCACACTTTCCTTTTGCTTTTAAACCTGCAGGAGAAGTACTGATATTGAAGGGGACGGACCAGGGGGCCACTTCAGCAGTTATCAGGAACCATCACTACCTGAACAGTCTCTGCATCTAATCCTGAAATGACTTCCTTATAAACTAACAACACCCCTGCTTTTTCTGGGTGAAATTTCAGTTTGTCATCCCCATGTCCCATCCATTCCTCAGTTCAGGTTCTGTCTTGTACTGGGTTTAAAGTTACTGCTGGAGAGGGTAATATATTTCCTCATTGGGCTTCCAACAGAAGAGGCCCCGTGTTTATTGTAACTCTGGTTTCATTGCTATGGCTTGTACTGGTTTTAATGTCACATTTGGAGCAGTTTTGATTGATGTCCTGGCTGTTCACATTTCAAGAACTGTCCTTTTTGTGCTAAAAACATTCAATTTCTCTTTGGTATAACATTTGCCAAATCAACAAATGCGGCAATAGCAATGATTAAGCTTTTCATACATAGGAGTATAGTTTATTTCAGGATTGAGGGTTTTTGCTTGTTTGTTTGTTTTGAATCAGGAAATATGCAGAGATTGGAAGTAATGTAAGAGGTAATCCATTCCTTTTGTGAGTAAAGAGGGAACCATAGTTACTGCTTAGTGTTTCATTGAGAATAAATAAACACTACATTTTGCACAACAAACAGTATTTATTAGTTACAACAAAATGTTAACTTTTGGAGGTGGCACACTGGATTTCTTGGCCATTTAGTGGTTTAAAAAGTAGCATTTGTTTTAAAAATAAACGTAAAAGCAATGCATTGCTAAAAAGCAGTTACACACGAGTAATGTCATATTTTAGAACATAGCACCAACATGTTAGCTTTTTCATTTTCCAAAGATGTGATGACGTCAGTCTGCCTCAGCATGTTGGCAAAATTAAGGAAGAAAAGGGGGATTAGGGGACCAGGGAAAAAGGCAAAATATTGTACTTTAAAAACTAACTAGTTAAACACACCCACAAAAGCTAGTGTCTGAAGAAGTGGATTTTGATCCATGAACACTCACACTGATATAAATCTCTTAATTTATGCAGTACCCAAATTAGTTATCTTTTTAAAAAAAAGGGTTTTCAATCATTTTTCCAAGCTTTTGGAATATGTATATCCAATAATTGAGGAATATATCATGGATTTCCCAAGACTTGGCTGAAGGCAAACTATCAAACTGTATATCCATGTGTTTGGATCCAAAATAGGTAAGGGGTTCTAAACAGGTAATAGCAGAAACTCTTGAGTCAAGTTGTTTTTATATGGCTCCTAGTAAGCTTAAAATGAAGGAGATTTGTTTATATGTTTCCTATGATAGGGCCAGCAATTTGAAGAACACCCCATGTATGCTTTCAGGTTTTTCCTAGTTGGGAAGAGCTTTCCCTAAAACGAGACTGTAATTAATGGTTCCAGACTCGAACTTGGGACTTGGACCCAAAGACTTGCCAACATCCCTGCTGATAAATAACAATAGTAATGAAATCAGCAGTCCAGAATAAGTAGTCTGACATCCCCTACAGAAGAACATGTAGAAAGATACATGCCTCACCTCTGAATGAGAGTGGCTATTTTGAAGTCTTGAAGTAATAGCAATAAAGCCTTGCCCTGTGCAGTTTGGTGGTACCTTTGTTGTAGAGGTGTACCAAAATGGATGCCAGTGTAATAATGAGATGGAAATTAAGAATGCCACTGAGAATCATTTCCACACTTTCTTCAGTTATTTATTTATTAAACAGCTGGTTCTACTTGTTTAGTATCCTTGACAAATAAAATTGCCGCTAACGTTTCAGGGATTATGTGATTCTGTAAGACATGTACATTGTTAACAAGACAGATACAGCTGCAGCAGGACAAAGGAAGTCTTCCTCTGGGTATGCTGTGCAGTCTTTCCAAATCAATAGCTGGTGTGGCATTAATAGCTTTGTGTATAACAAAAGTTATCCTGTATCAGGGGGAAAATAATAATAATCTGAATAGGTCATTCTAGGACCATTTAAAAAAGTATCTGCATACCAAAACAGCAGCGGACAATTCATCTTCTGCGGTACAGTAGCATTTGTGCAGCCTCTTGTTCTGTCACTATTATAAAAATGCTTCTGAAATTTAGTGACCCAGAAAAAGAATGACCCTTCATCCGTTCCAGGAGGAAAAGCCGTGGTCTGCCTTGTTATGTGGTTGTTATAACTCAGTAGCCGAAATCCTGTTGCTTAGTGTAGTAAGCTGCAACTAGAAGCTCATTGAATCAGTGGAATTTATGAAGAAATTGACTCACCAAATCCCTACTGATTTAGTTGAAATGACTCTATGAACGACTTAATTATGCCAAGCAACAGGATTTCAGCTTGTGTTTCTGATCTAGAAAGCCTAGCCAAAATTCAGTTTGAAATAGGCGGAAAAATCAAGCTGTCTTGTGCTGTTACTTTACTGCACATCAGAGGTCAGTTTTTCAGCATAGAGAAATGTAGTTAAACTTTTCCCCTATAAACCAAATATTTCACTCTACATAAGTTATACACCACAATGAAAATGTACATTGCAGTCATAAATATACATAAAAAGGGCTGTTAAATGGAATTGCTATATGCCTGAATATATCTCCCTTCTTCAAAGTATAAACTAGATCTGTTATTTATTAGCAAGCTTACAGGTTCTGTCAACTCTTTCATATAAATACATTGCATCTGTGCCTAAGACTTCCTGAAAGGGAAAAATACAGGTGTATAGAAGAGCAAAGAGAATATTGTGAACAAACTAAAATAGCACATATATCAATAATATGGTAGAACACTGAAGCAGAGATGTAACTTTCTTTATGATGCTATTCATGTATTTATTTTTCTTCTGTAATATTCAGAAATTGCACAGGCAAATTACTCTTCCTGATCTGCTAACCTATTTTTCTCTAAACAATGTTGCAATGATCATTAGCTGGCTGGCTAACTTCCTTCCTGAGAGTAATTAATAGTTCTCTTCTGCATTTAAGTGCTGTTAAGTACTGAACCATTGTATACCGGCTAATAGACATCCCTGCAGTGGAAATGATAGTCCCCAAATCTCTGTCCTCTCCCTCCCAAAGGAGATCAGGGACATATTTTTGAGCCACAGTAATTATCTGGCTTGGGTCTGAATCCACCAGCTCTTCAAAGTGCTAATGATGTGTGTCAGCCAATCCTCCAAGGCTGATCTATACTCCTACCTTCTGAGTGTGTGTGCATGCATGCATCCACACACTGCAGTATGGAATCCATTTCTTTGTGGAGGAAAAGTAGTGCTCAGAGAGGGAAAAAGTCATACTCTTTGAGCCAACACTTGCAGCTGGAATAATTTCCCAAGAGGTAGCTGTGTCAAGGCAGATCTCTATTGCTGGAATGTACTCACAGACTTTTGCTGTGACTTTAGCCCGAATACAGAAGTTGTGTGTCACTGTGTGCATTTGCACATGCTGCCGCCGCCGCCATCTGTCAAAAAAAGAAAGATAAGTCATCAACAGTGGGCAGGTTGGATGATCAGGAGGGCAGGGAGCGATCGGAGAGTCAATGGGGAAGTGATTTGTAGGACAATCTGGCAGGCGGGGGGAATCGGATGGGCAATGGAGGGGTGATCAGGCAGGCAATGGAGGGATCCAGCTGGTGGGGGGGAATAGGATGGGTGATGGGGCAATAGAGCAGGCAATGGGGAGGCAGGAAGAGAAGCGAGTGATTCCACTGGTGGGTGGGGAGATGGGAGGCAAGCACGGTGCTTTAATATTTTTTAAATTCCTGCTATCTGGTATAGCTCTGTAGGAATTTTTTAAAAAGCAGTAGGGGCATACACACATGTTGAATCCATCCCAATGAATCAGTTCCCCATGCTCCTCAAAATAGATGAACCGCTGCCAGAGGAGCAGAGGAACTCGCTCCCTTGGCACAGTAATCTGTGTGTGCACATGCCTTGTGTGTACGCTAAATTCTAAATTGAGTTGTTTTCAGCTTGATACAATACAAGGTCTTTTTTTCCTTTTTGTCCGTGGGATCGAGCTCTCAGTTTGTCTCAGCCTGTTGACAAAATAAAGGGGACCTCCCTACAACAGAGAGGGAGGGAGAAGAAAAAGCAAAGGGCAAAATACTGTGGCACCTAAAAGGGCCCCTATCAGCACCCCGCCTCCCAAAATTATTTTTTTAAGACTACAGCCCTAGATGACAGAAGGGTTTTTTTAATTAAAAAGTTTTAAGAAAATACTTTGGGGTGGGGTACGGGAATGGATGCCCCCCCAAGGTCTAGAGATGGCCATGCACAGCCTTCTCAAGCACTGAAGGAGCCCACATTTCATCTACATGGATTTTGAAATTCCCAAGTACCAAATTGTTTAGAGCAGTGGTCCCCAACCTTTTTGACACCAGGGACCGGTTTAGTTGAAGACCATTCTCCCAAGTATCCGGGGGGGGGGGTACTTGTTATGCAGTAGGTTGTCGGAGGATAGCTTTGAATTGAGCTCATTACATGTATTGTGCCGGGATAGATGAGCAGGAGCAGGAGGTGAGCAGCAATTGAAGCTCTGCCTCCTGTCAGATCAGCAGCGGTATTAGAACCTAATAGGAGTGCGCTGACAGGAGGCAGAGCTTCTCTCACTGCTCACCTCCTGCTCGCCGCTCATCTGTCCCGGCAGCCCAGTCCTTCCAAGGCCAAGAACTGGTACCTGTCCATGGCCCGGGGGTTGGGGACCCCTGATTTAGAGTCTCTGACAGCATATCAGGGCGGTCTCCATCAGCTCGGGGAGGGAGACTGTTGGGCAGCAGGTTGAAAGGTACAAAATCAGAATCCATGTTCCGTCTCAGCTGCAGTGCAAAGTGCAAGCACTGAAACCTAGTGGATTGATGAACAGGATATCTGGAAACAGGCGAAGCATCAAAAGAAACAGAGGCAATGTTTACTTCCCGCTGGGTGTATGATGCTGCATCACTGAACCTGGGATCTGTAAAATATCTCATAGCAGTTCGAAGAAGCAGTACTGTGCCTGTCTCATTTTATTCAAAAAGATTCTTGTCACGCCATAATAATTGTAGTGTGGCCTTCTTTCATCAATGTTGTTTTCTAAAGCAGACTATCTACCTTGTAGGAAAAGCAACATTAGAAACATTAGATTTCTTCTCTTTTTACACTTGTCACTTTTATTTCTATTCAGTGCTGAAGTAGGAGGTCATAATTCAATAGGCTGTCTTTTTCAAATGATACCTTGGAAGGATACTTAGGGAAGATAGTAAGCTTTCTTATCATATATATGAATCAGGTTGTCAAATCACCAAAGCTATGATTGTCAACTTAATGAAAGCAAACCTGGACAGGGAAGAATGAGAGACAGAAACAAAGTGTGAGCGTGAGCACTGTATTTATCATACCACTGCAGCGTGCAGGCTTCACAAATTGTGTATGACATGCAATCTGTTTCTCAAACTGTAGGAGACGATCAGCATCCAGGTAACCAGTTCTGTTACTTTCTCAGACACAGCTGCTCACAATTGACTTTCTAGTGTGCGAATCAGAGGCAAAAATGAATTAAAATGCTAGACCTGAGATACACATGTGTTCTCTATGACTGTTACATATAAAATAGACCCTTACATCAGTCAGGGTGGAAAATGGAACATGCTCTCTTAGTTATCTCCTATTTGGTTTTTGTTGTTGTTGATGTTACTACATTCCACGCTCCCTAGTAATGTGAATCTCAACTGTATGTGGGAAGGTGGAGCAAGGATTGTCAACACTTATTCAGTAGCAGAACAAGAACATAATATTAACTGTAGTCTACCAAACGTAGTCCTAATGAAACTCTACTGAAGCTGGAGGTTTGAACACACTAAGAGTCAATTGTCAGGCTCCACCTCCTCTGCTGTCAGTTTGCTCATGTGAGCATCATGAACCCTGAAGATGGAAGGTTCGTGGTTGTGTGTAGGCTTTCTGTGGGAGCAACAATCCCAGATTGCTCATGATTTTCCATTTTTCATGCGTACATGGTAAACCTATTGTTATTTTTGTTTCCTATTTTACGAGTTGTAACCCACCTAGAGTAGTGCTGTGACACTGATGGGAGCAGGATACAAATTGAATGAATGAATGAATGAATGGTGAACAGGAACCTCTCTTCTTCTGACATTATGATAATTGCATGAATATAATGAGAACAACAAGGACAGGTTTTTGCTTTCTCCTCAGAAGTCCATTTGGTAACTCCTGAATTTCAGTCTTAACACTTTGCTGTTGTTACTTATTCTAGTAGAACTCTCCATACATTTTTCCTCCCAGAATTTCAGCTTTGGGCTCAAATTCAACATATTGGTCAGAATCCTATTACATTTTTTTTGCTCTTGTAACACAGTTGCCATATATTTTGGCAGTGAATGGCCACCAGTTAAGACGTTGTGGTTCAGCATTTGTTATTGTGTGCCAATTCACATCACTGACGACTTCTTAACTGGTGCCAATTTGCCACTGAAAAAGACAGCTTCAGAGGGGCCTAAGAAAGAGCTGAAAAATGTATCTTCTGACAAACTAAGCTAGCAGAATAAATAACAAAATGTATTTTAATTGTTGTAGGTTTTTCGGGCTGTTTGGTCGTGTTCTGGAGGTTTTTCTTCCTAACGTTTCGCCAGTCTCTGTGGCCGGCATCTTCAGAGGACAGGAGTTAGAACTCCATCTGTGTTCTGGTGTAGTGTGTGGGATTGTTGGCTATTTGTAGCTGTGGGATCAGCTTTTTGTCCTTTTCAGGAGATTGGGTGATTATGGTGATCAGGGTGTTTTTTGTTATGGGTGTATTGTTGTGATAAGGGGGGAGAGATGATCTGTTACTGTGATTGATGGGTATCGTTAGCTAGTCTTTTGTGTGCAGTGATCATTGTTCCTTGTGGCTGGGCAGAGTTCGTTGACCTTTTTGCAGGCTGTATTTTTCAGTGCTGGGAGCCAGGCTTTGTTGAGTTTTAGACTTTCTTCTTTTTTGTTTAAGCTGTGCTGATGTTTGTGGATTTCAATGGCTTCCCTGTGTAGTCTGACATAATGATTGCTGGTGTTGTCTAGTACGTCTGTGTTTTGAAATAGGATTTCATGTCCAGCTTGTTTCAGGGCATGTTCAGCTAGTGCCGATTTTTCTGGTTGTTTTAGTGTGCAGTGTCTTTCATGTTCTTTGATTCTGGTGTGGATGCTGCATTTCCATTGGTGGTTTGGGATACTCCCTCTCTTTTGGGGGAGTGACTCTCACTGCGAAGAGTGAGGTTCTCAGCTTGGGGGTCCATCTGGATCTGGCGCTCACCATGGAAACCCAGGTGGCGTCAGTGGTCCGCTCTGCCTATTTCCATCTGTGGTGGATTGCCCAGCTGCGTCCCTATCTTGATGTTGGGGCACTCACCACTCTGGTCCATGCGCTTGTAGTCTCGAGATTAGACTAATGTAATGCGCTCTACGTGGGGCTACCTTTGAGATTGATGCGGAAGCTTCAAATGGTGCAGAATGCGGCGGCCAGACTTCTCAGTGGGATGAGAAAATATCAGCATACCTCCCCAATCTGGCTGCCTTGCATTGGCTGCCCGTTCGTTTCAGCATTGATTTCAAAGTGTTAATGATGACATATAAAGCCCTAAACGGTTTAGGACCTCGATATATATCGGAATGCCTCCTCCCACCTAGATCTACCCGAACCACTCGTTCTAGCCAGAATGGGCGGCTGAGCGGCCTAATGCCGAGGGAGGCCTGGAAAGAAAGAACAAGAAACCGGGCCTTCTCGGCAGTGGCCCCTCGACTTTGAAACAGTCTGCCCCCAGAGATCTGTCTGGCTCCCTCGCTGGGTGTTTTTAAGAGCAAACTTAAGACCTGGCTCTTTAGGCAGGCTTTCCCTCCTATCATCACTTGAATTTTTTTTCTTTCTTTTCCCCATCTTGTGCCACATTACTATTGTTGTTTTTTACTTTATTATATTGTTTTTATTCCATTTTTTATTGTTAGCCGCTCAGAGTAGACTTCGGTCTAGATGGGCGGGGTATAAATCAAATAAATAAATAAATAAATAAAATTGTGGTCCCAATATATACCTGGCCACATCTGCAAGGTATCCGGTATACTCCTGCAGTGGTGAGGGGGTCTCGTTTGGCCTTTGCTGACCGTAACATTTGTTGTATTTTTGTGTTGGGCCTGAATACTGTTTGTAGGTTGTGTTTTTTTAAAAGTATCCCCATGCGGTCCGTGACCCCTTTGATGTATGGCAGAAATACTTTGTTTGTGGGTGGCTGTTTTTCTTCTTCAGTTCGGTGTTATTAAAAACACTCCTTCCCCCACCCACCAAGTGCAAGGCATTAGAACTGAGATTCTAAGACGAACAAGTGGGGATTTGAGAGGATTTAACCAGTGAACTACATATAACTCTGCCCAGGCACTTTTTGGTTCTATACTATTTTTGTGTGGAGTCGTTTGCTGGAGAAGTTGATACTGTTTTACATAATATACCGTCACAAAATAGTTTTTGTTTATGGTAATAGAAATAAATATTCCAGTAGTGGGGTAGTGGAAATAAATATTTAAATTTTCATAACATCTGCCTTTTGGTCCTTCAGGATAAATTCCTACACACTGTCATTTCAAATTCTTCCTCTAAGAAGCAACAATTATTCCAAAGGCTAACCTCTTTTTTTCTTTGCGGCTCAGCATTGTTATATTTGGAAGCTGTGAATAAAATTCACATATCTTTCAGTGTGTGCTCTTTTTCTCATTAAGTAACTTTGAAAAATGAGAAAACTATGGGTTAGAACTAATAATATCTTTGGAATTATACCTTAAACCGTTTTCATCTCAGGAGCAATAACACAGTATATAGCTATTTTGCCACATAGGTTTATATCCTCTAGAACTCATCACTTTTTCTCACGTTTACCCCTCTAGGATCTTCAGCTTATCTTATATGTATAAAACATGCATTCTTGTTTCCATTAAAATGGTAACAAAATAACATCTCATTGAATCAGTGTAACGGAAACCAAAGTATAATACAAGTAGAAAATGTTGCCTATACATAGTCTTCTTAAAGCATTTCCAGTTAAAAGGCTAAACCTGATTTAGAAGTATGAAGCTCCCATACTTTAAACCAAGACCCCTTCGAGCAATCATGTTTCCAAATTTCAAAATATAGTTTTAAAGTTCTGAAAGTGGATTGATCTCATGGGTGGATTACCTTTGATGCTTGGGAAGGTTTATAGCTCTAAATATAAGGATGGGGAAGGGTCTTGTTCCTGAGTCAAGTGACAGTGGTAGTCTCTGCAAGTACACACACCCTAAACATTTTATGAGGATTCTTCAAAAGTGTGCTGGAATTTCCTTCCTTGTCTCATGAGACAGGATCAGAGATGTTGAGGGTTTGTTTGCTTATAGGTAATATGTATTCTTCCAGAGGACAAACT
This sequence comes from Intellagama lesueurii, assembly GCA_037013535.1. NCBI lineage: Eukaryota > Metazoa > Chordata > Lepidosauria > Squamata > Agamidae > Intellagama > Intellagama lesueurii. The sequence goes on along the minus strand of JBAJHW010000003.1, from coordinate 173,443,200 downwards.
CCTGTTGAGGCCTGGAGTTGACCAACTTATTGGTAATGATTCTGAATTGCTGCAAAAAAGATTTGAAGCCTTGTATGTATATGCTACAGTAGAGTTACCAAATTGTTTCATGTGACTGTGATTGCTACCTAAGATGGTGTGTGAAATGTCTCCATCTTGTTTTCATACCACCATCTCATCCTTTAGAAAAGTCTGTTTCGGTGTTACATTTTAATTGTGTACACTTCCATGGTTTTGCTACGTGGATTGTGCTGATGTGACATTATGTTCTTTCTCTGTTTGAAGACAAAGGAGATTCAGACAGAGGTTAAAAAAAGATGATTCAGACCTTTTTGTTGTTGTTGTTTAGTCGTTAAGTCATGTCCAACTCTTCGTGACCCCATGGACCAGAGCACACCAGGCCCTCCTGTCTTCCACTGCCTCCCGGAGTTGGATCAAATTCATGTTGGTAGCTTCGATGACACTGTCCAACCATCTCGTCCTCTGTCGTCCCCTTCTCCTCTTGCCCTCACACTTTCCCAACATCAGGATCTTTTCCAGGGAGTCTTCTCTTCTCATCAGATGGCCAAAGTATTGGAGCCTCAGCTTCAGGATCTGTCCTTCCAGTGAGCACTCAGGGTTGATTTCCTTCAAAATGGATAGGATTGTTCTCTTTGCAGTCCAGGGGACTCTCAAGAGTCTCCTCCAGCACCACAATTCAAAAGCATCAATTCTTCGGCGGTCAGCCTTCTTTATGGTCCAGCTCTCACTTCCATACATCGCTACTGGAAAAACCATAGCTTTGACTATGCGGACCTTTGTTGGCAAGGTGATGTCTCTGCTTTTTAGGATGCTGTCTAGGTTTGTCATCGCTTTCCTCCCAAGAAGCAGGCGTCTTTTAATTTCGTGGCTGCTGTCACCATCTGCAGTGATCACGGAGCCCAAGAAAGTTAACTCTGTCACTGCCTCCATATCTTCCCCTTCTATTTGCCAGGAGGTGATGGGGCCAGTGGCCATGATCTTAGTTTTTTTGATGTTGAGCTTCAGACTATTTTTTGCACTCTCCTCTTTCACCCTCATTAAGAGGTTCTTTAATTCCTCCTCACTTTCTGCCATCAGAGTGGTATCATCTGCATATCTGAGGTCAGACCTTTTAAGATTATATTAATACTCTATAAGAGATATGCTCCATTGTTGTTATTTACTCCATGATCAGCCAGATCAATAATGATACATTTCCAGGAGAAACTATTGCCAAGATGTGCTCTGGTACTTTTATCAAAGGCACTGGAATTGTGGTTTTATCCCATCAGGGAAGAATTAATATATTGGGCATCTGTTGGATAACTTTGGTAAATAACACTTGAGAAACATTGTTTCTACACAAAATACATGGCTTAAAGAAGCATAGTTCTTTAGACCAGCGATCCCCATCCCCCGGTCCCCGGCCCGGTGCCGGTCCCTGGCCTGGGCCAGACCGGGCCGGCGAGAGAGACCTCCCCGCGCGCACCCACCCCGCGCAGCCTGTTTGTGCCTGCGCACTCGCTCCGGAATGCCCGCACGAGCGCCGTGCCGCCATTTGCGCATGCGCGCGGGCCCGCACAAGCGCGCACTGTCATTTGCGCATGCGCACGAGCGGCCGTGCGCATGTGCAAAATGGCGGCGCTCGCTCGCGCGGGTACGCACACCCGTGCAAGGGCGCGCGCTTGTTCACGCATGCATGCGCGGGGGGGATGCCCCGCCTTCCCCAGCCGGTCCGCAGACCGGAAAAGGTTGGGAAACAGTGCTTTAGACAAAAGGTTTTGCTCATTGTACACTCAAAGATTGGATGTAAAATGCATGTGTCTTGCAGTGAGCATCAGATGATTGATTTGTCAGGATTGACTTGATCCGAAAAATGTCCCAAATGGCCTTGAATTAAATGAAATATGAAACTCTTGATATTCTGTTAGATGGTGAAAGCACAGTGTTTCATGGAGGCTGTGTGAAGAAACCTTAAAAGGTCATTTTAAAATTCAGTTGTACCTTAATATACACAGAAATGTGGAATGGTTTCTTTTGAGGCATCACTGGACCATCACAAGTTCTGTTATGCTTGTGGTTACACCTTATCAGAATTATCACCAGTGTAGTATCCAGTGTCATTTTTGATGTGCAAATGATTGCAGAAATGGTTATAGAACATTTTTGTAACCTCTTACAGAAATAATTGCACAACCACTGGTGCAATGGTAGAATTCAGTGCAATTGTGTTACTGTGGAGAAAAAGTGATTGTAAAGCTTCTGTCCCTGCTTAGCTTCTATAAAAAACCAAAGGGAGAGCTTACTTGGTATTTTTTTTAAAAAAAAACTTAAATCCTTAGCTACTGCCACCTTGCTCTCCTTTCATCTCTCCAAGATGAATGAAGCCCCTCTTTTTCCAACAGATGGAAGGAATCCGTTGAGGTCTGCCTCCTTCCCTAGATCTGGGAAGTGTAATACACAACGGGAAAGCCAAAAATAATACAAGCCTAGGCTTGTTTTTCTCCTCTTTAACTGGAGAACCTTATATATGAAGCAAAGAGAAGGCATTAACAAGCTGTATTAGTTCTAAGAAGGACCTAAACTTTATTACATCTAGAAAGCAAAAGTATTTAACACATTCAGCAAGTTAATGCAAGGTGGAGAAATCACAGAGACAGGTTTCTGGGTACAACTTAAAAATTACCCCCCAAAAAAGTAAAAGAAAAAATAAATACATGTAGATATATCTGGATATATACAGAGTCAAACAAAGTCATAACCCCCAAGGTAGGGCCCTTTAGCTCTGATTTCTCTCAAGCGTCTTGTCTCTCACCTCCCATTGTCGTGGGATCCATTCTTCATCATAGCCAGGTGGAGAGTAATGGTGCCGCACATCATCTCCACTTCTTCAGGCCATGTACTGATATAGTCCTGAAAAAATTAGGGTGGATAAAAATCAAATTGATTTAAATCACAATTTTAAAAAATGATTTAAATAAATTGTCAAAAATCCAATTTTAAAATTTAAATCGAGATTTAAATCATGGTTTTAATCAGTTTGATTTAAAGCAAACCCACCCTGTGAAAAATTATAAATGGGGGTCCAAAAAATTCATGGCAGATATTTGTTTCAAGTCTACTTCTTAGAGGTGAGTTGTGGGGGGGGGGGAAGCAGGCTGCATTGGAAGTGTGGTTTTCAAACTACACCCCCCAAGTAACTGTTGGTTGGATATCACTCCAGCTCCTCAAACAAAGAATCCCAGTAGTTTGAATTTGCTCGCTGCCCCCACACATTGCCTTCTTTTGAAACGACAAAGTTCCTATTGACCAGGGAACAGGGCAACAGAAAAATCTGGTAAGGCAATCAGGGGAATTAGAGTTAAAATTTAGTCTAACCCCTAGGGGGAGCCAAATGGCGCCAAATTTAAGCCAAATTAATAATTTTGCCTACTGGTTACCCTGATTAGGTGTAACCACATAGATGTTTCCTTCAGTTTGCAGTCCTGCTTGACAGATGTTAAGAGTCTACATTGTCTTCTTGGTGGTGCTGGGTGTGTGTGTGGCTTTTTCTGGCCTTCTCAATAGTTCTGAAAAAAACAAACAAACAAAGAAAGCCATGTGGTCCTTACACAACACTGTTGCTTTTTTTTAAGGAATTGAAGGTGGTATCATTTTCCCAGTGGGTCCCATCATGACCACACTAATTTATTTTGTCCAGTAATATTTATACTTATCAGGTTCATATGCTGCTTTTCTATAAAGGCATTTGCAACTGTGAGTTGAGAAAACCTATTTGTGTATTTTACTATGTCCAACCCCTAACGATACTTCCTATTCTTTCCTCTTGTCTTCTTTTTTTGATGGGAAGAGGTAGCATGTTGCAAACAAGGCTGTCCTTTGCTTCTACCCTGTCCAATATTCTGAAAAAGGGCTTGCCATTCTGTTGACCTCATAAGCAGTGCCTATAAATAGAGAACCTCGTATTTCGAGTCTCCATTCTTCTAGCTAGTCCATACTGTTCATCTGCCAGGAAGACAGATACCTTTTGATTCTGGACTCAGCTACTGCTTCCTAAAATAGATCTTATGAAGCATGTAAAAGAGACTCCAGCTACCTCTTACACCAGCCTAGGCACATTTCTGCATTTAGAAGCAGGGTGGCTTGATTTAATTTTAATTTTAAATTAAGATTATTTAAATCACCATGAGAAAACTCAGATTTAAATCACTGATTTAAATAAAAAATTTTCCCCAAGGTTTTTTTTAAAAATCTATTTCTTGAACAATGGTGCAAACCTGATCAGTAAAACGCAAAATTACAACTCAGTAGAGCAATTTGAAACATCTTGATATTCATTCTTGAGAAAGTGGTTAATTATTTGTCTCAGGGATAACTGTGGGTGTGTTTGCCCCCACAAACTGGAGACACTGGGATGACAATGTACAAATAGTTACATTTATTCAGGGGAGTAATGTATACTAAGGATGTGGTAAGTACTTCCAAAATTTCTCAGCTTTTTTTTTTTTTGGTCTCTCCAAGCCATGACTCCCTGTCCAAAGTTGCTTGTGCTCCTGCAACAGGAGAACCTGTCCTCCTCTTCCTTCATTTTTGGCCTGTTTTTCTGTACAGGAGGCTGCCAAATTTTGTGCAGCTTAATCTTGTTTTTTTTTCCCCCTGGCAAATCCAGTATAGGAAGAATGCTATACAGTTTCGGCACAGAGACTGTGACAACCCTGCCCAGTTTGGTGTTTCTTCTGTCCTTTCCAGGTGAAACCTATGCAGGAAAGATCTTGTTCTATGCAGGGATTTTAATAATGATCACAAAACCTCTGTTAAATCCTGTAATGTTTCACACCAAAAATGTAAAATAAAATAAAACCCTGTGCTTAGAAATCTTACTGTGGGGAGAAAAGAGGGATTTTTATTCTGTGTTTCTCTCTGAGGCTGAGATCCTGTTGCTTAGAAGGGTAGGTTGCACTAGAGGAGGCTCACTGAATCAGTGGGGATTTGGTGAATCATCTCCAACCATATGTTCCATTATTCAAACGGGTTTATTCTAATTGCAACTTCTTTTAGCATGGTGAGTCGCAACTAGAATACGTAGGTCCATTTGAATCAATGGAACTTAGAGAGGAGATGACACACTAAATCCCCACTGATTCAATGGCCTACTCTCATGCAATTTATGCTGCGTAACAGGATTGCAGTCTAAGAGGCAACACAGTTCAGCTTCCCAGGGTATTCCAAACCATCCTACCATTGCTTGATACCCACTTTGCCAAACATTTATAGAATTCACCTTAGAAAAAAAATGTGTTCCCTCACATTTGACTGGTCAAAGAATAGCTTCAATAAGGAAACAAAAAGGAAACATCCACCTTACTTGAACAGTGATGTTTTTTCTATTATTATTTTTTTCAAAATAAATAAAATGAGCTTATTGAATAGGGATGCTGGTCAAAAATTTGCTCTTAATACATTAATTATGCAACAGTATATGTTTGATAAACTCAGCCAAGAGCCTAGTTATTCTGCAGATGGCTATTCTAAAATCTTTGATATTGGTGATTGATAAATGAAAACCACTAGATAAACAAGATGAGATTTTTGTAATTTTTGTATTTCGCATTAAACACAAGAAGGCACAAAGTTCTGTCAATTACAGTCATTTCCTATATGCCAATTACAATATGGTTGATACTTAATCTCCTTTGCATTTATCCTATTAAGAATTGTTAGCCTGAACATCCATATTTCCACTTGACCTCTTAATTGACTCGGGAAGGAACACAGTTCAGAAACATATGCTCAGCTGTTCTTGTCAGATATATTTAAGGGCCGTGATTGTGGTTACAGTCCCACTGCAGCTCAATGATACTCAGTGATCAGGTTCTGAAGCACTTTCTTAATCCTCAAAGGAGCTTTGACTTTGAGCAGCTCCAGATGTTAAAGACAAACACCGCCAGCTGCTTGGGCAATTTTTCTACAGCCAAATGATGGCGCTGTTTCTGGCATCCAAAGGAAACTCTTGGTTACAATGATACACTGACTGCCAAAGGGACTGAGCACATAATGCAAGGTGTTGTGGGCATAACAACTAATGCTGCTGTGCTTCTTCCAGTGCATGACCTGGATCAGCAAGAGCTTCTCTCAGTGAATTTTCTGATGTGCTGAAGAGTGTGGTACTGACACATATAGCTAGGGCCAGCCAATGACAATTTGCTACCTGAGGTGAAGAATAAGATGGCATCAGTTTCTATTCCATGCACAAAAACGGACTAAAGGGACAATTGATTCTTTCTTCTACACTGACAATTGGGGAGCATTTTTAGCACACCTGGGGGGAGTAGGCACCTAAGTCTGTCCACAAACAACTTGTTGGCCCCTTAAGCATCTGCTGCCTGAGGTAGACACCCCACTCTGTCTAATGGTAGGGTTGGCCCTGTATATATCTTTCTTACTATTTTTTTCCTTAAACAAACTGAATCCTAATTGGCTGGTCCTCATTTACTAAGGTGTATTATGTGTGTGTGTTCTGTGCTTTCAAATCGGAATCAACTTATAGTGATCCTAGTAGGGCTTTCAAGGAAAGTGAGACATTTAAGGAGTGGACTTGTCAGTTCCACTTCCCCAGAGAGTTTCTATGGCTGAGTGGGGATTTGAACCCTGATCTCCAAATTCCTGGTCTGTCACTTTATCCACTACACTACACTGGGAATCTAAGGTGCAATATAAACAAATCAAAATGATTTCCATTATTTTCTGTTCCATACCCAGCAGAATTAATCTTTTATTCAGAGAATAAATGTTTCTCTGGGTGCGACTATAGCAGAAAGCTGAATCAGAGGAATTCAGTTTTGCTGCAGTTTGATTCACAACCTGTATTACATTTGAAATCCCAATCAGTGCTCACATAGGGGCTGCAGATTGATTTGGGAGTTTACTGTTCATACTGGATGCATTGTGATTCACATTCCGCCCCACAGGCTCCACTTCTTCCCTTGTTTCCTCTGGTCCCGCCTCTGCAGATCCTTTTATGGAGTGTAAATATGAGAAATTATGGTAATGAAGATGCAGCAATAAGGTGATAGAGTAATCTAGTGCTAATCTTGTATAATTTTTTTTTAAAGTTTGGAGGATGTTTGGGGGAGAGGAAAGAATGTGAGGGCATATCCCCCCAGTCCTAAACATCATACCCCACGCGCCTATGTTACAGAAACACCACTTACAGGCACACCTCTGTTTTTACAAGACTGCACCACAACTAACCACACGGAGAAAAGCCCATTCAAATTGTTCTGACATGGAAAAGTAGGAGTCCCCCCGTGGCAAAGAAAGGCTGTTTTGGGAGCAAAATGGGCGGGACTGATTAGAATCAGCCTTTGCATCATATGGTCAGTAACACATATTTTGAATTCAACCATTTTGTGAGCAGAACAAATCCCACAATACTTGACCATGTAGTCACAACCTCTCTCTCTCTTTAAGCTTGAGCCCATCAGATACGTGCAGTAAGTTCATTTTCTGCATACTAGGACAGGGCTATGTTGCACATTCTGCAGACACGTGTGTAGCCTTTGCTGTATGAAGTTCAGCTCTTCCTTAACTGACCTTACCCTTTGTTTCTCATGATGCCTGGAGCTGCTTCCAAGAAAATTAGTACAAACCTGACACATTTCTCTTTCTTATTAAATTGCTTCTTGAAACACAACACAGGCCACCACAGTACTTTTCATGACCTACTGAAACTAATCCTCCCTATAGGTCACATATTATTTTCATGTTTTCTCTTGTTTATACATTTTCCGTTCTTCTCCTGGTTTCCTCCCATGTGTCACCCTCCATTTAAATAACAGAGAGAAGAGATATTTTTAAAGCGGGGGAGCAAAATCAAAGTAGTAAGGTAATGACTTGTACAATGTGGTATGCTTAAATTCTTATGAGCATAGGTCCTTATTGTACATATAATTCAGGAACACTGAAGAGATGGGAAATATTTGTTCTTGAATTGTAGCTCCCAGAATCATGCTTCTTGGGACATTCTGGGAACTGTAGTCTAATCCTCAAACACTTCCTGTCTTTGGAAAATTATACTACATCACTTGATGTTTGATCTCTTATAATCTAATTAGTACAAGAGTTCTTTTTACGTGGTACCAATGTTAAGAGATTTTTAATCCAGGTATTGATATAACCGGTATTCTTGGATTTCTAATTCTGTAAGACTGTATGTCTGCTAAGTTTTAGATTGTTAGGGGTTTGGGGGAAAGTTCCCTAAATTGTAATATTTAGTTCCTGGTGGCTGTTTTGTTTAGGATAGCATTCCCAAACCTGGTGCACTCTCAATTTTGTGTTAGATTACTCCAATGTATTTGGAGTGCACCAGGTTGGAGAAAGCTGATTTGGGAAGGAGTAACTTCAGAAGAAGAAACTGAGGATATGGCGAAGGAATATTTAACTGCAGAGGAAGTGTCTCCCCCACTTTTGATCTCATGCTTTTGTAGATTGTTGCAACCCCATGGCATAATGCATTTATCACCTTCTTCATTTTCATACCCTAAACTGAACCACTTGAATATCAGTTGGGCAGATGCCTTTATTTTATTTTATTTTATTTTGGAGAAATAAAATATCTTGGTTTGGCAGTCTCAGTGAAAGATGGATGAATAAAACTTACCACGGTGACTGTAGACCTTCGGAGAATTTCACTTGCTTTCAGCAAGATTTAATTTGCGAGACTCTCGATGCAGCAAGAAATTCGAAGTGTTGAAAAAAAAGTTGGAGAGAGAAGAAAATGGTGTGAAATATTACATATTGTGCTAGTCCTTTCTTGCCTTTACTGGCTTCTGATTAATTTCTAGGCTCAATTCAAAGTGCTAGCTTTAGCCTATGAAGATATACACAGTTTAGATCCACTACACCTAATGGAAGGCCTCCTCCCCTGAGCCTACTTGGTGGCAAACCCGATAGTCAAATGCTACTCTTCCCTAGAGAGACTTATCTGGTGTCCACATTATTTTCCCTATTTAGTTCCAAGTTAAGTATTTTTTAAAATTCTTTTAGGCTATTGAGATCTAATATTATTATAGCTGGTCAAGTATTTTAAATTATTTTGAATGTCTGAGATGTTTGAACACATGTGGTAATAAAAATTCTGGTATTTATTTTAGTCACTGGTCCAAATTCTGTTGCTTAGCATGATCAATTACACTGGAAGAGGCCCACTGAATCTATAGGGATTTGGGGAATCAGCTCCTCCATAAGTTCCACTGATTCAAATGGGCCTACTCTAACTGTGGCTTGCTTTAGTATAAATTCCCATCAATTCAGTGAGCCTACTCTAGTGCAATTTACTACACAAACCACAAGATTTTGGCCACTCTTGTAGCAATTATTGCAGCTACAGCAGAATTAGCATGAGGTAAAAGAGGTATGAATAAGTCATGGAACCATGGCACAGACCATTGTGGATATAAAAGCTTTCATTAGCTTTCATTACAGAGTAAACCAAGAGCCAGTGTGGTGTAGAGGATGGGTATCAGGGATTCCTTCATATAATGGGGTTGGAACTCATTAGTTCGTGCACTGAGTGCCCAGGCAGCTCAGATTAACAAGTGGCTGTAGGAAGAGTAAGTCTGCGTACACCTCGTTTCTTCGCTCTCCCACTCCTTCCTTCTCTGCTCCCCATCTGGTGCTCGATGGAGGTAACGGGGGCACTGCCTGGCAGTGTAATGGTGGAAAGGACATAATTAACCACTGTAGAACTGTCCAATTGAATTACTTCCCTGAAGAGATGCAACTGCAGTGGAGCCTCTGTCTGGAGCCACCACCATAGACGCCTTCTGTTTTTGCTGGGACAAGATTGCCCCTGATTGCATTTGGAAGCATTGGCATTTAATAGCTGCCTTCCCTCTCTCTTCCTTTCCCCCATCCCAGTGCACACATCACCAGCCCTAACTCCTTCTCTCAAATTGCCCAAGAGAGGTTTATGTGCATGTGCGCACCCGTATACAGGCTGCAAAGGCGCAAAAGGAATCAAAAGCCTGATTTGGGTGGGGAGTTAAATGGCTATATGCTTTGTTTACCAAAGGAATGAAGGGATGGGTTGTGCCTTTTTGTCTTTACCCCCTGCCTCCAGTTCCTCTAGCTCCATTTAGATTAACATCAAATGCATGAAAATGAAGATTTACATCCCTGCTTTGAGAGGAAAATACAGCGCTGAGAGGAGAGAGAAACTTAACCCTCCTTTCCATGTCAGGAGCCTTGCCTTGCCCTTCTAGTAGGTGCAGCCCAGCATCCCTTTAATTGAAGCTACAATCAGGTTTGCTCCACTTTGCATTAACTTTGCAATGAAACTTGATGGAGGGAGAGGTGCTCCTTGTCTTGCTCTCTTCCTGAAGCAAGAAGATGGGGGTCTTGGGAATGTCTCTCTAATGGCTTTCATGCTGCTGAAACAGAATGGATGGGAAAGCGGGATTCTGCACATATTCTTCACATCTCTTTTTTGTATATTAGTTTCTGTGCTGGCATTTGCCCGTGTTCCATCTTAGATTTTTTTAAAATAAAATCATATTGAATTTTATGTTGTTCTGATTTCTTCGGTTTTTATTATTTGTATAATGCCTAGAACATTTTTATATGAATGTCTGAAACTATCTTGTCCATCCCACTGCTGTCTCCTCTGACTGGTAGTGATTCTTCCAAATCTCAGATATCTTACTTTGGTGTCCTGTTCCAAATGCCTTGAAAACTGCATGAGCTAGAAATGTTCTGTATACAAAGAACTGTTGAAATTGCTGAATTTGCCCTGGCAAATATGTGAAATTTCATCTCTGTTTGTTAATGGAAAAAATGATGAAAAAAACACACACACACATAACCTTTTCTTCTAGAGCTAAATCCAACTGCAGATGCAATTAGACTAGACCACTTGAAATAAATATGACTTATTTTTGGTCTCTCTATCTGGGACAAAAAATGGATTTAGCCTGGCATGTTTTATAAGTTGTTGCTTAGAAATAATTTTTTATTTGAAGACTTTTCCTCTCTTTTGCTAATAGGGTCTTTCATTATATCCTCTTCATTTGTCAGTCAAAACTTGTTTTGAAGTATTTTATTCAGGTATCTTAGCTTCACAGCTGATGTTCCTAATCTCTTTTGCTATTATTTGCACAAAGGATCTGTGATCTTTCAATCATATCCAATTTTCTGTGTGGAAATCCTCTTTAATTTCATTGGATACTTACATGGGCTCCCTCTCCTTGTTCTGGTTAGGTCTTTAATTTTAAATAAATAATTGTGACACTAGTACAGTCTCTACTAAACCAGTTTTGTGGGGACCTTTATATTGTATTCATTGGGATGTATTCATCTAATATAATTAAAAACAATAGATTGCTTTCTCACAAGATTCATAGCCTCAGTTTATAATGTGGAACAATATTAGGGGAAGTGACGTTCCACAAATCTGAAAATGTGTCGGTGATCTCACAATACTTTTTTGTGTCTGTATGCACTGAATTTTGCATGGGCAAGTAATTGAGCTCTTTACCCCCTGATTGTATCCCTAATGGGATCATTAATGATGGAGGAGAATGATTATGCATGAGATATTATTTCAAATTGTAACAATAATTAAAGATGCTAGCAATCTGAACTGTTGGCATTCTGAAGCTCTAATTACATTTTGGCAGGTTCTATGCATTGTTAGCATGCTTTTCTTCTCCCTCTCCAGCAGATTATCTTAACAGTTTGTGATAAGCTAAAAAGATTCTGTTCAACAGAAGTTGACAGACTTCCTAGATACAAAGGTTTTTGAAAGTGAAGCAAGGCCCAAGATTGAAGGAACATAAAAGAATTCATCACCATTCTGTGCTTGCATCCAGCTGTTCTCTCTCGGAAATACAACAGTTATCCTATTCAAGTGCAACACTCTGTATTATTTAAGGTTGTCAAAGTCAGGAAGTACTGGAATCCAATATAGGCAACAAAATGTCTATATAGTGAGCTATCAAGCACAAATTAATAGGGTTGAATCCAGATTCAGGCGTACATAATGCCTGCCACCTCCTCCCCATAGTAGTGCTGCACCCCCCCCCCTTGAGAATGTTAAACTAAGGGCCAGGGGAGCATGCTAAGTGTTGTATGTACAGAAGGAGGAATATCAGAAAATCAGATTAGAGTCGTTTGTGAGTGGAGCCCTTCCATCAATTGAAATCAGATCCTAGATCCAGTGAATAGATTATAACTCCTTGGTGACCAGATAATTATTTTATAATAATACACGAGAAGATATTATTATTTCATAATTTATGCCTGAATTCTCCATAAAAATGCCACAGTGGGAAACATAATGTAAAGCACCCACCCATTAAATGCAAACAATGCATGTCTAAGACAATCAATAAATAATCAGCAGTGAGATTGATTGCAACAGCAGCTTAATACAGCCCATACATTTCCAGATAAACTGATGGGTCTCCGGCTGGCACTGAAATGTCGAGAAGAGACTTGATGCCATATGTATCTCTTCGATAGGAATGTAAATTGTGACCGTTTCATTCTCACAAATTCTGTTTGTTTCTCAGAGAATTTGTATATTTGTAGACTGAGTTTTTCTACAATTGTGTAAAACATCAAACAATGATAACCTGCTATCCTGTTGCTACATTGATTTTTAAAAAGCAAAAGCATTATATGGTTTGTTTACATCTTTATGAGCAGTCAGATTGACCTTTTGTGCTTCCTTAACTTCTGAAACAGAAAAAAATGATAGAGACATTTCGTGTAAATTGTGCAAATCACCAACACCCCCCCCCCAAAAAATCAAAAAACCAAACAAAAAACAAACAAAACCAAATTAAAAAACCAAAACCTCTTGATGACTTGCTTGCCGGAGAAAACAACTCTTGAGGCAATTGGAAAATTGTTCATTAGCTGTCTCAACCTGTTGAGATAGCTTGTCTCAACAAGATGTTGCAGATTTTATTTCACATCCATTCTGTTGGATGAGGGCATGGTCTTGATTTCTGGTCCTAAAGTCTCAGTGAGGGGATGCTGATAATTTTATAAACCTAGACAGCACCAGTGTCTTGAATTTGGCTCACAAAAAGATGGAATGAGCTATTTTAGAATTGGAGTTTGTCTGATGCCCTAGCAAAAGACAATAACAAAATCGTGCTACAGTGAATGAATCTTGCAGTTGCTCTGTCTCTAAAAATAAACAAACAGAACCCCATATTTTTTCCTCATTTTTCTTGCAGAAAAAATGACCATGAACTTATAGAATCATAGAATAATTGAGTTGGAAGGGGCCTATAAGGCTATTGGGTCCAATCCCCTGTTCAATGGAGGAATCCAGTTCAAAACAGATCTGACAGATGGTTGTCCAATTTTCTCCTGAATGCCTCTAGTGTTGCAGCGCTAGAGAATTTCCAACTTCTTGGAAATATCTGATAATTTTTTTTCTCAATGAAATGCTAAGCTGCATAGAATCCTGCCAATCCTTGTACAGTATAGATCTTTCCTGCACAGCATTCATCTGGAAAGGTTACAAGAAATCCCAATCTTCAGAAGGTTCTGACAAGTCCTAGATGGGATGGCATCTTTCTTGCACAGGATTCACTAAGAAAGGCATTAACTATGCAGAATTTGGCAGTTTTCTGTGCAGGACAAAAGGCAAACCAACAACAAGCAAGCAAGCAAGCAAATAAATAAATAAATAAATAAATAAATAAATAAATACATAAGACAACAAGACTGAGATTTTATTTTCTGCAGAGAACCAGAAAAGATGCAGTGGGAAGTCTCAGCAGGGAGTCACAGCATGATAAAACTCAGAAAATGGCTAATAATGGGAAATTTAACATGTGTTCAGCACCTCTGTATGTGACACTGTTGAGACTAGCAAATTTATATCAGTGTGTATTTTATGCAGTCAACTTCTTCAGTGGAGTGTCTGAAATTCTCTGAAGAAATGGACTGCAATAATTTTGTTAGCAATAAGGAGCTGCAGTACTGCCACTGTTGTTGTTCTGAGCGAACAAACTAACATGATTACTTCACCGATATATGCGGCCTGACATTTGATAAGGGCTAGCATCGCGACAGTCACATTTTACACCCCCATGCACCTAGAGGCACCAAAATTACAGAGAAGCTTCCTCTGACTCTATTTTACAAGCCCTGCAAGTTTGGTAAAGTTCGGGTGTTGGACGTCTGAGTTATACACTCACAAAGAGGCCCCTCCAGGAAAGTGCCCTGGCTTGGGGAAAACCCAATCTTCACCAAACTTGGAGGGATTGTAGAGGAGAGTCAGTCGAAGCTTCTCTGCAATTTTGTTGTCTTTAGGTGCCTGGGGGAACTTTCCTGTTGGGAGCCTATTTGTGGGTATATAACCCAGACGTCTGAAACTCAATCTTCACCAAACTTTGAGGGATTGTAGAGGAGAGTCAGAGAAAGCTTTTCTGCTCTTTTGGTGTTTCTAGATGTCTGAGGGGCTGTTTTATAGTCCAAGAAACTGATAAAACAAAAAATTCATCAATTTGTATTCATTGGGGGCATTAATTCATACAAATACAAATTGACAAATTAGTGATTTTTGACGAATTTTGCAATTCATTCTTAAATTTATGCTCATCTCTAAGGTGCATCACTGTGGCTAAGCTATCTCTGCTGTCCATGAATAGTTGTATTTGGTGCATCTACATAAACTGTGCAGAGGCATTCTGTACCAATGAGGCTGTCTGGGACACCACAGAGAGAAGGACTAAGGGCCATCCTCAGACTACAGACATGCTCTTTCAAGTGGGAGGCAACCCCTTCCAGGATAGGCTGTCTATTAGGTCACTGAATCCAGGACCACCACTACCACCCCAAACCTTTGTCTTGTCTGAATTCAGTCTATTGGCCTGCATCTGGCCCATTACTGTCTTTAGGCAAGGTTTAGGCACTTTGTTGTTGTTTTATGTGCCATCAAGTCACCTCCGATTTATGGCAACCCTAGGAATGAACAATCTCCAAAATGTTCTTTCCTCAACAGCCCTGCTCAGCTCCAACAGATCCAAGTGTGTGGCTTCTTTTAGGGAGTCAGCCCATCTCATATTTGGTCTTCCTCTTTTCTTGCTCTCTTCCAATGTGTTTTTTCAAGAGATTCCTGCCTTCTCATGATGTTCCCAAAGTAGGAGAGCTATAGCTTCAGTATTTTTGCCTCCAAAGATAGTTCAAGCTTGATTTGATCTAGGACCCACTTGTTCATATTTCTGGCAGTCCAGGTGTCCACAAAATATTCTTCCAGTACCACTAGCGGTGGACAAATATTATTACATCTAAGCATTCTGGTTAAATTTGAGCAGACTCCTGATTAGAAGAAGTGCATGAGATTGCTTGTGGTTGGTACCTTTTGAGGTTCTCTGCATCCATGCAGAATAATACTACAGAGTAGATTTATCTAGATGGGCAATATAAAAGCCAAATAAATAAATAAATAAATAAATAAATAAATAAATAAATAAATAAATAAATAAATAAATAAATAAATAAAACCAATTTAAATTAAGACAGACAGTTTTGTATCAGAGTGCTTCCAGTTGTGTTACAACAAAGAGGCTCACTGTTCACTTTGCTTCTGTGAGCAATGGGGTGGCCTCTTTACAAAGTTTGTTTTCACTGAGCTCTGGAAGCTTGTGGAGTCTTTTTCGTTTCAGTGCATGCTTGTAGATACATACAGAATAGAGTGAAAGCAAACATGCTCTGAAATGGACCATAACCAATCTAACCATATTCCTAAAGACAAAAAGGTCCTGTTGTGTTGCCCATCCCACAATGCCACCCCTATGTGCACTCCACATGGGGATAGCATAGCTCCCGATATTCTGGCTTTCTGAAACGAATCAAACTGCAAGGCGCCACACTCTTTCTCTGTATAAGGGGACCATAGCATAGTGATAAGAGCACATGGTTTGTGTATGGAAGGTCCCAGCTTCAATTCTTGACACCTCCAAGTACGGCTAAGAAAGAACCTGCCTGAAAACACTAGAGTGTTTCTACCCCTATCAGAGTACTGATAATACTAGACAAATGGCTGAAGAGTCACACTCAGTATGAAGTAGTACTGTGTTTCCCCGAAAATAAGACAGGGTCTTACATTAGTTTTTGCTCCAAAAAATGCATTACGGCTTACTTTCAGGGGATGTTTTAATTTTTTTTCATGTACAACAATCAACATTTATTCACATACAGTCATGTCATCTTCTTCTGGTTGCTGCACAATGCGGCACAATGGTGGAGGGTGGTGTTTCACTTAACTGGGGCTTATTTTTGGGGTAGGGCTCATATTTTGAGCATCCTGAAAAATCATACTAGGGCTTATTTTCAGGTTAGGTCTTATTTTTGGGGAAACAGGGTAGCTTCTTACATTCTGCATTGCCCATTAAAGAAGCATTAAATCCTTTCAAATTCATAGATCCATCCATCCTTCATATATCCAGATATATACCAATCAATCATTCCTAACCAGTAATAAACAACTTGCTTTATAACCTCTACATTATTTTGGTATTATGCTTTGACTGTGTTGTCCTGAAAAGTTGTTATTGTGTGTTGAGCTTCTCATCATTATCTTTCTATCTGTTTGTTCAAAGATTGTAACTGACTTCACATATAGATAGATTAAGTGTAAATGAGTTAAAGGGAAATTTGAAAATACATGTGAGGCTTTATCTCAGCATTTATGACAACAGGTCAATAACCTGCACCATTTGACTGAACTTAAGATCATTTAGAGGATGCTGTTTCAAATTTAGGAACAGTGAAAGCTATGTGCAAGTAAGGGATGATTAGTTATGAAAATAACATTCAGAAACAGTTTCATGGATCTGTATTGGACTTCTTTACAGTTTTATTTTTCTCTCCTCTAGGTGGCTAATCTTGCTTGCTCAGTATCAACAAATGAAGAAGGAATTAAAATTGTCCAAACAGCAGCCACTCATATGGAAACTTTGTGCCCACAGGTATGACTATTCTCAGCAGATTAAAGAAAAGGATGGCTTTCTGTCATGCCTCCCTGTCAATCACATGGTCCTAAGGCAGGTTGATATCCCTGCCACTGCCAGCTAAAGATATTGTGCTGCCTGAAGCAAATGCCAGATTCTCCCTCCCAGCTATGAGCAATATTTATAAAAAGTCTCCCTGTGTGTCCATAACATCAATTCATAGCTTCCTTTGTTCTCCCTCATGGTACAATCTGGAACAGGTATAGGTAACTCTGCCATGCTACTTGGCAAGACTGGCCTTCGTCCCTGTTGGCAAAAAATTGTAACCCCCCTCCCCCAAAAGTATATCAAGAAGTGAACATTGGAGTGTACCATCGTATTATCTGAACATATCTGTTTAGTGTGGTGTAGTGAAATCATTTTGGTGCAGTGGAGAGAGTGTCAAACGAGGACTCAGGAGACCTGAATTCAAATTCCTACTCAGGCATGAAAACTCATGGAGGAGAGGTTTAGAACTAGTAAACCACTCCTTGAATGCCTCAAAAACCTTAATAGGGTCTCCATTATGCCAGTGTTTAGGTGAAGGTAAATGTTCCCCATGACAATTAAGTCCAGTCATGTCTGACTCTAGGGGCCGGTGCGCATCCCTGTTTGTAAGTGGAAGATCCAGCGTTTGTCCGTAGACACTTTCAGTGGTCACATGGCCGACATGAGTAGACACGGAATGCCGTTTCCTTCCCACCGTGGTGGTACCTATTTATCTACTCGCATTTACATGCTTTTGAACTGCTAGGTTGGCAGGAGCTGGGACAAGCAACAGAAGCTCACCCCATCGCGTGGATTTGAACTGCCAATCTTTTGATCGACAGCTCAGTGGCTCAGCGGTTTAACCCGCAGCAGCAGCTGCATCCCTTATGCTAGTGTTTAGAAAAGAGATAATTTAAATTGGTGAGAAAGAAAGACAAGGATAGACCTGCCCTCCACAGGCTTTCTTCATATGTAGAGAATAACTATCTGAGGTGGGGAGGTTCTTCTACACACAGAACTTCTTTGTGAGATATGGAACCTTGATACTTCAGGGTCTCCAGTCAAACTGAGGATCTTTTGATAAGACTGTTTCTCTCCACCCATGGAGAATAACAACACAGGGAGAAGAGCTAGCCCTTTCTCATGCACCTTATTTGTTCAGATTAATCATTTTCTGATTGTCTGAATAGGGGTGTGCTTTCCATGAATTCACTATGTGTGAAGGGTAACAACAGGACCTCATCTGCTTGCCTCTGAGTGTCATGCAACAAATGGAAACATTTGAACAGGGACCACATACACAAATAAAGTATATATATATGTGTGTATATAATCATACACACACACACACACACACACACACACACACACACACACACACACATATATGTAGGCTTTTCCTTCTTTAGCAAGAAACCCATCTTTGGAGTGTCCTGGGTCATGTGGAAGGGAGACTTATGTGGATGCAGCATGTATGTCCAGAGACATGCTGATTTTGTACAGAGACAGTTTGTGCAAATTACAGAGATCACTGAGAGAGGGGGAGAGAAGGTGAAGCAACTGTCTCACTCTGGCTTGGAGAAGAGGAATCCCACAAGGTTTGAACATTTCTCACTGAGGTGTCTTGTTTAGTTGAGACAACCCAAATCAACAGGAATGAATGGGTTTACTTTACATTCCTATCACACAGCCTCATGAAAATGAAACATGCTCAGTGGCAACCAAATGGGTTTCATGGAGTGAGGAGGTTTGGAGTTTATGGAATGAAGTACAAAATACATTATGGAGGCAAAAATAATAGCACATGAAGGGAGCCAAACTCTACTTATTGAATGAAAATAATTCCCCAAATCTTGTTCTTGTTTCGAAAGAAATATCTGAAAAATGAAAGAAATATCTTGAAACAACCCACTTTCTTCCCTCTCTGATTACCATTTGAGCTTTTAAAAATGTTCAAAATGTGTAGGTCTCCAAATGTTAAGTCATTGCCAGAAAATATAAAAATGTGAGGGTATGAGTTGAACTTCCTTGATACACTCATGTTAGGGTAGACATCCAAGATAGGGAAAAAAGATTTACTCCCAAATAAATTTCAGAGGTAAAAAGGTGGGCTTTCTCTTACCAAACTCTCTACCTAGTTTGTTTTAATAAAACAGCAGTATAATAAACCTATGTGCTCTAGGCCCCAATGCAGGGTGAAATTACAAAAACTGATCTGGAGCTCCACAAGGGCACTGAGGCTTTGAATGAGTATCTCCGATCTTGTAGGGTTTACTGTGATTTGTGATTCCTTCCTTCTGCCGCTAGTGCTGCCCAAGATACTTTACTGGTTATAATTCAAATTGCATCCCCCTCCTTGCTACCTCTACTTATGGAGTATGTGTTTCAGAGAATGGGAAGTTGAAGAATGAACACACACTGGCTGAAATCCTGTTGCTTAGTGTACTAAGTTGAGACCAGAGTAGACCCAATGGACCTTCTAGAGGAGCTGACTGACCAAGTCCCCTCTTATTCAAACCCTAGTTTCAACTTATTATGCTAAGGAACAGAATTTCAGCCTTTAAATTCTTCCTTAATAAGCTAAAAAAATCTAAATAAATTACAATTACACTGAAAAGGTCTTTTTTAAAAAAAAAAGGTTTACATTAAAGCTGGAGCAGATGAGATTATTCCCTGTCCATTCTGAAGGGTTTCCGGGAGAGACAGAAAACACTTTCATTCATCTTAGACAGATAGTTAGATCTAGAGATGGGCATAGATTAAAACATGAATCACCAAATTTGTTCAAAAATTGCTAATTTGTCTATTCGTATTTGTACTCATCAATGCCCCAATGAATCATGAATAGAGATGGGGATGAAGCACCAAAATTCAACCACGAATTGCCCCTCAGTGGCCCAATCAATTTGTCAGTTCATCAGGTCATATTTTTTTAGACAGCCTGTGGGGTTATCTAAAAAAAAGAAAAGCCCCAGCCCCCTCAACCTTCCTATGCCGTGCAGCATAGGAAGAGGAGGGAAAGGATCAAAGTGATTCCCCAGCCCCACTGCCTTTGCAAAGGCAGCCGGGCTGGGGGATCCCATTGATCCCATTTAGCAAGCCGGCCGAAGGGAAAATCCCTCTCTGTTTATGCCCCCGAAGAACAACTGATCTGCCAGGGTATAAGCAGATAGGGAACGAAAGCACAAATATATAAGGGTTACATTTGTTGCTTCATATTCGTCGGGGTCTCTGAACCCCAAGAATACGAAGCAATGAATATCTGATGAATCAGGGATATTGAACGAATATCCCAATTGTTTTTATATTCATCCCCATGTCTAATCATGGATCAATGAATATTTAGTGATTTTTTATTCGTTGATTCATTTGGCTATAAAACAGCCCACCAGGCACCTAGAGACACCATAATTGCAGGGGAAGCTTCCTCTGACCCTCCTCTACAATCCCTCCAATTTTTGTGAAGATTGGGTTTCCCCAAGCCAGCTGCTAAAGGGCACTTTCCTGGGGAGGCAATTTGTGGGTGTATAACTCGTATATCCAAAACACAATCTTCACCAAACTTGAAAGGATTGTACAGGAGAGTCAGTAGATGTGTCTCTGCAATTTTGGTGTCTCTACAGTAGGTCCTGGGGTGGTACTTTCCTGGGGGGCCCTCCTTGTGGGTGTATAACATTGATGTATGAAATCCAGTCTTCACCAAACTTGCAGAGCTTGTAGAGGAGGGTCACAGGAAGCTTCCCTGTGAATTTGGTGTCTCTAGGTGCTCCAGGGAATATTTTATAGGGGTTTAAATTAAAAAATGAATTGATGAATTGATTCATTCATCAGAAAAAATCATACATTCGTAATTCATGATTTGTTGACCTTGATGAATCACAAATCAAAATGAATCACTATTTTTCTGATTCATGCCCATATCTAGTTAGAGCTTTTCCCTTCCTTTCTGGATATAAACTGTTTCAAAGACTGCAACTACTAGCATGGCAACATTCTACTACCTCCTATATTCACACAAGACTTTCTTGGGAAAAGATGAGGTTGTTGTTTTTTTATTCTCATAGCTAGCTGCTTTTTATTGTCGATTGCTGTATTCATTTGCTGCTATTCTTCTTGCCTTGCTGACAGGCTATCTTTCCTACATCCTTTCCTGGCTAATACTAATCTAATAAATTGGTGAAAAAACATTCATGAAAAAAACCAAACCTAATCACATACTTTCATTTTTAAGAAGACATTACAACTTTCTGGCCAAAATCCTGCTGCTTAGCATATCAAATTGCATTAGAGTAGGTCCATTGACTCAGTGGGGATTTAATGAGTCAGCTCTTCCATAAGGTCCTTTGATTAAAATGGGCTTACTCTAGTTGTGACTTACTACATTTAAGCAGGAGGAACTAAAGAACCTCTTAATGAGGGTGAAAGAGGAGAGTGCAAAAAATGGTCTGAAGCTCAACATCAAAAAAACGAAGATCATGGCCACTGGCCCCATCACCTCCTGCCAAATAGAAGGGGAAGATATGGAGGCAGTGACAGATTTTACTTTCTTGGGCTCCATGATCACTGCAGATGATGACAGCAGCCACGAAATTAAAAGACACCTGCTTCTTCGGAGGAAAGCAATGACAAACCTAGACAGCATCTTAAAAAGCAGAGACATCACCTTGTTGATAAAGGTCCGCATAGTCAAAGCTATGGTTTTTCCAGTAGCGATGTATGGAAGTGAGAGCTGGACCATAAAGAAGGCTGACCGCCGAAGAATTGATGCTTTTGAATTGTGGTGCTGGAGGAGACTCTTGAGAGTCCCCTGGACTGCAAAGAGAACAAACCTATCCATTTTGAAAGAAATCAACCCTGAGTGCTCACTGGAGGGACAGATCCTGAAGCTGAGGCTCCAATACTTTGGCCATCTGATGAGAAGAGAAGACTCCCTGGAAAAGACCCTGATGTTGGGAAAGTGTGAAGGCAAGAGGAGAAGGGGACGACAGAGGACGAGATGGTTGGACAGTGTCACTGAAGCTACCAACATGAATTTGACCAAACTCCGGGAGGCAGTGGAAGACAGGAGGGCCTGGCGTGCTCTGGTCCATGGGGTCACAAAGAGTCGGACACGACTTAACGACTAAACAACAACAACATTTAAGCAACAAGGTTTTGGCCTAACTTAACTGAAAACTGAATTGATTGCCATACATTGTGGCCAATCTCTGATGTGTTTCAGTTGGGATCAGTGCAACCACAATATTGTAGTAAAACAAGGGTTGGGGATTGAAGTGTCAGGACTGATTATCAACGATGATCACATCAACTCCTCTGTAATTCCCACTGATTCATATGGGCTTACTCAACTTGCTTTAGCATACTTGCTTTAGCCTAGTAAATTGTGATTAGAGTAGGTCCGTTTGAATCAGTGGAACTTATGGAGGAAGTGACTCACCAAATTCATTGTGATTCTGAATTGATTGCCATATAATGCTGAGAATCTCTTATGTGCTTCTATAGATGCCCTCCTTTTCTAACCTCTATATCTGGTTATTGCTATTTCTGTGCATTCCCCCTCTCCCAATCTAACTACAAGAGAGAGGCAGAGTTGCATATTTTTTTGTAATGCTCTGCTTCCCTTTGTTTCCAAGCAGGGAGAGAAATCAGCCATGAAGGTTGAGAAAGTATGATTTTATGTTTTGGGAGATATATTTAAAGTCTGGGCAGCCATCTCCACCTGTTTCTAGCTGGCATCAGCATTTATTAGCATATGTGTTGTACTTGCCTCCCTCCCAACCCTTCACTGCCCTGCCTCTGTGACATCATCAGAACTATCCCTGCCCCCCTGCCCAGCTACTAGTGCAGATTGCAGCTAAGCTTAGAGGGCACCACAGGGAGTCCTGAGGGGAATAGCAATGGATGTTATCATCCTTGGTAATGAGTCCTGACACTTCTGCTTTGTTAGTCTGCAGCACTGTTGTGGCACTGACCTCATATGATGGCCTAGAATAGGCAGATATATCTGGTCCATTGCCTGTTGCTCTCAAGCTGGGACAATTGACATGTCCCCTAACAAGCCATTTTGCTGAGATGTGAATTGTTGCTCAGCCACTGATGGCCAACACACAGAAGTTGGAAAGTCTGCTTTTGGGGAATACAGCTCCCAGAATCCCTCAGCTATGGGAACTGTAGTCTTAAAAGTAACTTTGCTAAGTACTGCTAATTTGCCAATGTTGCATTCTCTCTCTTGAGAGTTTCACACGCTTCTCATGTGTCCCTCACAGCGGTCCTGCTCCATGATTTAAGAAACATGTGAACTAAAAGGCAGATAGTAGGGCAGAATTTTCTTATCTCCAGCTTGCATAAACATCTTTTTGGCAGAAAAAATAATATAGGCAGATTGGTGCAACCATCTGGTTTTATCCTTACATCCGCTATTGCTTTATGAAAGCAGAAATATGTGGCGTATTCATGTGTGGTAATATTTTTCTTAATATGATCTAGTCTTGCAGTCTGTGTGTCTTACATGCTGTAATTATTTGCAGCATTACATTCTAATATTATGTGACTATTAAAATAACAGCCAAAATACTTTAAAGATGTATACTTTGTCTTTCAGAAACCTACTTGGCAAACATCCTAGATGTTCTGTATAAATAGAACCATGTTTATTGTTATGGAGAAGTAATAAGAGTGGTTCTTAAGTAGCCAATAAATGTGTGAAATTATTTGATAACCATGCTAAAAAAAACATGTGCTGTAACTGAAGCCTTTTTACTGAATAATTTTATCATAGTCCAAGTGCATCATCGATTAGCTGGACTTTATACACCACTCCTATGCCAACAAAAGTTTTACAGCTTTCCAGCCAACTTTGTATTCTTTTGCACACTATACATACACAACTGTGTAGTAAAAAACTGTTCATCTGGAACTGTTCACAATTATCTTTGTGCTTCAGGCTTGGGGTAGCACAACAGGTTTCTGCACCAGCTTCAGTACCTTTAAAGTACACGGCTGCTCCATTTGGAAATATCAAGAATTTCCTTTTCATTTGAGAAATAAAGCTCACACACAAAGCAACTACAGATGAATTAGCTGATTGTCAACCTCAAGGTTTTATTTAATTAATTATTTTTCAATAAGTGACCCCAAAAAACTAAAATAAAAAATCCATCCATCTGCACTGGCCAAATCCAATAGCTAGAATTATTCCCATCAGAGGGGGCCATGTATTACCTTTCTGTGATATGTTTGTTGAAGATGAGGAACCTCTTAAAAATAAGAGGTGGCAATCCTGACTGATTCCAGTTGGAGTCACTCCTAAACTTTCAACTCATGCACTTTCCATTCTGAATATGAATTAATTAGCAGGTTTTATAGAATTCTTAGAAAAAGAAACAGGAACATTCCTTGTTTGTGGCTCTCACTATGTCCTGTGCTAGCCAGTTCCTTTGTTTAACTAAGGGCATATCAACACTGGCTCTCTTGGAGTGGGCTGGTACAGTCTAATTAGGGTCGCCTGAGGTCAGGGGAAGAGCAATATGCCATTTGATGTGATCCTTGTGTCCAAACAACATATTGACCTCAAGCGACCCACTGTCTCCTGCTGTCAGTTGAAGACTTCCCCTGCTCTTCTGCAGAGGGGCAGCGGAAATGAAATTACTATTTTTGCCCATGCTAGACAAATTAATTTAATCTAAGAGATTAGATATACGAGTATCTATCTATATATCTATATCTATACATCTCTCTCTCTCTCCACATATGTATGTATGTATGTATGTATGTATGTATGTATGTATGTATGTATGTATGTATGTATGTATGTATGTATGTATGTATGTATGTATGTGGATAGTTCTTTCTTTCCACATTATAATCCTGGCATTCTCTGGTGTTCCTTCAAGATGCAAAGATGTTCTGAAAAAACTTTCCTTGATTTAAGATTGGAAGGGCATAGGATGCTCACTAAAGAATGGATTGGCATTTGATGTAGGTGCTCTTGAGTTTTTCATTATTAGCTGCTACCTCTCTTCATATGTCACTTGGTGCAATGCCTGCTATCTGGTTGATTTTATCAATAGGGGTTGATTAAGACACACACATTTGTGTACATGCACACTGTGACGTTCGCCCTCGTGGCCCCTGTTTGTCTCACTAAACACAGAGCTCACAAAGGCAAACCAAAACCTCTCTTCACACGCTGCCACCAGTTGATCTACTTATCAACGTACTTTACTCAGAAAAGATGCAGGTCCATTCAGCACTGACTTTTTAATAGAACAGGTTTATTGATTACAGTTGGTTTCTGGAACAATTCATAGGCACAATCTTCAAGTTTCATCAAGCATCAATTTTAATCTTCTATATTACTTACCACAGTTCTCACTCAGACTAATCACTCCTCAGACCCCAAACTATCCTTCTCTCCCTGATTCCTAACACCGACTCTATCTCAGACTCTCACTCACTAACTCCCTCCTCTCAGGCTCCGCCTTTTAACATCTCTCTCGGCCCCGCCTCTTAACCACATTAACATATACCATGAATAATTCATAACTTACAATGCATAACTTAGGGTGTTCGCCACACACACACACAAGCAAAAATCTGTATTAGTTATCTTTCAAATCTTCCATTAGTTGCTAGTTCCCTTTTTGCTGTTTCCTTCTTTCTGGTGAGCAGAGACAGAAGGAACATTTATAATCAATAAGTTTATTTGGCAATCTCACTGTATTGCTATGTTTTCTTCTTTCCTATTACCTCCATTATTTAACCTGATTTCAAAATAAAAATAAAATTTCATGGGGAAAGAGAGCCAGCATTACTTCTATACTGCTGCAGTATCTAGTTCTCTAGAGCTTCTGCAGTGATAATAAAAATGGAGCACCATGAATGTCACACTAAGGAAAAAGCAAGACACAAACAGAATCAAATACATCCATAGAGTTAGTTTACATGGCTGATGGTGCATAATGATAAAATGATAGAAATCCAAGTATACTGGGCCAAATATCACTGGAACGGCTGAGAGTATAAAATGGAGGGTAGTGTGAAGAATTCACTACAATGACAGTTTATTTAGAAACACATATACCTAGTCTATACTTCCCAGAATTGAGTGTGCCATGGGATACCATTTGCCATCAGAAAGCTATGTTGCTCCATATTTGTGATGCTTTTCATGGAACAGCCACAATAGCAACAACATTCTTGGAAAGATATTGTAAGTCTGTAAAATGCAGAGACTAACACACACACTTCTAAAAATGCACAAAAGTGCCCATGCTTTAGTCAATAGACACTTGCATCTAAAAAGGCATACAAGTTTAGAAAAGCACACAAGAATACACTTGTATTTATATGGGAGTTGGAAGAACTGAGTTTGGCCGTGGAAAATGTAGAATTTCAACAAGATCAGTCTGAGCAATCTATCCTCTCCTACTTATCACAGGTCCACAATCATGGATTGCTCTTTGGGTCCTGGGATTCTCACGTGCAGGAATCATAATTAGATTTTTGCCACTTACTTTGCCAACATGCTGTGCTCCCCATTATTTTCTTGATTTTGTCTAAGGAGGCTTTGTTTTCAGAAACAATGACTGCTTTCATTCCCCCCACCCAACCAAAGTGTTGTATTCTTTCTCTTTTCCAGTTTCTCTCTTCTCTTTGGTCTTAATTCTTATTGAACTTCGCATTGTTTAGCCTACTTTTGTTGCTGTCTTGAGGCATGCTGCCTGACAGCACAGTTATGGTTACAAAATCGCAAATTTTTGGCCTGCAAAATTATTCCTCCAATATGCTGGGTTTTAGGTAGTGCAGAGTTCAAACATCTGTTTGTGCTACTATGGGTTTTGGGAGCTAAAATCACCTCAATTTCCTGTGTATCATTTGCTTTAATTTCACTGAATGTTAAGAATCCATTTGCTTTTCTTCTCTTGAAAGAAATCATAAATCTCATAAAGAAATCATTAAACTAAAATCATAAATATTGTTCATCAAAGTAATTGTTCTATGCTCACAAATTTTTTTGTCAAAATCTTCAATCTGCTGGTGAGTGTACATCATACGGGCAAAACTCTGCTACTTTTCCTGTCTGATAGTATTTTCTACATGTACTGAATATTGAAAAAGGCAGAAAAATAGGATAAAAGAGTCAGTGAACTGCTAACCATCTGCTTTAAAACGGGTGAAACAGATGTTACTATCTCTAACAATGTCAACATTTTCTTAAGTACCATTTTCTGTCTTTCTATGAGATAGTAATTAAAGGTACAGCCCATAGTAGTGAGATAAGTGCTATTAACGTGGAAATGGCATTTTGAAAAAGCGGGTGGGGTAATGTTCTACTACAATTTTTACAGCTGTCACAGTAATCCTAGACAGGCTGGTTAGAAGTTTCATTAAAATCAGTCTGAAATTCAAAGACGAGAGAGGGGGTTACATTTATTAGGCCACTAAAATATTACAAACAAAAGTTGGTTTTTTATACATACGGGTCTTCCTCAGGCTGGGCACCACAGAGCTGTGTGTGGGGTGCAGGAAAAACATCAAAACCAAAAAAATCCTGGCCACACGTGTGGGCAGGTTTCTCTGCTTTAAGGCAAGTTCCAAGATGGGGACTGTAGTTTCAGCTCAGAGGTGTAGGTTTCAGATCACACTTGTGGCGTGTGAATTGAAATTTCCCTCCCAAGCTTTGTAGACAAAAGGGCAGCCTAATGCCATTCTTATGGTGGTATTTTGTTTTCTTTCTTTTTCAAATAGTAACCCTTTCTCTCTTCCCTAGCCACATAAGAATTTGTTTATGGAGGTTCCCTCTATTTTAAAGTGCATTGTTTTGGTATTAGCTGGTGAAATTCTATTCAGGAAATTGAAGCCCCAATCTGCCTTAAGGTGTGCAGCACTGGCCAAAGAATTCTTTGCTTCTGGCCTTAGAGGACAAATGTGATCTCTCTTTTTCACTATGCTAAACATATTTAGCTACATCAGATATTTCTTGTAAAATTAGTGTGAGGTCTTTTCCCCCCGTTTGTGATCATAGTAGTTGCCTCTTTCCTTTTGACTTTTTAAAAAAACCATGGCTCATTTAATCATAATGTTCATGAGCTGTATGCTGGTGAATTCAGCGCATGTATCTGATTTTCCTCCTCCTGCTCACACTAGTAGGCAGGCAAATAAATGAGGTATATATAGCTTAGCATTACATCCAAAACCAGTAGTATGGTTCATTAGGATCAAATGATCCAAGGTTTGTACAGTGTAATCAAATCTTGGTTTGACACTAGCAGACGATCTTAGCTTATTGGGGCAGCGTAAACTATAACTGGAGCTTCAGATTTCACACTTAAGATGTCTGTGTCTGATTTGTTTATCCACGTATGGAAGTGAGAGGAACAAAATGGAACAAACAGGTTATGAGCACCAGTATGAAAATCAGGAAATTTCATCAACAGGCTCTTCCTTTAATCCATTCCTTGCTCTAACAGCAAACAGACTCACCTCAGATAAGGAGGGGAGGGGACTTATTTTGACTTAGAGATAGGAGATATCTCAAAAGACACCCCCATCCCTTTTGTTGTGGGTGGCACATCATTTCCTGATGAACGCCAGAGTTCTGGAGAAGATAGAGTATAAGAACCACAGGTTTCCTAATATTTTATTTTGTGTTTGGACTGTGTATTAACAGAAAACATGACAGTATAACAAAACTGGTCCAAGACTAAGCTGAATTTTGTGATTCTGTCCTCTTCAAAACAAGTAACCAAACAAATAAACAAGTCATGGGCATCATGGGAATTACGATGATGGAGTAATTTAATATGTCTCATGGTCTTTTTATTTGCAATCTTTTAGAAATATTGGTAGTTTTATTGGCAATATTTTGTAATGATGCATCTCCTCATCTTCTCCCCTTTCCTCCAAGTATAATTTCTAATATTCAGCTTGAACTCTCTAATGTATTTGTGATTTATTACATTAAGTACTTGGTGGTACATTACATTAAGTACTTGGTGGTACATTACATTAAGTACTTGGTGGTAGCTGTCCCAGAACTCTCTACATTTGTGGCAAATCTCAGTAATGTATACATACAAGTTAAAATCCAGAGTTCCCTTCAGATTGGAAGTGAATTAACAATTAGACAACAATTTCTGCTTGAATGACACACAAAAAGGTTGTCACTTGTCCTATCCCCTCTTTCATTCAACCCTTGAAGCACTGGCATGTGCTGTAGGCTAAAAAGTGGTACAAAGAAAATTAATCTTGGTGTTTAAGAAACTGAAATTGCGCTGTAAATTAATGATGCTTTATTATTGCTAGAATACCCATATTTGGAAGGATTTCAGGTTACAAATGATGGTGATGATGATGATGATGGTCCACTTCCATGCTATGCAGTATATTGGGCAGCAAGGATTCTCCAGCCCATTTGGTCTTCTGCAAGTGTTTCAACATTCTCCTATGTAATACCGTGTATCCCCGAAAATAAAACAGGGTCTTATATTAATTTGTGCTCCAAAAAACGCATTAGGGCTTATTTTCAGGGGATGTTTTATTTTTATTTTTTCATGTACAACAATCTATATTTATTCAAATACAGTAATGTCATCATCTTCTGGTTGCTGCACAGTGCTGCACAGTGGTGGAGGGTGGGGTTTCACTTAACTAGGGCTTATTTTTGGGGTAGGGCTTATATTACGAGCATCTTGAAAAATCATACTAGGGCTTATTTTCAGGTTAGGTCTTATTTTCGGGAAAACAGGGTATTGTGTCATGCTGCAGTTTCAGTTTGTCTTCCTCAAGCAAGATGAGATCGGCGGCAAAATCCAGATTGCCAAGATAATTTTGATCAGTCCAGTGGATGCCTGTCCCAGTGCGTACTGCAGTTCACTGCATGATCATTGTCAAGGGCCACAAAGGAAAGGAATGGGGACAATATACAACCTTGTTTGACTCTGGTGGTAATCTCGAAGAAGTATGTATGGCCATTCTCGATCGTAACACAGCAGCTTGATTGTTGATACAAGTTCTTAAAGATGGTAACGAAGACTGTCGGTACACCATACAGATGCAGGATCTGCCAAAGGGATTTTCAGTGGACACTATTGAAAGCTTTTTAAAAAATCGATGAAGTTGATGGCTAACGGGTGCTGATATTTGATGCACTTTTCTATGATGTTTCTTAAGGTAAAGGTTTGCTTGCTGCAGGATCTTCCGTAGTGGAACCCGACATGTTCTTCCCTCAGGTGTTGGTCAAGGGTGCTTCACAGTTGCTTAAGGAGAACTACACAAAATGCTTTCCCGGGCACTGAGAGAAGGGCGATGCCCTGCCAGTTGGTGCATTCGGAGATGTTACCTTTCCTGGGGACTTTGACAATGGTGCCTCTTTGGCAATCCTCTGGGACCACACCACTTTGCCAACACTTGTTAAACAACTTTGTCAGCTCTTCTGCCATGGTCTGGCCACCGTACTTCAAGATCTCCACAGATATATTGTCTAATCCCGCTGCCTTGTTGTTTTTAAGGCTTCCGATTGCAATCTAAACTTCTTCAATAGTGATCTCATCAGTGTTCACCTGGAGCTCTTGTTGAGCATTCTCTTCATTGAGGTTGTATGTACTGGTTGGGTCTGGCTGGTTGAGAGTTTCCTGAAAATATTCAACCCATCATCTATTTTGTTCTTCTTGGGTGACCAGAAGCATCCCATTCTTGTCTTTGATCAGGATATTAAATCTCTTCCTTGTTCCGGTCAGTTCTCAAATGATACAGTAAAGGGTTTTGGAGTAATTTTGATCGGCTGCTTCTTGTGCTTCAGTGCTGGCTTTCCACTCCAGCCATTCCTTCTTGTCCTTCCTGCAGTTTTTCTTCACCAACCGGTTGAACTCTGTATCTCTTTTGGCTCATTTCTTCCACTTTTTCTACATCTTTGGCTTGATCGCGTTTTAATTTTATAGCTTTCCTTTCGTCGACCAGCTTTCATGATCTATCTTGGATCCACTGTTCTTTCCGTTGACCACGAGGTGTCCCAATGATATTTTGGATTCATTCTGTGGTGGACGTTACAAATAAATGGTGGAAAATCTGTAGCTTTACCCTTGAAGGAGCTCCTATTTCATTCAGTAAATTGGGATTGGGTATTTAAATAGTCTATCTCATGTTTAAATATTTAGGGAATAGAATTCCTAGAAATGTATGCTGTATAGCTGATCTAGGCTGCAATACAGTGGAACCTCTACTTACGAACTTAATCCGTATTGGAATGCTGTTCTTAAGTTGAAACGTTCTTAAGTTGAAGCAAAATTTCCCATAGGAATGCATTGAAAACCGATTAATCCGTTCCGGCTGTTTTTTGTTCTTATGTAGAGGCGCGTTCGTACATTGAAGCATTAGTTCCCATAGGAACTAATGCAAAGCCGGTTAATCCATACTCTACCACTAGGGGGAGAATTTTTTTTTTTTAACCTAAGATGACCTAAGGTTAAAAAAAGGGCAGGAAAGTTTTTTTCCCCGTTCTTATCTTGGAGCTCCGTTCTCAAGTAGAAGCAAAATTTAGCGAACGGAGCTGTTCTTAAGTTGGATTGTTCTTAAGTAGGGACGTTCTTAAGTAGAGGTTCCACTGTACTGGACAACTTGTGGGGAGACAAGGAAGGACTCTGACATCAGAGGCTCTAACATGTCCAAAGTCCTACTGGGTTCATACCAACAGATCAGAAATGTCTGTGATCCAATTCTCTGTTCTTTTTCCTTCTGCAGAACTTATTTTACTGAAAATCCCTCCCACTTGTTTGAGGAGATCTGAGGGGTATCTAAATTCCTCTTCAAGTTGGGGCTGTGGTGTCACAAGTCTCAGGTGTGAAGGGGGAACATGTGTTATCGCTCTTACTCTCTCAGACTGGTCACTGGAAGTTCCACATGGCACCATACAGCAGTTTAACAGGACAGGTTCCACTCAGAACAGGCCTCACCATGGTCAACCAAAGAAGTTGAGTGCCCGTGCTCAACATCATATCCAGAGGTTGGCTTTAGGAAATAGACGTACGAATGCTGCCAGCATTGCTGCAGAGGTTGAAGGGGTGGGGGGTCAGCATGTCCGTGCTCAGACCATAAGCCGCACACTGCATCAAATTGGTCTCCTGGGCTGTCATTCCAGAAGGAAGCCTCTTCTAAAGATGATGCACAAGAAAGCCCACATACGGTTTGCTGCAGACAAGCAGACTAAGGACATGGATTTCTGGAACCATGTCCTGTGGTCCGATGAGACCAAGATAAACTTATTTGGTTCAGATGGTGTCAAGCATGTGTGGCGGCAACTAGGTAAGGAGTACAAAGACAAGTGTATCATGCCTACAGTCAAGCGTGGTGGTGGGAGTGTCATGGTCTGGGGCTGCATGAGTGCTGCTGGCACTGGGGAGCTACAGTTCATTGAGGGAACCATCAATGGCAACATGTACTGTGACATACTGAAGCAGAGCATGATCCCCTCCCTTTGGAGACTGGGCCGCAGGACAGTATTCCAACATGATAACGACCCCAAAGACACCTCCAAAACGACCACTGCCTTGCTAAAGAAGCTGAGGGTAAAGCTGATGGAATGGCCAAGCATGTCTTCAGACCTAAACCCTATTGAGTATCTGTGGGGCATCTTGAAACGGAAGGTGGAGGTGCGCATGGTTTCTAACATCCACCAGCTCGGTGATGTCGTCATGGAGGAGTGGAAGAGGACTCCAGTGGCAACCTGTGAAGCTCTGGTGAACTCTATGCCCAAGAGGGTTAATGCAGTGCTGGAAAGTAATGGTGGCCACACAAAATATTGACACTTTGTGCCCAATTTGGACATTGTCACTTAGGGGTGTACTCACTTTTGTTGCCAGCGGTTTAGACATTAATGGCTGTGTGTTGCGTTATTTTGAGGGGACAGCACATTTACACTGTTATACAAGCTGTATACTCACTGCTTTACATTATAGCCAAGTGTCATTTCTTCAGTGTTGTCACATGAAAATATATACTAAAATATTTATGAAATGTGAGGGGGTGTACTCACTTCTGTGATATACTGTATATGTAGAAAATCCCAACAATGGTTGCCGTAAATTGGGATTGACATAAGGACACATAATTGTTTTAAGCTATCATTTAGTTCAGCATTATTATTAGACAGTTATGTGTTTTTCATTAATTTGATAGAAGAGTGTTGTCACTCTTAGAAGACACAGCAAAGGAGAACAAAGATACCTTTGATTGAAGCTGGAAAGGTGTGCAGTTTTCATCAAAAACACAAAGAGCTAATAGAGCTACAAAGAAATAAAAATGAGTAACAATTCTGAATCAAATAATTATTTAAGAAGATTGGATCTCTGGAAGTGTATTGTGCTGCAGACATTGCCATATGCATCCCTGGAAGTCTCTCTGTTCTTCAGTCCAATCTTCCCCAACCTGATGCCCTGTCAGTGTGTTACACTAAAACACCCATCATCCCGTACCAGCACAGATGGAACAGACATAACCAGGCATACAAACATTTCATCTGCATATTACAAATACAGTAACAACAATAATAAAAAAGAGATATAATGATAATGTTTGGAATATCTCTTTGTATTGCAGTTTGTCAAAGAATAATTTGAAAAAAGAAGTAAATAAGCCTTTTTCTCATAGTCAACAGTGAACATTTGGTAGGATGAAGAAGACTCCAGATGAAATTGTTTTAAGCAACAGATCAAACACCCCATTGGCCATCCCCATTTTATTTGATAAATTATGGAGTTAGCAGTTTCAGGACATCTAATTGATACCATTGAGAAGTATTTGTAGCGTGCTGGCTGACTATTCTTTCTGCATTTTCAAAAGTGATGATTAATTTGTAATATCTGAATTTAGTTCAGTCAACACTGTCATTCAGTGCTCTTGAACATTATGCCATCGAATTTGCCACTGAGGAATGTGCGCAGGCCAGAGATTTTTGCACATCATGGGTTTTTTTATTAATTTTTTCCCTTTTAATTTTTTTATTAACTAATACAAAATACAAGATACAAGATACAAAATACAAACTATAATAATTGTGCTCCCCACCACATCATGTTTACCCAGTTCCTAAAGTGATTTTTTACTTCCCTTTCCCTTTAACCACTTTTAAAAACTCTTTCCTCCAATTTAAAGGCTAGTTTACAGACACAGCAGACTTTGGACAGAACTCCAGTGTGAAGATGGCAGTTACATACATATACAGTAGGTGTAAAGAAATACCTATACACTTTCTTGTTTCCTGCAGTATACTTTTTTTAACTTCAAGTTCTTTCTCTAATATGATTTCATGTTCTTTCTGTAATATGAATAATATAATGCATTAATATTATTTTATTAATGGTAGTAATAGAATTCTCCCCCGTTTTTGCTGGCCAATTTAGTAGGAACCAGTAACAAAGGTTGGCAAAATGGCAACAGAGCAGCTGAGAGAAAAGAAGGGCATAGAGGCCAATAGAATTATATACATTGTATTTGCCTGTCATACAAATGGTAAAGAAGAAGAGTCGTTCTGAAAAAAAGAAGGGGCAATGCTAAATAGTATTGTTGTTTTTCTGTGCCGTCAAGTCAGAACCAACTTATAATGACCCTAACAGGGTTTTCAAGGTGAGTAAGATATTTAAGGAATGGTTCTTCATCGTGGCCTCTGTGAATGCACACATATGGGTATTGTCTGCGCCTGCGCTGACAGTTTCGGAAGATTCTAGAGCTAAAGTAACAATTTTATGGTATGATCTCCCATGAGGCACATGCTCCGCCCACCCAACGGTCCCCTCAGTTCCTTTTTTCCGCCGTGCGATAAGGTTCTACGGAAGAGAGAGAGCGATATTTGGCCTTGTGCTGCTTTAAAGCGATAACCCTTTTTTCAATCAACAACCTTCCTTTGATCTCCTGTGAGTTTTTCCTTCTTGATCACCCTTTTTACTTCTTCAATCAACCTCCCCTGCCCTTTTCAACCGTTCGTTCCAAATTTTCCCGCCCTTTATGGCCTCTTCGGCCCTTTTCAAGCGCTGCGTCGGCTGCAATAGTAAAATTCCATCTACAGACGGCCACGAAAAGTGCTTATTTTGTTTGGGGGAGGAACACCAAACCCAATCCTGCACAGCCTGCAAAAGTTTCACTAAACCAGCGCTGAAACATAGGCTGCAGAGACTACGTTCTCACCTCTGGGAAGCAGCGATGAATCCTGCTCCGGCAGCTCCCGCGGAAGCTCCTCAAGCAGAAGGGGCCCCTTCTCGACAAGCTCCATCCGCCACCCCGGGGCACTCTACTCCTTCGCCCCGCTCAAAAACTGGCTCCGACACTTCTAGGGCTTCGAAACCTAAAGCCCCAAGGGCACACTCACTGCCTAAGAAACAAAAAGAAAAACCTGCTACCAAGAAGTCTAAAAAAGTCAAATCTGTTCGGCTGGAAACACCAGGGGAGCGTCCGCCCTCTCCAGTGTTCGAAGAATCTTCTATGGAGGCTCCCGCATCTATAGTGGAAAGGGATGAGGTGCATATACCTTCGACACAGGCACCAGCCTTGGCCGGTAGCCTTTCTCCCTCCACTGGCCATATTGGGACTGAGTGTCAATCCAGTCCGGCCACTGCCCATTCGAGCCCAACATCCGGGCGGGCTTTTGATACCGAGCCTTCTGAACCCGAGACTCCTCCTCAGTCTCCAAAAAAACGGAGAGAAAAAAGGAAGCATATCAAACCAGCTGCCCCAATGCCTCCTTTTGGCCAGTGCTACCAAATGCCATTCTTTCCAGCCTACCAACAGCTTGCCTTTCAACAACTGGGCATGGAACACTTGTTTCCCTTTGCCAACCAATTTCAAATGGAAGCTTGTCAGGTTTTTCCTCAGACGACCCCGACAAAACGATCTCGACGTGAATCTTCACCACACCGCATTCGGGCCCCACCTTCAGTGCCAGTGTCGAAACCGATGCAACGTCCTTCGACCTCGACGTCAGTTTCAACGTCGAAAAAGTGCCATTCTCGTTCTACTGGCACTCAACCATTAAAGCAAGCTAAACACTCTTTAAAGGACAAACATGTGAAATCGACTACAATAGCTGAGCCTACTACTCCTCACGTCCAAGCATCCCACACGTCGTCTTGCTCCGACGATGACTCCTCGACCACACCACTGACCTCGGATCAAGGCACAGATTCGGATTCATCCCCCGAATCCCCTGCCAATATTCCTACTCCTGACTCTGATCCTATCGATGGACGCCCATCATCCCCATCGAAGGACTTCACTTCCTATTCCAACCTGGTCGGACGCATGGCAGCTGCACTCAAGTTGCAGGTGGAAGAACCCCCTTCCCCAGAAGCAGATATCATATTTGATGATCTCCACAGCGAGAAGTCACAACCTTTAAGCCTGGCTTTTATTCCTGCCATGACGCAACTGATACGGGATGCATGGGATACACCTCCCACGAATTTACAAATGTCCAGGCGTACTGATAACATGTACAGAACCCACGGGCCTGACATGGACTTTCTTGCGAAACATCTTGCCCCAAATTCGATTATAGTGGAATCTAACCTACAAAAATCAAGGGGTAAATCTGCCATCTCTCCAACTAACAAGGAAGGCAGAAAGCTAGATGTCATCGCCAGGAGGATTTACTCTCTACAATCCTTTCAACTTCGGATCGCTAACTATCAGGCTGCTATGGGCGCCTACCAGCGTCACCTGTTAGCTAAAATCCTACCCCTTCTTGAGTCTGCCCCGGAGTCCATCAAAACTAACCTCATGAATGCCCACATAGAGGCAACTTCTGTGGCAAAACAACAGAAAATCGCCGCCAGGCACGCTGCTGAAGCCGCCTCCAAGGCCCTAGCTTCTTCTATAGCCATCTGTCGCCACGCTTGGCTCCGATCCACCTCCCTGAATGACGATGCCAAGCACAGAATAGAGGAGCTCCCCTTTGATGGTGTTGGACTCTTCAACCAGAAAACTGATGATACCATGGAAAATCTCCATAAAATACGCAAAACAGCCAAGACTTATATGACTCAATCGTCCTTTCGCTCCTACAAACCTCCATACAAACAGCCACAATACTACCAACACTCCTTTCAACCCTTCCAAAGATACCAACCATACCGATCTTTCCGACAACATCAATCGGACAGACCTCTATCGACGCCAGGACAATCGACACCGAACGTCCGCCCTAGAAACCAACAACAAAATCGTCAACCGCTATCAAAAAATCAAGGAAGGGGTAAGGGTTATCAACGTTATTGATACCCTTCTCCCTGCTCCTCTTGATTCGCTGGACATAACCTTCCCTAGATTACGCCCCTTTCTCCCGTTTTGGAAATATATCACCAACGATAAGTGGGTTCTCAATATTATTTCATCTGGTTACCACATTGAATTTCACTCTACTCCCCCTTTGGGCAACTTTAAATTTACACCATTCTCTGTCACCCTTCAGGAAGAAATTACCACTTTAATTGAAAAGAACGCCATTGTTTTGGTCCCAGTTTATGACTCCCCAAATGGGTTTTATTCCAAGTATTTCACGGTTCCGAAGAAGGACGGAGGCCTCCGTCCAATCCTCGACCTCAGAGAACTTAATACATACATTCGGCCTCGAAAGTTCCGCATGCTCACTCTTGACACCGTTATCCCCCTTCTTTCACAGGGAGACTGGTTCGTCCTGATCGACCTCAAGGACGCCTATTTTCATATATCCATCCATCCGGAACACCACAAATACCTTCGATTCCATTTCAACAATTCGGCTTACCAATTTTGCTCCCTTCCATTCGGACTCTCAACAGCTCCGAGAACATTCACAAAGTGTATGGCACCGGTTGCGGCTTTCCTCCGCCTTCAGGGAATCCACATTTATCCTTACATCGACGATTGGCTCATTGTAGCACCCACACGACTCGACGCCATAAGAGCCACTCACATTACCCTACAAACTACGAAACCTAGGTCTCCAGGTCAATTATTCGAAATCGCAACTCAAACCCTCTCAAGTAACTACCTTTATAGGGGCCAGACTGGACTCCGTACGCGCCCGGGCCTTCACTCCAACAGAGCGAATCAAAAAGATAAGAAAAGCCATAACTTCGTTTCGACCTCGAGCCTTAATATCGGCACGACACGTTCAACATCTCCTCGGGCTCATGTCCTCGACCACGTCAGTAATCCAACACGCGAGGCTCAAACTTCGATCCCTTCAAGCGTGGTTCCTGGCGCACTTCGACCCTCAAACGGACGAACAATCGAAAAGACTACGGGTCACACCAGAACTTTCTTCCCAACTCACCTGGTGGAATACGACGTTCAATCTCCTCCTCGGCCATCCATTTCGACCTCTACAACCGACCATCCAGATTACTACGGATGCCAGTCCATACGGATGGGGCGCTCATTGCCTGCAATACAAAATTCATGGACTCTGGATGCGATCGGAATCGACGCTACACATAAACCATCTAGAACTCATGGCGATTATAAAAGCTTTCCACGCGTTCCTACCACTCATCCGCAGCCGAGTTGTACAACTGGCAACGGACAACACTACTGCCCTTTTTTATGTCAACAAACAGGGTGGCACCCACTCTTCCTCCCTCCTCTACCTGACTATCGACTTCTGGGAATGGTGTTGCCAACACCATATTTTTCCAATTGCGGTCCACATCTCCACAGAGGAAAACTATCTAGCCGACCATCTCAGTCGCCTCACATCGAGATCCCACGAATGGTCCCTCAAAACTTCGATTTTCCACCTCCTCTGCCGCAGATGGAACAGACCGGACATCGATGTCTTTGCCTCGAGATCGAACGCAAAATGCAAGACATACTGCACTCGAGCTGGAACCGATGTCGATTCCATAAGGGACGCTTTCATGATCAACTGGACTCGAGGGCTCCTCTATCTTTTCCCCCCGATTCCACTAATACAACGCACTGTAATTCGGATTCGACACTTCCACTCCGACGCAATCCTCGTAGCCCCATGGTGGCCAAGACAACCATGGTTCCCTTACCTCCGGTCGATTTCGATAGACACGTTCCGACTCCCTCTGCTACCCGATCTCCTGACAATGGACAACGGGATGGTTTATCATCCGGACATCTCATCCCTCCACTTGACAGCTTGGAGGATACTCCCGCCCTTCGAGCAATCCTAGATCGAGCTCGCAAACCGTCCACCAGACTCCTATATGAAAACAAATGGAAATCCTTCCTTAAATATACGACAGCGAACAACTTACCTGCATTACCTGTCTCCATCACGACTTTACTTACTTACCTTCTTCACCTCTTCAACCTGGGATTATCTCTCCCAACTCTACGAGTATACATTGCAGCGATCGTCGCACACCAGCCCGACGATTCCTCGTCTGCTCGACTTTTTTCTCATCCAGCTGTGAAGAAATTCCTTAAAGGACTTAACAACACCCGCCCTCCCCGCCCAGCGTATTACAACCCAATGGTCTTTGCAAATTGTTCTCAATGCGCTTATGCGACCTCCCTTTGAACCCATGACCTCTGTGGACCTCAAATTACTGACCCTGAAGACAGCTTTTTTGGTAGCTATTACTTTGGCTAAGAGAGCTTCTGAACTCGCTGCTCTTAGATCGACCCTCCATTCATTCAGTTTCACCCTGACAAAGTTACTCTCTACTTTGATGTTTCCTTCCTTCCAAAGGTTGTGACTGACTTCCATAGAAATCAACCAATAGTCTTACCTTCCTTCTTGAAATCTCCATCATCTCCTATAGAACACATGCTCCACAAGATTGATGTTCGTCGATCCTTGGCCTTCTATCTGAATAGAACTAAGGACTTCAGAACCACCAACAGACTATTCGTCTGCTTTTATGGCTCTGCCAAGGGAAGTCCAGCTTCCTCTCAATCTATATCCAGATGGATAGTCCAGACTATATCCCTTGTTTATCAATTATCAGGAAAATCACCTCCAGACCATGTTACAGCTCACTCCACTAGAGCACTCTCCACGGAACTGACATTCCTGATATCTGTCGTGCTGCTACCTGGTCCACTCCGTCGACCTTTGTCAAGCACTACCGACTTGATGTACGAGCACACACTGATGCCGGCTTTGGCAGAGCGGTTTTGGCTTCCTTCCTACCGTGACGTCCCACCTGCCGGTAAGTGATGCTTGCTAGTCACCCATATGTGTGCATTCACAGAGGCCACGATGAAGAAAAGAAGGTTACTTACCTGTAACCGTAGTTCTTCAAGTGGTCCTCTGTGAATTCACACTACCCACCCGGCCTCCCCTCTGTCCGTCACAGTGCCTTAATACTTCTATAACCTTGCCCGGCGGACATATCTTAGGAACTGAGGGGACCGTTGGGTGGGCGGAGCATGTGCCTCATGGGAGATCATACCATAAAATTGTTACTTTAGCTCTAGAATCTTCCGAAACTGTCAGCGCAGGCGCAGACAATACCCATATGTGTGAATTCACAGAGGACCACTCGAAGAACTACGGTTACAGGTAAGTAACCTTTTTTATGAGCTCCACTCCCCCAGTGAGTACTCATGACTGAATGGGGATTCGAGCACTGTTCCCCAGAGTCCTATCTGTCTCCTACACCACATTGGGAATCTCTGAGTGGGTACCTACTAAAGGAATTGGTGATAGGAAGTGCTGAAGGACAAACTGGCATGGACTGATGAACCGGCAGTCTGTGCCCATCTCTAGGCTGCTGATATTGCCTCTATGTTGATACCAAATTAGAAAATATCTGCCTGCTTGCCTGAACTTTTGAGACTGAGGGAGATGCATGGCTTGGTTTCTAGTCCCACAGTTCGGTGGTTTTTATTTTCTTTGAATTGCAAAGTTTTTAAAAAAGTATTTTCCAATGGATTAAAATGTTTTAAAGTATTTGAATTATTTTTTATTTCTTTTAATGCTGTTTTGTCTATTGTGCCTTGCTCAGTGTGTGCCCCACTACCTTCACCTGAGATTAGGGTGGCAGGGCAGTT
Source organism: Intellagama lesueurii (assembly GCA_037013535.1). NCBI lineage: Eukaryota > Metazoa > Chordata > Lepidosauria > Squamata > Agamidae > Intellagama > Intellagama lesueurii. The sequence continues at coordinate 173,402,203 of JBAJHW010000003.1, read as the reverse complement.
TCCTCAGTCATGATTTTTGGACTCAATGAATGGTGATAATTCAGTTTTACATATACAAGCAACAACCATGGGGTCTATCTGGGCCTCTTCCAGCCCACCAATAGGCTCAGCTATGGTCACTAGCCTTGAGTCCCTTTTGTGGCCTTTTAGTCCCCATGGCTGACGGTTGGATTCCAAAAGATCTCCTGTATGGAGAATTAGTGCAGGGAAAGCACCCCAGAGGGAGACCACAGCTGCAATACAAGGATATCTGCAAGCGGGATCTGAAGGCCTTAGGAATGGACCTCAACAGATGGGAAACTTTGACATCTGAGCATTCAGCCTGGAGGCAGGCAGTGCAGCATGGCCTCTCCCATTTTGAAGAGTCACTTGTTCAGCAGGCCAAGGCAAAGAGGCAGTCCCGAAACCGGCAAAATCAGGGAGCTGGACAGGGGACAGATTGTATTTGTCTTCAGTGTGAAAGGGATTGTCACTCTCGTATTGGCCTTCTCAGCCACACTAGATGCTGTTCCAAGACCTCTATTCAGAGCATGTTACCATAGTCTCTCGAGACTGAAGGATGCCTACAAGAAGAAGAAGTCCCCAGTTAACCCCACTGGAACAGGCTCAGTCCAGAGATGGTTTATACTGTGGGGTGGCTATCACATAGGTGGTCTCCCTGAGCCATCCTGGAGGTACCACAGCTGTTCCTTCTGGCACTTGGGTCTTCAGTGTCTTATCTGAGTTGGGGAAGAGGTCAGGTGGTCTGTCGGTTGCCGCTGTCTGTAATGGTGATAGGTGTTTGGCCGTGACTGGCAAGTTTTAAGCTCAAATCCCCTCCCACAGCCTCTTCCCTGGGGGAATGGAATGTGGACCAACACCCCAGTCCAGGGGCCTTCAATGTAGGTGAAGTCATAGACCTCCTTGCCAAACAGGGTGGTCTCGGGCTCCACTACCACATCTCCCCATGCACCTTTGTCCTCTTGTCAGGCCTGGCTTCATCCATTCCAGCACCTTCTCTTCCTCAGTAGCCTCCCCCTCCTGTTTTGCTTCCCCCTACCTTTATTCCCTCCAGCGGTCTACAAAGATCTGTCCCAGCTTCCTTGCCCACATGGCTTTCATTCCCCAGCTTCTCCTCTCCACCTTGGGCTGACCAACCAGTGCTCATCTGAGGCCTAGCGGAAGCCATCTCCAACTATCCCTCCAGGGGACGCAGGGCGATAGCAGATGGCCCACCAGATTGCTAGAGGCAACTCTGTCACACTCAGATTTTTGTTGAAGCAAGACAGATTGAAAGCATGTAAATAATGAAATAAATAGAGACTTGTATTCTACCTTGGAACAATTCAAGAAAGGGTAGTATGTGCTTCTAAAGGCTTCGGACATACTGTGTTGTACTCTGAGGGTAGCTTCCAGTTCATGTAGGTGCTTGTGATTATTTCCCAAAATTTGAATAGATTTGGATTTGCAGGTGCTCTTATTTTTCTTGCTGTCTATTCATTTTTATTGCATAGAATTATTTCATAAGTTTTTAAAAGATCTATGAACATTAGTCTGTTTTTGAAGGCTGCTCTCAGCATGTCAGCTGGAATAGACTTGGCTGCCTTCCAATGTATCTGAATTTTCTTATTAAGGTGCATTTTGAGTAATGCCAAAATATATGTGGCATCGCTCATTTGCTGAGTCCAGAAAGAAGTTATTGCAGTAGTCCTAAGTAGAAGCCTGGTGATGGGTTTTCATAGAATTAATTAGACTCTGATTGGATTAGAGAACACTATCAGCAAGTTCAGCAGTAATGAATGATCCATAGTCATCAGTCTGAGAACCATCTATGGTTTAGTGTTAATGAGGATGAACCACAGTGAGCTTTGAACTCTCATGCACCCTCTGTCCTCTAGTTCAGAAGAAAAAGTTTGGAAGCTTATAGAATAAGTTTAGGAGCATGTGCAAATGCAAGCCAATGTGAGCCTGCACATTCTCCAACTCTCCCATTCAGATAAATCCCGAATGAAAAGAAGAAGCAAAACAGAAGATTGCCAAGATCTAGCAACACTAAATCCATGTGTAAAATGCTAAGTAGAACAAAAAGATCCTTGCGCTAGAGTGGAAAATAATGTATCATATAAATGCTTGATGAGCCTCTTTGGAAAGGACATTGCACAGATGGGGTGCCACCATGAATAAGGCCTTCTGCCTTGTAGCCTCCTGCATCTCCTCATATGGTGGGGGCACTTGGAGAAGAGCCTAAAACGATGACTTTAAAGGTCTCTCCAGGTAGAAGAGGTGTTTTTTAAAGCAACCTGGCCTTCAAATAATTTACTTAGATACTTTGTTACTTACTTATTTACTTACTTATGGATTGCATTGGTTCATTACCTTTCTGCCCATGAAGGCTCCTGAAACCAATTAAAATAAAACTAAAATATTAAAAAACAATTCAAAATATTCAAACATTTAGGGCTAAAAGTAAGACTTTGGCTTTTGTCTGGAAACAGATTGGCACCCATTACTGATGGCTGGCATAATATGATCATATCAGCTAACCTCACTGATGTAATCAAAAACGAAGTACAAGGAGGCATTGGAGAGGCATGCTGCTTTGCTTCAAGCTCATAAAATATGATTCATCAACCTAAGATTATTACATCTGAACCAGTTTTATGCATATTTTGTTTACTGGTTGGGGCCAACACCTCCTTGCAGAATAAGATGCCCCCTAGGACAGCCATTCTCAATGGGGGCAATAGGCCCCCTGGGGACCCCTGGCACAATTGAAAGGGGCAACAGGCTGAAAACAATTCTTCATATACCACCTTATAAGGTTCGTTATGCAAATTATACAATCTTGATTTGGCTTCTATTTCTTCCATATTATGTTTATGGCAATGACCAGAAGCAGGTTGAGAATGGCTACCCTAGGGTGCCTGGATCTTTATAATAACAAGCCAATGTTGCAATGCAAATCCATCAGTCATTAATGGACAATGATCAATTAAAGATAGTCAGTCACTTATAAGGCTAAAGCACATATTGCTGCTGGAGGTGAAATCAGTGGTCAAAATCCTGTTGAAATAATTCAGATGGGCCTACTCTGTGTCCTGTGCTAAAGTTAGTCACAGTTAGAGTAGGCCCATTTAATGGAACTTACAGAGGTGTTGACTTACCAAATCTGCATTGATTCAACATGCCTCCTCTAGTGTGATTTACTACACTAAGCAACAGGATTTGAGCCAAAGTTGAGGCAGTCAGCAGTACAAGAAGTAGGTAGACCTGCATAGGCTCCAGAAGCAACACACAGGCTGTTCCACACAGGTAGGAAAAGATTGGAAAAGAGTGGAAACAATAAGAGGAAGAGGCTTTAGACTCAGCAGGGCTTGTGGCCAAGGGATTTGTCATATTCACCTTCCAGAAGTCCACAATATCATACTCAAAATATTGTGAAAGATCCTGAATACCTATATGATTTAGATATAGAACTAGGATTCTTTGTAGTGGACTCTGTGAATGCACACAAATGGGTTTATCCTGCGCCTGCACAGGACGTTCGGAACTTTCTAGAGCTTAGAAAAAAAGCCAGACAGTTAGTCTCCCCCCCCCGAGGGTATATAGGCTCCGCCTCCTCCACCTTCCTTAGTTCCTCTTTTTCCGCCGTTAGGGTAGGACGTAGGAACGCTAGAGCGAGCTAAGGAAAGTATTTCCTTCCACTATTTACCTTATAGCTTCTCTTTTTCTTTTAGGACGCCAGAACTGCCTTTCCACTTAATTTGTTCTGGTTCTGCGTCTTTCCTGCCTTTCCCCCCCTCTCCCGGATTCCCCCCCCTTTTTATGGCCCCGCAGGGCTTCAAACAGTGCTCCGTTTGCCTTAGAAAAATTCCGCTAACGGATCAGCACGATCAGTGCTTATTTTGTTTGGGGGAATCCCACCTTATTCAGGCGTGTACCGCTTGTAGAAGTTTTTCCAAACAAGCTCTTAAACTGCGGTCTCAACGCCTCCGGGCCTTTCTCTACGAAAGAACCCTCAAGCCTGCTATGGAGGTTTCCGTTACCACCTCCCCGAACCCTCCACGTGCGGAGGCACCTAAAGCAGGTGCCGCTGCCTTTGATTCTTCTCAGCCTACCTTGAGTTCTGCGTCTTCCAAGCAGAAGGACTCCTCTAGACCGCCCAAGCCAGCTTCCACCAAGGCTTCCAGGTCGACTGTGCCTTCAAAGAAGAAAAATGACAAAGCGAGATCTCAGAAGTTGGCAAAGCCACCCAAATCGGCACCTTTGCCTCTTCCTGCACCTCCTATATTACTCAAGGAGTCTTCTAGAGATGACATTGGGCAATCTGATATGGAGGAGCGGATCATTCCTCCGGCCCAGACTGCTCATGATATCATGAGCATGTCTCCGTCGTCAGGCCATTTTGCGGCTGAGGCTTTTCCCAGCGTGGCCATTGCCCCTACTAGCCCGAGATCTTCCGGGCGGGCTGATACTGACTCGCAATCGGAACAGGAGCTGCCGTCTCGCACTCCTAGAAAGCGAAAGGAGAAGCGTAAGCATACCTCTCCGTACCAACCTCAGCATCCTGCGGACCAATACCGTCCACAAATGCCGGCACAGTATGGTCCTCCATTTTTCGGTCCATACCAACCCTACCCATATCAAGGATACGGCTATCCGCCTAACTTCAGGGGACAGGCTTACCCCTCCTCAGCTTGGTACCCTTCTTCGGTTCCAACTCCTGAGACTCTACAACAGCAACAGGGGCATGTTTCCACACCCCAAATTGCTACTTCCCATAAGAGGAAGACACCGCTGGCACCTTCTGCGCCTCTAAAATGGTCTAAACATTCCGCAGGCCGACCCACGGTACAGACTGCGATGATGTACTCTGGCCCAGAGGGCCATGATACAGAGCCTTTCTCTCCTTCGGTACACTCTGATGCTGAACCAATACCGAGAGACATGGTACCAATATCGCACCGTCCCTCCTCATTGGTATCTAAATCTTTCCATGACAACTCTTCAGCTTCTTTGGAATCTGATGTACCTGATGGTGGTGCTCTGAGTACTTCTTCACAATATCCATTAGAAGACTACTCGTCCTATGCTCAACTTATACAGCGCATGGCTAAGATTTTACACCTAGATGCGCAAGTTCCTGAGCAACAAACAGACCTTGTCTTCCACGATATGGAGCAGGACAAGTCATCTCCTCCTAGTCTTAGCCTCATTCCAGCACTCCTTGAGTTGGTAAAGGCTTCGTGGGATAAGTCGCCTGCGACTCTCCAAATCCCTCGAAAAATTGACCACCATTACAAGACCCATGGTTCCGACTCGGATTTCCTAACCAAGCATCCCATGCCTAATTCTATTGTGGTCGAGGCTACCCAGTACAGATCCCGCAGCAGGTCTTCTGTTACACCTGTCAATAAAGACGGCAGAAAAATGACGCCCTGGGTAAAAAACTTTATTCCCTTGCGGCTCTACTGATTAAGATTTCGAACTATCTAGCCGCGATGGGTGCTTATCAAAAGCACTTATGGGATAAGATTGTTCCTGTTTTACAAAGCCTCCCCGAGCCGTCCAAGACCGAACTTCTCAACGTCTACGAGGAGGCCAATACCCTTACAAGACAGCAACGAGTAGCAGCAAAGCATACAGCTGAAATTGCGTCCAAATCCATGCTTACAGCAGTAGCAGTCCGTCGCCATGCCTGGCTCGGAGCGGCGAACATACTGGACGATACAAAAACCAAAATCGAGGACCTTCCCTTCGATGCGGATGGCCTCTTTAATTCCAAGACTGATGATATTATGGAAAATATTCATAAAATGCGGAAGACCGCAAAGTCCTACATACCATACCAACCGTATTGGTATCAGAGACCTACTTACAAAAAACCTGCTTACCAAGCGTCTTCTCAGTACCAACCATTTCGGTATGGTAGACAGCAGCAACACGACAGGACCTTCCAACCATCTCAGTCCAACCCTTCGAGTTTCAAGCAGCAACAATACCAAGGGCACAAGCAGTCCTTTCGTAAACCTCAGCGCAGGGGTAAGCAATACACCTAACTACCCCTCTTACCGGACTAGACTCTTTCCATTTCTCTCTGAATGGAAACGCATTATGACTGACAAATGGGTCCTAACCATTATTGAGAAGGGTTATTCTATAGAATTCTTCCAGCTCCCTCCATCAAATCTCCCTAAGACCACCCCCTTTTCAGTAGCTCTACAGGAGGAAATTTCATCCCTCCTAAGCAAGGGGGCGATAGTCAAGACCCCACATGCTGAACTACACGGGGGTTTCTTCTCTCGGTACTTCGCCATCCCTAAAAAAGATGGAGGTATCAGGCCCATCATGGACCTCAGAGAACTCAAATCAGTTTATCATTTACAGGAAGTTTCGAATGCTAACACTCGATTCCATTCTTCCTCTTCTCTCACAGGGGAGTTGGTTCGTCACCATCGACCTCAAAGACGCTTATTTTCACGTCTCCATTTACCCTTCTCATCAACAGTATCTCCGGTTCCGGTTCCACCGCACAACCTACCAGTTTGCTGCCCTCCCATTCGGGCTCTCCACAGCCCCCCGGACATTTACCAAGTGCATGGCCCCTGTAGTGGCTCACCTTCGCACCAAGGGAATAAAACTCTTCCCTTCTATCGACGATTGGCTCCTGGTAGCCGCATCCTACCACGAGGCTGTCGCTGCTACAACTACTACTCTCGAGACCTTAAACAAGCTAGGTCTAGTGATCAATGAAGAAAAATCTCTTCTGGTACCATCCCAGCTGGTCAATTACATAGGAGCAACGCTAGATGCGACCCGAGCACGGGCATTCCTGCCCTACCAAAGAATCCAAAAGATTCAAGCCGCAATACAACGGTTTCCACCCCTGGCTACCGTCAGCGCATTCGACGCTCAGCATCTACTGGGCCTCATGTCGTCCACAACGGCAGTCGTCCTTCATGCCAAACTCAAAATGCGTCCACTCCAGTCCTGGTTCCTGGGCAAGTTCGACCCTTTAACGGACTCCCCACGGGAAAAGTTGCAGGTCCCTTCAGATGTAGCAAAGCACCTCATCTGGTGGACGATTCTGCGCAATCTATCCAAAGGAAAACCCTTCCAACCTCCTTTCCTGTCCATACAGGTCACAACCGACGCCAGCCCTTCTGGTTGGGGCGCTCACTGCCAAGAGCTCAGGATTCACGGTTTATGGACACCGAGAGAAAGATCTCTCCATATAAACCAGCTCGAATTGCTCGCCATCATGAAGGCTTTTCGAGCCTTTCTTCCGCGTATAAAGGGAAAATCAGTGCAGCTTGTCACGGACAATACCACAGCTATGCACTATATCAACCGACAAGGTGGGACTCGATCCCTACCGCTTCTCCATCTCACCATGCAATTTTGGGACTGGTGCCGTACCCATCATATTTTTCCACAAGCGATTCATATCGCTTCAGAGGACAACTATCTAGCGGACCACCTCAGCCGGCCCCGTACCAGGACGCACGAATGGTCCCTCGACGAGACGGTTTTTCAAGACCTATGCCGTCGATGGGGTCAACCCACCATAGACCTCTTTGCATCTCACCTCAACGCCAAATGCCGCAAGTTCTGCTCACGAGCAGGCAGGGACACCGCGTCTCTCGGAGACGCTTTCCTCATACCGTGGTCCGGAGAACTCACTTACCTGTTTCCTCCCATACCGATGCTCCTCAGGACAATAGTCCGGATCATTCAATACCAAGCGAACGCAATACTCATCGCTCCGTGGTGGCCACGACAACCCTGGTTTGCCCACCTCCAAGGAATAACGGAGGAAATATTCCACTTACCTCTTAATACCGTCCTTGCTATCCCAGAACGACGGGGCCCTTCTCCATCCAGATGTCCGGTCTCTTCACCTGACGGCGTGGAGGATAACCCCGAATTCCGTGCGATTTTAGACCGCTCTCGGAAGCCGTCGACTTCTCGCCTATACCGTAACAAATGGAAATCTTTTACGAACTTTGTTCAGTCCAAAGGACTCCAATCAGTCCCAGTTACACTCTCAACGTTACTTACCTTTATACTGCACCTGTTCAATCTCGGGCTCGCGCACTCCACCATTAAAGTATATATTTCCGCAATCGTTGCTCACCAGCCATCTCACTCTAGCTTCGCCAGACTGTTCTCCCACCTCACGGTCAAAAGATTCCTTAAGGGCCTGCAAAACATCAGGCCGCCCTCTTTACCCATTGTACCTCAATGGTCGCTTCCACTTGTCCTTGATGCGCTTACCAAGGCACCATTTGAACCCATGGCATCCTGTACCGAGAAATTGCTTTCTCTCAAGACTTCCTTTTTAGTAGCCATAACGTCTGCCAAAAGGGCTAGTGAACTGTCAGCTCTTAGGTCTGACCCTCCATACCTACAAATGCATCCCGATAAAGTTACTCTGTACTTGGATGTCTCCTTTCTTCCCAAGGTTGTATCGGACTTCCATTTGAATCAACCGCTAATACTTCCTACATTTTTTCCATCTCCGTCTACTCCGGTCGAGTGCAAGCTCCATACCCTCGACGTCAGACGAGCTATTGCCTTCCTACATGGACAGAACCAAGCACTTTAGACGCTCTTCCCGTCTCTTTGTGTGCTACCACGGACATAACAAGGGTGCTCCCGCATCCTCTCAGACAATATAGAGATGGATCGTTCAATCCATACAAATGGCTTACCAGCTTGCAAACAAACCGGTACTGGACCAACTTAAAGCTCACTCCACCAGAGCTATGTCTACATCCACCGCTCTTCATCGCGGTGTTCATATTTAAAACATATGTAAAGCGGCTACTTGGTCCAATCCTCTGACGTTCGCGAAGCACTACCGCCTCGATGTCAGAGCCAAAAATGATGCTACCTATGGACGGGCGATACTATCATCCCTGCTACCGTGACGGCCCTCCATCCGGTGAGTCAGCTTGCTAATCACCCATTTGTGTGCATTCACAGAGTCCACTACAAAGAAAGTTAGGTTACCTACCTGTAACCATGGTTCTTGTAGTGGTTCTCTGTGAATTCACACATCCCTCCCTTCCTCCCCGCTGTCCGTCACGATACCAGGTTATTATACCTACTCTCTAGTAACGGCGGACATAGGGAACTAAGGAAGGTGGAGGAGGCGGAGCCTATATACCCTCGGGGGGGGGAGACTAACTGTCTGGCTTTTTTTCTAAGCTCTAGAAAGTTCCAAACGTCCTGCGCAGGCGCAGGATAAACCCATTTGTGTGAATTCACAGAGAACCACTACAAGAACCATGGTTACAGGTAGGTAACCTAACTTTCCTAACACCAAATGTAAGCTCCCAGAAACTTTCACCACTAACTGTGCTGGCCCAGATTTCTGGGAATTTTAATCCAGGAACATCTGAGGACTCAAGGCTGGAAACCCCTTGTATAGAAATATTAGGAGCATTCAGAAGGAATGAATAATACATTCTTTATTCAGAAAATAAGAATAATTTAATACCATGGATTAGAATTTCATTCATTTAAATTTAGAAGCTTAATCTAGTGTAATGGGGTAAGGTGGTTTGTATTTGCTTTATTTAACCAAAGCACTTTTAAATGTGTACATTATATTCATTGTTTCCTTGCCTGCTATTTTACTGGCTCTTTGACTTCTTGATTGATTAGGCATCCTTCAGTCTCAATAGACTATGGTAACGTGCTCTGTATGGAGGACTTGGAGCAGCGTCTAGTGTGGCTGAGAAGGCCAATTCGAGAGTGACAATCCCTTCCACACTGAAGACAAATACAATCTGTCCCCTGTCCAGCTCCCTGATTTTGCTGGTTTGGGGACTGCCTCTTTGCCTCGGCCTGCTGGACAAGGGTCTTTTCAAAATGGGAGAGGCCATGATGCACCGACTGCCTCCAGGCTGAACGCTCAGATGTCAAAGTTTCCCATCTGTTGAGGTCCATTCCTAAGGCCTTCAGATCCCGCTTGCAGATATCCTTGTATTGCAGCTGTGGTCTCCCTCTGGGGTGCTTTCCCTGCACTAATTCTCCATACAGGAGATCTTTTGGAATCCGACCGTCAGCCATTCTCACGACATGCCCAAACCAACGTAGACGTCGCTGTTTCAGTAATGTATACATGCTAAAAATTCCAGCTCATTCTAGGATTACTCTATTTGGAACTGTGTCCTGTCAGGTGATACCAAAAATGTGTCGGAGACAACGCATATGGAACATGTTCAGCTTCCTCTCCTGCCGTGCACAAAGGGTCCAGGACTCACTGCAGTACAGGAGTGTACTCAGGACACAGGCTCTATAGACCTGGATCTTGGTATATGCCTTCAGCTTCTTATTAAGCCATACTCTCTTTGTGAGTCTAGAGAACGTGGTAGCTGCTTTGCCAATGCGTTTATCCAGCTCGACATCTAGGGAGAGAGTGTCAGAGATCGTTGAGCCAAGGTACACAAAGTCATGAACAACCTCCAATTCTTGTGTGGAGATGGTAATAGAGGGAGGTGAGTCCACGCCCTGGCCCATGACTTGTGTTTTCTTCAGGCTGATTGTTAGTCCAAAGTCTTTGCAGGCCTTGCTAAAACGATTCCTGTGTTGTTGGAGGTCTTCAGCAGAGTGGGCAACAATGGCTGCATCATCGGCGAAGAGGAAGTCCCGCATGCATTTCAGTTGGACTTTGGTCTGCGCTCTCAATCTAGAGAGATTAAAGAGCTTTCCATCTGATCTAGTCCGGAGATAGACACCTTCTGTTGCAGTTCTGTTGCAGATAGACACCTTCTGTTGCTGCTCTTTGACTAGCTAATTCAGTTACCTGGTATCATGTATCTCTTCACAGGGTTGCTATTCACTAAACACTTTCTCTCTCTCCCTCTCTCCCTCTCTCCCTCTCCCTGTGTATGTGTGTGTGTTGACATATCTGCATCCCCCTTACTAGGACATGAGGGATTAATCTCAGTTAAAATCATGACTTTCTTGCAGTGGTCTTTCAAGGATGTCAGCATGACCTCAGATTTCTTTTTGAAAGTGGAAAATATATATTGCCTGCAAGGAAGTAATCAACATGTGTCTCACAGACACATAGGGGGATAATGTTTCAAAGGAGAGGGCATTGGGGAACATAGCAGATCAGGTTGGGGTCCTGTTCAAAAGTCTTGTAGTGAAGTTTATTGACTGACAAAGTGTTTGTTGTTGTTTAGTCGTTAAGTCGTATCCGACTCTTCATGACTCCATGGACCAGAGCATGCCAGGCCCTCCTGTCTTCCACGACAAAGTGTAGAGTTGTATAAATAATTGGCAGCAAACATGGTTCATCATTAAAATTTCTGAAATTTTGTTCTGCAAATACTTATTGTATGTAGTCAGAGCATCAGGATCAATGGAATGTTGTTTAGGAATGTGCAGCGCTCAAAATTTAGTTTCCACTTTTGCTAGGTTTCTTTCAGGTGGTTCCTCTTTAGTTTTTAGTATTTTTGTGCACCTCTCTGTCAGGTCAGGGATTCTGATGCCTGAACATCTTCCTAAGAGCCCTATATAACTTTATAGACCTCTGGGGAAGAATCAGAACCATGTGTTTGTCACAGCTGGCATTTATCCCCCAAAAGGGTTAATTCCAGAAAGTATTCAGACAACCATTTCCAAACATGTCACAATTAATCTGAGTATCAAAGTATAAGTGTTTTCACTGTTGCAATAATTCCAGGTAATGCCAGTTTGTCTAATTCTACAAGTTTTGTTTATCTACATTGCTTCTGTGTTCCATAAGCACAAAAATACTTCAAAGGAACATCAAAATGTATTGAAAACATTCTTACAGTTATGAGAAAAACTGTAGGCACAAATGCTTAAAAAAATGAAAACTAAACTTAAGTTGCAGACAAAAACTTAAGTCAGAATTAAATCTAAAATGCAGGAGCATAAAAAGTACAATAAGATACCAGAAATATTTTTTTAGTTACATTCTAAAAATGCAAGAGCTTATAGTCTAAAAGCACAATGAAAAGCAAAAGGCAGAGAATACATCTCTAAAATACCAAATTTCTTAAAAATAAAAGTATATTAAAGAAAATGACATTCTAGACACAAGCATATTACTAGACACACAAGAAAAAAATTAAGTAATGTACTCAACATTCCAAGCCAGCTTTGTGCTGGTTTACATCTATGGAAGGAAATCCATGGTGATTGTTGTTGCCATCTTGTGTTGATGAGTTGAATGTTGTTGTTCCGTCCCTGGCTATCTTTTCTGGCCTTTATTTGTACCCTTATCTGTCCATCATCAACTATCAACAATCTTTCTGCATGGTGGTCCAAGGGTCTGGTACACCAAGGGGGGGGGGGATGGTTAATTCTTTTGTCCCTGCACTCTCTGTAACTCCCAGGGTCTGTAACTCAGAGTCTGGCAGGCTGCCACTATGATGATAATGTCATTGTTTTGACTAAAATTTTGCAAAGCTTGAGGAATAAAGGCCAGCAACACAAAAGAACTGGTGCACCAAGGGATACCAGAATACTGGAAAACCAACTGTACAATATGCTGAATTCTTCACCTGTGATTTCTTTGAGGAGTGTAGTTTTGGGATGTGCAGGTGGAGGATTGTAATAGGGTGGGAAGATGGAAAAGTGCTAGTCACTGCACATGGAGAATTGCATGGGCAGATTTTTAGATCCTGAACATTAATATGATATTTTCATAGTTTTTTTTCCCCATTTCCATATATTATTTGGCACCCTTTTCCTTTCCTTGTTTGGTATGAGTTGAAAAGACTACATGAAAAGGAAGATACAGTGATGCTTTAAATTACTAAAATGTGGAAAAGAAATCCATTGGGTTAGGATCTCCCTGTGAAAATAACAACTTCACACCTCCCGAGATTGGCAATTGAACATTTTTTGCCTCAGAAATTTGTCTGTTTCTGAAACCTGCAGTGAGTTTTGGTAAAAAAGAATTCTGTACAAAATTATGCATGCAACTGAAAAATGTGCACTGACATGTTTTAGTCAGTGAGAAAATACGTAAAAATGTATGGGTTAGATATTCTTTTCTCATTGTTTATATGTACTTAGATGTCAAATACTGTTTTTAAAGAGTGATTTAATTTCTGTTTATGCATACATCCTGATTGGATATGAAGCAATAAAGTATTCATATTTGTATGGATTAGAGAAGAAACATATAAATGTAAACTCAAGGAATAACATCTTCCCAAAAGCTATGAATTACTCAGGGGAAAGGAAAATAAGTCTCAAAGTCCATTATGGAACTGGGACAGGATGAAAATGCCAGTCAGATTCTGAGAAATGCAGGAAAAATGAACCTGCCAGATGCCTCATAACAGTTTGTTTCTAAGTTACCCTTCATCTCTTTCATGGAGACATACATTTTTGCTCAACTTTGACACTCTGATAAAATGTTGTTTCTAATGAACTTTTCCACAACAGTATTATCTTCCTTCCTGATGTTATGTCTGAAAGGGAATGTATGAATAATGACATCACCTCTCATTCGCATAACTATTGGTGTCTTCTTTTCATTCCCTTTGAGGAAATCCCATTAGATCCTATTACCATGTTCTGTCTTCAGCCACTATTCCAAATTAATTTCATTAACTGTTATTTCACTGCTATTATCACAGCTTCCATGACTGAATGATTGGAGCGGCTAGTACAAAATAGTTGTAAGAATCTTCTACATGGTTCTTTATTCTGCATTGTGGCCTGAATTATTGTAATGTTATGTCCTGACTCACACAAAAGACCGTGAACAAGGTAAACTTTTACTGGTAATTGTAATAACTGCGATGCAAGAGTATACATGCAGCTGACTAACACACATAAATATTGATATTGGACCTAGAAAGAAGGAGTACCACAGGTAGGATGCAGTTTTCATTTAAAGCAGGGGAAGATGTTCCAAGACACAAACTTAAGAGTTAGATTAAAGAATCTAGGACTTATTAAAAATAAATATGAAATATTCAGATATATGATTTTGATTTAAAAAAATTGGGTGGTAGATTAGATGAATCTAATTATCATGGACTAGCAGCAAGCATACTACATATTAGGGGAATTAAATCAGTTTAGCCAAACTGCAAACCAAATCATGCAAAACCAGATATGTCTGAATCAGGTGTTGAATTGGATCTGAATGAGGTCTCAGTCCAAAATGATGTGGATCAGTCCAGTGAATTGGTTAGTAAAGGAAAAATGGGCAGTGTATTTTTAAAAGATTGCAAAACGTTTGCAAAATATAAACTTATAAAAGTAAACTTTAAAGCTGGCCTGCTCTAACATACTGGGACTTAATGGTCTGCATTTTGTCAGGATTAATCTCCTGTGAAGGAGGTACTATATTTCCAGATCAAAAATATTTTTTGTGAAAAAGCAAAATGTTAAGGTTATTTTACAGGCAAACTCTAGAGGTGGCACCAAGTATCATGGATTAATCTGTCTGCAGTGTGCCTGAGATAATCCTGCCTAAGCGGTTTACTGTGCCTCTAAATTTCAGGCACATGTACAAAAGTAAAAAAAGAGTTATGTTTGTTTTTGTATCCCAATGTTTTCCCAAATTTCTGTTTGGATTCAGGTTCAAACCAAGTCAGATCAGGTCTGAATTGACTCTAACTAAAGCAGGGGCGAATACAAATTCTGAATCAAGCACTGATCTGAATTGGAGGCCTTGCGCAACCCTATTAAACATGTAGCAGGTGGAAGTAAAAGAAGAGTAAGGGAGGTAGGGGATCTGTGCACCCTATAGAAAGGAGACTGGACAGAACTGAGGATTTGACAGGGAGTGTTTGAAACCCCACCACCACCAAAAAACCTGGACCAACATGGAATGTAAGTACTACAGGGTGTGATCCAGCTGCAGCTGGCTGGCAGAGTGGTCAACCTTCTACCACAGGAGAAATGCTCTCCCCATTACAAACACCTGGGCCCATGGAGAAGAGGAGAGGCCAGACACACCCTTCAGAGGGGGAAGGTGCTCTGGCCGGGCTAGAAATAGGAGGGGGAGATCAGAGCTCAGGAGAGGAAGAACATGCTGACACTTGGCAGGATGCCCTGGAATTCCTCATTGACAAGAACGAAGCCTTGTTACCAGGAGAGGAGCTGGGAGGGAGCTGAAGGTCCTTGCCAACCAGGGAAGGCTGATAACTTGGCGTCCAGACCCTGAGAGGTTAAGCAAAGGGGCTGGGAAGGATAGAACATAGCCTTGGCTCCCATCCTTCCCCAGTTGCTTCCTCAAGCTGACTCCCTGGACTGAAGGGAAGCCAGGAGGGACTCCTGCCTGCCCTAATTGAGCAGCTTTCTCTATGTGGATATTTCTGCTTAGGTGACCAGAGAGTGAAGTAACTCCTGGCCGGTTATGGGACTACTCCATTGCCAGGACTAAGGCCAGAGGGTCAAGGAAGGAGCCCGGCCAACATTGGAACTGAGAGTTTGAAGGGGCCTGAGGCTGCAGAGGCATTCATTTCTGTTTCTTCCCTCTGCAAGCCAGAGAGGCATACGGACTGGAGGTGCAGCCAACCTCCAGAGGGCGGCCCTGGACTAGATTCTGCTATTGCCCAGAAGGGCTTGATGCTGCAAGGAACCCCAGCACCCCCACACCCTGCAGGGGCCAACTCTGCATGAACTTGTGTTTATGCATCATCTTTCCACCTTTCTTTGTTCCCAATAAAGTCCTAATTCTACCACAACTTACTGCCTCGTCATGGAGGGAGCGGCGGGGACCGCTCACAAAGGGACAGAATGGATTTGTGATAGAAAGAAATTGGAGCAAGCAGAAAGTAAAACTGAATTTCTATTAAAGAGAAGGTGTTTTCTAAAGGGTTCTTAGTCATTAGAGTTCTCATGCTTTGCATACTAGCAAGAGTTGTACCCATTGCTGTGGCAGATTCTACATCCTTGCTTAGCTAACGTTCCAAGATAAAATGACGAGCAGGTGGAGTTAAAATGTGTGACACATACCTTAAATGTAACAGTAGAACTGAACTCTGTGGTAACACTCTCTTAGTGATAGTGCATTTACACCTACTCACTGGTTTCCCTTCCCTTTCTGGGGCAGTGTTTTGGAAATAAAATTAAAATTGCTAAGGTATGATGGGGTGAATGAGTAGGTTGCCATCAACTGTGGCCACGGTCACACTAGTGAAATGGTTTCTAGTTATGCCCCAGGGAGAGAGGTTTGGAAGCAGTTTCTCTGTAGATGAGCAGCAACTGCTGGAGCCCCAAGCATCTACTCTCACTTGGAGGCTTCCATATTCTGATTATTGACAAATACATGTATTTGTGTATATGAGACGGAGAAGAAATTTGCATTAGCAGAGTTTTGGTGGTTCTTTTAAAAAAACACAAATTTGTCTGGTTTATAAGGATGCGAACGAGAGTGTGCATCTGTCTTTCAGTTTTCCATCATCTGGAAGAAACTGAGACATCAGGTGAATTTTTTTCCCTTCAGGAATTGTGCTCAAGTGCATGACTGAAATTGTGAAAAATGTACACAACTGCATTTGTGTACAATTTGTACGTTAAGAAAAATGCAGACTTTAAGAAAAATGCCTACCAAAGCAGAAATGCATTTGTGTGTGGAAAGAAAAAGTCTTGTGACCTGAGGGGGAACTTAGGTGGAATAAAACAGCTGATGAGTTTCTGAGAAAGCTAGAGAAATCTAGAAAAAAAATGAAAGTGACAGGTGTTCGTATCCTATACGTACGTACAGAGAAGAGACGGAGCAACAGAGGGAGAGGCCAGTTCATGTTCTAAATTGAACATTTTCAGCAAAATAGATTTCCTGTTCTTTAGTAAACTAAAAAAAAAATGCACTGCGTAATTCTCTGTAACAGAAAGTTGTTCTTTCCTGTTTATAGCCACAGGGGTCTGCATTTCTTGTGCTGCTAATAACTGGAGACAGATGCTTTACCTGGAGCTAATTTCTTCAGTCAGCCCTGGCAGTCAATCATATCATTTATATTATGGACAAATTATGCCTTTGACACTTGCTCATTTCAAGCAGTGCCTATAATTAGGGTGCTTCTTTGTGATTGCTTTTTTATTTCATGTATTTCTAATTTGTTTTGCAATCATACAATATTCAAACACAAACAAGAAAGAAGCTGTGAAAATAGAGAAGTGAGAATAAATTTGTGTCATTAAGGCTGCCCTATACATGCTTACCTCCTACAGACATCATGGCCTTGCTGTCTGCTGACAGCAGCCTTCATTTTAGTTCATAGAAATCCTATTTATGCTTATCTCAATCTGAGACTTCATGATATACTTTTGGAGAGGTTGCTATACTTTTTAAATTTGCTGCTGCTGCTAAAAATGTATATGATTATTTGTTGTAATATTGCTTGTAGTTTGCAATTGTATTTAATGCAGTTGCATCTGACAAAGGGGACCACAGTTCATGAAAGCTTATGTAAAAGAAAACATGGTAGTCTTTAAGGGGTCACAAGACTCCTTTGCCAACATCTTGCTAACAGAAACCATGCACTCAGGAGCAATTGCACAGCAGCTTCCCCCTATGATAGGAAGGTCGTTGTGCAAATGGATACACATCCAGTTCTGCAACCAGTATGTTGGTGTGGTGGGAGGGATAATGCTAATTAATATGATTTATTTGATTTATCATCAGGGATACCTGCTACTTTTATAAGCCAAAGGAAATAACTTATATCATTTTTTCTCCCTTGGCTGTTTTTGAAGCTTTGAGAACACATTTTGAAGGTTTGAGAACACATTCTCAAGATAAGTGCACTCAAAATTTACTCCTGTTGAAATGAAAATACAGGTTGACAGACAGATTATTCAAGACTAAAAGATGTTAGACAAGCTTGCTGCATTTGTCCCTCCAGGAGGGATGCAAGGCACTGAGTTACATAGAGAGGAAACACACTCACACAATGAACTGTAAAATTGCAATTCTGTAAAAATATATGTAAGAGAAAGCCATATTGAACTCCATTGTGGTTAATACTCAATAAGCTTGCATACAATTGGATGGTGTTTTACATATATATTATGAACTTGTTCTGAATATAGGATGTTGACAATACTTTCTTTCTTGCTAAAAATACAGAGAGAGAGTAGTTTGGACATAAAAATAGTCTCAGCCAAATATATAAGGACATTCAACGGATTTGGATGCAGGGATGCTCCAAGAATTCACTGAGAATTCTGTATGAACTGATCTGATCACCAGCACCTCCCAGACTAAACTGTGGATCAGATTCTCTACATCTTTGCATTTCAGATTTTGCCATTTTTTTGACACAATTCTTAGTTCAGAACTGTACAAAATGCCATTTTCAGTTAAAGTAGGAAGTGGACATCCTGGGAGAAAAGACCTTTAGAAATTCAGGTTAAAGGAGAAAGACACATGTTCTTCTTCGTGGCCTCTGTGAATCCACACAAATGGGTTTTACTGCGCCTGCGCAGGACTTCTCAGAATATTCTAGAGCTTAAAAAGATGTGATTAGTAGGACGTTGCCCCGTGGTGCGTATGCTCCGCCCGCCCGTTACCTCAGTTCCTTTTAGCTGCCGCTAAAATCGGACTTCTTTGATTAGAGCTTGTATTGTTACGTTTGATTACTACGGTATTTTTGAATTTTGGACTGTTTTCGACCATTCTCTTGTCTGACGGATTAATCTAGCTTCTGATTACTATTTTCGATTACGGTATTCTGAAAAATTGGACTGTTTACGACCATTCTTTTGCCTATGGACCTTTCGAATTTGTGATTGTTTTTTCTTGATTATTACGGTATTCTGAAAATTGGACTGATTACGATTACTCTTCAGCTTCACTGACTAAATCACTTTTCATCTCAGACGTTTCCCTGTGAGTTAATTTCGTTGTTCTTCCCCCCCCTTCCTTCCCGCCCTTTTTTAATGGCCTCCTCAGGCCCTTTCAAACAGTGTGTGTCGTGTGCCAGTAAAATCCCATTCTCTGACGGCCATGACTGCTGCCTATTTTGCCTGGGCGAGAGCCACCAAACACAAAACTGTACGGAGTGTAAAAAGCTGACAAAACCAGCCCTTAAACAACGACTCCAGCACCTCAGATCCCACTTGTGGGAGATATCATTGGCACTGGCCAGTCTGCCGACTAGCCCCACTATGGAACTCACCCCAATTCCAACGACTCGGTCCGAGTCCTCTATCCCAGTGGTTTCCATCATGTCACTGAGAGCCCCTTCAACGTCATCCAAATCAAAGTCTCCGTCGGTATCGACATTGACGTTGATATTCAAGACGTCTTCCATTCTGGCCAAAAAACAATCTGGAAAAGATAAGAAAGAAAAGGAAAAGACTAAAAATAAGAAAACCAAATGTACCCCCAAGCCACATCAACCCAGGGAACCTCCAGTCGTACAGGTATCCCTTCCGTCTCCAATTTTGGAGGAATCTTCGAGAGACGCTCCAGA
This sequence comes from Intellagama lesueurii, assembly GCA_037013535.1. NCBI lineage: Eukaryota > Metazoa > Chordata > Lepidosauria > Squamata > Agamidae > Intellagama > Intellagama lesueurii. The sequence continues at coordinate 173,382,791 of JBAJHW010000003.1, read as the reverse complement.
CCGAGGCTCTGTCTCTGAAGCGGGACAATCCAGCGTCCATGTTTGGGCTCAAGCGTCGGTTTTCATCCCGAGCTTCTCACCTAGTCATGGCCATTCAGAGGCGGATATTCCATCCAGCCCAGCCTCGGCCCATTCCAGCCCTGTTTCAACCGGGCAGGCGACAGTGGTGCATCTTTCAGACTCGGAGGCGTCGATCTCTCAATCCCCTCCAAGAAAGAGAACTACTAAACGACACCACATCTCTCCTCCACAGTACCGAGAGGTGATATTCATCCCTCATCCCTCTCGACGTCAAGAGATGCATGGGTATGAACAACCCATTTATGATGTCGACCGTTACGGTGACTACCATCGGTATCGATACCAGCAATTTGACCTGGCTGGTATTTCGGACTACCGTCGATATCACAAACGAGCCTGATATGTATATGGCCCGTCTGATTCGTCACTCTCGCAGTCACCATCTCCAGTCAGGAGTCGACACCGAGTCAGTGTCGAGCCCGGGGCACCGGTGTCAAAACCGAAAAAATCCAAGCACAGTGTACCTGTTGCTGAGGTACATTTTATTTATTTATTTATTTATTTATTTATTATTGGATTTTTATCCCGCCCTTCTAGACAGGAGTCTACTCAGGGCGGCTAACAATATATTAAACACAAAACAGATTTAAAAACAACAATTAAAATCTACAATAATAATATAATCAAGATGGGAAGGATAAACAACAAAAAACCAAAAAAGTAAAAATCAAGTATTGGCAGGAGGGAAGGCCTGCCTAAAGAGCCAAGTTTTTAATTGGCTCTTAAAAACACCCAGCGAGGGTGCCAGGCAGATCTCTGGCGGCAAGCTGTTCCAAAGTCGAGGGGCAACCGCCGAGAAAGCCCGGTTTCTTGTTCTTTCTTTCCGGGCCTCTCTCGGCGTCAGGCCCCTCAGCCGTCTTTCCTGGCTATGGCGAGTGACTCGGGTAGATCTAGGTGGGAGAAGGTGTTCTGCCAAGTATCGAGGTCCTAAACCGTTTAGGGCTTTGTATGTCATCATTAACACTTTGAAGTCAATGCGGAAACGAATGGGCAGCCAATGCAAAGCAGCCAGAATGGGAGAGATGTGCTGGAATTTTCTCGTTCCACTAAGTAATCTGGCTGCCGCATTCTGCACCATTTGAAGCTTCCGCATCAACCTCAAAGGTAGCCCCACATAGAGCGCACTACAGTGGTCTAATCTCGAGATTACAAGCGCATGGACCAGAGTGGTGATGGCCCCACCATCAAGATAGGGACGCAGCTGGGCAATCCGCCACAGATGGTAATTGGCGGAGCGGACCACTGACGCCACCTGGGTTTCCATGGTGAGCGCCGGGTCCAGATGTACTCCCAAGCTGCGAACCTCACTCTTCGCGGCGAGAGTCACCCCCCCAAAAGAGAGGGAGTTTCCCAAGCTGCCAATGGAGGGGGCACCCACCCTCAGGACCTCTGTCTTGTCCGGGTTCAGCCTCAACCCATTCTCCTGCATCCATTGCAGTACGGCCTCCAGGCAACGCTGAAGGGACAGAATGGCATCCACTGAAGTAGGTGAAAAGGAGATGTAGAGCTGCGTGTCATCAGCATACTGATGGCATGAGGCTCCACACCCCCTGATGACCCCACCCAGCGGCCTCATATAGATGTTAAACAGCATTGGGGAGATGATCGAGCCCTGCGGAACCCCGCAATTGAGACTCCACGGGGCCGAGACACTCTCCCCAAGCTGAACTCTCTGAGAACGGTCCTCCAAGTAGGATCGGAGCCAGGCAAGCGCCAGGCCACCAATTCCCAACTCGGAGAGCCTCCCCAGGAGGATACCGTGGTCGACGGTATCGAAGGTGGCTGAGATATCGAGGAGGACCAACAAAGACATTTTGCCCCCGTCAGCCTCCCTCAACAGGTCATCCAACAGTGTGACCAGTGCCGTCTCTGTGCCGTGGCGCGGCCTGAAGCCCGACTGGAATGGATCCAGGGCATTGGTTTCATCCAAAAGAGCCTGAAGCTGATCAGCCACCACCCTCTCAACCACTTTACTAAGGAAAGAAACATTGGCGACGGATCACATCATCGTGATCAACGTAAGTCATCTCGTCTAGAATCATCTAGACCTAAACACTCCATACCGACAACTTCAGAACAAGATGTTCCCATGCCCACTCATCATGTCACTGCTCCTACAGTTTCTACTTCCAGGCATCGTCGTTGGTCACCATCACCACTTCTATCTGCTTCTGAGCAGTCCTCAGCATCATTAATTTCGGATCGGGATCCCCTCTCTGATTCATCTGGGGAATCTCCATCATCTATTCCTACTCCAGATTCAGATGCTGCAGATCTGCACCCACCGTCGCCTTCAGAAGATTTCACTTCCTACACACAGCTCATTTTAAGAATGGCCAAATCATTGGAATTAGACATTGAGCAATCAGCTCCTCCCAAATCTGATTTAATTTTTGAGGACATTAACCAAGATAAAACCCCACCATTAAGCCTCACATTTATTTCGGCTATGATGGACCTTATTAAGGAGTCGTGGGACAAGCCTTCCACATCACAACAAATCCCCAGACGAGTGGAGAACCATTATCGCACTCATGGCACTGACACAACATTCATGTTTAAGCATCCGATGCCTAACTCTATTATTGTTCAATCTAACCAGTCAAGAGCAGGCAACAGATCCAAAGTGACCTCTACTAATAAAGAGGGAAGAAAACTAGACGTGCTGGGACGCCGTTTGTACTCGTTGGCCTCCTTCGTTATGAGGGTTTCTAACTACCAGGCCACAATGGGGGCATACCACAGGCAGCTGTGGAATAAAATCTTACTCATCCTCCAAACTGCTCCAGAGGACGTCAGGACTGCAGCCCTCAACACTCATCTTGAGGCAATTAACTTAGCCAAGCAACAACGTCTGGCGGCCCGCCACACTGCTGACGCGGCTTCTAAGTCTTTAGTGTCCTCTATCACACTTAGATGGCATGCATGGCTGCGGTCTTCTGGAATTACAGATGATGCCAAGATGATGCTACTCACGTTACTTCACGGTACCGAAAAAGGACGGAGGACTCTGTCCTATCTTAGACCTGCGTCTTCTAAACACCTACATCCATCCAAGGCGTTTTCGCATGGTCACCCTCGAATCAGTCATCCCTCTTCTTCAACCAGGCGATTGGTTCATGGTGGTAGACCTTCAGGACGCATATTTTCATATTTCAATTCACAAGGTAAAGGTAAAGGTAAAGGTTCCCCTTGACATTTAGTCCAGCCGTGTCCAACTCTAGGGCGCGGTGCTCATCCCCGTTTCCAAGCCGTAGAGCCAGCGTTTGTCCGAAGACAGTTTCCGTGGTCACGTGGCCAGCGCGCCTAGACACGGAATGCCGTTACCTTCCCACCGAGGTGGTACCTATTTATCTACTCGGATTTGCATGCTTTCGAACTGCTAGGTGGGCAGGAGCTGGGACAAGCGACGGGAGCTCACTCCGTTGTATGGATTTGATCTTACGACTGCTGGTCTTCCGACCCTGCAGCACAGAGGCTTCTGCGGCTTAACCCGCAACGCCACCACGTCCCTCTCAATTCACAAAGATCATTTCAAATACCTTCGATTCTTTTTCATGGCCACATATCAATTCCGAGCCCTTCCATTCGGCCTTTGTACCACTCCAAGGACATTTACAAAATGTATGGCTCCAGTCGCTGCATACCTTCGTCTTCACAACATCACAGTGTTCCCATATATAGACGACTGGTTGATAGTAGCAAAATCACGCAGTGCAGCCATAAGGGACACTACCTTCATCCTACAGACCTTAGCAGAGCTCGGACTTCAGGTCAACCACAAAAAATCTCATCTACAGCCATCTCAAACAGTAGATTATATTGGAGCACATCTCGACTCTGTTTCCGCCAGTGTTTACCCCTCCAGAACGAATAATAAAATTAAGACATGCCATTCGCCCATTCTTAAGTTGCAGCACAGTCACCGCTCACCATACGCAGCACCTTCTAGGTTTGATGGCATCAACTACATCGACCATTCAGCATGCGAGACTGAAGATAAGGTCTTTGCAGGCATGGTACCTGTCTCAGTTCGACCCTCTGATAGACCATCCTTCCAAGCGTCTTCCAGTGACTCCAGAGTTGACTCAGCAACTAACCTGGTGGAGATTTGTTCCTCACCTTTTGGTAGGCCGCCCATTCAGGCCTCTCCAACTTACCGTACAAGTCACAACGGATGCCAGCCCGACGGGATGGGGGGCACACTGCGGTCATCAGAAGATCCACGCGCTATGGTCAAGCTCAGAAAAACTGCTACACATCAACTAGAGATGTTAGCAGTCATCAAATCTTTTCGAGCTTTCCAATTCCTGATAGCTGGTCGCGGGGTCCAAGTCATCACGGACAATATGACCACCCTGTATTACATCAACAAACAGGGTGGTACCCACTCCTTGCATCTTCTTTATCTAGCAATCCAACTATGTGAATGGTGTTATGACCACCACATCTTCCCAGTGGCTCTCCATGTTGCTACAGAAGACAACGAGGTTGCTGACCGTCTGAGTCGTCTAACCACCCAGACTCACAAGTGGGCCCTCAATGACAATGTCTTCTCTCATCTCTGCAGCCAGTGGGGGACACCAGGCCTGGACGTCTTCACCACCCAGAACAACACCAAGTGCAGCAGATACTGCTCCAGAGCGGGACGAAGGGAAGACTCTCTAGGCGATGCCTTCATGGTGGATTGGGACGACACCCTACTTTACCTGTTTCCACCCATTCCACTCATCCAGAGGACAATAATCAGGATCCGTCAACTAGATTGAGATGCCATATTAATAGCACCATGGTGGCCTCGTCAACCATGGTTCACCACTCTCAGGACCATGACCTCCGAATTTCTCAGGTTGCCACTTCAACCTTCCCTACTCACTCAGGATGAGGGTTGGATCTGCCATCCTGACCTCAGCTCTCTACACCTGACTGCGTGGAGAATTTTCCCAAAGTGGCTGAAGTCCTGAATAGACCAAGGAAACCATCAACTCAACTATTGTATTCCTACAAATGGAAATCCTTTATCAAATTTGCTCAATCACAGAAATTGCCCACAATTCCAGTTTCTTTGGATGCCCTCCTTAAGTTTCTTCGTTACCTGTTTGATCAAGGTTTGACTCATTCAACTTTAAAAGTTTATATTTCTGCAATAATTTCTTATCAACCTGAAGGGTCTGAAGCCTCCTGTTTGTTCTCTCATCCCACGTTAAAGAGATTTCTCAGAGGACTGCGAAATATGCGTCCACCTGTCCGACCTCCACTTCCCCAGTGGTCTCTCCAGGTCGTTCTTCGTGCACTTGGTCGCCCTCCATTTGAACCCATGGCTTCCACAAACTTCAAACTTCTGTCCATCAAAACATTGTTCCTTGTGGCGATAACCTCTGCACATCGAGCAAGTGAACTGGCTGCTCTTCGAGTTGATGATCCATATATTCAATTTTTCCCTGATAAAAAAGGTAAAGGTTAAAGGTTCCCCTTGACAATTTGTCCAGTCGTGTTCGACTCTAGGGGGCGGTGCTCATCCCCGTTTCCAAGCCATAGAGCCAGCGTTTGTCCGAAGACAATCTTCCGTGGTCACATGGCCAGTGCGACTTAGACACGGAACGCTGTTACCTTCCCACCGAGGTGGTCCCTATTTATCTACTTGCATTTGCATGCTTTCGAACCGCTAGGTTGGCGGGAGCTGGGACAAGCGACGGGTGCTCACTCCGTCGCGTGGATTCGATCTTACAGCTGCAGATCTATAGATCTTACAGCACAGAGGCTTCTGCGGTTTAACCTGCAGCGCCACCACGTCCCTTTAGGTTGTGTTATATCCCTGATGTGTCTTTCCTTCCCAAAGTGATTTCTGATTTCCACATTAATCAACCTCTAATTCTGCCAACGTTATTTCCCAATCCTTCGTCTGATGTTGAGCGCATGCTCCACTCCCTTGATGTGCGTCGTGCCCTTGCATTTTATCTTTCTAGAACCAAGGACTTCCGTGTTTCCCCCAGACTTTTTGTCTGTTTCCATGGCCCACGGAAGGGTTCTCCTGCCTCCTCACAGATACTCTCAAAGTGGATTGTCTCGGCCATTACACTGGCTTATGAATTGGCAGGCAAGACTCCACCAGAGGTGCTGAAGGCACACTCCACTAGAGAGGGATGGCGTCTACAGCTTTGTTGCATGGCATTGAAGTCCCTGACATCTGTCGAGCGGCCACGTGGTCTACACCCTCGACGTTTGTGACATACTATCGTCTCAATGTCAGGGCCAAGAAGGAGGCAAGTTTCGGAAGAGCTGTGCTGACTTCATTGTTGGCGTGACGGCCCTCCTTCTGGTAAGTGAGCTTGCTAGTCACCCATTTGTGTGGATTCACAGAGGCCACGAAGAAGAAAGAGAGGTTACTTACCTGTAACCATGGTTCTTCGAGTGGTCCTCTGTGAATCCACACATCCCGCCCAGCCTCCCCGCTGTCCGTCACTTGTTGTCTTGAGCTTTATGGGGGTCAGAGCTTTTGACAGCGGTGGACATTCGGAACTGAGGTAACGGGTGGGCGGAGCATGCTCACCACGGAGCAACGTCCTACTAATCACATCTTTTAAAACTCTAGAATATTCTGAGAAGTCCTGCACAGGCACAGTAAAACCCATTTGTGTGGATTCACAGAGGACCACTCGAAGAACCATGGTTACAGGTAAGTAACCTCTCTATTTCCCCTTTTTCAATCCTTCTCAATAATCCCACTATCTTCACTCTCTCTTACATCATTCTGTAACATCTCCTAGATAGAACACTTACCTCAGTATCTCCAGAGAGTTAAGGGGAGCCATGCAAACCTTCACCTTTTTACCCCTCTTGCCTTCTTCTTCCATGACTCATACAGGGCCCAGAGGCATCTCTCTGCCCAGGTCTCCTCTCCTTTCACCGCACCGCCATTGCCACACCCAGAAGAGCTGGAGACTTAGATGGAGTGAAAGGCACCACTGCCACGGTGGCAACAACTTTTCAATCCTGCCGCCATCTTGGGTGTCAGCATTCCCAGCTTGCGCCCCTTTCAGGCCTCTTTGAGCCAGATTAATGCTCCAGTCCAAAGGGCTGACATCAGTCCTCCAAAGATGGATGCAGCAGAGAAGAGAAAAACAAGCAAGAGCAGTTCTTTCAGAAGGGGTAGGAGTGATGTGTATGTATACAAGGAAAATCCACCTAAGAGTACAGAAATGACCAAGAGCTCTAGATTGCCTGCGATTCTGGTTCAGATTAAAATTATCTATCTGTGGGCCAAGAGGATTAAAATAAAACAGCATTGTGTATACCATACTTAATATAATAAATATAAAAATAATTTCAACTAAAAAAAATAGTGGCGACCCCCCCCCCTCCTGAAAACACTTCACTACCCCCTTGAGGGTCCCAGCCCCGAGGTTGGTAACCCATGGTCTAGCATCACTTTTTAAGTACCAAAGTATGGAATCATTGCATAGAACTGGTTTTCATGAGGAGGTGTGTGAGTACCTTCTTTTCTGGATGGAAGGAGTGTGACTACACAGACATAGCATAGTAACAATTCTAATGAGTAGAAAAATTCATCAATCTTACTTTTAAAACATCAAATGAATTGATTATTTTGTTTTGTTTGATGAGAATAATTACACATTTAGTACCCACATGTTAATTTTAACATGTTACTTCTGATGCCTGGAAGGAAGGAACCTTTCATGTGTGAATTAATCTGGTGCTAGGACTAGGATTTTTTTTTAAATTTAGCAAAATAACAGAAATGATACAAAAATGCTGCACTGACAAATGAGTAAGAGGTCAACATCTTCTCAGTGCAGCAGATCGCACAGCTGGGTTGCAAGCTGACAGAACATGCAAGACCACTGTATAACAACTGAAAAAGGGATCAATGGACCATTGTTACCTTCCAATTATTCTGTTAAGAAACAAAACTCTTCATTCTCTGAATTCTGTAGATACCTTTTTCTCACTCTCTCTGTCTTCAGTGAGGGAAATTCCCTCTGCTTGTTTTTGGTTTGTGGTGTCATCATTTTGTTCCAGCCAACAAGCCATGGCTCATGCCTGTAAATTAGGACTGGAAGCCTGGTTTAGATCCCAGATTTGTTTCCTGGCCTGCAAATCAGATAAATAGCACATCAGGACTTGTTTGAAACTAGGGAAGAATTAAGGAAATTGCCATGGAGGTGTGATGGACTGAGGAGAGCAGGAGCCTGTGGGTGTGGTACAGTGCCAGACCAGCTTTTACAAAGCATCTCCATTTGGTTGCCTAGAGGCGATCTTTATCATCCTGGAGCTACTAATTAGGCCTATTGTAAAATAGATAGAATTTGGGACCAAACAGTGGTCATGTGGGGAATCCAACACAGGATCTGTTGGAGTCCTGCCCTTTTCTTCTAAGTAGCTTCAGGAGTGTGTTTACCTTTTGTAACTGATCTAGTGAATTCTTTATTGGCATGCATTTTAAAATTAATACATAATAAAACTAGGAAGTAGTGCTTGGAAAGAAGCTTTTTAATGGTTAATTTCCTCCTATTTCTCTAAAAATACCAGTGTAGGCATCCCTCAGTCTCGAGAGACTATGGTAACATGCTCTGAATAGAGGTCTTGGAACAATGTCTAGTGTGGCTGAGAAGGCTTATCTAAAAATAAAGGCATGACATTTTGACCTGTATTTTCTTCCTGGTATGACTGAACACTGCAAGACTGAGCAGGGCTGTTAATAATTGAACCTTTTGGAAGCCATTAATTCATGGTGTCATTATAAGTTGGAAGTGACTTTATAGCATATAACACATACATGACTAAGCACAGCTTTTGACAGATAATGTAGATCAAAGAAATGGCATGGAAAAACGTGTTAAACCCCCCTTCCCTCTAGTTCCATTAGGTGCTCCTTTTACCAGCTCTGAAAAAATGCAAAACGTACGGAATAATCAGATCAGATAACTCCTATGTTACATCTCTTTTGGTCCTTGCCAGTTGATTCACAATGGGATATCATGAGACTTCCAGTCTGTGGGGAAAAAAAAAAGATAGGAAGCTGCAATATGTGCTAAATTGTAAAGGTAATTGTATGGAAAATTACATTATTTGTCTCCAGTTTTTAAGGTCAATTTTTTTTTTCATGTTCATCAGAAGCCTTGGGAGACAAAGTTTCCTGTGGATTCATGTCATGAGTTTTAAATTTCAGATATCTGGATCATAAACATTCTACTAGTATTGGTATCAATGCCTTTTCCTTAAAGTGGAAAGAAGAAAGAATTGTGTTTGTTTATGGGGGACTATTTTTGTTCTGTTTCTTAGCAGTACCAATCACATTAAAAATGGAAATCTTTCTATAATTGGTGGCATTATGAGCTTAGATTTAATCATAGCAGAAGGCTAATGCAAGCCTTGTTCTTTTGGTCTTATTAACTGATCTACCTTCAGTATGCAATTTGAGTTTAGTATAAGAGCATCTAGTAAATCTATATTTAATTAAAAGGAAATAATAATGGCCAGATCCTTAAGTTTATTTGAGGAAAGTTCTAACAGTCTTGTGGTATATTTTTCCAGAAGTTAATTAGATCATCTGTTGTTCCCATCATACAATTCTTGTTCACACCATATCTCATTTGCTCATGGTTGCTTTCCTCATATCTTTCTTTGTATCTGAAATGAATGATTAGCTATACAATGTGAGGATTAACCCAGAGTACCTAGAAGGGGTCATGTTATTCCACTTTTCTGGGTCAAATTATAAGCTATTGAGTTGCCACAGGTTCACAATATGGATTGAAAAGAATTTTGTTGCATTTATAAATATCAACAGAAGTATCCATTTTGCACCCATTGTTTGTGAGACAAAATGCACCCTACATTTAAAATCTTCACCCATCAAGACTGTGTGTTTTAGATAAATAAAATATACCTAAAATATACATAAAACTATACATACATTTTTAAAATGTAAATGACTAAAATGTGTAGATTTGAAAAGTATACTCGAACATATTTTCCAATTGGACAAATGTGTAAAAAATGCATCAATTACAAAAGCATAGAAAAATGTGTACTTTTAAAATGCATAGAGAATGTTTCACATGAGTTCTCTTTAAATAAGAAAAACAAAAGTCTCAGAACCCAACATAAAAGAAGAACAGGGTGAGAATGCTGGTCCATTTCAGGAACAATTTTATTACACGACCCCCTGTTTGTGTGAAGTAGGTCTATTCTACTGTGTGATTCCCAACAGCCATTTGCTATGTAGTGTGCACATCCTTCATACAGGCATCCATCTGAGCAGCTAATCATCTGGTGCATCCTGCCATGTGTTAGGATTAATGCTAGTCTGTCTCTCTTGCTTTTAACAATCACTTGCAGGGGTGAGAGTAAACACAATTTGCTTAGCAGTGTAGCCAGATGGTATAATTTCAGCTCTGACATGGTTGCACAGGCTGCATGGTAAGATTATGAGCAACCATCATATAGTAAATGGTCATCTGTAACCATCCTCATTAAATTTTACATAACTGGTGTGAGTCAAAACAAACAGACAAGCAGTTCCAAATGTATGTGGAAATCACAGTTTGATTAACAGTTTGAATCTGGCACAGGATCATCAAATGCTTCCAGTTGAAGTAGTTTTACTAGGGACAGGTGTAAGATCCACAAATGAACCAACAAATAGCAGTAATACAGTAACCTGGGATAGAAGAATCGAGTTAACAAATTGCCAGAATTCTGCTTACAATCTATGAATATATTTTGGACAATAACACTGGAACACAAAAACACATTGCTTGATGTGTTGATGCAGTGGTAATGCTTATCCTCTTCCTAGGATCCATTAGGAGGCTTCAGATGGGCAAATCTAGCATGTAAATTAAAACGCAAGATGTGTTGGCATTGCCACATATTAACAGAAATGCTCATTACCCCTGCTTGGATTCTACCATTTGCCAATAGCTGATGAAGACAACTGGTTTTGCAGCTGGGACATTTGGGGGAAAGGATTTGCTGTATCTGCATCTTGCAAATTACTGCTGCAGCTACCTTGGCATGGAGTGCTGTCTTCTGTAGGTAGCAGTAGTTTTGCCAGGTCAGACAAATGGGACCATAATGTTGGCTTAAAGCAACCAATGCTGTCCAGAATCAGAATTTGTTTACTTTACATCTGCACTGACAGGCAGGATTCCATCCTTCTATGTTGACACCCAAATGTTTCTGCTCTCTATCTCTGACACACATGCATGTTTCCCAACTCACAGGTCGGAGCCAGAAATATTTGTTTCTGAATGTTACCGAAATATAAAGTGTTCTGTTGACATAAACCTTATCCATTTGAAAGAGGCTTTAAACTGGAAAATTCCTTGAAAGCAACAGTGAGCTACTTGTTGTTGTTCTTTGAGGGGGTATGCTGAATAATAGTGCACTGGATCCAGACCAAATTATCTGCGGCTGGGTCCTAGCGAAACCGGTGGTACTTAAGTTAATAATCACTTATTTTTTCTCATTGATTTCCATGAGCCTTAAAGCATGAGTAATTTGCTCTGGATCTAGCCCAATAATACAATGAGGGAAGTCACTTAGCTTGATTAGAGTGCTGCAACGTCTGGGTAACAAAAGACAAGGAACATTCTACAACCAGTCTCTATTTTCTATGTATCTGACTGCAGCTCTGTTAGATATATGACTGGTTTGATCAAAACATTCTCTCAACTCAACCTATTTTCATAAGAGAGACAAAAAAATAGAGCTTGCGCATTCAGATTTCAAAATGTGTTTGTTTACAGGACGGTATGTTTAGAAGGGTGAGGATTTCAGACAATGTCTCAAGCCTTAAAACTAATAAGTCTTTCCACAGATCAGCATGGGTGGAAGGAACGGAACTTAATGCACTCATAGTGTTATATCGTGCTGTGAGGTTTCTAATCCATGGAAAACTGAGTAGTACTTCTAACAAGGCATTACTAGAACCCCAAGACATGAAGTATAAGAAAAGAAAATTTGAATCTCAGTAAATTATATAGCAAGCCTGGACAACATGTATGGCTAATTCAGCAGCCCAGAAAGTAGCCTTTACAGAACTTTCATGCCGATGCCCAGTGGGAAGAAGGCACATACAGAATAATATGTGGGTGAGGACCAGAAAGGTATAATGATATTCCAGTAGAGCACAGTTGTGAGTGAAAGGAAGTTGAGTAGGGAGAGTCACATTTACTTATCTCTGACCCTAAAGGTGACTACACCTCGGCATCACTGGCATTAGCCATAAACATAGGTTAGACTGGGCACAATTTCTTGTTAGAACTGGAGTTGTGACTTGCTTAGTACTACTAATGGCAAAATGGAGGAGGATCTAAGCCTCTCTTATCGAGGCTAATATCATACTGCACTTCAACCAACTCTAACTTCCTGTTTCATAAACTCTATTAATCTTTGCATTTCTTTTATTATATTCCATTGTCCCTTGCTGCTTTGTTCTGTGGGCCAGCTGTATGTGATAGAAGGCCTTTCCCCTTCCTTCTGATTTATTCAGGGAGAAGTTGGCAAAGCTGCTAGTCCTTCACTCCTGAGGGGGAGAATGACAGAGAGGCTTCATTGCCGCTAGGTCACTTGAGGAACGTTCCTTCATCCTGGCTGCCAAATAACTCCTCAGGAAACAGCTTGGCTGCAGGGCCTCTGCTTTGGCAAGTGTCTGGAATTAATTTCCACATTGGAGGGTGTTCCTCAGTCTTGCATCTTAAGAAAGCAAGAAATCCTTGGAGAGTTAAAGAATTGTCTGTACACAGCTATCTTTTGCTATATTTTTCTTTAAAAAAAACCCAGAGCATGCCATTCTTTCTTCCTATGATAAATGGATTTTGTGTTTCATTTGATGGTTGTCACATGGATAGTTCCTACAAAATTCCCTTGATATGATCAAAATTGTGTTGTGTCTAAAGATATTATTTGAGCCCAGATAAGTGCTTTTCATCATCCCCCGCTCAGAAGATGTAATATTTAAATCAGCCTGGAAATCATCTTATCTCATTTAATTGTACCAATCATATGATGGTTTGGTCGTGTCAGAGTCTGAACCTTTATTCTTGAAAAAGAATTAGATTGAATTATAGTTCCAACCCTACCCATTAGTTGCCATCAGATTTATAATTTTTTAAGAAGTTACTTTCTCTGTTCCTCAAAAGTAACCAGAATAGTCACTGATATTTACTTTTAAAGATTCTAAATGCTAAAAGCTCCTAGTCGGTGATACAAAACAAACTCTCCTCTGATCTACTTCATCGTAATCTTATAAGTCACAGTGATGCACCATGAAGTAGCACAAGGTACTTCATGAACCAGTATGCGAACCATGTGATCTCCTACCATTTAGTGAGGCTGTGACATAATAACAATGAAAGTAATGTATAGTTGTACTACAAAAGAGTGAAATTATCCCTTATCAAGTTATAGCCATAATCTAGTTTACTCCTCCTATGTTTAAATTGATCTACATTTACTTAGTATAATCTATGACTGTCCTATGGCGACAGCCTTTTCTGACTGCATAGGTCCCTTCTCCTCCCCCAACTTGATGCTCTCCAGATGTGATTGACTACAATTCCCATCCTCCTCAGCCAACCATCACTGAAATATTAACTAAATCCAGACCAATCTATTCCCTTCACCATAAATAAAGGTATAACAATATTACAACTGTAATTTAACAAGTTATAACCCCCTCCTTTGGAGAAGTGGCTCTAATGATTACAAGTTACTTTTATAATTAAGTGGTCTCACTAAGCAGTGGATAAGAAAAATCATCCCATGGCCCAAATGCTGGCTTGTGTTGTGCCCCATGCCTTATTGTGGAGGCGGATGAAATGATGAGGTGGATCAGAGGAGTGTGCTTCACACCATGAGCCAGCTTACAGCATTCAGATGTTTTTTTAAAAAAAGGTGATTTAATGAGTTAATTTTGATAAATGAGAATATAAATAATTTCTTCTAATAGTTACAACAACCATGGAAACAAAGTACTTTGGGAAGACTTGGAACTAATTACTTTTAAAAGTAACTTTCTGAGCTTTGTGAAGCACTAACTATTGAGGTTGAGCCAGGATCATGGGAAACCATACAGAAGGTACTACTGCACTCTTATCAATGAATTATCTTTGACCTCCTGGCATTTTTATTGGGTAGGGAAACAGATCAGTGGGGGTTGGTCCAAGTCCCAAAATAAGTTTCTACTTTGCCTAATTATTCCTAGAACTAATCAAATCTGGGACTCAAATTTGATTACATTTAATCTATATGGATATACGGAATAATGTTTGACAACATCTGTAAAAGCTTCCTAATTAGCCCCTAGATTAAGTCCCATACCCATTGTTACCCTTTTACCTCTTCATACATGACATATTTCTTGCATTAGTATCATTTCCATGCCAAACTGATCTAGCAGGTGCTTATGTCTACTCCAAAGGTTCAGCATATGGTGTATTGGGTGTTTTGAAAATGAAAGTTAGTATATTCTCACACAGACTACCTTTTTCTCCATGAAATTCTCCATTTTCTTCAGCATAGGAGGAGGAGGAGGAGGAGGAGGAGGGAATCTTCCCCCTTTTCTTTCTGGCAGCTTCCTTCTCCTTTGAGGACAGTATGCCACTTCTAGGCACTACAGTTTCAGAAATGTTAGGCAAAAGAAAGAAAGAAAGAAAGAAAGAAAGAAAGAAAGAAAGAAAGAAAGAGAAAGAAAGAAAGAAAGAAAGAAAGAAAGAAAGACAAAAACATTGTGGCACCTAAAAGACTGCTATATTTTAATGTGAGCTTTCGTGGACAAGTCCACTTCTTCAGACCATGAAAACTCACATTAAAATATGGTGTAACACTGTCCACTTCTATGGGGCTATTTGCTTACTTAGATATTTATTGATGAACCTTGCAAACACAATTTCATAGAATGAGTATTTCCTTATTCACAGTTACGTAACAGACAACATGAGCAATTATAATAACAACAAAATGCTACAATTTGTGTACCCAGGTCCTAGGCCACAGCACCAATATATAAGTTGCTTGTAGAATTGCAAAGTTCAAGTTTCTCTTTGAATTCAAATAAAAATCCAAGACATCTTCCTCAACTGGCTTGGGTGTCCAATACCTAGATGAATCAGCTCCAGATATGGAATCTTCAAAACCCTAAAATAAAATATGAATACCTTATACAAAGCAGTTAGTCTTTAAGGTGCTACGTCATATTTGTCATCTTTTGTTTTGCCTGATATGCTAGTAAAGAATAACACGGCTACCTCTTCTAAAATTTTCAAAAAATTATGTCAAGAGGTGGAAGAATTGGCAAAGAAAGACATATTAACTTTGGAAAGGAGAAGGTTAGATGAGAAGACAAGAAAGCAGCATTCAGACTTCCTTTGTGATATTTTAGAGAACAGGGTACCACCCAGTTAAGTGGAAACTGCAATTTGACCTGTTTGAGCTTGGAACAGATTTCCACAGGAGCTTATGGGTTGTTCTTCACAGTGACAGTGCTGAAATGGGTGTTGCAATGCAGATCCTACACTGGGCAGAGAGTTTGCTAAGCTGATCTCATGTCATTCATCCTAGAAGGATATGAGTTCAGCTTGGTGAACTCTCTGCCCAGTGCAGGATCTGCATTCTGTGCTGCATCATATGTGCATAATTACCAAGGTGTAAACCTCATAAATATGACAAGACTTGAGCCTTATTCAGGCATAATTAAATCCAGTTTCTTCAACACACTGTGAGGTGAGCACCTAAATCTGCTCCGCTCCTCCAAAGAATCTGAAGAGTAGAGTTCCTGATTGCATGTAGATTTTATGCATGAGAAAGAATTAAGATTTTCCAGGGTTACTGCTTGTGTGCAGAGCCTGTATATGAAAAGAAACTTCAACAACAGAAGGGGCAAGGCTAGGTTCTCCTGTTTAACCATGTTTAGGAAACTGCTTTTAATAACACCTGAATAGGACTTGAATTCTGAGAAATGGAATTCTGCCATAAAGTGGTAGAAACCAGTACAGGTGGGTAGCCTGAGTGCTCATGATATATTCAAGGCTAAGACAGCCAACGCAGGACAGAACTTGACTCCAGGGTCACAGCTGTGGGAATCCAGTTCCAAGAGCATAATAAGCAATGCCTGCACCCTCCTAGTCAGCCCTTAGGCTAACAGTTGTGCCTTTGTCTTCATTGCATATGTATCTCTTGAAGGGGATATTGAATGTGATGAACCAAGATCGCTCTAGGCAAATTATATAACATATCCGCCTCGCAAGCTCACGTAGCCTGTCCTTTCGCTTTATGCGCGAGTAGGTTGCTAAATTGTTCTCTGAGGGGAAATCAGATGCCTAAAAAAAGTTGCTCTGTGTACAGGCTAGCTCCAGCACCTGACCGTCCACTGGTTAAGTAGATCAAGAATACAATTACTGTATAAAGCTTCTGACACTGTAGTAGGAAGAACACAGTTTTGCACACGTGTGCTCTCTCTTATTCTTGCAAATGTAATAATAAACTTTAATTGTGTGTGTTATGCGCTGTCAAGTCACATCTCACTGAGAGTGACCCTAATAAGGGTTTCAAGGTGTGTGATATACTTGAGGACCGGTTTTACCAGTGCCACTCCCTCCTCAGTGAGTTTCCATGCTGGAGCAGGAATTTGAGCCCAGGTCTATCCACTACATCATACTGGTTACCCTGCCTAACTTTAATTACAAATAGTCAAAATAGGAGTCCCATGTAAGCATTATGCCTCAAATTGGAATCTTCCCCATTTTCTTTCTGGCAGCTTCCTTCTGCCTATGAGGACAGTATGAGATGCTAAAACTGAACTGGCCAGTTTTATGCCATGATGGAGCATGGTAGTCCCACAAAATGCAACATGAAATCCTTTGAACTGATGTGTGCCACATAGCAATTCAAGGCTCAGAAGCCTTACTGGGGAGAAATCAGGGAGTGTAACCACCAGAAAATGGGCCGGTTATTTTTCCGAATAACGTCTTCGTGGTAAAGATTATGAGGGTTAGTCCAATATACATAATGGGCACCAAGTTAGGAGGAAGTTGAATTAGTGGAGAAGGTATTCTCGAAGGCTAGTGGAGAAGGGTTTGTACACAAGTCTTCCTGCTCCAGAATTTGTTACATTCTTTATATTTATTTATAGAAAGCGCATGTTGTCATGAAGAAGTAGAACAGAAGAAAAGGAGCTTCTGTCAGTGAAATAAGATTGGCATTTCCATTCATAGCAGTATTGTTCCTAAAGGCACTACTGTGCTTCGTTGCGTAGTACATACATGGAAGAAATAACTAAGACATTTTGAATAGGCTGGATGTTTTTTCTTCCTATCAAAGGAATCAGAAGCAATTCAATATTATTTTTAGAAATGCTTAGAAACTGAAACACACTGAATTTGCCAAATTGATCAGAAGTACCAAAAGTACCCTTAGTTGCTACTCTCGACCAGGAACCACGCCTGTTCTTCATGCATAAACAGAAAACACATCTTTCCTTCCATAACTACACAGGGTATGTTCACTTCCCTGAGTTTGGAATCATTAGACAACACACCCAGTACAGAATTTGTTGGTCATTGGCATTTGTGAGCAATGCATTACTTAAAAGTCACAAGTAGTTGCAATTTGTTTTTTTAATTGTTTAAGTTCCTCCCAGTCCTCCCAAAATGTAGTATTTTTGCAATATTAAATCAGCAATCATATATATATGGCCTATTGTGCTAGGGCTCGATCACACGTGCCAAAAGAACCCCAGTTATATCAATTCTGCCATTATTTAAATAGCTTTATAAATTTCTGTTCATTTGACTCATGGGTAACATTGATTAATTTGGCCAGCCAATTGTTATTGCTTTTTCACTTTGCCGGCATGGTTGTGTTAAAATGTGGCAATCCCTGTATCACTTCAATCCTTACTGTTTCAATATGTGTGAACGTTGCTGACTATTTACTTTGCGAATTGGTCGGAGTTTGGGGCATCATGGCCACTGCGGTTGTACCCTTTAAATTTTCTTTTTTAATAATCAATAAATTGCTTAGTATCCATGGAAAGTTATCTCAACAGCAGCAGCAATACTACAAATGCATTGCTCAGAAGAAGACAGCCTCTCCCCCTCCCTTGCGGGTTTAAGGAAGGAAAGGGGAAAGAGCGCTTCAGCAGAGAAAACGCCATTTCCTGCTTGGAATTGTTTGAGGGGAGAAAGAAAGGGATGTCGCATTAACCCCCCTCCCCCTTTGTTTAAAACCCTGTATCTTCACAATACTTTCTAAGTCTTTTAAAACCCATTTCCTCTTTCTAACACTGTTCAAAGGATGAAAGAAAAATGACACCAAAGAACTGAGAGGGAGAGATATGCAGGGAAATAAGGAAAAGGGGATGAGTGAGTAATGGAGGGAAGGGAAAAGGGGAGGAAGAAAGACAGAAAGTGGGGAGAGAAAAATGGAAAGTGAAGAAAGTAATTGGGAAGTTAAAATTAAAAAGGGAAGGAAGGGCTGCAGGTAACCTACAATATACCACTAGATTGCACATTGACTAACAGTTGGATGTGACAGGAAAATAAGGATATATCACTTATAAATTATATTTTTTAAAAGAAAATTTTAGGGCAGTTGGGACCCAGAAACAGGATGGCAAATGTATCGATTTATATGAGATGGCACATGTAACCTATAGAACCAGTACAAATATCAAGAAATGTAGCAATTGAACTGACAGCCATGTGAATGGGTCCAGTGATATATATACCACGTGACTACATACAAATATATCAATACAAAAAAGGATAAAAAAAATAAACTATTACAAGGGACGTGGTGGTGCTGCGGGTTAAACCGCAGAAGCCCCTGTGCTGCAAGGTCGGAAGACCAGCAGTCGTAAGATCAAATCCACGCGACGGAGTGAGCTCCCGTCGCTTGTCCCAGCTCCTGCCAACCTAGCAGTTTGAAAGCATGCAAATGCGAGTAGATAAATAGGTACCACCTCGGTGGGAAGGTAACGGCATTCCGTGTCTAGTCGCGCTGGCCACGTGACCACGGAAACTGTCTTTGGACAAACGCTGGGTCTACGGCTTGGAGACGGGGATGAGCATCGCGCCCTAGAGTTGGACACGACTGGACTAAATGTCAAGGGGAACCTTTACCTTTACCTATGTAATTAGGCCCTTAATTCATTTAAATGTGAGAATGTCATGCCATATTAATAAAAGAGCAACAAGTAAGATTGGTACTTTTAATGCATTTCTGCCCCACCCCCAAGTTCTGTCCATTGTGACTCTATTCATACTTGCTCTGAAGAGTCCCAGATGGCGTGTGAGGGTGGCCGAAAACCCTGCATGCTTGCACTGTGTTCTAGAAATGACACTTTGGATCTAGGCCTTTCCTGGAGAGTCCCAGGAGATTTTTCTATGCTCTTAAGGGAAACTTAGAATTCTGTTTGATAAGGAGGCAAGTTGCCCCTAACGGTTTTAATTATGAAGAATAGTATGCTGGCCCTGGGACATACTTAATTTGCCTGGGGAAACATATGATAGTGAAGACTGCTATTAGCACACCCTGTGATTCTGTACTTGGTATGCCCTCTATGAATTTTTTTTCAAAGAGCCTGTGTACTTTCAAAGGCAAATTTCTAACAAGTGAATATGCTAAGTATTTATCTTTATAAAGATGATTCCTATTAATTTCTCAACCAGACAGGTTCAGTGTTGTTTCTGAAAATAATCGTATTATATTGCTTCCAGCTGTACTGGTGCATTATATTGGAGATATAAATTGGATCTTTAGACATATTGTCTCAGTGTTTCTTAGTGACAGCAAAATGATTCCAAACTCTAATGAAGGGCAAGATACTAAATGAACAGAAACAAATGCTGCAGTTTATTTACAGACAGGTGCAGGTTCCACGTGTTCCTTTTTAACTGGTACAGGACTGCAGTGTAGGAGCACAAATGAACCCAAAGTGTGGCAGTTTGGTCCTAGGGATAGGCATTTAGTATTATAAAACACCTAACAGTCAGTTTTGCTTTAATAATTGGCATTCATTCCAGCTAAAGGTTAAAGCAGAAGAAGAGACAGGACCCTTATGGCATGTCTCACACATTATGATTTCTGTATTATGGGGTTATGGTTACAGGGCACCACTGCGCTTTTGCAATACAACAAGCCTGTTCAGTATGGTGAGATCACAACATCTTTGTACAATCCACCATCACCATATTAGGAGTGCCATTTGCCTCTTCCTTCCCTCCCCCTTGCCAAATTCAAGATCTTAATGTTGACATACAAAGCCCATAATAGTTTACAACCTTGCTACTTGTCAGAGTGCCTCTCCCTGAGATCTACCGCCCTTACCATCCGCACCTCCCAAGCACAGATGTTGTGGATGGCAACCCCAAGGGAGGCCAGGAAATCTACAACTAGGAACTGGACCTTCTCAGTGGTGGCTGCCTGCTTATGGAATGCACTACCAGTGGCGGTGCATTGGGCCCCCTGCCTCCTAACATTTAGAAAGCGTTTTAAAACATTGTTTTTAAGAGAGGCATTTCAGGATATCCTCCCTTCATAACTGCTGTTATTCTGGTTTATTTCTCCCTTTCTCAGATTTATTGTTGCAGTCTTGGGTTTGGCAGGAGCTGTTTATATAATTTTGTGGCTTGTCTGTGTGATGGGTTCCTGTCTTTATGTGTTATTGATGTTGGAAACTGCCCAGAGTAGTGGCATGGCACTAGATAGTGTGGTATACAAATGTAATGAATAAATAAATACTGAGTAATTCTTCATGTGTTCCTTTAGTGGCATGGAAGCAATGAAAGCAGCGGCCAGAAGTTCTAGTTAGGGCAATCCAGTGATAGCAGATGGGAGGAGAGCAGAGACATACACTCACAGAGGCACATCTCTACTGAAGTGCTTTATGACATGTTTGGTGGTGGTGCCATGCACACACCCCAGAAGGGAATGACGGAACATCTCACAGAAGTGGATCCAAATAAGGGATTCCTTCATTGAAATGAGGCAAGGGTACCTCATTTCAATGCCTCTTTAATTTTTCTGCCTCTTTAATTGTGCTCTGTGTAAGGTCCCACACAAAGTAGTGGTGTGCATAATTTGGAGCTGTGAAAGTTGAACATGATGCTGCCTTTTGGTAGCAGAAAACAGCTTAAAACCCTCACGTGGATTCAATCTTTATTAATTCTTCCTTACTTTTCCTTAGATGTTTTTGTTTGTTTACATTGCAGTTTTTTATTTTCATTGTAATCCTCTCTCTGCCTCCATTTCTTATCCTTTTCCTTTTCTCGTCCTACCTTTCCTCCTTCCTCCTTCCCCCCAATGTCCTTATAATAGGAAAGTGATGATTCAGCAGGCAAAGATAAACTGTATGATCTGTAGAGGAGCTGGCTATGTTCAGCCTCTGGTTAGAGATTTATACTGAATTTATCTTGAAGAACTGGATTTATAACCTTGCGTAGATTTATGTATACCTTAGCTTGGTTATAATGACTTACGGTTTGGTAACCACCTGATTGGATTATTATAATGTGTTATGTTGTGAACCTGTCCTTACTGACACATGGAAGCTTCAATAAGGTGTGAATGCAGACTCTGAAGGTGATGAGTAGTTGAAGTATAGCAAGTCTTGAAAAATCCTGTTGGCTGCTTATTCATTTGTGAGCCAATTTAATGACTCTGTACTTACTGTAAACCCTTAAGTGACTTAGGATTGAAATGCCTTAAGAAGAATCTCTTTTTGTATGGTTCTGCTCCTATACTAAGATCTTTAGACAACATCCTCTTCTGAGTAGTATTACTTAGGAAGGTAATGCTATGTTTTTATAAGGAAGATGGTATTTTCTTGGCAGCCCAATTTTCATCCCCATCCCACCCCAAGTTTTGACTGGTGTCTGTGTTACAGTCTCTCTGATACTACCTCAGGACATACTTATTTACACAGGCTTTTTAGATGGGTTCTTTTGCTTCTAAATGCAGTGGTATGGTTTTGTTGTCTCTCAGTTCTATGTAAGATTATAAAACACTCTTTGCTTGTCTGTTTACTCACAAAACCCTGTTTGAATGAGTAACACACCAGAGTTGCCTCAGTTGATGCTACCCACTTTAAGGGAGGAGACTGGCCAGTGTTTTCTGGTGCTGATGATGCCTCCTTCACAAAGAGAGACTGGTCATTTTGACTTCATAATGATGATGATGATGCTTTCCTGAAGCAAAGGGACCAATGTACCTGCATGTTAATGCTGTTAACCTAAAGGAGAGAAACTGGCTGTTTTGCAGTGGAATGGCTATTTTGTTGAAGCAAGGGAAGACATCTTAGAAAATATAGTAATTTTAAAATCTTTTGTAGTGTATTTTAGAACCTCTTAGATTTTTATAGAGACCAAATTGCTAACATGCGCTGGATTATGTAGAAAGCCAGAGAGTTCCAGAAAAACATCTACTTCTGCTTCATTGACTACGCAAAAGCCTTTGACTGTGTGGACCACAACAAACTATGGCAAGTTCTTAAAGAAATGGGAGTGCCTGGCCACCTTATCTACCTCCTGGGAAATCTATATGTGGGACAGGAAGCAACAGTTAGAACTGGATATGGAACAACTGATTGGTTCAAAATTGGGAAAGGAGTACAACAAGGCTGTATATTGTCTCCCTGCTTATTTAACCTATATGCAGAATACATCATGCGACAGGCAGGACTGGATGAATCCCAAGCCAGAATTAAGATTGCCGGAAGAAATATCAACAACCTCAGATATGCAGATGATAGCACTCTGATGGCAGAAAGTGAGGAGGAATTAAAGACCCTCTTAATGAGGGTGAAAAAGGAGAGCACAAAAATGGTCTGAAGCTCAACATCAAAAAAACGAAGATCATGGCCACTGGTCCCATCACCTCCTGGCAAATAGAAGGGGAAAATATGGAGGCACTGACAGATTTTAACTTCTTGGGCTCCATGATCACTGCAGATGGTGACAGCAGCCACGAAATTAAAAGACGCCTGCTTCTGGGGAGGAAAGCGATGAGAAACCTAGACAACATCTTAAAAAGCAGAGACATCACCTTGCCGACAAAGGTCCGCATAGTCAAAGCTATGGTTTTTCCAGTAGCGATGTGTGGAAGTGAGAGCTGGACCATAAAGAAGGCTGACCACCGAAGAATTGATGGTTTTGAATTGTGGTGCTGGAGGAGACTCTTGAGAGTCCCCTGGACTGCAAAGAGAACAAACCTATCCATTTTGAAGGAAATCAACCCTGAGTGCTCACTGGAAGGACAGATCCTGAAGCTGAGGCTCCAATACTTTGGCCATCTCATGAGAAGAGAAGACTCTCTGGAAAAGATCCTGATGTTGGGAAAGTGTGAGGGCAAGAGGAGAAGGGAACGACAGAGGACGAGATGGATGGACAGTGTCATCGAAGCTACCAACATGAATTTGACCCAACTGCGGGAGGCAGTGGAAGACAGGAGGGCCTGGCGTGCTCTGGTCCATGGGGTCACAAAGAGTCAGACACGACTTAACGACTAAACAACAACAAAGATTTTTATTTGTGTTGTTCAACACTACTATTCCATTTAGGAGGAATATTCATTATATGATCATTTTTTAAAAAAACTGACCAAGTGCTTCATGTTTTTTCTTTCTTTTTTAATTTCCCAAAATAAACAAAACTTAACCACAAAAACATAAACTAAAATACAAACGTACCTCACAATATATCATGCTCCTTTACCACCCTCAGGATTTTTATCTATTTATCTACTTATTACATTGAATTGTTTTATATTTTGCACTACATACCCCATCTCTCTCCAGAAATATAATGATTCTTGTGTTGGAGTATAATCTCTCTTTTTTGTTTACAAATATGTTTTAAGAAAGTATTCTGTATCTCCTTAAAACAATTAGTTTTCAATATTTCCTTTCTAACTTTCAATTCACATGCTTCATATTTTCTACAGGAGGGCCTTCTCTTTAAATTCTTTTTTAAAAAAATAAGTCTGGAAAACCTACCCAATTTCTGGATGGAATATTTTTGGATCAGTGATTCGCAGTCTTTAACTCTCCAATAGTTGTGGGTTTTTTTTGGCTCAGCTTCAAGACTTCCTGGCTATTGCTTTTCCTTATTGGGGCTTTTGGGTACAGATGTAACAAATAACTGCAAATTTTCTCACTTTCAATTTTAAAAAAAGTATGTCTGCCCATAGAGACAACCTGTCTTTTCTCTCCTGCACAAGACCAAAGAGACCAGGGTGGAGGTGGTGGTTTTGGAGAGCAGGAAATTTAACAAATGAAAGTGGCTTTATGCAAAGATCTCTGTATTATTATTATTTTTGCACAAAAACACTGTGGTGCTTTTTTAAAAACAAAACACAAGGTTCTTGTGCAAAATGCAAGTTCTGATTTTTTTTTCTTCTAGAAGGCCTTAGATGTGAAAATGCACAAAAGCTCTCATTACCTTGTCCAGTGTAGAGGAAACCTTTTAAATTTATTATTCTCAACTGTGAAAATAAGATTTACATCCATCCCTACTTCTGGGAATTGAAGTACAACACATCTGCAGGGCCAGATATGGAGGACTTCTGTTTTAAATTATTTCAAAGCTCAAAGTTTCCCAGCATTTTGCCTACATTGTTCAATTTACAAGTAATAATAATAATTATGTGCCATCAAGTCAATGCTTTTTAGGGTTCTCCAGGTAGAGAATACTCAGAAGTGGTTTACCCTTCCCTTCTTCTGGAGACGCTGTGGGACTGTGCAGCTTGCCCAAGGCCACACAGGCTGGCTCTGCTCACAGGAGGCACAGTGGGGAATTGAACGCCCAAACTCTACTTAAACCACTAAGCTATCCAGCCAGCCATTTATATGCTTGCTTAATAAGGAAGATCTTGTGTTTCTGTGATGCAGCATTTGGCTTTTTCCCTCTTTTTGTTCAATCTGTCAAATGCAAGCTATTATGAAAGAGTGCTACTAAAAGTGTCAGATTTACCTTCATACCAAATAGCATTATCAAATGACTTGGATATCTGTCTTTTAATGAACCTTGAAAGGCCTCTGAATAATACATATTTCTTAAACAGAAAATGTCTGCTACTTGAGGTCTAATATCATGCTGTTTCCTATGGCTGGAAGAAATTTTGCCTCCGCTAAAATTCAGGGGGCCATCTTTCCTCAATAAGAATACAATGCTACACAGAATTGCACTACTGAGATGTGTAAAAGAGTTAATTTATCTGTCATGTAATGCACATTTATATTACATATAACTTTTAACCCATTGTTTGGATTGTTCCATGTGTAATGTCTGCATCACACATCTGTGTCATTGATGTGAAGCACAGCTAATACAGCTTGTCATCCTAAAATTAAACTTACAAATACCTATAAAAATAAGAGAGTGTACAGGATTTTTCAAGTTTTCATTTAATATATCTCTTAATTTCATTCAGCTTCTAGCCTTAGTCTTTGGGGGGTGGGGGTCAACAGCGGTTTAATAAAATGTAACCTTTATTGGATTAGAATAAGAATATAATTTTGGAGCAATTTGGGGGTGGGGGTCAACAGCAGTTTAATAAAACGTAACCTTTATTGGATTAGAATAAGAATATAATTTTGGAGCAATGTTGGTAGATAATTGTTTTATTTTTATTGAATAAAAATAATTAAATAGTAAATTTTTGCTTTTAAATTAAACCCAAACAGAAAACAATATATACTACTGGAGTTGACCTTCTTCCCCTGTGGCATTTTGTTGTTTACACCTTCTAATAGGCTCTTTTTGTAGTTTTAGATGACTTCCCCAGTTGAGCACTTTCTAGGTTCATTGGGCTAGAAATCCCAAACTCAGTAGCTTGGCAGGAATAGTTAGGATTTCTAGTCCAACATATCGGGACTGCTGCCCTAAGGCATTCGTCTGTTCAGTTAGGCTTTGTTGCTCATCTTCATCTCTGTCTCTCCTTATATCACCAGCAACACTTACGTTGTTTATTCGCACTTCAAACATTGTGACTGTTTGTCTAGATCAGTGGTTTCCAACCTCAGGTAGCCCAGTGTTCTTGGACTGCAATTCCCAGAAGCCTTCACCACCAGCTGTGCTGCCTGGGGTTTCTGGGAGTTTTAGCTGAAGAACACCTGGGTTTCCCAAGGTTGGGAATCACTGGTCTAGACTGAAAAGACCAATGTTGGCTGTTACCTAAAAGCAGAGTAGACGGGACATTGTGTAAGCAACACCACCACCACCAGTTCCACATTGCATGTTCATTCTCTTACTGTGATTGTTCATACAACTAGTCATGCAACGGAGAGCCTGCTGGCATTGGGGAGGGTCAATTGGTTTGTTTATTTGTTTGTTTGTTTTATAGGTCCCCTTTCCCTGATAAGAGGGCTCACAGTATTATTTCCTTTCCACTCTATTCTTAGGCAACAGAATACTATTCATGTAGTAAGGTGGTAATGAAGTACATTTCAGTATAATGTCTGCTTTATTTTTAATTTTAGCATATTTTTTTTGTAGGTTATCAATGCTGCTTTAGCTCTGGCAGCCAGACCCAAAAGCCAGGTGGTGAAAAGCAACATGGAAATGTATAAGAACACGTGGGAGAATCACATACGTGTGCTCACTGAAGCTGTGGATGACATTATAAGCATTGATGACTTTCTTGCTGTATCAGGTGCGCTGCTTTTGATTTCATCTTTTCCCTTGAAGATACTTCTCTCCCTCTTTCTTTTTTTAATGATTATTTGAGAGATGGCACAATCCCTGAGGAAGCTGCGTTATATCATCCAGCCTCCAGTACCTAGCCAGGTGTGAAATTAGTGTGAGGGACAGTGAATATGAAGACAGAGGAATACAATTGCTGCCAGGCTCTGTAGGCGTTCATGAAAGACAGCGGAGGTGCGTTTGCTCCATCTGCTTCACCCTCTGTGCTACACTGTATGCCTTGGAGCATGTAACTCACCAGTGAAAAACCTTCAGTGAAAAGGAGTTATATTTCCAAGCATGGAGGCAGGCTTTGAGAGGCTTGCAAGATTAAAAGCTGATTAGGGGACCCAACTCATACTCAGGTTGTAAGAAGGGATGAAGTAATTATAACTCTATGTGGCTTAAAGGGTCCTGTGAAATTATTCGGCCACGAGGTGCATCTAAAAGAAGCAAGTAGAAACACATTTTCTCAGAGAACCTGAAAATATTACTGCTGGAGTGGCACTTCCTGGAATCCCTCAGCCAGTGACCATGCTGGCTGGTGGATTTGGGCAGCTTTAGCTCACAAAAGTAACTTCCCCAAGCTCTGAGTGTCTATACAGACCACTCAAATGATATCCAGTAACAGTAGTAGTCTTGGATTGATGCAGAACCATTGACATTCAGAACAAAGGCAGGCAGTTGAAAGCAGGCAAACCCAGAAGCATAAGGTTTGCTGCCCCGTAGGCCATCAGGTGTGTAATGTAGTACTTTTGGTGAAGTGGCCATCAGTTCCTAGTTGGGCTAGATTATGTTCAAAAGACCCATTCAGTCACTCTGAAAGCATGTTTTTTCTACCTACAGTGAAGTTATTATGCTAGTCCTGCCCCTTCTGTCATTCTTCCAACACATGCAAATACAGTGGAACCTCTACTTACGAACGTCCCTAGCAACGAACGATCCAACTTAAGAACAGCTCCGTTCGCTAAATTTTGCTTCTACTTGAGAACGGAGCTCCAAGATACGAACTGAAAAAAAACCTTTCCTGCCCTTTTTTTAACCTTAGGTCATCTTAGGTTTTTAAAAAAATTCTCCCCCTAGTGGTAGAGTATGGATTAACCGGCTTTGCATTAGTTCCTATGGGAACTAATGCCTCTACTTGAGAACGGCGCCTCTAGATAAGAACGAAAAATAGCCGGAACGGATTAAATGGTTTTCAATGCATTCCTATGGGAAATTTTGCCTCTACTTACGAACGTTTCAACTTAAGAACAGCATTCCAATACAGATTAAGTTCGTAAGTAGAGGTTCCACTGTAACAGGGTGGAGCAGGGGAGTCTAATGTATCTGTGAAGGTTCTCCATTTGACCCAGAACCCCTTTCACATTGTGGCTTTCCTGGGAAGCCTGAATAGATGCAGCTGTGTCCTCCTCTTAAGATCTTAACTTTCAGAGATACTTCTCCAGCCAAACCAGGAACTGATGGCTACTCCGTCAGTGATCTTATGTGTCAGATACAGATTTGATGGGGCACAGGGGCACCTAGCCCTGGGCCATGAATCTGCCTGCACTGTGCGTAAAACTGTTGGTATGAGCTAGAGCCTACACACATAAATACTTCTGTGAACAGGCCCGTCTGTGGGTCCATTGGTTATAGAAAGAGGTTAGATACAGTCCATGTTTGGATGTTTTACAGTATCACAGCTTTGTGCCACATGGATAGTTTTTGGAATGCACACTTTTGTGAGAAATGGTGAGAGAGATTTCAAATCTCACTGAAGTCTTTTAAGATGCTTGTCTGTAGTTAGGCAAGCTAGTGCTCTCCAGATATTTCAGACTGTCACTTTTATAAATTTGATTTGCAGGGGATAGTATGGAAATTGTAGTCCAAAAGATATGGAGTATGCCTGGTTGGCTACTGCTGAATTTGTCCATTTCTGAAATCAAATTTCACTTTTTTTCTGAAAGCAGGATATTTTTAGCATTAAACATTTTGGACCTACTGTATTCCTGAGGTTTAACTGTTTCTCTTGTCCGTTGATATACATTTCTCTTTCTAGAATGCAAGGAAGATCAGTAACATGCTTGTAAAATCTGGGATGTATTTTCATTACAGGGTTTAATATGGTGGATTTTTTGTAGTAGTAGCAAATGTTATTGTTTTCTTCTTTTTGAGGCTCAGGGCATGAAGTCTGGTTTGTACTCATAATTTGATTGCTGTACTGAAATACAGAAAGACCTGTTCCCCCCTTTTTGTACCAGAAGCCCTTAAGATTCTTCTCCCAGAGAATTCACTGATGAGTGTTCCTTGCTTCTTTCTTTAGCCGTATTTGTTTTCATCATCCTATACAACAGAACTTATAGGCCAATCTGATTGTTACTGATGTCATCTTCACACTTTCTGAAATTTTAATCCTGATCAAACTGCCTTTTGAGCATTGGGTTATGGGTCTGAAGTGTTTTATTCTCTGCGAGTATGCATTCTAGCAAGTGTAGCAGCAAGAAAATTTGTCCCATGTTTAATCTCCAGAACCTCACTATCCATCCTTTCTTTCCCTGTGGAATATCTGGCCCACAAATGAACCAGTGCATGGCAAAGCACAATCCTGCCAGGGGCAAGCTCTTGGCAGGGTGGATGCGGCCTCTGGGAGAGTTTATGTATTCCTAAACCCTACAACTAAATAGAATCCTTTTGTTATTTACTGAATTGGATGAGAAAGTAAATACGGAAAAGACACAAAAAGCATTTGTTCAGAAGGTGTTTGTTCACAGCCAAAGGAAATGGTGCACTAGTATGTGGAGTTCTCCCAATTTCCCCCCCCCGTTTAATTTGCAGGTAGGTAAACATTCCCAATGTAGTGTAGTGGATAGAGTGACAGACTAGGACTCTGAAGAATAGGTTTCAAATTCCCCATTTTGCCATGGAAACTCACTGGGGGGAGTGGAACTGGTAAAACCACTCCTTAAATATTTCACTTACATTGAAAGCCCTATTAGGGTTGTTGTAAGTCCGTTCCAACTTGATGGCACAGAACACACACACACACAAACATCTTTCTGATTATTTTGTAGCCTTGTGAGGATTTTTTCTTCTCTTTTTTTCACCCCCACTTCACTGTGCTGTCATAGATTACAATATGAGGAGTATACTGAGGCTGGTGAATCAGTATCAGCACTTAAGCAGCCCAAGCACTGAGTACTGTGAAGTGGACACAGACAGAATTCTTAAAGCACACACTGCAAGAACGTTTAAAGTATCTATGCTTCACTTCATTTGCCCCCCATACTCATAAACTCTTTTATTTTCTGAGCGAAATGTTCCATAAACAAGGTGCAAGCAAGGATCTTTAACTTCTATTATCCCAAGATGTATGTCCGGTTTACTAATGTTTACTAATGTTTACTAATACTAGCTGGAATCTGAATACTGCAAATTATCTTAGCACTTGTGGAAGCTAGTATTGACTTTTAATAAGAAGCCAGTTTTGACTTGAATTTTCAGTTTCATTGTTTGGCAAGGAGAGTTCATTTCCCTTAGCACAGTGAAAACTTAGCTAGTTACAGAAACACATTTGTGACACTTTTCTCCACAGAAAAAGCCAGTATATTGAAATTTCCTCCCCTTCCACTCCAAAGGAATCTTTTGGAAAATCTTGTAGGTGTGTGAATTATCTGTAGCGTAGAACCAACCCAGACATTTCTACCCTACAATCAGACTGGTTGATAGGAAAGACTGGTCCCATATTTGGCCATTTGTATGGTTTAGAGCAGCCATTCTCAATCTTCTTTTGGCCACAGTCATAAACACAATATGAAAGAAATACAGGCTGAATCAAGATGGTAGAAATCACATAAGACATGCCTTATAAGACAATGTGTGAAGAATTGTTTCCAGTCTGTGGCCCCCTTCAAATGTGCGAGCCCCCCCCTCAGGGGGGCATATCTCCCCCATTGCGAATGGCTGAGCATCACTAGGCAAAATTCATCAGTTGTGGGGGGTCATTTGTGTGCTTCTGTGGGGAGACCCTCAGCATGCCACACATCCACCTCTGAACCCTCCCATGACTGACCAAATAAACAAACAGGGGCCATGGGCATGAACAGATGGTTTTACCTCCAGAAGCTTTAGGAGCTACATTTGGCTGTTTTGCCTCTCCCATGGCTTTTAAGTTAGTTTTTCTTAGAAACAGGAAGTGATAAACCGAAACAGCATTTAAATCATCTGTCCAATTCTCTACAGGCTTTTGCATTGGTGCATCGGGTATGTTGGGTCGGGGAACCACACTGTGGAGTCTGGAGGGTTACAGGTAGTCTACTGACTGTACATTGCACATGCCTGGTTTAGAGTATGCTGCAGCAGAGTCAGAAAAAGGCATAAGATCATTGTGTTAGATTTAGGGACTGATGGGCTGCCTCTGCTGTCTTCTAGCAGCAGCCGTTTGATCAGACTGCAGCAGAGATCAGAGGAAAGAAGCACAGCAGTACATGAAGGTCTTGTAACCTCTATGGAGAGACCAGCAGTCTTTGGTTCTCCTGCAGCTGTCACATCGTAGCAGTCATTTTATCCGCCTGTTTTCTCAGCTGGTCATTATAAGAACTGTAGCTCTAGGAGTGGGTGCCAAAGCTTGCTTCTTCTCTCCCGATCTCCCTTTTCTGTTGTGTCTTGTCTTGAGGCCTGAATGGTAGAGAATTACTTCTTCAAAAGTCAATCTATTGGCCACTGTGGGATCCTTTTTCATGAAGAGCAGAATGAAATGTGGTAAATAAATAAATAAACTGGTAACAAAAGTGAATATTCGAGTAGGTGCACTGGGCACAAATGGAAAGGCATGAGGGACAAACCTGTGAGGGACTGAAGGCATTTTGTTACTATAGGGTGAAGATCCTCGACATTGGATCCTTCTGAATCTGATGGATCTTAGAAACATTTCAGCCACCTATCTGCCAGCAGGAGGGCTCGAAATAAAAGCTGGGATGCGGAAGATTCTGCAGATGATATTAGATTCTACTCCCTACTACCGGTGGCATGTGCATGGCATTTCAGATTGCTCCCATGATTATCTATCAAATGTTGTGCACCTGCTACATTGGGGAAGGGAAATGATTGTCAGTTCATCTCCTTTAGCCTCTGCAGCCCTCTCATTGGCCCCTGTGAGTTTTCAAAGGGTATGCAACACCTCTTGTATTGTGGGCTGATAACTGGATTTGTGAAGATCAATAGGTCATGAAACCACCTTTATGCATTCTAATTCTATGAATATTATTTACCAGGGGAAAAAAGCAATAGAGTCTAGTTTAAAGTTCCATATCTGTAATTATCTGGTGCTTAGCTGCAGCTGTGTGGAAAACAAGTAAATATGTATCTAGAGGAAGTGCCCAGCAAGGTGGATAGAGGGATATGTATGTATACCTATTATTTCTTTCTCTCCCTCTCTCTCTCTATATATATATGGGTAGCCACATCCATATCCACACACACACATTACTATAATTTACACTTTAATGCTATGGTATATTTTGAAGTGCTTCTTGAGTTGAACAAATATACTGTACCAAATCCACTTTTTCAAAGAAAACTCTCAAAGACCTATACACATTAGTCATGGAAAATGTACTGTAAAATAGGGTTCACTAAAGATGCATTCTGTATCTATTCACTGTATCGATCTCATTAGATGGTTTTCTTCAAGGTCTTTGTTCTGCATTTAAAGAGGGGATAACAACTGGCTCCTTTATTTCTCACATCTTATGAGTCTGAAGCTGCTTTGGCACCTTTTGAAGGAGTCTGGTATATTTTAAACTTAATTCTGTTAATTCTGCGGAATGCAGACATCCCCATCATTCTGGTAAGCTGCCCTGAGATTATTTATTTATTTATTTAGTCGGTTGATTTTCCAACATGTCCGTATTGACCCATAGTTAATTGGGAGTAAATGCAACCACAGTTAGGCAAATTTCCTTAAGACAGCTAGCATTTATGGAAGCAACTACAGGAGAACAGCAACTGCACAATTCCAGGTATACTTGTGGGGATTTATAACAAACAAACCTCAAATGTATATAGATGCTGGTTTAGCCACTAAGTTCCACCACCCTAGGAAAATAAGAGAGCTGGAATTTGAAGGGCACTTGCTTCTGCCTTTAGATCAGCAACATGAGCTGACTTGAGGAGATTCATATTAAAGGGCACACCTGGGCAGATCATATATCTTTGATTAATTAGACAGACTGCATGATCTCTTGAAGAAGAGTATGTGCTTTTTAGCTGTGGAAAGTTAATCTTACTTTTGAGACTGGGTATCTTTTTTATCACGGATTGCTGACTTGTCGTGGCGAAGGGGCTTGAGTAATTCAGAGGAGCTATGGGCTATGCCGTGCAGGGACACCCAAGACGGACAGGTCATAGTGGAGAGTTCTGACTAAACGCGATCCACCTGGAGCAGGCATTGGCAAGCCACTCCAGTATCTTTGCCAAGAAAACTCCATGGACAGAAGCAAAAGGCTAAAAGATATGACACTGGAAGATGAGCCCCTCAGGTCGGAAGGCGTCCAACATGCTACTGAGGAAGAGCGGAGGACAAATACAAGTAGCTCCAGAGCTAATGAAGTGGTTGGGCCAAAGCCGAAATGGCGCTCAGCTGCGGACGTGCGTGGAAGTGAAAGGAAAGTCCAATGCTGCAAAATAAATAAATAAATAAATAAATAAAAATGCATAGGAACCTGGAATGTAAGATCTATGAACCTTGGTAAGCTGGATGTAGTCAAACAGGAGATGTCAAGAATAAACATTGACATCCTGGGTGTCAGTGAACTAAAATGGACGGGAATGGGCAAATTCAATTCAGACGATTATCATATCTACTATTATGGGCAAGAATCCTTTAGAAGAAATGGAGTAGCCCTCATAGTCAACAAAAGAGTGGGAAAAGCTGTACTGGGATACAATCTCAAAAATGATAGAATGATTCCAATATGAATCCAAGGCAGACCTTTCAACATCACAGTAATCCAAGTTTATGCACCAACCACCGATGCTGAAGAGGCTGAAATTGACCAATTCTATGAAGACTTACAACACCTAGAACTGACACCAAAGAAAGATGTTCTTCTCATTATAGGGGACTGGAATGCTAAAGTAGAGAGTCAAGAGATCAAAGGAACAACAGGTAAGTTTGGCCTTGGAGTTCAAAACGAAGCAGGGCAAAGGCTAATAGAGTTTTGTCAAGAGAACAAGCTGGTCATCACAAACACTCTTTTCCAACAACACAAGAGGCGAATCTACACATGGACATCACCAGATGGGCAATACCGAAATCAGATTGATTATGTTCTCTGCAGCCAAAGATGGAGAAGCTCTATACATCCAGCAAAAACAAGACCTGGACCTGATAGTGGCTCTGATCATCAGCTTCTTATAGCAAAATTCAAGCTTAAACTGAAGAAAACAGGAAAAACCACTGAGTTAGTCAGGTATAATCTAAACCAAATCCCTTATGAATACACAGTGGAAGTGAAGAACAGATTTAAGGAACTCGATTTGGTGGACAGAGTGCCTGAAGAACTATGGATGGAGGCTCATAACATTGTACAGGAGGCAACAACAAAAACCATCCCAAAGAAAAGGAAATGCAAGAAAGCAAAGTGGCTGTCCAACGAGGCCTTACAAATAGCAGAGAAGAGAAGGGAAACAAAATGCAAGGGGAGATAGGGAAAGGTACAGAAAATTGAATGCAGACTTCCAAAGAATAGCAAGGAGAGACAAGAGGGCCTTCTTAAATGAACAGTGCAAAGATATAGAGGAAAATAATAAAAAGGGAAAAACCAGAGATCTGTTCAAGAAAATTGGAGATATTAAAGGAACCTTTTGTGCAAAAATGGACATGATAAAGGACAAAAATGGTAGGGACCCAACAGAAGCAGAGACATCAAGAAGAGGTGGCAAGAATACACAGAGGAATTATACCAGAAAGATCTGGATGTCCCGGACAACCCAGATAGTGTGAGTTTGCCGGAAGAAATAAGATTGCCGGAAGAAATATCAACAACCTCAGATATGCAGATGATACTACTCTGATGGCAGAAAGTGAGGAGGAATTAAAGACCCTCTTAATGAGGGTGAAAGAGGAGAGCACAAAAAATGGTCGGAAGCTCAACATCAAAAAAACTAAGATCATGGCCACTGGTCCCATCAGCTCCTGGCAAATAGAAGGGGAAGATATGGAGGCAGTGACAGATTTTACTTTCTTGGCCTCCATGATCACTGCAGATGGTGACATCAGCCACGAAATTAAAAGACGCCTGCTTCTTGGGAGGAAAGCGATGACAAAGCTAGACAGCATCTTAAAAAGCAGAGACATCACCTTGCCGACAAAGGTCCGCATAGTCAAAGCTATGGTTTTTCCAGTAGCGATGTATGGAAGTGAGAGCTGGACCATAAAGAAGGCTGACCGCCGAAGAATTGATGCTTTTGAATTGTGGTGCTGGAGGAGACTCTTGAGAGTCCCCTGGACTGCAAGGAGAACAAACCTATCCATTTTGAAGGAAATCAACCCTGAGTGCTCACTGGAAGGACAGATCCTGAAGCTGAAGCTCCAATACTTTGGCCATCTCATGAGAAGAGAAGACTCCCTGGAAAAGACCCTAATGTTGGGAAAGTGTGAAGGCAAGAGGAGAAGGGGACGACAGAGGACGAGATGGATGGACAGTGTCATCGAAGCTACCAACATGAATTTGACCCAACTCCGGGAGGCAGTGGAAGACAGGAGGGCCTGGCGTGCTCTGGTCCATGGGGTCATGAAGAGTCGGACACGACTTAACGACTAAACAACAACAAAACAACAACAATCTTTTTATAGGACAATGGAGGGTTAAGAAGGCAAGCTCTGTCATTTTCCGTACCCACAGATCTCCACAGGCTTCTTTGTGAAGAGCCTGATTTGCCCACCCCACCTCGCCAGAGGGAAGGCAAATAAACACCAGGTTACTTGACTTCTTGCTGATCACTCCTCCATGCCATGCTGTATTTGCTATTTGCATACGTTGATAGCAAAATATCTGAAGACTATAGCACAACTATCCCAGTTAATGAAGCATCCTATTTTTGGATTGACTTTCATTTAAAAATTGGAGAGCGTGGTATGTGCTGAAATTATGAATAATTGCGTCACTAGAGACCTTTAACTGTTCCAACTGAGTGTTACTTATCTGTTTTCCTTAAGATTGCTCAAGACTGTTCTTGTCCAGAATCTCTTTACAAAAATTGGATATAACCAGCAGCAATATTCACATTTTTCCCCTGGAAAAGGTTTTAGTTATCCATAAAACTAAGGAACCTTCAAGCAAGTTTTGTTTTTGTTTTAAATAAGCCCCTTCGGGACTGAAATATGAAAAAATCCTCTTTTTGTTTTTTTTTTCCTATGGCTTAGGCAATTTTGGTTTGTGTATGCAGCTCCTGATTTCCATTTTGCCTACTATACTTCAAGGTGTTTAAGTAAAATGCTATTTTCTTATTCCTTTAAAACACTGTTTTTGCTTGTTCTGGTTACAAGGTATTTGCAAACATATTGTTGCAAAAATACTTTGTGTGTATTCAAAATGACTTTCCTTCATGTCATGGTGTTCTGAAGCTTCTGCAATGACTGTTGGTGAGCTATTAAATCCTGCTCAAGGTGTTAGCATTCATGTATAAATCCCTGGATGTCTCAATGCTTAGAAGACTACCTGACACTGTTTTCCAGAAGGATTGCAAATCCCACACTGTAGTTGTTGGCTTGGGAAGGTGGGTTCAACAGATCTGGAAAGGTTGGGGAAGGCTGTCTGTTTTAAAGCGTGAGAGTCCATGTTACAAGCTGTCCATTTTGCCACTGATCTGCATCACTTTTCTTTCCACCCCAGTCCCCTTACCTTAGGTATATCCTTTTGGCCCACAACTAGACATTCATTAATTCTCTCTCTCTCTTTCTCTCTTACTTCTACTAATTTAGAAGTAGGAATAAATGAATAAGGGATGTCACATTATTCTGTACTAATAAGCAGATGGAAAAATGTACATTTAATACTTTATAATTTAGTATAATGCGGGATTACTCAGGCAAGCATAGCGTGGAAATAAACAAGCTTTTTTTTTTTGGAAGAGTAATATTTTAAATTCATGCACTAATATGAGCTAATCTTTACCAAACATGAACAAACATTCTTGTAGGTATTTGCACTGAAAATAAAAAAGGCTGGTGGCAAAACTGATGATTAATCATGTTCTAAAATGATCTGCGTTCTGCATATGCACTCAGGCAGTATCTTCCTTATTATTACATATATTTCCACACTTTTTTGTAAGCTCTGTTGATATCCTGGGTCTAAACGCAAAAGATACCTTAGAGAACTAAGAATCCCTGTGCTGAATCAACCAAAAAAATATGTTTACTAGACTGAAGGCTGCAATCCTATACTCCCGGATGTAAGACTAGGCTTGTCTGAATTCACTGGGACTTTCTTCTGAGCAGCAGTGTATATTATTGTACTGCATCTTCACACTTTTTTTTTAAATGAAAGAAATATATAGGGACAGGACATATGTTGTGTGATTTTTCTCCAAAATTATGTATATCATAATATAGGTATAAGAATAATCGTATGCCGTCAAGTCAGTTCTGACTTAATAGTGACCCTTTTCCAGGAAGAAAATATGCAGAACTGGTTTACCATTCCCTTCTTTTGGAAGCACCCTGGGACTGTGCACCATGCCCAAGGCCACACAGGCTGGCTCTACTTCATAGGAGGCACAGTGAGGAATTGAACTCCCAAACTCTGGCTCCGCAGCTAGATATCTAAACCACTGAACTATCCAGCCATTGCTATATAGGCATAGGATTTAAGAGTTAATTAGGGGCAGCATTTAATTCTATAGTAAACAGATGGCCTGTTATCCATTTGAGCATCTCAGTCCCAGCTAAGCTAGACTTTCCACAGTCTTGGACTGGAGTAAGTGAATCCCCATCACCATCATACACCGACACCCTTTCACCTAGATACTGATAAATTACTAGGCCAACTTGCTTTTAACAATAAGAGAGAAACAGTCCAGCTTGTGGCCTCCAAGGAAGAGGCTATAATGATAATTAAATGTCTCTCTGGGTGTCTGTTTCATTCCCCTTCCTGCACTGCTAAATATATGTATTTACCAAACAAAACAACAAAACAACACACACACATACAAACCTCCATAGATATTACAAACGCAGTGCAAGTTTCCAGTTTTCTTTTCCTTTTTACAGTGGGACTGGCTCTATAAAAAAATTTGTCCTTGAAGTATCCTACCACACAGAGAAATACAGAATGAAAAACAATGTTCACAGTTTGAGTCTCCTATAGCAAGCAACAGGTAGTAAGGTATTGATAATTTGAAAGAAAAAATGCTACAAGTTAGAACCTTAGAATACAAAATGGGCCCTCCTGCTAATAATGACATTTATGCCTGAAAATGGAACATGTACATTTCCTAGATAAACAACCCTTTTTATAGACAGTCAGGAAATTAAACTAGGTGAATCATTTGTCTCCCTCTGTAATATTATTCTTGCATACTGTTTTAATGTATAATTAAAATTAGGCTTAATTTACTTTGTATAATGTTTATCCACTAGGACTTGCACTAGCTGTATCTGCTGTGGAGGTTAATTTTCAAACATAACTTAACCCCCTGTCATGTCAGAAAAAATCTTCCTTTATTTTTGTATGCTACTTTTGAAGATACATATCTTCAAGCACTGAAGATATACAGCTGTTCAATATCTGTCTCCGAAACAGCCTGCAACATAGTAGGAATACAGTACAGTTTAAAGAAACAAAAATGCATTAAAATTAGCAGATGGTAGACAGAGGCTCAAATCTTCTCACCTACTTATCCTGGCACAACACAAACATGGCATAACTTTTGGAGGCAAATTGCCATAAATTAAGAAATCACCATAGACATTATCTGTTGCTTACTGAGTTGTGTGATACAATGTCCAACTGATAAAGTCCCATGTCTTAATACTGGAGGATTCTGGGCTAGGATGATGACTTTTAAAACACACACAGATGTGCAACCCAGCTCATAACAGATTACAGCTCAAAGGCCTGATGAAAAGGAAATATTTCAATGGTGCTTCAAACTGACCATTAAAAAAAAACCAAAACCAAAACCCAGCTATTCTCAGTTCAAGGCAGCAATCCCCTTCATGGATTGTTGCCTTGTCGTGGCGAAGGGGCTTGAGTAATTCAGAGAAGCTATGGGCGATGCCGTGCAGGGACACCCAAGATGGACAGGTCATAGTGGAGAGTTCTGACTAAATGCGATCCACCTGGAGCAGGAACTGGCAAGCCACTCCAGTATCTTTGCCAAGAAAACTCCATGGACAGAAGCAAAAGGCTAAAAGATATGACGCTGGAAGATGAGCCCCTCAGGTCGGAAGGCGTCCAACATGCTACTGAGGAAGAGCGGAGGACAAGGACAAGTAGCTCCAGAGCTAATGAAGTGGTTGGGCCAAAGCCAAAAGGACGCTCAGCTGCAGACGCGCCTGGAAGTGAAAGGAAAGTCCGATGCTGCAAAGAAAAATACTGCATAGTAACCTGGAATGTAAGATCTATGAACCTTGGTAAGCTGGATGTGGTCAAACAGGAGATGGCAAGAATGAACATTGACATCCTAGGCGTCAGTGAGCTAAAATAGACAGGAATGGGCGAATTCAATTCAGACGATTATCATATCTACTATTGTGGGCAAGAATCCCGTAGAAGAAATGGAGTAGCCCTCATAGTCAACAAAAGAGTGGGAAAACAACCGAATGGGCCACGGCAATAATTAATGGGTCTCTACAGGAGACACTCATTAGGCCCATAAGGAAGAAACCAAGTTTGGCGGCGGACAACATTGGCAATTATTGGCCCGTCGCCAATGTTTCTTTCCTTAGCAAAGTGGTAGAGAGGGTGGTGGCTGACCAGCTCCAGGCTCTTTTGGATGAAACCAATGCCCTGGATCCATTCCAGTCGGGCTTCAGGCCGCGCCATGGTACGGAAATGGCATTGGTCGCCCTGTTTGATGACCTGCTGAGGGAGGCTGACAGGGGCAAAATGTCTTTGTTGGTCCTCCTCGATATCTTAGCCGCCTTCGATACCGTCGACCACGGTATCCTCCTGGGGAGGCTCTCCGAGCTGGGAATAGGTGGTCTTGCGCTTGCCTGGCTCCGATCCTTCTTGGAGGACCGTCCTCAGAGAGTACAGCTTGGGGAGAGTGTTTCGGCCCTGTGGAGCCTCAATTGTGGGGTTCCGCAGGGCTCGATTATCTCCCCAATGCTGTTTAATATCTACATGAGGCCGCTGGGTGGGGTCATCAGGGGGTGTGGGGCTTCGTGCCATCAGTACACTGATGACACCCAGCTCTACATCTCCTTTTCTCCAACCACAGTGGATGCCGTTCCATCCCTTCAGCGCTGCCTGGAGGCTGTACTGCAATGGATGCAGGAGAATGGACTGAGGCTGAACCCGGACAAGACGGAGGTCCTGAGGGTGGGTGCCCCCTCCATTGGTGGTTTGGGATACTCCCTCTCTTTTGGGGGAGTGACTCTCACTGCGAAGAGTGAGGTTCTCAGCTTGGGGGTCCATCTGGATCTGGCGCTCACCATGGAAACCCAGGTGGCGTCAGTGGTCCGCTCTGACTATTTCCATCTGTGGTGGATTGCCCAGCTGCGTCCCTATCTTGATGTTGGGGCACTCACCACTCTGGTCCATGCGCTTGTAGTCTCGAGATTAGACTAATGTAATGCGCTCTACGTGGGGCTAGCTTTGAGACTGATGTGGAAGCTTCAAATGGTGCAGAATGCGGCGGCCAGACTTCTCAGTGGGACGAGAAAATATCAGCATACCTCCCCAATCTGGCTGCCTTGCATTGGCTGCCCGTTCGTTTCAGCATTGATTTCAAAGTGTTAATGATGACATATAAATCCCTAAACGGTTTAGGACCTCGATATATAGCGGAATGCCTCCTCCCACCTAGATCTACCCAAACCACTCGTTCTAGCCAGAATGGGCGGCTGAGCGGCCTAATGCCGAGGGAGGCCTGGAAAGAAAGAACAAGAAACCGGGCCTTCTCGGCAGTGGCCCCTCGACTTTGAAACAGTCTGCCCCCAGAGATCTGTCTGGCTCCCTCGCTGGGTGTTTTTAAGAGCAAACTTAAGACCTGGCTCTTTAGGCAGGCTTTCCCTCCTATCATCACTTGAATTTTTTTTCTTTCTTTTCCCCATCTTGTGCCACATTACTATTGTTGTTTTTTACTTTATTATATTGTTTTTATTCCATTTTTTATTGTTAGCCGCTCAGAGTAGACTTCGGTCTAGATGGGCGGGGTATAAATCAAATAAATAAATAAATAAATAAATAAATAAATAAATAAATAATAAAAGCTGTACTGGGATACAATCTCAAAAATGATAGAATGATTTCAATACGAATCCAAGGCAGACCTTTCAACATCACAGTAATCCAAGTTTATGCACCAACCACCGATGCTGAAGAGGCTGAAATTGACCAATTCTATGAAGACTTACAACACCTTCTAGAACTGACACCAAAGAAAGATGTTCTTCTCATTATAGGGGACTGGAATGCTAAAGTAGGGAGTCAAGAGATAAAAGGAACAACAGGTAAGTTTGGCCTTGGAGCTCAAAACGAAGCAGGGCAAAGGCTAATAGAGTTTTGTCAAGAGAACAAGCTGGCCATCACAAACACTCTTTTCCAACAACACAAGAGGCGAATCTACACATGGACATCACCAGATGGGCAATACCGAAATCAGATTGATTCTGTTCTCTGCAGCCAAAGATGGAGAAGCTCTATACAGTCAACAAAAACAAGACCTGGACCTGATTGTGGCTCTGATCATCAGCTTCTTATAGCAAAATTCAAGCTTAAACTGAAGAAAGTAGGAAAAACCACTGGGCTAGTCAGGTGTAATCTAAACCAAATCCCTTATGAATACACAGGGGAAGTGAAGAACAGATTTAAGGAACTCGATTTGGTGGACAGAGTGCCTGAAGAACTATGGATGGAGGCTCATATTGTACAGGAGGCAGCAACAAAAACCATCCCAAAGAAAAGGAAATGCAAGAAAGCAAAGTGGCTGTCCAATGAGGCCTTACAAATAGCAGAGAAGAGAAGGGAAACAAAATGCAAGGGGAGATAGGGAAAGGTACAGAAAATTGAATGCAGACTTCCAAAGAATAGCAAGGAGAGACAAGAGGGCCTTCTTAAACGAACAGTGCAAAGAAATAGAGGAAAATAATAAAAAAGGAAAAACCAGAGATCTGTTCAAGAAAATTGGAGATATTAAAGGAACCTTTTGTGCAAAGACGGACATGATAAAGGACAAAAATGGTAGGGACCCAACAGAAGCAGAAGACATCAAGATGAGGTGGCAAGAATACACAGAGAAATTATACCAGAAAGATCTGGATGTCCTGGACAACCCAGATAGTGTGGTTGCTGACCTTGAGCCAGACATCCTGGAGAGTGAAGTCAAGTGGGCCTTAGAAAGCATGGCTAACAACAAGGCCAGTGGAGGTGATGGCATTCCAGTTGAACTATTTAAAATCTTAAAAGATGACGCTGTTAAGGAGCTACACTCAATATGCCAGCAAGTTTGGAAAACTCAGCAGTGGCCAGAGGATTGGAAAAGATCAGTCTACATCGCAATCCCAAAGAAGGGCAGTGCCAAAGAATGCTCCAACTACCGTACAATTGCACTCATTTCACACGCTAGCAAGGTTATGCTCAAAATCCTGCAAGGTAGGCTTCAGCAGTATGTGGATCAAGAACTCCCAGAAGTACAAGCTGGATTTCGAAGGGGCAGAGGAACTAGAGACCAAATTGCTAACATGCACTGGATTATGGAGAAAGCGAGAGAGTTCCAGAAAAACATCTACTTCTGCTTCATTGACTACGCAAAAGCCTTTGACTGTGTGGACCACAGCAAACTATGGCAAGTCCTTAAAGAAATGGGAGTGCCTGACCACCTTATCTACCTCCTGAGAAATCTATATGTGGGACAGGAAGCAACAGTTAGAACTGGATATGGAACAACTGATTGGTTCAAAATTGGGAAAGGAGTACGACAAGGCTGTATATTGTCTCCCTGCTTATTTAACTTATATGCAGAATACATCATGCGAAAGGCTGGACTGGATGAATCCCAAGCCGGAATTAAGATTGCCGGAAGAAATATCAACAACCTCAGATATGCAGATGATACCACTCTGATGGCAGAAAGTGAGGAGGAATTAAAGAACCTCTTAATGAGGGTGAAAGAGGAGAGCGCCAAAAATGCTCTGAAGCTCAACATCAAAAAAACCAAGATCATGGCCACTGGTCCCATCACCTCCTGGCAAATAGAAGGGGATGACATGGAGGCAGTGACAGATTTTGCTTTCTTGGGCTCCATGATCACTGCAGATGGTGACAGCAGCCACGAAATTAAAAGACGCCTGCTTCTTGGGAGGAAAGCGATGACAAACCTAGACAGCATCTTAAAAA
Organism: Intellagama lesueurii; assembly: GCA_037013535.1. NCBI lineage: Eukaryota > Metazoa > Chordata > Lepidosauria > Squamata > Agamidae > Intellagama > Intellagama lesueurii. The sequence continues at coordinate 173,339,458 of JBAJHW010000003.1, read as the reverse complement.
GGAGAGACATCACCTTGCCGACAAAGGTCCGCATAGTCAAAGCTATGGTTTTTCCAGTAGCGATGTATGGAAGTGAGAGCTGGACCATAAAGAAGGCTGACCGCCGAAGAATTGATGCTTTTGAATTGTGGTGCTGGAGGAGACTCTTGAGAGTCCCCTGGACTGCAAAGAGAACAAACCTATCCATTCTGAAGGAAATCAACCCTGAGTACTCACTGGAAGGACAGATCCTGAAGCTGAGGCTCCAATACTTTGGCCATCTCATGAGAAGAGAAATCTCCCTGGAAAAGACCCTGATGTTGGGAAAGTGTGAAGGCAAGAGGAGAAGGGAACGACAGAGGACGAGATGGTTGGACAGTGTCATCGAAGCTACCAACATGAATTTGACCCAACTCCGGGAGGCAGTGGAAGACAGGAGGGCCTGGCGTGCTCTGGTCCATGGGGTCACGAAGAGTCAGACACGACTTAATGACTAAACAACAACAATTCTCAGTTATGCTTCACCTCCTCCTTAATCTCTTCCCCTAGTTTTCATATGCCCCTCATCACAGGATGCACCGTTCCATGAGCCCTCATGCGTAGATTTAGAGTTGTGTCAGAGGCAAACAAATTTTAGATCTTGGAATGTTACCATTAAGAATGATGAGTGAGACATATGATCTGGGCTTGCCCAGCAATTCATTCACTTTGCTTTGAAATCGCCACTTGTATGAATGCAGTATTGTAAAAATCTTTGGTATTTGCAGATATTCATGTTCTCTTAAATTATATCTGTCCAATGGGGTCTAACAAATGGGCAAAGAAACTGGATATTATGAGCCCTTATGGTGGCTAAGAGACTTATATTCTGAGCTTGGAAAGATAAGCATCCACCACCCACTGTACAATGACTGGAGGATCTGTTAACGCTAGGTACATTTGAACATGGAGAAACCAATTGAATGAGGACATTTAGTGGGACATCTGGAAGGTGTACACTGATGTATATGCATAATTTGAGAAGTATGTAGTGATAGTTACAATATGGTCATTTTGCAAATTTGTAACGGTAGTTTATAGTGACTCCTAAGGTTATTGTATTTACTATTCTTTTTGTTTGTTTGTGTGGTCTTTTTTCTTTTTTCTCTTTTCTTTTTTAGTTGAATTCATTTTTATTTTTAATGTTAAATCTGGAAAAAAAAATGAAGAATATAATGGCCTGCTGAAGCCATCCATAACTGAGCTGTGCTGGGATGATGCACTGTGTCCATACCTGGGAAGTAACTAGTTATAAGTAACATAGTGATGTTACTTATAACCCCCCAAGAGTAGTGCCTTGGCACTAATGGGAGCAGGATATAAATTGAATGAATGAATGAATGAATGTGTAACTAGTTATTTTTCAGATAATGGTTAATCTACCAGTTTAAAGTTAAAGTAATGTATCACATAAGTTCCTTTTATGTGCAGCAAGTAGTTTTTCTAATAATTTTAAAAGAGCATTTAAAAACATTTTTCAAGGCATATTAACAGGGATTTTTCAGGTTTTATGCCATCCTTTTATCAATCCTAAATGGCACAGGAAGCATTCTTTGGTTGGGCTTTTAAACGTCTTACTCAATTCGGATAAAGCCTCTGTTACTTCTGTATATCAAAATGTAAGAGAAATTAGATCCAACCATGAATCATTGTAGTCTTGCACTTATTGAACAAGGCAATGTCCTTTCAGATGAAAAATGGCATGTTGGAGTAGTTCTTTTTATTAGACAGCTTTAAAAGAAAAGAAGTAAGAATACTTGGTTTAACTCTTTGTTGCCTCGAAAGCCCCCGCCCCCAACTTTTCAACACACTTGTTTTCAGAAGTAAATGAATGGTAAAAACTGGCTTGGAGTACCATTCAGTTTCGACACAGAGAGAAAAACACACAGTCCCATAATGAGCAGGAGTACCACCAGACATCCTGTGGCTGAAGTTGCAGAAGGAAAATTTGGGGAATAATGAAACTAATCACAAAAAGCACAGTAACTAACAGATCCCAAACTCAAAGTCCTTGAGGGAAAGGAAGATCCAGCTTCCCCAGTTATTACTCACCTCAAGATCAAACTGTTTTTACATTACAGAAAATACACCATTAGAAAAGGGAATTATTTAAATGTTGAAAACTAGGGATGTGTATTTGGATTTGGAAATATTTGGAATTCACTGAATAATGAATCGGATGGTGTTCTTCTTTGCAGTATGCAGTACAAAATGTGGGTATGGTAGAAGAAGTAGGCACTTGGGGAAGCTGTAGGAATGCTGCCTGCACCCACTGCAGCAGTTTCTACTGAAAGAAGTGGGTGATGGAGAGGAAAAAAACAGCGTACAACTGCTGTTATGAGCCCCCCCAAAACAAAATCTGTCACGCAGTTGCCTTGTTCAGCACTGACACTATGAAAGAGCAGCAGGCCAGCAGTACAGGATGTGTATGTCTCTGACAAGGAGGTGGCAGAGAAGCCTCTGGTTCAAGGTGGGACAAAAGTGATGGCTTTGGCCAGCAAGGTAAAGGATCTGCTCCACTACAGGAGTACATTCTAGCAACCCTCTTGGACCTCCAAATTAAACAGTGGATAATGGATATTAAGCAGCAGCAAGAGGTGGGGGTAAGGCCAGCCAACTTTCCATCACATGCAGCAGCAGTTTGGCACAAGCAGTGGGAAGGGTTCAGAGGACACAGGGAAATCCTTTAAAATGTTTTTCCTGCTTGTGTTTTTTTAAAAGGAAAAATGATGACTATATAGTATTTTTATTGGCTATAACAGAGTTCGGGATATCTGGAAATGTTGAATTTTTAGCATTCAAAAGTCTGAATCCAAAAGCCTGTAATTCCAAATTCTGAATCTGGATTTTGGTACTAGTGCACATCCCTTTTGAAAACATCTGATTATTACATCAGAGAATTTTCAGAATAGCCATCTTTCGCTTTTTATTTGGTGATTGTAAGATAACCATGGGGATATCTGTTTGCTCAGTCATAAAGGACTGCCAGAATCAGTTACATGGAACATTGAAAGATTTCCTCTTATAATGATGGGCTGTGTGTAATTTTGATAGCAACTGTCTCAGAAACCTTTTGTATGTGGCTGTTCATCCAATTCTTGATTTACTGAGGTACCGGAGATATATCTTCTAAGGGTTAGGAAAGTTTTCGTTATTAAGCAAACAGCTAATTTGTTCTTCGCAGACTAACATGCAGATTGCTAGGTTCCATTTTGCAGGTTGCTTACTTCTCAAATTTTCTGATACTGTTCTCGACCCAAAAAGTGTATAGCAAAATGCACATATTGGACAAAAGCCTTGTGTGTAGGTATGTGGGTATAATTTAATGTTATGCCCATGGTAACGACAATAGCACTATAAAGCACTTCTGCTGGCACACTGAGCAAATTGCAATGGGAATCATATGACCTATTGCTCAATCAAATTGTGCAATTCTGTGTTGCTGGCCATTATGCCTAGTATCTTTATGTGAGTGCAACTTTACATTATGCCTGCATGAACAAGATTTTTTCCATTACGTAAAGTTGTTTACAAAATGTGTACATTAGGGGAAATTTCCCTGGAAAATAAATTCAAAATTTAATGGCAAATTTAAAATTACAGATTGATGCAGAAGTTGGATAGAATGAATTAGGATAGAATGTAAATCTCAGTTTAGTTGTGTTTTTCCCAATGTAATTGGCATTTTTTTCTGAATCACTTATGCATTTTCTTCCCATGCTTGTTTTGTACCAAGTTGCAACACTTTGGTTTTACATCCTTTACTGAAATCTGTATACCTTTTAATGCATTTTTTTTCCTAATGTGCACATTTATTTTTGCATTTCAACCAAGGTATACATTCTCCTGTGGACTAAAGCAGCGGTCCTCAACCTTTTTGGGACTGCGGACCGGCTGAGCCTCTGAAGGAGGCGGGGCACACCCCCCCGCGCGGGGGGCACTCGCTCGCTCTTGGGCGCATGTGCGAAGTGGTGGGGGAGTGCACGCACGCCCACCAGTGCTGGTGTGAATGCTCCCCCGCCTCTTTGCACATGCGCAGGAGTGCCTGCACGCACGCCTGCGCACCCACCCCTTCGCACAGGCGCTCGGGTGTGTGCGTGAAGGGGTGGGGGAGCACTCACGCCGGCACTGGCACATGCGCGTGTGCACAAAGCAGCTGTGGGGAGGGGAGTGCGTGCGGGGGGCACGCGGGAGGTTTGTCTTCGCGGCCCGGTCCGGCTCAGGCCACGGACCGGCACTGGGCCGCGGACCGGGGGTTGACGACCTCTGGACTAAAGCATGTTTGTGGGATCTCTATCTCTCCTCCATTTTATGCATATTAGCCATTTGTAGGTACATGTTATTATTGTGATGAAACAACCCATGAAAATTATAAATATCAACTTCCTTCAAAATATGTAAGATACTGTGTAAGAGCTCTTCCCACTTGGTCACCAGGTCAAGCTATTGCTTGTTTGCAGTTATTTTAGTCTATGCTTCTATTTGGTTATAAATGTCAGTTGCTGTTGTGCCATAACAGTGCTTTTGACTTATAGTGATCCTAATAGGTTATTCTGATATGAGAGATGTTCAGTGTGTGGTTTTGCATTGCCACCCCTTCCCCTATGAGTTTCCATGGCTAAGAACCCAGATCTCCCAAGTCTGAAACTCTGTCCACTACAACACTGATTCTTGTGACTATCTATTATTAATACTTGCCATCAACTTAAAAAGTGGCTGAGTGAGTTGCATGAGTACAACCTTTGAAGTGTGCCTTGCTTATGCATCCAGTTCCCATCCAGTTTCTTGAAGTCATCTGCCTTAAGTTTAAGCTAGCAATTGCTTCTCATGTTATTTCCACAACAGGCACTGTCCAAGTTCCTTCCTCCAGGACCTCCTCGTGACAGATGCTGTTTTCTTCCTGCTCCTTCCTGCCATCATTCTGGGCAAAGGCGTTTGGTTAGATTCACTGCAAGTTGGGATGCCTTCACAAACAGTTCTCCTCAAACTCGTGTCATTTACTTAGGAGGATGTTTGCTGTGTCTTTTTCTGAAAAATAATTCTTGTCATTTTTAAAAGTGAGTGTAATAAATCAGAGGTGCATAGAGCAAGGAAGGTGAACACTCTTGTATGAAATGCCATGATCTATTCCTGCAAATCATTCAAGGTAGAACAAATGAAAGCTGCTGGATTAAGTATCTAATATCTAGTGTCAGATTGTCCATTCATATATGCCCTTGAGGTACTCCAGGAGCATTCATACAGTGTCCAGTATCTGTGGGTCATGAATGCCTATGGAATGGGTATGGCAGTCTCTGGATGGTACTGCATCTTCTGAACTTCTGCTGAAGGCACTACACAGCCATATGCATGTGAGGAGGCTGTTATCTGCAGACATTGCTCTTCTAATGACCAGACATCAGTTGGGGGTGTGTGATCTCCTGCCATGTACATGTATCTTTTATTTGCAGATACCAAATGCACGGACAGGCTCTTGATCGTCTAAATTATTGGAGTAGAATATCTGATATTATAGAAAATTAACCTTGGAAAGGAAGGGTATTATTTTGAGTGTATGTAACAGAATTTCAACCTGATTTCTAAATGAATCATATGTCATAGGCCCCCTTCTCCTATTTACATTATCTATTAAATTTTGGTGTATATTTCTTAGATCAAATTTACTTTTGTTTGCCAGACAGAGTTACAGTCTTGTGGGATAATGTGGGGTGGTGGGGTGGATATTCATCATACAAATTCCTTGAACACATTGAGTTTTCTATGGATTCCATTACACTGTACTTCCAGCATTGGTATGTATTGCTGGGGAGTGTAACCTCTCAGCTTTGTAAACTCTCTTACTTGGCCGCTGAAGGGGCAATCAGGAGGGAGGGGTGGGGGTGAGTGATGGGGGCAGCAGAGAGATTGGGCAGGGAGGGTGTTAGGGCAAGTGAGCGAGGTGGGGTGAGCTGGGCAGGTGCCCAGTGCTTTTAATTTTTTTATTTTAAAAAAATCCTGCTATCTGGTAGCAGGACTTTTTAAAAAAAAAAAGTGGATGGGGTATTTACATATATAGAACGGATTCCAATGAATTGGTTCCACATCCACCTCAAAATAAACTTGCTCCCCTGGTGCAGTGCTCTGCATATGCACATACCTCGTATGTACGCTTAAATTATTATTATTATTATTATTATTATTATTATTATTATTATTATTATTATTATTATTATTATTATTATTATTATTATTATTATTTAGGAGAATCAGGTACAACAGCCTTTTTAGGGTCAGTGGGATTGAGCCCTTATACTAGTTTTACATTTTCATATCTTACTGCATGTACAAAATAGATGGCTGTGGTTGACAGACAGCTTTGAGATTAGCAGGCCAATTATGAAGTCTAGTACTTATAAATACTTAACCTCTAGCCCAGATGTGACGTGGGGGAATAAAACAAACAAGCAAAACCTAAAGGCTGTTTCAAAAGTATGACAGAGATGGTGGGGTCCTGTAAATGTTTTTTCATAACACTGGTTTTATATAGAGGCCGTTGCATCGGTTGCCCTGTTCCCATGAAGAGTTTCCATGCAGACTTTGCAGCACTAAAGTAGACCTGAAGAACTAGGCAATGCCATATTTTCACTTTCCTGAACAACTAAGGAAACTAATCCAAACTATAGCTGTGCCTGTAGCTACTGTATGAGACTGAGGTATGCAAAATGCTAGGAGGAAGGTTCAGATACCAAGGAATGTAGAGTGGGTATCAACAGCACATCAATACACACTCTAGGCAAATCTTACAAGTTACATAAGGGGAAAAGAAGGAGGCAAAATTAACAGATCTCTGTGAAACTAGAATATGTTTGTTTTATGAGTACCTTATTAGAGCACACACTTCAGCAGGCCTAAGGTTTTCATTTGACAAGCTGTAACAAGAAAGGTAAATTATGAGGAATTTTTTTCTGTCAACTAATATACCATGAACATGTTGAACAGCAATGGTGCATGGTAGCAGCTGCCATGTGGAACAGCCCTGCATAATAGCCAATGTAGTTGAATAGTCCTGTAATGAAAAGCAAGTCATTTGTGAACGTCCTCGCCATGAAGCAGAAGGCAGGATAGAAAGAAAACTGTCCTTTTTTTTCCTCATTAGAATCCCTCAGTTACTTAAAATCTTCCTGTCAGAATAATATTAATGTTCAGAATGTGGATGGGGTGGGAGAGAGCAAGAGGTCAAGGACCATTTTACGTTAATTGTTACATATTCACCCCATCTGTCTCTAACCATTAGAAGTAAAGAAATCTCACAGTTGCATTCCTGTTAGGTTCTTAAAAATGGTCTGCAGGTGAGCAGCTAATGCGACATCTTTCACTTAGCAAGCATACAAAGGCTTGTTAAAATCAGAGTCCAGCAGGATCTATTTGAAGCCGAACAAGTACAGTATTTGAAATGGCTGCTGTTGGGTTTGAGGTTGACAGGGCCCATGGCTGTGTTTTTGTGGATTTTTCTTTTTTTGGGGGGGGGGGGAAGCACACTACCCTGAAATGTTTTATCTAGAAAAATTGAACCCTTTACTGGTGAGAGCATGGTCTTACAGTCTAGTTTGAAGTATTCCTGAAGCTTTAGTTTGGTACTGCGGGAATTCTCTGATTCCATTCTCTTTCGACTGTATCACGTCCATCTGCATTACCCGAGATAGTGCTTTATTTCAGTACTGAGGATGACAGATGACAGCTTGGGAACCCGTGTGGGAAGTGAGGAGGTATAGAACCAAAGTGCAAGAATAGGAAGAAGCAGAAGTAGAGAAAAATAGACCAATTAGTTTGTCTCTATATCTATATAAAATGAAAAAAAGGAATCTGTTTAATGGCATATTTTGACAAATATTTAAGCAATGTTATATAACAAGATGACATAACTTTTACAGACGATAAGACAACATCCCTCGGCAGATGCTGAGGTGGAGATGGTGAAGGCAAGGTGGAAAAGTCATCTAAAAGCTGGGCAAGCATTCTAAGGTTTCTAAAAGACGAGTAATAAATATACGTTGTGCAGGATCTTTGTAACGATCGGCACCATCTTTTGGCACTCTACCCGTGCAACAGGAATGACGTCACTGACAGCAACAGATTGTGGCTAATTAAAGAGTTCCTTTCTCAGATTCGGGGTGCATACAGTGCCACTGCTGGTGACATTGTTCCTGCTGTGCTGGGGGAGTTTGGCAAGAGGATTACTGGCCGATAGGTTTATATAACACATTTCAAGCACTTCTTTTGAACCAAATAAGTTTTTAAAAACACCTGGTACAGCAGGTCCATAACAAAACCTCAATGCCCTCCCCCATGATGTTTTCAGTCTCCAGCTGATTCCCCAACTGTCAGCCTTCCCTCTACCCATCCCCTGGACTATTCTATTCCAATCTTCAGAACAGAGTTGGCAATAGCATGTGCTATTCTTCAGCTATGCTTCTACATTTAGAAAGAATCATTTTTGTGGAGTCCCAGCTTAATAGAGTCAAATGGCTGTACAAACTGCATTTCAAGTACCTCTCCTTCTCTGCATCCATACAATGTGACCTTTTTAAGATCTGTAATTCAGAGGCACGCAGCCATGTGTCTAGGGATATTAAAACTAGGGATGTGACAAATACTCATCTTTTTTTAAAAGAAATCCTGGTGATTTTTAAAACATTTTTGTTTCCTGCAGGGAGTCCAACAAGGACTCCCACAGCAACTGTCAGATTTCTCAGAGCGGCACTGAGGATAGACACTTAATAGAGTTTTCTTTTCTTCTTCCTCCTCCTCCTCCTCCTCCTCTTCTTCTTTTTCCTCTTCTTCCTCTTCCTCTTCTTCTTTTGCCCTTCTCATCTACTGGAAAGTGTCAGTAGTAATACTAATTCATCCTCCCAAGTTAATCAAAACAAAATGTTGCCAAGAGAGTGTTTGAGCAGCAGGTGCCCCCACTTTTCCTTTTCCTCGGTGCCTGTGACCAGCCTCAACCTGGGCTTGTCACTTTTAAAACTAGCTTTCCATTAAAAGGTTTGACATCAACCATTTATCATGATGTTAAAGAAAAAAAAAGTATTTTTTTATTATGATTTTTTTAAATTACAAAGTAACATCAACTTGGAAAACAGATCTAAGCTTCAGGTCTTTTGCAGTTACAGCCCAACAGCCCAACAACACATCCTCTTTTTTCCATTGCATTTTTTTTCTTTCTTTCCAGCTCTTCAGCCTCCTCCTCATTCAGGCTTCAGGGTAGGCTGGCCTCATGCACAATCCAGCCAATCACCTTGCTTCCCTGTTACCAAGCCGACTGGACAGGGTTTCTATCACATACCTCCCCCCTTAGAAATCATTGCTCCATTGACAGCCTTCAAATGGTTCTCAGTAAGGAGCAATGAATTCCAGAGCACATATTAAAATACATTTCAAATATATAATACCTTTCATATATATTTAAGAATTGGTTCTCAAAATATCTATCTATCTATCTATCTATCTATCTATCTATCTATCTATCTATCTATCTATCTATCTATCTATCTATCTACTTACTGAAATACATACTTTTTAAATCAATTTACACAATAAATAATATCTTACCTCATTATGTTTGGTTAACTTAACTACAGTTCTATATTTAGTATTATTTATCAATACATTACAACACATTTCTTTCAACTTTACCTTTACCATTTTTAATGCATTAATTATTACACCTTTACCTTTAATAAAATTAGTTTGCTTTGGTATGGCAAATTTATATGCATCTTTAAATTTTAAACCATTTGACAACAGCTTAAAATTCTTACTATTTAGTTATATTATTGTTCATTACTAGTAAAGGTAAAGGTTCCCCTTGACATTTAGTCCAGCCGTGTCCGACTCTAGGGCGCGGTGCTCATCCCCGTTTCCAAGCCATAGAGCCAGCGTTTGTCCGAAGACAGTTTCCATGGTCACGTGGCCAGCGTGACCAGACACGGAATGCCGTTACCTTCCCACCGAGGTGGTACCTATTTATCTACTCACATTTTTACATGCTTTCGAACTGCTAGGTTGGCAGGAGCCAGCACAAGCGACGGGGGCTCACTCCGCCGCGTGGATTTGATCTTACGACTGCTGGTCTTCTGACCTTGCAGCACAGAGGCTTCTGTGGTTTAACCCGCAGCGCCACCACATTTTACTAGTCATTACACCACATACTAGTCATTACTAGTAGCAATTAATTAATCATTTACAAATGAAATAATATATGTAAAATGTTCATTTCTTATTCCTCTGAAAAGACGTTTATCCCCAACACTTCATTGAAGTCCTTTTAAAATTAGTATCATTTTTAGTTATTTGTTTTGTGGGGGGTTTCTGCATGTTTTAGACCATATAGTCCTTTCTCCAACCTGCAAACAAACTCTGGGTACTCTTGGTTGAGGAAATCTGGTGTTTCTTGCATATACAGTTCTTTTATTTCTCCATGCTGGCTTACTTCCGAACAATGACTTCGCAATGTAGGAAAGGCAATCAGGAGCTTTGCCAATATTAGGCTGAGATGAGCATCTGACATGTGATTCTGGAAACTCTTCTGGCAGGAGGGGCCTTTCCAGATCATTAGTCTCATTGACATCTCCATCTCTTTCCCCTTCTGGATCACACGTAAGAGTATCTGCTCTCTCCCAACATTGTAAATACAGGTCTTCCTCACCACTTTCTTTTAAAGCATATAACACCAAGTTTCTCCTGCTATAGTACAGCTTTATCATATTGGTATATACCATTTTAGTATTCCCATTGTCCTTTTTTACAATATAATTTATATTGTTCACTTCTGATATCATTTCAACTGGTCCAGTCCATGCCAGCTTCAGTTCATTCCTTTTCACTGGAATGAAATTCTTTATGACTTTATGAACTTGACTTTATGAACATTAGCAGGTTCATAAAATTGTTCTCTGGCTTTCTGATCATACCAGTTCTTTTGCCTTTGCTGCACTTTTTGTAGATTTTCTCCAGCAGTCTTTAAAGCAGTTCACAAAGTGTTAAAATGATTGTCCATTTAAGTGATGACAGCTTCAGGATCTTTTCCAGATTCTTGCTCCCAGTTCTGTCTCAGAAGATCAAAAGGTCCACATACTCTCCTTTCATACAGCAACTCAGAAGGGCTGAATCCCAAACTCTCCTGGGGTACATCCCAATAAGCATATAACAACGGTTGTAGCTTTATATCCGAATCATTCGGATTTTCAGCGACATATGCTTTAATCATGCCACCCAAGGTCCATTAAACTTTTCTACAAGTGCATTGGTTTCTGGATGATATGGAGTAGAAGTCAGATGTTTGATGCCACAAGCGTTGCACAATCTTTGCTTTAATCCTTATGTCAAGTTCGTACTCAAATCCAAAACAATCTTGGTCAGAAATACTATTCTGCAAAATATGCTAGCTAGGGCATTAGCCATTGTATTGGCTTCTATGTTGCTCAATGGAATAGCTTCTGGATACCTGGTAGCATGATCTACCACAGTGAGGAGGTGTTTATTTCCCCTTTGTGTAGCTCTTGGTAAGGGGCTTACTACATCTATGCTGATTCTCTTAAAAGCATCATTAATGCATGGCATAGGATATAATTTGGCTTTTGTCTTGTCTCTTTTATTTCCCATTTTATGATAGATATCACAGGTTTTTCAATATTGTTTAATTTACTGCCCCACTTTTGGCTAGAAGAAATTTGGGTCACTATCTGGGTCATTCTGGAGATTCCCAGGTGTTCCCCAAATGCACTGTTATGAACCATTTCTAATATTTTCCCTCTATATTTAGTAGGGACAACTAACTGTTGATGTCTTCCCCCTTGTCCATTATGGGGTTCTTTCAGAGTTTACCTATATAGTTTATCCTACACCATTATAAACCTGTTGGGTTTTTTCTGGTGATAGTTCAAGGGGCTCTGACTTTACCAAGTCGAATAAAGGTTTCAAACACACAGTCAAATTTTGTTCTGTGGCTAGTTCTGAGGAAGTGTGTTCCTTAAAAGCATACAATGACTTTCTCCCACTGTGTGCTTAGTTGACCCAGCAGGTTCTTGATAATTATTTGGAAGAGGAGCATTTTTATCAGAAGGTCCCTCCTCAATTCCTGTCTTAGACTGCATCAAGGGCTGGATTTGCCTCTGAGATTGTGTAGCCACATACACATTCTTTACATGCCTAGCCAAATCATTTCTGATTTAGGCATGGTGCCAGGATATCATCATACATACTTCCTTCCCTTCCCCTTCCCAGTTCTTATATATTATATTTACTTTGGCCACAGGTACAGGAAATGGTGGTGCTCCCAATCCTTTCACCAGAACACTTTCGTGAGGGAAAATATTTTCCTTAGGTATCACATCAGGGTGACACACACACAATTATGAATATGTATCTCTCACACCCCACACAACTTTGTTTTGAATTCTCTCTCCATATTCTTCAACTAACTCTGTATTGACTGTAATAAATAAACAATGTTTTATCTCATGACTTTGCCCAGCCTTGTTCAATTTTGACATTCCTGTCTCCGTAACAACCTGCCTGCTAGTTTCTCCATTTAGTGAGTGGTTTAACTCTGGGTTGAGGATTTTTGAGACACAGTAAACTGGTTTCTCTATGTACACTTTCTGTCTAATAACTTTCTGGGCAGGAATCTTGGAAATGTTCTTCTTTACCATATCCAAAACAGATTTTATTTCCTATTTTTCCCTTAGCAAACTGTTTTTCCCTGGCCATGCCTTCACTCTGCTGAGGAAATTTTTCCTTCCCAGTCTGCTCTGTTTTTACTGTCCAGCCTTCAGACATTTCTCACCATAGTGAGGTCTTGGTACCTTTCTCAAAGTTACTAACTGAACAGGGTTTCCATCACAGTGTCCAAACCAGCTGACTTTGGGGGCAGTTAATTTCTCCTGTCAAAGATTGGGATCTGAAGCTATTTATAACAGGGGTGATGTCCCTCACCAAAGCCAAGCCAAGCTAAGCCAAGAGAATATTTACAGAGCAAAAATCTATATTGTTTGTCAAAGCCTTGGTATCAAAAACAGATAGTTTGTCAATAATCTTGGGAGGGCAGAAAGTTTTTGCTGTCAAAGAAAGAAATGGGATGCTGTCACTAGTAGCCTTAATGCCCCCTGCAAAAGGAAAACAAAACAAAATCCAGGGAAGAAAATGTTTGTCCCTATGTGTCTTAAAGAGCTGGTGTTAAAAATAGCTGATTTCTCAATAGTCTTTGAAGGGCAGTGAGCCTATAGAAGATACCATCAATTCCTACTTAAGATTTAAGGAATCCTGCACAGGATTTTGAAAAAAGAGAACAGTGGCAGTTTCCTGGCAAGGGGATTTTAGGGGAGGGAAGAAAAAATCCAGAAAATCCCAGAGAGAGTTCTGGGGCCAAGAAGCAGCTAGATGTAGAGTCCCGATGAAACTATCTATCTACTAGACTTTCACTGTTCCTGATCTCCAGTGATGTTTTGTCTGTTTGTCCAAGTTATTATTGTTGATGGATATTTTGTGCATAGAATTAAATCTACCACATTGATAGACAAGCAGGTGTAAGTGATAGATGGTATCACCAGATTTGTCCTCAGTATCACTGGATTCATCCTTGGTAAAATAGAGGGCATAGCTATCATTTCAGTCTGTTGCAAAGTGTTGTGCCTTGTTGTGAATTGAATGAGACAACCAGGGAGCATTAGTTTCAGGTTAGGTGGTTATCTTTACCAAGGTTGAGATGGAAAGAACGAAGGTTTGATGGTACTTCTGAAGTGACTCTCAGTAGAATCAAAGTTAGGCAGATGTCATACATACATCAAAAGCAAGGCTGTGCAACGTTTCGACTCCAAGGGCCACATCTGTGGTGTGGGTTTGGGAGGAGATGCCATACAGTCATTTGTGTGCTTGCACACATGCATACAAAAATACTCATGCACATATCTGTATGTACACGAACATGCACCCTGCTTCACATCTTGGTGTATAGTAATTTCCATTCCAATTCCTGTTTCCTTGTGGCTTCCAGCAACTACTAAACAGTGATGTCATAAGACAAGGGACTCTTTCCACAGAGAAAACTAGCAGGCATGGAGAAAGAGTGCATGCTGTACCTAGCCTTAAGAAAGATATTTGATATTTCTTTTAATCCATTCTTATGCGGAATGCTAGCATAAAGTGATTCAGCTAGTTGCATTTAGGTGTGTGCATTAGGCTGTGTGCAACTTTACTGTTCATGCTGATCAGGGTTCTCTGATTTCTTTCTCAAAGCTTATTTCCATGTTGGTTCCAAATGAGCCTCTTTTTTTCGGTCTAAAAAGTGGCTGCCATGCGAATGGCACATTTCCCCATGGGAAACCTTTGAAACACTCCTGTCATGGATTAGGATTATGCATTCTGTACTAACTTGAATTTACAAGATGGGAGATTTCCTTCCTCTCCCTCCACCAAGAATGAATTATAGAATCATAGAATGATTGAGTTGGAAGGGGCCTATAAGGTCATCGAGTTCAACCTCCTGCTCAATGCAGGACTCCAAGTCAAAGCAGATCTGACAGAAGGTTGCCGAATTTTCTCCTGAATGCCTCTAGCATTGGAGTGCTCACTGCCTCCCAAGGTAATTGGTTCCATTGTCATACTGCTCTAACAGTTAAGAAGTTTTTCTTGACATTCAGCCTAAATTTGGCTTCCTGATCCCATATAGTGCAGGAGATTAAAGAAATGTGTTTGTCCAAAGTATTGTTCTGTTTTTAAAAGTACAAAAAAGTACTTTTTTGTAGTGTTCCAATGCTATAGGTATAACAATGACCAATTCTGGTTATTATTTAACAGCACACCTCCGATGCTGACCATTTAGCTGTTGTAGATATGCTGTGTGTAATGATGGCTCACTTTGAATCCAAGCTGGTTCCAATATTGGAATATTCTAGTATTTGGAAACGTTGCCCAAGCCCCCACTTTTGATAGGAGACATGTAGGAAATAAAATGAGATCTGCCTGAATGAGGAAATATATCCTGTCTATGCTGTAGAAGAAATACTATGATTGTAGAAAGAATCCCAAGCGTAGAGAGTGGGAATGGATTTTTTTTTTTACAAAAAATGTTTCTATTAATCAGATGGTGCTGTGCAAAGGGAGACTGGATGATTCAGCATTCACCTTGATATTATTGCCAACAGTGAAATGGCTGATGGTTCAGATTGACAGCCCATTTTAGGAAAATGATACTTGCTTGCCCACTTATATCCAAGTGAAATTATTTTCCAATGCAGGCAGAGTAAAAGGCTGCAATGAAGGCAGGCCCACTAATCCTCCTTCGGGGAGTGCAGCCGTGTGTGCCTTATAATTAAGGTGCACAGTAGACAGGTTTTTCAATCACGCTGGAAAGTCACTGGGCACAGGTACCGAGATACGGCACTTGTCATAGACGATGAGTAGGAACCCAAGCAGTTCATCCCATCAAAAAGTTCTTAAGATATGGGAAAGCACTGGGAGAATGGCAACAGACAGGAGGCAAATAATGATCAGATTGCTGTTGGAGGCAACTCGGAAGGCATTTGCTGCAGATATAAAAGGATCTGCTGTACAGATGGTGAAGAGTGATTCTGTAGGTTCA
The DNA here is from genome assembly GCA_037013535.1 of Intellagama lesueurii. Taxonomy (NCBI): domain Eukaryota; kingdom Metazoa; phylum Chordata; class Lepidosauria; order Squamata; family Agamidae; genus Intellagama; species Intellagama lesueurii. The sequence goes on along the minus strand of JBAJHW010000003.1, from coordinate 173,323,824 downwards.
TTTGCACCCAGTGGAAAAACGTGGGAGTTAAGGCGTAACTCTAATGATGAAGCAAATGAATCAGATTCTCTCTTGACATAAATTGGTGATGCTTCAACAGAACTGTCAAAACTAAACCAGCAGAGCATTTGGCCTGGGAACTTGAAAGGCGCATGGTAGGTGGAATTTTCAAATGCCATTAAGAGATCAGGATCAGAACATCAAAAGTGAGAAGGACTTCTCTGTAAAGTACAGAACCTGGGGAAAGAAGTAATATACTATACAGAAGCTCCAACATGCTTAACAGGATACAGAGATGGTTCTGAAAGAACAGGGTTTGCTAGAGGAAGTCAGAGGAGCGGCATACAGCTGTTCTACTTTAAATCCTCCTGCTTCCTGTCAGAGCTCCTCTCTTTTTCTTTTCATTGCTAATTAAAACTGCTAAGCTTTCTCATCCTCTCCATCTTCAGGAAGAAAAAAACCACAATATGTGGATTTGCTGGAACGGATTTTTGTCTTAAAACAGAGTGCTGAATCCAAAGCCATCCTTTTTTAAAGCATGCAAAAGCAGTTTACATGTGTGGTGCTATTTGTTTGGAAAAGGTACTGAACCCTTCATTTTGTGCTGTAGGGCAAGACAATGGCCCCATCTAGGGATGGGACTCTTTGATTGGGACAAATGAGGAACAACGTGGATGAGGTACTTTCATTTATTTCCTCCTTCTCTGCATTCTGAAAGAGAGATATGATTGTACTGATACAATGAAAGGAACATTAATCTTCTATGTTCATCCGTGTTTTCCTCATTTGTTGCCTTCCTTCACCCTAGCTATGTACAATTACCTCACAATCCTTGGTATTCCAAAAAATAGCCTGGCCTACGCTTTTCCCTCCTTCTCCTTGCCCAAGTTGCTGCCTTGTGCCACCATGGGGTTCCTTGCCCCTTCAGCCCCTCCTTCTCCTTTTGCCTGGCCATTACTGCTTCTGCTGCCACCTCCAGATGGGGAAAAATGAGACAATAGAACCCAAAACAGACACCCCCATTGTGCTAATTGAAAGAAGCGGTACACAGAACAAGGCAGAAGAGGCACTCTCCCCCAAAGAAGACAAACTGAAACAGAACCAAACGTTTCTGCCATGCATGTCTCTAACCCCAACTACATGATATAGAACAGAATCTTAGTCACTAGAAGAGGAAATTTCTTGGATGCTAATAATGTGTGATTGTCATCGCAGAAACCTTTTTACCTCCCATAATCTGCAAGTTAGCTTTTCTTTTGTGGTTGATCCTCAGATTAAAAGCTTGTTCTTCCATTCTGAGTCTGATTTCCTCACCTCCAGAACGGCCTCCATCATGTATCTGGACCACTAGGGTAGTTTGGCTCTAATGGGAGGGCATCTCTAATGTATAGTTTGGCTCTGCGCACAGAACTAGAAATCAGGAAATATTATTTCCTTCCTGCAAGATTAGAGGAATTGAATGAAATAAGGATGTCAGTTGAGAGCTCAGAACTGAGACCAGCTGTGAACCCAGTGGGTGAATAGCTTGACAAGAGACAGAATCGTGAGTCAGAAGAGTTAACAATTTAGTGAGCTTAAAAATCCAATTTAGTTAAGGTTAGATTGGAGGGAGGCAACAAATTATTAAGTTACATTAATGTTAAATTGTAGTTTCAATTAGGCTGCAGCTACACAACAGGGAAAATAAGTTTTGAACCTCTGTGAATCTCAGTATTTCAAGTAGGGTTTCTGCAGGTGAAATCACTGCAGCCGTCCAGACAGCAAACAAGTTGTGGGATCCAGTAGGTGCCGAGGAAGTTTGCATGGAGCTCCAACAGCAAAAGCTGTTTGGGCAAGGTGCTAACAAGGGGATAATTGACAATTCCACCTCTCTTCCTCCCCCCCCCCCACTTTTTAAAATCAGTTTTCCTAAGTGCCTAGTAATACTCTATTCCAGCACTGACTTGAAAGCTTTTTCTTCTCAAGGGAACTGTTTTGAGGCAAGGGTGCTTGGTTGAGGGGAACTGACATCCCCACAAGGGCCCCTTTGCATTGGATCAGGTGATCATACTGGGCAGAAAGTGAACATAAGTGATGTAAGCCACCCCTTGGTGGCTGAACAAAACCAGACAATTCTCCACTCAAAAGATATGATTCTTCTGTGGTCTTCCCTACATTAAGCTTTACTTCCTTTAGTTGCCAGATTTTAATTTGAATTCATCTGTGTCTAATCTGATATAAATTGCCAGGTAAATGCTCAGTGTAGTTGCCCCTTTGATTACTAGAACCTTGTCAGAAAGATACAAATAAAATAAAATTTAAAAATCCTGTTACCGTTGAAGTCAGATTGCTGATGTGTATAAGACTACAACAGTATTGTAGTAGGGGAAAATATGGTTCAAATTTAAAAAAACAAAACACCTTCTATCATCTGTAGAAGCTGTGATTTTTGACTGCAGCAAATACAAATCCTTCTGTAGGAACGAGGCAACCCAGTATCTGGCCTGATTCTGTTTGATGCCAATAGGTTTCCTTAAAAAAAACACACAACCAAAACAAAAACTCTCTCTTCTTTACAAACATACACAGAAACACACATGTACTTAATTTATCTAATTTGCACACATGACTCACACGTAGGCACAAAGCCAGCCAGAGAATGGAAGCTTCTCTATTAGGGCAACGGGGGGCTGCCCCACCTCAGGCTTAGTGTACTTCAGCCAGCTTCCTCCTGCCTGCCTTCTTACCAGAGTGAGAAGATCAGGACTTGCTTCTTTTCCTCTTCTGCTGTGTGTATGTGAATGAGTTTGTCTCTCTCTCTCTCTCTCTCTGTGAACAGCATCTCATTCTGGCTCTCCTCTGACTCCACCCTCTGTCCTGTTGTGCCTCCTGCCCCACCGACCACCGTGGACACCATCCATCATGCACACACACTTGACTACCTGGCTACTAAAGAAGCTCAGACGTCTCTGAACAGCACTCTTTCTGACCTAGGCAATAAAAATCCCAGATATATGAGCATTATTTTTTGCTGTTGTACTCTGCACATATTCAGGGACTATTTCACATATTCCAAAAAATGAGTCATGTAACCACATGATGCATTAAAATCTATGTTACATTATTAGAGTACAGTGTCCAGAGAGTGTTCAGTCAGTTGTTTCTCAAAACATAATATCTCCAAGCTCTCTGTTTGGGATGTAGAGAAGTTTTGCCAATGCCTACTTTATGGTCAAGGGAAGTTTTCTTCACTTAGTGAGACAGCCTATCAAAGATTCTTCAAACATGGAGCATTTGCTTATACCCTGTGGTTTGCATTACTTGTGCAAAATACCTCTGTCTTCTCTGGATTAAGTTTCAGTTTGTTTTCCCTCATCCAGCCCATTACTGATGCCAAGCACTGGTTTAGAACCACTACAGCTTCCTTGGACTTAGATGGGAAAGAGAGATAGAGTTTGGTGTTATCCACATGCTGGTGACACCGAACCCCAAAACTCAGGACAACCTCTCCCAGTGGTTTCATGTAGATGTGAAAAAGCATCATAATTGATAACAGTAATGGTATCTGACTGCTAAGAAGTAATGAGTACCACAAGACCTATTTTTTAAAAAAATGTAACATTCCAACCTATATACCACATACTTCAAGAGTTGAGTAAACAAGTAGATAATATAGATTGGACACATTTTTTGGGGAAAAAAACCCTGGTCTGTGTCTCATCTTCCTATGCTTTATAATTATTGGCTTCCAGGCTGAAAGTAGCACTGAAGTTGGTGCAGGCTTATGTGTACCATTGCAGTACAGACATAAATGTGGCCTAATAGAGGTATCACCTACCGTTGCCTTTAGATTGCGTACAGATATAGACTCTTAAAACGTGAAATCTCCTCGGATCCTGTTCAAAACTAAGTGGACTCATTTTTGCTTCCATATCATTACACAGCAGTCTTTTTGTTTCGTCCTTCTCTGTCTAGGCATCATCCATACATCTTCTCTGTCAGTTGCTATATTGCAGTATCAGTTTTTTTTAAAAAAACAATTCTCAGTCTCGCATAGTTCTGAGCATTTTGCGTACAGGTACTGCATCTTCCTGCCTTTCATTGCATCACTTATCAGTTATCTACCACATATATGTTAATATACTGTTTTATTACTTTTCAGCTTATCTACAATCCACCCCACCCCGTTGCTCCAATTTGATTGTCTGCTTCGGTTGCTTAATTACTTAGGGCTGTCAGCTCTCAGGAATAGGAAAAAATGTTCATTAGTTCATAGGAAACACATGATTCAGAATAAATGTAGAGAATAAATCTGCTGGAAGTATATTACAAATCTTCATCATTTTAATTTCCAAGCGTTTTTCTTCTTGTTCTTAAGTCATTCTGCAGTGTTCAGTTTCAGAGCTCACCAGTATGGACAAATACTGGTAAATATACGAATCAACACATTAGCAATAGTCCATTCACTACATTAGCCTTATGTTTCCATCTCCTGTATGTATTCTTTTTTTCTCCTCAGGGTGCCTGCACCTTCCCTCTGGTTAATTATAGATCAGTCTGTACGTTTTGTGATTTTTTTCTCTTTCTCTTTTTGATGTTGTAATGAGATCAGGCTCCCCATTGTTTTAAAATTATATTCCCCATCTCCACCCCCATGCTTTTCTAAAAAAATATGGTGCCACTGCATCCTGAGAAACAGCAATAAGAAGTTTTTATCATACAGAAAAAGCGCTGGGAGCTAGGTTGGAGTGCCTGCCTGCCAGGGATCAGGCATTCAAATCCTTATTGTGCCTCCTAGGATTGGGGTCCACCAGGATTTCTGGAGCATGTGTGGCTGATGGGATTTGGACCTTGTCATCTGTGCATCCTTAGGCATACTGCATGGTATACTAGACCACGAAACCATTTCTGAGTACTTGATACCTTGAAAATCCTGGGGAGGGCCACCCTAAATCGGATTCAGCTTGACAGCACATTCTTATAATATTATCATTATGTAAAGGACCTCTTTGTATTTCACCAAGAGCAATACTGCATCATATAATAATGTATTGAGAAAAAGCCTTATTTAGAGGTTTGAATTAGAGATCAGAAAAGTGTCTTTTTAGATAGCAATTCCTGCAATCTCACGGCCAGCATGGCTGAATGAAGTGTTAAGTCCTGTATACCAGAAATAGCAGTATACCTGAAATGTCTACCCATTCAGAAACCATTTATTTTCTATAAGCTACTGAAATATAGATCAACAATCTGTGCCTTTTAAAAAGAAGCATAATTCAGTCACATCAAAAGCTCTGGGATCGACTTCCTTCTGAACGTTGGTGTATTGCAGTGCTGAAGAATCTCTGACCTTCCAACATTTTGGCCTGCAATTCTTACAGTATCTGACAGAACCATATGGAGGGTCAGTGTTATAGGTGAAGCCATCTGGAGGGACAACATTTCTTCATCAATCCCTGATAAATTGATCTGTGGTCAGTCCAGGAAAGAGGCACTGGTGGTCTTTAATGTAATGTTATTGTTCATTAAGAACTAGGAACCCACAGTTTTCTCTCACTCTTAGCGCCTATATTTTGAAGCTTCACTGTGGCTTTCTCAAACCTAAAGGAAGGAACCCTTAAGGCAGGTAACTTGTAGCCCTTCAGATATTGTTGGGCTGCAACTCTCACAAGCCTTTGTAATTAACTAAGGAAAGAGAACTAGCAACATCCAGAGGACCACAAGTCTAAAGCCCCTGTTTTAAAGATGCAGCCACACATTCAGCTCATTCCTTTGTTATGTTCCAGGTTCTCGTCCAATCGTCCTGCCTAACAGCTTTCCTTTTCTAAAAGAGCCCTGGGACTTGAAGAAATGACTTTTTTCAGCAACATTTTCCAGAAGCTCCTGCCCAGCAACTGTCCCATTTTCTGTTTTCCGCTGGGTTTCCTCCTGGGTTTCACCTGCTCCTTCAAACCTCCATTCTTATTTGCAGGGATATTGAGAACAAGTGTAGCCTCCTCCACATTTTGCCATTATGAAATCAATCCTTTTTCCTACACTGAGAGCATAGCTTGAAAACATGAATTGACAGTGCCCTTGTTTGCATAATTTGTTACATTTCAGCCCACCAAAGCCTACCTTTCATTAAAGTTAGTATTTAACTTAATGTAGACAAAAAATACGGGAAGCATACTCACAACCTGAATAGCTGGCTGGAGATAACTTATTTTACTCTGGAGGACTTGACTCAATCAAACAGAGTTGAAAAGAACAGAGGAAGAACCGAGGAGACAGACACTTCCCATGAGGGATGGAGGTAGAAAACTTTAGGAAATGGGGAAAAAAAAGATGTTAGCTGTGGAGCAGCCTGTTAATAAATGACCTGGGAGATTAGGGGTGGGTGAGTGGCCAGGGAGATAAAAAGAGAAGAGCAACATGGGGTAGAACTGTGCCTACATAGAGGAAGTGCAAACAGGCTTCTGACAGTACAGTCCTAGCCATATCTACTCATAAGTAAACCTCCATGTAGTGTCACATACAAAAATGTCTGAACTATATCCTTGCTCCCTAAGGAGAATACAAGCTGGAAATTTGCAAACTCCTGGGAGTTATGCGCTAAGGCCAATGAGCTCATGGCTAACATGATATTCTTTGTAAGTCCCTGTGAATGCATTCTACAGGGCAAGAGGCAGTAGTGTACATGAAAGAGGCCAACCTAGTCAAGAGGGAGGAGGAAAAGACAGCCCCTAAGTGTCTAGGAGAGAAATGAAACTGAAACCTGATGGCTTTCTTCAAGCTAGAGACAGCCATCGCAACCCCTCTAGCCCTCACTACAATGAACAGAAAGCCTGTTGTATCTTTAATTATTTATAAGCAATAAGTAAGTAACATATATATCTTGCCTTACTTTCAGTAAGGTAAAGGCAATGTACATCATCCTCTTCCCACTCGACCACAATAACTTTCTAAGGGAAATCAGGTGATGGAGTGGGCTAAGACCACCTAGTGAACTTCATAAAACAATGGGGACTACAAAATGGGTTTCCTAAGTCCCATCCAAACACTTCCATTAAGTCTAGGAGAAGAATAATTGGAACTGGAGTGCAACATAATCTGGTGCTCCCCAAGGTGTCTGTTCTTGGAAGTGTATAGGCTTGTACTCTAACACAGCTGCAAGGCAGTTGATAGCAGTGCATGCAGGAAATTCCTTTATAGGTAGCTGAACTAGAAGTAGCCATGGGAGCTGTGAGAGTCTTAACCAGTTGCTTTCTGGGGGAGAGTTTAGCTCTAGTTTGGTAGAAATCCATAGATGCTCACAGTATAAATTTTGAAATCATACCAGATTAACAAAGGACACCATAAGAATCTTGTGATTTCTCATCTAACAGAAAAAGAATCCCATAGCACTAGTGCTGGACTTCTGACCCTATTTCCAGAAATACAAAACACTTGATGTTCTACACTTACATTCAGTGGGCTCTTCAATGCGTAAGGAAGGACCTTAACTTGTGTTCCTGACCTGAGAGAGACGAAGACCTGAAGTACGTTAGAGATTTTTCAAATATCCTCTTGATCTGAGAGAGAAAGAGCTGGAGGTGTTGTGAGCTGGGTGCCATGGCAACTGCTCAGTACAGTTCTAAAACCAGTTTAGAATGCTATCACCAACAGATGAACTTGCATGATCTTTTGTTACTGGTACAGCCACACAGGCCCAGGATTGGCTTGAACTCTTGAATAGGAGAGGCAGGTCCCACCTTGTACCTCTGGCTTCTTACCCAAAGTGACAGTACAGTGGACCCTCGACTTACGGAATTAATCTGTATTGGAATGGTGGCTGCAGGTCGAAAAGTCTGTAGGTCAAGGCTCCATTGACCTACAATGCATTGAAAACCGATTAATCCGTAACCGGCCGTTTTTGGTCCATTTTGTTTGATTTTCCGGTCTGTAGGTCGATTCTCCGGCCGCAAGTCGAACCTAAATTTTGCGGCCAGAGAAGTCTGTAACTCGAAAAGTCTGCAGGTTGAGCCGTCTGTAAGTCGAGGGTCCACTGTATTGGCTTATTCCACCCAACTGGCCTGTTAGCAGTGACATTTTTTCTTGGGTTAAATCCATTCTGCTAACTGCTGATTTGACAAATTCCACTGATTCAATTAATTTACTCTAATTCATACTCATAGTTGAATTTAGCCATTAAAGAGACAGAACACAATGGAAGCAGATCTTTAGTGGATCTCATTCCCAATTGTACAGGTTCTTTTAACATTCTGGATGAATGAATGGTTGTGCAGATGTGAACTAATGCTCAATCTCTAAACCAATCAGCCTTCACTTTTAAGACATCAATCATTCCCTCCCCCCATAACCATGTGTACTGCAGTTAGTATCTTATGGACTGTCAAAGATATTCACTGAGGTATTCAAGACGTTTGGGGAGCTAGTTACCCTAGAATGAGTTTTCAGAAGCTTTTAAATTTGCTTTTTATTTTCTGTAGAAGATACAATTGAGTACGTTCTTGTTCAAAAGAAACTAAACCACTGTAGGGCTGACTTCTTGGGCAAGTAGAAAGCACATAAAAATATACTACAATGCCTTGTTCAAAGCCACTGCTCCAGATTTCACTTTCTCCCAAATTCCTCAGTCCCTGTTAAACTTGACATACTAATTACCTGTAATGTTATTCTGCTATAATTGAACTTCAATCCCAGTTTTTACTCCAACATGTAAAACATCCTTCTGCCAATGGTGAACTATTGAATGTTCACGTGGGCTGGATATGTGAAATTAAAACAGCTATGTTTATAACTGTTGTGCTGTTTAAACTTGCTCAGTTTTGGCTAGGCTATCATGTCCCATACTTGATAAAATTCAGTGTGAAATTGGGGCAGTACCTTGAGATTTCTAGTTTTGCACCATAAATAATTTGACTGCTAGTAAATTTGACTTCTTGCTCTTGACCAGGGTCGAGAGCAAGAATTCTCTCGCCGGAGTGCCGTCCGCTCCCTGTGTTGAGAGAAAGGTGCAGACTGTATTCATGGACCCGCCAAAAGAGACTACTCAAAAGGGAACTGACACCCGGGATTGGGAAGAGCAGATGTGTGGGATAACGGTTGCAATTCAAACCCCGACTGATTTGGCGGGAATATCCAGAACCCGGGGGGAGGAGATTGAGGCGGGGTTGGCAGAAATAAAAAGGAAGGAAGATCCGATACCCGGGGGTTGGGAGATGGTATGGGTACAAGACCCATGGTCAAAGAAGTGGGAATGGGTACGGGTACCCCGAGAGGAGGCGGATTATCACCGGAGAAGGGGGATCCCTCAAAAACCTTCCTATTGGGGTGAATCGGAAGTGAGAGAGTGGCGACGGAAGTTGCGGGAAGAAAAAGAAAGGGTGGAGAGAGAAGAGAGGGAGTGGAGAGAATGGCGTGTGGAGGAGGCGAGGGGGAAAGGTTTTCCACAGGGCCCTGGAACCCCTTCCAAGAGACCGGAGAGACCCGAGATGACCCACCCGAAGATGATGAAACTACCCCACTCCTACAGGAGAGAACCACCGACCAACTGAGAGAAACTGAGATCCCCTTGTGGAATGGACCTTGGGGTACTGTTGGGAATTTTGGAATGTTCGAAAGGGAAGGAGAAATACCCCTGCCCGACCAGTTGGCGGTAGGAGAGATGTTGTGGGAAGATGAACACAACATGGACTTTTTGTTAAACACCCCAAAAAACCTGACTCCTTGTTCAAAGTTAAAGACGACTCGTGATTTTGTTGTGGAGACCATAAACTCAAAAAGCGAACCCTCACAGTAACAAGCAAAATATCATTCCCCCCCCCCCGAAGCAATGCATTCCTGGCTTCCATTTAGTATAATTAATTTGTAGTCCATAAGTACTGTGTAATTTTTATTTTCCTAGATCTTACCATAAATTGCTTTGCGAAAGAACTAGGTGTACCATGTTTCCCCGAAAATAAGCCCTACCCTGAAAATAAGCCCTAGTATGATTTTTCTATATGATTTTAATATAAGCCCTACCCTGAAAATAAGCCCTAGTTAAGTGAAACCCTGCCCTCCACCAGGGACTCACAGGGATCCTTCAAGCTCTCAAGATACACTTAAAACGTCTTCCCTTCCTCTCCCCCTTCCCTTGCTCACGGACGGGCTGGGCGGCCAGGGAGGAAGGAGCTGTGCACCGCCAGGAACTTGCTCCAACAACTCTTGGGGCTCGTGCCTCTGCAGTGTGCGCGCTTCCTCCCCTCTCCAGCCTGTGCCCAGGTGAGGCTAACAAAGCACAAAGTTGGAGGGGGGAGGCTCCCGCCCTGTCTTTCTTCCCCCCTTCCTCTCTTTCTATCATAAGCCTTTTAACCCTCTTCTTGTTCTGTTCCATCTTTGGTGCTGGGTGCTGCCGGCAGGGCCACTGGCATGTCCCCCCGCCCTCTCCTCAACCGGGCTTGCCGGCTTCGGGTCCCCGCCCCCCTCCACTGCCAAGGTCGTGGCTCCGCCATTTTCCGCAAAATGAACCCAGCGCCTGCCAGCCCCAATGGGAGCCTCAGCGCAGGTGCTGGAGGAACTCAAGCCACCACCGTGGCACCTCCCAGCAGCGGTGGTGGCACCCCTGGAGGAAGTGGCAGCAGGTACATTTAAAGAAGGGGAAGGAGAACGGGAAGGGAGGGCTTGAGAAAGGGTTAAAAAGAGTCCGAACACCCAGGGAATTGGAAGGATGGGAGGCGTGGAGGGGGGGTAGGACAGGAAAGTCAAGGCTGGGAGCTCCTGTGCTCGAGCTCGTGTGCGAGTTTTTCCCGCAGGTTGAAAAGAGGACTTGGCCAGGTGGGGAGAAAGAGAAAGGGAGTGTGTGGCTCTGCTAAGTGGAGCTTGTGAGGTCTGCTGCCGATTGGGTGCTGCAGCACCCGGACTGCGCCCCAACGAGGAAGAAGAGACCTGCCAGTTTCCCCTTCCGGGTGAGCATCCGTCAGCCATAGCTGTGTTGGCACCTTGCGTGGTGCCTGCTGGGTGACTGACCCACAGTGGGTGCCCTTTCCACCTCTCTTCCTTGCCTCCCTTAATGCACTCATGTGAAATAAAAAAAACATTTTCTGAATTTTGGTACCTGCAGTTTTTCATCATTTTTTTTAAAACATCATTCTTAACTATGGTATCATCATTTTTGTTGCCACTCCTGTCTCATAACTCTTCAGTTATCACTTGATGAAATTATAGATTTAAAAGGAAGAATATTTTGACCCCCAGACAAGATGAGTGCCAAAAGAAAGAGCTATTCCGTTGAGTACAAGAAAAGAATTGTGGAAGACTCCTGGGGCAAGAATCTTATGGCTTTCTGCAAAGAGAATAAGTTGGATCTCCGAATGGTCCGAAAATGGCGAGCAGAGTACAATAACCTCAGTCAACAAGTGGACAAGGGCAATGCTAAGAAGGGCAAGTGTGGATCAGGTAGGCAGCCATTATTTCCTGAGCTGGAAGACATAATCTGTGAATGGATGGCTGACAGGAGAGCAAAGGCTTTGGTTGTGCACAGGGCTGACATTGAAGCATTTGCCCTTGCAATAGCACCACATGCTATTGCCCTTGCAATAGCACCACCATAGTTAGAAATATCCCCAGAAGAATTCAAAGCATCACAACACTGGCTGGATAGCTTCCTTCAGCGATATGAACTGTCTCTAAGAAGATCGACAACACTGTTCAAGCTGGAAGATACTGAACTTATTAAACGTGCACTTGCATTCAAGTCCTTTGTTGATGGCATTGACTTTTCTAAATACCAACTCTCCAACTTGATTGCTATGGATGAAACTGCAGTGTTTATGGGCCAAGGATCTCAAACGACAATTGATCATAGGGGTGCCTCGTCAATCTACGTTCCCTCCACTGGTTACGAAAGTGCACGTGTTACCTGTGTTTTGGCAATTCGTCTGGATGGAAAGAAAGCCCCACCTCTAATAGTCACTAAAGGCAAGAAAGATAAGATTGAATGTGTTTCAGGCATTTATGTTCTTGAAACTGAAAAAGCCTGGTGCACACAAGCAGTTATAAGGAAGTGGGTCGGTTTAATGCTGCCACTTGTTTTGCAAGGCGGCCAAAGAGGTCTGGTAGTCTGGGATTCAGCCAGCACTCACCGTGCTAAAGACATGAAGAACTTCCTTGCACAGAGAAGAATAGATCAAATAATGATTCCGGCAGGCATGACTGTCTATCTCCAGACTCTTGATATTGCAATAAACAAGCCATTCAAGGACCATTTGCGCATGAAAATCAATGACTACATTGAAAATAGAATGGAGATAAATCCGCGTGGAAACTTTGTGAACCCCAGACTGCAAGAGGTGGTGACTTGGGTGAAGAATTCATGGGATAAAATCACTGACAGCTGTGTTGCCAATGCACTACGAGCAAGCTACATGGACAAGAAGTGCTCATTTAAGGAGAGCTTTATTGCTGGACATCAGAGATTGGGGCCAGTGGTTCTACAGGAAATGGAGTCACAAGAAATTCAGGATGGAATTCAGGGTTTGGAGAGTTATGACGATGTTCCAGAAAAAGATGACATGATTGTTTTTGAATAAATGTGGATTGTTTTACATGAAAAAAAATAAAAATAAAACATCCCCTGAAAATAAGCCCTAGTGCATTTTTTGGAGCAAAAATTAATATAAGACCCTGTCTTATTTTCGGGGAAACAGGGTACAGTATAGCCTCAATATAGCAGTTTTGGTTTCCAGTTTGCCCATATTTCTTCTAATCTCTCTCTCTCTCTCTCTCTCTCTCTCTCCATTGTTTAAATATAAACATAGACTATACTGTGGTTTTAATAACATCTGCTCATAACCTTTTATGCACTTTCATTTTATTACTCTATGAGGAGATATTGGCCAAAATCCTGTTGCTTAGCATGTTAAATCACATTAAAATAGGCCTATTGAATCAATGTTTCTTTCCTTAGCAAGGTAGTAGAGAGGGTGGTGGCCGATCAGCTTCAGGCCCTTTTGTTTGTTTTTTTAGTTTTTTTTTAAAATTATTATTATTATATAACGATAACATAAACAAAAACATATAACATACGAACTAAAATACAATTTAACTGTGTTCCCCACCACCATATGCGGGACCTCTTGCCATAATCTTCCTCTTCCTTCTTCTTCTTCTTCTTCTTCTTCTTCTTCTTCTTCTTCTTCTTCTTCTTCTTCTTCTTCTATTGTCCTCTTCTCCAAAACTGCATTGATTCTTGATTTGGAGCTTTCCCTTTTCCTCTTATTAGCACATATTCCAAAAATCTACCCCATATATCATAAAAGTTATTTTTTTTTCAACTCTCCTTTCTTAACCTTTAAGTTACAAGTTAATTTATCATTTATTGCTATATTCTATATTTCTTTATACCATTCTTCAATTTGCAATTCAACTTTTGATTTCCATTGCCTAGCTATAATCAATCTAGCTGCTGTTAATAAATTGGTTATCAATTCTTTAGTCATTTTGTCATATTCCACATTCTCATATATTGATAACAAAGCAATCTCAGCATTAAATTCTATATCTTTTTCACATATGTAGCTTAATTCTTTAAAAATTTGTTTCCAAAATCTTTGCACTTTTTCACATTCCCACCACATATGAAAGTATGTACCAATTTCCTTCCCACATTTCCAACAGACATTCGGATGATTGACATTAATTTTATTTAATTTTGATGGTGTTAAATACCATCTTAAACTAAGTTTAAAAATTTTTTCCCTTATTCTTACTGACATAAATCTTAACACCCTCATTTTCCATATCATCCTCCATTCTTCTTCATTTATTCTTTTTCCAATATCTTGCTCCCACACTATTTTCAATCCTTCTTTCTCACTTTCCTCTTCCTCTAAATTAAGAAGTAAGTAAATTTTACTCACAGTACCCTTCACTGAGTCAGTCATCCGAATGTCCTCATATGACAATAAAAATTGTTCATACTTTGTATATTCTCTACCTTTATTATATTTATTTACCCATTCATTAGTCCATCTTTCTAATTGTATATAATTCAACCATGAAATGCTCCTATTATTACTCTATGAGGAGATATTGGCCAAAATCCTGTTGCTTAGCATGTTAAATCACATTAAAATAGGCCTATTGAATCAATGTTTCTTTCCTTAGCAAGGTAGTAGAGAGGGTGGTGGCCGATCATCTAGACGAAACTACTCAGGGCAAAAAGGCAATAAAATTTAAATCATCAGTAAAAAGACTAAAACAAGCCAAAAACCAGAGGAAACATTAAGTAGTGGCAGGAGGGAAGGCCTGCTTAAAGAGCCAGGTCTTCAGTTTACTCTTAAAAACTCCCCGCAAGGGAGTTTTGGATGGCCCTTTTGGCCCTTTTGGATGAAACCAATGCCCTGGATCCATTTCAGTCGGGCTTCAGGCCGTGCCATGGTACGGAAACAGCATTGGTCACCCTGCTAGATGACCTATTGAGGGAGGCTGACACAGGCAAAATGTCCTTGTTGGTTCTTCTCGACATCTCAGCTGCCTTTGATACTGTCGATCACGGTATCCTCCTAGGGAGGCTCTCCAAGTTGGGGATCGGTGGTCTGGCTGTTGCCTGGCTCCGGTCCTTCTTGGAGGACCGTTCTCAGAGAGTCCAGGTTGGGGAGAATGTATCGGCCCCGTGGCTCCTCAATTGGAGGGTCCCACAGGGCTCGATCATCTCTCCAATGCTGTTTAATATCTATATGAGTCCGCTGAGTGGGGTTATCCGGACGTGTGGTGCCTCTTGTCATTAGTATGCTGATGACATTCAGCTCTACATCTCCTTTTTTCCTTCAGCAGTGGATGCCGTTACGTCCCTAGAGTGCTGCCTGGGGGCTGTTCTGCAATGGAGGCAGGAGAATGGACTGAGGCTGAACCCGGACAAGACAGAGGTCTTGAGGGTGGGCGCCCCTGTCATCAGTGGTTTGGGAAGCTTCCTCTCTTTTGGGGGAGCGACTCTCACCACAAAGAGTGTGGTCCGCAGCTTGGGGGTCCATCTTGATTCGGCACTTGCCATGGAATCTCAGGTAGCGTCTGTGGTCCGCAACGCCCATTTACATCTTCAGCGGATTGCCCAGCTACGTTCCTATCTTGATGTTGTGGCACTCACCACACTTGTCCACGCGCTCGTAGTCTCAAGATTAGACTACTGTAATGCACTCTACGTGGGGCTTCCCTTGAGATTGATGCGGAAACTTCAAATGGTCCAGAACACGGAGGCCAGATTACTAACTGGGGTGAAAAAATATCATATTTCCCCCACTCTGGCCGTCTTACACTGGTTACCAGTTAGATTCCGCATCAATTTCAAGGTTCTAATGATTACATATAAAGCCCTAAATGGTTTAGGACCTCTATACCTGTCAGAGCGCCTTCTTCCACCTAGTTCTACCCATGTCACTCATTCTAGCCAGACTGGGCGGCTGAGGGGCTTAACTCCAAGAGAAGCCCAGAAGGAAAAAACTAGAAACTGGGCCTTTTCGGCGGTGGCCCCTCGCCTTTGGAACATCCTTCCGTCTGAGATCTGCTTGGCTCCCTTGCAGGGAGTTTTTAAGAGTAAACTGAAGACCTGGCTCTTTAAGCAGGCCTTCCCTCCCGCCACTACTTAATGTTTCCTCTGGTTTTTGGCTTGTTTTAGTCTTTTTACTGATGATTTAAATTTTATTGCCTTTTTGCCCTGAGTAGATTCGTCTAGATGGGCGGTATAAAAGCCAAATAAATAAATAAATAAATAAATAAATAAATAAATAAATAAATAAATAAATAAATAAATGAGGATTTAGTGAGTCAACTGTTCTGTAAGTTCTGTTGATTCAGTGGGTCTACTCTGGTGCAATCTACTACACTGAACAACAGCATTTGACTGCTGTTGAATACACTAAATGCCTATTCATTTCATCTTCATTGCTTAAGATTCTTTCCCCATCTATTCATAAAAAGAGCAACATAGAGCCTTACAGGCAGTGAGACTACACATCACCAGATAGCTTCCTTTTAAAACAGAAGCTATG
This sequence comes from Intellagama lesueurii, assembly GCA_037013535.1. Taxonomy (NCBI): domain Eukaryota; kingdom Metazoa; phylum Chordata; class Lepidosauria; order Squamata; family Agamidae; genus Intellagama; species Intellagama lesueurii. Next base: position 173,307,835 of record JBAJHW010000003.1, on the reverse strand, counting down.
CTGCAGCTAGGCTATGAAGCCTTCGAGCGAGATCCTTCTCCTGATGAGCAGGATGTAGGAGCATCTGTATTCTGTAAGTGTGAGTCTGTGGGCTAGAACTGCCACAGATCAGCCTGGGGAATTCTCAGAGAATTTTGGGAGCTGGAGTCCAAAAAATGGCCCATCCCTAGATGTATAACAACTAGGGTGGACTGAGGAGGGCTGGTGAACTCAGTTGCTGATCAGTAATCGAAGAACTTCACTTACCTGTAGAGCTGCCAAATCTCAGGGTGCCAGCTAAAGTCTCAGGGAATTGCTTCACTCTTCCAAATCTTCAGGAAGGGGAGCAAATCTCAGGGCAAGTTGTATCAGAGAAGGAAAAAGCCTGATTTTTATGGGTGAGGTGGCCTCTGCTTCTATCTCCACCAATTCAAAGCTTTCACTAAGACTCAGTGATTCAGTACAAATGTGTTTTCATGCACATTGTGGCTGAGCAACATTGACATGCCAAAATCTCAACAAAGGGATTGAAGAAGTGAGTTCATGCATTTCAGCTGGATGGTGCAGGTCAATTTGGTTGGGCTCTCCTACTTGGAAGTTGCTGGTCCAGGCTGTTTTCCACAATATAGATTTTTCTGCCTAGAATGAGTACAGGCATGTGAATCCTGGGGATGTTTTTTGGCTGGTTGCATCATTCTCCTCTAGCTGGATGGGGCATGTCAATTCATTGGGCCATCCTACTTGGAAGTTGCTGTTCTGGACTGTTTTTTACAATATTGATTTTCTGCCCAGAATGGGTACTGGAGTGTTGTTCCCAGGGATGATTTGTGTCTGGTTGCATCACTCCCCTCTAGTTAGATAGGTCTGGTGAATTTGGGTGAGCTGTCCTACTTGGAAGTCTCTGTTCTGGGCTGTTTTTTTACAGTATCAATTTTCTGCCCAGAACAGGTATCATGATTTTGTTTCTGCAGGTAATTTGTGGCTTGCTGCATCCATATCATCTAACCACACGTGTGTTGTGAATTTAGTTCGATTATCCTACTCAGACATTGCCATCCCTGGCCATTGTGTTCTGTTCCGGCAGGTGTTTGGGCAATAAAGGGTTAATGAAAGAGTAATATTCATTGATTTGAGGTCTAAAATAATAATTGGATGTTTGTCCAGCACATCCCACATTTTTGGCATCGGTTTTTATTACCTAGTCCCAAGCATGACCTATAACGTAATGTAACGTAAAAACATTGAATCAAGTCAGATCCTTCCCTGTTAGCTGGTGGTGAGCCTTCCACAAGTCTCAGCAGCAGTGTAGGACTAGAAAACCCAACTGCCTCAAAATAGGTTTTTGCTTCCTTGCTCTGAGTTGTTGAGAACTCTCTGTCTGATAGTTTAGCAACACAAGGAGGTGCAAAACCCTTTACCTCATGTGCCACGGCTTGACAGCTAGGACTACCAGTGTGTGGCTGTGTATGCATTCTTTCCTGCTCCCAGTGGCATGCCGGTGGTGGGGGAGATTTTTTTATTAAGATCACAGCTAAGGGAGAGGTTTAAACTTTCCTTTCCCACACAATGTAGTCCTAATGACTATTGCCCTTGTTCCTATGTCTGGCATTTGATTTTTAAAAAGACTGCTAATCCCATTGTTAACGTCCATGTAGTTAGGCTCCAAGAATATTTGCAACTGAGCAAAACAGCAAGGAGGATCATGCACCTGTCTTTGGCTTAAAATTAAATAATGTGAGGGAATATTTAATTTACTTCTTAAGTTTTACTATACATGGTTTCTAATAGTTTCAGAAGGAGCAATTAAAAATGATACATTGCTAAGCCTTATGAGTCATCGACTGAGTTTCTCAAGATGATGGTGTTCGCTGGGGCTGGGATATGCTGGATGGATGCCCTTTGGTAATGCAGTAGCTGCTGCATTGTGTGGAAGGTTATAATTTATATGGGCTGAAAAGCATAGCTTTTCCTGTAATTGGAAATGTTCTCTGAAGGCATTCCATGGGCAGTCTTCAACTTACCATAATTTATGAAACTAAAACAACAATGAAAATCAGTTTCAATTTATCTCTCCTTTATTGTACTAGCACATAGTGATAATAATTGGTTTGGTACAGAATTAACAGGGCAATCAAATGAAGGCATGCAACATGGGGGTTCTGTTTTACTTTTGGTGAAATCCTATTGCTTAGCATAGTATATCAGACTAGAGTGTGCCCATTGAATCAGAGGGTAATTGGTGCATTAAATACTCCATACATCATTTTGATTCAAATAAGCATACTCTAATACAACTTGCTATGCTAAAAATAGGATTTTGGCCAATAAATCACTGTGTGGAATCTATTTCTTGTTTCATCATGGTTTTGCAGGAATGGAAGAGGTTGCAGTTTTTGGCCATCCTTGATGGCCAAAAGTATTCTGACTTCACTTTCACACAATAGTATTCAAACTGTTTTCTGAAATCTCAGGGGTCATCAGAAGATTATTAGTCCTTGGTATGCAGCCCTGCCTGAAAACCAGTTTGCCTACTATTAAAGAAAGAGAGGGGTGGATGAACAATCCCAAACTCATTTTGGATTAATCTGGAAATGATCCAAATAATTTTGGTCATTCATCTAAAATTGTTTTAAGGCTCAGAAGCATGTTTTTGAATTACTAAGAACCTTTACAGTCCCCCAATGACACCTCTGTATGTCCCCTGCCATTGAAAACATCCTGTTTCTTTACCTTTCAAACAGATGCAGCCGGAACAGCGGTACCAATTGGGAATGGAAAGATACTCACGAAATAACCCATCCTCGTCAGTCTAGGGCCTAGGCTGTATCTGTTTAAGATTTTGCAGAATGGGAACGTGAACATGTATCTTTAAAAACTAACCACAATTTTAGTGTTTACAAAAAAATTTCATAGTAAATGAGAATATTTTAGGCCTTGACCTGTTGCCTGCAACCATTTATTTTGAAAAAGTAATTTTATGAGATCTGGAGAAACAGAAGGTGCTGTTCCTTCTCCATCACCCTAGTCCTTTGGGACTAACTCTTTGGAGGATATGTCCGTAGTAGTTTTCCTACAGGCAGCTGCAGTTGCTGCAGCTTGTCCTAATTGCTGGAAAGGTAAGGAATGCAATGTCAATGCATAAAAGTGATAGAAATGGCAAATACGCTTGGAAGCGAGATTTGTTTGTTCTTGCCCAGATTCCAGATTGTTTTGGTTCATCAAGATCAGCGACTTAAACATACTCCATAATGGATTAGAGTTGGTCTCTCACTTTCAGTCCAGTGTACAATGGAGTAATGGGTATATTGTCTTGGATCCAAAGATTCCCACATGTGTCTGTTGATGGAAGTTGGAGAGAGGCTAACTACTCCATGAAAATGTGCTCTGAGGGCAGAGAACCCTCCTGACCGTGTGCCTGGTGGTACAGGAAATTGGACATGGAATCTTACCACCATTTCCTTTCATCATGGGGAACTTCTACTGAATCAAAGAACCTTCTGTGAGTAGAAGGAGTCCTTCCTTTTTCTGGAAGAATAAGTTGGAATGCAAACCATTGGAAGTTTGAATGTGATAGCTTATAAGGATCGGGGTTGAAAAATATATTCATAATTCAAACTGTGTTCTCCACACCCTTGATTAACATAGGTTAATTGAGGGGGGGATCATAATCTCTATTTCTAATACTTAGCAAATAATGTCTTTCTGTTGTAGTTACTAACAAACACATCTTAGATACAGTTAGTATATGACAAAGATCCTTTATAGCAGGGGTCCACAACCCCTGGTCCGCAACCCTGCAGCAGTCCGCAACCCGGCAGCGGTCCATGGCCTGGACAGGACCAGGCCGCGGACACAGATCTCCTGCCCCCTGCGAGCACTCCCCCCGCAAGCGCACCCCGTGCATGTGCTCCACCCCATGTGAGCGTGACACCCCCCGCACGTGAGTGCAACACACCTCCCTGCAAGCGTGACACGCCCCCACAAGCGCGACATGCCCCCCGCGAGCATGAACCCCCCCACGACCGCAACACCCCCCCGCAAGCATGCCATGCCCCCCCCAACCGGTCCGCGGTTGGGAAAAGGTTGGGGACCACTGCTTTATAGTTTCAGATATTCAAATTCTGAATACTTGGGGGTCTGAATTTTTTTTTTAAGCTTGTCTTGTTACTGGAATTTGCTTTATAACTCTAAATACCCCACCACTTTTTGTTAATATTGTATCTTTTTTTACAGCTTTTACTGTTGCAGTAAATAACATTTATTTTGAAAAACAAAATGAACTGAGTTTTAGTTCAAACTGTAGACTGTAGGTGTCCTGCCTGTGAAGGCTCCATTTACACCACACTAGATTTTAAGTATTTACCACCCTGTGATACTCTTACCTTTTCACTGACTGTGGATACAAACACAGTTAAGTGAACTAGTAACGAAGCTGTGATAATTGGAATGTTTGAGAACAAATGTTAGTTTATGAAGGATCAGGTTTAGGTTTCAAATACATTTGGAGATGTTTCATTCAAGAAGATGGTCATCTAAAAACATTCAGGTCATTCTAAGCAAATTACCCAGACAATAGCTGGCAAGCTAACTGAAATCTTAGACCCTCTTGTCATTCTTTTCCATTGCAATTACTTTTCCATCAATAGCCCTAAGGTCTGACTGACATTCTTCTTTCTGTATAAAACCAGCTATCAGATGAGTGTGCCACATGGTGCTAATTCTAATTTTACTTTTAGTTCAGCCCTACAGAAATATGGCAGAAGAAAGTAATCAAATCCTTTGTTTAAATATTATAGTGTGAATGTGGCGTGTTGGTAGCAGTAATAAACGATGTTAATCCGGTGCAATTAATCCACAAAATACATATAATTTTAGTCTGACTGTACAACTGTACTGTTATTATACAGCATACTTTCTGAAATGATTATGTACTTTAAAAAGTCTTCAGAATAGGAGTATATGGAAATAAACTGTTCATTTTCTTCCAAAGCAAATGCATTAGGCTAGGACAATAAAAACACATAACACGGATATTTGAAAATCCAGCTGGTTCATCCCCATCTCCAACCTTCTGATCTTTGGGTAAATAACCAGTGCAAAATATTCACTTGGTAAATACCAGCAAATTTCTTCACTTTTTAAATGTGCACTAAAGTATTGATGGTACAAATGCCTGTGATAGGTTTTGAGTAGAGATGGGGACGAATATAAAAACGGATCGGTTTTTTCGATGAATATAGCGGATTCGTCATATATTCATCGATTCGTATTTGTCAAATTTTAAGTCCCGATGAATATGGATCGACGAATATTTCCCTGTTTTTATTTGTCCCTATACGAATTTTTTTTTTTTTAAAAAAAAGCCATCATATGGCTTTTCCATTCTGCCTACCGGTCCGCCAATCAGCTGATCGGCGGGCTGATAGGCAGCCACCCACCCCCACAGCCGCCCACCCCCACAGCCTACCCCCACTCCCCCCACCAACATCCCCTTACCATAATCGTCACCGCCGCTGCCGAGATCTCCATCAGGCCTCCGCAGCTGTAGAAAGGGAAACTGGCTGCCCTTTGCAAAGATGGTGTCTGCGGCTTCATTTAGGGCAGAGAAGCTGCAGCTGCCATCTTTGCAAAGGGCAGCCTAAATTCCCTTAGCCTGCCTTGGGGGTGGAGTGAAGGGGAGGCGGGGGCGTGGCGGTGGGGGGGGTGGCAGCAGGGGGGGCGGGTGTGTGTTTTAGTACCCCCTCGAATCGACGAATAAATTCATTATTCTTCAGTTCATGGGGGCAACTTCATGCTTCGTGAGTCATCAACTTTTGACGACTCACGAAGCAGGACGACTTGCCAAAATGGCTGTGTCAATATAACAAAAGGCAAAAAGGCAGGATAATCTGAAATAAGAAATACGTAAGAAAATATTTTCTTAACCTCTCTTTTGGATTCCTGACTCTCATATTTCAGAGGCTCTATTGTAAATCCACAAAAGACTCTGAAAATGAAACAAGTGTGCTACTTATATACTGCCCCATAGTGCTTAAAGCACTCGAGTAGTTTACAATTTAATTATGTAGGCTACACATTGACAACCCCCCCCCCCCCAGTAAGCTGGGTGCTCAGTTTATCAACCTTGGAAGGATGGAAGACTGAGTGAACCTCGAGCCAGCTACCTGGGATAGAACCCTGGTTGTGAGGAAAGTTTGGGCTGCAGTAGAGACGTTTAATCACTATGCCACGAAGCTCCTATGAAAGAAAGGGTCTCTTTCATGTTTTCCCCCATTTGGGTGAACCCTAATTGAAACCATTTTGAAATGGCTTCAAGTTCTGTTTGCTAGATAAGAGCAAGTAACTCTTGAGCACAGATTTTCAATTGCTTTGCAGACTAATTATACATAGAGCCAGTTATAGTCATATGGGGAGTGTTTTTTGGTAGTACTTTTTGGCTGTAATTTTCTTTGTGCCGTGAAGCCTTAAGAGAGAATGGCCACATGCCCAGGTAATGGTGACCTTTCTGGAGGTGTTGTTAAAGAAGCACAGTCAATGAGCACGTCTCCTCTTGGCAATTAGTCAGCCTCCCAGAGAACACCAGCTGTATAAAAATGTCTTCACAGGTTATTTCATGCATTTCCCTCTCACCCCAGCTCTCCTTGGGTATCACAGTTTGATTTAAATGAGACCACTTTCTTGATAAAAATGGAGTGAATGTCATGACAAACATTACATGTTGAGATTAAGTTCTCCAATAAAAATAAAAATGTTCTCATTTTGAGGAACAAAACGAGTTGAATACTGGTGGGTTTCTATCACTGGAATTATTTTTATATGTTACTGTCATTTTGTTAAATTTTATTCATTAAATTTAACATGTGGTAGCTGCCACATACTTAAACAATTCAGCACAGCGGTCCACACTAAATTACTGCAGGTACCCAGTGTGTTACAGCTATCCCTCTTTCATGGTTATTTAAATCCTTTACCTCAACACTAGCATAGGGAACCATGTAACCCATCCCCAGTGTAGTATATGTGATGTTGTACAAGCAAGACATTTGTTGGTAGAAGGCAGTGCCTAAGCATGTAGTCATATATAAAAACAATGAGTATACAGAAGCCTCCATAGAACTCCATATAAGGAGTCCAGCTCAAATGAAGGTCTGCATAAAGCTGTATGAATGTAGGTGGTTCCAGTGCTGACATTTGTGCTCTGGATTAGTGGTGTTTTTTGTTGGTTTTTTTGGCCACTAACAGGACGCAGAAGCACCAGATGCAATTAGTAAGAATTCATTCTCCCTCGATCCCTGTATCCACTGGATTTCCCAGTGGTTATCACTGTTGCTGAAACTGCAACTCCTACCATTGGTTATACTGGCTAAGGCTGATGGGAATTGCAGTCCAGTGATATCTGAAACATTGCAGATTGCCCAACTTAGATATAAAAGGTAGAAGCAAAAACTACAGAGGAAATCAGGTTAGCAAGACAACTGCTACATCTTGTTAATCTCGAAAGGAGGTGTACTTCCAAAGTCCAGTAGTGGAACTTAACACCATGTTAGGCTGATGATGTCATCAGCCATGTTGGTTTTTCATAAATTAAAATTTTCTGACCACCCCCCTTTGAAAGTCCATTGGGATCCCTTTTGTTATGGGGAAGCTGTTGGAAGCTGTGGGACTAGGGAGAGTCTTTAATGCTTAAAAATGCATTTAATGCATTCAGTGGTTTTTTCAGTCCCTCTGCTGCTTCCATATCTTTCTTAATAATTTTTTAAGTAATTCTATAGAGCACAAACTAAATAAAGCATCTGAATATATGTATTTTATTTTACCTCCCAGAAATAGAGAGAACAACAGTTACACTCCCCCCCCCCCAAAAGCCAGTACTTGACTAAGAGGCATGTTTTCCAAACTCCCCACTGGCGAACGTAATATCAAACACCCAGGATTCTTGAAGGCTTTCACAGCCGGGATCCGATGGTTGTTGTAGGTTTTTCGGGCTGTTTGGCCAAACCTTCAGAACACAGCCAAACAGCTCGAAAAACCTACAACAACCAAACACCCAGGACATTGGAGAGTGAGATACAACTTGTGTGTTGTCCTGGTTGTTTTCAAGGTTGTGGAAATATTCTTTGAGTCACTGTTGTGCAGTAAGGAATCTTGTGGGATAGGAAAATTCCGTATTACACGATTTCATCAAACATTCCTAAAAAGGGAATTGCATATACACATACAGTACATACATTCATATATAATATATAGATAGCAGCAGTTATGTGAATGTACTTTACAAAGGATGGGTTTGCCAAATCCTCACTTTGAGGGGCTTTTCAATTAAAATAGATGGCAATAAGCCCCTTCACATATTCCTTTGAAGCACAACCTCCATGGATACTGTGTTTGTTGCCATTTGGGACATGACTAGGAGGTGTGATCTGTTCTACGTGCATTCAATGGACATGTGAGGAGGCCCTTTGAAGACCTCATTGTCTTAAACTGATCTAGAGCACTTTGGGCCCAATCCAATTATGTTCATGTTCTAACAGAAGCAATTCTGTCCATTTATTCAGCAAGAGACTATTTCCCTCCCCACACAGCATCTGCAACAAGACTTTCTCCTTTTTCTCTCTCTCTCTATATATATTCTCAAATCTCTACAACACCCAAAACTCTTCTCTAACTCTCTGGAGGAGATATTGAGGGCACACAGAGGCTGCATGCAGGGTGGGAATCAACATTTTTGTGAACCCACCTTCCATCCGCACAAATATCAAGTTGGAAACCAGCTCTTGAACTCTCGGGGTATTATATAAATTTTCAGTATTGTGCGTAGCCCTAGAATCATAAGTCAGAACAATAATTGATGAGTGCTAAGATTTAGTGTTCTTTCTTTCTTTTGTTCTTTGTCTTGAAATCATTATTAAAATGCAATATAAGAAAAATACTGATGAGGTAAGCAAAATGTTGATCTAAATGGTTCCTTTTTCCATTACAGCTGATTCATACTGGATTAGGATGGAGTGCTGTCAACTGACTTATATTTTTATTGACTCTCTCTGTGTTTCTAGATTAATCAACTAATAGATGTTTTCCATCTTCAGCTGGCCTTGTTGTGTAAGCCAAATTGACTTAGAACCTAAAAGAGAGGCAGTGAAATGAGGACTGACAATGACAACTCAGAATTATAATGTTCCATCTTAATAAAGATAATTGGAGGAAGCAGTACAACAAAAATTATCAGAAGACAAAATTCAGAACAGATGTTAATCTGCTTCTCATCCCTGGGAATTTAAAAGCAAGGAGATGTCCTCCTAGGCAATAATAAAGAATTTGCTCAAGAAAGTTTGATTAGATGCAATGACAGAAGAGGTTTGAGACTAGGAGAAGAATAGACGGATGAGCCAGCTGGTCCCTTATTATTTCCCTAAGATCTCTCTCGTTCACATCTTGCATCTCAAACTATATGCTAAGCAAAAGCAGCAGCCTTAAATACATGCTGGCTTTTAAAAAAAATTAGCAACAATGACACGTCTTATTTTACTGTGTTAATTCCAAATATTGCTCAATGGTGTATTTTAACTCCTTGTTCTTCGGCAGCTTCTATCTTTTTCTTTCCAAATGGATCATGGATTCCACACTGTACTTTAGATACCTTGGTGCATGAGTAGCAATTTTTTATTTGTGTAAACCTTGAGAATTACCTTCAGATTAGAAGAGAGACAGAGCTGTGTGATATGGTCTTTGTAATTAAGAGGCAATCAGAAACCCTTTGTGTGGCCAGATCCAATATAAACACTGCCAGCCTAACTTTCTAACTTTACTTACTTGTAGAACGCAATATTTTGTACCATTTTGCTGGCTTAGGGATTCTGGGAGTTGTGCAAAAAGGAACTTCCCCAAGGTTTGATCATATATACAAGTTAGCAAAGCACGAATGGCTGTCCTTTGGTCTCCTACTTCTTATTCTTTGCATTCTGAAGCTTAGATTCAAGTACATAGTGGTCCAGTTTGTACCATAACAGTATAATCTCACTTGATCCTACTCTTCTTATTATATAACAATGGGTTTAGTCCTGTCTTGTAGCTCTGCATGTGCAACAGGCATGATAATCAGTGGCAAATCCCCACTGAGTAAAGGCTTCCTTTTGTGATTTGGGGGTATACATGACTTTATCACATTGTGTATGAGTCGTGTGCACTCCAAAATCACATTTATTCCGTGGTGATTTGCTGCTGTTGATGACATCATCCCATTATGCATGTAGAACTACAGTACAGGATTTCAACCAATGAATTCTGGAAGTGGATGGTTTCAGGGAGAAACTCCAACTAGTGGAGGATTTAGAGGAGGAAGGGAGTTAAACAAACCTCTCCTCTGTTGTGTTTCTGCTTCCAGTTCACCCCACCCCAAATATAATTTGTTAATTATGTGCCGTCAAGTCAGAAGTGACTTATAGCAACCCTAATAGGGCTTTCAAGGTAAGTGAGCTATTTAAGGAGTGGTTTTATCAGTTCCATTCTCCCAGTGAGATTCCATGTCTAAGTAGGGAATACTAGGCTGTCACTCTGTCCACACCACACTAGGTACCACCATATCCAAGCAAAGAAAGAGGTCATATGGTGAAATGTAATTCAGCCCCAAATGTGGAATAAGTGTAGACCTATTGTTTGAAGTGTTTTGTGATGTGCAACCTTAATGCCAGTCTTTGCCTGCTACCCAACAAAGACACAGAGGACAAATTTCACTGCCATGCAAACAGACCTCACATTTGTGTCAGGGCTTGGGATAGCAGATATAAAACAGTTGCGAGAGAATATTTCCACAAAATCAGTGTCTTCACCTGAGCAATTATGCAGGAACAGCAGATGGCCATTATCCTCTGACAATATTTTATTGGCAACTCTGAAATGGATAGCACTTAGCAATGCATAATCCGATGTGATGTTCGCTCTGTTATTCACATTGCACAAGGAGGAAAAACATTACAGAAGTATCTGCACTCATATAATGCTAATGGAGCAAAAGGGGAGAGACCTAAAATTTAAGTGTTCATTTATTTGTTTCAAAGTGAATTTTGTGATCATAAAAAGGTGCTGAATTGACTGGGGCCCTCTAGGTATTGATGGAAAAGTTGCAACAACATCATCACAAGACATGTAAAACTTATTCCACACCTTCTAGACTTCACTTTAAATGACCTTGGAAAAAGTAGTTTACTTACAATTGTTTGCTCTTTTCCCTGGGATTGTCAGAAAGAGTATCATACAAAGTTCACACTGTGGTTTGGCAACTTAAAGAAACACACTGATCAGATACAACATTAAAACCACCTGCCTAATATTGTGTAGCCCCCCCTTGTGCTGCCAAAACAACTCTGACACATCAAGGCATGGACTCCACAAGATCTCTGAATGTGTCCTGTGGTATTTGGCACCAAGACATTAGCAGTAGATCCTTTTAAGTTCTGCAAGTTGCAAGGTGGGGGGGCTCCATGGATCAGATTTGGTGTCCCAGCACACCCCCAACTCCTTGAACTTTTTGTCACATTCCTCAAACCATTCCTGAACAATTTTTGCAGCGTGGCAGGGCACATTATCCTGCTGAAAGAGGCCACTGCCATCAGGGAACACCATTGGCCAGCATTATGTTCTTCAGAAATGTGAGCTGCAGTAGCTCTTCTGTGTGATTGGACCAGACGGGCTAGCTTTCTTTCCCCACATGCCTCAATGAGCCTTGGGTGCCCACAGGTTCAATGGTTGTCCTTCCTTGCAGGTTCAATGGTTGCCCTTCCTTGCACCACTTTGGGTTGGTATTCACCACTGCATACTGGGAACAACTCACAAAACTTGCTGTTTTGGAGATGCTCTGACCCAGTCATCTAGCCATCACTATTTAGCTCTTGTCAAAGTCATTCAGATATTTTCGCTTGCCCATATTTCCTGCTTCCAACACATGAAATTCAAGAACCGACTGTTCACTTTCTGCCTCATATATCACACTTCTTGACAGGTGCCATTGTAATGATATAATCAATGCTATTCACTTCACCTGTCGGTAGTTTTAATGTTGTGGCTGATAAATAAATAAATAAATAAATAAATTTATTGTCATTGTAAGTCTATACATAGTATACACATACAACAAAATTCACACAGACACCCAGAGACCAGACCCACATGCACACACACAGACATAAAAAAATGCTAAACACGATTTAAATGTGGGGTGGTGGTTTTTTTTAACCAATGTAACAGTGCTCTTACAGTATTAAAAAAGAAACAATATTGAAAGCTAAAAAGGAAAAAAATTGCAATGTTAAAAAGTATTAAAGAAATATAATAATAAAACTAGTAGATAAAACAATACTAAAACACATTAAAAGTAACAAAAACACAATAGTCTTTTAAAAAAAAAACAAAAAAACACCTTCCATCTTAGACAGCAAGTCATTAAGGGAAAGCCTGCCTGAAAAGAGAAGTATTTGATTGCTTGTGGAAAAACAGCAAAGATGGGGCCTTCCATAAGAGAGATTTCCAGAGTCTGGGAGCAGCAACAGAGAAGGCTCTCTCCTGTGTCCCCAGCAAACACATCCGTGAGGGTGGTGGACTGAGAAAAAGGCCTCCCCTGATGATTTAAAATCCCAAGCAGGGTCATAAAGGGAGACGTGGTCTTTGAGATAGTTTGGACCCAAGTCATTGAGGTATTTATAGGCTTTAAGCAGCAGCACACTTTGAATTGTGCCCAGAATTGGACCATCAGCCAGTGGAGTGGCTGTAATGAGGATAGGAAAATCTATGTCTTGATTAATTGGTGGATTGATTGATTACATTTGTATTTATTTATTTATTTATTTATTCGATTTTTATCCCGCCCTTTTAGACAAAGTCTACTCAGGGCGGGTTCCATAAACATTAAATATAAAAAACACTAGAACAATTAAAATTAAAATAAAACAGTTCAAAACAATAATATTAATATTAATAATACTCAAGATGGAGAAAAAACAGAAATTATAATAAAATAAAATCAAATATTGACAAATATGTACCCTTCCTTCCCACTACAGTATAGTGCTCAAGGCATGTTACAAGCTTCATTAAAGAAAAACGAAAACAAAAAACAGATAAAACCAAATTGAACTATAACATCATGTAAAACCTATCTCACCACAAAAACCATTAAAATCTACCAAATGTGCTGAGAAAGACAGCACAGCAGGGCAGGTTAAACATCATACACCAGTTTTAAAAAAGATGTACTTATATACCCTTCTTAAAATCAGTCCAAATAGAATCTGATCGCAACTCTGAAGGGAGTGCATCCCACAGTCTAGAAAGGAGACTGCCCACAGGAGAAAACCCTCTCCCGCACACCTGTTCTTTCACTTTCTCCTGCATTCAAATGTATGAGCCTCAAGATCTTGCTGGCCCAAACATGGTTTGAGAATGTTGGTAAATTCTTCAAAAACTAGCTGAAAAAAAATTCAGAACGAACAATAGTCACTAAATGCACCAGCATGGAAAGAATGGTGTTGTCCTTACATTCCACATAAGTGTTGACGATGTGGAGCTTTTCGGGGGGGGGGGGGGGGAAGAGGCAGGAACCCTAACTCATCACCACAATGTGACTGAATACAGAGGATTCTGAAAGGACACGTCTGTCAGTTTAGGTTTCTCCCACTATTTTTTTTTTCCTCTTGTATTTGCTCCATCTTGACTATAATGAAATGATCACATATTGGTAACTTCGTGTGAAAAATGAACTGAAATTAACTGCTTGTGTGAACAAATCTTCAGTAATTGGACACAAGGGACATTCACAAACTATTGATAAATAGGTGCCTTCTTATAATGTGGAATTGCTGCTTGCACAGATTTTCCTCCTTTCTCAGTACAAGGGTGCAACAGTTATCACTTATTTTCTCTCTTCAGCATGTGAATTGTGCGAATTTCATTTAGAAAGTGCCTCTTCCTTCTTTCAGCTCTAAAAAGAGTTGCTAGTTATAGCCACCAGATTAAAATGCAAAAATAGAATAAATGTAAGAATTTAAAAAAACAAAAAAACAAACAAAACATATCAGTGATGAAGACAATGGAAAACAAAAAGAGTGGGCCAGTTAAAAAAAATATGACTGAGCAATAGGTTAAAACAGTCAGATTTTAAATCACAGTACAAGGAAGAAGTCTTTGCTATCCTGACCCTCAAAAGAAAGGAATGGGCCATATTGCTCTGGGGAGAGAAGGTCTATAACTTGGTGCTGCCACCAAAGAGGCCCTGTCTTGTGCCTGACCCAATGTGGTAGGAAATCTAACAAGGCTTCAGAAAAAGTCAGGGATGGGATCTCAAGTTGCAGGACTTGCTGTCAAGTTGGATTTAACTCGCACTGGTGACTCAACTCAGATTTGACTTGTTTTTTTCCAATGACTTGGACTTGACTCATGATTTGGAACACACCCACACCTCCCTAATTTTTCTGGGGCAAGAAGATTGCTTTTACTAGAGACTTGGACTTGGGGCTTGGGACTCAGGACTTGATACCAAAGACTCACACTTGGACTTGCGACTCGGACCCAAAGACTCGCCAGCATCCCTGGAAGAACTTTATATTATGCAATCAGATTCATGGAGGTGAAAGAAGTCTTTGAGATAATCTGGTCCCAAACCCATTTTTTAGCTAAATTGATTCTGGTGTCCTCATGTTCATACACCTATATTTGACATCTCTTTTTCCACATACTGGTTAAGCAGATACCCTGTCTCAATTTGTGGACATTCACATTTCTGTTGTTCATCATACTTCTAAACAAACCAGGTCCACCTGAATTGTAAACCCCTTAATTCTCCCCCCTCTCCCCCCCCACACTCTTTCTCTTCTCTCCCCCTTTTCTTTCTTGCTGATCTTTCTCTCTTTCCACCTAGTGCTTACTCATTCTTTACTCACCACGCATATTTCAGCAACCACTTACTACCCCCCAGTTCCCTGCTCTTTTTCATCCCTTTCTCCTTCTCTTCACCTTTATTTCTCTTGTCATTTTTCTTTCTTGCTCTCCAGTCATTTATCCTTTTCCCCCCCTGCTTTTTATTTCCTGCTTTATCAGGCCTGATGTCAGTCTCTTTCTTTCTCTGAATGGATTTAAACGATGAGGGTGCAAAAAAAGGAGAAAGCATAGTATACAACTGCCTCGAGGCTCTGTGGAGAAATTAATCACCCAACCTGCTTCAGCTTTGTCTTCTACTTAAGGAAGGCCTTGTAGCTGAAGGTGATACTGTAGGGTACAGGCTTATTTTAATTAACGAAAATTAATTAGTCATTTTAAAACACAAAACAACCCCAAGATGCTCACCACAGGGTGTCTTTTTTCATGACAAGTTTCAGCTATCTGTGTTTCACAGTCTTGGGCCAACGGTGGAGGCAGAGAGACAAATACACACACTCTCTTCTCTCTTGCCTTTATAAAAATACTATTATAAAAAAAATCACAGCACAGAGTTACAGCTACTGTGCTGCCCACTGAGGCCTGGATTTTTCACTTGAGTAATCCTTCCTTTTTTAGATCTACATTGCTTCAGCAAAGAGTTTTTAACTTCCAAATAAGTTGGCCTACAACTGTTACTGATCCACACAACTGGGCCTAGTGGTTGTGAGAGTCATAGTTTAGAACATCAAGGGGAGCAGTGATCATCCAACCCTGCTCTAGCCCATACTTCTCCAATTGAGATCTTTGCCCTTTTGTCGTATCTTCAGGGCTTGAAAAATTTTAGAATGTCTCACCAGTCAGTCAAAAATTTCACCAGTCAGCATGACCGGACTATAGCCTTGCAATTTATGTTAACAAATTTAAACTAGGCACTTGTTCACTTTTATTTCTACGTAACAATGCGTACAAATCCGAAATAAATTGTATTGCGTACACGGTATTCACCTATGTCTTCTTAGTAGAAAATGCACTGCTGTCAGAGGTGTTGCACTTCTGTCCTTGAACATGCCTTGTAGTTTTAGCACTGAAGTACCATTTATCGATGGCTTTAGTAGGGTCAAAGTGTGGTAGTGGAGGTCCATTTAGATTCACTATCATAAGGTCATCTAAGCTTTCAGTCTCTAAACACGATCTGAATTTATTTTTGATCAGATTCATCTGGCTGAAACCACTTTCACAGCTAACTGTAGAAACTGGTAGAACAAAGGCAATTTTAAGGAGCTTCAGAAGAACAGGAAACCTACCCCCATGGTGGTTCATTGCCTTTCCCAGTAAATCCACTGATGACAGACCTTTTGCACATATTTTGAATTCATACCATTCATCCAGGGCTTTCTGAATTATGTCTTCTTTGCCCTTGTGTTGCAAAAGGTCTTTGTAATGAGATACAAGTACGGTTACTTCCTTTTTACCAAAATTTTCCAAGGACATTTCTGGCCATGTGAAAGTATCAAATATTGACATAGATGTTAATATGCCATTTATAGCAGTGGCTTTATTACCTGCGTGCCTGTGGGGTCATGAAGCTTGTATAAGCTTGTATTTTGAATGCCTTTCTTTTGAATGTCTCCAGCAAAAATAAAACTGAAAGCAAAAGCGCCCGGCCTCTTAAGGAGTCACGGTTCCCTCCCACCCTAGGATGTGTCCTCATTCGGTTGAAATTGGGAGCAGGGAATCTCCATATTCTCCAGCATGGGACTACTCTACATTCTCCTGTAGAACTATATCTCTATGTGCCGCTCGAACTCTCTTCTCACGAGAAGAGGGCAGTTTTCCTTTTGCAATGGGAGGGGGGAGGGGAGGACTGCAGGATTAGAAAGAGAGAGACAGGCGGAGGGGAAGGAGGCAGGCAGGGAAGGAGCTGCTCTCTCTTGCTCTCTCTCCATATCAACGTTATGCATTGTAGTTTGCATACATTTGGACGATAAACATGAACAAAAAATATGCATGGACCAACTTACCTTAATAACTGCATGCCATCAAGTTGATTCCAATTGATAGTGACTCTTTCCAAGGTTTTCTAGGTAGAGAATATACAGAATTGGTTCACTATTCCCTTCTTTTGGGGGACACCTGGGGCTGTTCAGCTTGCCCAAGGCTACACAGGTGGCTCTTCTCCCAAGAGGCACAGTGCAGAATTCAACTCCGGACCCCTGGCTCTACAGCCAGATACCTAAACATTGAGCTATCCCTTAATGTTTATACTTCTGTGCTCTGGCTCATCATTTCTAATCTGGTTCTTCTTACCTGCAGAAGTGACCTTCTTAGAAAGTTGTTGTGTGACCCAGTATTAGCATGTACTGACATGATATAGAAATGCCAAGGTCCAATGAAACACCAATTTTAAAATTTTTTAAAATATTTAAGGGCCTAGTGTTGGGAGGATCACCCAACCCAGGAGCTACTATCTCCTTTTCCCAGATATCTGTGGATCTTCGCATCAACACAAGGATCCAGAGACTTTGGGAGTGAAAGAGGTGCTTCCAGCAGTACTCATCTGTTGGCCTCAGAAAGAATAAACTTCCTTGCTCATAAGCCTGTGGGTTGGGGTGTAAGACCATGATAGCAGTGCTGATACACCTGACCATGCTTCATTTTTCCATTTGAAGATTGGTAGGTATAGAATATAATTTCAGTGAAGTGGAGATTCTCACAGAAATATCCATGTTTGATATCCTACAACTCATGGTGTGACAAAGTACATCCTCCCTCAGCAATGTACATTTGCAAGGCTTGTGCTGTGTCTTTGAGAAACAAAATACACACAAAAGTATGCATATATTTTACAAGTGTGAATGGCTAAAATGTGTGTAATTGAAAAAAAATGTGCAAGTATGTTTTAGGCATGGGGAATATGTGTATGAAATGTGTACATTAGGAGAGGTGCCTGAGGAAATGCACGCAAGAAGAAAATGTACATGGTACATGTATATACATTCCTGTGCAGAAAATAAAAACATAAAGGCCTGCAGTCCTGTGTGAGTAGATGCAATGGCATGGAAGGTGGGATCAAGAGAAATGGAACAGAATCTAGGCCGAGAGTTTTCATATCCTGAAAGTCTGTACCCAGCACTGACTGGATAAGTGCTGGGCGAGGCAGCTGCAGCAACCATCTTTTCCTTCTTTTTCTTGAAGCTGTCTGCCTTCTCCATTATAGAAGGACATTATATTGCCAGTTAGGGCCCAAACAGAAGGGAGGCAAAATGGAGGCGGGCAGTGGTTGAATTCAACAGCTGCCTGGCATTACGCTTTCCATTCTGCACTGGGCCAAATCTAAAAATAAAGAGATAGTTGGGCACCACCATCTCAGCTCTTGGGAGAACCATGTTACAGACATCCCTGGAGGGTGCCTTGTCCTGAATCCCTGAAACTCTGCACTAGGGTTGTTGAAGGAATTACTGACAGAAAAGTAAGTGAACTGCTTCAGAACTCCTATATAAATGCTAAATAAGTACTATAGTATCACCACCAGCAGTTTTACCTTTTCTTTAATTATGCTGTTACTTTGTGGAATATCTTGTTTTACGATCTTACCTGACATTTCTTATTGTTTTTCCCAGGTTAGGGAAGAATAGTTTTAAATCTCAAAAGGAAGTAATAATGTATGTCTCTTAACCTGAATGGTAATTATATCTGTTCAGCAGCGAAAAGAAGCTCAATAGCTCCCTTAGACCTGACAATTTCTTTAATAAGCATCAATTACAGGAAAGTATTCCTTGCTGCCATTTCAGCCACAGTATAAGAAATAAAAAACAATACCTTTGTATCATTTTCTGGAAGATGGGTAACACTTAGCACTTTCACAGTGACATTGTACAAGACCAATATAGGCCCTATCTCTAGTTCTACAGCGTCCATCAATGCTACTACACTTGTTTTTGATGCATCTGAACTGCAATTCTTGCTCGGAGGGATTCCCACTACACTGTGATGGTTGTGTAGGCAATAACATTGGGGTCATAGATTTAGTAATAGTAATATTAATAGTAATCGTAATAGTAATCTTAGAACTGCAGAGCTGGATGGGACCCTATGGATCATCGAGTCCAGACCCTGTCAAGGAGGCACAGTGGGGAATTGAACTCCCAATCTCTGGTTCCACAGCCAGATACCTAAACCACTGAGTTCTTCTTACAGTATTCCTCACCGTCTTATGAAAATGAGATGAGGGATTTCATTAAGGTCTCGATAAGCACACACAAGAAGCTGAGATGAGCTGGTTCATTGTTAAAATGTCACAAATAACCTATTCAGGGCTTTAAATTGGCAAGTATTCATGAAAAAAGCTGCAGCCGCCCTAGTCTGCTTTGCTTTCTTGCTTTCTTGCTCTGTTCTTTTATGCGTTGTTTATTGCTTTATTTTGTGCAAATAAATAAATAAACAAATAAATAATAGAAATGTGTAAGAATATAAATGATAGTGCAGTAAAATCTTGGGCAGGCAATGAGGAGACTGGTGTGATTCTTCATTTTTGCCTGTAGAGATGAGACATTTGAGGATTTACATCCCTCCCTACCTTAAAAAAGCAACCAGCACATGAGGCTAATCTGGAGAGGGGTGTACTCAGATTCAGGTCTTCATTCAGCTGTAAAGCACACTGCGTGGTCTTGGGTTGGCCACTTTGCTGTCAGGATAAAACAGGGGAAGGTAGGGTGAGATACGCATGTATTAAAAGGGAGGAAGGAAGGAAGGAAGATAGGAGTAAACTTCAAAAGACCTGCTCAAAAAAGAGCAAGGGAAAAAAGTGAGATGAGAAAGAATAAGCAATGTATGACACTTCCAATGATCGTGATCATTATATGCAGAGATCCATAAAATTTCATCGTACATTCTATCTGTGTTTAAGGATCAGCCTGCACTCCTATGGGAAATGTTTACTTGACTCTAAATTGGTGGGTCTGATTAATTTCATATAGCAACAGAGGGAAAAATATATTGCATATTATCAGAGGTTGGAAAATTATTGTTAAAATAAATTTATTCCTGTTAGTTCTTGCAGTATATGAAAAGTAGACTGTTGTTGTTTATTTACAGTGTTGGAGAAGTTGCTCAAAACCTTATTTGTTGCATTGTTCATTTCTGGGTTTTTTTTTGCGGGGGGTAGAATTGATAAGAGGTGGACGTAAAACTGGAAACATTCCTGTCATAATGCCTCTTAAACCACCTTAAAATGTCTTTACAAGTAATTGAAAGAAAATGTAACTTGGTACACCAGTAAACTTGCGCCTACTTGTTATGTTACTTTTGACATGTAACTTCATTACAGCCTTGTGAACTCACAGTTAACTAGTTACAGGGAATGGTGTTCATTGTAACACATTCCTTTGAAGCTAACCCAAGCCAGAGCTCAGAAAGGTTACTTTTTGGAACTACAGCTCCCAGAATTGCCCAACCAGCACTGGCAAGTGGTGATGCTGGCTGAAGTTTCTAGGGGTAACTTTGTCAAACACTGACCTAAACCAAATATCTTAGTCTGTGTAACCTTGATCTGTTTTCTTTTTCTTTCCCATAGAAAGTCACATTCTTGAAGATGTAAATAAGTGCATCATTGCACTAAGAGCCCAGGATGCTGATGGTTTAGATTGTGCAGCTGGTGCCATCCGAGGGCGTGCAGCAAGAGTGGCCCACGTTGTTTCTGGGGAGATGGACAATTATGAGACCGGAGCTTACACTGAAGGAGTTTTGAGAAACGTGCAGTATCTCACAAATGCCGGTATGTGTACTTTTCTGGGTTTTGACTTGCATTGAGCTTTTGCAGAGGAAATCAAAACATTGTGACTGGTTTTCAAAAAGTAAAAAATATGCATTTCACGATTGCAACCCATTTTCTAATGGAAGAGCAACATTTTCTTTTGTGTGACACAGATATTTCTTCTCCACCGGAGATAATTCAAGGATGTTTTTCATTGTGTAGATGTCACTGATGGGGGTTAACCATTCTGACAAAAATAATCCTCTGGATCACTAGTTGATTTGTGAATTTAGAGTATTTTTGGACTAGTTGTACTGGTTGTGAAGTCTGCAGATTGCGACACGAGGATAGCTCTTGAGCCCTCTTGCTTCAGTGTAGTAGCACACAGAATCAGGTTGCTAGAGGGAGCACATAGAAGTTGTAGCACAGCGATTAAGGGTATTAATCTAGGGAGTTTGATAGAGATGGGTGAGGGTTGTCTTTGTATTGAACCCTGTCTATGGTACTGAACTAAGGTTGCTACCTCAATTTTCCACAATGCTTCTCATCTTCAGCAGTTAACGGCAGGCCTCTCTACAAAGGGAATTGTGGTTCACATCAAATTTGTCTCCAGAAATGACGTTTGGTTAATCTTTGGTGAGAACTTTCCAAAAGTCACAGGTTTGTTTATACATTCAGTGAAAAGCATGAGGTTTTTTTTTTTTTAAAGTTCAAATGTATGAGAAAGCAAAGCCTACATATTTGTCCACTCCTGGTCCCTGGTTCCACTGTCACTCAGCAGGCAGCCTTCATATGCACTATTTCCCCCTTAGCCTTAGATAGTGTTTGTGAAGTGCTTTGAACACATAAAATAAATATACATTTCAAAACATAGGAAGCTAGAGGGTTTGTCTATCCAGCCGATTATTGACTGTCTGTAATCCCAGGCAAGTAGTTTTCTTGATTAGTTGATTTCCAGTCCTTTTAGAAAGAGATTCAGAGGTTGAATCTAAGCATGTGCTCTACCACTAAACCAGGGGGCCTCCATAAAAAACAAAAAATGAGGATCATTTGTGTTTTGTTAAAACCTGCCTCTCAGAATTCTGGAGTCAGAACCTCGGCCCTATTTCTTTACCTAGTGTTTGTCAGTGAGACCAACATGCTGTCTTCGCCACCACACAAATGAGGTACTGTAGAAACCAAGGAGTTGATGGAGACACTCAATTAATAGTTTTCTCCTCTTAAAAAAGAATGATCAATTAATTAAAGGTGTAAGAATATGCCATTTCATTTCCACCCTTAGACAAGTCCTATGTCTATCATCAAATATTTTCAAGCAACAGTGTTTTAAACAATGGAAAGATAATTCTGTTAGCATTAGATTCTGGTCCAAAGAACCTCATCAAAAGGATATCACAAAACAAAGTTTTAAAAGGTAAATTTCTTCTCTCTCTCCTTCTCCCTCTCAGTTCCTTTCTCTTTGAGAAAAAAATAACAGTGAAATATTGTGGCACAACACACTTTTCTCATTACTTCTTGAATGAAGCAACTGGAAATGATGTAAAAACCAAATGACACTCCACCTTGTGTAGAATCCCAGTCCTTCTCATTGTAACTTGGTTCAAACTCACTGTGAATTGGCACTGATTGCTGTTCCATTTCACTGCAGTGACAGTAATGTACCTGTGCCTAAATCCACATATAAAAAGACAGTGCCAAATAACACCTCTGGGCTGTAAAATCTGGGGACAGCTTCATCACCAGTGTTTTATGCACTTAGTTTTGAACATCAAAATACAATATCCTTAAATTATTCAGCTAAAATATGTAAAAAAGTGGTATTTGACGTAACTTGTTTTTGACATTTGGATCATGTGTTGTGAATAAACCTAGAATCCTAAGAAATACTCCCTCCCACAGTCCCCCCCCCCGGGAAAAAAAGGGCTTGCTAAAAGCAAAATGTAGCTAACTACAAAGAGCTATGCCTACACTTGGAATGCTGTGTACATTTCTAGTTATCACATCTTTAGAAAGGAGGTGTCAAAGCTGGAAACAGCAAGAAAGAAGCAAGACAAATTTAATTGATTTGATTTGTATCCTGCCCTTCCTCACAGAGGCCTAGGACGGCTAACAGCCTCTGCAAAAACACGGTTAGAATCAGAATTCTAAAATTACAAATATCTAACAAAATACAGTGAACAAGGCAAACAAGAGACAGAACAGACTACTTGTTTAAAGTCTAGCAACCTATAAAAAGAAATATGGTTTTAGTTAATGCCTCAGTGAACAGAGGAGCTAGAGCCACAGGCCAAAGACAGGGTTGAGCACGCAAGAGGTCTGCAGCACCTACTCTGTTTTTTTATTAGATCCTCAAGGTCCAGCAGGTGGAACTAGGTGCAAAATAGTGGCTCATGAAGGCAAAAAAAAAAAAAAAAAAAAAAGATTATGGAACAATGAGCGGATTTTTTCAGTATCAGAACTAGCGTTCGCACACACATATTTTCACAACAGCCTAATTTAGGTAGTGTTGCAGGAGGCCTTATTTTTGGTTGCTCTTGAAATATTGGTAAACCACTGGGAGTCTGAAATTTCTGCAAATTGCCTGGAGATTCCAGTCTCCTTTTCCCCCACCCCATCTATGAGGTAAGGTTACAACATTTGGGGCTTTGTTACTTCAAAAAAACAGGCAAGCAAGGAAGGAACATGCTGGTGACACATGAAATTATGAATGACATGCAGAAATATTTTTGTGTGCAATCTACAGTAAAGAGACAGGACACAGATGGTAGTTACTAGAGCCATAGTTTATTAACTTAACAACACAGTCTGCAACACAATTTGTGTGTGTGTGTGTGTGTGTGTGTGTGAGAGAGAGAGAGAGAGAGAGAGAGAGAGAGAGCATATTCACATGTTAGGGTCTTTTTCCTGACTTGCCATGAGGCTAAATTAACTCAGTTGGGTAATAATTCACTACTCCTGTTAGTCCTGGCTTTTCTGAGCTTGAAGAAGGTTGTCCTGTTGTTGTTTAGTCGTTAAGTCGTGTCCGACTCTTCGTGACCCCATGGACCAAAGCACGCCAGGCCCTCCTGTCTTCCACTGCCTCCCGGAGTTGGGTCAAATTCATGTTGGTAGCTAAATTAACCAACTTCTGGTCAATTTAGAAAAGAATCCGTACACCGCCACCCCAGATCGCATGGACCTGAATGATGACTCTCAAGAGTCCTCTATCTCCTTAAAGATGCTTTAATGCCTTTTTTGAGTGCTCACCATATTACTGCTTGATCTTACTCTGCAGAACTCAGTGAACTTGTGACCAGTCTAAATTACTAAATTAGATAGCCATCAATGCTAATATGTAACTCTTGTTTCGGACCTCAGTGTTGAATAGGTAATAACAACAGCATGTCTTTTGAAACTCAGGAAACTTGGCCAGTGTGTTGATTAGTCAAAAAGTCATGGGCATAATAATGTCCGTCAAAGAAAGTGGATAAACCAACATAGTTTTTTCTTTAAGGAAAGATGGGAAGGGCACTGACACATTTAAAGAGGGCAAGAGGGCCATATATTTTCCATCTCAAATGGGAAACAAGCCAAAGGTGTTTCTTTTCAGGATAAGCAGGCCAGTGAACAAGCTTTTCCCTCTCTCATGATGACAGAATGTGAACTATCCAGTAAAAATTAGTGACAGGAGATTCAGGATGGATAAAAGAATACCGTTTTTTTTGCAGAGAATGTAATTGAATCATGGCATTTGTGATTCCTACCACAGACTTACCTTGCACTCTCATATTAGCACACTCGATAAAAAACATGTTGAATGTAACATAAGGATCAGCCTTAACATGTTTGCTGGTCAGTGCTTTCTGTCACAACTCTGCAGGTGGCTTGCCTGTTCTGGGTGAACCCACTACCAGTAAATAAACTAAGGCTACAATCTTACATCCTCTTACTTGTGAGTAAACCCTAGTGAACTCAGTGAGACTGAGGAAATAGCCATAGGACTGTAGTGTAAGGTTCTCCCCAGCCTGGACCAATCTGTGACTCTCATCTTGAGTCACACTAGGCAAGAACATAGTAAGGGACTCATTCAATTTATAACCAGACAGTGAAAATAGCACTGTAAGTTAGAAAATATAATTCCAAGAATGCCTAGCAAAAATTTCCTGCTTCTATATTCCACTAACAGCTATATGGCATTTCCATTCTCTGATAATGACAATTGTTTCATAGCAGTCCACAGATTATTCAGGTAAGAGGCAATATGGAGAACGAAGAACATTCTTCAGCAATAGAAATGTAACATAATTTTTCCCTTTAAGGCCATTTTTAAGTGTTACTGCCTATCAGAATTTTACAGCAGTTAAAGATAAGTGAACAATTTATTGTGAGGGTCATCTCCTTGTTTAGGTCATAAGTAGTAACTAATTATTCTAAAAAATGTATACAATATTTCAAGATGTTTGGGTAGAATATAAACTACTTAGGGCAGGGTTAGGCAACATATGGTCCTCAGCCTGATCCCATTTGGCCCTTTGCATAATTTCCAAAGCCACATGCAGGTGCTTAGTTCAGGCCTCTGCAAGAGTAATCTGTTATTGCCCCAGTAGTTCTCTAAATCAGTGGTTCCCAACCTTGGGTCTCCCCAAATGTTCTTGGACTGCAACTCCCAGAAGCCTTCACCACTAACTGTGCTGTCCAGGATTTCTGGGAGTTTTAGTCCAAGAACATCTGGGGACCCAAGGTTGTGAACAACTGGTCTTAAATAAAGAGAGGGAGGGAGACGGTAGATGGTGACAGGGAGAGCAGGAGGAAGAGGGGGCAGAAGAAATGGTTTCATATTTTCAGGCCATAACCACCATTGGCTTCAGTCACATCCACTATCAGCATGTAGCCCCCAACAAATTGCTTCAAAAGGAATGGAGAAAAAATGTAAAAAAAGAAAAAGAAAAAGATGCATGATGGATTCACACATGCATTTTTGTATGGCACCGTAGTGCCCCCAAATTTGCTACTGTTATGTGGTGGTGGCAGCTGAAGAACAAGAGTGTGTATTTCAAGCAGGCTTCAAGGAATACAGCTCTGCATTAAAACAAGTAGTGAACTTCTTATGTGCCTTGTTTTTAAAGGAAAATATGGTTTCCTGCTACTGGCCTGTTAGCAAATTTGGCATCAATGATGGTGGCTGCAAAAACCAGTCTTGGAGCAACATATACAACATGGTTCTATCCATACATGGAATAGCTTTGTACAGTGGTGCCTCGACTTACGAACGTCCCGACTTACAACCATTTCGAGTTACGACCAGCTCCGGCCGCAAAATTTTGCTTTGACTTGTGGCTGGAGCTTCAAGTTACGATCAAAAAAAGGCAGGGGGAAAAGGCGGGAAATTCAAATTGCTAACCATTGGTAGGCAAAGAGGCTGCTTCTTTGTAGCTCTTTCGCCCCAACGGTTAGAGTGAGTGCAATCGGAGGAGGCTTCGGACTGCCTGGTAAGGTAAGGTGCTGCTTTCTGCTTTTTAAAAACTGTTCTGGGTGGGTTTTGCAGCTTGGTTTTGGGCTGGGGGGGTTATGTTTCTGTGCTGTGATGGGTCTTGGGGGGTTTGTTTGTTTTTTGGTATTTTTCCCCCATTTCCGATGGGTCTTGGGTTTGTTTTTTGGTATTTCCCCCCCCCCCCATTTCCGATGGGTCTTGGGGGGTTTGTTTTTTGGTGTTTTTCCCCCATTTCCGATGGGTCTTGGGGGGTTGGTTTGTTTTTTGGTATTTTTCCCCCATTTCCGATGGGTCTTGGGGGGTTTGTTTGCTTTTTGGGTTCCCCCCCATTTCCGATGGGTCTTGCATGCTTCGCTTGCTTTCTGCTTTGCTTTTTCCCCATTTCCGATGTGTCTTGCATGCTTTGCTTGCTTTCTGCTTTGCTTTTCCCCCATTTCCGATGTGTCTTGCATGCTTCGCTTGCTTTCTGCTTTGCTTTCCCCCCATTTCCAATGTGTCTTGCATGCTTGGCTTGCTTTTCTTTTTTCCCTCCCTTCAGCTGGAATGGATTAATCGCGTTTCCGATCGGTCTTGCAGTGTTTTTTGTTTTTTGTTTTGGTGATTTTTTTTCTTCGGCCGGAATGGATTAATTGCGTTTCAGTGCATTTCAATGGGAAATGGTGCTTCGACTTACGACCATTTCGAGTTACAACCATCTTCCAGAACGGATTAAGTTCGTAAGTCAAGGCACCACTGTATACTGAATTTGGCTCTGGAAATGGATGTCAGTTTTGTTTGTGTCCTTTTTGGTAAGAATATATTAAAGGTGATGGGAGATAAAGTGAAACTAACAAAGCTGTACGTTCCTAGATGTACTCAAAACATGGAGTAATATACAAGTGAAATACATGCATGTATGGACAGGTTCACAAATGAGTGACCTCATTGTAAGGAACATTCTAATTAAAATAATGAAACTGACTCAGTAAACCTACAATCTGAAAAACAATAGCCATCTTAAGATTGAACATAAGAGAAAATAAAAGGGCTATACACTCATATGTGAACCTCGTCTGCATCTCTCTTTTCTACATTCTACTGTTCCTTTCAAGTGTGAAACAAGCTGGTAATCTTGTAGAGCTTGTCCTTATAGTTCAGCATTTCCAGTGCGTTTTCTTATCGACAAATTGCTCTCGTTTACCACATGGTATCATTTATTGTGGCCTCTCCTTTTTCCTTATTATTGGTTCCGACAGTTTAGTCTTTGTTTTTGACACTGTGGCTTACCAAACCACCTCCTTCTGGTGCTCTCCTGAAACTGCAGCTTGCCCAAGGCTGCATAGGCTGTCTCGTCTTTTGGATGGCTCAGTTGGAAATGAAATTTGGATTTTTTTTCTTGCCAAAAGACAATTCTCATCTGTCCCAAAATTCAGGCGTACCTCGGTTTACGAATGCCTCAGTTCATGTAATTTTCGATTTACGAATGGAAATCCATTGAAAATAATGCCTCAGTTTACGAATTTTTTTCACAATACGAAGCAAGTTTCCCCAGGATGCATTGTGCCTGGGAGGTTTATAGCGCCGCCCCCGTGCATGTGTTCCTATGGGAAACCGCGTTTCGGTTTGCGATTTTTTCGCAATATGAAACGTCCCAGAGAACGCATTAAATTCGTAAACCGAGGTACCACTGTATATTATTTTATTTCTCTTCACTTGCTGGATGGTAGCTAAAGCTTGTTCCCAAGGTGACATGTGCTGAAAGGAAAGTGCTTCCTATGGTGTTAGATTTGTAGTTGCTTATTGACACATGCAAGCCAGCCATTGACGGTGTAAAAATTGGGCAATAAACATCCACATATGAGCCAATCTGAAGAAGCTAAAGCCTGCTTTTCAGCATTTACTGTATGTGAATGGATTCTTATCTAATGAAAATGGATGGTACTGGAAAAGGTTTACTCTTCTGGTATGACACTGGCCAACTGTGTTATGTTCTGTACAGAAAGTTCATACTGCCTGTGTATCTTTAGATGTATAAATATGCCAACTGACTAGGAGCAATCTTAATGCTTATTTTTGTAAGATCAACGTCCCACATTCCAGCAGAGTGATTTATTTTACAGGAAAAGCTTACTTTAATAGTCTTTGAATTGCAGATCATCCACAAGCATTGATCTTGAGAGTCACAAATTTGCTGTAAAATATCTTTCTCCATTACACTTGGAGAAAGGCTGAGCTGAACGTGGATTAGAAATGATGTGTCCTCAGAGGCAGAGAAGAGGTTTCACCTACAGGGCAGAGGGGTGATTTAATAGGTTTATAGATGTCCTGCATATATTTCCCTTTAGTGCTGCTGGGCTTGAATGGGGAAATATTTTCTATGTTTTCAGTTTCTGGATTTTTCAGTCTTACTACCCAAAGCTGTGTATGTTTCCTTTTGTGGACATAAGAGAGTAGTCTGATAAGCATAGGTATGATTGCAGCCTAATTCTATACCCATGCTCCTGGGGAGTAAGCTCCATTAAAGTCAATGGAGTTTATGTCTGAGTAGATATAGAATTCTGTTGTGAGAACCTTTGATAATTTTACTTTTTTTCTAGTGCTGAGAGCTACTCATGCTTTAAGGCTAATAAGGCTGGGGAAAGCACCATGACAACAAATGGAGTTCAATTGCCTGTCTTAATCAAGCATGCCTGTCTCTTTAGATTTTGTTGAGCATACACACAAATTATTTCCTTCGATTATTTGCACTTTCTGCCCTTCGTGCCTCTTGTGTCTTCTGTATACATGTGAACACACAAATAAGCATCAAGGATGTACACCTCCCCAGACGTCCTCTTCATCTTCAATGGCAATGTACAACAAATATTTGTACAGTACCAGTGGCTTACTGCTTTTTTGGTTGGTTGGTTTCCAGAACATCTTTCTACCGGTGAAGGGACCCAAGGCAGCTTGTATAAATAATCCTAGGGCTTGTAGTTTGAGCGTGTGGTGAAATTGTCCACCAAGCTACACATGAGATCTTTAATAATCTTGAATTGATTCAAGATGCTGATAACACGTGATAGGACAATTCTGGTTTTCTAACAAAAGTATGGCGCTGGAACCACATATACCCCCCAAGGTTGTTTTGGAGCCCCTCTAATCCTTTATCCTGTTCCTCCACCCCCCAAAGATGAATTGCAGCTCCTGGAAACCTCCAGCAGTGTAGATTCAACTTTTAAATACGTCAGAGAACATTTCTAGATCATTTAACAGCACTAAATACCAATTTTTGAAATCTGAAAATGGACATCCAGTTTCATTTTTGTGTTTTGTAACAGCCTGTGCAGCTGTTGAAGAATTCTGTGATCATCCACTTGACCCTTAAATCCATGAAAGTTGTCCATTCCTGTTCTAGTAAGTCTGCAACCAAGGGATCCATCATAGTCTCAGCTTCTAAATCAGTGGAGGAAAGGCTGTTAGGTGTGTGTGCATATGTGTGCTTTCTTAGGTCTAGCATCTCAGTTATAGAACCCCCTCTAACACTAACTTTGTTCTGGCCCTGTAGTTAAAACATGGTTATTCACCAAGGCCTGTGGGGAGTAAGGACCATGGTTTTAATAGGCTGTGGAAGCTTCTTTACTGTTGTTTGTTTTAATGTATATAGTTTTACATTCTTTAAATGGTTTTACATTGTTCTAAGTACCGTATTTTCCCATTTATAACATGTCACCGTTTATAAGGCGCCACCCTCCCACTTTTTTAACCCAATAATTAAGAAAACTTAGCTTTGAGGATTCAGCCTCTGGGCTCAGAATGGTCAGACATTTTGAGTCCCTGTTGAATCTGAGCCTACAGGCTCTACCTCCAATGAGGTGTGTTCCAATTGGTTTGTTCAGCATCAGCTGACGTCAGTTCCATAAGGCTCGTGACTGGAGGAAGCTGAGTCTCCTGACTGTAGGAAGCTAAGCCTCCTGACTGAAGGAAGCCTGTTTACAGAGGCAAGGTATGTGCCATTTTGTTCTCTCCTCAGCTATCTCAGCTTACTTTCGTGTAAAAGACGCCCCTCAATTTTTAGTGTAATGATTTTAGAAAAAAGTAGCATCATACACAGAAAAATATGGTATTTAATTGTTTTATGTTTTATACTGTTTTCATTTTTGGTCTCTGCCCTGAGATCTATATGGTGGATTATAGGTATCCTAAATACATGCATACATAATTATGTGCCCTCAAGTCAATTATGACTCATGGCAATTTTTTTCAGGGTTTTCTGGATAGAAAGTAATCAGAAGTGGTTTGCCATTCCCTTTTTCTGGGAGTATCCAGAGACTGTGTATCTTGCCCAAGGTCACATATGCTGGTTCTTCTGGGATGCACAGTGGGGAAATGAACAGCCGGAAACCTAACTCACTGAGCTATCCAGCCAGCTACATACATATACGTAAGAATAATGTACAATCAGGAATGTGAATCTCTTAGTCTCCCACTCTTAGAAACAGAGAAACAAAACATCCGTCTCTTCTCCTCAAAGCCCGATTTCTCTGAGAGAGATTCCCCCTCAGATAAAAATAAGAATAAAAACAATGCTCTGCCCCATCCATTCCTCTGCCCAACCATACGGTCTCTTTAAAAATTGTTTTAAAAATACAAATGGGGAAAGGGAGATAGTTCTTCTTTGAACATGATTGTAATCATATTTCTGAGATCGAGCCAGGCCATAATTTTATCTTGTAGTTTTTTCTCCTCATATTTTCACAAAAGAGCCCATCTATCAAATTTCTATTTCCAGAGGCGGTCACAGGCTCCGTCGTTTTACTGCATTTTATATTATGCAGGAAAGGTCAATCTGACTCCATTCGTTTAAAGTTATTGGAGTATCAGTGGGTGAAAATTCACTTCCTAATCTCTGAAGATCATTGTGCAGAGACTTAGTTCGGTGCCAGAACTGAGGGGTCTGCCACTTCTTTTCTTTATTTTTCATTTAATTGGATGTACAGCCTTATCCATCCAGAGAGGAGTAGAAGCCGTTCAGATGGACCCACAAGGTCCAGTTTGGACATGGATTAGGACTGGGCTGGAGTGCATTTCCCCGTGCATTGTGTGATCACTGGGAAATAGATTGCACCGGACCGCTCCACAAGCAGTCCAAATTGCAATCCATTTCCCTGTGTGATCACACACTAAGTCTGTCTTCTCATCAGCTTTGGCATCAATGACTGCTGCTGCTGCTACTCCTCCTGTTCTTCCTTATCATTACCACCTCAGTGTAGGCATCCTTCAGTCTCGAGAGACTATGGTAACGTGCTCTGAATCGAGGTCTTGGAACAGCATCTAGTGTGGCTGAGAAGGCCAATTCGAGAGTGACAATCCCTTCCACACTGAAGACAAATACAATCCCACCTGCTTGGCTCCCAAACAGGCAGCTGTGCCTATTGTAGGGATGTAAATCTTTCACTGCCTCAATCTCAGTGAAAACAATGCGGGGGGGGGGGTTTCATCTCAATCTTGTGAGATTCCTCTGCATAAGATCTTCTGGGGGGAAAAATTCTCACTTGGTTTCTTACAATTTTTGTGCATTTCTTCCACATAAAATGAAAACACACGCTGTATTCAAGTCTTTTTTGCATGGCGTGGTATCCTATCAAAATCCACCACCCCTCCACCCTAATGTAGTGGTATATGCGATAGACGCATTATTTTTCTACTGTTTCCTGCACAGAAAAATTGCTCTATGCTGTGAAGGATACATGTTAAATTTTGGGAGGTTGGGGGAAAAAAAGAATCTGTTGTTCTCTATGCAGAAAAAGAACTCTGTCCTGTGTAGGATTTGTGTCTACTTTGTGCAAGTTAGAAAAGAGCATCTTTGAAAGTTCCATTGAAATGGCTTTCTACACAAATGTACCTTCTTTTTATGGTCTGTTCCCTATCCTGCCCATCAGTTATGTGGAATATGCAGAGGAACTGCTTGATTTCTGCGCAGCATGTTATCTTTTCTGTATAGAAAATCGGGGGGGGGGGGAGTGGAAGGGAATGTGACAGGGCATCTCACTCTGAGATGCAGCACTGAGAAATCTTTTGGGGGAGGTCAGCAGAAAGTCTCAGCCTAGCGAGACAGAGAAATTCACTGAGAACAACTCCCCTTGCCCCCCCCCCCAAATATTGGTCTCATCTCTAATCGAGTAGATCATTTATCACACCTATCACCACTGTCTGGACCAAAGCAAGAGGCTGAACAGTCACAACCTTATTGTGAAGAGGAGAAGCAGGCTTCTGTCAGTAGGCCACTCTCCAGTTCGTGGACCCTTGACAGGTGCTATGTCAAACCTTGAAGCCAGTCCTGCTCCAGAGGCATCAAAATAGACTTCGGTCTAGATGGGCGGGGTATAAATTTAATAAATAAATAAATAAGATACTAGACAGGTGGGACAGACTTACAGTGGTTGTCAGAGGTAGCCAAATTAGTCTCTTTCAGCAACAAGATCAGATTGAGAGAGAGAGAGAGAGAGAGAGAGGTGTTGAGGAATCTTTAAGACTAAAAAGGTACGTATTTCAGGAAAAAAAAGTTTCCAACTGAGGTGAAGCACGGATATTTGTACTTTACCAGAGTGCATACTTCTGAGTGAGGCTGTTCTCCCTGATCATCTCTGAAATAAAGCTAGTTAGGTCATCAGCAACACAATCTCCCTCTCCCATTTTTCATCTGAATTTCTTCCCCATAATATTTTAAATTTATTTCAGTTGAGTCATGACTGGACAACGGTTGAATAGTAACAGTTTTAAAGACATAACTAACTAATATATAGAATAAGCCAGGAAAGAGAAAAAAGAATCTAATGTTTGTGGGTGTTTGTGAGGAAGATTAAGAACCACAAGAACTCCACTAAAACTACATAGACACAAAGAGATGCAACTTCGTATTCAACAATTTCCCTGATGAGAAGCTTTGAAATGCGTTGAAAACTTACTGAGTTGTTACACCTAATTGCCTTTGCCTGTTGCTTTTTCTGCCAAGAGAGGAGAATTGCTTTCATTAAAAAAATAAAAATAAATGGGACAGGGAAAATTAATAATGAGTAAAATGGGGACAGGGGAGTGGAGCTTAATGGACTGAGTTAAGTTATTGCATGCTTCATTCTCCTCTTGGGGTGGCGGAGGGAGTAAGAAAGCCCAATTCATACCAAGACTGATCTTAGTCTGTTGACCAAGCATAAGCTTCCTGGTGACTTGCGTAGGAATAAAAGCTAGCATAGGTCACCTTCCCATTAATTTCTTCTCATCTGTGGAAGACTACTGGGGATTGCTTGCCTCCCTAAACAAAATGGTGGTGGCAGCGCTGTTGCATCTCATCTGTGGTTGGGTCAGGACCTCTGAAATAACAAATTCTCTTCAGTTTTGACATCTGTTCCTTATTGAGTAGAAGCAGACTATTTATGAGCCACTTCCCAACATCTATTTTTTCTTAAACATTTTAAAGGTTGTTATCCAAAAGTAATAGGACTTAATATTTCCAGATTAATTTTACTGATTTTTTTTTACATTACTTTGTGAGAGACATACAGAATATACTACAGTACTTGACACACATGGTGTTCTGTACTGTGGCATGATTTGGCTTACATGAGATTATTAGTGAAACTGCATAAATGCATTTTGGCTTGTTCATTTGAAGAAAAGCATGAGCATCAGGTTTTTTAATGCTTTGAGTTATATGCATGTAGATGTATGGTGGTCACATACTTAAGCCAATGGAGAAAAAGCATAAAAATGCCTATATATGCATGAGATGTGAATGGAAATGTAGACATTAGGAAAAGTATGTTCCCAAGCCAGAATTGTTGTGAGACTGATAATATATTATATGAATATTATACATCTTTTTAGTTGATATTATTGCTTCCCCCCGCCCCCAAATTTCCATCTCCTGAGTTAAAGAGTATATATTGCCCTTCAGGGAGAAATAAAAGTCTCCACATGACAGTGAGGCAGTTTAGCATCATACAAATAATGAAGAAGAAGGTAAGAATCATTGTACAATCTGGCTATATTAAATCAAGTTTCTCTTGTATGTAAACGAGGGCATGGTAGAGCTGAAAAATGTTCAGAAAAGGGCAGCTAAGATGATGAAGGGATTGGAGCACCTTATGTTAGAAGGAAAGACTAAATCTTTTGAACAGTTTGCTTCAGGAGCAAAGAAGACATCTAAAAGATAATGGTAAAAGATTTATAAAATTATGAGCTGGGGCAAGTGGATAATAGTAATCAGGATTTCAATAGGTTCAGAACAGAGAAGATACTTTTTTACGCATTTTCAGTTTTCAGAGCTCATTGCCACAAAGGCAGAAATCCTGTTGCTTGGCACAGTATGTTGCAAGCAGAGTAGGCCCACTGAATCAGTGGGGATTTGGTGTATCAACAACTCTAAGTTCCATTAATTCAAATGCGCCTACTCTAATTGTGACTTACTTTAGCATAGTAAGTTGGAATTAGAGTAGGCCCACTTGAATCAGTGGAATGTATGGAGGAGTTAACTCACCAAATCTCCACTGATTTGATGGGCCTACTCTAGTGTGACAAGCAACAGGATTTGAGACAAAATGTGGTAATGGCCACTAATTTGGATGGATTTGCATGGGGGACAGAGAGTTCTAGCAATTGTTATTTGCCATAGTAGACAATTTGAAACACCTTCAGACTGTACATGGTAGAAATGCTTCAGGAATTCATTCTGTTGTAAATTCCAGTATACGTTTATTTATTTATATATTTATTTCCATTTGTATACTGACCCATAGTGCACACACACTTTGGGCAGGTTACAACATGTTAAAAATACATAAAAATATAATAAATACCCAACAATAAATACATGAAATAGATAAAACCCTGTCCCTAGCTAAAACCTAACTTTCCATAAAATTAAACAAATTAAAACAGGTAGTTAATAAAAGACAGCTGAACTGCAAGGAGCAGGTGGGATGGGTAGTTGTTTTTTTAGGAGAGATGTTCCAACAAATATTGAGGTCCTAAACCATTAAGGGCTTTATAGATCATGACCAGCACCTTGATTTGGGCACGTAAACTAACAGGGAGCCAATGAAGTTGTGCCAAGACTAAAAATATGTGTTCGTATCTGCTGGCTCCAGTTATCAGTCTTGCTGCTGCATTTGGGAGCTGCTGAAGTTTCCTTACTAACTTCAAGGGCAGTCCTACACAGAGAACATTACACTAATCTATTTTAGAAATTACCAGTTTATGAACCACTGTTGTTAAGCAGTGTAGGAGCACAGCTGGACAGTTGTGAAGTTGATGAAAGGTACTCTTGACTACAGCAGGTGTTTGCACTTCTATAGAGAGAGCTAGGTCCAAAGGTACACCCACAATTCAAACCTGATTCTTCAGGGGTAGTGTAACTCCATTGAGATCAGGTAAATTTCCCACTGACTGATCCAATGATCTACCCAACAGTAGGATCGCCATCTCGTTTGGATTCTGTTTCAGTTTATTGGCCCTCATATAGTCCATTATCAACCCTAGACGGCACACAAAGACCTGTACTGCATCACTTGTACATGAGGAAAAGGACAGATAGAACTGTGTGTCATCTGCATATTGATGGCAACAAACTTCAGATCTCTGTATGACTTCTTCCAGCAGCTTCATATACATATTAAAAAGCATTGGGGAAACGGCCAAACCCTAAGGGATCGCCTCCCTAAACTGTACTATCTGAGATTAGCCCTCAAGGAAGAACTGAAACCACTGCAGAACTCCCAAATGCTAAACTCAATAGCCATCTCAGAAGGACACTGTGGTCAACAGTATCAAAGGCTGCAGAAAGATCCAGGAAGACCAGCAGGGTTACACTCCCCCTGTCTGTCCCCTTAAAAAGATCACCTTGCAGGGTGACCAATGGCATTTCAGTTCCATAGCATGGCCTATACCCTAATTGAAATTGATATAGGCTTTCTGTTTCCTCCAAGAACACCTGCAGCTGGTTGGCAACCAGCCTTTTGGTTAACTTGCCCAAGAATTGAATATTAGCAATGTGCCTACAAATATTAACATTATCAGTTGCTAAATTTGGTTTCTTTGGAATGGGCCTTATAGTGGTCTCCTTTACGTAGGAAGGTAAATAGCCGTCCAGTAGAAACACACTAATGTGTATGGTCCATTCCCTGGTCAACTGCTTTGTTGATTTTAAGAGTCATATTGGACAAGGGTCTAGACAAGAAGAGGCCACTAATATGAAGCATGTCTGGAAGAAATGAGGCCATGGGCAACATGGAAAACTTCCGCCTGTTGGTTAGAATCAGCCTCAACCAGATGGGAGTAGTAGCTTCTTTCAGGGGTGGATCTACTGGAAAACTAATGAAGCTTAAACTTCAGGGTCCCTAATTTTGGAGGGGCCACAGAAGTAACTTTAGTCCACATTTAAAAAAGAAAAAAAGAGGTGATCTGTCATGGAACAACCCCACTGAAGAAGATAACAGTGGTTACCCAGAACTTATTGCTAGTTGCAAAGAGGCACCTGTAACAGTTTAAGCTTCAGGGCATCAAAGATGTAGGTCTGCCACTGGCTTTTTTTAGTGGTCTTAAGAATATTCTGATATATTCTGGATGCTTCCCTGACAGCTTCGAGGTTAAACTTCACAGGAGCTTTCCATCTGCTCTCTGGACTTCTTTGTTGTTGCTTCATCCTTAACTCCTCTGTAAACCACAGAGAAGGCCGGTCTCTGCAGTGAAGAGGGCATTTAGGAGTGATCATGTCAACAGCTCAGGTCATCTCTGAAAACCAGTGAGGGACCACAGCATTGACAGGATTGTCAACCATATAAGCCAGAAAAAACCCAATGACATTTTGGAAACCAATAGGATCCATCAGTTTTCAGGGGTGGACCATAGTAACAGGTCCCTCCTCCCTACAGAAGGGTACAGTTGTGCAGAGTCCAAATCTCAGCAAGAGATGAGTTGACCATGGCAAGGGGGAGGACTCAAGGTTTGCTGCCTTCAGTTCATCTTCTCCCTGCCCCAACATGAACCTGCAACATGCACGGGCCCTGTGGGTTCATGGCTACCATGGCATCGATGAACTCCAAAGCTGCTCCAGACAACTGTGTTTCAGCATGTATGTTGAAGTACCCCAGAAGCAAAAATCTGGGAGACCTCAACACAGCACAGATTCACTCTTGTAAACATGAACTCTGGTAGGGTGTGTATTGGGTTGCAATGGGAGTGGTACACCAAAACCAGTCCCATTCTGTCCCAGTGGTCTAGCATGTGGTAAAGTCACTCCAAAACTAGGCATGGCAGGACAGAAATTGATATTGATGGAATTTCTGTGAAATACAGCAACACCTCTTGCCCGCCCCTCTGATCTGCCATGATGCAGGATCAAATATTCTGGGGGCCATAACTGGGAGAGGGCTACTCCCCCTTCCTCTCCCACCTGGGTTTCAGTTATACACACCAGGTCAGCTTTTTCCACCATATATCCCAGACTAATATACACATTAGAACTTGGTTGTCTGCCAGCTTTCACAGTTCCCCAATATTCTATTCAGAGATTAAAAGAGAGGTACTTTTAAAGACTACTTTTGGCTTGAATATTCATGGAGTTCTAGCTCAAAACAGTACCTCCCCCTGTCTCTGATTCTAATACAACTCTTGGCTAGGGCTCAAAAAGCCAGCACAGCAGCTTGGGGAATTCTCAAAGTTGGCATCCAAAAACAGAGGTCTGTACACCTCTACAGTACTATCATGGTTTTGAACTGGCTCTTATCCAACCTTGGGACTGCTGGCTGTAGAAGAATGGTGATTTAAGTTTATTGTAACTTTTATATTTCAATATATTGCTGTAAAATTGTTGGTGGGAGGGAGAGTAATTTTAACCAAAAATAAAGTTTTGTTTAAAACAAAGTTAGAGAAGGAGTTCTTTTTCTACCAGCTTCTAGAGCTTTTAAAAGGGCCATTGAATCCCTCTGCCACCCTTTTGCCTTTGTTCTCACCTGGGCCAGGAACAGTTTACTGCATGCCCAGAACCATGTCCCTTTGGGAAAATCTCCAGATACTTGCTTGGAACTCAGGCGTCATGAGGGTATGTGCTTGTTTTCTTCTGTCTTGGTAATCTACGGTATCCTTTAAGACTAATAAACCTGTTTTTATCTACAAGTGGCCTAGTTTCTTCCCTGACATTGCTGAACTTCTCATTTAGAGGCTCTTTCAGGAGAAAACATCCCCAGGTTGATGCACATCTTTCATCATGTGCCCTCTGAGATAAGCTAGATTACAGCACATTCAAGCCCCTTCTATTCCCATATCACTGTCATGCTTTCTCCTTGAAATAGCATGTGCTTAGGTATTTTGCCCACTCTTGTAAACAGTGGCATCAAATCTCTAGTGTCTATAAACATAAGAAGAGGATACAAATCTAGTCCAGCATCCATCAAAACCTCTTTCCGATAAGGTCCCATTGATCAAATCTGATGGTAAAGGCAGTCTCTTGGAGGCCCTACTTCCTTGTCATGGATCACTTTATTAGAGTTAATTATTCTTCCTGCTTCTCACTTCTCTTTGCATGAGAAATATGACAGAGAGCCCTAAAATCTCTCTTTCTTTGTAAAACTAGAAGAGATAACTACTATGAATGAAAATTATGTTGCAATTTAGAATAATTTGAAAGAAATTAGTTACATGAACAACCATCTAACATTTAACCAAGTTTAGACAATTGCAAAGAAAAGGTGTAAAACCTTCCAAAAGGGGGGTGGAAGGGAGAAGGAACAGATGAAGCTTCTTTGTTGTTTAGTTGTTATGTCATGTCCAACTCTTCGTGACCCCATGGACCAGAGCACGCCAGGCCCTCCTGTCTTCCACTGCCTCCCGGAGTTTGGTCAAATTCATGTTGGTAGCTTCGATGACACTGTCCAACCATCTCATCCTCTGTTGTCCCCTTCTCCTCTTGCCTTCACTCTTTCCCAACATCAGGGTCTTTTCCAGGGAATTTTCTCTTCTCATGAGATGGCCAAAGTATTGAAGCCTCAGCTTCAGGATCTGTCCCTCCAGTGAACACTCAGGGTTGATTTCCTTCAGAATGGATAGGTTTGATCTCATTGCAGTCCAGGGGACTCTCAAGAGTCTCCTCCAGCACCACAATTCAAAAGCATCAATTCTTCGGCGGTCAGCCTTCTTTATGGTCCAGCTCTCACTTCCATACATCGCTACTGGAAAAACCATAGCTTTGACTATGCGGACCTTTGTCGGCAAGGTGATGTCTCTGCTTTTGAAGATGCTGTCTAGGTTTGTCATCGCTTTCCTCCCAAGAAGCAGGCGTCTTTTAATTTCGTGGCTGCTGTCCCCATCTGCAGTGATCATGGAGCCCAAGAAAGTAAAATCTGTCACTGCCTCCATATCTTCCCCTTCTATTTGCCAGGAGGTGATGGGACCAGTGGCCATGATCTTAGTTTTTTTGATTTTGAGCTTCAGACTATTTTTTGTGCTCTCCTCTTTCACCCTCATTAAGAGGTTCTTTAATTCCTCCTCACTTTCTGCCATCAGAGTGGTATCATCTGCATATCTGAGGTTGCTGATATTTCTTCCAGAAATCTTAATTCCGGTTTTGGATTCATGAAGCTTCTAGCCGGAGGTAAAAGAGCTGTCAAAAAGGTGACACAGAGCAATCCTGTGTATGCTTCCTTGGAATTGCATCAGTGAAACTTATTCTGAGGTATGGGTGGGTAGGATTATTTGTTATTAAATTGCAAACCAAATTCAGTGTGGATAAATCAACTACGGCGCAATATAAGACAGAAGAGAGGTGACCATATTTGATCAACTTCTTTGTGGTCTTTCTGCCTCGCATAATGTGATTGTGCCTCTTCAGAACATTCTAGAACTAAGCAGAATTTTGGTGGAGCCCACCCTCACTTACAACACTGTGCAACACTGAGAGAATGTGGCTCCTACCATGTTTTTCACACACAGCAGCATTTGAAACACTCCCTCTTTGCCATTTTGAAAGCAGATTGTCCTGTACAGCTACCAGTAGAAATGCCACTTTTAGCTATACTCTGCTCGAGTTACCTATGTGTGGCAGGTGGAACTGAAACAAAATTTTAATATTTGGCACATTAGCAAAAATCATTGTTAGATACAAAGAAAATAGATCATTTTGATTGTTTGGCTGGATGAAACATATTGATGCCCTCCATTTCTTCACATCATTAATTAATCTAGCTACTACATTTTGCCCCTTCTTTTAAGGTTAAATATTAGCCGCAACATGTCAACTGTCACATACTGTGAAATGCTAACTGTTGGATCCATCACTCCATTGAATGATGAGTCCTATTGCTAGTATGTTGGATCACTGGATGTCTGATGCTGTCAAATGTTAAGTGATGTTGTCAGTACTTCACAGCCAAGTGCTGAGGGGCCCACGAATTCCCATAGTGAACATCCCTCTGGCCCTCATCCAGCAACTAACAAGTCATGCCTGCTTCTCTGTCAAGCTCCAGGTGCTTCTGAAGTATTCCATGGGCATTTCTCCTCTCTCCTGCTGAGCTTAGAGGTATGGGTCAGGAGACAAGACATTTTTTTAAAAAAGCACTTTTATTTAAAAGGTAAAGGTAAAGGTTCCCCTTGACATTTAGTCCAGTCATGTCCAACTCTAGGGCGCGGTGCTCATCCCTGTCTCCAAGCCGTAGAGCCAGCGTTTGTCCGTAGACAGTTTCCGTGGTCACGTGGCCAGCGCGACTAGACACGGAATGCCGTTACCTTCCCACCGTGGTGGTACCTACTTATCTACTTGCATTTACATGCTTTCGAACTGCTAGGTTGGCAGGAGCTGGGACAAGCGATGGGAGCTCACTCTGTCGCGTGGATTCGATCTTGCAACTGCTGGTCTTCCAACCTTGCAGCACAGAGGCTTCTGCGGTTTAACCCGCAGCGCCACCACGTCCCTTTTTTATTTAAAATCATGTAGCCTAAACAACAAACTACCCCCCAAAATTGAATGAAACCAGCAAAGTTTAATGGCTATTTTACAACATTTTGATTGGCAACATCACTGATTCCCACTTCTCTTGTATCATTCTCCCATTATTAAGGTGTTTTGTCCCTTGCGCCAGCTTTTCCTCTCTCCCACCAGTACACAAAGATCTCTAGTGGTGGTCATTCTTAAGAGACCATATTGCATGTGGCAGCCCAAATCTCTTTGTGTCTCAGAGTACAAGCTCTAGTTTAAAAGCAGATCATATTTTCTTCCATGTATAGAAGGATATGAGACAGCAACTCACAGTCCAAAACATTGCTTATGCAGTTCTAACACTATTTTTGTTTGGCTCCAGCAAACCCCCAAATATCTTGACAGTCTGGGGAAGTAGTTTTGCAAATTGCCAATGAGTTAAGTACCTGGCTGTGGAGCCAGAGGTTGGGTGTTTGATTCCCCACTGTGCATCCTGGGAGAAAAGCCAGCCTGTGTAACCTTGGCCAAGCTTGCATTGTTCCAGAGCGCCCTCAAAATAAGGGAATGTTAATCACTACTAAGTACATTCTACCTAAAAAAAAAATCATGGAAAGAGTCACCATAAGTCAGAAATGACTTCACAACATATCATTTATTAAATATCCTCAAGCATCATCTACATTACAGTGTAGACTTTATTTGCTCCTTGTGGCAATGAGTTGAAGCTTGGGCTGTCCCTTCAACCTGTTGGCCCTGTTAAAATATAAGTCTCTTGTTTCAGCCATGAAAGTACCTGTGAAGCTCAGTATAACATCAAGTGTTTGATTCCATCCCTTTTACAAATCAAGGGGAAGGCAAAGTAATGCTGGCCACAAGCCTATGGACTAGTTAAAATCTTTAGACACCTACAAATGCTGAGTTTGAATTTGAATATTTGCCAAGCACATCCAATGACTCCCACAACATTTGAAGATAAGATTTCTGAGAATGGAGGTGAGGAGTTCAATTCTAGCATCAAGGGCAAATGACTTCTGAGATATATGTGGAAATTATCTTTGGCTATGAGTGAAAAGATATGCAATAAGGATGGAATAACAAAAGCCATATCCCCTCTAGTACGATTCAGTTAAGGACTTCTTTCTGTTTCAGCTATCTTGTCAGCACATTTGCATCACTAACTGGCCAAGAGGAGAGACTCTTTCATGTATCCCTAATGTATAGTTTATAAGGAATCACTTTTACTGTGTCAGAGTTCTTAATGTAATGTGTGTGTGTTTTAATTGTAATGGCTTTCAGCTGGGACCAGTGGTGAGTATTTCAGTGAGGGAACAAGAAGCAGAGTAAGATTGGAGTTTGGGACTGACTACTTAGAAGTGAATTGCATTTTTCAGCTTAATTAGCTGCTTAATGCCATGATTCAAGTTTGTGTATCTGTGTATTTATTAGTTGTTAGAAAGCATTCACGTTATGAGTCCTTTGTTCCTCCTTTCCAAACCAATAAGGTATAGCAAGATAATGGGTATGAGGATAGTCTTCATTTCTGTTTTGCTTGTATATCTTCACGTAGCAATCTTACCAGTTGTTATTTAGAAAGATTGGAGTATTGTGAACTTTTGAAGCAGCCATCCAGCTATGGGAGTTGTAGACTTGTCTGTCTGGAGATCACCAGATTAGGGAGGGCTTCTTTGGAGAATTGGCTGACAAGAAGTTAAGGAACACTTGAACATTTTCTGGTCCTTGTTGAAAAAGTGTGTCTGAAAACATCAACATAGCTTGTTGGGAGAATGGACAGAATTTTGGAAGAACTTCTGAAATGTTTCCTTCTTGGCTGCAAGAATGAAATAAGGGAAGATTTATACTCCTACTGTTTGAGGAATAAATCTAACATACAAATGAATGTGAGTAGTTTAGTTATTGTACTGGGAAACAGAAAGCATATTATAGAAACGTGCCAGAAGGTAGGCTGAAATACTCTGTTTCTAAGGAGCTGCGGATTGAATGTATGAAACCATGTAACAAAGGGACAGGAGTTAGATATTTCAGAAACCTTTATGATAAAAAATTTACAGCTTGCTTCAAGAGTGACTGTGTCTTAATGGGACCGGGGGAATCTAAAGCAAAACA
This sequence comes from Intellagama lesueurii, assembly GCA_037013535.1. Classification (NCBI taxonomy): domain Eukaryota; kingdom Metazoa; phylum Chordata; class Lepidosauria; order Squamata; family Agamidae; genus Intellagama; species Intellagama lesueurii. The sequence continues at coordinate 173,264,683 of JBAJHW010000003.1, read as the reverse complement.
GGTCTGTCTAGCACAAGGGATTTACAAGTGATTAAGATGTGCTGAATCAATATAGCTTAGCATTTTAAATTTTACACAGGATGGACTAATTTTTATTCACCATTAATGTAGTATTAAGATGGCCATGTCAGCCCTCCTCACTCGATGGAGCTGCCACATTTTGAAATTGAGGGTTTTTTAAAAAAAATAGCAGGACCTGCAACAAAATGGTGCCGTTTGCCGTTGTGCCGTTCAGCATTCCAGACAGCCAACCCTGCTTTACCAAGATTCTCCATTATATTCCACATTCAGTTTTCTCCTCTGCCCTCCCCCCCCCCAATTGTTATTTAGTATTCTTGCAACCTCAGACCTCTGCTAAGCTAAAAAACAAACAAAACCCCAAAGCTCTTAGAGCTCTGGAGCCAAGTCCAACTATCTTTGGTTATTTTGCTGTTATGAATTGTTAGCTTCAGAAATATGAAGGGGATGAAAAGGCATTTTTCAAGTTCTGATGCTTTTGCCTACTTCTAATGACCACCCTCCTTAAATTATAAGTTGCTTTGGTAGTCAAAGTATGCCTCCAGCCATGCTTACAGGATCAAAGTATGCATTAAAGGTCTAGCAGCTATGTGTGTACTTTTAACTCTAAAAGAAACACAGGACATTCAGTCTGGACTGAAATCCTAGCATGTACATTCGCTTTTGGCTTTTCCTTGCATTCCTGAAAAAAAAAGGAGGGGGCAATGTGCGCCTCGAATTTCATCATCAGAAATTGATCTACTTTTTCCATTAAAAACATTGAATCATGTTTCATTTCTATCTATTAAACATTTGCTTCCTTAATATTCTTGTAATGTAGGGCAACAGTTTTGGTTTTTAATTTTTAAGAAGGAAAATGCGTTGTTGTTTTAACTAGGAAGTCCTAAATTATGAAAATAGTTTTAAAATGACATCATTCCCATTTGAGATGCTTAGTGCAGGTTACTTTTATCCGTGTGACAAACTTGAGTCCATAGGTTGTGACACTTCAAGGATTTACAGAATAATTCTAATAGGAATAGCAAGTTAAGTGGCAGAGATAGCCAACTCTATCCAGAGCCCTGCTGGATTACTCTGGTTTGGGTGGGACGATGGGTGAGGAGTATTTATCTTTCTGGCAGATCTTTGTGTGTTGGGGGGGTAGATGCAGGTGTCTGTGTGGATGCCAGGGGAAGTTGGGGATTTGGCATCTAGCCCTCCAAGACTACTTCCATCTCCGAAATGCCCAGTGACTCTCATATCACGAATGGAGCGATGGTTCTTCCATGACAATGAGGTTTTCTGAGGGCTTTCCACAGATTGTCTGCTAATGCAGCGTTCCCCAACCTCTTTAGTAGTGCAGACCGGCGGAGCCTCTGAGGGAGGTGGGGCGGCCCTTTGCGCTTGCGCTCTCTGACACACGCGTGAAGTGGTTGGGGAGCGCGCGCGTTCCCCCACTGCTTCGCGCATGCACAGGAGCGCCTGCCCACCCGCGCACCCACCCCTACGCGCGGGCGCATGCTTGAAGGGGTGAGGGAGTGCGTGCCAGCGGCGGCGGCGGAAGCCTGGGAGTCTTTTTTTAAAAAAAAATTTACTATTTTTTTTTTAATTTTACTCCTCTCGCCGCCCTCCGCGGGAAATTCAAATGCAGCCGCTGGTGCCGGTTCCGGAGCTGTAGGCACCAGCGGCGGCATCGGCCTGTTGAAGGCAGCGAGGAGTGCCGACCCCGGCCTAGTTGGAGCCCGCCGGGAGGCGAGCAGCCGGAGCACCTGGCCATGATCTGCCTCCCAGCTCTTGGCCACCCCCCTGTCACCACCGATGCCGCCGGGCCGCAAAGACAGTCCTCCCGCCCCCCCGCACGCACTCCCCTCCCCACAGCTGCTTTGTGCGCAGGGGCGCTTGCGTGAAGGGGTGAGGGAGCGCTCACGCCGGCGCTGGCACATGCGTGCGCAAAGCAGCTGTGGGGAGGGGAGTGCATGTGGGGGGCGGGCAGCGGGAGGTCTGTCTTCACGGCCCAGTCGGGCTCAAGCCACGGACCGGCAATGGGCCGCGGACCGGGGGTTGACGACCTCTGTGCTAATGGACCTGTTGCCAGAAATTTCTTCCACACTTTTTCAATCCTTCTGATTCAACTTGATAGAGAAAAAAAATACATTCTACCCCCCATCCCAAAGAAAAGTCAAAAAAGGAAGTGTAAGTAAAATTCTCATGAGCAGGAACACAGTTTTTGCACTTACCTTTGTGACCTCTCTCTCTCTCTCTGTGTGTGTGTGTGTGTGAATATTCTGTCTTTGGAAGTATCATTAGTTTTCCAATTTCCCATAATTTCCTTAGCTTCCCATGCTGTAATTATGTTGCCCATATGACTTTTTGTGATTTTTTTTTCTGGATAGATGGAGAGGCTGCAGAATGATGGGGAGATGTGTGACAGGGGGGAAAAATCCACTGTAATCTCCATGACCATTGAATTCTCTAGGCTCAAAAACACCATGAAAGAAATTCAGACAAACTTCTCAAATGCCCTGAGATTGAGACAGAAAAATTAAAGCCCCTACCATGAATGAAGAAAACCTGTGCAAAACTGGAGGACAGATAGCACTAACTATACAATCTAACCTGGACCACTTACTTCATGAAAAGTTCCAATTTTCATCTTTAAACTCTAGATTAAGCTCTAGATGAGACAGCTTTTTAAAACTTGAAAATATATGTAATGGCATAAAACATTTGGAGATGACAATGTGAAATAATAGCGCTGACAGTGTAAAGGAGAAGCAAGTGACAAATAGAGCTTTATCTTTTAGTCTGTCTGAGCTTATTCTAGAGACCGATGATTAATCTTAAATTCATACTCAACTCAATATCTTGCCGGTGCCAGTCAGATGGAAATTTTCCTGACAACTGGCAATGATACATATTCACCGGTTTTCAGTTTAATTAAGAATCTTGAGTTTTATTTTTGATTCCCCCCCCCCACTCCACACACTTATTGTTAAATGTCAGCAGACTGCCAGGAAATGTACCTTGCTACGATTAAATTATTATTTCAGTCATTCCAAGTTATTTACTATAATGGCTACAAGTGTTTTTTTTTTAAATCACACACAGATTGACCTTTTCCCTAAATTAGGTTTTGCTGTAGGCCATTCACCTTGGCTTAACTTTGTTTTAGTCTGCTGATGTATTTCCTGTAGGGGTAAAATACCTGATTTTCTGTTTCTAATGAAATGTTCCCCTCCTTGGATGAACACCTTAACATGCTGAAGGGGTTTGAGTGTGTTGGTGAAGCTGAGGACAATGCCTTCAGTAGGCCAGACTCCATTATGAACCTGGACTCCTAGCAGAGTCACCCAAGACACCAGACTAAGATGCATCCACCCTCTTCAGAAGGAACAGCTGCATCAGCAGAAGAGAATGGATAGTTCCAATGGTAATGGGAGTGGCAACTACTGGGCAACAGCAGTAGATGAAGCTGACACTGGTGGAGGAGGCAATGGTAGTATCACTAAAGCTAATTTTCCATGGAAAATTGAAATTCAATGGCAATGGAAGGGAAGCAATGAAGGGTTTAGAAATTATAATTAAATGTAAGGATGTGCTATTGGAAACCAACACCAAGATCATTCGCATTATTGTATTCCCCATCACCGTGGATGGGTGTGATAACTGGACAATGAAGAAAGCTGACAGGGGGGGAAAATTGGTTAATTTGAAACATGGTGCTGAAGGAGAGCTTTGCGGATACCCTGGACTGTCAGAAAGATGAACAGTTGGGTCCTAGATCAAATCAAGCCTGAACTATATCTCGAGGTAAAAAATGATGAAACTGAGGCTGTCCTACTTTGGGCACATCATGAGAAGGCAAGATTCTCTGGAAAAGACAATAATCCTGGGAAAAGTTGAAGGCAGCAAGAAAAGAGGAAGACCAAATATGAGATGAATTGACTCGAGAAAGGAAGCCACAAACTTGAGTTTGCAAGACCTGAGCAGGGCTGCTGGGGCAGGACATTTTGGAGATCGCTCATTTATAGAGTTGCCATAAGTTGGAGGTAACATGATGGCACATAACAGCAACAATGGAAAGTTAAGTTTTCCTAAAATGGTTTTTGAGGAATTTTTAATTTCTGGCCCCCCATGTCAGTGGTATTTGTTTTCTGGTCTCACTCTTTTTGCTTACACATTTATTCCACTGCTTACTTATGAGGGCCTCCAATGGTTGTGCATGAACTGAAAACAGTTTCATTACCACTGCACAAGAGTGCAGTGATGTTATTGTACAGCAGAGGTAATCAGTATTTTACAGGTTCTAAAAATGGGGGCAGCCTAAATTAAAACTGGAATTTGGATCAGCATCAAATCAACAGGCCTTTCTACAGGACTTAAGAGGTCCACCAAGAACTTTTCTAAAATAGGAATCTCTATTTTCCCTGCATTTCCTTTCTTTTGCTGGCAACACGGGCATGGTATTGTGCAGCAATATGAGTGTTTAAATTATGTTTGAAATGTGGATACAGAAGCACAATATCCCACATGTATAAACCAGAGGGTTTTTTGAAGAACTGAACAATCATTTCACCTCTAATGGTCATATATGGTTGTGGACAGCAAGATGGGGTCACATGGTAAATGAAGGATGAGGCCTGTGTTCTCCTCCTCTCCTTTTCCCTTTCTCTGTCTTTCTTTCTCTCGTATATACACAGAGACACACATCCTAGTAAACAAATATATAGGCAAGCACTCATGCTCATAATCTAATATATTTACCTAGGAGGCACATTTATTTATGCATTTTACATAACTTACACATTTTCTGCATTGAGAAAAGCATGCTTGGATATTCCCCCGCTTATGCACGTGCATCATGCATACCACCAACTTTGTTATTTTGTGATTCTGTTTTTCCCCTTTCACCCTTAGAAATGTTCGTATTGTCTTGCATATACTTTCGTTTCTCCAAAATGCACCCCCACCCTTTTTTAACCAACAGTCTGGAGAAAAGTAGCCTTTCAGTGTGCCTCAAGAAACACTGTGAGAAGAAATGGCCTTTGCCACAGAAATTCACACATTGAGGTGAAGTCCTTTTCTTCCCCTCACAATGAATCTCAAGACAAGCAGAAAAGCTACTTTTGTTCAGACCGAAATTCTCCCTAACCTAAAGTCATTGCTTGACACCCTGCCCCAGTCTGAATTGCCTTGTAGAATGTTATTGTGCTTTGCTGCACAGTAGTATATAATTCTTCCCAGGCCTATTGTCTACCTCTATGGTTTTAAGCAAAAAGCAGCTAATCATTTCATTTCACCTGTTGCTTGCTTATTTGTGTGTTTGTCTGTAGATAATGGATATAATAATTATGTGCCATCAAGTCAATTCGGAGTTATGGCTACCCTTTTCAGGGTTTTCCAGGTAGAGAGTACTCAGAGGTGGTTTACCATTCCTTTCTTCTGGTGGCATCATGGATTGTGCGGTTCGCCCAAGGCCACACAGGCTAGCTCTGTCAGGATGCACAGCGGGGAATCAAATTCCCAACCTCTGGATCCACAACCAAACTCCTAACTCACTGAGCTATCCAATCAGCTCCTTGTCTGTAGATACCAAGCGTTGAACATGGGACCTTCTGTATGCAAAGCAGATACTGTACCATAGCATTATGGTTGCTCCACATGAGGAACAGGAACATTTTTCTATTCCATTCATTACCATTCACAAAGAGACAGCAAACAGGGGAAAATCCAAGAACCTGACTCTTTTTTCATCAGTTAACCACTTCTCACAAAGCAGTTGTTAGGGCTGTTTTACAAGTTGTCTAGATGTCTATTGCTTGGAGCCACAAAGTAATCAAAAACCTAGAAAAAATGGTAATGAGCACAAGAGAATATCCTGTAGACCATCTTGACTACTGACATGGGTGTTGTTAACATTCAAGTTGCCCTTTGCAATGTAAAGTTTGGTATCCTTTTTCCTGCTAGCAACACGAGCATAACCTTGTAAAGCAATATTGGGCTATTCCTTGGCATTTTGAATTGTGGATATAGAAGCATACTATCCTACATTCATAAACCGGAGGTTTTTTAAAAGAACTGAATACCTTTCTAGTTCATATTTATCCTTGAAATACGTGCATACATGTTAGGGCCAGACTTGCAACCACCAGAGATTGCTGCACTGGGTTCTAGAGCTGGGAGTTCCATGTTCATAAAGATATTGAACAGGACACTGATTTGAGTATCTAACCAATACTTTTTGGAATCTCTCCTGGTGTTCTTTTTGGTGTAGAACTTACATAAAGATCCTTGCAAATTTGCCATCACACAAAACTAAGATACTGTAATGTTATTTGCTGTCCGTTTTCTGGCCTGGCATTTTTCTGTAGGCGCTCTGACTGAACTGGCCTGAATTGTGAGGAATTTTAATTGACTTCAGTGCATGAATTAGTCAGCAATATACCTTTCTGCTCTTTCTCAGCCATGCTTAGTCATATTCTCTCAGATCTTGATTTTATTACTGCAAAATGGCAAGAGATTGTGACTGAATTTTCTTAGTGAACTAGGCCAGATTTATAACACCTAAATTTGCTTTATAAGGGATACAGCCCCACGAACTCCCTGCATGACTTCAGGTAAATTCAGTGGGTTTTGAATCAGCTTAATGTGTGCAGGAATGCAGCCAAAATTCCAATGCACTTATTTGCCTTTTATTTTTTTAAATCTTATTAAGCAATTATGCTATCTGGTTCACAAAATACTGAATATATCCCATCTTCCTCCCTCCCTCCTTCCTTTGGTGCAGTTATTATTAGGTGCAATAATACAGTTATTGCATTCAAACTAACAATGCAATGCTTTGTATGTCTACTTGGAGTAAGACCCACTGAGCACAGTAGAACTTATTTCTAGGTGGGGGTATTTGAGGAATTTATCTGTGAGACATCTAATGCAAACATCTATGGTTTTCATCTCCCAGATTACCTTGCAGATTGGAACACTGTTAATCTTCAGATTTGGTACTTCTCAGAATTTTGTAAAAAAGACGTTGCCTTAATAAGGCACTCAAATGCACAGTTCAAGATAAAATATGTCTATAAATGCATATGTGTGAAAAAAAATATCTTTAAAATGCATTAAACAGAGATTGAGAAAGTCACCTCTGGGGTGATAAACTCCAGAATCCATTGTGACTGTGCTCATTTGGGGATTCTGGAAACTGAAGTCTGAAAAGTATAATTGCAAAACTCTGGTATTTAAACATGATATTTCCTACAGATTTTAATTAAAAGTAAAATCCGTGTATTAATGTAGTAGTAGGATGGAAGAGACCTATCAATTAACACATGGGAAAATGACATGGGCCAGAAAGACTGATCCATCTGTCTGGACTCCTAGATAAGTGTCTATATGATTGCAGCCTATACCACCCATTCTAAGTAGCTTAATAAATCTACTAAAATTCCTCTGAAGTTCAGTTTTAAATACAAATAGAATATTTTGAACTGGCTGATATAGATTGTGTGAAACAAAATGGCTGGAATAAACTTTATGGCTAAAAGCCTTTTAATGCTGGCAGAGTACAAAGTTTCAACAGCGTTGTAATGCAAGCTGCCAGGAGATTCAGTGAAAGCTCTAGCAGTGGGCAGAATATGGCAGGTTGCTCTAGCTCTTTGCTCCTGCTGCTGACCTGTAGCTGTCTCAACCCATGGGGTAGTATAGAACTACAGGTGACAGAACAGGAAACGTACTGCTTGTGCAAAGAGCCATGGGATATTTTCTTGAGCAACTTTCAAAATGGCAAAACCATTCATTGGGGTGGTATGAACGTAATGCCCCAATATGTCCCTGAATCTCTTAGGCTTATATCTACACCTAGACATTTTCTGGAAATTTACTTGGAATGGGAATGGTTGTTCTGCTCATCTGCTAACAAATGGATATAGATGTCCCTACCCAGTTGTTGGAAAGAAGTTTCCACTTGACTATTCCCAGCTAGATATGGATCATGCAGTGAATGATACATGCATATATTTTTTTCTCCTGATCTAGCTTTGGGGCTGCGCTAAAGAGCCTTAGTTAGAAAATCAGCAATCGCGCTACATGCCTGCTTGGGAGAGGTGGTAAGGAGGGATGCTTAGATAGAGTTAGGAGTCTTCCTAGTTCCTTCTTGCACTGATCTGCACTATCAGTGGCTATCTAACTTAGGCTCTGCATATGTAGAGCTTTGATGTTTACTCTAAAAAAAAAGATGAAAATGTATACCACCGCAGGTCTGCCAAAGAGTAAATTAGATGGTTGTTGTGGGTTTTTTGGGCTGTTTGGCCGTGTTCTGGAGGTTTTTCTTCCTAACGTTTCGCCAGTCTCTGTGGCCAGCATCTTCAGAGGACAGGAGTTAGAACTCTGTCTGTGTTCTGGTGTAGTGTGTGGGATTGTTGAGTGTTTGTAGCTGGTATCAGGGGTTTTGTTCTTTTCAGGAGATTGGATATTTCCTGTGATCAGGGTGTTTTTTGTTATGGGTGTTTTGTTGTGATAAGGGGGGGGGGGAGATGATCTGTCACTGTGATTGATGGGTGTTGTTGGTTAGTCTTTTGTGTGCAGTGATCACCGGTCCTTGTGGCTGGATAGAGTTCATTGACCTTTTTGCAGGCTGTATTTAAAGTAAATTAGATCTTTAGTACTTATTTAGTCGTGGTGTCTCATTTAGGACGTGGTGGCGCTGTGGGTTAAAACGCAGAAGCCTCTGTGCTGCAAGGTCGGAAGACCAGCAGTCGTAAGATTGAATCCACACGACGGAGTGAGCTCCTGTCGCTTGTCCCAGCTCCTGCCAACCTAGCAGTTTGAAAGCATGCAAATGCAAAAGATAAATAGGTACCACCACGTTGGAAAGGTAACAGCGTTCCGTGTCTAGTTGCGCTGGCCACGTGACCACGGAAACTGTCTACGGACAAACACTGGCTCTATGGCTTGGAAACGGGGATGAGCACCGCCCCCTAGAGTCGGACACGACTGGACTAAATGTCAAGGGGAACCTTTACCTTTACTTATTTAGTCACAAGGACAGTTACAGGCATTACAGTACTTTATTTACATGTCTTGGTTTAAACACATGCATGCTTATGCATATGCACACACAGAGAGATTCTGAGTGATGCCCAATTGGCTGGAGAAGTCCTACTTCATTTAAATATTGAGGTCTTGTGGATATTGGTGTCACTTCCAAGATCTCATTCAGCATTTAATGATATAAATAGCTCAAGTTAAGTTTTCAGCTGCCAAAATGTATCTCTATTAAATGAGAAAAAAGTGCAGATTAGGTGGCTCAGTCAGCAGAGGTAATTAAAAAATATGTATTGTAGAGGGGAGGTGTACATGGCATCAACAACTGAGGCATTTCAGAGAGTGTTTGTGACTGGTGAAGTGCGGTTCACAAGGCCCTGTCTAGAAAGCAGTAAGATTTGTGAATGCTATGAGATTTTGTGAGATAAATTCCTACAGAAAGATTGTGTACAACTTGAGCATCAAACTGTACGAGACATGGAGCTATCTTTGAAAACAATATATTTCTGTCATATGCTCTCCTTCTTCTCCATACTAGATAGCTTCACATCTGAAGATGCAATATTATCCTGTTGTGTATTTTCCTATTGTTACTTTGCAATAGCGGCTGAATACAGGGAAATTCACAGTCATATAACAATACCACATATCAAACTGTGAAGCTACATTTTGTGGTAAGAAGCAGAAAAATGCAATGTGAGGAATGCGGGTTGGGTGTGTGTGCTTCAGGTCTGTTGTCAAGTGTAAAGTTTTGCCCTGATGATTGTAGAGTTCATAACATATCAATGGGTCTGAGGAAGTGCACTTGTCCACAAAAGCTCACATTAAAATATAGCAATTAGTCTTTAAGGTACAATGTTTTTGGTCTTCTTTATTTTTATTTATTTTTGGCCAATAAAACTCCAAGCCTATATATGTACATGTGGATTCAAATCTCTTCGAATGCAGAAAATGAAAGATTTAATTGCCTAGAATACAGTGACTCTTGCCATTTGAACTTTATAAGAATTGAATACTGTTAACAAAACATGGTTCTCTCTGCAAGCAAATAGTTTTCTCTAAATTGCCTATGCAACATGAACACCCTCCAGACAATCTTTCTGTGAGAGAGTATAAGAAACCTATAGTAGAGCCAACCCTACCACTAGGGAGAGGAAGGTAGTTGGCATCAATGTCAGAGGATGGGGATGACCATACCAGTCTCCTGGCTGTTCCACTTCAACTCACTGGCAGTTCTCTCTTTCTGAATACAGAGCTATCAGGGTCACAGCTCTCTGGAGCCTTCTGAACTAACCTGCTACCTCAGGTGTGATGAAAGACCCTAACCTGTTATAAATACTCATGTAAATTTTTACCACAATCTCAGCCTTCTTCTGTAAAGGAACATGGCATGGAACACCTTTCTCTCCTTCACAGGCATCAAAATGCATTGGGACAGCCCAGAACTAAAAAGCAAAAGCAAAGTGTGCTGCCCCATAGTGCTTCAAGCACTCTCTGGGTGGTTTATAAGTTAATTATGCAGGCTACACATTCCCCCCCCCCCCCCGTGAGATGGGTACTCATTTTACCAGCCTCAGAGCCCAGAACCGTAGAAGGCTGAGCCAACCTTGAGCTGGCTACCTGGAATTGAACCCCGGGTTGTGAGCACAGTTTTGGCTGCAGTACAGCAGTTTAACTACTGCGCCACGAGGCTCTTCAACTAAGTCCTCCTGGCCTTAAAGAAGACAAGGCTGGGGCTGGATCCAGTGACTCCTTTTCGTAATGGAGGAGTCCTTCATCTGCTGGTTTCTTTCTAGCATCAAAAGATGTGATTTCTATTGTAGATAGAAATATTTGGATCCAACTCATGGATTCCAGAGCATGCCTGGAGCATGGTGGTAAATTAATTTATCTGTTATATGTCAATCCTTCCTCCTGTTGAAGGGAAATGCCAAATGCTTGAAATTTCTACCTGACATTCTAAGCCAGGGATTTAATTTGGTTCACAATCAGCATCAGGATAATAAAATCCATTAATAAGATGAACAATGGATTATCTATGCACAACACACTGAATATGAATCAGACCTCAAAACATTTGAGACATGGTTTAAAATGTAGGTTTTAAATTGTGTTCAGCTTATCTGCTAACTGCTGGATAGTTCAGTGATTCAGATGTCTGCCTGCAGAGCCAGAGGTTGGGAGTTCAATTCCCCACTGTGCCTCCTTGACCAGGGCTGGACTAAATGATCTATAGGATCCCTTCCAGGTCTGCAATTCTAAGATGAAGATGATGGTGATGTTTTGGTGTTATCACCAAGTAAAGCAAAATTATATGCAACAATTGAGTACTTTAATGGAATCTTTCACCTCCGCTTTTCAATGGATTATGTTAATGATTGCTTCACAAGCACAAACACACAAATACACACTGAAAAGATATTTAAAACACTTGCATTGTCTGAGAACTTGTTAGCAGGAATCGAAAGGGGAGAGTGGCAGAGCAGCATGTGGCTATGTTACTATATTATTGGGTACAAAGTAGCAATGTAAATTTTAAATGTATTGGGCTTGGCATTTTTAGAAGGTTATAGCAATATTAATAACACTGCATAAGGGCACTGAGGACTTGTGGTTCTAAAGTGTCAACTAATGAATACAGGTTGTTGAAAATGAAATTGATACAGCTAGTAAACTTCACCAGTCAATGACAAGACGTTGCTGAATGGGAAGGCTCCCCAGCACAGCTGCCTCTTGCCATCTGCTTCATGTGTGGCAGGATCAATGTAACACACTGTTTCATCCTGCAAGAAAAGAAGAGCTAACACTAGAGATGGGGGTATTCGCGGTCTGTGAGCCACTCTTTGACCTTACAGGGAGGCTCCTCCTCCTGCCTCCTGCCAGGCGTGGCTTGCAGACCACGAGCTCCAGAGCGATAGGAAGGGAGCGTGGAGCCCGCGGCAACAGTGGAAGGTGAATGGACAATCCGTCCCCAGAGGGCTGGACCCTCGTTATGTCCACCTGTGCGGGGGTATTCATATTCATATATGAATACCCCATCTCTAGCTAATACCTCTAAGCTCTCCTTCTATGAAACTGCCCTCCCGCTAAAAAAAAAAAGAAACTGATTTAATTTTCTATTTTTGTGCTCTATAGTGATTAAATATTTTTGTGCTTCCCCTGCATGCTAAAAAATTGCATCAAAACAATAAAAATGGTAATGACTCTCTGGGAGGGGGGTGCCTTCTTCTTCTGCCTGGCAGCAGGACCAACAGTGTAAAGAGGAGCAATAATTTTTGTCTAGTGCCATTTCTTGTACAGTGTTTGTAAATCCTTTTTGTGGGGGGTTGTATTCTGCACCTTTGCTTCTTTTTCCTTCCCTTAAAGTTCTGGAAAGTATTCCTTCATCCCTCATTGTCCATAAAAGGGCAGGACTAATGCATATCCCTTCCAAGATATGGAAACAAGGAGAAGAATGGGGAGGGCATGAGAGGAAAGGAGAGAGAGAGTTGGAGGGGGAAGGGAGGGGATGTGGAAGCTCAGCCAGGATTACATTTAATGAAAAAATAAGATAGGTGTGGAAGCTGAGTGAGTTATTCCAGACCTATGGAAAATGGGAACCAACATCAATCCAAGCCACACACCTTGGATTAGAGTACCTAGCGATGACATGTTTGGAAACCGATGTGACAAGCACTCACAATATTCTTTGTTTCTTCTAATGTTCTGGATCTCACCATGCCATGACTTCTCAATGACATTTCTTCCTGCATCAGGAGGTTTTCCCAGCTTCTTGAAAAAATGAGAGCCCTGTCCTATTTTTGTGGGGGCTTTTAGTGTCTTGTTCTGTACAGGAAACTGCCCAACTCTGTGCAGTCTAATGCACTTTGCAGTAAATCCTGTGTAAAATAGATGCCATTATGTGCAGGAACGGAAACAACCCTGCATTGTTTAGCATTTTTTGCAGGAAAAAAAAGACCTGGAAATGTCTGAAAAATCCTGTAAGATTCCTTGCAAGATTTCCCATGGGAGAAAAATTCTAGTGCACAGAAATTTCTGTGTGAGAAAAAAAGAGTAATTGTTTCTTAGTTCTTCTCAGAGTTTGAGAGGCTATGAGATTCACAGCCCTATTTAGAAATACTCAGTAGGCACAGTCAAACACAGAAATTAGTAAAAGCAATAAAATATAAGCAGTCATGTGATTTAAAAATAACCAGGCAGAAACCAAAAGTATTTTTAAAACTACACTAAAAAGTCCAGCTCTAAAACCTAAAGAGCCAATATGGGCAAATGCATAAGCGCCAACTATACAACAAAAATGGCTGTAACAAGTTATCTTCAATAACAATGGCCAAAATCCTGTTGTTTAGCATAGTAAATTACACTTGAGTAGGGCCATTGAGTCAATGGGATTTGGAGAATCAACTCCTCCATATGTCCCATTGATTCAAATGGACCTATTTTAACTGCAGCTTATTAGCTCATTATAAGTCATTTCCGACTTGACAGCACATCAGTAATAAGTCACTGTTATAGTAGGCCCATTTGAACCTATGGAACCTTTGGAGACATTGATTACTGAAGGTAGGTAGGTAGGTTAGGTAGGTAGGTAATAAAAAGAGAGACAGAGAGAGTTACACTCCTGTATTTATATTTAGTCTAAATTGTAGAGTTACACAGTGGCCACAATCCGATTGGTGTTTGTATACGATATGTGTAATTTGTCAGGGCTAATTTCAGCTAATTGATAAAGTCCTCTGGCATGTGTTGATTGTATGCCTGGTCGCACTCTCAGTTACAGAAATGAGATGTACCCCCTGCACTTCATCAATTGACCACGATTAGTTGTGGCAAATTACACATCCCTATTTAGAAATATTCAGTATTTCTACATGAAGACTTATTCCATTCTGGCCAGTGTTTGGTTAAAAAGCTAATTGCCAAATTAAAGATAAAACAAAACAAAGCTGGGAAAACATTGATGTGATGTGTCATTTCACTCACAGTTTAGAGCTGCAGCCAAAACTGGAGCATTTCGTAAAAATGCCCATTTTCCTGTATCACACAGCCTGAGTCATTTGCTTCAGGGCCGGGTATCGTTTGGATTATTTTACCAATTCATTCCTTGATTCTTACATGCCCCTGTGGTTTCAGTGGCCTTATTCATACTTGTTACCCATCTGCAGTATCTTGGAATTAGATAGTACATATCAACCCAGGAGACAGAAGAGGTGAAGCATCCATCCACAAAAGCAAAAATTATAGGGAAGCACTTCCAAAAACATGTAAATTAGGAAATTCTCTTATTCTGCAAAGTGTAAGAGGGAGCTGTTACATTAGTGAGGATATTTATAAAGCTTGGTTTTTTTCATCAGGATTAGATTTCATTTTGTTATATTCCTTTAAAAGAGCTATAAAAATCACTGGCAAATGCCAACAGAAATCTTGAGTGTTGGTTTAATTGTGGCCTGATTTGCAGCAGGGGTGGAATTAAACTTCATATTGAAATTCCTTGTGATGTGCAAAACATGTCAACATTCTGTAACACCAGCATGGCAGAGAATGTGTACAGTATTCCCCATCTGAATTTTAAAAATGGAAGTAAAAGTGTGAAATTATTTTAGAAACCTATCTGGGGAGTAAATCAGTAGCAGCTCCTAGGCTGAAATGGCCAGCTTTGTCTCAGTGTGAATAATAATGCATCCTTGCCACTCCTCGGTAGCACTTTGTCTCCAGTTAGCTGGCAGACGCCTGCTTGGGAAGCCATGTCTGCTCATTTCTGATCCAAACTTCAGAGAGGCACTCTACCATTTGAGCTTCCTTTCCTACCATCTGCATGTGGAGCAGGAGTGTTGCCTACTCATGGCAGCAGTGGAGTGAAAGGAAGTTAAACCTGAACTGAGTTCCCCTTACAAAGGAGCTCTTGAAGGCATGGAAGACCTCTCCTCAGTGGGAAGTGATAACCTTTGCTTCCAGGAGAGAAAGAGAGAGAGAGAGAGAGAGAGAGAGAGATACCGCCTGTGCATTTTCCAAAAATCACAAAATATCTTCAGTATGCAAACATAATTTATTTCTTGCAGCTTCACAAGAGTATCTCATGCCGACTCTCCATAACTGGCAATTTAAATTCAATCCTCCAACTCTGTGAATATTGTTGCTGTGGGGGAAAACAAACCATCTCAATTTTATTCCCACCTTTCCATTTGTGACGGTCTGTTTTTAATATGAGTTGAAACTGAGGTTTGTCTGATCAGGGAAAATATCTCTTTCTGTACACATCGGTCTTACAAAGTGTGATGCCACCACATTAGGGGAAGCACAAAACAAAAATCCGTCTTCTAGTTTGGAGTGCTTGCCTGCAGAGTGCAGTCCGGTCACTGCATAGGAGAGCACCGTTTCCTTGATGGATTTGTCTGAACAGCAGTCTATACATGTGGCAAAGGAGATTCAACTTCAGCTACGAAACCTTATTTAGAAAACTGCCTTGTTTTCCCTCGTTGTATTTGCAAAAGGCATATTCCAGGCAACAGCTCAAAATCCATTCTTTATCATTAAGTAAAAATGAAGATCAGGCTTTATTTTTTAATTTCACTTTAATTTAGTTTTATTTTTTCTTATTTAATTCCATTGCCACTGTTATTTCATGAGCTTCATAAAGTCAAAACATTTAGGGAAATGGAAATCATCAAAGTACCTCTGTTTCTGTAAGCCATACAACAGATTTTTTTAAAGAAGTCCCAAGAGATAGTACATGTGCTTTCTTTTCTGTTATAAAATAAGGAATGTTTCAGAAACATGCATATTGCTATGGAAATGGATCTCATACTGGATTCACTGGGAGATATATTGGCTCATAAGCATTAATTAAACTACAGAAACAATGTTTCAGAATGGGGTTTTCGAGGAGACTGGAGATGCTCCTGCCTCAGGTCATAGTGGGCAAAACACTTATTGCCAACATAACAATATGGTCACAAATACATGTTCTTGTAGAGGAATACAAGAGGTTGGGCTTGGTTGCCTCCTCAAAAGCATCTGGATTAAGATAATTGGGGTGGAAAACAAAAGGAACTTCTCCCGATCAAGGAGAAGATGAGGATGAAACCTTGAAAAAACAAATTGCAAGAATTTCAAAGAGACACAATATAATAGTAATGGGAGAGCTCAATTATCTTGATATCTGTTGGGAGGCAAATTCTGTCAAATATGGTCCTTCCAAGAAATTCCTGCCTTGTGTGGCTGATAATTTTCTCCTACGTAAAGAGGAGGAAGAAACTAGAGGATTCACTATCCTTGACTTGATTCTAGCCAACAGAGATTACTTGGTGGAAGAAGTAGCAGTAAGGGGAACTCTAGAGGACAGTGACCATGTTCTACTTGAATTCTTTACTTCAAAGGGTTTGTTTCACAAGCACGTGTATGCTGGATTTTAGGAAAACAAATTTTAATAAAGTAAGAACATGGCAAGAGATCCTAACAGGAAAAGGAGTCCAAGATGGGTGGGCGTTTCCTAAAATGAAAATTTTATAGGCACGACTACAAACAGTTCCAACAAGAAAAAAAGATGGAAGACAGCACACAGAAAAGCTCAGAGAGGACAAAAAAAAGGACACGTGCAGGAAGTGGAAGGAAGGCCAGGTCACAAAGGAAGAATACAGATGAGTAGCAAAGAATGGCAGGGATGGGTTACGAAGGCAGAAGCTGAAAAAAAGCTGGGGTTATCAAGAAGAACAAAAGACATTCATTAGGTATGTGTGTAGCAAAAGACAGAGAGAAGAAATAGTGATTCAGCTATTTAGTGGGGATGGAAAAACGATAACAGATAACAAAGCAAAAGCAAATGCGATCAATTCCTACTTTAGCTCAGTTTTTTCCCAAATGTGAAGTACAAATGGAGGGGTCAAGACTGCAGCTTGAGACTGATAAACAGATTGTCATGGAGTATTTACTTTGAACAAGTTCAAATCACCCAGGCTGGATGAACTACATCCACAAGTATTGAAGGAATCAGCTGAATTCCTCTCAGAATCACTGTATATTATTTTCTTGAAATTTCAGTTTCGTCAATTCTAAAGTTATGCAGTTCTTCTGTAGTTATGATTTTTGTCTTCTTAAAGTTCCACTGAAGTCCTGTTTTGGCAGTTTCTTCTTTCACTTTCTCTAAACTTCATTTCAAATCACTGTTGCTTTCTGTCAGTAAAGTGGTGTTTGCATATCTTAACTTAAGGATGTTTCTTCACCCAGTTTTCACTGCTTCTTCATCTGAATCTAGTCTGGCATTCCATATGATACATTCTACGTACAGACTGAACCAATAAGGGGATAAAATACACCCTTGTCTGACGCCTCTGCCTACTGCAAACCATTCTGTCTCTCCATATTCCGTTCTGATGGTAGCTTCTTGCCCACAATGCAGGTTATGCATTAGGACAATGAAGTGGTGAGGCACACCTATTTATTTCAGAACAGCCAATAATTTCTCATGAGCCACACAGTCAAAGGATTTGTTGCAGTCTCTAAAGACTGATCTTTTTCTGAAATTCTTTGGTGCACTCCAGTTGCCAGCAGATATTTGCAACATGATCGTGAGTGCCTCTTTCCAAAAATGAAAATGAAATGCAATGTTGGGAGTAATAGAATTTAATTTGTTGTGGTATCATTAATTAATTTGTTAATTAAATTTTTAGAGTATGTCTTAAAGAAATATTAGATTTTTAGAGAAGCACTTCTTTGGTTGTTATCCTTGCCCCCTAGTGGCATATTTTCTTATTGGATCTTTTTTAAAAAAATCCTTTTTGATAGTTTTTAAGTTTCATTTGCCAGTTTTATCTCTTCGTAGGTATGCTGGACTACAAACCCTTTCATCTGATTGTTGGCTAGGGATAGTGAGATCTGCAGTGCATCTGGAAACTGCTATATTGAGGAATGTTGTCTTGAAGCATGGGATTTAACAAGCTGTTCATTTAAGTTTTCAAGTTTCAAGCAGGCTTTAGGTCCAATACAGAAGAAATCTGCTCCTTTGAAGTCTGCTACAGGAGTGATCATCCAGGACCGAGCACAGCAAATGGAGTGCCTGCCTGTCTTGGAAGAGTTGGACAGTGAACCAACTTTAGCAGAAATAAAAGTGGCCTTAAGGCACCTGGGAAGGATAACATCCCTGTTGAAGTGCTCAAGTGCTGTAAAGAGATCATCACCACTGAGCTGTATGAAATCTTCTGTCTTTGCTGGAGGGAAGGTGGAGTACCACAGGACATGAAGGATGCAAACATCACCACATTGTACAAGAACAAAGGCGACAGGGGCGACTGCAATAACTACCATGGCATCTCTCTTCTCAGCATTGTAGGGAAGCTGCTTGCCCGTGTTGTGCTGAAGAGGCTCCAGGTGCTTGCAGACAGAGTCTATCCAGAATCAGAGTGTGGATTTCGAGCTAATAGATCCACCATTGACATGGTATTTTCCCTCAGACAGTTGCAGGAGAAATGTAGGGAACAACAACAGCCATTCTTTGTGGCCTTCATAGATCTTACAAAGGCCTTTGATTTGGTTAGCAGGGATGGCCTTTTTAAAATACTTCCCAAGATTGGATGTCCACCTCGACTCCTTAACATCATCAGGTCTTTTCATGAGGAAATGAAGGGCACTGTAGTTTTGATGGCTCAACATCAGATCCCTTTGACATCCGAAGAGGAGTGAAACAGGGCTGTGTCCTCGCGCTGACTCTGTTTGGGATATTTTTTGCTGTCATGCTGAAGCACGCTTTTGGAACTGCAACAGAAGGCGTCTATCTCCGGACTAGATCAGATGGAAAGCTCTTTAATATCTCTAGATTGAGAGCGAAGACCAAAGTCCAGCTGAAATGCATGCGGGACTTCCTCTTCGCCGATGATGCAGCCATTGTTGCCCATTCTGCTGAAGAGCTCCAACAACACATGAATCGTTTTAGCAAGGCCTGCCAAGACTTTGGACTAACAATCAGCCTGAAGAAAACACAAGTCATGGGCCAGGGCGTGGACTCGCCTCCCTCTATTACCATCTCCACGCAAGAATTGGAGGTTGTTCATAACTTTATGTACCTTGGCTCAACGATCTCTGACACTCTCTCCCTAGATGTCGAGCTGGAGAAACGCATTGGCAAAGCAGCTACCATGTTCTCTAGACTCACAAAGAGAGTATGGCTTAATAAGAAGCTGAAGGCATATACCAAGATCCAGGTCTATAGAGCCTGTGTCCTGAGTACACTCCTGTACTGCAGTGAGTCCTGGACCCTTTGTGCACGGCAGGAGAGGAAGTTGAACACGTTCCATATGCGTTGTCTCCAACGCATTTTTGGTATCACCTGGCAGGACAAAGTTCTAAATAGTGTAGTCCTGGAACGAGCTGGAATTGTCAGCATGTATACATTACTGAAACAGCAACGTTTATGTTGGCTTGGGCATGTCGTGAGAATGGCTGAAGGTCGGATTCCAAAAGATCTCCTGTATGGAGAATTAGTGCAGGGAAATCACCCCAGAGGGAGACCACAGCTGCAATACAAGGATATCTGCAAGCGGGATCTGAAGGCCTTAGGAATGGACCTCAACAGATGGGAAACCTTGACATCTGAGCGTTCAGCCTGGAGGCAGGCGGTGCAGCATGGCCTCTCCCAATTTGAAGAGACACTTGTTCAGCAGGCTGAAGCAAGGAGGCAGTCCTGAAACCAGCAAAATCAGGGAGCTGGACAAGGAACAGATTGTGTTTGTCTTCAGTGTGGAAGGGATTGTCACTCTCAATTGGCCTTCTCAGCCACACTAGACGCTGTTCCAAGACCTCTATTCAGAGCACGTTACCATAGTCTCTCGAGACTGAAGGATGCCGACACACATTTAAGTTTTGCCAATGATCTCTCAGCTTTCTGCTGTAACCAAGCGTAAGCTAGTCACTTTGTCTTCAAACCCCACCGTTTGTTTGTCTGGATTTAGAAAAGTGAATACAAAATGAAGTGTTCCTTCTACTTAGTGACCTGCAATACAGAAGTGCTGCAATAAGTGGCTATACAGATGCATTGGTAAATCAAAGGAGAAGAATTCTAAATATTTTGAGTACTGCTGAACGTATGCACTATGAAATAGAGGTGGGCATGGACCTCAGTTCGGACATTTGTGCCGGTTCGGTGCTGTGCCCATACAGGTGTTGTGTGGGCACCACATACTTCCCCCTCCTGCCTCCTCTGCATGCTCGCCCATTCCCTAGGTGCTGTGCGCTTCTCTCCCTGTCTCTTTCATGTGACTGCCTATTCACTGTTCGAAGCCATACTTCCCTCCTCCGCCTCCTCCAGCAGCCACCAACTTAGACAAGGAGGCAGGGCAGGGATTTCTGCAGTGCTGGCTTGGAGTGGGCAGCTGCCAGAGGAGGAGGAGGATGGAACCATGGTTGCAAATTATGAATGGGCAGTCACATGGAGGAGGCAGGGAGGGAAGCACGCATCACCCAGAGAATGGGCAAACATGCAGAGGAGGCAGGAGGGGGGCACAGCACCTGCACAACACCTGTGTGGGCACTGAGGTTCGTGCCCATCTCTTCTATGGAATACTTGAACACCTTACCCCTCTCTCACTTAGAATCCAAAAGGGTAGTCTGCAGAGTTCAGTACTAGGGCACATATTTTCAAACATGGGACTAGTCTCATGTTCAGTCCCTCCCTTCTCCAGTTTCTAAAACTCTTGTTCTGTAACCAATTTTCTCTCTCTTCAAACCACCCTCTTCAATGAATAAGAGGCAAAATTTTCATTTTCCTGCAGGAAAAGTGAGTGCTGTTTTTAACCAGCAAATGTACGTGTTAAGTCTCATTGGTGAAAGAGGGGAATACATTAACAAATAACTAGTTAAAATTAATTAGTTACTTCCAGGCTTTGAAAGAGCATGCCATTTACCAACAGATTATCACATTAAGCTTCTTTTAGAAGGAGGTAAGTAATTGGCCCATGATTAGATAAATATAACTTGTTATTTTGAAGCTCTGCCAAGGGAAAAAAGTATACAACCCCAGTGAGCATGCTCCATCCTCTGGGTGCCTATACTTTGTAATCCTACAAGAAAGTTGTGGTGAAGTTGAAGGATTCATAATCTGCCATTTAAGGAAAGAGGTATATTGTTACGAATAATTCCCGGAAATGTAATCTGTGAAAAAAATGTTTGACTCTTCTTCTCTTTCTTGGTTTTGTTTCCACTGGTTAAATTATGGGATGATAAATAAGTAACCTCCATATGAAAACCACAGTACCCATATCCTGGCTCTTGATTTTAGCCAAATTAGGTGTCTCAACCTCCCTCCTTTTCTGAAAAACATTAGCTATGGGAAGTCAGTAGTCACAAAAGCTAAAGGATTTAGACTTCTCAATGATAATTCAAACGCAGTAGGTGTCTGTGGAAACATCCCTATAACTATTTTTACATTTTACTTGTAATTAGCTGTGAAATCCGCTAGCTTTGCAATTTAAAAATACTTTTGTGAGTCTCAAGGACTAATGATAATTTAGTAACTAAGAATGCACATATACTTGCTACAAACCTGAACAAAAACATAACAATGCTGCTAAGGTGTGAAACTGTCTATGCCAGGTGAGGATTACGAATTTAATCACAGATATTTTAATGCAAAAAACCCCAAAACAAACCCCCCACACACACACACAATTAAATGTTTCATTCATAGCATTATTATAACACCAAAGCCGTAACTAAGCAGTTACTGTGAACAAGCAGGCCTCTTAATTAAGTATGTTTCACAGTTACCTTCTTGTTTTGGTCTAGAAGAATACAGAGTCTGTCCTAATGTATATCAGACTAAAAAGAGAGAAAGAGAATGTTGTGGCACCTTAAAGACCAACTACTATATTTTAATGTGAGCTTTTGTTGATCAAGTCTACTTCCTCACACATTAGGGTGAGAAATGAACTTTGTGAAAGCTCATGTTAAAATACAGCAATTGGTCTTTAAGGTGTAAGAGTTTTTTTTTTTTGCTCTTGAGGTTGTTGTTGTTGTTGTTGTTTGTTTGGTCTGATATGCTTGTTCCACAGACTAACATTACTACTTTTCTGAAGACTGTCCTGAGGTATATCTGCTAATATTAAAAGTATCTCAGACTGTAGCTGCTTTCAACTTTTGAGGTATGGGTGCCTCCATGTCCTATATCCACAAAATGCTAAGTATACTTATGAATCTTTATTTACTTTTTCATATGTTATACTTTTTTTTCTGGAGTAGGCAAAATGCAGCATCACTCACACTCTTACCACCATATTGGTGGTCACTTCTCATTTTGAAACTATCCTCACCCCAGGCCTAAAACTGGTTCTTGGAGGAAAAAGTAGAGGGGACAGTTATAGTCCAAATTCTTTGGGATGCAAGGGCTGTGAAGGCAGCCTTATGACATCCAGGGTGAAGCATGCACAGACCCCAGACCTCTGCAAGCTGCTCAGCCCTGTTCTGGCCTCTGCATCCAGGTCTTTCCTGTTGGTTCTGGGGGCTATGAAATAATACAGTGTTTTAGACCAGCCATTCTCAATGGGGGCCATATGGACCTCTGGGGGGCCCTGGCACATTTGAAGGGGGCCACAGATAGGAAACAGTCATTCACACACCACCTTATAAGGTCCCCTATACAACGTATACAATCCTGATTCTGCCAATATTTCTTTTATATTCTGTTTATGGCCATGGCCAACCCCCCCCCCCCAAAGTTGAGAATGGCTGTTCTAGGGGAGGGAAATCTGACTTGGGTGGTATGCCACAGGGATATGACTGGATGCTGTAATGCTTGCTTAACCTGTTTAGCCAGGAGTAAGGTCCACAACCTCAGTGCAGCTTAGTTATAAGTAGATGTGAATAGGCTTGTATATTTAATATCTATATTTTAGTTAGGTGTTGTGAAAAAAATATTAAACAATGCTATTTTTAATAATATTTTTAAAACACAGACACAAAGACAGAGTAAATGCAGCTCACATGCATTATATTACTGTATATATAACACAACGTCATTCAAGTTAAACATTTTTCTACCTCTATTACCGACCTTCATATTAACTTTGCTGGGATAATGAAAGGAGTAAATGTTCTTAGCATATCTTCTCAGTTTCGTTTCCCTTAATGCAATTCCCCCTGGAAACAATTCCCTTTATATTTTTTAAATACAATAATTCACCTCTATACAAAGATAATCTTTTTAATGATGAATTACTACCTGATATTTGTACAGTCAACAGAGAAGACATAATGTGGGCTGGGGTGTGTAGGAGGTAATACGATCCTTCATTTTTCATTTAGTTTCAGTTTCCCTGTTTCATTTCCCCACAAGACCAGTTCTTATATTGGCTTCCTGATGATTTCTCATCGAGCATGTTCTGGATGCAAATTCATCAGCCGTTCCCATTCATTAGGGAAACAACTGTCAGGAGCAGATAGAGAAATTTCAAAGAGGTGGCATCAGTGGCAGTTTGGGAGAGTTAGAGGGCTCTGATCCCATGCTCTATACAGAGTCGATGGGCAGTAGCGCCAAAACTTGCACTTGAAAGATGGGAGAGTAAGATGAATGTTCTATTTTGATCAAATGGGAAAGCAGGACGAAGATTCCATTCCTATCAGGATCTATGTGCAAAAATACTTTTCCATAGAAGTGGCCAGCAATGTGTTGGGACAGGGACCACTGTCATCTTTTGGCAGGCAGCATCAGCATGAGTTTACCATGACCAGCTTCTCTTCTTAAAAGACGCAACATCAGTGCGAGGTCACTGTGACCACACTCTGTCCTTCAAGCAAGCCCTGTCAGCATGAAGTCACAATGGTCAGGTATTTCTCCTTTAAGCAGCCAGCATTAGCATGAGGCCTTAGAGGCCAAGTCTTTCTACTTTCAGCAGGCATTTTGGGGCAGGGGAGGGTATGGATCAGTTTCTTTTCTAGAAGCTGGTAACAGTGGGAGGAGCATTTAAGTGTGGTCTCTTATGGTGAAGTGGGCAAATACACCAAGATGTGGACTTACTGTTTTATATTATTGTTTGATTGGATGAATGGTCCGAATCCCTCTCTGAATTAGGAATGTGTGAAAGGAAGAGAAGCAAAGGGCAAAGAAAGAAGCAAAATTATTGGACAGACCCCCGGCTATTATTGGGCTTCTACTTCTGGCAAGTACCACCCCCCCCCCCCAGGTCCTGGACTGAAATAACCAAGAACCATGACTGTGTTTCTGGTGTAATCAAGTGATAACTTCCAGCTCTGGAGTCTCAGAATTAAGAATGCTTTCTGTATTTTTCTTTCTCTGTAGTGGAAGTTCAGGCTTCTTTTGAGCTTGATGTAATGATTTGGTTTTTCATTGTGTGCCCTTCTGAGGACATATTAGGAGAGCAGAAGAAACCATCAACAAGTAGAATAGCAGCAGTTGGCAGATGCAGGCATTGTCTGGCAATTGAGGGGCAGCAGGGATCAGCCTGTAGCTGATGCCTGGACTGGAGGAGGCAACTGATAAGAAGAAGAAATAGATGGCAGCCGGGTAGTACTACAGCACTAGAACAGGAGGAGAATAAAAGAGAGAAGGAAACTAGCAGGGGAAAACTTGAAAGTCTTTGGACAGCTTTTGAAATCCTTAAAATTGGAAGAGGTTTCTGGGCAATATCTCTACTGAATCACGAAGAAGTTATAGATTTGCAGTTGTTCCCCACTCTCCAGACAGAAGGCTGGTCTGCCAGTTGTTAATCTTTCGAAATATCTAGCCATGGTTCTGTCACTATGAAATGAATGGGAGAATCACCAAAATTTATCTCTCTCTCTGTGTGCGTGTGCGCACGTGCATGTACATGTGTATATAAGGTGCATCTGTATTCTATGAGTTCACGGCAATGGACATTGCCTTCATCTTCCCCTTATTATCCTCAGAATAATGTTGTGAGGTGGATCAGTCTAAGAGAGTGTGACTCGTCCAAAAGCACTTGGTGACTGATCCTGGATCTCCCAAATTACACTGCAACACTCTAACCACTACATCACACTGTTTTTAATGAATGACTGAAGGCAGCTATGCAAATGAATTCTGAGAATCTCATGTGAGGTTTCATTATGGGTATGATTTATCATGAGATTAAGCCTGAAGTCAGAAGGTCAGTGGAATTGTTGACAACACACTTATGACTGGACTGCAAATGCCATAAATAGTACTTTGGATCAACGTTTCCTCTAAGGTATGCGGGTGTGCGGGCATGCAGAGCTCCATTGGCACTGCGCAGTGGCATCTGGGGTTGATGCCTGTTTATTTCTGAGTTTGGGATGAACACGCACACCCTACACACAGACAGGCGAGACTCCCGCAGCACGGGTGACAATTAGAGGGAATGTTGTTTGAGATATGTATACGCAGGTCAGTGCGTTGTTGCATTCTGTGATTGCGGAAAGGTGGTCTCAGAAGCATCTCCCCACCACCACCTTTGTCACACTTCCTTTTACATGCCTGGTCTTTCACTGCTGGTCACATGATCTGTCACACAAAAGAGGGTTCACTGAAGCAGGGAAGCACTTATGGGGTTGTGCTTACACACTACGGGGTACTGGCTAGAGGGAGACAGGGCATACTATGAATGAAAAACAGAACAGTTATTCCCATTTCACAGTTAATAGTGCTGAGGCCAGGAGAACAGAGGCTTGTGAATGAAGCAATATTTAAACTAGGGACTTTCTCTGTCTCACATGCCGTTTTTCATTATGCATCATGAAATACGATTTAAGTCAGATATATTTTAATCAGCCATTCTGATTGTAGCCTTCAAACTTGTTATTATAGAATTTATGATTAAATATTAACAATAAAAGCCTAGGATGTGGAGCAGATATCAAAGGCATGTTATGGCAGATGTGGTTAGCGCTCTCCCCTTTACGGAAACCCTTATGATCTGTCTCTCATGATAATGCAAACGCAATGACATTTAATTACAGAAATATTAGAGAATGTCTATAATGCAGTGTATCAAAATTTAGGAACAAATTAATCTTTTCCTCTTTGGCCCTATGTTGCAAAGACTAATTATAAAGAACCTAAGATGTATGTGATGTGGAAAGATTGAATATCTCATATGGTTCAAGCCTCTGTAAAGAGCAAAAATACTTTTCTATTGTGATAACACCACCCTTTTTTCCCTTCCCCCCAGCTGCTGCTTTTAATTTATTTTTTAACTCACTGTTTCTGGGCTATTCATTATATGTTCTGCCACATTGTTAGTGATCTGCCCTCAATTCAATTATGCTAATTAGGAGGGATGACCCATCTGTACTTGTAAAAAAAAATATACCTTGGCCAATGTATATATCTTAATTTAGAAGGATTGATTATTTTAACATTATTTATATACTATAATGGATGCTGACAGGTTTTTCTAAGTATACATTTTCTATGCATTGTACAACCTTTGTTGATTCAAATATTCCACTGCAAAATTCCAAGAATGTGCAAATCTTGCAGGGTAGCTCTATTTTGGTTTGTCTGTTGGTTAAAACTAGGTAAGTTGAAATAATTTCCTCCTATCCCTCGGTAGGCACTCTTCAGCCACAGTGCCACCTGAAGCAGGTTGTATGAACTGCTGCATGAAAAAAACCAAGCCTGGTCCTGGCAACAGAATTCTAAGTAACACGTACTGTAGTTGGAAGCTGTGGGAAAGGGCAGTGGGTGATAAGGAATGAGTATACTGATGTAGTCCACACACAGGGAATGGAACAACTTGAAAATCTTGCCTTTGATATGAGACAGAAAGAGTTTGCTCTCAGAGAAAATGTGCCCTTCATTAAAACATGTGTTGTTGGAATATTTAGTAACGATTGCCTTGTTGCATGAACGTGGTAGTGTTTTTTTATTTGTCATTAACCAACCCACCTGTCCTTTGTTGTTGTTGTTACATGCTGTCAAGTTGCTTTTGATATATGGCAACCTTATGAGTGAGTGCTCTCCAAAACATCCTATCCTCAACAGCCCAGTTCACCTCTTGTAAGCTCAGGAATCTGGTTCCTTTAGAGAGTTAATCCATCTTGTATTTTGGTCTTCCTCTTTTCCTGCTGCCTTCAACCTTTCCCAGCATGTCTTTTCCAGTGAATCTTGCCTTCTTGAGATGTGCCCAAACTAGGATAGCCTCAGTTTCATTGTTTTTGCCTCCAGAGATAGTTCAGGTTTGATTTAATCTTGTAAAAAGATTAACTTTGTAAAAGGAATAGACTTTTTACAAAATCATAAAATTTGGATGAATCAAAATGTGGATGGATTCATTCATGTCTAGATTTCACATAAATATGTTGGTTTGAATCACTATAAGTATGTCACTTGATCAGAGACTGATAGTGTACTGAACAGGGAAAATGCACTCCATGCATTGATGTATGGAAATGCAACACATGACAAGAACACATTAAACATTAAGAACGTGAATAATCCCCAGTAAATTCCCCAGCATTGTTGATTTAGGTTGTCTGTAGTCCACAAGATAGCTTACTGAAAAATTTCAAAGCTATGAGAGATGCCTCAGCTCCACAATACAGCGAGACAAGGAGCTTTTCTCTTTTGTTAAATCTCTCCCTGATTTGTGTTAAAAATATCTGTTTCTTACTCTCTCACAGAGCGAGCAAGTGAGCGTGCGTGTGCGCGTGCGAGAGAGAGCACAAGGACAGAAAGCTGGCTATTAAGAAACATGCCAAGAGCCTGTCCCTGCTAGAACATTCCAAATGTTAATGAATGTAACCATACCCTTCCATTTCAACCTTCCTCACACGGGAACATTTTTTGTGCCCAATAGGCTGTCTTCCCCACCTCAACTCGAGTGTGCCTCAGAGGAACACATTTTTCTGCTCTTGCTGCTGGCACCCTTTCAGAATCTTGTCTCCCAACCACTTGTACAGTGAGCGTAGACTGGCTTCATGGGCCAAGGGCCCACTTTGGCTGTGCCTTGTGGCCATTTTGGCTGTCCATGGTGTAAGCCCCAGTGTGAAGAAGGAAACCAGCAGGTGCTCCTTCTAGAGTTCTGTTTCTCCCTTCCATGTTTGGAAGCTAACAAGAGCTTTTACCCTCACATAGCAGCTATGCCTTTCCATGACGAAAGCTATTGTCCTGAGATAAATGCCTGGCCAACTCTTGCCTTTCCAAGCTCAAGGGTATTTGGTAGTTCTTGTGGGTTTTTTGGGCTGTTTGGCTGTGTTCTGGAGGGTTTTCTTCCTAACGTTTCGCCAGTCTCTGTGGCCGGCGTCTTCAGAGGACAGGAGCTAGAACTCTGTCTGTGTTCTGGTGTAGTGTGTTTTTGGTATTTGGTAGCCTTATCTTGGAAAAGCTGGTGTCAATAGCCCAAGTTGCTACTCTCAAACAGGTTGTCACCCCATTTGGAGTGAGGGCCACTAGCTAAGTTCCTAGAGGAAAGCCCCCCCCCCCCCAGCTCTTTCTTTCCTCTGGGAACTTAATTGCCGAAGCAATTCTTTCTATGGGAACAAGGTGGAAATGGAAGGGGAACTGTGTATTTGTAGGCGTTAAAAAAATTTCAAGCAGACAGGAATTGCTTGCCTGTTTCTTAACAGTATTCACCTCTGTGCTTTCTCTGTGTGTCTGTATGGCTTTGTATTGGTTGTCAAGGGGAAAAGATACTAGTGTAATTTCCACAGCTTAGTTTTATGAAATAAATTGTTCTCACAAACATGAGTCTGAATTAGAGCACCTGAAAATTACTCATTATTCCTAGCCACCAATGGAAAGATAAGCAAGTGTTTATATTAGATTAGCCATCCCCAACTGGTGCCCTCCAGATATGTTGGTTATATTGGCTGGGAATGATAGGAATTGCATTTCAGCACTTCTGGAGGGCAACAGGTAGAGAAAAGCTATTCTAGATATTACAGGACAAGAGGGGAAAACAAAATACAGTGAAGTCTCAGCTGTCTGCCTGTCTTTGTAGCTAACTGTAACCTACGCTGAAACCAATATATAAGATTCAGATGGATAAATCACAGTTGCGTAGGGGGCTTCATTTAAAATCCATAGACATCTGTGATGACTCATAATTAACTTTTGGATAAGACCTCAGAAGATCTGAATGTTTTTACAGAACTTCATGATTTTAGGAAGGGCAGGAAATAAAGACTGAAAGGTGGAAAATATTAAAACACCTAATTGAGAAAGGGGGAAAAAGAGCACAGCTTTGAAGTTTTCCCAGCTCTCTTTGTTATAATATGAATATATTATAACAAAGCAGACTCATTAGCTAACCTGCAGACAACAACAGTAACAGCAACAACAACAACAATCAGGATAAACCTGAGGTAATGGGAGGGTTTGTGGGTGGTGAATGGCCTACAGCTATGTAGGCTAGCAGTGATGGTAGAATTCTTGAGCTATCCCAAACTGAACTGGCAGTATTAGCAGGGTACAGGAGTGTAGTCTGTGGTGGGACTGTGCCCATTAAAAACTGAATAATTATAATTAAAAACTGCCCAATTATGGCACTGTGACATGGTGAGGAAGCACTGCCATCAACTAAGTGCTGCCATTGCTGCCTTGCGGGTAGGGGTAGGGTCACCAAAGGCTAAGAGAAGGAAAACCCTGAGAGAAATCTGGTGGTAATGTCTAACCCAAAATGATTGGTTACCAACAGTGTCTGTGCCTAGGTTAGGGGCAACCAATTACAATATCTGGCTCTAGATAACAGACAGTGGCCTGTTTACAAAGTGTATTTATTTCAGTATGAGTGCTGAGCTGGCTGGGCTGTTGTTTGGGTTAACAATGGCCACATTTGTGGTTTAAGAAACTACTTCATTGGGAGCACGGCCATTGTGACGATCGCCCATGTCACTCATGCTAGTCATAGTCATGAGCTGATTTGCATGAGCCTATGAGAGGACTGGAGAGGCGGAGTCAGCAGCTACATGAGGTTTGGCGGGAGAAGGAGGAGTCAGATAAGGGCTGGTTAGTCAGAGAGAGAGGGAAAAGATACTGAGAGAGATAGAGCTGGTTAGGAGAATAGGTAGAGAAGGTGGTAATGATATTGCAAGAGAAAAGTATGTACTGAGAGAACTGTTAATGATTTGCTTGTGTATAATGTTTATCTGAAGAACTTCTGTTATTATTAAATCTGCTTCACTTCAATAAATAAGTTCTGTTTGTATTCACAAGACAAGTGTTCTGACAAACGTCATTTATATTGTGGATTGAGGTAATCCACTGGTGGCAGCGAGAGGAAAACGCGACGCGAGCCTTTGTGACAGAAGGACAGGCAGGGGCCACAAGGGCGAACGCCACAGCCATACTTTTTCAGACGATAATAGAAAATGATAAAGAACTAACAGTATTGTAACTTGTAAGTAAGAACCAACCCATGTTAATGAATGTCCCACAGTGCAGGGATGCATGACTTGAGAAACATGGAAGCAGAACAGTTACCTTTGGGAAGATAATGTTGAAAACCAATAATCAAACCTAATCAAAACTGTGGCTTAAATTAGGCCATCTTCAGGCTGAAGCTAAGGGATTCATATGCACCATTCAAGACCAAGTTATTTACACTAGATATTATTAAAAAATAATTATGAAGCAAAGTTTAAGTGATTTATATAGGGTCTGTCATGGCTCTAAAGAAAAAAAGGATCATTACATAACTGAATGCCCTTAGCTATCATCACTGGGTTATATGTGCAGGCATAAACAAGTTCCAAAGATCATTTTTCAGCAGTTGGCTTAATCCTATGGATTATTTACATATTTTCCTCCATATTGTACATCCCAGTCACCTCAGTTTTGTTAAACAAAACAGCAATACTGTACTGGGAGAAGTATAGATGAAACAGTTAATTTCATTAACTGAATATTCTGGATAAGCAACAAAGAACAGCCTGCCATATAGAAGCTGGAGTTCCATCAACAAGCAATCTCAAAAGTACAAAAAGTACAGAAATAGCAAGTACCAAATATTAAGGCAAGAAATTAAAAGGATATGGAAGCAAGACCAGGTCATCCTCGTCCCTATAATAATTTCAGCTTCTGGAGTTGTTCCAAAATCTTTGGCAACTAATCTAAAACAATTGCCAATTCCATTGCTAATTTCCTTCCTGAAAGTAAAAAATCAGTGATTTTGCAAACATATCACTTCACTCATAATTTTTTTAGGATATGATTTCTAATGTTTAGGCTTGACACTTGGGTCCACTCCCTGCACCAGCAATGATGAAAAAACTAATAATAATTATAACATTTTTCCATTCTTGCTTGCTGTAATGAAATAAAGATTTACATGCCTAGGAGGTGCTGTAGAAAACAGATATGGTCTCATCCTGGCTCCCTCCCCATGCCCATCTGCAATTATAACACAAGAATCCTCTGTGAAGTTGAAGAGCTCACAGTATCTGGCCCTGAAATCTCTGGGAGTGAGGAGGTGACCTGGTTGGTAATCCTAAACAATGATATCGTGCTATTAAGAAAATCTAAAGCTGTATTTACCAACCTTTTTGCTAGACTGACTTGCATAACAATATGATAGTGTGACCTTAGTATGCACATGTGTGCACATACACCCCCTCTTTTGTTTCACTGTTAGCAGAATTATCATACTTCTAGCAGGAAGCCGTTGTCATAACTACAGCTGCTCAGTCAGTCTGAATTTTTCCTTTGGAAAGAATGTAGCTGGTAGCAGTAACACTAGTGTCTGATCTGCTTGACCTGCCTGCAGAAAGCATTCATTTTCAAAGTGGATGTTGCAAATCAGAAGCAAGAATCAAAACCCAACATGAGAGGACTTCAGTTAGAGACAGCATTGACAATAGGAACATGAAAGTTTATGATAAGAAACTCAGCTCACCTCCATTTGAAATGGAAATATGCCTTAGGCTTCTTAGCATAGTTAATATACAATCGGTTTACATGCAGAGCTTTAGAATGTATTAGGACCAACTGGTGTGATCAGAGATCTCCAGCTGCAAATGTTTTGTTAAGTTAAGCACTGTTGATGTTCTGGGTTGAAGATACAGCTCAGTGTCTGCAATATTGTACTGTGTTCATCTCTTTTTTATTTCATTTTGCTTTGTAACCTCCTACATTTAATACTTCTTAAAGGCTAACAAATTTATTATAGTGTTGAGTTTTTATAGATTGTTGTCCACTTCAAAGGTAGTCAGTGTGGTGTAGTGGATTGAGTGATGGATTGCAATGCAGGAGACTCAGGTTCAAATCTCTATTCAACCATGAAAACCCATGGTGGGGTGGGACTAGTAATACCACTCATTAAATATCTCACTTTCCTTGAAAACACAGTCACAGCCACTATATTTCTGTGTGATTTGGCAGAACAAAACACACACATCACTATTGTATCATCCTCAGCCAGAGAAGCAGTACGACAAATAGTAACAGCCACTTCAGACCATGTACTGTATATTCTGGAAAAGAAGTTGACAATGGAAGAGTGGAGAATAAGCAGATATTGGCTGAAATCCTGTTGCTCATGTCAGAAAAAATCGCAACTGTCAAGCTGTTCCTACTGGGCAAACAAAAAGTCCTTAAAATAAATATCCTGCCAACCTAGCAGTTCGAAAGCATGTAAAAATGCGAGTAGATAAATAGGTACCACTTCGGTGGGAAGGTAACGGTGTTCTGTGTCTAGTTGCGCTGGCCATGTGACCACGGAAACTGTCTATGGACAAACGCTGGCTCCATGGCCTGGTAACGGGGATGAGCACCGCCCCCTAGAGTCGGACACGACTGGACAATTGTCAAGGGGAACCTTTACCTTTACCTTACCTAAAATAAATAAAATAAAAACAAAAACTTAATAGCACATAACACTCAGAGTACATTTAATCATATATAGTGAGTACTACTCAGAATTTCATGTATAACACATGATTGGGGGTTAGAATCTTTGTTAGTGAGGTCCAAGGAAAAATAAAAGCTGAAATTACTTATTGGGGCAATTAAATTATTAACACTGGACATTTCTTACATTATAAGCCAACATTCTGTTGCTTAGTGCAGTAAATCACACTAGAGTAGGTTTATTGAATCAATAAGGATTTGGTGGGTCAACTCCTCTCTCCAGAACTGGCTAATCCACTCACCATTTGATGCAAAGTGCTTGGCTCCGTCATTGTGGTCATGCCAATCATGGAAGGAGCCCAGCCACCTCACTCA
Organism: Intellagama lesueurii; assembly: GCA_037013535.1. Classification (NCBI taxonomy): domain Eukaryota; kingdom Metazoa; phylum Chordata; class Lepidosauria; order Squamata; family Agamidae; genus Intellagama; species Intellagama lesueurii. The sequence goes on along the minus strand of JBAJHW010000003.1, from coordinate 173,231,502 downwards.
TTGGCTGAGTGGGGAGACTACCCGTCCCACCTTCGTGCCATAGTGGTCAGCTGCATGGGGAGGTGGGGAAAAGTCAGCTGGGCTCCTACCATGATTAGCACAATGATGACAATGGAGCCAAGCGCCGAGTGCCAAATGGTGAGTGGACCGTCTGGTTCTGGGGGGAGGGAATGAGCCTCTGTGGCACCTGTGGTGCCACTATTCGTATTAGTCTCCCCAGGGATATGAATATGAATAGCCCATATCTACTCTGTTGCTTTTGCCAGCAACAAGCTACAGTAATTATATTTCTTTTTTTTTCAAATGCATTCAGGACCCAAGCACATGGAGGGAATGAAGTGCATTGTATTGGGGCCTGAATAACAAGCCCTTAGCACCAGCCCAAGCTGGAAACCTATTATACCATGAAGGAAAAATCTGAGGCTAAGCTATTAATCATCATTCAAAATGTTTAGAGCAGTATTACAACAGGACAAAAATGCTGAACAGTGAGTTGCTCACCTTGGCCTGTTTTTAGAAGAGAGAAAATGTGCACCTTGAGAAGTTTGACTAGTATGGGAGATGGTGTAATTTAAGACCCCTATTAGGATGCACATAAATCCTGCCCTCACATTTCCCACCACCTTGGAAGTCACTCAGGGCTTATTTGCACAAAGGTCTGTAGAGAAGCCTGTAAGTACATTGAGTTGGGTGTACTGACAGAGGTCCTGTGATCTTATGAGGGTTCTTGATGACAGCAGGTCTCTGAATGAGTTCAGCTGAGCATGCTCACAAGTTCTGCTTCAGGCTTTCGCAAATTTTCACTTCATTCCTCACACGAAGGCCAGTCTGACAACCAGGTGGAGAGAGGACAAGAAAATGTGGGGTTTGCCTGCACCCCACATTCCCACTATCTTTTCAAACTTCTCCATGGTTTCAAGCAGAATGCAGCCATTATGCTTGAAATAGAGCTAGTGAGAACAGAAACGTAATTTCAGATTTGACATATGAACTTCAGTTTCATGGATCATGAGATAGTATTTATGGGATGGGAACATGGTCTCTGTGTGTCTCTCTGTGGTTGTAAGCACATGATAACTTTGTAGAGGGGAGGCAAAGTTGGTGCAGAGGAACCTCAATCTGCATTTTGACAATCTGGCGCTGTCCCAGCAGCTCCAGCACTGGCTTAATACACAGCTGACCAGTTTACTCTATGGAAAAGCAACTGGACCCTGACCTGACTTCAGTCATAGATAACTCTGAAGTCTCTCAGAGGAAAGCTCTGAGGAGGGGGAGGACCAAGATCCCAATGCCCTGGAGGCCAGATGGGCTGGCCAAATTTCACCCACAGACTGGAGGTTCTCCATCCATAATTTAGGATGAGTCTCTCAATAACAAAAAGGAAGGCTTCTTTTGAGTGACAGTTTCCTTTACTGAGCTTGGATGAAATGAGGAGACAGCGCTTCATTTTCTGACTGAATCTGATTAATTTCTAGATTACCTTTGTAGTAAATGGATGATAACTGGTGATCACCAAAATCAGTTTATATACCATTCATTTTTTTTATTGCCCTGTAGTGCTTTTATGTAAGTCAACTTACCAAGCCTTGGAAAAGGTATAATAATAAAAAAAGAAACAGTGACTTTTGTAATAGCATGCACAAATTACTCTTTCTCTAGCTAAATAGCCTGTCTAATCTGTTACTAAATATCCCTTTTAAAACATCTTGAGAGCTCTAAAGTGCTTTTCACTGGGGTTTCCAAAAGGTTAAAAAGGCTGTTAAATCAGGACTGATATAATATCTTTTTTTATTATTATTTAAAAAGATGTCTTGCTTTCATAGATCAAGGGATGCTTTATGTGTGGTGCTGAAGAGCTGTCCTGCTTTAGGTTGAGCTCCTGCGAATGGAGGGATGCTTACTTATCCCATGTGTGCACAATAGGAAAACTAGTTGCATTTTCCTCCTGGAGTAATTACCGCCTTACAACCACAACAAAAACATGTTCACTGAGCATGTTTACTGAACATACTGCTGAGCATGTTTAATTTAGAGACCATGGTGCAAAGAGGCTGGTAATGCTACAATTTAGTAAAGTCTTCATGACCTGACCTTACAGTATCTAGCCAGCAAATTAAAACTAAACAGAATGCTCTCATGGCTGATTGGCTTATTTCATGTTAAATAAAAGTGGTGAGGTTTTTATACAGTAAAAAGGTTTTTTGTTTAAATAAAAAAAGCACTCATCCTTTTACTGAAAAGTCTGAAGATATGTTTCTGTTTCCACCTTTTTTTGTGTGAGAAGGCACTTTGAGAAAAAATGGCACAGGCATTGTTTTGTTGTGATAAATTCCACTAGTTTTCTTCTGGTGGAAACACTGAAGCACACAATCAGCTCACTTTAAGATAAAAATTCTTTTTGAAGTCAAGGGGAAGGATATAGAGTTCAGACCAAAATACAAATTAATTTTGCTTTGGAGATAGAAAATCTGGAGGGAGATGCATAATCTGAAGGACTGCTTTCAGCTGTACAGTCCTGTCTGGGACCGTACATTTGGATGTAGTGTTCTGCCAGGAAAATCTGGTAGGAGTATGGTGCCAAACTAGTGACAACAACAGAGTAACAAGTCTTCATACCTTCGGGCAGGGTGGAAAAAATGTCAAAGCAAAAATGAGGATGGAAATGTTTGTGCTATTTATTGCATATAGTTTATACAGGGCCAAATCAGACAAAGGCAATTAAAAGTGGAGCTGGCTTAATTAATAAAGTAGGTGTGGTTAGCCTCTAATTGTGTTGCAGTGTCTTAACCAGCATGGAGTTTGCTTTTGTCTGCTGATTGTTTCTTCCCAGTGATCAATGGTCTTTATTTGTATGCTGATTTTGCAAACAGCTTTGCAGATGCATCTCTGGAGAGATTCTCAGGGCAATCACCTCCAACAGTGAAGCTGTCTGGTCATCTGTTTTGACCCTCATTCTCCTTTTTCTGGCTGTTTTTTCTCCTCTTTAACTTGCAGTCTCATATCACTTGCTTAAGAGTAAACCCCACTGAACTCTATAGGGTTTGTTTCTGGTAGATACTCATAGCATTGCACTATTACTCTCCTATCCTGTGTCTTCCACCTAGGACTGATGAGGACATGAGTCGGGAGCTTAATTGCAACAATGTCAGGCAGATGTCAATAGGCACTCAATGATCATGTAAATCCACGCTTCATTCACAAGTCTTAATCTGTAGACAAAGGAACATTTTAATGTACTGCATGTTATAATTTTTGTTCTTTTCCTTCTTCCTTCTATTCTGTCTCATTTCCATGCCAAGGCCCATATCCTGTTCAGTTTGCCACACATGTATACATGAAGTTGTTGTGGCAAAGTGGCCAGGACTGCTCAACTATCTGCTGCCATGGCTGGTTGCATGATTGGTCATGCAGGCAGGCAGGTGACTGGACCTCTCTACACCTCTGCAGCTGCTTCTGTGTTTCTAGTTATGTGAGCTGTAAATCGTACAGGAGACCAGTCCAAATTTCCAGAAGCTTTTAGAAAGTAGGCATCTGTGACTTCTCAAAACCAGAAGATAATAGTTTAAAATGTATCCTACAACTATATTTTTTTACACTTTTCTTCTTTTTAATCTCAATGCACAGTGATTCCAGAATTCATTACTCAAGTCAACACAGCACTGGGAAGTTTAAGCAGGAATGCAATTCATCTCTTTGATGACAATCAGTTTGTTGACATCTCTAAGAAGGTCTATGACACAATTCATGACATCAGATGTTCTGTTATGATGATTCGGGTAAGTGTCTATTATTTCATTACAAAAAGAGATTTGTGTAGCGTTCATGTTAGTGAAAGTTAAAACCAGATACTAGGAAATATCATTCAATATATTAAGGAAAAATCTTCATTATATTAGGGAGAATTTGAATGTTCAGAAACTGAATGTTAGTGCTACAGTATTTATCTGTATTAAATAAGACTAAGGATTCTTAGCACACATTGCCTGAAATCCTGTTGCACTTGGCATAGCATAAAGTTATGCCTGCAGACGTTTGCATAGAGTTATGCCTGAGCACTCCAATTTGTGCAATTGATTGCACAACTAGTTGTCATTTTAGAACTGCTTGCTGGATATGACTTCTACTTTGGCACTAATTTCACAACTATTTGCACCATTTCGAATTACACACATGTAATTTGAAATTACACAGCTATATATATTCATACTCTGGATTCATCCAGTCTCTGTAACCAAAAAGCTGTTTTCCATGACATAACTCTAACCTCAGCATATTTTCTAAAAGTCATAGAACTGCTAATATCAGGATGTTTTTATAATTGTCATTTTGACTAATCATTATTGGTCTTATTGATGCCATTGTCATTTTGAAATCCTGTTACCTATGTAACTATTTTCCCCATCTGGTTTGGCCCCACTCCTCTATCCTGCACTCTTTCTCTATAAATCTGTGTTAGAACTGTTTTGTTCCATGTATCCAAGGAAGTGGACTGTAATCCAGAAAACTTCACATGGAAATAAATCTGTTAGTTTTTAAAGGTGCCACAACATTTAAAAATATACTTTCTGTTATACCTACTTATCTTTGGATTTTAAGCTAGGGAAATGTTTTCCTTACTTTTGGATCCATTCTGTCTACTGTTTGATTCAGGTATGGTCGTGCTTCCCAAACTTCCCAACCTTGGGTTCTCAGATATTCTTGGATTACAACTCCCAGAAATCCTGGCCAGCACAGCTAGTAGTGAAGGCTTCTGAGAATTTTAATCCAAGAAGATCTGGAGATCCAAGGTTGGGAACGACTATGAGGAACCTGTAGACCTTCAGATGATGATTATTTCTCAGCAACAGTCGTTCTGGCTGGGACTATTGGGAATGTGAATTCAGCAACATTCAGAGAGCTACTGCGTTTCCAGCCAAGGTTTAACTAAATGCTACACGCAACATGCATGTAGAAAGTACAATGGCCTATTAAACACATGTAAAAGAGGACAGTTGTTATTGGTGGCTAGTAGTCATAATGTCTATATAGTAATTCCAACAGTATCACAAGCAATACCTCTGAATACCTGTTGTTGGAGATCATGAATAGGACGCTGCTATTGTGCTGATGTCTTGCTTGTGAGGTTCCCGTAAGTTAGCCCGTGAATGAATAGGTAGCTTCTGATGTGGTAAAGCAAACTGCCTATTATGTCCTTGTATTAACAAGTGCTTCTTCTTAAAAGAAAATACTGAAAATGCCTGAGCCTTCATCATACAATTTCTACATAACTCTAGTTAAATGGTTCCCAGCCTTGGGTCCTCAGATGTCCCTGGACTAAAACTCCCAGAAACCTTCACCACCAGCTATGCTGGCCAGGATTTCTGGGAGTCGTAGTCCAAGAACATCTGGGGACCCATGGTTGGGGACCACTGCTTTAGTCCAGATGCTTAGGCTGCTACATTTGCTTAACATACTTCTGTAATAGCTTGCTCCAAGATAAAACGACAATATTTACATTACAGGTTTAAGTAGGGATTAGTAAATGCCTATGTAATTGGTTTGGTTTGCATGTATAAATTCCCCATCCTTTTTTCTACACTGAAGTACATTTGGTCTCTCAGAATATATTGCTGCTACTCTGAATAGAGCCACTGAGTTGCAGACCAAAGGTTGGGGAATTGGAGTTCTAAACCATTCACTGCTCAGTTTAGGTAAGACGGCTGAATGGTATCTAAGCAGCTGACTGTGCTGCACATTGTTTGATACAAGGTGAGCACTGTCACCTCAAAAGCTCTTTGAATACATACAAAAGAGACATGGTCACAGTCTGTGTGAGGCAATGCTGTGAGGGGCTCTGCATAGGAATGAAAGGAGAAGAACATAAAGGAAAAAAGAAATGTTCTTCTACAACAAATAGTTGTTTGAACAATAACAACAACGTGGCTTTACAAACAGCCATGTTTCAAGGCACTCAAAGGTTCCTCTCCACAGTTATCAGAAGACCAGGTGGTTTTTTTGTGATTTTGTTTTTCTTTTACCTTCTCTTCCCCCGGCTGCAGAGTCTTTTCATTTTCAGGACAAGGGTCACAAAGTAAAGAGTATTCAGTTCCACTAGTTCCTTGCTGTTATATTGAGGCACGCAGCATTCCTTAGCAAGCAGACACAGAGCCAAAGAAGAACCAGTTTTCCTTTGTTTATGAATGATCCTAAGTGCATTCATTTCTTAACTATAGTTAGAGAACATGGCAGCTTCAAAGCACAGCTTCTGATCCTGGCTTGTTAGTTATGGTTACCATTATCTCTCTGCAAAAGTAAATTGCTCCACTGCATTATTATCACCATTCCTCTCACCTCTGTAGTTTAGCTGAAGTTGAAAGCCATTCCTCCAAAGTGTTCCTACCTTTGGTACTCAAGGCAAGTTGCTGTCATTTTCCTGCCGGTGGGTGGAGACTTATAATGTGATATGTTAATAGGCCAGACAAGGAATGCAGGTAGGCAACTCAGGCACTCAACAGATATGAGAGTGACCGACTTCCATGTCATTTGTTAAGAGGAAAAGAGTTTGTCTGGGCTTGTATCTAACAAATGATGGTTAGTTCAGAACAGAAGCGAAAGCTTCCATCTCCTTGGAGCTGCAGTAGTGGAAGAGAGGCGCTCATGAGGCTGAAGTTCATTAATTGAACACTAAAACATAGTCTGTATATTCTAGTGATACAGAATACTGATTAAAGACTATGAAGAAATTAGATTTGCTCTATTGCCTTAGGCTGAGATTCTTGGCCAAATCTCTACTAGGACAGTCTAGAAGACTGTTCCCAGGTGGACAGACCTGGTTACCTATTGTTATAGCTGGTCAAAGTCAACTGGTGAGACCTAACAGTTGGCGAAGTTACTACTGCTGGAACTCTTGTAAGAACTAGCACATACACCAGAGATCCGGAAGGTCCTGGCCTTTATGACCTATGATTGGTTGTCAGGTTACATCAGTGTTACTATGGGTCATCAGTGTAAAGCATGCCAGCCCCATTTGTCTGTGTCCCTAATTTCTGTTGGACGTGCACTCTGTGTGTATGTTCTATACCTACATCTTGGCTGCTTCCCTTGAGAGGTGCATTATGATGTGTAAGTATAGCATAACCTAGGTAGCTTTCTTATTCTGTCCTGTGTATGTATCTCTAAAAAGAGGTTCTCTGATTCATCAGTACAGCTTGGCTTTTTCTGTCCATTCTATTCTGAATTTTTTTTTTAAAAAAATCCTTCTCTAAAAGGTTGTCTAAGTACATGTTCATTAGTGTGGGAATTCACCAGTACCAAGTTCAGGTCCTTTCTATTACCTGCTACTGAATTTGGCCTTTCCCTGTGCCTCTGGGGGAGCAGAAGGTCCAAAGTTTTGGTGCTTGTTTTCTTGATAGCCAGAGAGACATCCCTTAAGGCTTGAGATACCCACCCCCACCCCTAGCTCAGCCTGTTAGACAGGAAAAGGGTGGGTGCCAAGTACCTTGGATACTTGGAATCAGGCCTATGGCTTCACTGTGACAAAGAAAATAGTCCCACTCAGAATAACCATCTGGGAAACAGCATACTTTTATCAGAGCAAAATGTTTCAGCTTCTGCCTTCTACAGTTTCTCTGGTAAATTATGCTGTTTCTCAAATGGCAGTTATAGAACCAAGAGAACAGAATATTCTAAAGCAGATGAACGATGTTATGTGTTGTCATCTAGGTCCAGCCATGAGGTGTCATGGTAGCCAGTCTGTAGCCAGTCCATAAGTTTTCCCTCTTTTCTAATTGGGTTTGGATCTGGTGGTGTCTCTATTCCAGCCAAATGCCCATCAGATAGGCCGTGACATTCAGAGTTAACGTTTTCAGACACTGCTTGTTCCAACTTTAGTCAAGATGGCAGACTTAGTGTTTCTGAATATTGTAGGCAGGTCTCTTGTTGCTTTGTCTACATATTGTAGATGGCACCCTGGTCTTCTGCACTCAGTGAGATAAATTACATTGCAAGGCCTACAGGTGAAGTTTTGTTTACTATATTAGGTCCTGCCAGTCACAGTGTTAGTGTTTGGGGTGGTAGGATTTCCAGTCAAGATATATGTGGGCATCAGTGAGCTTTTTATAAAGGTTAGTGACAATGTTGTCAGTGGTAAGGAGGACGTGAAGGAAAGGGATGGATGGGATGACTGTGAGATGAACAAAGTTGATGTGTGATTTAAATTTCTCTAGGCATTCCTTGCCTTTTATCAGGTCCAATAAGTAATAATCAGTGTAGCATCACCAGATAAGAGGCTTGTCACTGGCCTCTTTCAGAACATTTTCTTCTAACTTGCCCATGAACGAATTCATGGGTTCTATGTGAGTGCCCTTTACCGTACCTTGCAGTTGTAAGTAGTATTCTCCATTTAATATAACATTATTATGAGTACTAATGTTGCCAAACTGGTAATAATAATTGTGGATGGATCTTTAGACTTTCTGGTGTTAAAGAAACCAAGTTTGCATCCACTCATGATGTCGTATGTTGGTATAAAGAGATGTAACATCCAGTGTAACATACATTGTATCAATATAAAATTTATGTTCATTTCAAAACCAAATTCTGAGTCTAAAGTCATTGGTGTCTTTGATATATGGTGGGAAGGTTTTTTTTTTTTCTGGCCATATTCTGTAATTTTAGGTCAATATATAGATCCTCTCAGTAGTAGTGTTATTACCCTGTTTCCCCATAAAAAAGACCTAACCTGAAAATAAGCCCGCCTAGTATGATTTTTCAGGATGCTCATAATATAAGCCCTACCCCCAAAATAAGCCCCTGTTAAATGAATCCCCACCCTCCACCATTGTGCAGCAGCCAGAATAAGATGACATGCCTATATTTGAATAAATGTAGATGGTTGTACATGAAAAAAAAATTAAAACATCCCCTGAAAATAAGCCCTAATGTGTTTTTTGGAGCAAAAATTAATATAAGACCCTGTCTTATTTTCGGGGAAACACAGTAGCTGAAACAACAGGACATCCTCAGTTGTTGACTTTTGAGTGTGACTACACAGGGGGAAGAATCCACCTGAATCTGCTGTGAATTTGCACTTGGGAAATCAGGTTTTCCCAGTTGAGTTCACTTAGCAGAGGGGGGTGGAATTGCCATTCAGCCCTTCCTGCTTGTTAAGGCAGATTCTGCTGCAGCTGTTTAGATTTGCAGCCGCTACAGCAGATCTACCTTAACAATTGCAAAGAAGTGCTGATTAGCAATTTCCTCCTCTCTCTTTCCCCCCTTAGGTGCCCTAGCACAACAGCACTGGCACCAAGCCATTTGAAAAACAAACAAAGATTAGAAGTCTCCTTGATGTTCTCTTAAGACATCAGAGGGAAACTCACTTGGGAGCAGTGTGGAGTGCAAGCAGAATGCAGAACAGAGCCCTGGGATTTGACAAGCTCCTTGCTGTGGCCAGTTAAGCTGTTCCTTGCCATATGACACAGGTGGCGGGGGGGAGGGATGAGAATGCAGCTGATTGGCAAGTTCTTCCTCCCCTGCACATACTTTCTACATTGGCTCAGGAAGTCACATTGCATGAACTGATGAGAAAAATTTGCTTATATAAAAAAGGAGAAGCCTGAGAGTCAAGAGGACAGAAATACAGATGTGAGGGGCACTCCAGGCTGAGCCATGTTGAATTCTATATCGTGTAGCCAATAGAAAATAATATGAATCTGACTGTCCCAATCTTGGAACATTTACCACATTATATGTCAATGTAATCATCCCTTTTGTTGACTTTTGGCAACATATAAAAAGTCCTGCACTAGCAGTGGGATCTGAAAGGAGATAGGCTGTCTTGCTGTTAAGAAGTTCTCTGGTTGTAAGTTTTCTAATGGTTTTAATAAATATATCCATTGAGTTCTGTAATAATGTCTCTGTCCAAGAATGTATATGTTGTTTTATCCTTCAGTTGTCTTTGGTCTTCTGCTGTACGTATAATCTACAGTGTTTAGTGTTACAACACTACCCCATCGTCAGTATGTTTTATGACAATAACAGATAAGAAAAAGGTTTGCAAGGCTGGATTTCCATGGGTATTAGATGGCTGAAACTGTAGCAGATGATTTTTGTGGTAGAGAATCAATCATGCCCTTAGAGTCATTGGAGAAATACTCTGCTAATTTACATCTTCTTTTGAAGTCTTATATGTCACTCTTCATTTGTGCTATATCATGTTCTTTTGGTTTGGGGCAGAATTTTAGCCTTTTGAATAGTAGCTCAATTTCATTTTCTGACATTTTGCCCTCAGTAAAATCTATTATCATATTAGAGGCATTCTAATTAGCTATGTAAGCTGATTTTTTTTTCAGTGTAGATTTGGGAATGAATCTCTTGAATCTTCTATCCCCTTTTTGCCTCCTTTATTTAGAGTGGAGGGAAGTGTTTGTTTAGAAATTGAGCCTTGTAATATAGAGTTAAATGGCAGAAGAGGAAGATGCTATCTTAGGACATCTCTCTTAAGTTTTTTTTTTAATTGTAGCAGAACTATCATTTAACATTGTCTTCTTTTGTGGATTTCCAGCAGGAAATCCCATGTTTATTGGGGGTTAGGCACTTCTTTTGAAATATTAATTTTTGCTTTAAGGCATGTTTCAGTGTATTTAGCTTAAGGGGGTTCTGCTTAAGAAAGTTTGTTTCTTGGTATTCCAGTTCTAAGATGAGGTAGTGTGTTCTGGTAAATGTAGAGGTGTACAAAACTCAAGGCCTTGAGGGATTATATTTAAAATCTTATTTAAAACATCTTATTTAAAATCATTATATCTATACTCTCTCTCTCTCTCTCTCTCTCTCTCTCTCTCTCTCTCTCTCTCTCTCTCTCTCTCTCTCTCTGTGTGTGTGTGTGTGTGTGTGTGTGTGTGTGTGTCCCAGAAATGAGGGTAGGGAACACAACCTAGCAGTGACCTGGGGCAGTATGTGGCACCCTACCCACCCAAAGCCCCTATAACAATCACCCTTCTAACACACACACACACACACACACACACACACACACACACACACACAAAATCCTAATAGAGTAATAATATTTCTGTAAATTTTAGCAAATGAAGCTCAGAGAAAGAACAAAGAAAAAAGAATATCGCAGAACACAGGAAAGCTTTCTAAACAGTAGCACAAATCTTTCTCTCCACCCTACAGCTGTCAGATTGGCTGCAAGGGGATGTAGTACTACATGGTGACCTCAATCGGAGCCCTCCCAAGCATTGCAGTGGTTGGAGAGTCCAGGAGGGATCTCCAGCTTTCACTCACCTTTGGTATTACTTTCAGTTTCCTTTTCCCTCAATTCCAGTTGCTAACCATCTTTTTAACCCTGTGAATGCCGGATGGGATAAGATGGATCCACTGTGATATTGCCCCACCTAGAGAGTGAACAGTGTCTCCTTGCTCTGCCCTGGAGTTGCTTCAGAATCCCACAGATAACCCTGATTTGAGCTGCACTTGCACATTTGTCTGAAGACAGTGCAAATGCTTAATTGTTAGTTGTTATGATGGCTGTATACTGTATTATCTTAAGTATCAGAGTCAATACACCCTTTAATGCAAGTTTCTGTGGAACATAATCAGAAGCAGACTCTTTTACCGAAGTCCCTTCTGTGAACCTCACACTACAGAATTAGAATGCTGAACTACATAGAGCTTTGGTCTCACGTGGCAGAGCTCTCTTCTACTATCCTTTCGCCATTTTGCCTTATAATCTCATATTCTGTCAGGTGTTTGAGCACAGGAGAGGTGCACGTCAGCCAATATTAACAGTTCTATAAGTATTCATTGTGATAAATACATTGTGCATTGCCACAGGGGGAAAAATTATTTTGATGCAGAGCCATGTCTGTGCACCACCACTGTGCATATAGTGCTTACGCGTCCATTCTGTTTGTTTGCTGCACCTATGCTCGTGCACTGTAATTGCAGAACCCTGGCAAACATAGCAGCCATGCTAATGACTGGCTAAGAGTACTTTAGCGCTTTCTCTCCACTTGTAAGTCTGAAGGACTGTGAGGTTGCTTCTTTGTGCCTTCATACAATACTTGGTTGATTTAAAATGATGTTCTTTTACTGTTTCCATTGCTTCTTCAGATACCGACAAAAAAGTCAAGCCTTTTTTCTTCAGAGTTCTCCAGTCCTGGAAAGTTGCACTGCTACTGGGTTGATCCTTGCCCTTCTATCTCTTCACAAGTCTTTTGGAGTCCCTTTGATCAGCTGCCAAAGTCCTAAAAATACATCTTTATTTTTGTGACTTTATATTCAGAACTAAAGATAGCTTTCTCTCCTTTGGTTATAATTACAGCACAGAGTTCAGAGGTTAAGAGTACGATGGTTGCACCTCTAGGTATAGGGAATACTCTTTCTTTTCATTCCTTCCTAGTAGCTGCTGCATAGATTTCATGTGCTGCCTGTTGTTCTTACAGGCACTCCACAATCATTCTGTTTTGTTCATTGACTCTCTTATCAATCTTATAAACAGAGCATAGATTGCAACAGAAGATAATAGAAACTTTGTCTTCAAGCACACTGAAATTCGAGCCACGCACATCTGAATACTCTTGCATGCTTTGGGAGCTCGTGGAAAATTTTTCTTGGAGTACATGTTCTCTGCTGTGAACTCTCCAGGTCAAGGAGCTGTGAAAACAGGGATGGGCAACCTCCAGAGATCAGAAGGCACAAGGGAACTTGCTGAGCAAAAATGTATTTATTTTTTAAATGGGAATGTGGAGTTACTGGGAAAGCAGGGATGCTGGGACAGTCACATTTGCACCACCAAGCTGTTCTGTTTACCTCACAGGTTACACTTTGTCGAACCCTGTTTTAGAATATGTATTGAAATAGCAACAGCAGCAGCAGCAAACCTGCTGTCAATTTGATTTTGAGTTATGGTGACTCTTTCAAGGGTTTCCAGTGATCGAGTACTCACTACTGGTTTAACATTTTTCTCTTCTGAGAGTGCTCAAAACCACACAGGTTGGCTGTGTTCCCACAAGACACAGCGGGCAATTGGATTCCTGACTCGTTCCACAGTCAAGTGCTCTGACCCACTAAGCCAGCTGGCCAGCTATGTGTTAAACTAGCAATAGATAAACTGGTCTACAGTGGAGTCTCGACTTTCGCACAGCTCCACTTACGGAATTTTCCACTTCCGTACTTCTCCAGCCGCAAAGTTTCTAATCGACTTGCGGCCGGAGAATCGATCTACAGACTGGAAGGGGGAGGCGGGGAAAACGCCAAATTCAAATTTGGAGCTTTCCCCGCCTCCCCCTTCCAGTCCGTAGGCCGCCGATCTGCCTCCGGATGCCTTCCAGGGATTCTCCGCCGCCATGGGAGGCATCTCGGAGGTCCCCCCCCCCGCCGCCGATCGTGCTTCGGAGGCACTATTGGCAGGGGACCTCTGAGAGGCCTCCCATGGCGGCGGGGAAGGCATCCGGAGGTCCCCCGCCGCCGCCGCCGCTGCTGGGAGCCGAGCCGCGCCGGGCTATCCCGGCCATGCTCGGACTCCTGGACTTCCCCCGCCGCCGCCCGGCTCCCAGCAGCGGCGGCGGCGGCGGGGGAAGTCCAGGAGTCCGAGCATGGCCGGGATTGCCCGGCGCGGCTCGGCTCCCAGCAGCGGCGGCGGGGGACCTCCGGAGGCCTTCCCCGCCACCATCTGAGGCCTCTCGGAGGTCCACCCCCACTGCCGATCGTGCTTCGGAGGCACTATCGGCGGCGGCAGGGAACCTCCGAGAGGCCTCCCATGGCGGCAGGGAAGGCCTCCGGGGGTTCCCCCCCCCGCCGACGCAGGCTTTCCCAGGGTGGACCGGGCCTACCAGGGGAGGGCATCCCCCGGTAAGCCCGGTCTACTCCCTGGGAAAGCCTGGGGAGTAGACCGGGCCTACCGGGGGAAGCCCTCCCCTGGTAGGCCCGGTCTACCAGGCTTTCCCGGGCAGTAGACCAGGCCTACCGGGGGAAGCCCTCCCCTGGTAGGCCCGGTCTACCAGGCTTTCCCGGGTAGTAGACCGGGCCTACCGGGGGAAGCCCTCCCCTGGTAGGCCCGGTCCACCCTGGGAAAGCCTGCGGGGGCGGGGGACCTCCGAGAGGCCTCCGGCAGTGGCGCCGAAGCCCTCAGAGGCCTCAGGCAGCGGCGATGGCGGCGGCGGGGGACCCCCTGGAAGGCTTCAGAAAGGTAAGTTTTAATTTTTTTTTACTGTACTGTAATTTATTTTTATTTTGTGTGTGTGTGTGGGGGGGTTTCTTGGGCCGGAACGGATTAATGGGTTTTCAATGCATTCCTATGGGAAATGCATTTTCGACCTACGGACTTTTCGACCTACGGAAACCGTTCCAATACGGATTAATTCAGTAGGTCGAGGGTCCACTGTATTCTTGTTTCATATGGGTTCAGTAACAAAGCCATTCCTTTTGGTTTCTGCATTTTCCAAAGTCTTGGCTGAAAAATTGCATTGAATTACATACTGTGTTTCCCCGAAAATAAGACAGGGTCTTATATTATTTGTTGCTCCAAAAAACTCATTAGGGTTTATTTTCAGGGGATGTTTTATTTTTTTCATGGACAACAATCTACATTTATTCAAATACAGTCATGTCATCTTCTGGTTGCTGCACAATGATGGAGGGTGGGGTTTCACTTAACTGGGGCTTATTTTTGGGGTAGGTCTTATATTACGAGCATCCTGAAAAATCATACTAGGGCTTATTTTCAGGTTAGGTCTTATTTTCGGGGAAACAGGGTATTTTAAATCCATGCTTCTGTAGATTGCTCGTATCATGACTGATTAGTTCAGAATTCTCTAGCTAATAGGACCAGCAGCCCTGCTGGCTGAAGGGTTCTAAAAACTGTAGTCCACGGAATTGACTTTCTCCGATCTATGTCTATATCTAAATAATTTTTCTTTCCAAATACACATTTCTAAATGTATTGAGAAAATGGAGTTCGGAAAAAGACAGGAATGCGGGAGAGAAGTCGTTGTTTTTGAGGAAATAAGACAAGAAGACTTCATAGAGAGTGATAAGCTAGAGGAATTGTCAGAAATACAGAGGTCTACCGGTGATAACATAAACAACCATTCTTGTTCCTTGCACATCTGAGGGATAACAAACTCCAGCGGTCAAGCTGCAGATAGCTAAGACAGACTTGTACAAGAACGGTTCTCTTGATTTTCACTGCCTGTTTTAAAATCTAAAAATTTCAGTGTTGTGATGATGGTGCAAAACCATATGTGTAAAGCTGCACATGGATATCAAGATGCCCTGGTCTGTGATTTTTAACTTAATTCAGACTGCACATCAAATGCTGTCTTCTGCCTCTCTATTTTTCTCCAGGACAAGTGCACTGTTGCTGTTGTTAAGATGTTTAACCTACTCGTACCTTGTTGAATGAAAACAGATACATACTGTCCATTGTCATGAGATAGTAATTGGATGGTATTGGACAGAAAGGAAGGTTATTCTACCTAACCTCAAGTGACAATCTACTTTTAAATGTTTAACATCTTTGGATGTGGCTGAAGGATTCATAAAAGCTGAGGTGCTCATGGGGAAATGCCCTGAGCATTTAGCAATAACATTGTGAGAGAATTATCCCCACAGACCCATCATTCCTAAACTTTTTGGCATCATGGTCACGTTTTTTTTTTTTTTTTTGAGAAACCCTTAAGCTTTCCTTTCTCTTTCTAAAGGAAAAAAATCAATTTGTAATTTAAAGCTGTAATTTAAAACATAGTAAAAATATTTTAAATGAAAAATAAACTCAAATGGTTTTCCTTGTCACAAAAGAAGTTGGTATAAATGTAATTCACCTTCAGGAATAGCAGAAACAAAACACGAAGACACATTTCCAGTGGCACTGTTTAGCTTGGAATAATTCACAAGAAAGGGAGGAATCAGTCACCAATGAGAGGAGAACAGGACTGGCTGCAGAGCCCCCAGAATATGTTACGCTTTGTGGACCCTAATGGTTCCATCAAGAGGAAGTATCAGTCCAGTATCAAACCCGTGACTTTAGATCAGGCAGAGCTTTCTCTGCACTCAGGCATCCCACTCTTTGACCATCTGCATGGAAAGAGATAAGGAAAAAGAACCTTTTGGTCCTGAAAAGGGTGGTTTTCACCTTGTTTGTCTGTCTCCAGATGCTGTAAAAAACTGGTAGAGAAGCTGACAGAGTGTGGCTTGATTCTCTGGGATTGGTCCCTAGGCTTCTGTGAAAGCAGCTACTGCATGCAATGTAATGGAGAAATGCTGAAATCTGTTACCACTATTTACCACAGTAACTTGCCAGACCTAATCAAAATATTTTACATTACGAAAAGTTCACAAACACCTGAAATTTCTTCACCCACACCCAGGAGGCATGCTGCCTAAATTGGGAATCAATGCCTTATGTGAAAAACTCAAGTCTTAATTTCATTTCATTTCTGCGAATCCTACTTGCATTTTCTTTTTGTCCTTACTCTGGATTGGATTGCAATATCTTTTTTTCTCTTCTCATATGGACATTTCCAAATAGTTTGGTATGCACTTTTGCTCATTCATTCTGTATTCATTTGTGTTGATGTTCTTGAAAAACCCTTGTTCATGTAATTTAAAAAAAGCAACAACATTTCTAGAAATTGCTGTTATGTGCTGTCAAGTCACCTCCAATTTATGGCAGCCCAATGAATAAGCACTCTCCAAAATATCCTGTCCTCAGCCCACTGCTCAGCTCTTATAGACTCAAGCCTGTGGCTTCCTTTAGGTAGTCAGTCACTCATATTTGGTCCTCCTCTTTTCCTGCTGCCTTCCACCTTTCCCAGCATTGTTTTTGTTTCCCCAGCGAATCCTGCCTTCTCATGATGTGCCCAAAATACCCAAACTAACTTCCATTAGTACTGTACAGTAGGTGGCAATAGTAAACCCCTGCTTAATTGTCTAGAAATAGATAATTCTTTTTGCCCTTCTAGTCAATCAACTTGAAAGTCAGTTTATCTGATGGTGCTATTTTGCATACTTTTAACTACCACCCATCTGTGGTGTCTCCTTTATGCAATGTTTGAAGATAACAATTTTGAGTTACATGTATTTACTTAGCCATAATTTTTAAAAGAAAAAAAAAGAATCTGTTTCCAGCTATTCTCAATGACAGAAAAGTGAAATACAAGCACATGCAGTTGTCTTGTACACCACAAACGGAGCAAACCTATAAAATCAGCTAATACAAGTTTATCTTCCATTTAAATCTTCAGATTTAATTTCTTGCCATGCCAGTCATTTAGGATGGCACCAAATGTTCACATGTTTCAATGACAGGGCTGAAAAGGAGGTCATAATGTTCCCCAAATGTCCGCTGTCACTGCTCTCAATTTGCCAGATGCTGTGTTAGTTCCCCGAACAGCTGTTGCTGTAGCATTGTCAAGGAAGTGGATACTCTTCTTTGAGGGAACACTGATCTCATTCAGTCAACAAGTGGGAGATTACTGCTATGTAACACAGCCAACTGGAATGAGGTTATAGGGCAAAACATTTTTCCTCTGTGGCAGGATGCTCCCCAACATTGCTGAAGGGTGGTCCTTTTTCAAAAACGTGCCTTGCAGCTGAACTCTATGTACAAATGATAGACTGAAGGAGAACTAGATTAGTCCTATTCCTTTTAATATCTGAAGGACTATGAGGACAGAAAAGAGCATAGCGTATGAATGGATTGTAACTTGCATTGGAGTGGAGACCCAGCCAGATCGGTAGATGTTAGATTGCTTTATTCATACACTTAAGATAGGAAAACAGTGCCCTTTCCATTACGCAAGCATTGTAGTGGAACCATGACATGCCGCTCCATTCTCTCCTTATTGTTGTTGTTTAGTCGTTAAGTCGTGTCCGACTCTTCGTGACCCCATGGACCAGAGCACACCAGGCCCTCCTGTCTTCCACTGCCTCCCGGAGTTTGGTCAAATTCATGTTGGTAGCTTCAGTGACACTGTCCAACCATCTCGTCCTCTGTCGTCCCCTTCTCCTCTTGCCTTCACACTTTCCCAACATCAGGGTCTTTTCCAGGGAGTCTTCTCTTCTCATGAGATGGCCAAAGTATTGGAGCCTCAGCTTCAGGATCTGTCCTTCCAGTGAGCACTCAGGGTTGATTTCCTTCAGAATTGATAGGTTTGTTCTCCTTGCAGTCCAGGGGACTCTCAAGAGTCTCCTCCAGCACCACAATTCAGAAGCATCAATTCTTCGACGGTCAGCCTTCTTTATGGTCCAGCTCTCACTTCCATACATTGCTACTGGAAAAACCATAGCTTTGACTATATTCTCTCCTTATAGTGGGGGAATTACTGTAAGAAAGAGTAACATATGTCATGATAAATATCCAGGTCACATGTGGATCTGGTGGTAAGGCATCTATTGTAATTGCGCTGTCTTGGCTCAGGCTTTACATGAAACTACATGCTGAACAGACTCAATAAATAAGGTTGTAACAGAATGTGTCCCACAATTACTAAAAAAGTGTATGCATTCTTTCTTCAGGGCAAATGCTTTCACTTATTCAAACCCCCAGTCTACAAAGATGGGCATGCACAGGATTTCAGGGATGTGTCTTTGAACCAAATCTGCAGAGCTTCGAAGTAAGGAAGTGGACATGAGAGAGTTAACTAGTAGGTTTCCTTCTGGGCAGTTGACCCCATGACAGGATCAGGAAAAAGAAGTGTGAATAAAGTCATGAGAAAAGAATGAAACAATGATCAGGAACAAAAGTATTTTATACATCCCATTGCTACGTGCCCAGGTCCCAGGGAGAAGGGGTTAGTGGGAACAGGAAGAGGAAATGCAGCCCATTTCAGCCCAATAAGCAGAAGTAGAGTTCAGTAGTTTTTCTCCATTCTGCTTTGTTAATGTTGTGTGAAGTGACTCTGTCTGCCTTTGAGATTAAATTGGAGAATTTCTAAAATTAATTTCCAAGTTGACAAATGAACAGTTTCATGGAGTCTTTTGTTCACAATCTCCAACTGAGCAAAAAGAACCTCCAATTTTTATTTTTATTTTTTGCCTTTTTTGTAGGATGGACAGGAAGCTGAAAGTTCTTGGGTGAATCTCCAGCTATTTCTTGTGCGCAGGGCTTACCGTTAGCACTGCTAGTGGCGTGGCTTCTTCCTTTTCTCCTCAGGGTTTTTGGGGTGGGATAGGGATCTTTCCTGCATGTGGCTTTTTTAGTTTTTAGTTTGGTAGTCATTTTAAATTCCACGTAGTCTTCCAGATACAAGATTGTGAAAGGGCATTGGTGGAGCTTACCTTTTGTACTACAGTTCAGTATTCTGAGATTCTAGGAGCTGCAATCCAAAAAGTAACTTCTGCAAGGTTTGTGGGAGGGCTGTGAGAAGAAAATAGTTATTGTCACAAAATTAATGGAGTATACTCAGACTTTTTTTTCTTTAAGGAATTGTTGATGTAAAGGCATAATTTCATCGTTAAAACTGCACACAGGGGTATTTCTGGGATCATGAAGCCACCTCAGGGTTCCTTTTTGTGCACTGAAGCTATCCTGTGCATTGCTTAAATCATAGGAGCCAAAATGATCTTTTTAATCTTTTAAGATCTCAGAGTAGCACTGCTCTCCATTTTTGCCCATATTTTAAATCAGTGCTCACCTCTGGATCTGTGTTTCTGTCATCTGTATGGAAAATGAAGAATGATGATTGAAAAATTGTAGCAAACTGTCAAGCACAGCAGTAGTCTAAACAATGCTTGGAAATCAAAAGTGGAAGAATGATGAATGGGTTGCTAAAGCAGCCATGCTGCTCCACAAACAAGACCAGGGAATGTGCAACTTCACAAATCTTGGCAGCAGCAAATTTCAAACCTAGAGTTTTTTGTAAACCAAAGGTGCAGAATGTGTTGCTTTCCGGATGTTGTTGAACTGTAACAGCCCTAGCCTTCATTCTCATCACAAATCTTAGGGTGTCTAACACATATGGTAGCAAAATCCAATTTCCTGACATACGATAGTAAGATCCAACTTCCTGATTTATTTTTCTGAGATGTTTGGGAGGGAGATACCATCAATGCACAAGTTTGTAACTGGCAAAAACAAACACAGATTTGTCCAATTGAGAGTTCCAACAGGCATCAGGAATTGTGACATTAAGATCACTCTCCCAGAAGGGGCAACAGCTCAGGACCACAATCAGCAGTGTTCCTTCATTTGAAGGGCAAAGGACACTCATTTGATGATGTCTCATTTGATGAGATGTACTCATTTTGGACCAAGAAGATAGGTGGTTTGAGAGAGGGGTCAGGGAGGCCATACATGTGCATATAGAAAATCCCTCACTGAACAGAGGTGGAGGCGTTAGATACAATCTGCCTCCTATTTATCATGCTACCCTTTCATCCGTCCCCAGAAAGATCAGGACCACACACACTAGAAAGACGATTGTTAATGACAGTTAACGACTCATAACAGTGGGTGGAGAAGGACTGCAGAAGTGGGATTTTCACTCACCCCAGTCCTTTGTCCATCTAAGGAGCCTATTCAGACCAGGGGGAAGTGAAACCAAAGTGGAGGATCTATCAGGGGTCTCCTACCAACTCTCCTGAGACTGAAGAAGCTACTTGGATGAGTAGCAAAACGTTTCAACCTAATAAGAAGTCCAGTTGCCATGACTCAACTTCCAGATCACTCTCCCATACACACTTAGCTCCTGAGGAGTATCCATAATTAATGGTTTGTCCCTTTTGGGAAGAAATGTTAAACGAAATTGGTGTCATAACAGGAAGTAATATTATACCTTGTGTTAGGCTTATTATTCAGTGTTCCCAAATGAGAATGTAGCATCGCTGCATAAGTCTTTGATATTAATTCTTTGTTGGGCAGCGAGATCTATGTTTGCTTCTCAGTGGAAGACGCCTGTGAACCGTTCACTCATGTAATGTTATAGTAGGATCTGGCAGGCGGCACTGATGGGGAAACTGAGAGCAGATGCAGGCCCTGAAATCAGAGAATCATGGTTCATAGTTTATTGAAATACATTTCCCTTTGATAAGCCACACTAACATGAACAGTTCAGCACCACACCCTCCACAAAAACATGTGGACTTATGGGGAAAACTTTATGGAGCTAATATAATACTGAGAATTTTGCCATGTACAGGTATATTTTCCTCTGCTCTGTGTGCTTATTAGATATTGTGTATGTCTTTTAAAAAAGAAAACTTAATTTAAAAAAATTCAAAAGTGATTAGGAATGAGGGGAATGAGAGTTCAACGATGTCTGGAGCACTACATGTTCCTCAGCTCTTCTGTAAGCATCCTTAAACAGAGGACAAGAAGAGTAGTAGTAGCCAATGCTGTTTCAGCCATGAGTGGGAAGCAGGGTCCTTAAAACAAAAGGGTACTCTGGACACCCATCTTATAAAGGGATAATGAGTCCTGCTAACTCCCCAGTTGACCAGATGGATCTCCAGACCCTTCTAAACTTTCAAAATCATACTCTGTTTCCTCTAGGACATTTAGACGGACAGATGGCATCTGAGCAAGCTGGCAACCCTCCTAGCAATAGATTTTACAGATAGTTTTATGGAGTTCACACTCTTCTCAACCTATTGAGGGAGGGAGGAAAGAATCTTGCAATAAGCGCTGTTGATTTCTGACAGTCTTAAAGACTTTCCAATCCTTAAGCCTAGGGGAGGGGAATCTATTTGTTCCATTTACATTTCAGTGTGAACATAACTGACGTGCATTTCCAGAAACCAATATGCAAACTGAACTACAATTATAGTCCACTCCTTGAATGGCAGAAGTGTAAAGAATAAGGGATGAGTAAACCAGCTAGTTTCACTTTCTCCCACAGTTTGATTGTGTGAATTTTGTTAATTCGTAATCAAATATTTGAAATAAAATGCTTAATCATCCAGAAGGATGGAAAAATCTGCCCATTTTGCTTCCTATCTCATTCAGTTTTGGCAAATTTTGTTGAATCCTAATCAGAATGTGCTGGGGATAATTTTAGTTGTCAATTAGTTTGGATTTAGATTTGATTTTTTTGTTTAGTTTTTTAAGGTTTTTTATTTTTTTATTTTTGTTAGTTTAACATTATTCTCTACACAGATTATTGATGCCCTTATCAAGCTGGTGCTCCACTGAATTCTCATCATCCCATGCTGGATGCTTATTCTTCAGTGGCTCCCTTCGTTAAGGGACTGACTAGTAGGCAGTAGATGGATGAATCTCAGATAGATGCTGTTACTGGCAGGCAGCAATACTTAGCACACTTTGCATTGTGTCTGAAACACACTAATGAATGGAGAACCTGCTTGAGGAGGGGTGAAACGTGCTTAGTCAGGTAATTCAGACATAAAATGCCAAGTCATGAAAATAAGACTGCTAACTGGGGCCCTAAGACCAAGGATTACTTTCCCCTCTAGATGGAAGGGTCTGTGAGATGGCACATTGATCTGCTCCTGCCTTAAGTGGCCAGGATCGGTATAGGGACATGATAGACAGTCTATCTCCTCCAACAGCAAATGGCACCTTTCCTTCAAGCAGGCGGCGTCTGTTTAAGGTCACAATGGCCAATCTCCTTTCTTCGAGTAGACAAGAAATTCAAGGAAAAAAATGGTGAATCTGTCTCTTTCACAGAAGCAACATTGGCACAGAATCAAAATGGCTAGTCTTTGCCTTAGGTACACATTTTCAGCACAAGGTCAAAATAGTCAGCATCTCTTCTTTGCCCAGGAAGGATCGGTACGAGGTCACAAAGCCAGTCTTCCCTTCCAGCAGTCAGCATCAGCATTGCTTTTTTTCAAGCAGGCCACATTAGTTCAAGCTCTCAACTGCCAGCCTTTCTCCTTTGTAGCCTCAGCATAAAGTCATAATTGCCGATCAACTGCCTTTCAAGTCAGGCAGTATCAGCATGACATCACAATGGCCACCTCTCTGCTTCAAGCAGGCAACATCCACACAGGTTCAGGGTAGACAGTCTTTTTTCCTTAGACAGGTAGCATCAGCAGAACACCATGTCAAACCCTGATTGACCAACCATTATTTGCATAAGAATACACTAGCAAATCTCAGTCCTTGTTCTGAAGCAAGCAGCTGCTATACCATATGAGTAGTAAAGCAGCAGGAAGGGAGCTGGCAGGAGGATGGTTTAGCTATGTCAAGCTTTTGTTTCTAGTGAACATTCCAGGATCGACTGGCATTGTAAGAGCTAGAGATAATGGATGTGGACACAGCATTCTACCTGTACTAGGGAAACAACCTTTAAATATGCCAGAGCTGGGCACAGTTTGAGAGATAATCTGAGAGGTTGCAGATAGGCAGAAGAATAGCTGGTGATCTGAGAGAGAGCAGTGCTGTTTGTTATGTTTGTAATGAAGACTGGTCAGTAAGAATGCCAGTCATTGCTCCTCTTCTTCCTATCTTCTTCTTCCTCTTCTGTCCAGATTACATTATTCCGTAGTCCTCTTGGGTCCAGCCTCCTGGAGGAAACTGTGAACCACTACTAAAAGTGATGCCAGAGTCTGTTTGATTTCTCTTGAGTTTTAGTTAGTGCAATAACTAAAACAGAACTGACTGTTTTAGTTATTGTCAGCTAAAAGCCCACTCATATAGTTCATGATATGAAGGCACGCCTCTGCTGGTAGTCAGTTAAACCTGCCCAAAAATAAATGACATTTTTGAGCCACTCTGAGCATACGAAATTCATTTTATGCTGATATGTAATTCACCAATTATTTTTTTCCTCAATCGTCCTAGTTTCTAAAATGTAACGGCTGCTCTGTATCCTTAGCTTTTGTCAGTGAAGAGAAGTCTATGGCTTAAGAAGTGCTTCCTATTAGTAGTAGAGCAAGCAGCAGAAAGCACAACTAAGTTAACTTCTTGATTCATCCCCTGAAAAGCAGAATGGCTAGCACACTTCCCATTTGAGAAAGATGTCTTATTCACACTCATTCTAAAAATAAAAAATAAAAAATAGAAAGCTTGTTTTTATTGGATAAATACTCTGAAATAGGTAAGATGTATTCTCTGTCCTTTCCTGGACAAGATGAAGAGAAAAACAAGTGTGTGAGAGAAAGGAAGTGGCATTGACAACTCTCAGAATATTAGTCTAGGTTGAAGGAAGGTTACTGTAGGTCAGAGCCGGTAAAGGGCAATCTAGGAAACTTGAGGAGGACCTTCTTTTTATCTCTAATCTTCCCAATGAAAAGACATCCATTTTCTTCAGTGTAAGCTGAACTGCACCCAGTCACCTCCAACCCTTCTGGTGGTACACTCTGTTTTGTCATAAATTAAAACTGTCTGTGGACTACTGCTGTGCTAAAATAATTTGTTTTGCAAGGAAAATGCTCCAAAATTAATCCAATCGATCAATTAATTAGGGTAGCACTGACCCAACTTTCAAGAAGAGAGAGCCAGTGTTTCCATCATTTTTCTAGCAGTAATGGCCAGAAAAAGCACTTTCCAGTAAAAAACAGTATGTTTATATTACATTACAATTGTAATAGAATAAGGGATAGCTCATTTGCACTGCAACTATAGCATTTTCAATAACTTTTGTAATTACAGGGTAGCCTTACTACATAGGATATCAAGTATCACATGGTTGAAGTGCTGTGTGAGTTGTGCCAATTTCTCAGGCTGTGCTGTGGGTTCTCAGGTGACAATGGTGTAGAGGAGGGGAAAACTGGTTTCGTACCAGAGGCCAACAGCTTCTAGCATTCATATGGCTTATTTAAATCAACTAAAAAGGGAACAATGTTAATTACTTTTTTAAAAAGTTAAAGGGTTACTTTTTTTTGAAATTGTAGTTGTAAAGACACCAGACTGCTTTGGGAGGGCTGTTGCTTGTAACTGTAACTAATCGCCTTTTCAAGCTCTGTCTTTGCCTCTCATACATGCTCCAGGGAGATCACTACATAATACATGGATCAGAACCCTATTGTTTTTAACCAGGCAGAGAAATGAAATGGCAGAAGCTGCCATGGCCAGTTAATGAGATGCTGGTTGCATGTTAGTGATTTCTCTTGCCACATGCCCTGTCACATGCCGAACATACCTCCAGCATCTTGCCAATCAACTGTGATGACTTCTCATTTTTCCTTCCATGCATGGTAAAAAAACACAATAGGATTCTGGCCATAGTGTTTGATCCCGGGAGCATTTTGTCCCAGGAATGTGGTGGGCTGCTCTGAGGAACCAGGCTGCTATGTTGAATTAGCAACAAGAATTGTTTTATGGTGACAGAAAGAAAAGATTTGTCAGCTACTTCGCGATTAAAGGCAAGAACACTGCCCCCCCCCAGTTGTATATTATATCCTCCCCACCCCTTCTATTCACTGATTTTCCCCACACTTCATTTTCCCTAAGGTCCCCTATTATACAATAAGGAAATCTAGAGAAATATGGAATCTTACCTGCAGAACAATTTCTCACTATTGGTGAAGTTCAGGGAGAAAAAGTGGGATGCTTATAAATTGCTAGAGTTGCAATGACCTTTCAAAGGAAATCACTCTTCCCCGGCTACTGGTCTACCAAAATATCTAATTTTTAAACTTTTTTTTAAAATGCAAGAAAATAGCCATGTAACCCCCATAAGGAAATTTTCAGCAGGTGTTAAAAAGATATAGAAAAGCTGCTAAGATGAATAAGAAAGCTGCATAGGTTAGGGAACAATGTCAGAAGTCACAGTGTGACATACATTTTTATCATGGCTCTACTGTGGTATTTGACATTTTAAATCTCAGTCGAAGCAAGAATTAAGCAAACATTGTACAATTGGGAACAAAAAAAAAGACAAAGGAAAGGAAAGAAAAATGAAAGAAAAAAAAAGAAAAGAAAATCTAATTGCTGCAAAAGGACTGTGGAGAGAGATAGCACTTGTAAGAGACATTTTCTGTTAGTTGAAAAAATCCAAGTGGAACCAGAGGATTCAGGCACACAATTCACAAGGAGCTTGCAATATAAGATGACTTATGTGATGAAGGAAGCCACAGGCTTGGGTTTGTAAGAGCTGAGTAGGGCTGTTGAGGACAGGACATTTTGGAGAGCCCTCATTCACAGGGTTGCCATAAGTCGGAGGTGACTTGACCACATATTGCTACTGTGGTGTATCCAGTGTGGTGTAGTGGATAGAGTGATGGATTAAGACTAGAGATGGGGGTATTTGTATACAAATATGAATACCCCCGCACAGCTGGATGTAACGAGGGTCCATCCACTGCCGCCGCCGGCTCCACTCTTCCTTCCAATTGCTCCGGAGCTCGCAGTCAACTGTCCACTCCTGGCAGAAGGAGGGAAGGTTAACGAGTGGATAGGCTGCCATGCTGATGAGTGGATAGCCAACTGTGAGCTCCGGAGCGATTGGAAGGGAGAGCGGAGCTGGCGGCAGCAGTGAACGCATGAGTGGACGGTCCGGCCCCAGGGGGTCAGACCCTCGTTACGTCCAGCTGTGCGGGTGTATTTGTATTCATATATAGATATGAATACCCCCATCTCTAATTAAGACTCAGAAGACTGGGTTCGAAATCCCACTTGGCCATGGAAACCCATGGCATGGGGAGGGTGGCACTGGTAGAACTGCTCCTTAAATATTTTACTTTCCTTGAAAACACTATTGGAGTCACTATAAGTTGGATGTGACTTGACAGCACAGAATATACACATTGTTACTGGATCGACTTAATCAGGGAAGAACTTTGCGCAAATAGTAACAATTGTTTCAGACAATGCACAATATATTCTGGAAGGGAAGTTAACTGTGAGACAGTTGAGCTAAAGCAGATATTGGCTGAAATCCTGTTGCGTAGTGTAAGAAAAATTGTAACTAACTGGCAAATAAAAAGTCTAATTCTTGTAGGGGGGCAGGCATGTACACACAACAAGCCAGCATGGGTGCCTCCCTGCGCCCAAGAATTGTGGTGGGAACTATTTATTTGCTGGCTAGGAATAGACTGTAAATTACAATTTCTGTTCTACAAAGCAAAAGGAATTTGGCCACTGGGATCTCCAAAGAAAATGCACTACAGTTTTCAGGCAAACTCTCAGCTTCAACAATCCCCTCAATCTGGTGCACACAGATAATTCAGTCAGCTAGCATTTTTGACAGTGTGAAAGATGATGGAGGCTTATGCTGATTTTCACTTCCTCTAAACTGTGAGTAATTGGAGTTTCTTGACTGATATCTGATATTACAGCAGAAGTATGTGGATTGTTTTTGTCATGCTGGAATTGATCCATATTTCTACTCTGTGCTGGCAATGTTACATATAATTTCACAAATTATAATATAGGGAGAAATCATCTTCATTATTTTCAGATAATGTGAGTGAGTGAATGAAATGAATCACCTAATGAAACTAGATTTCTGTAAAAGTCTCTAGTAACACCTTAAAGAATAATAAATTTTAGATGCTTAAGTTTTATTTTGTGGGTTGTAGC
The DNA here is from genome assembly GCA_037013535.1 of Intellagama lesueurii. NCBI lineage: Eukaryota > Metazoa > Chordata > Lepidosauria > Squamata > Agamidae > Intellagama > Intellagama lesueurii. Next base: position 173,204,093 of record JBAJHW010000003.1, on the reverse strand, counting down.
CTGCACAAGTTACAAAATAGCAGCCACAAAAGCGTGAAATATGATTTTAGTTGCAGCTTTATTTCTAACACTGGGACTCGTCATGTTCAAAACATAATCCAAAATACGTTAGACATGTTTTAGTTCTCTTAACATCATTCCATGGGATTGGATCTCAGCTTTTCTTTGGTGAATAGGAAAAAGATTATATGCCTCCCAATGCCGCCTGTAGTCCCATGTTTCCATGCTGTTGAAGGCCCTTGGAAGGAGACATGATTAGAGATGGGGACGACTCACCATTTTGGCTAGTCGTCCCGCTTCGTGAGTCGTCAAAAGTTAACAACTCACGAATCGCGAAGTTGCCCCCATGAAGTGACAAATAACGAAGTTATTTTTCAATTCGTGGGGGGTTATTTTTTAAAAAAACACCCCTGCTGCTACCGCCACCACCTCTGCTGCCACCGCCCCCCGCTGCCACCCTTCCACTGCGCCCCCACCGCCCACTGCCAACACCCCCTTACCGTAATCACCACTGCTGCCGAGGTCTCTATCAGGCCTCTGCAGCCACGGTGTGTAAAAAGGGAAACTGGCTGCCCTTTGCAAAGATGGCGGCTGCGGCTTCATTTAGGGTAGAGAAGCTGCAGCTGCCATCTTTGCAAAGAGCAGCCTGGATTCCCTTAAGGCAGGCTAAGGGAATCCAGGCTGCCCTTTGCAAAGATGGCAGCTGCAGCTTCCCTACCCTAAATGAAGCCGCAGCCGCCATCTTTGCAAAGGGCAGCCAGTTTCCCTTTCTACAGGCCATGGCTGTGGAGGCCTGATGGAGACCTCGGCAGCAGCGGTGATAATTACGGTAAGGGTGTGTTGGCAGGGGTGGGGTGGCTAAGGTAGGGAGAGGAAGGGGTGGTGGTAGGTTGTGGGGTGGATGGCTGTGGGGGTGGGTGGCTGCCTATCGGCCCGCCGATCAGCTGATTGGCGGCCAGTAGGCAGAATGGTGGGTTTTTTTTATTATTACGAAGGACAAATAAAAACGGGAAAATATTCGTCGATTCGTATTCGTCGGGACTTAAAATTTGACGAATACGGATCAACGGATATTTAATGAATCGGCTATTTTCGTCGAAAAAGCTGATCCGTTTTTATATTTGTCCCCATCTCTAGACATAATGCAGAGACCTAAAGATGGAAGGAGGAAATAGCAGAAGTAGCTCCTTCTTGTACACAAGCAGAGGAGCAATTTGGGAGCCATGCCAATGGCTTACATGTCATTTGAGTCTGACTGCTTCCATGGATTTCAACAGGACTAGAATAAGGATAACATGTTTAGTATTATATTTAGATACTGAATTTCTGGGTACTGGAATAGTATTTAATATTCCAGGTATTAAAATGTGTGCTAATGAATGAATAGAAAGTTTTGATCCACATTAGGCTACAAGTGCATAACTGAAAGATCAGGGTGGGATTTATCCAGATGTAGTGAATATAAATTAAAAGGGTGCAATTTTGTACATGGAATATTGAACATGAATGGTGCCAAAGTAGTCTTGCAGCTAGAATGGACCCAAAATATCTTATTTCATTCCAACAGCAGTTCACTGAGAAAGGGGGAAGGTCTTGGGAACACAGGAAGCCACCTTATACTGAGTAAGACTAATGTACCTTGAAGCACAGTGTTGCCAACGTTAGCTACCAGCAGCTTTCCAGAGTTACAGCAAGGATTATTTCCTGGTTCTATCTAGAGATATCACAGGCTTCCTGTGTTCCCAAGACCTTTCCCCTTTCTCAGTGAACTGCTGTTGAAATGAAATAAGATATTTTGGGTCCATTCTAGCTGCAAGACTACTTTGGCACCATTCATGTTCAATATTCCTGGGAACACAGGAAGACAGCATTAAGGCAAGTCCTTGGGTTTTGCTAAATAAGGTTGAGCTTGACCATCACCAAGGAGAGGTTGGAAGGACAACAATTGGTCAGTTTTCACCTGTGGTTTGTAATATATTGTAATATTTTACTGGTTTTTATCTTGTAAGCAGTTTTATGTAGCCAGTTGATAGCAGGCTAAAACTAATGAATCAAACAAAGGACAGTAGAGGTTGGAAAAGTGACCATTCTGGCAGGGGGTTCTGGGAAATAAAGGAAGAGAGACAGAAGGAGGGCATGGCATGTTTTGCATGTAGAAACTGGCTGAAAAGCCAATTTTGTATGAGGGTGAGGAAGGTCTTGTTCCCCTGCCAGATACCCGACATAATTTTCTGGCAAAGGTAGATTTTAAGGAGATGGGGTCTACATTTCTTTGTAAACCAAAGCTAACATTCTCTGGAGTGATTTGAAAGGTGCATTTGCATTTAAATTCCATCGTCTCATAGATTGGCTTTTGGTCTTTTTCCGCCAACAGAGAAATGGTAAAGAGAAGTACCAGTCACTGCCTCCAACATAATTGCAAGTCTTGACATGGTGCCAGTTTGTGTGGGTTAATATGCCAGAGCTGTAGTCACACATATGATTAAGATTGAGGAGCTGGTGCCATAGGCCAGAGGGAGAGAAATAAATGTGCCATTAAATTGTCTATAACTTCCAACTTCACAGGACCTCTCCTGTGTTCACGTCTTTTTGAAATATAACATATGAAGGAGGATGGTTTGCAATCCTTTCACCTTCTTCAGTGTGCTCTGAAAATTATTGTTGAATATACTCATTAAAGTGTCTAATTTATTCATTAGGCTCCCTATTAGTAATGTCAAAATTTTAAAAGAGTAGGAACAAAAGGAATTTTAAAAGTGGGTTTTATAAGTTGTAAACCATGGTACACTTTAAAGACCTCTTAAAACAATTAAAGTTACAGCAATTCATTTTCTTCTTAGGTCTCTTTAATTGAAAGCAACTGGGGGACTTTGATCACAGAATATCTTTTTCTGGCATTTCTTAGCTGCCCATTTTCTAGGCCACTTATCTCAAATATTAAAATGGTATTATACTAATCTTAAGATTATATTTTCTATCATTTTAGAAGTTCACAAAAAATTGAACAGCTGGTAATCTCAGAACATCCCTGCAGAGCAAGGAAAGGCCTATTTGAGGCAAGACATCCATTTAATGTAACAAGATTTTCTTCTGAGTTTAAAATGGGGTCTGTCCTACAAATAGGGAAATACTGTTCATCAATATTTCTGTGGGTTATAGTTCAATAAGTTAATATACTTACTCCCAGTCACTATGCCTAGACATAGAACAGGATGAAGGTTATTACTCAGTGCTTCTTAACATGCTGAGGGAGAGGATAATTTATTTTTAGAAATAATGTGAGTTTAGGAGAGTGCCTGTGTTCAGGAACATTGCCATACCATGGGTTTAAAATGGGTTAACAGCATTCCCACTATCTAGATAATTATGAGAATTATACCTGGTGGTATAATGGAAGGGGAATGCACAGAGCAGTGGCTCTCAGACTTTTTCAGAGCTGGGACAATTAAGACATCTTCCGGAAGACATCTTCCATACCTGGGTAATTATCAGATTCTCTTTATTTTGTTGAATGAATAAGGCAATAACACATCCCTCAGGGTATATGATTAATTTTGAGCAGTGGCTCCCAACGCTGGCTCCCCAGATGTTTTTGAACTAAAACCCCCCAAAGCCTTCACCACCAACTGTGCTGGCCAGGATTTCTGGGAGTTGTAGTCCAAGAACACCTGGGGACCCAAAGTTGGGAACCACTGGCTTAGAGGAAATCAGGGAAAAGGGAAATAATGAAGTGGAGGCTAGAAATGTCTTTCCTTTTCTTTCATACCATCCTTTCCATGGCTGAAATCCTATTGTAGTTGATGTAACTTCACAAAAGTAACTTGTTCAAGTTATGGCTGCAGAACTGTGCAGAGCATTAGACCCAGACAACCCACATTGCATGACCCATTGCACAACTGTTGAGCATCACACCTGCAGGAGTCCTTCATGAATGTCACTTCTGCCTCAGCATGATTTTTCCCTACCACTTGCATGACTTCAAGTTACACAGGCATAGTGGTGGAACAGGATTTCGGCCAATATTTGCCTTATACATTTGAAATGAGTTTGCTTTTTTTTTTAATGTTAAGGAGAAAGTTTTTTGCTGGCCAAAGATTTTTATTGTTGCTGTTATTAAAACACAATGGAAAAAAATCCTATTGTGTACCTTTGCACCAGTGTAACACAGATTGAGTCCCAGTAACATTTAATGTCAAGTAATTAAAAGCTTCTTATCCCCATCCTTTTAGGTTCTGAGGCTTCCTAGGGCTCTCTTTCCAGAGATGGAGGGAGGGGGAGAAGCATTTAATTGTAAAAAAATGGCCTCTGGATCACCACTGCTGTGACTGGGACCACCATCAGTAATTCAGTGGTGATTTTTCACTAGTTTTGAGTAAACATCAATTGGATTTTGCCCATTGTGTCTTACATGTGAACTTTTAAATTTAGTAGTAAACGTATTAGCACCAGAGAGCTCAATGGAATTTACTCCCAGTCACTCTGCATAGAGTTGCTGCCATGTCACACAAAGGGAATTGTGAGATCTGATTGCTGCTTTGTTTGTCCACTTGTTTTGGTGGCCTGTGCCTTGAGATGGTGGATAAATAGTGGATGGGACAGAATGTGAGGGAGTATATGAGGATGGGAATCATGTAGCCCTTAAGGTAATTTCTGTAGCCCTATCATATATAGTGGAAGACAGGAGGGCCTGGCGTGCTCTGGTCCATGGGGTCACGAAGAGTCGGACACGACTAAATGACTAAGCAACAACAACTATATATATAGTTGTTGTTGTTTAGTCATTTAGTCGTGTCCGACTCTTCGTGACCCCATGGACCAGAGCACGCCAGGCCCTCCTGTCTTCCACTGCCTCCCAGAGTTGGGTCAAATTCATGTTGGTAGCTTCGATGACACTGTCCAACCATCTCATCCTCTGTTGTCCCCTTCTCCTCTTGCCTTCACACTTTCCTAGCATCAGGGTCTTTTCCAGGGAGTCTTCTCTTCTCATGAGATGGCCAAAGTATTGGAGCCTCAGCTTCAGGATCTGTCCTTCCAGTGAGCACTCAGGGTTAATTTCCTTTAGAATGGATAGGTTTGTTCTCCTTGCAGTCCAGGGGACTCTCAAGAGTCTCCTCCAGCACCACAATTCAAAACCATCAATTCTTCGGCGGTCAGCTTTCTTTATGGTCCAGCTCTCACTTCCATACATCACTACAGGAAAAACCATAGCTTTGACTATGCGGACTTTTGTTGGCAAGGTGATGTCTCTGCTTTTTAAGATGCTGTCGAGGTTTGTCATCGCTTTCCTCCCAAGAAGCAGGCGTCTTTTAATTTCGTGGCTGCTGTCCCCATCTGCAGTGATCATGGAGCCCAAGAAAGTAAAATCTGTCACTGCCTCCATATCTTCCCCTTCTATTTGCCAGGAGGTGATGGGACCAGTGGCCATGATCTTAGTTTTTTTGATGTTGAGCTTCAGACCGTTTTTTGCACTCTCCTTTTTCACCCTCATTAAGAGGTTCTTTAATTCCTCCTCACTTTCTGCCATCAGAGTGGTATCATCTGCATATCTGAGGTTGTTGAGATTTCTTCCGGCAATCTTAATTCCGGCTTGGGATTCCTCCAGTCCGGCCTTTCGCATGATGTATTCTGCATATAAGTTAAATAAGCCGGGGGACAATATACAGCCTTGTCGTACTCCTTTCCCAATTTTGAACCAATCAGTTGTTCCATATCCAGTTCTAACTGTTGCTTCCTGTCCCACGTATAGGTTTCTCAGGAGATAGATAAGGTGGTCAGGCACTCCCATTTCTTTAAGGACTTGCCACAGTTTGCTGTGTATTACCAATTCAGAAAAAAAAATGACACAAGAATTACCATGGTTCTTTAGGTGAAACCATCATGGTTAGAGTAAACGCAGCATACATTTCTAATACACATTCCTCCCATCAGGCCTATCTCCCTCAGTGGACATGTTTTTTGACCAGCCCTTCAGAAGTTTTCAATTTGCCGATATCCTGAAGTGGCTCACTTATAAAGCCACTTCATGATACGGGAAATTCCAACTGCAAGGACCCTTGATGGCCAGAAGGCTTGCTTTTGGTCCATTTCCAGTTATCCCGTATGTTGGAAACAGACCAAACCAGAGCGATCCTACCAGCACTAAAAAGTACAAGCCACTAACAGGGGCTTGGAAAGGTGCAGATAGGACTTTTCTGAGAGTGGACTGATTCACTTTAGCAATGATATTGTCTGATCACCATCTTTAGAAGCAAACCAGTCTATTCCTGCAGTGGACCATCTCTCTCTCTCTCCCTCCTTCTCCCTTTCTCTCTCTTTCTCTGTCTCTCTGTTTTGTTTTCTGGGACTTCATCCTCAACCTTGTGCTACTATTAAGGATAAAAATGTTTTTCCTGCTCCAGTTCTTCACTGTTCTGCTGACTCATGCTGTCTTGTATTCTAATGAATTCAAGTTTTAATAGAATAAATTCTGGAACTCTGATCTGTGCAGTTTGTTGCCGCTTTTAGTTCCTTCAATTCATTTCTATCATATACACATTGGCCTATAGATTACCAATTCACAAAGAGTCAGTACAAGTGTGTGTGTGTATATATATATATATATATATGTTTACATATATATATATGTTTATATACAAACACAAAACCTAAACGTCTATGGTACATTATTAGGAGGGAGTTTGCTAGTGACTGAATATCAGAACTATGCATACAGAGTCCTTTGAATTACAACCTCTAGAACCCAGAAGATTCTGCTTATTATAATACAAAAAAAAAGGGTAGAATTTCCACATTCTGCCTGTGTGGTAACAGAGATGGGACAGATCTTTTTTTCACCAGCAGCACAGGGCATGCAAAGAGAAAAAGCAAAAGCAAACTATATACCCACACCACCAAAGAATATCCATGAAAGTGAATCCTTCCCTTTCATCTGGAGAATGGTTTGTGCAAAAACAGTCTCATAAAGAGTAAATGGCCCAAATCCATAAGCTTAATGTAAATATATATATATATTATTGCTGCATGGGAACGCAGCAAATTATATTGTGTAGCAGAGCAAATCAATATTCTATGAGGCAATTCTAAAAATGGGAGCAACTCAAACAAAAAAGTATAACTTTTAAACTGGGCTTTGGATCAGCACAAAATTTCGCACAGTAGGAGTAGACAGTCTGATGTTGCTGTGCACCAGATTTGGCAACATTTGGTTAAATAGTTGGAGTTACGTTTTTTTAAAGTACAGTCGTGATTTACCCCCTTGTTCAGGCATAGGCACAGGCAACCATTTTTGTCAGAAGATAAGAAACTGCTGAAATATTTCAAACAGCTAACTTATTTATTGTGAAAGGATAGGATCTAAGGAAGAGAGCTTCATCTCTCTTTGTGAATGGTAGTGAGCACAAGACAGCATTCTGTAGATCATCTTGACTGCTGACATTGGTGTCATCAACACTTAGGCTGCTCTTTGCTATACAAATGTTGACATCCTTTTTCCTGCTGGCAATGCGGGCAGTCTTGTACAGCAACATTGGGCCATTTCCTGGCATTTTAAATCACGGATAAAGGTAAAGGTAAAGGTTCCCCTTGACAAATGTCCAGTCGTGTCCGACTCTAGGGCGCGGTGCTCATCCCCGTCTCCAAGCCATAGAACCAGCGTTTGTCTGTAGACAGTTTCCGTGGTCACGTGGCCAGCGCGACTAGACACAGAATACCGTTACCTTCCCACCGTGGTGGTACCTATTTATCTACTCGCATTTACATGCTTTCAAACTGCTAGGTTGGCAGGAGCTGGGACAAGCGACGGGAGCTCACTCCGTCGCGTGGATTCGATCTTACGACTGCTGGTCTTCTGACCTTGCAGCACAGAGGCTTCTGCGGTTAAACCTGCAGCGCCACCACGTCCCTACTAAATCACGGATACAGAAGCACAATATCCCACTTTCGTGAACCAGAGGTTCTTTGAAGAATTGAATTACTTCTCCCCACATGAACCTTTTATAACTATTCTAAAGAAAACCATATAGCTTTGTATTGGTGCTGTCAGGGGGTGGGACAAATTCCCGTGTACTCTGTGTTTCTCTCTCTCTCTCTCTCTCTCCTCTCTCTCTGTGTGTGTTTGAGCCCAGTAAATGTGACCTTTTAAAATAATCAAAGTAATATACATTACCATCCTAAGAGCTCACCCCCTAAGAAGAGCATGAAGTCTAGAGTTGAAAATTCCCTAACAGCACCCCTGCAGTCTTGTGTGAGAGCATTTAAAACCCTAATTCTCCCCTAAAATCAGGATTGTTCTTTTTGAATTTCTTCTTCCATCCAATCATCCCAGAGGCTTGCTGTACTGTCTTTCCACAAAATGTGAATCACCTTTGCCAAGACATTTTGACAATTGGGGGAGGAATGAGAAGAGCCCTTCTTCTCCCTTCTAGCTGGGAACGGTGAAATATTGTTTTTGCTCATAGCAAAAGCTGCTTTTCATATTTCGCCAAAAGTGAGCTTTTCATTCCCTACAGTAATACATCAGGTTTGGGAGGAGTTGCTCAGTAGCGAGCAAGTACTTCCTTTCAGCCTTACATAGGTAATGACTGTGACTGTGTACTCTAATGAGTTCTATTAGAATATGATTGACAGCTCTGTTGGCAGATGGACACAGAGCTAATGTGGAGACCCAGAGCACAGGGGCTTTGGTTGCAGAGTTACTGCAGTACAGGCATGTTTTACTTTCACAGGTTTCTTTCATTTTCCCTCTTTCCTTATGTCTTATATTTTAGAATCTTTGACAAGCTGCTACAAAGACATAGTGGAAGGGAAGGAAGATAATTTTACCTTAATTGTGTTACCTTATTTAGCACATTTGTCTAATAGAGGGCTGGGGAAAAATATAATTTCTGATTTTTGTCCCCCACGGGAATTTACCAAATTTACCAAAATCATCCAAATAATTTGTTGCATTGAACATTATTACTATGTTGTACTACCATTGGCAAGAGACCAGAAAAATGCAGAGAAATACTCATTGGTTTCCTCTAGTGGCCAATTATGATACTGCATCCTGCTAAAGAATACTTTTTTTGCCACTTAGAATTGATAAGAAAATAGAATAAAATATGGAAAGTACCTTTCAATATAGGGACGTGGTGGCGCTGCGGGTTAAACCGCAGAAGCCTCTGTGCTGCAGGGTCAGAAGACCAGCAGTCGTAAGATCGAATCCACGCGACGGAGTGAGCTCCCATTGCTTTGTCCCAACTCCTCGCCAACCTAGCAGTTCGAAAGCATGCAAATGCGAGTAGATAAATAGGTACCACCTCGGTGGGAAGGTAAACGGCATTCCGTGTCTAGTCGCGCTGGCCACGTGACAACGGAAACTGTCTTCGGACAAACGCTGGCTCTACGGCTTGGAAACGGGGATGAGCACCGCCCCCTAGAGTTGGACACGACTGGACTAAATGTCAAGGGGAACCTTTACCTTTACCTTTCAATATGCTTCTAACAATATCATAAAATTCGCTTTAAAATAATTTTTGAAAATAACTAAACGTTACTCATTACATCTAAGTAACGTAAGTGTTACCCTTTACACCTAAAAAGTAATTCTATGACTACATGTTATTTTGCTCATCATCTGGTAATGGGTAATTATGTTACTTGTGACTAGTCATGTCCAAGCTCTGGCTTTAATCAGGTATTATTTACCCAATTCTCTCCAACATGCAATCAGAGAAATTCCTAACCCCAACCTGCTTCTTCATTGCTTCTTCTTTGAAACATGACATCTCTATAGGAGAGACGTTCCTGCTAAACATGTGGGCTATCTGCTAAAGCAGGAACTCTGAAAATCTAGGGTGGTTTTCCACATGGACAAGTCTACACATCAGCAGGAACCTCTTCTCTATAGACACATCACTTTCCACATGGAGAAAATGACAGGAGAGTGGGGAGGAGTCAAGTGTTTCTCTACTGGCATGTTGGAGAGAACCAAGTAAGTAACACCTGAATAGGCCTTTTGATTATAGGTGGTGACAATGATTTCCTCAAGCAGAGAGATCTATTCTTGTGTGTGAGGTCCAGGATTCTCACTGGTTTTGAGCTCGTGCTTATTTGGGGCGGGGGCTGGTGGAAATCACTAGGTGATTTACAGTACTATTTTGGAGGATTAAGTATGCCCAGGAGAATGTTGACTTTTTCTGCCTTTGGATTCTGAATTGATGGGTCATGCCACACACAGTGATTTTTGGTCTTCCTGCATTTTCAGAAGCTGTTTTGCAATGCAAAAGGGAGAGCTTCTGTTTGTAAAATACAAACACCAAGTCATTTCAGGCATGTAAAACTAGTTGCAGCGATCCATAGCTTCTGGTTAATGTTTGTTCATTTGTTTTTAATCTGTTCATGACCCCGCAGTGAATTTTAAATAATGGTTTGGGGGGTCGTGGAATCCACGTAGAATGGCCAAACATTTCTTTTAAAACTTATTTATTATATATACTTCATGTCTTCATGTTTATGGAAATGCTAATGAAGTGTAGGCTTACTGGTATTCTCACTGATTTATGTATAATTCGCATGTTTTGCTACCCTTTGAGAATGGTTTTGCTTAAATGCCCATTTGCTTAGGTATCAATTTGTGTTATAATTAAATGAAAAGCAAATAAAGGAAAAATAGATGGTTTTGCTGTTCCTGTTAGGTGTTTGCCCCCTCAAAAAAACAACAACAACCCACGGTGTATTTATTTTTAAATGGTATTTCCATTATGGTGGGTGTCAAAGGATTTATATCAGTACGAAACATTGATATTCATAACTTCTAAATGGGAAGGGTTATTGAATTGGAAGACAGGAGTGGAAGACAGGAGGCCCTGGCATGCTCTGGTCCATGGGGTCACGAAGAGTCGGACACGACTTAACGACTAAACAACAACATTGAATTGGACTAGCATTGTTTCACTTAACTGTTCTTGTCAACCCTTTACATGTAAAATGAATAACTAAATTGTTCAAGCTACTTTCTACAACTGGCATACTATGTTCTGAGGTCCAAAGAACAGTCTTCCTAATAACTGAGTTCAATAGAATTACAGTGGTGCCTCGACTTACGAATGTCTTGACTTGCGACCAATTCAAGTTAAAACCAGCTCTGGTCGCAGAATTTTGCTTTGACTTGCGACCGGCGCTTTGAATACAACCGGAAAAAAGGCTCCCTCCCTCCTTCCTTTCCTGCCCTTTTTTTAACCTTAGAGGTCATCTTAGGTTTAAAAAAAAGAGTCTCCCCCTAGTGGACGGATTAACCGCTTTTGCATTTTGAGATACAACCAGCGCCTTGAGATACAACTAAAAAACGGCCAGAACGGATTAATCGCTTTTCAATGTATTCCTATGGGAAATGGTGCTTTGAGTTACGACCAACTTGAGTTACGACCATCATCCCAGAACAAATTAAGTTCACAACTCAAGGCACCACTGTACCCCAAAATGAACAACAGCCCCTTCTAGGGCTTGTCTAATTGCACTTTAAAGACAAACAGGAAAAATCTGTACATACCAAATGCATTTTGTATTTATACTCCATTGTCTTCATTTGATGTTTTCTGCATTCATTCATCAAATTGTTATTTTATTCACCTGACTGTATTGTGGGGAACTTACTTTCATATAAGATGGTGTACAGAAAGCTATGTATTTTATACGGGAGTAGCTGTATACTAATGTTCTAAGATAGAATCATAGAATCATAGAAAAGTGAAGTTGGAAGGGGCCTACAAGGCCATCAAGTCCAACCCCCTGCTCAACGCAGGAATACAATCAAAGCATATATGCCAGTTGATTATCCAAGTTTTTCTTGAATGCCTCCAGTGTTGGCGCACTCACCAACTCCCGAGGTAACTGGTTCCACTGTCGTACTGCTCTAACAGTTAGGAAGTTTTTCCTGATATTCAACCAAAATCTGGCTTCCTTTAACTTGAGCCTATTGTTGCGTGTCTTGCACTCTGGGATGATCGAGAACAGATCTTGCCCCTCCTCTGTATGACAGCCTTTCAAATATTTGAAAAGTGCTATCATATCACCTCTCAGTCTTCTTTTCTGAAGGCTAAACATGCCCAATTATTTCAGCATTTCCTCATAAAGCTTGGTTTCTAGCCCCCTGATCATCCTTGTTGCCCTCCTCTGAACTTGTTCGAATTTGTTAGTATCCTTCTTGAAGTGGACAAAACTGGACTGGACAAAATACTCAAGGTGAGGCCTAACCAGTGCTGGATAGAGGGGGACTAGCACCTCATGGGATTTGGAAACTGTACTTCTATTAATGCAGCCTAAAATAGCATTAGCCTTTTTTGGAGCCACATCACACTGTTGGCTCATATTTAGCTTGTGATCTACAACAATTCCAAGATCCTTCTTGCTCGTAGTTTTGCTGAGCCAGGTATTCCCCATCTTGTAACTGTGCAATTGGTTTCTTTTTCCGAGGTGCAGTACTTTGCACTTATCCCTGTTGAATTTCATCTGTTGCTTTTGGCCCAGTGCTCCATCCTATCAAGGTCATTTTGAATTTTGTTTCTGTCTTCTAGGGTATTAGCTATTCCACCCAATTTGGTATAATCTGCAAATTTGACAAGCATTCCCTGCACTCCCTCATCCAAGTCATTAATAAAAATTTTGAAGAGCACCGGGCCCAGGACTGAGCCTTGGGGTACCCCACTAGTTACCTCCTCCCAGTTAGAGAAGGACCCACTAATCATCACCCTCTGAGTACGATTCTGTAGCCAATTGTGTATTCACCGGACACTTGATCTACCCAGCCCACACCTAGTTAGCTTGCTAATCAAGATATCATGGGGCATTTTGTCAAAAGCTTTGCTGAAGTCAAGATATACTATGTCTACAGCATTCCCTCTGTCTATCCGAGAGGTTACCTGATCAAAAAATGAGATCAAATTAGTTTGGCAGGATTTGTTCTTGACAAATCTGTGTTGGCTTCTAGTTATTACTGCATTGTTTTCTAGGTGCTTGCACAATGACCGCTTTATGTTCCTGAATTTTGCCAGGGATTGATGTCAGGCTGACTGGCCTGTAGTTCCCAGGTTCCTCTTTTTTTGCCCTTTTTGAAGATAGGGACAACATTGGCCCTCCTCCAATCCTCTGGCACCTCACCTGTTTCCCATGATTTCAAGAAAATAATGGATAGCGGTTCTGAGAGTTCTTCAGCCAGTTCTTTTAGTACTCTCGGATGCAGTTCATCCCGCCCTGGAGATTTGAACTCGTTCAAGGTGGTAAGGTATTCCTTGACTTTTTTTTCCAGCTGCAATCCTGCCCCCCCAAATTGCACTTCCAATTTGTTTGGAAGTTCATAGTCTGTTTTATGGGAAAAGACTGAACTAAAATAGGAATTGAGCACCTCTGCCTTTTCTTTGTCCTCTGTTATTATTTTCCCATCTCCATTGCGGAGCTGTGCCACTATGTCTTTTGTTTGTCTTTTGCTTCTCATATACCTGAAGAATGCTTTTTTCTTGCTTTTAGAGTCTCTAGCTAACCTCAGCTCATTCTCAGCTTTTGCCCTCCTAATGCCCTCCCTGCATTTCCTTGCTACTTGTCTGTACCCATCCTTGGTGGCCTGGCCTTCTTTCCACTTCCTGTACATGTCTTTTTTGGTTTTTAGGTCCTCCCTGAGGTTTTTGTGAAGCCACATTGGCCTTTTTTGCTGCCTCCCCCTTTTTTTTCTTGTTGGAATTGTTTGTAGTTGTGCCTTTAGAATTTCTTTTTTAGAAGCTCCCACCCTTCTTGGACTCCTTTTCTTGTTAGGATCTTCTGCCATGGGACCTTACTCATCCTTGGCTTTTTAAAAATCCAGCAGAAGTGTGCGGCTACACTCTGCTTTCGTTTCCTTTGAAATCAAGAATTCTAGAAGGACATAGTCACTCTCGCCTAGAGGTCCCCTTACTGCCACTTCCCCCACTAAGTCATCTCTGTTGGTCAGAATCAGGTCAAGGACAGCAAATCCTCTAGTTTCTTTCTACACTTTTTGTAGGAGAAAATCTCTTCTTGTTTCCCTTTTGATCAGTTTGGGTCCATTCCTCTTATTGAGTGTAAGGCTTCATCTACCCTTAACTGTGTGCTTGCATCTCCCTCCCCCTTCCAATTCAGTTTAAAGCCCTCCTGATGGAGTTCTTCATGCTATGGGCAAACACATTCTTCCCAGTCCTTGTTAGATGCAAGCCATCTCTTGCTAGCAGTAAGGCACATTTCTTTGGCAAGAATAGCAAAGAATACCAGAGATGTACAAATGAATGCTTTCTTCAGATGTTCTTCTGTCTGTGATGAAGAGCCCTTGCTCAGAATCTGTCTGGCCCTAAATTTCCTAATATTAAAATTGGCAGCATATAGACACACGCACATCCATGAAAACTTGTGGCTATGTGCTGGGTGGTCATATGCTGGGTGGTCATATACCCAGCAGTTGTTTGAATGTGCTCTGAAAGGCTATATCAGGGCATGACTGTGGACGGTTGTCCCAGGTTGATGCAAACTTCTCTATACCACACCTTGGCACTTACTGTCATCATTCACACAGAAATGTCTAAGTATCCCAAGAAGGTATGTTCCAATTGTCTACATGTCACACAGCCTGGCCGCTCCTCTCACCCTTCTCTGCCATTATCACCACCCTCTTTCACTTCTATTCAAATTCCTTCTTTTGAAAACAAAATTAGCAAGTGAAATAGTGTAGTACTGACAGGACACAGTAATCATCTGAACCAGTGCTATATTAGTTTAGTACTGTAGTTACTGCCACGAAGGACCTATATTGGCAATCACACAAGTCAAAACAATCCCACCTTTCTTCTTAAAAGGACCCAAGGTGGCTAAACAAGGAGAAAAATATACTGAAATATATTAAAATATATGCAAATGTTTTGAAGTTGTAGTCCTTACCATATCAGAAGGAAAGTGAATAACATGGCTGTGGCGTTCACCCTTGCGGCTCCTGCCTGTCCTTCTGGCACAAAGGCTCACGTTGTGTTTTCCTCTCGCTGCCACCAGTGGATTACCTCAATCCACAATATAAATGACGTTTGTCAGAACACTTGTCTTGTGGAAACAAACAGAACTTATTTATTGAAGTGAAGCAGATTTAATAATAACAGAAGTTCTTCAGATAAACATTATACACAAGCAAATCATTAACAGTTCTCTCTCTCAGTACATGCTTTTCTCTTGCAATATCATTACCACCTTCCCTACCTATTTTCTTAACCAGCCTTATCACTCAGTATCTGTTCCCTCTCTCTCTGACTAACCAGCCCTTATGTCTCTCTGGATCTCATCCCAATCTCTATCTGACTCCTCCTTCTCCTGCCAAGCCTCATGTAGCTGCTGACTCCGCCTCTCCAATCCTCTCATAGGCTCATGCAAATCAGCTCATGACTATGATGGCATGAGTGACGTGGGGCGATCGTCACAATGGCACAAACAGTGGGACAAATACCCATCTAGTCACTTCCTGTTTTTGTGAGGGACCAAGAATATTTTTATTTCTATTATACGAAAGGTTCAGCAAGGTAGAAAAATATTTGAGGAACCCAGACTAGCTTCTTTCTTCTGCTTCCTTGTGGAAAAGAACCTAATCTGTTTTATGTGATTTCAGACGTTTTTCACACTAGATACTGTCCATCAAGTACATTTTTTGATCGGCAACAATTGGTTGACATACTTGAACATTTTAATGTGTGGGGCTTTACACTCACTGATCACTATTTATTCATCAATTATGCAAATCAGTCTTGTACAAGCTTCCTCAAGAGTAAATCCCATACAGTGTAAAAGTACATATTCTCACACACATTTTTATACGTTTGCAGTCTCAATTGGAGTAACATGTTACTAACGCAGTAACCTGTAATATTTGTTTAACGAAGTAAGTTGCTGGCTTATCACTGAGCAGGCTCTCCCCAGGGCTCTATAAACTAAAAAGAAATACAATACACACAGTTCTTTGGAGGAAAGGCCACAACTTCATTGGTTACAGCAGCAGTCCCTGGCCAGCATTGGGGGATTGGATCTGGTGCATTGAGAGGCCCGATTGCCACCTGATGCCCACCACCGTTCACTTCAGCAGCCGCTGAAGGTTCCACCAGAAGTAACCATCTTCTAAAAACCACTGTAATTCTCACACACCTGGGGCAGGGGTTGGGCCTGTGGGTCCCCAAGCTGGACCAGACCATTACCCTGCCCCACTTTCCCCATACAGGGAGGTTCATTAACCGTTCTGGGCGAGTAGACTTCTGTCTTTGCCCTTAAACCATCTGGATCCAACCCCAATGCCTGAAACCGCCAACAAAGGTGTGACATCATTGAGTGTACACACATATTGCAGTAAAAACATGCCAACTTATGGAACAACCAATAACAACACATCTTGCCACTGCTGTAAAAGAGAAAGGAAGGGAGGGAAAAGAAGAAAGGGGATGGGTGCTGGTGAGGAGTAGACTGGAGGGTGCATAGCTGTGCCCACCGGCTTTTAAACTGGACAGGCAGACCAGGGAGAAAATCCTTCTTTTTTGGTCCACCTGCACTGTTTGGACCTCCCCCAAACCCCACTCTCCACTAGCCAGTCAGGGCTGCCAGGGCAGTTTCTAGTAGCCACCCTTGCCCCATCCACTAGACCGCATGTCCCCTGCCATGCGTGTTCTGGTGCCCTAGCCTAGGTGAACCTTTCTTGGCAGCAACTGGGGTGCCCAGGTGAGTCTGGGCTCCTGTTGCAATGAGTGAGAATGATGTTATTTGGTGACCTGCAGCATTTTATAGCTATTTTTGTAGGGCATGTAAAGCCCTTGAGTTTATTTATTTATTTATTTTATTAGATTTATACCCCGCCCATCTAGACAGATAGTCTACTCTGAGTTCATTTTTTCCACATTTTATGCCATTTTGCCCACCCACCTGAAATAAAGAGGCCAGACATATATGATGGGGTTAAACTAGGGGCCACAGCTTATTAAACATTTAACTCAGCCACCCTCCTCCCTGCAGAGAGACCTACCATAGAGTAGAACTAGGACAGAGGCGGGTTCCTCTCTGGACCCTTCCTCTGCCTTACCAGGCAAGTTCTCAAACCTCAAGGTGTTGCAGTAACCCACTGCCTGGCCCCAGCTGGCCTTCATAGTCTGGAGAGACTAGGCTTGACCCATTTCCTGCCTGAATCACATAAATGAAAGGAGGTCACAGCCTGTCTAGCCCCAAAAATTTGCTCCTTGGACAGGCTCTGGGATCACAGGATTCTTGGAAATGCATCTGTTGAGCCCCCCCCCCTCACCAAAACATGCTTTCTCAGAACTCACTGTCCCTACCTATCACTTCACATTCCTGTCAACCCAGGGGACCAACCATTTAATATGACCTCACTTTCTGGACCCTTTATGCCCTGAGAGAATCAGTATGAGATCCGGGGGGGGGGGGGAAATCCTGGCCACCTTTATTTCAATATACCAACCAAGTGATGAAGGCTATCCAGCCCTGAAGTGACCAGTTTAGTTTGCACTGGCTCTCACGGTGGGTGGGTGGGTGTCTAGATCCAAAGAGGCCAGCAGCCAGGACAAGGAAGATTTATAAACCCTCTTTTCTCCACTCCCTCACTAATGGAGTGCCAACAGTGTTGTTCTTTGGGGGGGGGCATGGGGGAAAACACCTCAGCCTACTCCACCAGGCTGGAGAAGCGAAACTGCTGCACTCTCATCAGTTTTAAGATTTGTAATAAGTGTGTGTGTGTTTGTGTGTATGTGTATTTAATGTGATGAGTAAATACATTTTTAGCAATAGCATAAGGGGCACTGTTTTACAGTGGCTCCAGTCCTTCCTGGAGGGGAGAACTCAGAAGGTGGTGCTGGGTGACTCCTGTTCAATGCCCTGGCGTTCCTCAGGGTTCTGCTTTGTCACCCATGCTTTTTAACATCTACATGAAACCCCTGGGAGAGGTTGTCTGGAGTTTTGGGGTTCGGTGCCACCAGTATGCAGATGACACCCAACTCTATCTCTCCTTTCCACCTAATTCCAGGGAAGCTGTCTTGACTCTAAACCAGTGCTTGGCATCAGTAATGGGCTGGATGAGGGCAAACAAACTGAAACTTAATCCAGACAAGACAGAGGTGCTCCTGGTTAGCCGGAAGGCAGATGAGGGAATAGGGATACTACCTGTGCTGGATGGGGTTATACTCCCCCTGAAAACTCAGGTCCGCAGCTTGGGTGTACTCCTGGATTCATCCCTAAGCTTGGATGCCCAGGTCTCGGTGGTGGCCAGGAGTGCATTTGTACAGCTAAAGCTGGTGCGCCAGGTGCGCCCGTTCCTTGAGATGTCGGATTTGGCTACAGTGACACATGCCTTAGTTACATCCCATTCGGATTACTGTAACACGCTCTGTGTGGGGCTGCCTTTGAAGACAGTTCGGAAACTTCAACTAGTGCAAAACTCTGCAACCAGACTACTGACTGGGGCCAGCTACAGGGAGCATATAACACACCTGTTACAAGAACTGCACTGGCTACTAATGCTATGGGTTCTGATAAGTATTGAGCCTTTCCCAGAAAAAATTGAGCTAGGAAGCTGTAACTGCCACACTATTCTACATATTCCCCCAGGAAGTCAATGCACTTGCGACATCTGTCCTGCAGCTTCTTAAGTCCCTGCAAATAAAATTCTTCCGACTGCTGGTGTAACCACTCATTTGCAGCATTAGTTGCCTCCAGAACACTCCCAAATTGTTGTCCCTTTAGGTGTTTTTTGAGTTTGGGGAACAGATAATAGTCAGAAGGAGCCAGGTCAGGAGAACAGGGTGGATGGGGCATCACTTGAAAGCCTAAGGACGTCAGTTTTGCCATTGTTTCACCTGCAGTGTGTGACGAGGCGTTGTCATGCAACAGGATGACACCTTTGGAGAGCTTTCCTTGACGTTTTTCCTTGATGTTTTGCCTCAACTTCGTCAATAAAGCACAGTAATATTTTGCATTGATGGTTGAACCCTGTTGGAGGTAGTCCACCAGCAGAACTCCCTTCTTATCCCAAAAAACTGTTGCCATTTGCTTCTGCACTGACCTTTGCACTCAGAACTTCTTTGGCCTGGGGGAACCACTGTGCCTCCATTCCTTAGACTGTTCCTTTGTCTCAGGATCATAACAGTAGATCCATGTCTCATCACCAGTTACCAGTTTGCCCAGGAAATCTGACTCATTTCTTGCAAAATGTTCCAAAACAGCCACCGATGACTCCACACGTTTCCTCTTTTGTTCGGTTGTCAAAAGTTTGGGGATCCACTTTGCTGCCAGCTTTCTCATTTCCAAGTCGTTGGGGATAATGGCACCAACTCTCTCACGTGATATTCTCAGATATATAGCAATACTTTTGGCTGATATTCGGCGGTCCTCCATGATCATGTCATGGATGGCTTTCACATTTGCAGGCACAGAGACAGAAACAGGCCTTCCACTGGGTTTCTCACTATCAACACCGAAATGGCCTGTTTAAAAATTGACAACCCAACGTTTAACTGTTGCATATGAAGGGTCACTGTCACCCATAGTTTGTGACATTTCATCATGGATCTGCTTTGCACCTTTCCCTTGGAGAAACAGGAACTTGATTACGGTCCTATGCTCTTCCACATTGAACTTTTCTGGAGGTACCGCCATGTTCACTTTGGACCGGAAAATGAAAGTTAAGTTAAAATCATAGGTAGCTGATTTTTGCACCGTTGAATATAGACAAATTGGCCAATACACCCTGCAATTTATAGCTTCCTAGCTCAATTATTTCTGGGTAAGGCTCAGTACTTATCAGCACCCCCTCGTACAATTGTATAACATGTTTCATTTAATTTATGGTGAATATATTTCTGGTCCATAAGTGAGAAGTGACTCTTGTCTTATCTTGAACTCACTGAGAAGCTTGCATTTAGCCTTTACTTCTGCTGTGGTGTAACAGATAATTCTGTGAGACCAGCTGCTTGATGGGGGGTGGGCAGGAACACCGTCAGACCTAGATAAGAGTAACATACACATTCAATGCTTTTCTGTTTTGTTTTTTTAAAGAACACCTCAGATTAATATACATGTAATTAACTTCACCTATGTTTGTTAGACAAAATATGCTACTTTTCTTAAGACCATTCAAAGGTGCATGATCTTATATATTGGTAACAATTAGAATTAATTATGCACAGCCACTTAATTATATTTTTGTTAAGTTTTCCATTGCTTTAGTACAACACAATATCCCTTTCTTTGTTTCCTTAAATATTATAGTTCTATACAAAGGTGCCTCACAATACATAGAAATAACAGCATTATATATGTGTGGTGGTTTTATCTATTTGTGGATCCTAGCAACCAGAACAATTTTTTTAAAAATTTAGTCCTTACCACTGCATAAAATATTTGTTTTGTTCTCCTTTGGCTTATTGGACTGCAAAATATCCTTCTCCTTGAGGCTAAACTTCATCATGCCTATACTGATGTGGCTGCTCTAAAAAATTATCTTGAGTTGCATTCAATGCAGCCCTCAAGGCCCACTGCTTTCCCCATTTATGTTACTTTGCAATCATTATAAATGTGTAATTTTTTCTGTTTCTTAGTATGTGATCAAAGTATTCTTGCTTTCTGCATTTTATTTGTTCTACAGTTTCTTGATTTTCATTCATTTACTTTAGTATTTCTTCACTGACCACCCTTTTGATTTAAGCAATTGTTAGCATCCTCTGATAAATTCATACCTGAAATCCTTCTGTCTTTTAAAAAAGACTGCTAAAGTCCTTGGCTCCGTGCCACAAAGTACAGCCAAGAATCCATAGCTCTTTACATTAATTTATAGTTTCAGAACCAATTTAATCATCATCTTAGAGCTGCAGAGCTGGGTTCAGCCTCTATCAATGAGGAAAAGTTGGATCAAACTCCCAACCTAAACCATCGAGCTATCCAGCAGTTCAATTTTTTGTTGCATTTTACCTTCATCTGTTCCAGACCATTCCCATTCTGACTGTTATTGTATGTGGGTGTTCCCGTTGTTCATTTAGCCAAATTCCAAAATACAGGGTGAGTGAAAAATAAAAACTTCCTGGATTTCGCTTAGCTATTGGTCCAGCGCTAGTGAAAACAAAAATAACAAATCTGTGATCACGACAGAGAGAGCTTTTGGTATCCACTTCGTGCTTGGTTGAAATGTTGCTGTTCTGGACTGAAAAACCATATTGCTACAGGTTGAAAATGTAAGGGCCACAGGTTCCCTGGGACTATCTGAAAGATGAGGTCTACAAACATCAACCAAGAACTATGAATGAACTGAAGGCTACTATACGTCAAGAAATTGCACCAATACTGCCCCAAATGATCCCACCGGGTGATGCAAAACTTCAAAAATCGACTACAAATGTGTATCGCAAATGAAGGCCACCATCTGGACAATGTCATTTTCAAAACTACATTACAATAAACTGTATTCCATGCACTTTTAGATTATGTAATCAAATTTTGAATTTCATTTACTGTGCCTTTTTTCTTGACATTTAAAATCCAGGAGGGTTTTTTTGCCTCACCCTGTACTTATTGCCAACCATCTCCATACTTACATTTGGGATTTTCTACTGCACTTCTTGGGCTGGTGGCTTTCTACTGATTACCAAAAACTTGGTTGTCTTAATATTAATTTTAGACTGTATTTGTTATTTAATTCACTGCCTTTATTCAGTAGTTTTTGCAAACTATCTAAACTGTAAGCTAATAATGGTGTATCATCTATATATTGGATGTTGTTGATAACCATTCCATTGAAAATGCTACAGCATTTGAACCAACAAGTGCTTCTTTAAGGTTGTTCTTGGAGTACAAATTTAAATTAGTTGACAGTACACATGCTTGTCATAGTCTTTTTTGTATTGCTACATCATCTTACCTTCAACGTTCATTGCAGCTTTTTGTTGCAGAAGTAGTTGCCAATTATACAAATATCTCTTGACTTTAAGGCCTTTATTGACCAACCACTCCATCAACTTGCCAAGGAATCAATAGTGTGGAAAAAAAAAAAAAAAGGAAATGCAATACATGGTTGCATCAACAGAGTTGTAATATCCTGGTCAGGGAAGTAATAATACCATTCTATTCTGATTTGGTCAGCCGACTCTTGGAATACCATGTCTGGTTCTCAGCACTACTGTCTAAGTAGGATATCAGCAGGCTGAACAACATATCCAGAGGAGGGCAACTGGGATGATAAAAGGGCTGTAAATGAAGTCCTATGAGGAATGGCTGAGGAACTTTGGTATATTTAGCCTAAAGAAGACTGAGATGTCATTCTTCAAATATATGAGTGCTGTTTTGTGGAAGATGGAGCTAGCTTGGTTTTCTTTTTAGTTCTATAAGATAGGATTTGAAGTACTGGATTCAAATAACGACAAAAGAGATTCTGCCTAAATATGCAGAAGAACTTCTTGACATTGATTATTGTTCAGCAGTGAAATGGATTGACTTGGAGGGTGGTTGACTCTTCTTAAGTGGAAATTTTTAAACACAACTTAGATGACCATCAGGGATGTTTTAGTTAGGAATTTCCTGCTTTGGCAGAGAGTGACTTGGTGATCCAGGGGATACCTTCCAGCTCTACAGTTCTTTGATTCTCTGATTATTCTGTACTTACTGCAAACTTTGGCATTTTCCTTTGTGGGTAATGTAATAAAGACAGCCACATTCCAGGAAAGATTCCTGCTCTGTAGACTTGATTGAAAAGATACACGAATACATCTAGTTGTCATCGTCCAGCAGCTTTGATACTTTTGCAACAACATAATTGAATCCATCGATTTTTGGTTAGCCACACTGCATTTCAGTTTCTGTATTTCCAGACCAGTATTGATATCTAGTACAACAAATTAATTTAGTCTGTTGTCTTCTGACAGCAATCTGTTATTTTACTCAAGCCTTCAACTCTCTAAATTCATTACTGTCCATCAATAGTGGTTATTGCTATTAAAAAAAATATTATAGCTAGCTATCTCTCCGATATTTTTATGTACATTAAAACTAGTGGTGAATCTTCTCTAGGTTATCTATTTCTGCAAATTGTTTGGACCACCATTTTTCTTTGGCTTCTTTAATTTTGTCCTGGATATTCTTGTGTAATTCTCTGAAAGAAGATAGTAAACCTGATGTCATTTTTCCATTTTTTCCATTTTTGTCTCTCTTTAGCTACTCTTACTTTTCTTTCGTCATCCACTTCTTTTTGTGAATGTACTTTATTATTTGATATAGCTGTTGGTCACATCTACTAACACAGATGTGGTTTAGAGTAAGTAGCATGCAGCGTCTTACTCTTGGCAAAAGATGGAGGGGGAAAAAACCCTCTTTTTTCCTCACAGCAAGATTTCTTTTTGTGAGGGTCCCTACCCCCAGGAGACCTAATGAAAAATCTTATGGGATTTCCTGACTGATTGACTGTCATTTATTCCTGGAATGAATTTTTAGAGTTCTAGCACAAAATGGTATTTTCCTGCACAAGATTCTATGGAAAGGGTATTGAGCTGTGCAGAATTTTGCAATTTCACACACAAAAGGAACAGGAGAGAAGAAAATAAACAAACAAGTAAGAAAAATGAGACCAGGAATGTGATTTTCAGAGGACCCTGGACAATCTTGCTGGTGCAGAAAGTAGTCTTGGAGACGAATCTTAAGGTGATGAAACTTAGACAGCCATCAGAAATTAAATGTTTATACATTTATACATGGCACCAAAATAAAGAGACAGTGGTTAGTAGATACAAGTTGCAAATTGTGTGAGTCAATATGGTATTTCACACCTGGTAATGACTTCCATTTGATATTCAGATCTTTCCATTGAAGCTTTGTACTGTAAAAGATGGCAGTGGTTAATGGATGAATGAACCCCTGGCTATTAAACAACAACTGCAGATGCCCTGCAAAGTTTATATTCTAGTCACATTTCCCCCACTAATCATTTCCCCCACTCTGGCGGCCTTATACTGGTTGCCCATTCGTTTCCGCATTGACTTCAAGGTATTAATGCTTACATATAAAGCCCTAAACGGTTTAGGACCTCAATACCTGACAGAGCGCCTGCTCCCACCTAGCTCTACTCGTGTCGCTCGATCTAGCGAGGCTGGGCGGCTGAGGGGCTTGACCCTGAGAGAGGCCCGGAAGGAGAGAACTAGAAACCGGGCCTTCTCAGCGGTGGCCCCTTGCCTCTGGAACACCTTGTCCCTTGAGATTCGCCTGGCACCCTCGTTGGGAGTTTTTAAGAACAAGCTGAAGACTTGGTTCTTCAGGCAAGCCTTCCCCCCTTCCATTTCTTAGTTTTCTGTGTCTTACCATCTTGGAATCTGCCTATCTCTATGTTGTTTGATATTATTGTTTTAATTTTTGTTTTATACTTGGACTGTAAGCCGCCCAGAGTAGATTCATTGAATCTAGATGGGCAGGGTAAAAGCCGGAAAAATAAATAAAAATAAATTAAATAGTCATAAAATAACTGTAAGAGCAAATAACCTGTATTCAGTACCAATTGAAGTGAAGACGGGTATAAAACAAGCTGCCTCTTGACACCAATTTTATTTGCTTATGTAATAGGAAGCCTTGTTTTAGGGATCAGATTGGACCTCATTGTAAAGGTGTTAAGATCAATAATTCCAAATGTCTAATTAACAGTTTTGCCAATGATATTGCTGTTACCCACTTAATGGTTCATCTTGTTTTTGTAGAATTTTGGCATTTTTTAGTCAAACCTATTAGTCAATTTATTAAAATCAAGGATTCTGGGCTTTAAGTTGTCTAAAGCTGCTAGGGCAAACATATCTGCTACCCCAGATATTCTGATTAGCAGCGACTCAATCAAATATTTGGGAGTGATAATACCGAGTAGCTTATCAAGAACTATTCAACAGTTTCAAGCCTCTTTTAAAGAAAGTCTCAGAACTAGTAAAGCTTTGGCCACTTAGTGACATTTAAAATTATTGTTCTCCTCCAAATTACCGAACTTTTGCAAGCCCTTCCAGTTTCTTTTCCAAAGTCATTTTTTTAAACAATGGTAAAAACTGATTATGGAATTTATTCATAATAGTAAGTGCTCAAGAATCCCTAATTCTCTTGTTTTTCACTATTCAAGATAAGGAGGTCTCAACATCCCTTACCCTTATACTTGCTACTCAGCTTTTCACCTTTAACAGTTAGTAAGGTTAATGCCCAATAATAAGGTAGGCTTCTCACTCTCATTAGAAACAGAGAGCTTAAATTTGCACTTTGTCAAAGAGGTACTCTTTCCACTGGAAAGCTCTAAGGCTATGTTAAAAAATAGCCAATTCTTTTTAAAGGAATACTTTTAAAATGTGGATATCTTGGTTTCATAACTTAAATCATTTCACTTCCTCCGTTGTTACCTTTCCTTGCTTATCCTCTGTTTTATCAAAATGATAATTTTCCTATCTATAAAGAACAAAGACATACATGCCTGCATAAATTAAAATATTTGTTTATGGGAATAGACCCAATATTATATTCAGTTGAGGGTACAACTAGAGGAGATTTGCCCTTCATGGCTGCAGCTAATGTGGGTTACTCATTTCATGGCAATTTATTCTGTGAAATTGCAGGCTTCACAAGCAAATCTCCCTTTTGAAGGGATCATCTACAATGACAAGCCAGAGAGGTTTAGCCTCTAAATTATACTATCTTCTAATCAAGACAACATATCACTATTCCCACAGTACTAAATTAGCATGAGAAAGTGACCATGCCATTTTGATTCCTGATGATATCTGGCACTCTCAATGGATCAAGTACCCCTTGAAATCAGAGTCTACTAAAATATTGAGCACAATTACAAACTTCTACACAACTGGTACTTTATCCCAATATGGTCACATCAAATCAATCATACTTCTAGTTCTAAACGTTGAAGAGGTGAAGGAAAATTGGTTCATGTTTCTACATGTGCTGGTCTTATATTAAGGAACATATCTTTTGATAATTGATATATTTTTTAAGGAACGGACTAAATAAAAAATTTTAAAAAAATTTCCAGCATTAGGCTTGTTGTCATTGTTTCATAGTGAAAACTCAAGCTTGTTGCATAAATATCTCATAATCACGGTTTGTCAATTAGCTAGAATGGTTATTGCCTCACAGTGGAAAGCTGTGTCAAACTTATCATTGTCAACCTGATGAGTGTCAAGCAGTACTAATGGATTAACTAACTGAGCAGGTGCATTCACTTAGATAAGGGAACTATACTTCTCATTTTTATGAAATATAGGACCCGTTTAGCAGCTACAGAAATGCTAATGTTCATGCACCATCCCCTGCAAGTACTCATGCAAAGTTCTGGCAAAATTTGTTTAATTTATCAATTAATGATACGATGGTTGTTGTAGGTTTTTTGAGCTGTTTGGCCGTGTTCTGAAGGTTTTTCTTCTTAACGTTTCGCCAGTCTCTGTGGCCGGCATCTTCAAGGACAGGAGTCAGAACTCTGTCTGTGCTCTGGTGCAGTTTGTGGGATAGTTGAGTATTTATAGCTGTGGGATCAGCTTTTTGTCCTTTTCAGGAGATTGGGTGATTATGGTGATCAGCGTGTTTTTTGTTGTGGGTGTATTGTTGTGATACATTTAATGATACATTTTATCTAAAGTTGATTACCTCCATTATTGCTTTGGCTTTTGTTGCTGTCAGATTGCCTTTTTGTTTAAACTTATGTGGACCTTAAGTACTTGTATTGTTAGTTGTATAATAAAAATATTTTTTCAAAAATCATAGAATTCTTCCAAGAAAAGTGTTTTGAAAAATCTGTAGCTCCGCTCAGGTAATTGTTTTCTACCATTCTTTGTGCTGGAAGCCTTGCCAGTTAGATTTTTTCATGTCTGTCTCTTAAATATTTCCTGAGAGAACACTTAAAAGAAAAATCTATCACCTTTAAGTACGAGTGATGCTATGTGTCCCATTGCATATACATCCCCCTGTGGCAGATGTTATCTGACTAATTTAAGACTGGAAAACGGCCTCAGAAATGCTGACTTTAGAGTGGCTGCTGGATGCCATCTACAGTGTAAATGGACAGTTATCCATTTTGGCACCTCTACATTGTCCCTTGCTAAAGCTGTATAGCCTAAGGCATCATGTAAGGCAGTGAATTAAAGGATTTGCCGCAGTAAATTGCTGCATGGCTTGCCACCAAGATTCTTAGCTCTCGGCTTGCTAGATCAGACAAGGAAGCCAAAACAGTGAATAAAGTGAGTGCTGATATCACAGTGTGTGCAATTTACAACTGTGTGTTCTCCAATTTTACTTGCAGAGAATAATACTGCAAATACTCATGATGATTTGTGGGGCATTGTGTGTGTGTGTGCGCGCACGCACGTGCACACACAACTTCACACCTATATGGCTCTGTCTGAAACAGCCACATAAACCTATTCTCCCTTTAAGGAAAGCAGAACTACTAGGACACTTAATTAGTTCTGTAGTATCTTGGCATCTTAGTTGCAAGTAACTTAATGATGATATGCTAAAAAGCAAATCAGCAACATGACTATTCCGTGCATTATGAACGAGAAATTTATAAATCTAAAACGATGGCACTTACATCACTCACATTTATGTATGATAAATGGATACAATCAAGAGACTTATAACTAAGCACAATTGGATGTATGCTTGATTTGCTGTTCACCATATTCTGAATGGTAACATTTATACTGCTAGAAAATGTTGAA
The DNA here is from genome assembly GCA_037013535.1 of Intellagama lesueurii. Classification (NCBI taxonomy): domain Eukaryota; kingdom Metazoa; phylum Chordata; class Lepidosauria; order Squamata; family Agamidae; genus Intellagama; species Intellagama lesueurii. Next base: position 173,176,359 of record JBAJHW010000003.1, on the reverse strand, counting down.
ATACGCAGTGAATTAAATCTGGGAATAGTTGTAATAACAAAGCTAAATAGCTGCAGTGTGTAATGTTTTGTGGAAATGGGAAACATGTGAGCTTACTGACTGCAAGTTGTCAACCTGGCCCAGAGAACAGAACTAAAGAGATTTCTACAGACTTGGTCATAACAGTGATGAGTGACATATAGTGGTAAGCGGGAACAAAAGAGAGTTGACTCTTTTGCAAGGAACTCAAGCTTATATGCATATAGCAAAGATTTCACAAAGGTAAGCACATAGTCATGTCACATTTCCCCTTGCTTTCATAAAGCTTGGGCAACTATGGCCCTACAGATGTGGGATGGTGATTTCCATCCTATCAGCCCTAGCCAGCATAGCCAATGTTTAGAGACTGTGAAGTTGAGTACAAAAACATCTTCTTATTTAGATTCCACTGGTCTGAGTTGTTGTTGTTGTTGTTGTTGTTGTTGTTGTTGTTGTTGTTGTTGTTGTTGTTATTATTATTATTATTATTATTATTATTATTATTATTATTATTATTATTATTATTATTATTATTATTATTATTATTATTATTATTATTATTATGGTACTACGACTCCCAGAATCCCATTACCAGCATGGCCAGTGCCCAGGCTAGCTGAAGAACTATGGCAGTTGTAGTCCAGAAGGTAATTTTTCAAAGCTCTGATTGCCTGTTAGATCCTGTTGTGTGTTTCTCTTTACAATGTACAGTGTTTGGTACCGAAAGATCCAGAAATCAGGATCAACAACAGTTATCTCATATTATGGCTATGCACAGTTTCCTTGATTTGGTTTGGAGGCCAGTTTTGGGCTTCGGTATATACTCTGATTCAGTCCAGAGAGATTTTTGCCCATTTGATTTCTTTCATACACACATCCTGAATCAATTTGTAAATTTGTAAAGTCAGCCTACTGGGAAATAACTTAGCTGAACCTTTTTTGTTTTCCCGCTGATGTCTATTAAATTTTTGAGAACCAATACAATGTGGCTGATAGGGTGTTGGACTAAATCTTGGGAAACCTGGATTAAAATCCATACTTCATGGAGCCATGGAAACTTACTGGGGATGTGTGTGGTAATGAGAAACCACTCTGTGTATCTCTCACATACTTTAGAAAGCCCATTAAGTTCACTATATGTTGGAAGGAAATTGACAGCACATAACAACACATGAAATCTGGAAAATTCAGTCAGTTCTAAAGAGGATTATAAACCTGCCAAATTTCAGTTAGCTAGCTTCAGGGGTCTTGCATACCTTTAAAGGTTTGTGTGTGTGTGTGTGTGTTTAAAAAACACAACCTAGTAAGTTGATGCTATTTGTGCCCTATTCAGGTCAGTTAGTGCCCGGATGTGTGAACGTACATTTGCTTCGTTTCACCCCGGGACCCAATCTTGCCATTTACTTCAATCTCACCTGCATACAAATGGGTCCAAATCAGGCCAAATCCAGTGCACATTGGGCACGGTGAAGGGGCGAGTATTTAACACAGATGTAACATTGTCTAAAATGTACTCACTGACTCAGCTCAGTTTGGGAATGTATGTATACCTTCATTTGTGAGCTGAAGATGTATTATTGGTGCTCGAGGAAAACAGCCCTGACAATTGCTTTGTGTTTGGGTGAGAAGTGGTTAACTGATGAAAAAAGGAGTCAGCTTCTGGGATTTTCCCTTCTGTGGTGTCACTTTGTGAATGATAGTGAGCAGAAGAGGATATCCTGTAGACCATCTTGACTGCTGCCATTGATTTTGTCAACCTTCAGGCTGCCTTATGTAAAATTTTGCATCCTTTTTCCGCTGGCAATGTGGGCACAATATTGTGCAGCAATATTGGGCCATTTCCAGGTTTTTTGAATTGTGGGTACAGAAACACAATATCGCACATTCATAAACCAGAGGTTCTTTGAAGAATTAAATTAATTTAGATTAGAGATGGGGATATTCGTATTCATATATGAATATCCCCGCAGAGCTGGACTTAACAAGTGTCTGGCCCCTGGGACCGGTCCGTCCACTCATGTGTCTGGTGGCGTCGGCGGCCTCGCTAATCCTTCCGATCACTCCTGGAGCTCCGCTCTCTTCCTGCTGGGCTAGTCACTCCAGGCAGGGGGAAGGAGGACAAGTCTCCCTGACGGCTGCTGAGTGGCTAGACGAGCAGGAAGAGAGCGGCGCTCCGGGAGTGATTGGAAGGATGAGTGAGGCAGCTGCTGCCAGACGCATGGGTGGATGGTCTGGCCCCAGGGGCCGGACCCTCGTTACGTCTAGCTGCGCGGGGAAATTCGTATATGAATACAAATACCCCCATCTCTAGTTTAGATGAATACTTTGAGAGAGTTATCAATGGCTTAAATATATTCCTGGGCTAACAGATGTGAAAGAGAGAACAAAATCAAAATACATGAAATACAGGAAGGCATGGAAATACCTACAGAAGATGAGCTTTTACAAAACTCTGATTTAAAAAACGATCACAGTTCATGTCTTTAGAATAAATGCTGCATAAGAGCTCTGTCCAGGTTGTTCTCATAGGAAACATAAGGACTCTGTACTGGTTTCTTCCAAGCCTTCCTACACCAAACCTTTTCAAAAGTACTCTGCTCTGTTGAAAGTCAGTGGAATCCAAGTGACTCATCCCCCTTAGACATTCCAAATTCCCAGTTGATGCTTCTAATTATATGTGTAGCTGTGTGTCTTCTCAACAATAAAAAAGCTGATTCAAAAAATAAACCTTTTCTTTTACTGTGGAAACAGGAGATGTTTGTTGCTTTATTCCCTTCATATGCAGCAAAATTTACATAGCCAGCACAATTTTATACTTTTCAGAGTGATGGGTTGTCAGAATAAAATGATATTCCATTTCAGAACAAGGAAGCTACAGTTATGCCCTGCAAAAATCCATAACTGTGATCAAATTATAAGTATGACCAATTAACACTACTGGTGCTCAACTGTATCAGTCTTCTTTGGTTATGAATACTAGGCTTGTGATCCTTATTTAGGGCACCAATGCGTTGGGCCCTTTGAACAAGTGAGAACACTATCATTTCTGTCCAGGAAACCTAGAAGAGGTCTGAGAAATGTGTGGCCCTCCAGATGTTGCTGGACATACCCAGCATAGCCAGTGGTGAGGGGTGATAAGAGTTGTCACCACATGTTCCCTCACCTGCCTCAAAATCTATGAGCATCTTTGTGCAGAAATATCAAAGAGTGGGGACATGACATAGTGGATAACCTGTATTCCCCTCTCCACCAGACCTCCATACATATGTAAATTATACATAATCTTCACGCTGGCAATACCAATAAGAATATGGCAATACCAATAAGAAGATGGCAATCCCTACATGGCCCTGAAGAAGGAGATTCCTGGTGTGCTACCTCTTCGGCCAAATCCCACAGCAATTTGGCTCAAGTCTGAAGCCAGTCAGATTGGTCTGAATCAGGTGTACATCCAATGCATGTCAATTACATTACTTTTAATGGATTTGACAATTCAGATGCTAAAAGAAAGTGAGACAGTATTTCTCTTCAATGTTGCAAAACAGTATCATGCATAGGAAATGCCAGGTTCATGGGACAGGGAGAGAGAGGACGGAAACACCTTAATGTGGTGTACATATAACTGACTATTTATATATTTTATTATGGTTATTTATGTATATTCATGTGTTGTCTTTCATATCCTTCTACAGCACCTTGAAGAAGGCCTTAGGATAGCCAATAGCCAAAACATGTTAGGGTTTTTAAAGCAATAAACTTTGTTTTTAGTGACTTGAGGTCTGTCTTCTTTGTACATGGGTTCCAGTTGGACACTTTCTCATATCTATGATCTTTCTTTTTGTCTTCCTCAAGCTAAATGTTACTGGGATTTAAAACTGCAAGGAACAATAAAAGTAAACAATATTTTTTTTCAAAATTATACTCTGCGTATTTCTGTGGAAGTTCATGAGTTCTCCAATTATTTTATTTGTTATTGAGACTGATCTGTATTCAGACGCATGAAAACAATTGAAAATACTCTGCTCTTAATCCGCTGTCAATTACAGAGTTATTTTGGAGTCTGTCATAATGAAGCTTATAGTGTGCATCAGTATTATATTACCAATAATGTTAGGGTTTTTTTTTAATCTCTCTAGAAGAGTGCATTTTCAGTGTCATCCTACTGTAAATGCTACTCTCTAATTTAAGCAATAATAAGCCCTGGAGGAAATTAACAATATGCTGCAATAATGAAAAACAAGCATAATGATTATTGGATGGGTTTTTTGCATCCATTTGACAGGACTTAGTTATCTAATTAGCACTACAGTGCAGTTCCTATACAGCCCTAATTTGTGTTGAAATTTATGGTCCTTGTAGAAAGAGAACATATTTGTACCTCAGAGGAAAACACCACTGGAATATCATCCCAAAGCTATCAGTGCATTTTTACTTCAGCAGTTATATTTCCTTAAAAAAACAACAACAACACGTAGCTTTCTTAGAAATGTACTTGTTTTATCTTGCAGTTTTGTTCAAGCTACTGTAAAATAAAACTGTTCATTTTCAGGCTTCAGGTATTGTTTTTAATTCATAGTAGAAACTCACTTCAGCATTAACTTGCAGCACCTTTGCTTTGAGAACTATTTCCCTTGCATTACATTTGCCATTGACACTTATCTCACGTTCACTTGCAAAATAACAGGCTTTCAACTTGCCCATAAAGTTGTAGTGGTGGTTGTTAACCCTTTCCTGATTGGCTGCTGGCCAAACTGCAGTGAAAGTTTTATTTTCAATTCCATGGAAGCAAAGACATTTTAAATATGGCCCCCATAATAATGTTTAATAGCACTGCACGGCTCCCCCCCCCCAAATACACACACACACACACACACACAATGCATATTACCAGGAGGACACCAAACGGGAGGGGGACATTTTTTCAAAGTTTTTATTGGAGATTTTGTGGTAATCATGGCAGCACAGTGCAGCGGGCTAACAAGGTGAAGTTATATTTTTGAATTAGGAGTAATTTATCAGAATGCTTATGGCACAGAAAAAGAACAAAATTACATTTATTCTTCGAAGAAACCCCTTCATCAGGACAAAACCTAGATTTGAGTACACAAGCCCCTAGCACTGCCTTCTGGAGGCTTCTTTGCAACTGAGATTCTACTACTGCAGATAAAGAAGAACAAAGTACACTAATAATATAGCACCTATAAGACTGATTTTTTATTTTTCATAAACTTTCATGTATCTAAGAACACTTCTTCAGATGAATGGAGTGGTCCTGCCTCCGGGTGGAGTTTAAGGCTGTTGGCAGCTTAAACCATTGATAGCAGTTCTAAACTGTTCTGAGTGCTACTTACCAAGAATTTAAAACTAGATCTTTAGAAGACAATAGGAAGTGATTAATTCCACTGCAGAGGAAGTGATTAGAGTCTGACTGGGTGATAAAGTTTCAAATGCTTAGAATAGTATATAAAAGGACACAGAAAACTATTATCCTTGTTAAGCCCTAGACAGAATGTCTTCAACATTTTGAAGTATTTCTGCTCAGTAGACTCTCTTTGGAATTTGTCCCTGAAATTTCTTTGTTCAAGGGTTGCAACTCTAAGATTAGTTAAGGAGTGTTCAGGAAGAGTTCTGTGTTCAGCCACTGGTTTCTGGGTATTTCTATTTCTAAGATCAAAATGCAGCAGGGCTTTGCTCACAAAAGATGGCATGAATCACCTTAGAAGATGGGCAAATATATGAGCCCCTGCTATTATGGATTATATTGTTTGATTCTCTGAAGATGTTTCCTGTATACATACATGGGCAGAGGTAGCATCTGGGTTTGCTGCAAGGTCTGTTTCCAGTATCAGCGTTCCTTGGTGGACTGTATGTTGTTACTGGTTAGAATTCATTTTCGATTGGGTGGATGGGTGGCTGCCTGTATGCCAGCATGAGTTTCCTACTGAGGTGGACCAGAGACTGTAGATCCAGCTGGAGACTGTATATCACTACCAGTGGTGTCCTATATAGCTGTCTGCCTTGTCATTATTTTGAAAAAGCTCACCTTTAGGAATCTGTTTGGCCTGTTGTGTGTCTATACTGGGTGGATATTTGGGTCTGAGGAACGACTCCTTCAACTTCTTTAGTAAGGAGTCTGTTCCAGACAGTTCTGCCCAGATGCGATGGTATTGTAATGCTTGGCTGTGAACAATGGATTTTTTTTTTAAAAAAAATGTGTTTAGAGTGAGTGCTGGAGGCACGTAAATCTGATTGTCTGTCTGTGAGTTTTCTGCATAAACTAGTCTCAATCTGCCCATTACGTAACCAAACTTGGAAAGATCTATGCTGAGGTTTATGTTGGGGTGAACTTTTTTGAAAATTCATTTCATTTAAAGTTTTTAAAAGTTTTTTAAAAGAGCACTAAGATTTCCTTAAAGAAGGAGCAATGGGCTGGAGAGAGAATGATTTAAGGAAGAAGGGATCAAACTATCATCTTCCAGAAAACCATGAGAAGCCAAGATGCCCAGTCCTACCTACCTATCTATCATCCCTCCCCCCCCCCCCAATTACAAGAGCCTAAGTCCAGTTGGAAAAATAGACTTACTGAATCAATTGTTGAATGATGTGAGTCAAGACACATAAATCCCATTGATTCAATCAGCGTCCTTATTTGGGGCTCCCAATTGAATTCAGGCCCGGTCTATTTTATTATAAAATAACAAGTGAAGCAATTTGAATGCTTGAAAGTGCTTTATGAATACACAGAGTAGGTGCAATGTTGCTGAATACCTCACAGAAGATACTTTTTATGAATTTGAGGGGAACCCACCTCTAACGTGTTCAGCAGAATCCTCTGTAACATTAAGAAGGGGCATGGAGGGGCTACCGTGGGGAAAACGGGACAAAGAAGTCTGTCTCTGGCAGACCAGTTGAATGTTCCTGAAACTATATACACTAGGAATGTAGCATTCAGTTTTAAAAATTAAATATCCCATGATTTTTCATTCTGGGAATCTCACCTAACAGGAAGACACCTAAATACGGCTCACCTGGGAGACAGGTCTAAGCTGAGAGGCCTCATGGCTAGCACAGCCCTGGCTCAGCCTCACATCTTTTTTTTAAAAAAAGCTACCCCAAGCTGGGAGCTTCCTTCTTAAACAGGAAGCTAAGTGGAGCCTGGCCATATTTCTCCATTCTGTGGCTTGCCTGGGAGAAGGGCCTAAGCTGCCAGGCTCTATGGCCTGTAATATAAGGAGCTTGCCCGTCGTACGAGCTAAATCATTTCCACCCAGGTGAACCAGTAGTATATCAAAAGGTAACTCCACCCCGCCGTGGGTAACCAATCGCGTAAACCCATCCCACAGCAAACCAGGTCTTCCCCTCCATTCCAGCGTGGCCCAAGCGCCCAGGCCCAGGTTCCTCACCCAACTGGAACTTGAGGCAAACTTAGCGGCCCAAAACACAAAACTGTGGCCGACCAACAGGACCCTCATTCGGGTTAACAGGGGTGCCAGACCTAAAAAATAAGAAAAAAGCAAATGGCAGCAACCTAGGACTGTGGCAAAGGGCGTGCATAAGATTGATATCAATGAAATGACCAACTGCCAACCCTCTTAATGCCTTCAACTCCATATCCCCAAAACTGCTGCTGTAGAGGCAGCACCTGTGCGGAACGAATGTGTTCCAAACTTCCACCCCTATAATCCAGCCTTTTGTAGGGCCCCAGCCGTCACCTTCCCAAACTGAAATTTTGTTAAAGGTGACCCATCCTCGTGCCTGAACAACTCCCCTTGGCTCTCTCCTCGCAATGAGAGATATTCCTTCATTGCGCCCACTGCGCATAACTCTACTGGTCCACACTTCCCTAGAGAAACCACTTGCCCCTTACCTCGTTGATCTGTCTTAGACTTCCGCAAATGTAGGACAACCCGATCTTCAAAGACCGTGGCATCAGACAGCTGTAAAGCAGACCTTGAAGCATCCTCCCTTGAAGCAGCCACTAGTTCACTAACTCTGAATGCTCCAAAAAAAATGCCACAAGTGTAGCTGCCTTAAACAGGCTAGCCTCATATGCATTCTTGCAAACCACAGGCCAGCAGGTCACCAGCCTCTGCAGCATAGCTGGAAAAATTGGGCTTCGCTGGTCTGCTACTGCACCCCGCTCTTTAGACCACCCTTCCATCATTTTCCGAATACGGAAGTCCAACAAAAAATCAGGATAGCCCTGAACCTTGGCATAAAATGCCAGGGCTGATATTTTACCTCTAATGGACGCAGGCGCCAGCCCTTTGTTATGCAAATAAACTCCAAATTGTAAAAAATCATCAACAGGTGCAGGCCAGTTTTGTCCTAAACCTTCCCTATTTCGGAATGAAAAGAATTCCTCACATGCTGTTGCATAACTGTGCCTTGTACTGGGGGCCACGGCCAGTGCTATGGCCTGGTTGACTTCCATCCTCCAAGGCTCCAGACCTCCGCTGGTAACACGTCTGGGTACACCTGTGCCCATGGAGCCAACGCCCTGAACCGTTTGATTTGTTGACGGGACAGGGCGTCAGCTAAGACATTATCAACACCTGGAACGTGACGTGCCTGAAAAACAATATTATATTGCAAGCAACGCAATGTAAAGGCCCTGACTAAACACATGACCCTCTGAGACCTTGAGGTAAGTGAATTGACTACATATACCACCGCCTGGTTATCACACCAGAACGTGACTGTAGAATTCGACCAAAGCTCGGCCCATAACCACAATACCCCTACTATTGGAAAAAATTCCAAAAATGTCACATCCCTAGTAATTCCTAGCTGGGTTCAATCCCCTGGCCAGGCCCCTGCACACCATCTACCCTGAAAGTATATACCATAACCCAGGGATCCTGCCATGTCTGTTTGGACCTGGAAGTCTGCTCCTAGGCATACATCGGCCGTCCAAAATGATATCCCATTAAAATTATCCAAAAAACACAACCATAGACTCAAATCCTCCCTCATTCCCGCAGAAAGGCATCTCCAATGGTGCTGTCTGGAAAGGCCTTTCATAGCATCGCACAACCTACGGAGGAATGCATAGCCAGGTGCAACCACCTTGCACGCAAAGTTGAGGTGGCCCACAACCTCTTGTAACTCCTTTAATGAAACCTTTTTCTTGGGCAACAGCTCCCTTAACCTACGCTTGAGCTCCTCCAGTTTATCCTCCGGCAGTCTGCTGGACTGCTGCAAAGTGTCAAGCTCAATACCTAAGTAGGTCAGCAGACTAGATGGCCCCTCTGTCTTTTCCTCAGCTCCATTGCCATCACCTTAAAATCCTCCATGAGCTGCTTACAGTGCCCTGTGCCCCTCTTCCCACAGAACAAAAAAGCATCTAAATAATGTACAACCTGCTGCAAGCCCGATCGGCGCCTAAGCGCCCACTCCATAAAGAAGCTGAATCGCTCAAATGCAGCGCAGGAAATCGAGCATCCCATTGTCAATGGGAAGGCCGCACGCATACGTAACCCCTGGTCATAGATCAGCCACGTGTGACCAAGGAAATCCGTGTAGGCCCTGTATATCAAATGTAGGTACTGAAATAGGGAAAACACTAGGTCCGGGTGAGCCCTGACTACTGTACCTGCGTAAATAATGTACCCTGGCAGCCAATTGGCCCAGCACCTATCTGGCTTACGCTGCCTAAATTTCTCCCACTCCCTTTCCTCCTCTTTTTCGGAACCTTTCTTCTCCACTTTCCTATTCAGGAGCTTGAAGACATCTACAAACTCACCCCTCCAGATCTTTTCTACTGTTGCCAGCAACAGATGGTCCCCCAACGGTAGTGATTGGTCACCGCTTGGGAGAGCATCCCGTGCCACAGAATTATATCCCGTATTCAGAATGAGAGGAGGTGTCCCGGCTTCTGGGAGCTGAGGAACCCCAGGTGTCTGACCAGGTAATGGCCATTGTGGATATGGGGCAGTCCAAGGTTTTCCCCCCAGGACTCTATTCCCGCTACATGGCGTGCTTACCCCCACAGGGGTGTAGTAAGTCTGTCTAACAGCTGTTGTCCTGCCAGGTGGGGTAACGGCCCCATGGCCATAAGCCTGGTCCCACTGATGTGTCTTGTGTGGGTGCAGACTCACCTGGAACAGCTAAACCAGAAGCTGTGATTACTTGGCTGCTTGGTCCCCGGTGGTCCGATGCTCTTACCCTTGCCTCCTGGTCATTGCCCTCTGTCTGCCTGGTCGCCTGCTCTCACACACCGCCTCTGTTTGCATCTCCTCTTCCATCATTATTGTCTGGGTACCAATCGTTGCCTGATGAAACTCTTCAACCACTGCCTTCTGATGCTGTGAGCCAGTCTCCGTCGTAGCCCCACAGCTGCTGGAATCGCTGGCATGCTCACTCTCTAAGACAGCGATACGAGACAACATAATATTACCCAACTGCTTGAGCTCTTCCAACTTGCGGGCCTTCAAGTCCCTACTAGACCTCCGTGCTGCACCCGCACTTGCCGCTTCCCTGGCTAATGCCCTCTCCCTTTCCAACATGCTCAGCTTTTCCAATATAGCCCCATAGCCTGGCAAAACTTCTTCATCCGAGGAGGGGGGGGAGCTGCTTGCACGGGGGAGGGGGCTTGCGCTTAGCCCGTTGTTTTCCTTTTTTATTTCCTTGGCCTTTTCTGGGCCCCATACTGGTCCTTGCAAAGCACCTTGCCCAGTCCTGGTATTTCAAAATTAAAACTCTCTTTGGGTCTCTCTCTCTCTCTCTTTTAAATATATATAGACACTCACCACACCACCAAGTAACCACCCACAAAGAACCCTACTCACAGTGCGAGGGGTCCAGGCTATGTGCCTGTTCCCCCCCAAGCTCTCTCTTACTCCCTTCTTCCCCCCCTTTTAAAAAAATTAATTATCTATATATTATTATGGGGTTGGTTGGTTGGTTTGTTTGTTTAAAAGAAGTGGGGCTTACAAGCTCCAGATTTGGCCCAGGCCCCACCTCTGTGGGGACAAGGAACTGCTTTCTCCCCCAGCCCCTAAGCCGCAGAGCCGCTGGCCAACAGGTGTGCATGCAAGGCCCTGGCTCAATGAAAGGTGCCTTGCCTAGCCCACCACGTGCCTGCTCCTCCCCAACCACTATGGGGACTGGGGACTACCTTTCCCTCCAACCCCCAAAGCATCCAAACCCATGGTTGCACAGCTGTGCAGCCCTCCACTTCGCAGGTGCACATCAGGCCCGAGGGCGAAAACGAAAGCGCCTCGCTCAGCCTGCTGCACGCCTGCTGCTCGCTCCTTGACGATCTCGCTGGCAAGAGGCAGCGCGTTGGGCAAGCAGCCTTAATAAAGGCTCCCTCTCGCCCTCCCTCCTCAACCACCGTACCGGCCTCCTGCGCTCGCCTCAGCCGGGCGGCCGGCAAAGAGCTCCTGCATCTGCAGCCGCGGCGGCGGAAGGAGCCTTTTGCAGGCTGTATTTTTCAGTGCTGGGAGCCAGGCTTTGATGAGTTTTAGACTTTCTTCTTTTTTGTTGAAGCTGTGCTGGTGTTTGTGGATTTCAATGGCTTCCCTGTGTAGTCTAACATAATGATTGCTGGTTTTATCCAGTATGTCTGTGTTTTGAAATAGGATTTCATGTCCAGCTTGTTCCAGGGCATGTTCAGCTAGTGCCAATTTTTCTGGTTGTTTTAGTGTGCAGTGTCTTTAATGTTCTTCGATTCTGGTGTGGATGCTGCATTTTGTGGTCCCAATATATACCTGGCCACAACTGAAAGGTATCTGGCATACTCCTGCAGTGGTGAGGGGGTCCCTTTTGTCCTTTGCTGACTGTAACATTTGTTGTATTTTTGTGGTGGGCCTGAATACTGTTTGTAGGTTGTGTTTTTTCAAAAGTATCCCCATGAGGTCTATGACCCCTTTGATGTAGAAATACTTTATTTGTGGGGTGTGGAGTCTCCCCAGGTTATGAATATTCATGTGATATCTGCATGGACCAATGGGGAGTGCTGGAGGGGCAGAGTCATGAGATATAAGACTCAGCAGGAGGAGGGGGAGTTTAGATAGGGAGTTAGTCAGAGGAAGATTGGGAGATTGAAAGTTTTGGAGTTTGGGCGGGAGAGTGGTGGTTGAGAGTGGAAAAAGGAGAATGTTTGTTTAAGAGTTAACAACATTGCTTGTTCTGTCATCACCTGTAACAATAAACAATTTCTATTTGGTTCTTTTAAAATAACATATGGCCTGGACTTCAATTATTAATAATAGGTTATGTTGATGTAATCAACTGATGGCAGCTGAGGGGCACGTAGCGTGAGCTCTTAGTTTGGTGAAATAAGCAGGGGCCACGTGGGGATCATGACAGTGGGTGACTGTTTTTCTTCTTCAGTTCGGTATTGTTTTCTCGGTTTGATGGCTCTTGTGATTTCATTCTTGGAATAGCCATTTCTCGTAATCCTTTCTAACAGGAGCTATTAAGTGGAAATATTCTTAGATTCAGCAACTTTGATTCTAAAAAATGTGGTTTGAAAATTCAGTCGGTGAAGGATGGATCAGTCTTGCACGTCTCTTCTTTCCCAGATATGTTCAATGGAAGGTGTAAACTTTTGAAAAAGTGCTCTTCTTAAAATTATGAGTGTTAAAATATAGGTTCTGTAGCTATTGCAGTTTTTGAGAATTTCTTCCGAATAGTTGCACAAATGGTCTTACTGCTTTCATTTCTGGTTTCCTGCAAAGGCTATTCATTTTCAGCATAGCACTAAAAGGGGAAAAGACAAAATCACTCACTCACAGTGCTTGTTTCCCCCCCCCCCCCCATATGCATTCACAGCCCTGAACATATGCATAGTTTGAAGGTAAGATTTTCTTATAGGAAACATCTATGGGCCACTGTCCTGCTCAGCTTCCACTGAAAGGTCTTGCAAGTGTAATAATATAAGGTTGTGCTACTTTTGAAAGTGTAGCTGATGGAGGACCATTCTTCATGGAAAAGAGGTCACCACTTTTGCAACGCTTATGCAAGTGGCACAGCTTATTACTGTTCTGATTGGACCTTCTGCTCAGCAGACGTTTAGTAGGACTTCTATCATAGTTAGATGTTTTGTCAATGTGATTCTGTCTTATGCAACAGAGATTCAAAATGAGAAAAATGTAGATTCTATGACATTTTACGATGGGAGGGATGTGGAATTAAAATGGGTAGTAAAAAGTCACAAATTTTTGGTTGGGCAGAACTAGAGCATGGCCTCATCTAGCATACTGTGTCTAGTTCTGGATGTCAACAAACTGGAGCAAATTCAGAGGAGGGCAACAAGGATGATCAGGGGACTGGAAACCAAGCCCTACAAGGAAAGACTGAAAGAACTGGGCATGTTTAGCCTGAGTTCTGAGAGGGAGATATGATAGCACTTTTCAAATACTTGAAAGGTAGTCATACAGAGGAGAGGCAGGATCTGTTCTCAGTCATCCCAGAGTGTAGGACACATAATAATGGGTTCAAGCTACAGGAAGTCAAATTTAGGCTGAATATCAGGAAAAGCTTCTTCACTGTTAGAGCAGTATGACAATGGAACCAATGACCTTGGGCGGTGATGAGAATGCCAGTGCTAGAGGCATTCCAGAGAAAATTGGTCAACCATCTGTCAGATCTGCTTTGGTTTGGATTTCTCTACAGATATCATTCAGTGTGAGGATTCTGTAGTGAAAATTGTTTTCACCTCTCAATCAGGAAGTGTGGACTGAGACAAGGCCATCAATCTTCAGACTTAATTCTGATTCTTTACATGCCTGTAAGTGAAACTAAGCTCATAATCTGACTCAGCAGCTGTGGAAGCACTGTTGGTTTCTCTTGGGTCAACACAACAAATCAAGACAATGTAATCACCACTTTTTTGGAATGGTGTACAGCTTAAGAAACAAAATTAACTCTAGCAGAATAGCCAACAAGCCCTTGAGTCTGTCGATAAGAAAGCCACCTCTCTTTTTTCCTTTGTGCCATTGTGTCTTTGCATTGGCTTCCACTGTAAGGAAAATGTAGGACAATGTCTGCCTTGAGACTCAGCCTTGCTGCAAAATTTCCTCGTGGACTCTTTTATTCTAGTTTTGATGCTGTAATACATGTGTGGGGTTTGGGTTAGAAATCTGCTGTAAGGGCTTTATGAAGAATTGCTTGTTTGAAAAAGCTTTTGGCCTTTAAACGTTAGGAACAATGTGAATGTTCTGGTCTATATTATTGAATCTGAAAACATTGCAGCCAAAGGAAAGCAGAAATATGTACAAAAAAGAAGCAAAAATGGAGGGATGCGGATGTGTACTTCTATTCTACTACTCCCAGAAGAGCACTAATCCAAGATCCGAGTAAACAAGGGCTGCTAGCAGATTACTGTTTGTGTGCAATGATTTGTGTGTTACAGCTCATCCAACATAGGAATAAAATGAAATTACTCTAGAGAATAACACAGAGGGCAGGTATAATTTTTGCCCTTCTTGTTTTCTACAGTCATGAGTGCAAGAGTGTCTGGGAGACAGAAGCTGTTAATCCTAGGCTATGGATGTGAAGAATACTCATGAAATTATTTGTTTTCCTCGAGGCAGCTTTTCTCACCAGGTCTTTACAGCCTGTTGAAGAGTGGCTAGCCTCAGCAAGAGGGCCCCCCTCCAGTATGAGACTGAAATGAGGAGCAGTTTCCCCATAACCCATCAAGGTTTCTGTCATTTAATCAAAATCTATATGGATATAACTACAAGGTTTTCCTTTTGTGTCACAAAGCACACATACACATGGCAGGTACAAAGTGAAAATGGGGTTCAGCAGTTGCTCTATGAATAAAAGCATGTAAACGAGAGACAATCTGAGGCTATTCACAAAGGCAGTTAATTGAGAGATTTATTCAAGTCACATAATCTAAACAGGACATAAGATCCATGAAATGAATGTACAGTATGTTAGAAATCAGAGGAAAATAATGAATTTCAGACAAAATATGGTTTAGTGATTAACTGGAAAGTGTAGCGTTGAACAAATGATTTAGATGAAGGAGGAACAGATACCCTGAACTGCCAGGATGACAAACAAGTGGGTCCTAGATTCAATTAAGCCTGAACTATTTCTGGAGACAAAAGTGCTGAAACAGGCTGTCCTACTTGGGGCCCATCATGAGAAAGCAGGATTCTCTGGAAAAGAAAACAATGCTGGGAAAGGTGGAAGGCAGCAGGAAAAGAAGAAGACCAAATACGAGATGGACTGACTCCCTAAAGGAACCCACATGATTGAGTTTACAAGAGCAGAGAAGGACAGTTGAAGACAGGATATTTTGGAGATTGCTCATTCATAGTGTTGCCATAAGTCAGAGGAGACTTGATGGCACATAACAACAACTTTGTTGAACAACTTGCGTTAAAGTATCAGATGAAATTATGCCATGCAAAATTAATCATGGTAGCCCCTTATTTAAAAACCTCTCTCTCTCTCTCTCTCTCTCTCTGTGTGTGTGTTCCATGTCATACAATCATGCAAAGATAAAATAAGTTGTTGATGAGGTTTTAGGAAATCATCATGTATTCAGAGCAATCCATAGGGCAAAAATCTAGCCCACAAAAAACTAGCTCTGTGTACAATTACAAGGAGTAATTCTTATACAATATGACTATACAACCATATTTTTTAACATTTAACTAAACCATGATTAAACCAGAAAGTGAAATGCAGAGGTTATGAAATCACGTGGTTCCCTTTTTCCTCAGCCAAAGGCAGTTCATAGGTAGGTGTAAATTAAATGAGTTATGACAGAACTGACTATAGCTGCTTGGAGCATAATGTGAAAAAGCTATAAAATACAGCACTGCTGGGCTTAACTATAAATATTATTAGAATATGATTAAAATGCACGGTCTTTGGTGTGAATCAAAGGTCATGTGAGTTTGAGAGAAGAGAAGAGAAGGCAGATACACTCTCAGATTATGTGCTATTCACCAATATTCACATATTTCTTCCTATTCAGAATGGTCAGGCTTTGAAATGTTACAACTTCAGATGTGGAAAAAACCAAAACTGACAGATTCATCCATCCAGGCAAAAGTGGTCAATTTTCACAGTGAGGGAGGTGAACTTTCTTTGCCGATATGTAACCAGGATTCTAACTTGTACAGGAAACCGATTTCAGAAGTGTTTCTGCTCTAGAGTTGATCTTTCCAGTTGAGACCCAATGTGGTATAGTAGTTAGAGACTACTGGGTCTTAGGCAATCTACGTGGAAGTCTTCACTAGATCACAAAATTCATGGGCTGATCTTAGCCCAGTCGATCTCTTTCAGCATGACCTATCACTCAAGGCTGTTTTGAGGAAAGGGGAGAGGGAAATCCATGTACACTTCCTTGAACTCACTGAAAAAGAATGGGGATAGAAATTAAATGAATACAATAACAATAATAAATATGAGAGAGTGGCAAGACAAATGGGCTTGTCTTGCCCTCTTCTTGATGTACTTCTATGATCCATAGGGTGGGTCCCTTCCAGCTCTACAGTTCTAAGATTCTAAAAGAACTCCTGAATAGGACTCAGATAACATGTCAGTGCAAGGTAGAAAACTACAAGAAATTCTCAGAAAAGGCAAAATTTATATAACTATTTGTTAGACAAATGCCCTCTGCAAAATTCTAGAAATCACAACTTGCTTAATAGAAGAAATAAAATTACAGTGGACCCTCGACTTACAGACGGCTCGACCTGCAGACTTTTTGAGTTACAGACTTCTCTGGCCACAAAATTTAGGTTCGACTTGCGGCCAGGGAATCGACCTACAGACCGGAAAATCAAACAAAATGGACCAAAAATGGCCAGTTACGGATTAATCGATTTTCAATGCATTGTAGGTCAATGGAGCCTCGACCTACAGACTTTTCGACCTGCAGCCACCGTTCCAATACGGATTAATTCCGTAAGTCGAGGGTCCACTGTAAGCCGTAGTAATAATACTAAAGAGCACTGTTTTTTAATAGAAAAATAAAGCCTTCTCATACTTAGGCAAAGAGGTTTGCTGTTTGTTTGTTTTTCAATTTTGAGAGTGAGAAAGAGAGCCTTGCATCGAGCCTTAAGGAAATCCAGCACTTGACTTCTTGCTGGTTAAGCACTGGAAAATATCAACATACTGAGAACTTAGTATTGCTTATTTAAGGGCTTATGTGAGATGTCTATTTGACCACATACAGCTCGTACTGTTATTGTCAGCACGGAGAAAGTTCATATTGTGGCCTTTTGCCATTTAGCTGTTAAAGACGAAGAATATGTTAGAGAAAGAGTGGCAAGCCACAAACATGTTTGAAAATGCAGGGATTTCAATTCAGACTATTAAGAATGAAGCACAGCATGTCCTCTGAATGGATTATTTTCCAATTTCCATGTACAGATTTCTCCACTTCTTTCTGACCTGCATATGAAGGATATCTTCTCTTTTGCCTTTGCTTTCTTTGACTGAATCAAATTCTCACCCATCCCTACTCTACTATGGGTGCAACTGAGATTGTCTACATCAGTGGTTCCCAACCTTGGGTTCCCAGATGTTCTTGGACTAAAACTCCCAGAAGCCTTCACCATTAGCTGTGCTGGTCAGGTTTTCTGGGAGTTGTAAGCCAAGAACACCTGGGGATCCAAGGTTGGGAACCACTGGTTTACATGGTCAAATCTGGGAGGTTGTGCAGAAATTTCATGGTATTGCTTCCTCAAAAAAATATTAGTATCAGCACAGAATATTGTCATCAATTTTTAATAGAACCTAATTCCTCTCCATGGTTTCAAAGGACTGACACAATTTGGCAATACTCATCAGTATGAACTGCAAAAAGCTTGCTTCAAGCACCAAGGCCCTAAGTAAAATATAATCTAAAACAGAGATAAGTTCTTTTAGAAGTTCTTTCAGAGATTTTCAAAATAGCTATCCCCCGCCCCACTTTCCCCAAGGCCTCTTGCGTTACTCCTGTGACTCCTAAGAAAGCTCTGTTTGAAAGGCAGAGGGAAATGAAAAATAACATCAATAAAATGTTGAGGAACTCTCTAAAACATTTCTGAAATACTGCTTCTGTAAGATCTTTTATACATCAAATATTTTGTGGTATGACAGAGTATAAATGTCATACTGAACTGCATTTGGCATGACCTAAAGAGCTCAAAATTTTTGCACCATGTCATATTATCATGCAACCTATGCCATGTTTTCTAAGAGAGAGAAAAAAAACAATGTCTTTTAAAATGTTTCAAGCATTTCCCTCTTTATGTATAAGGGAGGGATGCATATTCTTGCTTGTCTCATGCTCACAGTGAGGATGAGGAACCACAACGTTGTTCTCCTTGCCACAGAGTAAGGTAGTTTGTAGCAGTCTCGACAAGAGAAGAGAACGAGAACTAATTTGCGAAATAAGCAAAACTACACAATAATGCAAACTTCACAGAAGAAAAATACTGCATAGGAACCTGGAATGTAAGATCTATGAACCTTGGTAAGCTGGATGTGGTCAAACAGGAGATGGCAAGAATAAACATTGACATCCTGGGCGTCAGTGAACTAAAATGGACGGGAATTGGCGAATTCAATTCAGATGATTACCATATCTACTATTGTGGGCAAGAATCCTGTAGAAGAAATGGAGTAGCCCTCATAGTCAACAAAAGAGTGGGAAAAACTGTACTGGGATACAATCTCAAAAATGATAGAATGATTTCAATACGAATCCAAGGCAGACCTTTCAACATCACAGTCATCCAAATTTATGCACCAACCACCGATGCTGAAGAGGCTGAAACTGACCAATTCTATGAAGACTTACAACACCTTCTAGAACTGACACCAAAGAAAGATGTTCTTGTCATTATAGGGGACTGGAATGCTAAAGTAGGGAGTCAAGAGATAAAAGGAACAACAGGGAAGTTTGGCCTTGGAGTTCAAAACGCTAATAGAGTTTTGTCAAGAGAACAAGCTGGGCATCACAAACACTCTTTTCCAACAACACAAGAGGCGACTCTACACATGGACATCACCAGATGGGCAATACCGAAATCAGATTGATTATGTTCTCTGCAGCCAAAGATGGAGAAGCTCTATACCAGTGGTCGGGGAACAGGGGTAATTTACCCCAAATGGAATAAAAATGAAAATCCTGGGGGTAATGAGCAGAGTGCAGAGATGATTAAATCCTCTGCGAGCTAGCAAAAATTTAATGCAACTTGCTAGGCATGTTGGACACCTCACTACTCACTATACCACCCCATGGATGGTGTGAAATGTGTTCCAGCAAAAATAATGCACATCTTTATTAAATTTGGTGCATCCTGCTAGTTCGGTACACAGCCTGTGTAGATTCAATAAGATTTTGAATTCAAATAATGTATGATTTCCTTCCTTTCAAATCAAGGGGGTAATGTTGGCTTATATAAATTTTTTGGGGGGTAAAAGGTAAAAAAGTTCCCTGACCCCTGCTCTATACAGTCAGCAAAAACAAGACCTGGAGCTGATTGTGGCTCTGATCATCACCTTCTTATAGCAAAACTCAAGCTTAAACTGAAGAAAGTAGGAAAAACCACTGGGCTAGTCAGGTATAATCTAAACCAAATCCCTTATGAATACACAGTGGAAATGAAGAATAGATTTAAGGAACTAGATTTGGTGGACAGAGTGCCTGAAGAACTATGGATGGAGGCTCGTAACATTGTACAGGAGGCAGCAACAAAAACCATCCCAAAGAAAAGGAAATGCAAGAAAGCAAAGTGGCTGTCCAACGAGGCCTTACAAATAGCAGAGAAGAGAAGGGAAACAAAATGCAGGGGAAATAGGGAAAGTTACAAAAAATCGAATGCAGACTTCCAAAGAATAGCAAGGAGAGACAAGAGGGCCTTCTTAAATGAACAGTGCAAAGAAATAGAGGAAAATAATAGAAAGGGAAAAACCAGAGATCTGTTCAAGAAAATTGGAGCCATTAAAGGAACATTTTGTGCAAAGATGGACATGATAAAGGACAAAAATGGTAGGGACCTTACAGAAGCAGAAGACATCAAGAAGAGGTGGTAAGAATACACAGAAGAATTATACCAGAAAGATTTGGATGTCCCAGACAACCCAGATAGTGTGACTGCTGACCTTGAGCCAGACATCCTGGAGAGCGAAGTCAAGTGGGCCTTAGAAAGCATGGCTAACAACAAGGCCAGTGGAGGTGACGGCATTCCAGTTGAACTATTTAAAATCTTAAAAGGTGACACTGTTAAGGTGCTACACTCAATATGCCAGCAAGTTTGGAAAACTCAGCAGTGGCCAGAGGATTGGAAAAGATCAGTCTACATCCCAATCCCAAAGAAGGGCAGTGCCAAAGAATGCTCCAACTACCGTACAATTGCACTTATTTCCCATGCTAGCAAGGTTATGCTCAAAATCCTACAAGGTAGGCTTCAGCAATATGTGGACCGAGAACTCCCAGAAGTACAAGCTGGATTTTGAAGGGGCAGAGGAACTAGGGACCAAATTGCTAACATGCGCAATGTTAGTGACCATGGTCAGTCTTCCCCATAGGATGTTTTTCTCATATATTTTTTTCTTTTGTACTCGTGCAAATCTTGGATTTCTCTATATCTGCCTCTGTGCATGGATTCTATAAATATGTTTGGTTAAATGCAGCTACTGTGACCAGGAATCCTGACAAAGACAGTTTTCTGATCATGGGAGCTCTGTAACCATATTGAATTACGTGTTCAAACTGAACATGGCAACAGAACCTCATGCTTCATGAATGAATGTGGTTCTTAACCTTTTTGAAAGAAATGCCTCCTTGAGCCATTGAGGAAGTTATCATCGCCCCCCCTCCCTGCGACGGTGGCGCAGCAGCGCCGCCGCGCAGCCGCGCGGAGGGGGTGATGATAACTTCCTCAATGGTGGTGGCGGCAGTGCCGGCGGCACCACATCCGCTGCCAGCACCAGCTGCTCTGGATCCGGCGGCGCAGCAGTGCTGCGCCGCTGCCGCGGGGCAATGATAACTTCCTCAATGGCGGCTGCAGCAGCGTGGCGGCAGCACCACATCTGCTGCCAACACCAGCTGCTCTGGATCTGGCAGCGCGGGGAGGGGGGCGATGATAACTTCCTCAATGGCGGCGGCGCGGCGGCTCCATCACCCCCTATCTCCCCCCTTCTGTTCCTTCTCCCCGCGTCGCCCCTTTTCGTTCCATCGCTCCCCTGAAAAACGAAATCGCCCCCTGGGGGCGATATTGCCCAGGTTAAGAACCACTGGTTTAGAGCAGGGGTAGGCAAAATGTATTCTCAAGCACCCCCCTTTTTTTAGGCCTGTAAGAATTTCAGCATCCTCAAATGTTCTCCTCCAGTGTTATTTTTAAAATATCATGCCTTGTCACTGATATTTCAGCAATAAACTGCTAAATCTATAAGAAAAACTCAATAAGGCAGTAAGCAAGCCCTTTATTCCCCCAGGAAACCTTTAAACAGGAAACGTTCAATTACCACTGTCTTCTGAAGTGTTCCCTTAGCACTTATCTTGGTTAAGACTTGATTGTGGATTGTAGAGGATTAAACTTTCTGTTGTGTAAGAGCTTAACTGTTAATTAAAAGGCTTAAATCTGGGGAACTATTAACTACTACAGCCATTCTCAACAGTTGGGGGGGGGGACAGAGCCCTAGCATATTTGACATGGGCCACAGACTGGAAACAATTCTTCACACATCACCTTATAAGGTTTGTTATGCGACTTATACACTCCTGATTTCTCCCTATATTTCTTTCATATTCTTTTATGGACATAGCCAAAAAAAAAAAAAAAAGGGAACTGAACTATTAGAGAATCCCAGATTTGTGATTCTACTGCTGGCTTATTAAAGTAAGTGTGAATAAGTGTGAATAAATACATAAATAAAGACTGTAATCAGTAAATGATTTCTATGGAATGAATACTTATTTTATAAAGTATCCTGAGGGAATAAATTTGATATTCAAAAAAATAGGAGGAGGAAACTTTTATTTTTTTAAAAAAAAACTTCTGTATCAGATAATAGTTACATTTGCATATAATCCAGGTTAGGAAATCATGTATATTGCAACATTAATTTTATGTAAAAAAATGTGTCTAATGGCAAAAAGGAATTTTAAAATTAAAATTGAATTTAAAAAGAACGAAAAAAGAAATTAGCTAATGTTGAGGAACAGGCTTGTGTGCGTGCTCACATCCCCATACTCAATTTTGTTCTTCTAACACTGAGATGAACTCTGTAGTACCAGAGGTCATACACCTCTGTATATCAGTTGCAGAGGAGAATGAGGAGACTGGTCTTGTATTTAAATTCTGCTTGTGAGCTTCCCACAGACAACTGGTTGTGAACAAAAGGCTGAACGCAATAGGACTTTGGTGTGATTCATGTCAACAAGAAACAAAACTAAAGCAAAAGCAAGAGAGAGAGAGAAATAAATGTTGTGGCACCTTAAAGACTAACTGGTATATTTTAATGTGAGCTTTTGTGGATGAGGTCCACAAGTAATGCAACTGGTGCCTCATTAGTTAGTAGCAATTTGCTGCAGTGAGTTATGCTCATAAATAAATTTGCATCAGGATTCTGGCCATTATACATAATCGGTAGTCTGGATTGAATGGGACGTGTTTCTCTGTGTTTGTTTGTTTGTTTGTTTGTTCAGATTATCTTGTCATATCATTGGAACAGGAAATCAGAAGGAAAAGATAAAAGATAACTAGGGGTGTGGAAATGGCATCAAGTTGAGTTTGCTCCAAATTATTTCTCTTATAAATTACAACTGGTTCTGATTTGTAGTCCACCTGATTCTATTTGGAGCTGAATATTTCAAAGCATTTTGAAAAACATGAAAATGAGAGAAATTAAAAGCTCTGAGCTAGGATAGGGGTGAAGCTCTGTACCATCAACTACTGCTTGACCTCCAATGTGCAGACAAAGCTCCCACAAGTTTCCTCCCTCCCTTCCCTCCTCTATCTCCACCTGTACAATTTGCTCAAATTTATTGACTTTGCTCAACAAAAGTGTTTGTTTAAGGGGGAAGGAATAACCCGAGTTAATAGCTTTGCTGCCCCAGTCGACAAAGTATCTGATTGCTGCCTATGATTTGCCCCATCTGGAACACATGCAAGCACAGAAAAAAGAAAGAAAGAAAGAAAAAGGGAAAGTGCTGTATAAATAAAAGCCAGCAATATAAATAAAAAAAAATGTAGAATGCAAAATAGGTACAAGGAGACAATGTAGGTCCTATTCCTACTGCTACAGCGATTTGTCCCACTCAAATTCTAGACAATGGCACAACTTTCACACACGGCCACTTCATTAATTGGTTTCAGATCTACAGATACCTAAAAGCAAAGAAGAAGAAAAATCCCCAATGCATATTCACCCTACTTCCTGAAAATTAAAGCACTACAAATACTCATCTCTGTTTATTTTGTCTAATATGTTTCCCTGATTGACTGTGTTCTTCTTTGGTGCTTGAGCTGTCAATCTCTTTCTGCTTTGGGCTTCCTGGTTCTTCTGTTACTGCATTACTTTTATTTTCCCAGTGAGTGCTTTACCAACACACTAAGCTAAAATAAAAATCAGGGGTTTTTTTTACCTGCAAAGCACTGAAACAATATTTGGTGCTTCAGAAAGGCATATTTCCAGTGGATATGGGGATCCTGCTGTACACATGCATGCTTCCAGTAGTATAACTAACCAACTTTTAAACAAGTGGGGGAGGTAAAACCTGACCATCTGCTGTGCTGACAGAAGTCTCTCAGTTGGCACTGCACCTTTTGTAAAAAGGGGAGAGGGGCATACTGCTCTCTGGTGACCTCAGTTGGAGACCCTTCCCAACACTTCAGCAACTGGGATTTATGGTACAGTCTTGGTCTTTACTGGGTGGTATAGCTGAAAACATTCTCAGGACATAGATGTAGTGGTAAATCAAAAATAATTTCTCTTTGGTTCATACTGTCTACGAAAACAAAATCAAGGAAATAAAATAAGAGGACTGACCAACATGATAAAAGGCAGAACAAAATTCCACCTCAAGGGTGGAGCAGGGGATGTCGGAGAATATAGTTAGTAATGACAAGGAATATATCCATTTTATAAGGAAAATATATACGCAGCTGGAAAGCCAAGAGCTTTTATTGACTTCTTTGAACTGTAAAACCTGGCTGAGTTAGGTTTCTGGCTGCAGAGCCAGAGGTCTGGAGTTCAATCCCGCCCCCCACCCCCGCATCCCAGAAAAGCCAACCAATGTGACCTTGTGCAATCCACATAGTCCCAGGCAACCCCCAGAAAAAGAGAATAGTAAATCACTTCTGAATACACTCTACCTAGAAAGCCCTGGGAAAAAATTGCTATAAGTCAGAATTGACTTGATAGCATACAGTTATTACTACTGAACTGTAGAGAAGCAAAAAAAAAAACAAAAACAAAAACAAAAAAAACGCACCAAGTAGTACTGTGGTGAATATATTCTAGTTAATTTGGAATTTTCTTTTACACTATAAACTGAAATCAGATAGTAATATGCAACATTGAATCAGTGGGAATTTTGAGAGTCAATGCCTCCTTAAGTTCCATTGACTCACAAAATCTGCACTGCTTCAGTGGGTCTACTATATTTGCAGCGTAGGGCTTGACTACATGGCTTGGCTGGAGTGGGTTGGTGTGGGCTAAACAGGGTTGCTAGGATGTCTGGTATGCCATTTGGTGCAATCCTCACATACAAATGGCATGCAGACAGCAAGTGACTCGATTTGGTCCACATAAGCTAGCTGTCAATTTGCCAATATTGTGAAGTGGTTGAAGAAGAGAGAACCTGCCCACAACCAGACCTTTAAGAGAAAAGGAAACAAAATTCCCCCCTGTTGCCCTTCCTGTTTCCTCCTGTTTCTGGGAGGAAGTTTTCCTTTTGTCTTTTTTTTTTTAAGTGATGTAGTGCATCTGATTGCCTTAGTAAACTTGATCCCCCCCCCCCTTCCTTGGCTTCTCCATGGAGCCGAGGAAGTGTTTAATTTGCAAATATCCTAAAGTGGCTCTTCAAGATATAGCAAACTGACAACGGAAGGCTTGCTTTTGATTTGTTTCCAGTGATTGCACACACTGTAAACAAATGAAAACATAGTGATCCTACCTGTACCAAAAAAGTAGAAGTCTTGGACAGGGGCCAGAAAGGCGCAGATAGGACTGCTCTGGGGGCAGGCTGGTTCACTCCATCAATATATATTGCCTGATCATTGGCTTTAGGAGTGAACCAACCAGTTCCCATAGCAGACCAATTTGCGGGCTAAATGTATGTGTTGTCTCTCTCTTAATACTGGATTTCAACCACAGATTATTTGTTATTAGAGCTTGTTGTGGCCATCATTTTGGAAGATATTGTACAAAGGATTAGGTGCAATTTGAGATATATCCGACAATGTCTGTCTTGGAATATATTTTAAAAAACTAAGGTAATAAATAAAGAATTACTTTAATTAATGGTAGCAGCTTACATTTGCATCTCAGTCATCCATGTATATATTTTTAAGCAATCAGGAACGTCTAAAATGCAACCTTGTCTCATATATTTGCACATTAGTGAGGATCGTGATGCATTTTAAATAAAGAAAATGTGCAGAAAACCAGGCATACATTTTTTAAAAATGTGAATAGCTACAAATGAATGCAACTGCAAAACAAACATAGAAGCATGCTTTAGTCAATGGAAAAATGTGTAAAAATGCATACCTTAGGGGAAAAAACATACAAGAGATGAGAGATGCATGTATAAACAAATTTGAGACAGGCTTGGTTATTCCAGACATTAGTTCTACTGTTCTTCTGGAAGTACAAGCTACGCTATCTTGTCTTTCAGTACCCATAAGTCAAAGTAAGAATTGGATAAACACACAATAATTGCAGTCAAACCAAATTCCTAGTTAGCTCGAAATACAGTGCATTCAATCTTTATGGGCAATCATATGTAAAGCTATATGCATCTCAGAAAGTATTTGAACAAATTTAAGCAATCTGTTTCTATTGAAACGGAATCGTTTTTGTTATGTATAACTCAGCACATGCAAAATATGAATAAATGCTCTTTAGCTTTTGAGCTCTATTTGGATAATGTAAGATTTGTCTGGGAAATGCAGGTGTCTTTTAATCCCACAGTCAAAGGGCCTGTCCAGACTGGCTGTTTTGGCGTGGGCTGGATTGGGCAACAAAAAGTCTGTTGAGGCTGGGGGGGGGGGGAGTAATGTGCCATGTGGTGCATTCCTTGCGTCCAAACAGCAAATGATTCTTTATAGTTTGCTCTGCTGTCAATTAAACACTTCTTCGATAGTCTGCAGAGGATCAGGGCAAGTGACATTATTTTTTTTTAAATTCTTTGTTTTTGTCTTTGGCTATGTGCAATTTCTCAGTCAGTAATACACAAGCAGGCAAAGATTTTTTTAAGAAAAAAAATTAAAGTGATTCATTGCATCAGTGATGGTCTGGCAGATGTAATAATAATAATAGTTCTACTTCTCCTAAGCCTCTGCAGACAATCAGAGAAAGGGTTCAATTTCCAATATCCTGACGTGGCTTGTATGCGACCTCAGAATACTGTAAATTGACACGAAGGAGCTGCAAGGATCTAGTTTAGGTTGTTCTAAGTGACCACATTCACTGGGAATGATCTAAACTGGAGCCCTCCAATCTGTACCAAAATAGTAGAACCCCCCTGGCAGGGATTCAAAAAGGTGCAGGTTGGTCCAAGTCGAGTGACATCCACATGTGGACACCAGAAAAAAGAGCAGACCAACCCAACCATTAGTACACCAAACAGTGGGACAAATACCCATGTGTACAGCCTCAGAGAGAGAGAGAGAGAGAGAGAGATGACCAGATTGGACCTTTCTTGTATGAAGCTGGTTCACAGTTGGTGTCTATGGGCACTGTATTCTCAAAGGAGTCCATGTGAACAAATAAAAGAACCAGCAAAGAAAAAAACAGGGAGGATGCAGACTGTAGAATGTCCTCCTAAGTTTGACACTAGTTGCCAAAATCCCTTTTCTTTTTGCTTTCTTGTTTGTTTTCTTAAAAAAAGCAACAACCCCATTTTAAATGGGATGGAGAGAAGACTGTAAAGAAATCATTGGCCAAGGCCAGAGGCACTTGCTATCTTCAGATCATAAAATATTTCACAGCAGCACTACATCTGGGGTCAGTGGCATTTTAGGTTAAATACCAGGATTTATATTCTGATGATGGACTGAGAGACATTGAGGCCTAGGTAAAGGTAAAGGTTCCCCTTAACAAATGTCCAGTCGTGTCCGACTCTAGGAGGCGGTGCTCATCCTCGTTTCCAAGCCTTAGAGCCAGCGTTTGTCCGTAGACAGTTTCCGTGGTCACGTGGCCAGTGCGACTAGACACGGAATGCTGTTACCTTCCCACCATGGTGGTACCTATTTATCTACTCGCATTTTTACATGCTTTTGAACTGCTAGGTTGGCAGGAGCTGGGACAAGTGACGGGAGCTCACTCCATCGTGTGGATTCGAACTGCTGATCTTTCGACCTTGCAGCCCAGAGGCTTTGCGGTTTAACCCGCAGCGCCACCATGTCCCACTTTTTTTTACCTAGGCTTAAATCCAGTAGCTTCCTGTTAAGAAAGAAAGTTCTCAGCTAGCAGTGGGGCAAAAACAGGACGCTTGGGCAGAGCTAGGCCTAGCCAGACTTCAGTTCTGTAAGGTGTCTGCCTGTCATGTAGAACAGAGTGGAGAATTATTGGATTTGTAGTCCAAAACAATCTGAAAACTCATCCTTTGTACATACCATAATAAATAATTAATCATGATAACTAATAACTGGAAAGTGGTGAAAAGATATCCTTATGGCAGACCTCGTACGACATGTTACATGGATTAATTTTTGTAATCGCAAACTATACTGTCATACCATAGTGGTGAAATATTACAAAATGTCAAACAATAAACAATGTACCATTGTCACAAATCTAACATGCAAGCCCAGTGAGAATGATCACAAGTGTGAAATAATGTACACACTTATGTACGAACACAAAGTCAGTAAGATATAGTCGTATGCTACACAAAAGATGAACATGTATAGTATATATAGTGACAAATGTAATTTCTGGTGTTCCTGAAAGCCTATGTTTTAGTGTGCATCCCTTGTCTTAGGTGGGGTAACATGGGGGAAATGTGTCCCTCTCCCCATTGTAGGTCGAAGCCATTGGTCCCTGATATCAGCCAATCTTAGAACTTCACATCTTAATCTAGGCCTACTAAATGATCACTGACAAATATACCCAAAATAACTTATAATTGTATACATCAATAACTTCCAGAGTGAAACATAGTTCGTATCTAAATGCAATACTATTTTCTTTGCACAGACTCCAGAAGAGCTAGAAGAAGTTTCTGATCTAGAAGATGACCATGATGCACGCAGCCGCACCAGTATTCAAACTGAAGGGAAGACTGATAGGGTATGTATCAAACTATTTTTATCTAAAACTAGTTCAAGCAAAGGCCAAAATTACTATTCCTTTAAAGCAGGGCTGGACAAGTTTCCCTCTAAGGTGCGCTCGACTCTGCCTCCCTCCATACAGCCTTCTCCCTCCTCTGAGTAGTGATTGTTTTCAGCCCCTTTGGTTCCAGTAACGGGGAGGGGGCAGAGTCATGCGTGCACGCAGGGGCGAAGTTACATGCACGAGAGGCAGAGCCCCACCCAGCAAGGCTGAAAATTAGAGGGTATGTTGGGGGTGGACACTTTCAGATACCCTGAAGCCAATTTTCCACTCCCCAGACTCACCATTGGCTGTACAATTCTCCTTCTACCCAAATAAAAAATCCAGTTCTAATCATACACATCTTTCTTTCCCTCCCTCCTCCAAAATACAGTGGTGCCTCGCAAGACGAATGCCTCGTAGGACAAAAAACTCACAAGACGAAAGGGTCTTGAGAGATTTTTGGTGCCTCGCAAGACGGGCCCTCTTGCGATATTTGCGATACCCAGTGCCGATCAGCTGCCCCCCCTCTCCCCGCCTCTCAGCTGATCTGCGCTGGGTCTAACAGGCTTCCCGAGGCTTGCCTAGCAGGGAAAAAGCCTCTTAGACCCAGCGCCGATCAGCTGAGAGGCGGGGAGAGGGGGGGCAGGAGCGGAGACGACCACAAAATGGCTGCCGGCTCCCTGCTGGTTGCTGACTCTCCGCTGTTTGGCACTCTTTTTCCGGCTGTTCTGGGGCTACAAAGGCACTATGAGGAGCTGGGCTCAGTCTACTCTACCTGGTAAGTGACTTTTTGGTGACTTTTTTTGGTTTCTGACTTTTTTTCCCCCATAGGAACGCATTAATTAAATTTCAATGCATTCCTATGGGAAAACGCGCTTCGCAAGACGAAATTTTCGCTAGACGGCATTAACCGTGGATTATCTACAGAAAAAGATATTGTCTTTTTAATGATGTAAGCTGCCTTTAGTTCTTTTTAAGGAGAAAGGTGGGATACAAACATTTTAAATAAATAATAAATAATGCTTACACTTCCATGTGGACTACTTCCATTAAGGTAGCACCAGTTTTAGTTTCCAACAACATTGAAACCTATCTAAATTTACACATGCCTCAAGAAACTGTAGTATGCTTTTTTTTTTAAATGTGCCATCAAGTTGATTCCTGACTTGTCAGGATTTGCTAGGAATGGAGTACTCAGGAAGTGTACTTACTTTTGATTCAAAAATTATAAATCAGAAACCCTAGAAGGACATGAAAATAGCTATTAACTGGTGTAAAAAATGCCTGTGAAATTGTACACACCGTAGTTTTGTTCCTAGTTATTCTGGAGTTTTCATCTTTGCTTTTTTTTTAATTTGCTGATTTGCTTCTCCACCTAACTGCACCTGGTTTGCCCTCCTTCCCTTGCTTCACTCACCCACCATTTGCCCATATTGCGCTTTTATTATCACACCATTATCAAACAATCTCATGTCTACCTGTCTCCTTACTTCAACTGCTTCTCAGAATTCTCCTTTTAATTATTTAAAATAAAGATTTTCCATTTGAAGTACAGTAGTTGACTAGTGTGTCACTTCCCTTTCCAGCCACATGATCACTATTGCCAACCACTTTTTCTAAATAATCACCGGGAGCTAATTCTGCCTGGGTGGTGGTATGATATGGGGTTTATCCATTTTGCCTTTGCTATCATGTAAGGCTGTGAACATCACAGCTTTTCTTGTGCTTCCCTTCTTCTTTTGAGAACAGAGGCCTATTGACCTCCCAAGATCTTTGGAAAATCAGATATTTTTGATACTAGCTCTCTGAAAAACATGGGAAAGGCCCTGTCCAGGATCTCTGAAAAACATGGGAAAGGCCCTGTCCAGGAAGATTCTCTTTGCTAGAATTTCTTTTCCTTCTTGCAGGCTGAGAAGGAGGCATTGGGAGTATTTTTGAAAGCTGCCAAACTCATCTTTGACATCTCACTGCTCCCTTAAAATTTTTGAAAAATAATTCTTTTTGATACTAACTCTTGGAAAAACATGGAGCAAACCCTGTCCCCAAAGACAAGAGATCTCCTGAGAAATCATCACATTCCGGTCATCAGTTATAATGTATAATTACAAAGCATTTATTCATGTTGCACAAATGGGAAATGAAAATGGGATGTTGTGATTTTTCGAAACATCAGCCCTTCTCTTAGTCTACTCCACCCATCCAGCGCAAATAGTGTATTGTTTTTAAGAAAGCAAAAAGCAGCAGCAGCTGGTATCCCGATGTTGTTACATGACATCACACGAAATGGAGAAGGGAGGGCTGGAGGGATGTCCAGTGGAGATACAACCACAAATGTCATCTCAGGAAACAATCCACAAGCTATGCAGAACAGCATGGGCCAATGAGCATATGGGATCTACATCAGCAGATTGTATGCTGATGCAACAAAAGACATACCACTGATTTGCAGTGGTGTGATAAATCCATAAAGCAGTGGTTCCCAGCCTTGGGTTCCCAGATGTTCTAGGACTAAAACTCCCAGAGGCCTTTACCACTAGCTGTGCTGGCCAGGATTTCTGGGAGTTGTAGTCCAAGAACACCTGGAGACCCAAAGTTGGGAACCACTGCCATGAAGTAAGGCAATTATCCTACCTGCTGACACTGCTGACACTAGTTTGAGCCTTGTGTCGTGGGCAAGCAGGAAAAGGGCTAGTGTCAGGGACGCAAAGAAGTGCTAAGTGTTGATAGGCCCTATAGTTTGGCCATTAGGAAAATAATATCAAAGGGGTAGAATCCTGTTTGTCTTTTCCATACTTTCAAGACCTGTTGCTTAAGAGGTCAGATACTTTACTAGCTTGCACAAACTTGGTAACTGTCCACCTGCTCACTTAACAGACCATTGAATGAACAGAGGAAACAAACAGGAAGCTGGTCAAGATATTTTATTGGTGAATAGGATTGTCGGACACCCAGAAAAGTATCTAGTGGTTCAGATCCTTTCAGAACAATCTGAAAGTTTGTTTTGTCTGGAGTGAATACAAAATCTGGGTCTAGAAGACATACAGAATCAAAATCTGACGAAATCGAATAAAACCCATATTACCTAGCATTCACCTATCCTTCAATACTCTATTAAAATATACAAAGGACATTGTCAGAAAAAGAAAACAGGCAAATCTGCTGTTGGAATAATAGAAATGATTACAGTGGTTTCTGTGGAATGTTCTGCATAAAAGCTTCACTTTCTATTTTGCTCTAATTGGCTTATCATGTTTCTGTTCAGAATTGAGCTATAGGGATGCAGATGGAATGAGATACTCAGGATGAAGTGGCATATCGGTCCTCATCTCACCTTGAAGTGCCTTTTGCAATCAGGACAATTCAGCTATGCAGATCTATAAATTATCTGCATTCCCTCTAAACATGAGAGAAAGGAAGTAGGAGGAGATTCTGGTGGAATGAGTTGTGTTTTAATTCAAATCATCCAAGATTTTTTTTTATTTCTTCGAGCAGAAAATTAAGTCGGAAAAAAATGTAGTACTAGCAAAGAAAGCTACATTTTATCAATTGCAAACCTGTGTGTCTCTTGGACTTGTGTGTCATTTTTTTAATTGGAACCAAAACACACACTATTTTGGAGATTCAAACAAACAAACAAACACCCTACTGTGGCCAGGGCCCTGTTGCTAATTTATGCTTACAAAAGGGAAGTCACGTAAGTCTCCATGGCAAATTGCCACTCGTTGATGAGGTGCTGGTAGTGTTCCTGGGCACACACTCACTTGCGCGATGGGTTACGCACTCAGGAACAGAAGCAGCACTTCGTTAAAGAGTGGCAATTTGTTGTCAATTTGTTGTATTTATTCAAGTGTAAATCAGTAATGGGATTCAAACTAGTGTGCTGATTTTGTAAGCAATGTGGAGCGGCTTCCCACAACTCAATGAAAATGCTTTTGAGACATAATGCTTACAAACTTAATGCCTATGAGCAAAGAATGTATCTTCATTAACACACAAGGGGTAAACAGGCTTGTTTCTTTGTAGGGAGAATACCTAAATGCAACCATCATAGAACAAAATCAAATAAACTGAAATAATGTTTTTGTTTGTTTGTTTCAAATGTTGTAGATGTTTTGTTACCTCAAGTCACATTCCGATATATCTTAGGGAAAATAAAATGTCTGCTAAACAACCCATATTTATCAGAAGGGAAGAAGAGCACTTAATCCTCCTCACTTGTGTCTTGAGGCATTTTTATTCCTGTGTAACATTTTAAACTCAATGCATTAACAATGACTGGGAGAAAAAGCATACCTATGGCAAAAATCAATAGATCTCTTGGGACGTTGTTGTTGTTCCAGGACCTTTTTTGGTCTTCAGAAAGAAAACTGTGTGGATACTCAGATCTGCCTCCCTACATCAGGTTTACACCCTCATGCAACTAAACATATCCCACAACTAAGGATGTAATTGCTTTTCTGGAAGTATATCTTGTATAGAGAAGCAAAATTGTTATTTATGAGTGGCTGAAATTTAAAGATAGTGTTTACTCTCAGGAAGAGAGACAGTGTTGTGTAGTGGACTGAGTGCCAGACTAGGACTTAAGAGACCTGGAGTCACATCCGGAGGATGACCATCCTAATAGGGTTTTAAGATATATGAGATATTTAAGGAGTGGCATCCCCCAGTGATTCTGGCCGAGTGGGGATTCGAACCCAGGTCTCCTATCGTGAAGACACAATGGAAATGATTCCCCAAATTCTCTGTCGTGTTTGCAGATGATGAAATTGTGGAGGAAATTTAGCCAAATATTTTCTGGATGGTGGATCCTTGTGGGTGAGAGCTAGAAAAGAACTCATTTCAAAATGAATTACTTCTGGAACAAATTACTTTCTGCAATAATGAGACGGAACAGCATTACTTTTTTGCCTGTAACTGGCTGTAAACTACAGCTTTTTTAATTGAACTAGAATGAGTGCCTGCTTTACTGATTACTGATTGATGAACAGTGCTGGCTGGGGCAGCAAATGTCTGCTGGCCTAGGTGCTCCCCCACTTCTTCTTTTTCACTGATGTTGCAGAGAAAAAATCTCCTGGAGCAGCCACTCATTCCCTTATTCAACCAGGAGAAGAGCAGTTAAGGAACGTGAGAAGGTTCATAAGGACAACAGGAGCTGCAGGCTGCTGGACATGGCCAGGATAAATTGATTAAACAGAGATGTCTTCTGAAAAGTCAAGTTCAGAATTCATGAGTTGCCTTGATGTGTCTGGTTCGTTCTGGAGTAAGCACACAGATTCCTGAATCAGCTGCAGTATTTCTGTGGGGGCGTGGGGGGAGATTTAAATCTTCCTTCTATCTAGGTATCTGCAAAGCAAAAACATTAATATTTATTATTTGGGGAGGTGTTCTTTCAAGGGGTACCCCTTTCACTTTTGTGTTTTTCGTGCATTGTTCTATACATTTAACATGAAAAGGACAGCCTCTTTTGAGTCATATCGTTTTGTTTTTCCCCATCTGACATTCATCCAAAAGCCCTAAACAAACACAACAACCCGTACAGAAATTATTCAGACACAATTGGTATGGTGTAGTGGTTAGATACAACAACTCAGGTATCCTTACAACCACTCTCTAAGGTAGGATCAGTGTTATCTGCATACATAAATGGAGGTATGAGGATAAAGGACTCGCTTTTGCCAGGATTTTATCTAGTGAGTTCATGACACAAAGATTTGAACTGTAGATTTTTGATATCTTTAAAAACCCATTGAACAATGTACTGTAATTCCTTTCTGACACAAAAAGAACAGCTGCATCTACCCCTAAAGCTGCATCTGTGGCAACTTTATAGAAGATAAGGTAGTCAGCCATAACCTGCATGCCATGGTTGGACTCTGTACACAGAAACCTAGGGATGGTCACTGAGTTACACTCATTGAGATGAACCCACCTCATGCCCAGGTACAATTTCCCCTGTCTGGGAATGAAATAAAGTTGGATAAGCTGAAAAGATGTCAGAATGGCCAGTAGCATTTTGCATCAGGCTTTGGTGGCCACTCAGAGCAGCTGCCTTGTTCTGCAGCAGGCTTGTACACGGTCTCTTCTGTGTGGCAAAATTGTATTCAGAGGAACAAACCCTTCCCCAGACCTCCACCCTGCTGTTTGGTAGGAACAGCATGTTAGCAAACCCCATGCAGACTCTGCACACAATGAATGCAGATTGTGGGGTATCAAGGTACATATACGATTAAAAGAATAGCGTGAAAACAAAAATTGCTTAATTCCCCAGGGTTTAACTCTGTTTGAATTTTGCCAGCTCTTAAAACATACTGTGTGAAATGATTATGCTCTACAAGAATAACTAAACAAAACACTTGGCCGAGAAGCTCCCACAGCTGCCCATTTGGGTTTGAATTAAGCTTAAAAATTACTGCTCATGAAAGTTAAGACAAACAAGGCTTTCCTCAAAATGCTTTCCATACAGAAGGCTGCATCTCTGTTCTCTGTGAACAGAGGTTGTGCCCTCGCAGAAATTACTCTATAAACATTCTGTAATGACTTTCTTTGTGGGATTTATTTACTTCATGTGAGATGTTATTCATATAGGACAATCAAATCTACCTTGTCCCAATGACACAGACAAAGCAATTGCCTTTTTAATAATAGTTTCTAACTGGGAGGACCATTTTTTAAAATTTCTTGCATTCATAGAGGCTGTTCTGTTTTCCACACTGTGTTCTGCAAGAGATGAGCGTTTTTAATGTCACAAACTGAAATGCCCAGGAATTGTAATGGTTCACATTTGCACCATATTAGCCCATTAGAGTAAGGGTCTCTCACCCACGGAAGACATGCAGTTAGATAGCATAGAACAGCATGCAAATACATTCATTTACAAAATCAGCAAAGGAGAGAGAGGTGACATAATAGTATACAGTCTCTCAGTTTCTTACAACTTGAAAACAGCAATCTTTCTTTGAGAAGTGAAAATGTGGCCATACATGCTGATGTATCATCAGGGACCCAATGAAAATGTTACACAGACTTGATCTGGTCCCCAGGCTGCCAGTTACTTATCCCTGGTGTACTGGCCTACTGACATTGTTATGGCTTCAGACTTAGTTTTAGGGCCAGCGATGAAAGTTGTACCTGGGGGGAAATACCAGCAACCTTGCTGGTATTTCTCTCTCTCTATCTCCAACTTAGTGTGTGGTGCTCACTGCTCCAGAATCATCCAGTGTTCTTTCTTAGGGGTTTATTGAACAAAACAAATTTATTCAGAGAGTGAGCAAAATTGTCTTATTTATCTCGGAAGCAGTTCTCTCAGTTTCCAGTTCTACATGAATGCCCTTTCTAGCTCTTTGCTGCCTGCCCTTCCCTGTCAGTTCTCTTATAGGAGGGGTGAGAAGGTTTGGTGGTTCAGGAGCCAATATTTTTCTCGGGGGCCCCGCAGACCACCTTAAAGGTGGAAACAAGGAAACTGTATGTGGCTGGAGCTACATCTCTGGTTTTCAGAGAAAACATGGGGGTGGCATTTCGACCGATGTAAAATGTGAAGTATTGGCAGCTCTTTTCTTTTTTGGATATCCTTTACTTTTTTGACAGTGCTGTGGGAATCTGATGGAGCTGTCAGTCAGAAAAACAGCATAGCAGGCACACATAACCCAACTTTGCCTATTTCTGCCTCTCAGAGGCATCTGGAGACTGTAGTACCACAGAAATATTTGTAAAGGGCAGATATAGCCCACTTCTCTGTCAGGAGCAGGAGAAAAAACGCCAGTACCGCTGGCATTGATATCACCCATCAACCCATTCCATTGCTGATGTCACTCTTGCTACTGCCAAATGACAGAATCAGCCATAGCTCAGGTACCCCAGTGTATGTCTCTGAAGAAGAAGCTCTCAGAACCAGACATTTGGGAACTATATAGCTCAGTTCACAGCTTTCCAGAGCTGTGACAGGACTTCTAAGGGTAAGAGGAGCAGCAGATTCACCAATCCTGGTGCTCTACCACCTGAGGCGCCACTTCCCTGTAACTAACTGGAGGGCCAGCCTCTAAAGTAGATCATGCTGCACCCATTATTATTGTTGCCAAATTCTGTCATGGTGCTCCATACATGGCTAGAGGGGGGCAGAACCTTGTGATATTAGAATAACAATGACTGGCAAATGTAAAAGTGGATTGCAGGGGATAATGAGCAGTGAGCATGGTGCCTTGCTTTGAGAGTCTGGTGGTTAGACAGTGATATGATGATAGCTAGAAGCAAGTGCAGACAGCAATGGAAGTCTTTCCAGAAATAAAAATATCCAAACATTTATAGTATAGTAAGGAACTGAAATTTTAAAAATGTGAAAAATTAGAAGACATACAACTGTAAATATTCACTTGATTAATCCTCACATGGTAAGTGAGACAAAGTCCTGTCAATGTGAGTGGTCATAAGACAGTAGGATGTGTGTTTGTGTGTATCTTTCAGAGAAAACTGATGGATTTTCATGCATATTTTTGCACATTTTTGTAAAGTAAGCAATATTGAAAAATATTACCTTGTAATTGTTGAAAAGCTTAACCATTTTTTTTAATTTCCTGCATTCATAGAGGCTGTTCTGTTTTCCACACTGCTTACTTTGCACGTTTTTGTAAAGTAAGCAGTATTGAAAAATATTACCTTGTAATGGTTGAAAAGTTCAGTGAGTTTGGTACCTGGCTGTGGAACTATAGGTGCGAGTTCAGTTCCCCACTGTGCCTCCCAGGAAAACCACCACCCTGTGTGGCCTTGGGCAAGCTGCGCAGTCCCAGTGTGCCCCCAGAAGAAGGGAACGGTAAACTGTTTCTGAGTACTTTATACCTAGAAAACTCTGGAAAAGGTCGCCATAAATCAGAATTGACTTGGTGACATGTAGTTAGAGAGTCTGAGTGGATGCCTCCTGGAGGAGGTGGAGCTGAGAACCACTAAACACCTGTTTGTCTAAAGGATGAACCAGCACAAACTGCTGAACTGGTGGTTCGTGCCCATCTCTAGATGTAATTATTATTTATCGGTAAAAGTAGTAGTGCTGGATAGGCTGTTTGCCTTTGTGACAAATCAGCCTCTCCTGTTGTGCTTGCTGTACATGTGCAAAGCTTCACAAAGGGACAAGATGCTAGTTTTGTGCAAAAAACTGGTTTTACACGAAGTATGTTTTTGTGCACATTGCATATGCTACAATCCAATCTGAAAATAAACCTTTGCAATTGGCCTTGTACTGGAGATGAGGTCTCTTAAGAGACTTGGTGTATTCTCAAGATACTGGGATGGCCAGTCCTGACTAAACAATGGCGGGATCTTTCCCCCTCTATAATAAAAAGGCACATTATGCTGTTTTGTTTTGTTTTAAATTCTC
Source organism: Intellagama lesueurii (assembly GCA_037013535.1). Classification (NCBI taxonomy): domain Eukaryota; kingdom Metazoa; phylum Chordata; class Lepidosauria; order Squamata; family Agamidae; genus Intellagama; species Intellagama lesueurii. Next base: position 173,138,519 of record JBAJHW010000003.1, on the reverse strand, counting down.
AGCTTTCTGAATTCATAAGTTTTTGTTTGCCACACAGTTTTTTGCTTTGGAGATACGGCAAGGAACGGTATTACCTAGTCAGATGCCCTGATATTTAGTGGAGAAGAGTATTTTTATCCTGTACTTGACCTTGTTGCAACACACAGCCGAGCAGGCTGTCCAGATGCATGAAGAACAGAACTGAGATATTTAATCTCAATAGAAAAGCAGAAGAGTGGGTGAGGATACAGAAAGCAGTGCTAAATGCAGCACTCCTTGACCCTGTTCCATGTTTTCTGTTTTGTCAGTGTAAGAAACAGCCAGGTCTTAAGACTTAAAAACCTGGAAAAAAAATACAGTGGAATTTAAAGGCAAGCCCTTTGCTTGTGTAACTTCTAGGGAAGCAATTGTTCTTTAAAAGGCACATGGCATGATATCACAGAGCTACTGCTTGCCCTTCAACCTCTCTGTTGTGTATCTTTTCTCTTATGAAAATCCAGTTTTATGTGCATTGTAGTCTCAAAACAGTCCATCTGTCCTTGGATTTCACAGCTGGTTCTTTGACTCCACTTGCCCTTTCACTGGAATCATGGTTTCTTTCATAAAGAGCTAGTCTGCCTCTTTGGAGACACTTGAGGGCGGGTTTGTTTTGCTGACTCCTGTATGAGGCCATGGAACAAAAACATCCAAGGGTGCAGCCACAAAATCTGCTCCTTCTGAACCAGTGCAGCTCACGATTTAAAATGACATTAATACAGCCGTGGAAGGAGACTGCATTTTAAGAAGCCTGAAAATGTACACTAGAGTCGCCATACAGACCATGTTGATCCAAGAAAAGGGAATACGATACAATAGATGATGTGGATTCTGCAAATGGAAATGTTGTAGTGAAAGTAAAGAAAATAAGCATTCATATTTTATCTTATTTCTTTTTGATTTATTTCTTAATTTATTTTGGCTGGTATCTTGTGCAGCTCTGCTGGTGTTACAGGAGTTATGTCACTGGTGGCAGCCAATTAATGCTAATTAAAGTGTCTTTGCTTTTATTTTGGGTTGTGTGTGACTTACCCGCAATGAGTCAAAGTCACATGCAACCTGAAATTGATCAGATACTCTTTAATTAGTGCTGCTGCTGGTGGTGTTAACAGCATTGTGGCTTGTATTTCACAGTGTCTGGAATCCTGTTGGTGTTTGCATAAATTTTGTGTAAATTCTGGTGGCTAACTGCACCTAATTGACAAGGAGCTGGTGTACAGCTGGGCACATGATGAGGCATATAACCTGGCACCTCATCAGTTAGGTGCAGAAAATTATGTAGTTCTGGACTGAACAACAATAGGATTCTGGACATTTTATTTTATTTTATTTATTTCCTTTCCTTTTTCTCTTTCCTTTCCTTTTCCCCTTCCCCCTTTCCTTTTCTCTCCTCTCTCTTTTTTGCAACATTTTTTCCTCTTTTTTTATTGCTTTGGCTGATACCTCTTAGTCATGCTAAATATATAAAATAAGTTGTGTAGTAGCATGAACAAAATCTTATATAAGAAGGAGATAAGAAAATTCAAATGGAAGATTATCTCATAGAACATGACACATTCTTCTTCATGCAGTACAACTCAGATTTTTGCTACCAACTGAGGAGGCACAGCCATGCAGCTAACAAGCCAGTCCATTCCTCTCAACGGAACAGCAGGGTTTTAGACCCAAAAAACTGGGGGAAAGACAGAGTTGTATTGGCATCATACTGGGGATTCTTGTATAAGGGCTTGCACAAGTCCTGCTTCAATACAGCATCAAAACCTACTATGGATTGCACTCTAACAGAAGAAACATGGTGTAAACTGCAGCATATAAACTTTAAATGGTTCGTAAAACAGACATGAAAAGAGCTCTTGAAAGCTCTTGCACAAAAGCTTGCTTAAATGTAAGCCATTTTCTAAATTGAGGTTGCTGATGTTCTCATACAACACATGACTGCTAAGCAATGATGACCTTTCTGTTATGAGAAGTTTTCCAGCATGGGAAGGCACCACTGTATTCCAAGTGAAATGCTGGTCTTAGCTTCCTAGCTGAACTGGGGTGGGTTCAATTTCCACTTATATTAATGTATCAATAGAAAACCTTTCCCAGATCATAATTAAATTAAATAAACAAAAACAATTATTCACAAATAAAGCAAAACAAAGCATAATATATTTATTCAAATTAGGGATGTAAATTGTGGCCTGTTTCACCATAGCATTCTAAGTGAGAAAATACCTTGATCTGAGATTGCAAAACATTTTTTTTCGATCTCAGAAGAAATTAACACATTTGTGAGGCCAGTTTCTGCACACTCCTGTAAAGGCACAACATATGAAAAATGACAGCTGTCTTTCCTCAGTGTGGCATGGCAGTGAACAAAACTCTCTTGGCGTAAATTGGCATAACCTGGCTTAGGCATTGGCAGCATTTAATTTAACGTCATTAAAAGCTTCCTAGCCCCCGAGGTTCTGAGAATCCCTGGGGCTCCCTTTTATCCTGGGGAAGCCTTTGGGAGTCTTGAGATGGGAGGGGGAGAGAGTCTTTAATAGTGAAAAATAAGCACCAGTGGTCTTGATCCTGGCAGTTGCAATTCAGCATTGATTTTTCTTTTTACTATTGAAGGCTGCCATCCATCCTGAGGCTTACAAAGGGTTCCCCAGAATTGAAAAGGAAGGGGATGGGAAGGGTTTACTTATAAGCTATGCAATAGAATCCAGCTCATTATGTCAAGGACTCTCCATGTTTGCAAGAGTTCTTGCCTCCACAGTATGAGCAGAAAACAGCAAGCATTTTTGTCTAGTATCATTTCCTTTTGTGAAGTTAAGTATATACAGACATCAAGCAAATTAAAAAAAAAACAGGCTGACAAAGATGCAAACAAACCATCCAGTGCTTCTACTTTTTAATAGCCTGTTTGACAAGGTATCTATTAAATTTTGTGAGTTTGTGAAAATACACAGAAATTGATCTGACAAAAGCACAAGCTGTCTTCAAGAAAAAACAAATCTTGCTGTCTTGCAGACAAGGGGGGAAAATGCAATTTCTTATTTGAGGAAAAATAAGTGAGGATTTACAACCTTAGCCAGGAGTCAGTTGAACTTCATTATGATAATTTGTTTCCTTGCAGTTTTTAATGGGGGATGTTCCAGCTGTTGGCTGGCATATTACAAAGACATTAGCCCTATTTAGGTGTCAAAGCTTGATAGCAGGAGTACCTGTAAGTGTGGTGGGGATTTGGGTGTGCACTTGCAGTACTCCTGTGATAGCAAACCCTTAGTGTTAAGGTCAGCGCCCTGATAAGGCAGGAAGGGAACACTTGAGATCTGGATTATGAGCCTGCTCTGATCCCATCACAGTTACAGCCCTCCACACTTTCAGGCTATGATGCTTGTGTAGGGCTGTTCTTACACGCAGTTTTCAATAAATTAAAACAGCTATAAGGTGAATTACTTCACCTGATGCCCTTGCTGTATTGTGCAACATGTAGATTTATTTTGTTATTGCTGCTGTTATGTGCTACGAAGTTGGTTCTGACTTCTGGGGATCCAAGTAAGGGGTTTTAAGGTATTCGAGATATCTCAGGAGTGGTTTTACCATCGCCACTCCTCCTCCAGGGTTTCCATAGATGAACAGGGATTAAACCCAGCTCTCCTGATTCCTAATTTAACACTCATTCCATATACAATTTATTTTATAGTCCTCTAGTTGCACTGGCCACGTGACCACGGAAACTGTCTACGGACAAATGCTGGCTCTACGGCTTGGAAACGGGGATGAGCACCGCCCCCTAGAGTCGGACACGACTGGACATTTGTCAAGGGGAACCTTTACCTTAATCTGTATAGATTTAATTATCAGATTTTAAAAGTATAAAGTTTAATTTTTCTATTTGATGACACTGGACGCTGTATATCTCTAAACAAGGAAACAATACTTCATAAAAGTATGAGGAAAAATCTGCAGACCATCAGCAGACAGGGTGGGATTCTGGATAACTACCTAGGTATGCTTGGCTTGAGAAACAGTTTCCCCGTCTTCCTGGTCTCTACTCTAAACAGGGAAAACAAATGTTCTCACTTCACATGCAGGCAGACTCAAAAGGTGTGCCAGAAGACAATGCGAGATAAGCTTAGATGGTCACCTTTTGACCAATTATTTCCCCATTATGTTCCAGGTGAGGATAATTTTGGAATGAAGTCATGGGAAAATTAGAGGGTTATCAGAGCTTGTATTAGCAGGTGATTGGAATATTCTAACAAATCCACTTATGAGCTACTGCCCTGGAAAGCAAGAAAGCAATGTTAGACTGATCAAAGCAGTGCCTTATTTGTAGGACAAGCTGGGTTTTTTTTAGCAGAGCAGAGATTTATTAATCCATCTCATAAAGATTATGTACATGTTCTACCTAATTGAAAGCCTTTTTTCTCACTTAGGCTTTGTTTCCCTTTACTAGTTTAGCTAATGCACCTTAGACTCCCAAAATCCCATCACATAATCAGCTCATGATCATTTCAAAACATCCAATAGCAATTTGAATCCTCAAGGTAAAATTTACAATTGATGGCATGAATAGCTTTCTCTTCCAAAGCACCCTTTTAAAAGCATAAGCTGTACAAATCATAAAAAGCCTTTTTGATGTAAAGGATACGGTGAGCTCACAAACAGGAGCAATATAAAGCAGCTATTTGTGTTCTATATCACTCTCCCACAGTACACCTTTGTGTTAATGACCTTATTTCAAAAAAATTTTCTACTTGAAGGCAAATCAAGCAGAGGTATATGTTGTTACCAATGCTCTATGGTAAGACAAGTCCTCTTCTTCCCCCTCTTCTTTTTGTCTTCTGACAACCATCAGGTGGAATCCTGCTGTTCACAGAATGTTTTGCAAATAATGTGTTTATACTGGGAAACCAAAATAGTTTGCTCCCAAAACAAAAGGACTTGAAAGATATGGGCATATATTTTTCTAAAGTTGGTGTCCTAAACATCAATGCATAAACATATAACCAATCAATGAGATGTATTACACAATCACAGACCCACTAAGTTATGCAAATAACAATTGCAGCATGGTTTTGTCTTTTAAGTAACTTGAGTAATATTTAAAGCATTAAGGATATGTATTCTTCCACATATACATGGCATAGCAAATAGGAATTATAATACTTTATTTGCTAAGCTTTCTTTTTAAAAATATGATTTAGATCAGTGTTTCCCAACCTGGAGGTCGCAAAGTGATTTCTGGGGGGTTACAGGCTGCCTTATACATGTTGTAGCCAATTTCTTCCTGGACCATTCAGAGCAGGATATAAAAGTTAGTGTGTATGTGAATGTGTGAGAAACAGGCACTTTGAGAGAGAAAGAAGCCTACACTTTCTGAGAAGAGATGCCTTTACCTAATTAAAAATGCCCTTTTTTGTAAACGTAGTGGTCGGATCTCAGGATACTTGGCTATTGTAAAATCATGTCGCAACTCAGAAAAGGTTGGGAACCACTCTCTTAGTGGCCTTTCTTGGTGTGCTAGGATTGCAAAAATAAAAGGAGCATGTTTAAACTGATGTTTCCATTTAAATTGATATTTTATTTTATTTATGTTTGCCCTTAACAATTGCTAGTCTTTTGCAAATAATCACAGAACTGAAGGACAGATTATGTACAGAAATCTCATGAATCCTGGGGAAGCCCCTAATATAAGACAGTTTTCTAAAAAATTGCCAGTACCTGTTTCATGTAAACCATACACAGAATGATCAATTTCATTTGCGTTTCCTCATTTAATGGTGTGTGTGTGAATCCTTTAACTCCTGCTGCAAACATAAAGCCCCATTGTTTGCAGCAGGATTATATCCGGTTTATATAAATGCCAGCTAGAGTTCACCAGAGCATATGTGAAGTGCTTCAGGCACAGAGCCCTACATTTGTCAACAGGATACTGGCATCTGTATCACAATAATAATAATAACTATTTGGGTTAACCAGTTGGCAAATGTGATGACAACCAGTAGACTGAACTCCTTTTGCTTAATGTATGCCTGCGGAAGTGTGATGATGACACAAGCAGAGGTTTGGTTTTGGTGATTAAAAATGTATTACTTCCATCCTGCAATTCGTGCAGCTTCAATGCAATAAAAGGGATTACACAAGAGTCAGAAAAGCTGTGGGACAGAAGTAGGATGTGTTTAATTATTAAAAATCACACCCTGTTTGTGCTATCCTGACCCTTCCTCTTGTGTAAGTTACATAGCCGGATTTCAGCTATAATGTATTTCTTTACAAAATCAGCTCTCTGGCCAAGGAAAGACAAGTCTGTAGAGCATTCTCACCCCCAGTATGAAAATCACAGTGCAAGTCCATTTTTTACCAATGTGTTTTCTGGTTTTTGAACAAAATGTAGCAGCACAATACTACTACTTTTTCCTAAGCATGTGCAAACAGGAAACTCAAAATTACAGTCTGATTAATCAAAAAGACACAAACACCCCATTCAATGTTACTACATTTGTTAGCTCATACAAGACAATACATACCACATGTTCTGGCAATGCCATTCTTAGAAAAGAGCAGATTCACTCTCTCTGAGACCAATTATCACTGTGGCAAGGTGAGGAGAAACATGTATTGTTATTTACTGTGTGAGAACAAAACAAATCCAACAATTCTCTACATCCCTAAAGATATTAGAGCTCTTTTCACTCTTAGGGGTAAGACAACTCAGAGGAATGCATGGCAAATCCTCCTATAGCTGGCATATTTCAAGGAGACATTGGGAGAGGAAGAACTGCCACTGACCTCCAGCCATTTATCCTTTTTGATATGCATTGTCCTTTTAAGCAAAGATGCATCCACTTGTACTGCATATTTGAATCTAGCTGAAAACAAACAGTGGATATGTTATGGCAGGATGGTGCGTCAAAAAAGAAGAATGATTCACGATGCCCTCTTGCTGGAGTTATGGTTATAATTTAGTTTTTATATTCGTTTCAGAGTGTTGTTTTGTTTTTTAAAGAAAAATTAGTTCTAGCTTTTCATTGACCTCTAGAAAACGGCTACTACCATTCTTAGGTTCCAAAGAAGTAGCCACATTAGTCTGTCTCAGCATGTTAGCAAAAGAAAAGAAAAAAGAACAAAAAGAAAGGGGGAAAGGAGGGGAGGGAAAGGAAAAAGGAGGGCAAAATGTACTTGCACTTTAAAGGTAAAGTGAAGTAAATCTGTTAAAATATTTAACCATTTTGCCCCCTCTTTTCCTTTTCTTTTGCCAACATTTTAAGTTGGCTGTCTTCTGTTTCAACAGTCCCAGCTATGGCTGCTAACTCTTCAGTGGCAATGCCTACTGAGAGGTAGAAGGCAGACATGACACAGGAAGACAACAGCTGCTGCAAGAGTTTGAGCGGAGGAAAGTTCAGATATCTTCCTCGTAGCAGCAGTCAGCAGGGCATAGACATTGGGACAATGTCTTTGTCTTCTTCAGGTGGACATGAGCAGAAAGAGGAGACATTTAGCCTTTCCTCCTTCAGTTTTTAACTGTTTTAGATTACAATGTTTAATGGAACCCGCCCGGAGTAGACTCTGTCTAAAAGGGCAGGATAGAAATCTAATAAATAAATAAATAAATTCAGACAGATAGCTTCAGCAAGAAAGCACAGAGTTCGAACTATGCCTGCAGGGCACTTGAGGTCACAATGGCAGTCTTTCTTCTTTGGCCGGGCATCAGAATGAGGAGATGAGGGGCTGGGAGCAGTGGTTGCTGACCAGCTCTGAATTCTTTTCATGCAGCTGAAATTACATGTAGAATGGATTCGTACAGGAAGACAGGTGTCATGCCTTCTGCTCACAACTTTCACATGGCCAATGAATCATTGGCAGGGGCCAGGGTTGTATTCAATTTCAATTCCAATATCAATTTTATGTGGGATTCAGCTATGTGAAAGAGATAGGAACAGACAGCTGCACTGTGGTATGAAGGTGGGGAACCAGCTTAGGGTGGTGGGCTTGATGCCTCTAGCACTGCCATCTATGTGCTGAATGATGTTACAGGTGTGTCCACATCCTCTTACTTCATTGGTGACCTGAATGGAGCTCTGGCTAAAACAACCAGCTAGAGTTTGGCTTAGCAGCTTGTTTCAAACACCTGTAACTAGAGGTGGACATGAATCAGAAAAATGGTGATTCATTTTGATTCATGATTCATCAAGGTTGACAAATTACAAATTCATGAATTTTTTTTCCTGGTGAACTGACAAATTATTAATTCATTTTCTACCTTAAAACCCTAAAATATTGCCCTTGCAACCATCCAGAGACACCAAATTCACAGGGAAGCTCCCTGTGACTCTCCTCTATAAGCCCTGCAAGTTTGGTGAAGATTGGATTTCATACATCAATGTTAGACACCCACAAGGAGGGCCTCCCAGGAAAGTCCCCCCCCCAGGAACCTAAAGATACCAAAGGTGCAGAGACGCTTCCACTACACTCCCTCCAAGTTTGGTGAAGATTGGGTTTCAGACAGCCATGTTATACACCTACAAAGTTTGTTCTCCAAGGAAAGTGCCCTTTAGCAGCTGACTTGGGGAAATTCAGTCTTCACCAAACTTGGCAATATTGTAGAGGAGAGTCATGGGAAGCTTTTGTGTGATTTTGGTGTCTTTAAGTGCCTGGGGAAAACTTTCCTGGTGGGGGGCTTTATATGAGTATATAACTCGAACATCTGAAACCCAATCTTCACCAAGCTTGGAGGGATTGTAGAGGAGAGTCAGAGGAAGCTTCCCTGCAATTTGGTGATTTGTTTTAAAATTCATGCCTATCTCTACTTTTAACACAAAAACAGCTACCTCAGTATTAAGGTCAGAGGTGGCTATTAAAGCACAAGCTGATTGAGCTACATATCCCATTTGTTTTCCCAGTGTGGGGAAGGAAAGCAAGAAGCAAAGCCTAGCTCACTCACTCGAGGACTCATCCAGCTTGAAGTACTGTATGAGTGTGATTCAGTCCTGCCTCATCTTCCCAAGACAGGGAGGATGAGCAGAGAAAGAAGCTGGGCTCACTTAGCCAACTCCTGGAAAGCCACCTGAGTTCTGGTCTTGAGACTCAAGTGGATCTTGAAGCACTGGTTGAGGAAATTTCAGTCACTGGTATGGAAGAGACAGGCAATTTCGATGGGTCTTTTCTCCTCGTGGGGGCCTCTGAAGACCTCATAATCCATCAAATATGTGAGGGAGAGGAGGGGAAAGAAACAAAATTGGAATTTGGGCATTAAACACTTCAGTTGATCCCTGTGGGATATTTAAAAGGTAAATCTCTGCTCTTGGAGATGTCAAGGGGTGACAAGTTACCTTTTCAATTAAAAGGGGAAACTAGTTTTTGATGCAAATGGAAGCATCTGATAAGTTCAGTGGCCACAAAAACAGTTTTGGCGGGAGGTTTGTGAGGCCCTAACATCTCACTTTCCCCACCTTGCTATATGGGAAAGGTAAGGGGGAAATGAAGACAGTTCCCTCAGCCAAAGTGTCCCCCTAGCTTTCACCTGCTTCTGTCCTACTGAGTTTCTCTCTAGATGGTAGAAAACTATAAAGAAACCTTTGCGGAGGAGGTCACCTGTGGACCAGATTAGGCCAGTGGGCCAGGGTTCTCCTGATCAAGGACATCAGGTTTGTTCAGTGAAACTTCTGTTAGTGCTGGAAGTATAAAAATGTGTCTCAGCAGTTCCTCACAGGCAATTGTTAAATTACTTTTTAAAATACTGTTGAGATATGAAATATGCTATTTTAAGAGAAGCAAGGAGGCCTATCACATGTGCTTAAAGGAGTTAATGACCTTCAACTGTCAGGAGTGTAAAAGCAGGCAAGATATGGGATGCATCACAGTGTAAAACAATGTCCTTGTTTGAAGGCTAAAGCATTTCAGAAAACTACTTGCTTTCATCACTTTAATACTCTCTGTCCCACACACACTGCTAACAACTGCTAAGAAACGTGGAGAAATTTGTGAAGAACAGTTCAACTTCCCCCTTGTTTTCAATATGATATTCCTACAGTCATCCCTGGGGAATATCCTGTTTATTTGTTCATCCTTACATCCTTGCTTTTCAATGTAGCATCTCTTTGTCAAAACCTTGTGGAGTTTTACCATGGTTACTGCTCACAGCAGGTGTGAAAGCAATACTGGTGGGTGCTGAAGCATTCTGTTAGTTATCAAGTAGCAAAAAATACATGCAGAAGACCAAGAACAATGCTTTTGACACAATACTTTACAACCCCGGCGGGGATTCCTTATCAACCGGCTGAATCACAAGGGACATGCTATTAAGAGTAGAGATGGGGATGACTCACCATTTTGGCGAGTCGTCCCGCTTCGTGAGTCGTCAAAAGTTGATGACGCATGAAGCACGAAGTTGCCCCCATGAAGCAACGAATAACGAAGGTAGGGAGAGGAAGGGGTGGGGGTAGGTGGCTGTGGGGGTGGGTGGCTGCCTATCAGCTGCCAATCAGTTGATCGGCGGCCAGTAGGCAGAATGTCCCCCCCCCCAGATACGAAGGACGAATAAAAACGGGTCAATATTCGTCCCTTTGTATTCGTGGGGGGTCTCTGGAACCCATGAATATGAAGGGATGAATATTTAACGAATCGGCTATTTTTGTCGAAAAAGCCGATCCGCTTTTATATTCATCCCCATCTCTAATTAAGAGCTGTCCAGGTTAGAACTAGCTCTCTGTCTGTGCCTGTCCCCATACTGTCAGCTGCTAGAATGACAGGTTGCAACACCTATTGTGGACTGGGGTGAATGAGTTCCTTTGCCCAGTACCTCATTGGCTAGCACCTTGTATGCATGTGCGCACGCACGCACACACACACACACACACACACACACACACACACACACACACTGTGAACCAGGCTGTTGCTCGATTTGTAATACCACTTTAGTTGCCACCAAAATTCAGGGGTAACAGCATTAATATCTTATGGTGTAAGAGAAAGCTAGTGGTCTGTAGAGTAGGAATCCATCTATGGAGGCTCGCAGGCCTTTCCCGTCCCCATTAGACTGTGGGGAGCAGAGGAAAAGAGCCAGGGAGAAAAATGTCTGTTGTTAACTCTAATCCATGATCAGAGAGAATAGCAAGAACTCTCCCAGTCTGGAAAGAGAATATCTCACTAAGCTGCCACTTCTATGTGGTGTTTGAGACTTAGTGCTGCTGAGAACATTTCATTCCTTTTCACTATTCGCAAGCAGGGAGGAAGGAGGAGCAGAACTGGCCTCTCAGTTGACACTTCCATGTGCCAGTTGAGAGCGCCTTCTGAACTGCAGAAGGAAAAGATAAGAGGAAGTTGCTTGAGTTTTTCAAGTATCAATGTATTAAATCCCAAAGCAAAAGCAATAGAGTCTTCCTTAACTGTAACTAGAAAACAAATACATACGGTAGTTAATATTTTATATCACATTAAAATGATGGGAAATGCTCTCATATGTTTGACACATTAAACATCTGTTAAAAGTTGACATAGTGTATATTACCCAGAAAGAGGCTTTTATAATGAGAGAGACTGAAAAACACAAGAACGATTTAGAAGTACAGAAAGCAGTATATGAAGCAAATCATATAGTAAAATACATGTAAGAGTCTTCTCTGTAGAAACACATAATGTTATCAGTAATACAAATACTGTACATGTTGGAACAAATATTGTAGACAAATATAACTTGCTCCTTGTAATCTAAAATAGTCTTTCATGCAGTTTGCTTATTAATGAAGATGTCCTAACATGTATTTTCATTACAGATTATGAGATAAGGTTTTCCTAAAAAGATGCAGGTCTACCATTCATCCACTGCTTTCCTTATTTTTAAACAGTTCAAATGCTGTTCATGCTACAACTCATTTTACTTTGAGGACTTTATTCCTTTTGGATATTAAAGTATTCTAATTTTTTGTAGTACTCTAATCAATATCATCCATTATGTCTGTTGCTGAATGGTGGTTAAAGCTAGTAATGGGCAAACTGATCTCATCCTGATTTGTTGATGGTGGTATGAATGTAATGTAATAAATTCTGGGTTCCATGCCACATCCATGTATACAACAGGACATGCATTTCCTCTTCTCACCTCATTGCCTCCTCTGAACCTACTCTTAAAGATCTCCAAACCTTCTAGGGGTGATTTTGCAGGAATGCAGCAAAGTGGGGGAACATATTCTACCAATTGTGCCCATTGTATAATGAAGAATAAACACCACTGGATTTCAGCCTCTGTTCTTTAGGACAGGATTCAGTTTTGCTTTATCTTGCCTTCAGTTTTTCAAAGCCTTCATTCTTTCCACCCTGAATATGAAGAAATTTGTGAGTTTTGTAAGTTGTTTAAAAACGTGACACCCACTCAGTCACTCCAACTTGGGTGAGCCAAATTCAATGGATACAACTATTCCCAGCATGGGAAGGATTAAGTTGTATCTTCTATGTTAGAAGTGAGAAGCCTGTTTGAAAAATCTCAATTTCGCACCAGTGTGGTTGAATACACCAGCATTCAGACTTTTTAGCATTCAGTTGTCAATATTTCTCCCATCTTCAGTTTTTAAAAATATCAATTTCCTTCTTGTCTGGATATGAAGACATTTGTAAATTTGGATGAATTATTTTTATTAAAAAGAACTGAATTAATATTCTCACATTCCCTAGTCTTATTACAAAAATTTCAAATTATCTCCAGTTTCTTTGTATTTACATCAACAGTGTTGTCGGAAAACAAGGAGTGTACAGCTTCATGGGCATAGTATTCCATGTGATCTCCACCTTGTAGTTTGGGAGTATTCCATTGAAAGTAATGGGGTTTCTATATGTGCAAGTTAGTGAATACCCAGGATAAACACATGTTCAGTGGACTATGCAACACACGGTGAACACAAAGAATTCTGGTTGAAGCGTGCACAAAATTTTGCACATTTGTATTTCAAAAAGTAAATGGCCAAAGTTCATGCAGTTGAAAAATAAAACAAATGTGTTCATCAATAGGAAAATACCTAAATTAGGTAAATGCAGAAACTCATGCATTGGTGGAGCACTTTTTTCATAGATATTTTTTAAAAATGTACTGGTGTAGAAATTGAATGGAACAGACAGAATGCAGTGGCCTTGTAAGTGCGAAATTGCCATGGGCCAGAAACCGACTGATTTCATTCATTCCTGCTAGCAACACAGTATTGTTGCATCAAGGCTATTGAAGAGATGCAAGGAGAAAAAGAGGAGGAGCCATTCAAACGTGTGCAGTGGGAGTGAGACTTAAGTGTCGGATTTGAATGTCAACATTTACTTTAACAGAGCTGTGAGTCAGCCTCATTTCCATTTTCAGCTGGCACAACTTTTCACATTCAAGAGGGACAATATTTGAAAGTCCTTGTATCTGTGACTTAGACATCAGAGAAGATTTCCATAAAGATCAATCCCTGTAGTCTGATTATTGTGCATGATTTATGAACAGTGGAGAGCAGTGTTACAAAGGAAGTAAGAATGTATGACCTCGAGGAACTTGCTTCAAAGCACATGGCTTGTTAGGGCCTTAAATGTATGGTACAGTGGTTGTCCTGCCAGGAAAGGTCATGAACCCTACAAATGCCTGTGACATATGGAAGTTGTTTTGCAATGAATTCACTGTGTTTGCCTGAAGTAGGGCAGAATTGTAAAGCCGAAGAGAGGTTTTCCTCTCCTTCACAATTTGCATGATTTTAAATAATTCATCCAACATAACTGTAGAATTTATTCACAGTTCATTGTAAAAGCCTCTGCATTTATGTCTCATATCTGTGTGAGCTGTCCTCTCTTTCTGAGAGGAATAAAATCTTCAGTAGAAAAGGCTTGCTTTCTGTGATGTTATTCTTGCCTCACATTTTTTGTTCTTCCCATGCATCCATTCATTAAAAAAAACAATTGAGACATTAGCAGGTTAATTAAAATGTAGCCCAGATTACATGAGGCCAGTTCACATTAACACTGTGCAGCAAACTCATCTCATGATTTGTTTATGACTTGAAAAATGTTCAAATTGCATGGGAAAAAATGATTTATCAGTTACCCTCCTTTTTGACCAGAAAGGCATTCAGAGGGTTCACCTATGATATAGGTGTTTGGGGAATTCAATTTCCCATTGTGCCTCCAAGGAGGGGAGTCAGCCTGTTTAGCCTTGGGCAATCTGCGCAGTCCCAAGGTGTCCCCCAAAATGACGTTAAAGCACTCCTGAGTACTTCGTATCTAGAAAATCCTAGAAGGGGTCAACATTGACATGATGGCACATAGTTGTTATTGTTGCTGCTGCTGCTGTTGTTGTCTGTCTGGTGATTGTCTGCAGATTTTATTATTATTATTATTATTAGTTTTATTAATATGTCGCATTTCTCCCAAGAAGGGACCCAAAGCGGCTCACATTAAAATTCACACAATTTTTGCTGATACTTTTATTCTATTCTGCTATATCAATTTGTCCATTTTTGCTGATCCTTTTGTTGCCTTTTGCTAAATATTTCAGATTTTTGAATTATGATTTTGATGGTGTTATATTTCATGTAGGTTTGTAGTTGCACTGGGCTGTTTACAAGGAAGGGTGGGCATATGAATAAAATAAATGAATGAATAAATAAATATTAAATAAATAGTAAATCACAATCTGGCTTGTATTAAAAACTTTCACAAGAGCAACGGAACATACGAAAAGCACCCGAGCAAATGTGGATGGCTGCAGGTACAGACAGAGCCTTTGTGTGCAACAGAGCCCTGGCAAATGAGTTAAATGTTTTCAGATGCACAACCAATGTGAGCACATATTTCCTAGTGTATTCTTTAACTGGTGATGTGGTATGTGATGTTTGCCTTTCACTACAATATACTATAAGTAGATCTTGAAAAAGTTACTTGTTTGGACTTTCCACTTGTTTAAACTGCTAGGTCTCATTATTATTATTATTATTATTATTATTATTATTATTATTATTATTATTATTATTAGTAGTAGTAGTAGTAGTAGTAGTAGTAGTAGTAGTAGTAGTAGTAGTAGTAGTAGTATTGGCAATTCTGCTATCTCTATTATTGGCAATTCTTTCCTCAAAGGTCTCCAGACCTTCAGGAGAAGCTTTTGGTAGGACTATGCAGTGAAAGGAAGCCCATTGGCCCAACAGTGCAGAGAACCCAATAAAAGGATGACTTTAGGAGGAACATTTTATTCTGCTGTATAAAGGATCTCTTTAGTTATAGGGGAGGCAGTGGGAACACCCCTGAGAGAGGGCTAAGGTTGCTCCTTGTTTCTAGCGAAACCATAAAAGTTACGAGAGACAGGTTTCATCCCTACCTACCTATATTCCAGATGATGGCAATATTTAATTTGTTCCATGGTGGCTACTCATGTGAGTGGTTTTCTTTTCTGCGTATGTCAGGCATGAACATTTATTTATTTATTTATTTATTTATTTATTTATTTATTTATTTATTTATTTAAGGAAGGGGGCATTCCTAATCCAGTTTCAGAACAGTCCCTCCTCTAGCAGTTATCCTGATTGCCTTTTAGCAAGGCAGATGGTATAATCACTGACAGCTGCAGAGAGTATGTCGATCATTAAAGCAAACTCTAAATACAGACTTCCAGGCAATTTCCTGGAAAATGAAGCATAAATAGAATGAAGAACAGAACATGGGTCCTACAAAATGGCGGGGCAGTTTATTAGGAACTGAACTGGAATTGTGTCTTTACAGAAGATATTTGATTAAAGAGCCAGTTCTGCTTGGCAGCATCGTGAAAACAACTGTAGGCACGATGCTGTGATTCCTGCACCCTCACTATTTGCTGCTTGTGCTGTTTTCCATAGAGGTGCTTTCTCCTGTTCAGTGAGAGCTCCATTTTAAAGATAGATTGGACTGGGCTTTGATGTCTGCTTCTAGGCACTTCTAAAATTGTTTTAGAGTAGATTTCTGGCCTGCCCCACCAGGTTTTTTTTTACAGATTTGCACAACTGAAAACGCCCTGTTAAATGATGATGCCAGCCACATGGATATAATTAGAGCAAACATTCTGTGTTTTCCACCTGTGAGCCAATATGTGTGTTGTGATCCCATTTATTGGGCTTCCTGAGGGCCAAGTACCGTGTTTTCCTGAAAATAAGACAGGGTCTTATATTAATTTTTGCTCCAAAAAACGCATTAGGGCTTATTTTCTGGGGATGTTTTATTTTTTTCATGTACAACAATATACATTTATTCAAATACAGTCATGTCATCTTCTTCTGGTTGCTGCACAATGGTGAAGGACGGGGTTTCACTTAACTAGGGCTTATTTTTGGAGTAGGACGTATATTATGAGCATCCTGAAAAATCATACTAGGGCTTATTTTCAGGTTAGGTCTTATTTTGGGGGGAAACAGGGTAACATGTTCTCATGTAATAACATGCCATGACATATACGGCTGACCCATATTGTGACATAAATGGCATGTTAAAAGTGTGACAATATTTAATGATACTAGGGGGTTGCTAGGTGGCCAGTGCAGAGCTACTGATTGTCATCTGGACTGTGACATAGGGAGAAGGAGTTAATATTCTCACATGCACCAAAGTCCCAAGGAATCTCTTCAGCAAGGATTATCTTGGATGTGTACAGCTGTTGTCAGGACTACAACATGGGGAGATGGCATTCCACCCTCCTCATGTACTACTGTTCTGTTGCTGGCTTGAGAACATTCTGAAGATGTGATGGAGATAATGGATAGTTCTATGTAGAATACTTAGTGATGGTCTAACTCTGGAAGCACGGGTGGACTCGGTGGCTGGGGCACCTTCCTTCAGCTGCGGAAATTATACCAGCTACGGCCCTACCTGGACGAGCAGAGTCTTATGACAGTTACGCATGCACTGGTAACATCCCGTATAGATTACTGCATTGCGCTGTACGTGCGGCTGCCTTTGAAGACGGTCCGGTGACTGCCACTGGTTCAGTATCGAGCTGTGTGGCTGGTGAGTGGTGGGGCTGCTAGGGAACACATCAGGCCGATTCTGTTCAAATTACATTGGCTACCAGTTGCTGCCCGGGCCCAATTCTGCTTGTTTTGACATACGATAAAGCCCTAAACGGCTTGGACCCTGGATACCTGAAGGACCACCTCCTTCCATATGAACCTACCCGGCAATTAAGATTTAGTCAGGGGGCCCTCCTGAAAGAGCCATCCCTCAAGGAGGTAAGAGGGATGGCTTGAAGACAAAGGGCCTTTTTGGCAGCTGCCCCCAGACTATCGAACGCCATCCCAAGTTAGATTTGTCTGGCGCCGACGTTGATGACGTTTCAGCTCCAGGTCAAAACCTTCCTGTTCCAGAAGATTTTTAATTGAAATAATATCAACTGTGGGTCCTGATGGCAATTTTTAGAGTACTGTATTTTTAATTGTATTTTAATTGTTTTATCTTTATATTTTTTATTATATTTAAGTTGTTGTAAGCTGCCCAGAGACCTTTGGGTAGTGTGGGCGGCATATATGTTAAATAAATAAATAAATAAAAGTTATGGCTCTGGTAACTTCGTGATCCAAGACCAGTCATGCCTTATGGCCCAAAGATATGGGGATCATATTTCAGCTGTTGTTTCAAAATGACATCTTATCACAGACATCGTTTGCTAATGTCCGCTTGCCTTCCTTTAGAAGAGGACACAGTCTGACAAAGGCAGATGTTTGGCAAATCCAATTATCTTTCATTGCAGGCAAAAATGACTCAGTTGCCAGAGGCTGAGAAAGAAAAGATCGCGGAACAAGTAGCTGACTTTAGGAAAGTCAAGAGTAAGCTTGACGCAGAAATTGAGATATGGGATGATACCAGCAACGACATCATCGTACTGGCTAAGCAGATGTGTGTGATTATGATGGAGATGACAGACTTCACAAGGTAATTATACAGGATTCTTTTTTAAAAAAACATTATTTGTAAGAGCTAGAAGCAATTGCCACGTTCAAAGTGGAAAACACAAAAGAGTGTATAATGACAGGTGACAAGTGAGTGTCAAAATGAATAGAACTGAAAATGGAAGTATTCTGTGTGAAATGATGAAATGTCAAGATGATTGTTTAAACTATTCTACTGTGTTTGCTTTGGGCGCAAGCAGCGTGATGTTTGTCCATTTTGTTTTTCTTCTCTTTTGCTCGGAGTTATTTTCTTTGGATCGTCCTTTTAGCCCTGTTAAACAGCCAAGTCGTCTAATGGGAGCAAAGACATGTAGTCCGGAAATCATTTATACTGAAATTTCTTGAATTCATATAGCTTTCATTCTTCACCGGGCCACCATAGAGTGGGGGACACCATAGTCTTTGGACCACTCTTACTAAAAGCATGCATCCGCTTTATACCAGCCTAAATGTCATGGTTTTCCTCAATAGATCAGGGCCTGGAAAAGTTACTTTTGTGAAGTACAACTCAGAGACACAACTTCCACTGACTATGCTGGCTGAGGGACCAGGGGATGGGGGTGGTCTAAAGTAGCCATTCTCAACAGGGACCATATGGCTCCCTAGGAGGCCCTGGCACATTTGAAGGGGGCCACAGACTGGAAACAGTTCTTCACACACCACCTTATAAGGTTGGTTATGCAATTTATACAATCCTGATCCGATCTATATTTCTTACATAATGTGTTTATGGCTGTGGTCAAAAAAAGGTTGAGAATGGCTGGGCTAAAGGGTTCCATATTCTGCAATGAATCTGGATGGGTCCCTTCCAGCTCTGCAGGCCTAAGATGATGATGAGGATCATTAGTTTGGAGATGGTGGTGAAAATTTTATTGGGGATATTTTATATGCGACAGGGATGTTTAACTGAAAAGTACATGTTCCCAGGATTCTTTAGGAAAGGAAGATAGGTAGATATGTAAATCCTTGTTTTTCTGCCTTCACATGTGAAGACAAGGAACTGCAAAATTATCTGCAAGAGGGTGAAGTAATCTGTAGCACTAGTGTGTGTGTGTGTGTGTGTGTGTGTGTGTGTGTGTGTGTGTAATCAGATTTCACAAATAATGTTTTAACCACTGAACACAACTTTGACTACTTCTTTGTTGCATAAAGGAATAGACACATCAGAAAGATTGTTTCCATCTTTTTAAAAAATCAAACAATCATTCTGTGCTCGCTCTAAGCATGTGTCAGGGTTTATGCATGGCTGCGTTTGCTTTGCTTCTCAAAGGGAAAGGCCACAAGATTTCTGCAGAGCAAATTACAAAGATGTTTAAAAAAATAGTCCCCCTTGTCTTGCTCTCACTTGGAGGTGAGGAAGCTTGTGGGGCTTGAAAACTCCTTTTCATGATGTCAAGATAGCCTAAATCACAGTGAATGGAGAATTAAGCGAGTATTCTTTGCATGTGTAGAAATGAATTTCCAAGCAGTTTGAACTGGTTCAGTATGCAGGCTCTTTGTGCAATTCTGCTCATTGTTTCTGGTCCTACGTATATAGAACACTGGATTTTGATAAAATGCATATATATCAAAGTGAGAGTCCACTGATCAGGGTGTAGCTAGTTATTGTTCTTGCGAACCAGGCAGTACCCGGTTGAAATTCCTCTGCTAAAAGAATTCTTTTTGGTCTAGTGTAGGATTTTATCAGGTGAACAGAGAGTGAGGTGTGTTTTGGTGATGATCCCCCACTCTTGCTAAGGATTTCCCTCCCACACAAGTGAAAATCAAAACTTTCAGAAGTTTTCGCCCTGATAGGTAAGATTGTGAGAATTTTTGTGCATTTTCACATTTTAGCATTTTGGTGAAAAATTCACATATTTTCTGTGTGTGCGCACACATACACACATTGCATTTCCCACAGGAAACTTTGTATTTGGTATAAGAATGCAAGATTTTTAATGAAAAATACAGTTTTTCTCAAGCAAAAAGAAAGGTGCTAATCTTTTTCTTCCTCCATGTTCTCTGTGAATAACACAATTGAGCTTCTGTGCCTGCTACCCATTTTTCAACAAAGTGTCCCACTGTGCTGAGACACTCCTTTTTACTAAGGCCAAGAAAGCTTGTGCATGTTTCCTGTTCTCCACACACTCTAAATCAGCTCTTTTGAGGAGGCTTTAGAAGCACAGGAGAGATTAGATGGGAGGTGAGAGAGGGAAGAGAGTAGTCCCATCTCCCCTCTGCTGGTCCTGCTGAGGGAAGCTTCCCTTTCGTCAAAGAGGACAGAATCCTGTAAATTTTTGCAGTGGTTTCATTACTGTTCAGTAGGCCTATGGCCAAAAAAAGATAAGAAGAGATTTTAAAAAAATCATTAAATATCTCTTGGCTAGAAATTGAAATAAGGGATCATTTGTCTGATGGTCTGTAGGGGGTGAGGGGTTGTGGGGGAGCCTTTTTGCCCACTAACACGTCAGTTAGTATCTTGTTGCTTTATACAGTCACAGAATGGCTACCAGGCAAGCATTACTCCCATTATGGCAACCTCCTCTTTGTGTGTCCAGTCTCGCCTTTGTTGCGAGAATAGTTACACAACTAGTTGGGTGATCATTTGTGTGATGAGGGGAGAGGCTGCCAGAACAGGGGAATAAGGTGACTTCTCTGACTCCATGTACAAGATATCAGCCTGAGTGTTAAGGCGGTATCTTGGATTTGCTTAGTAACTGATAAATGTTAAAGATATTACAAACCCAGTGAATATGAGCACAAGCATGATACTTAGCTGGCAGGGTGAGCAAACATTCTGGCACAAGTCTTGCAGATCAAATATTTTTTAAAGAAATAAATTGATCCACATTACTTCCTTTCTTGGGTTTCTCCTCATGAGACAGCGATAAGGCTACTTCGGGAGCCTTTTGCCCGCCTGCCCGGGCGAGGCGCACTCAGGAGGACTGGCTACAGTGGCCTGAAGGGAGGGGGAGCAAGGCTTGCCTTTAAAAGGCTGCTTGCCCCCAGCCTTGCCCTCTTTGTGCTGCACTCCTCGGCCCACCCTATGTTAAGAGTGAAATTAGCTTGTTGCTTCGGGGCCAGATGGGAATTTTTGGCCTGTCCCTATAATTGGCACTAAAGGATCAGGTGAGTTTTTGCCCATCCCGTTCTTAATTTTGCTTGTTTGGCAGTAGGGTTGGGTGAGGTCTCTTATTGTTGGTCACACTGGTGGGTAGTGGCGGAAGACATGAGTTGGAAGGTGAGTTCAGTGGGCACCTGCTAGGGGTGTAAGCCATCCCATCTACCAGCGTTGTAGATCTCGAGGTCTCTTCACTGGGAGGGGAATGAGCCGGGGGATCCCCGGGGGCACAGACCGCCTTGAGTTGTGAATCTCATCCAGTCTGCATCCTGGGGGGCACCCACTTATTATGGGAACTCACCCAGTGAAATTCTGTGTCTGAGGCAAAGCCGGCCCCAGATATGATTCCGCCCTACTGTAGCCCCCCTTGTGAAAGGGGATGTTGTGTTTAATATTTAATAAATTGTGGGCCTTATTTCAACCCACCTCCTGTGTCTCACCTCGTTACTCTGGGCTGGTTGGGCAATAGGCACAGACCTTTGCTTTTTTCATTCTTTTCCATCACAACAATAGATGAGACTATGTGGTAAGCTCTTGCTAAGACTTTTTTGGCCCTTTCCTATTTGGGGCTGAGTGAGAACTTCATTTTGGTTAATGTCTGATAAGCATTTGAACAAATTTGCAATCTTGTGTACATTTGGGATGCAAGGATGGGGACACTAAAAGTATTTGAATATGGGAGAAACTGGGAGTGACAGGTTAACCTTTCCATTGCATGGCTAGTATGCTGTTACCTAAACATGAGGCAGAAAGAAAATTGTGTATGCTTCCCAGTGCTTTGACAGGCTTCCTGTCACATGCTTTGTTCCCACAGTGGTTGAAAGATTGGTCACACAACTGGGGATCTGGTGCATAGCTCATGGAATTTCCCTCTGCTCCATGTTTTAAGCAACAGGATACTAGCTAGAGTCTTTGAGTCCTTAAGTCTTAAACTCTTCATTTGAACTCCTGTGTATTCAACTTGGTTCCTGCTGAATTAGGGTAGCCACCTATTTCTCCACACACACTCCTTATTTCAATGCTGCATATGCCCAGCAAGTGTAACATGATCCTCTCCATGCTGGCAAATGCTGCACCTATTGAATTTGACTGTTACAAATGGGGGAGAATTCGCATTTGCATTGGTTCAGGCAATGTGATCACTTGAGCTAATGTGAAGGAGTTTGTATCTGTTCTGGCTACAGCAACAATGAGAGAGGCGGGGCAGTAGGGGAACTGGCTGTCATTTGAACCCTCTCCTTCCTAACCCTGGTGCCTGAGTCTGCTTTCATTTTCCCATTCCATCCCATTCTGTGTCTTTCTTTATTTTGTTTTTTCAATAAATACTTGCTATGGCACATAGGTGACTGTGGCGATCGCCCACGTCACTCATGCCATTCATATTCATGAGCTGATTTGCATGAACCTATGAGAGGACTGGAGAGGCGGAGTCAGCAGCTACATGAGGCTTGGCGGGAGAAGGAGGAGTCAGATGGAGATTGAGATGAGATACTGATAGAGATAGGGCTGGTTAGTCAGAGAGAGATAGGGAACAGATACTGAGATAGATAGGGTTAATCAGAGAGATAGAGCTGATTAGGAAAATAGGTAGAGAAGGTGGTAATGATATTGCAAGAGAAAGGAAGTATGTACTGAGAGAACTGTTGATGAATTGCTTATGTATAATGTGTATCTGAGAAACTTCTGTTATTATTCAATCTGCTTCACTTTAATAAATAAGTTCTGTTTCTGTTCACAAGACAAGTGTTCTGACATACGTCATTTATATTGTGGATTGAAGTAATCCACTGGTGGCAGACAGAAGAAAACGTGATGTGAGCCTTTGTGAGGGAAAACAAGCAGGGGCCACGAGAGTAAATGCCACAATGTGACCAAAGGGGGGAGGGGGCAAGGAGTCAGCAGAGAGAGGGGAGGAATGATTAATCAGCCTTTCCCCAGCTTGTTAAGGTAGCTCTGCTCTAACTCTGCCTCCTACAAATCTGGACAGTCACAGCAAAGCTATCTTAACAAGCTGCAAAGAAGGCTGTTTGCCAATTTCCTCCCCTCTCTCTGCTGACTCCTGTGTAGCTGGCCAAAGCAAATTTACCCTGGGAAACCCAACTTCTTGTGTGCAACTTCACAGTGGAGACATTCACATTTTCCCCACTGTGTAGTTGTACCATCAGTTCCATTTGGTTTTGGAAGGATTTATCACCATTTGCCAAATTTGTATCTGGAATGGAAAGGATGTGAGTTTTTAACAAATTCAGGGGAAACCAGATTTTTCTATTCCTATTTACAGTGCAGACCTTTCTGTTTATAAAAGGGAAGGAAAAAATGAAAGGAAAGACAGTATCTAATGGCATGGGATCTTTACAATTTTATCTCTGATGCAGTGTAAAAAGGGGCAGCCAGAGGAGGAAATTAGAGAAATCCTGGTGCTGGAATTACTTGGACAAATGCATGGGGTTCTTTAAATCATATCCAGTCAATTTGCCTGATTTTTTCCAATCTTTCTAATGAAAAGGAAACATAATTGTATCATCCTCACTGCAGTTGCATTTCCCTTTTATGCTGGAAGAATGAGCTAATCTATAACAAAAATGTTTTTTTCTACCTCCTTGTCCCTTAGGAAAGTTTTAAGGAAGGACTGTTAAGATTACTCGCTAGCCAAACAATTTCACACCCAATTTTCCCTACTCTCTGAGACAATTACAAAGTCAAATGAAACAATATAAAGATGTTACATTATGTTCTCCTTGGCCTGAATCAGCATCCTTGCTTCTTTGCAAAAATGTCTTAGTTCTTTTAATGTGAATATGTACTACAGTGAGCACTCATTTAAACAAAAAGCACCAGCCCTATCTTGCCATCGTTTTTTAAAATCCTAGTCCCAGAAACTTTCCTCAGAGACCCATTTAATACAAACAACCTTGGTGTGTCTCTCTCACATTGCTTGTAATCAACAGTGAATGATGCTCACAGAGGACAAAACAGGAAAATGAAACTGAGCATACATAGCAACCGATGGCTTAGATTCAGAATCAGTGGCCATGCTGGCTAGAGGATTCTGGGAGTTATAGTAAAAAAAATAACCTTTCCATGATCTGGGAAGGAGGGGAAGAAGCCATCTTCTCCAATTCCTGCCAGAAACTGACCATAGCTCCTTGGCACACTATATGAGGCATTGCCTTTCTCTGCCCCTCCAAAGCAGATTTTCAAGGGCAGGAGGGAGCCACATAAGAAGTTGGAAGGACTGCCTCTTTCTTCATTCTGGCAACTGAAAATGATGTACTGGAGCAGAAACCCTCTGTGGTGACAAGGATGTATTCTGTTTGTAGATGGCAGATTCTGGATACAACCCATACAATGCTTTACATTCACATAACCAGGAAGTTAAATTTGATCCCACACTCTTTATTTCATAACTTATAGTATTATCTGGTATCCCATTTGTGGGAAATAGATCTATCAGGGCAAATGCTTTACCTACCTGGTCTATGTCCATAGGTCTGTACAAAACCTGCGAATCGAACACTTTCACTCAGTCACTCAATCATACAAAAGAAGAATCGAAATTTACAGTGAGGTTGCCATGTTTGTCTGTTGCAGCCAAAATAAGAAGAGACCTATGTTAGCTTAAAGACTAACAACTTTTCTGTGGCTATTCCCTGGGCCCCTTCTGATTCCAACCCTGGACCAGCTATGGGCCCTACCCTAATACTGGACTTGGATCAATATTTTTCCCCACCGTACTTGCATTCATCCCTTTATCTGTGTTTGAATGTACTTGTTGCCTATCAATTATTGGGAGGTCTTTTAACAATGACCCTTAATACCTCTGTCACTTCTCCTTAGCAATCACTGATAAGGCCATACCTCCTGCTTTAGCTTTCCTATTTCCATTACATTTCATATTCCCTGTCCTCCCTATGTTTGCATATATCATCATCATCATCATCTTAAAACTGCAGGACTGGAAGGGACCCTATAGAATAGATCATTGAGTCCAGCCCATGTCAAGGAGGCACAGTGAGGAATCAAACTCCCAACCCCTGGCTCTGCGGCCAGATGCCTAAACCACTGACCTATCTGTTCACTGAGGCGAGGGCATGATGAGCACTCAAGAATTTTTTTTCATTCTTAGAAATTTTTCAAATCTTGCCATGCTTAGACTTCCTACTGAGTCGTCTCAACAAGAATTCCTAGCTTCCTGCAAAACTGGGAACCCAGACTCATGTATCCTGTTGTTGATTTTGTTTCTTCACCTATTATTCTGCACAGGAAAGTGCCAAATTCTGTGCAGTGTAATATCCTTTTCAGCAAATCCTGCACAGGAAAGTTGTCTTTCTTTGAAGGAATAGTAACAATCCTGCACAGGTTGGTGTTACTTCTGCCCTTTTCAGGGCAATCCTGCGCAGGGCTGGTAGCTGTGCTATTCTGCCCAGACATTGTAACCATCTTGAACATCTTGGCTTTTCTTCTAGAATAAATCGTCATGAAAGCTCTAAGAAATCCCAAGAGACAGCCACCAGATTTATTTGGAAAAGGCGTCTTGATACAAGAAGAAAATAATATTTTTTTCTCTCTCTTTTTCATAATGCCAGCAGCAAAACGTCATCCCCTGCCCAATTTGCATTAGTTTGCTAAAATGCTGTGGTAGCTTGTGGTTCACGCAGGAGAGAACCTAATCCAATCATGGCAGGGTGATGCATTGCCTTTCTGAGACTCTGAGCCACCAGTCCTACAATCAAGATACTTGGGGATAACTAGGAATGGAATTTGATGTGAACTTCCTTTGATCTTATTTCTGTTTTGATCCACAAAACATAGGCCGGGGCTCATAATTCTTCCATTCTATCAACATGCCTTTTGCACCAAGCTGTAGCTGGTGGATCTCAGTAGGACCTATTTTGGGTTTTTGCTCTTCACAGCCCACTACTGCCATATGGTGCCCAACATTGCCATAAACCATATGACCATATGGATTCTGCTCTATAAAATAAGCAGAAGCATATTTTTAAAAAGTGTGTGGGCACGGCAAAGACAGATGGAAGAATCATGTTGGGAGTTGAAGTCTTGAAGTGTGGCGCTCTAAAAACAGTGTTTATGAAATTATTATTTTTTTCATTCCAGTACAATAAATTGAGGAAATGCTTCCCCCCCCCCCCCATATCAAAGTCCCAACCAGATCACACTGGGTTTAGAAAATATATGCCTTTTAACACACAGTATGTACATTTCATTTAAAAGCGCACACACATGCCTTATGAACCACAGTGACATGTAGTGATTTTCACCTTGTGAATCTGAAACCCCAAGGCTGTTGGGAGAAATGGAAATGATGGGGTAATTCATACTGAGCAATTGTTCGACTTTCTTTCAACCAGTACTTACAGGCTTGTCATCTCCCGATGCGTGTGGGGCGGCGGCGGGAGGGAACAGCCTCTTCATATATGAAAAATGAAACCTCAGAATTGCATTTTCTGAGGCACACCAGACTTATAACACCTGTTAATATATGAACTGAAGACTTGACACTCAAAGAAACACACACAGGCACACAGTGCAAGCAACCGCATTTGCCTCTCACCAGGACCCCATTCTGTGAGATTTCAGTGCCAAAGACTGAGGGTGGGTCCTTGTGACAATCTTGCATGCCACCTAATACTGAGTTTCAATGGGAAGGGAGCTTCACAGCCTAACATAATTATGCCTTGCCGCTAACCTATTAGTAAAGTCATTTTCTTGGGGTTGATGCAAACCCCTATCCCCTCTTTCTGTTTGTTTGCTTCCACTTGTTTTGTTTGCTCTCTCCTCTTCTCTGACATTCAGCATGAGCAAACATGTAATCTTTTCTTCCTGACCTCTGACCATGTGGCCACCATGGTGGATTTCAGTCTCCGAAGATAGTTGAGACTGAAAATTCTTTCTTTATCCTTTTTATTCTTCTGATTGTAACAGAAGTTCCACAACGGTAAATAAATGTTTTTCTTCTGCTCCTTAAGCTACTTTGAGAGTGATTTTTATATACAAAAAGCTAGTCACTGTGAGAACAAAAGGGGCTGGGTGGAAGCTGGAACTTTTAGATATTCTCTTTAATATTTCCCATGTTCTGCAACTGGCCTCTTTATGCTTTGCTAAATAAAAGGAATTAACAACAACAACAAAAATCCACCAACACAACATGTGTACAAATACCTTAGTGCTGACCCAGTGAGCCATGGTGCCAGCTGGGAATGAGTACAGAAAGAAACCCAGGCTTGAAAAGCATGCCAGCAACACAAATCAATCATGTTCCTCCTCCTGGATGATTTGCCCTCAGATTTGTTTTCCTGCCTGGGCACATGGAGAAGCATAGTAATTCCCTGAGTTGTTTTCTGAGACATGGCAATCTAATATCTACATGGAGACCACATTTTAATGCCTCGGTTGCTTCTTAAGTATGTTAGAAAGAAATGTGCAATAAAGCTATGTCCTGTTTTTTCTGTTTCTTACCTAAATCCCATACTTTATGGGTTATACTATAGTCCACGCATTGTATTGTCCGTACCGTCTAGTGTCAGTCTTTGGCAGGCCAGCACACCAGGAATTTTTGTTGTAAATCAGCTCTGTCCCTTTCTCACATTGCTTGTGTTCAAGCATGGCACATTTGCATCATTGCCATGAATTGTGGCACCCATGGGGGATGCTCTGTGCCTTCACCCTGTCTTCTTCTCTATTGAGTTCATCACCATTCATAGCACTCCCAGATGTTCCCTCTATCCATCATCCAGGATGGCATAACCATTTACCATGTCCCCCAATGCCATGTTTAATGCAATTTGTGCAAGAACTCAAAATGGTCACCATCCTACAACAAAAACAGCAGCTTACTGAGATATCTATTGTTAAAGGTTCTAAAATGTCCTGAGTGCCTCCCCCCCCCCCGTTGTTGTATGAAGTTAGGCCAAGGGAGGGGGTATAAAGCTCACCAAATCTCCAGCTTTCTCTTTCTAGTCATGATCTCATTATAATGTGCATAACTGATATAAATGATTTGTGTATAGGAAAGTAAACACATAAACAGAATGAGGAATTATTTGGTTTGGCCAAGACAAATAGGATTCTGAATGTAAATATGTTTAGTTTCAGATGTGTAAATATACTGGCTTGACCTCGACAATCAAACTGCATTATGACACTGGGGATGTCAGGTGTTGTCAGCAGTTGTTTGATGTCCTACAGATAAATCAAGCACATTAGGTGATACTGTCAACAAAGGGAGCAGCCAATTAGCAAAACAATTAATGTGTGCAATTTTTCTCTTTTGCTTCAGCCTAGTTCTTCTGTTGTCATTGCTAAGCAATAAACAAATTTAAATTTGCTTAGCTATAAACGTATTTACATTTGCACATAAGCAATATATTTTTCTCTCCAGGGAAGAGATTCATCTTACCTGGAAGAGAATAAAACACACAACTTCAAACCAGGGCAAGAATGGGCAGAAAATTAAATCTACGAACAGTTCCTACTCCTCAGAGATAAAATTGCATCCAATGGGTGAGATTATCTTTATAATAGACTGTTTCCCTTGTGATGATTACTTGGGTTCAGGGAGTCCCTCTCTAGCCACACAGCCACACTACTCTGTTTATCTTGGGATGAGTGAACCCAGGAGAGTCAAATGTGGTGATGACTAGAGCAGGGGTCAGGGAACTTTTTTACCTTTTACCCCCCAAAAAATTTATATACGCCGACATTACCCCCTTGATTTGAAAGGAAGGAAATCTTGAGGCGAGGAGGCTCACATAGTACCATCCGCGTGCGCATGTGCCCCCCCCCCCAATCAGGCTCTGGCCAAGCAACGGCATTCCCCCGCCTCGCTGACCGAGCGTTTGGGTCAAGATCCCCGTGTGACTTTTCTTCAGTTACGAAATGCGGTGCTTTTGACCAAAAAAATATTCTGAGGCCAGACCTTGCATGCTTCCTGGAAGGGCTCTGCGTTCTTTTTCTAATTAATATATTTAATGGATTCCAGTGTCTTTTTTAATACGTATTTGCAGTTATTTAGATATCTATCTGTACAAAGTTTGGGGTGCCTGGCGCCGGGGCGAGAACGAACCTGCCCTCCTTTCGCAGCCTAAAGGCAAACCCGCGCCGCCAGCCCTTCTGTTTGCCGAAGAGAGCGGGCGGATTCTCTCTCGCCTGCCCCGCCGGGCACCCCAAACTGCAGCGCATAAAACATCCAGGGCGGCGATGGCTTTACGTTGATGGAAGTGTGTTTTCAGCACCGGGGGGGAGGGGGGCTGATTAGGTCCCCGGGAGCCCCTTTGGGCTTCTTTTCCGTCTCTTTATTATGCTGAGTGTTGGCCTTCGTTCCCCTTTGGCCGTGTCTTGATTTGCTTGCGGACCCAAAAGAGGCCAAAGGAGAGGGTCTGCTGATGGGGCCGATCACTGTGGGCGGCGGCAGGCCCTGAGGTTTGCCAGAGGCTTCGGGTGCAGGC
Organism: Intellagama lesueurii; assembly: GCA_037013535.1. Classification (NCBI taxonomy): domain Eukaryota; kingdom Metazoa; phylum Chordata; class Lepidosauria; order Squamata; family Agamidae; genus Intellagama; species Intellagama lesueurii. Next base: position 173,109,036 of record JBAJHW010000003.1, on the reverse strand, counting down.
ACTCCCATGAAGCTGGATCCCCCTCCCCACCAGGGCTGCCCCTGCCCTGCCTGTGTTGGACCCCCGAGTCCCGGGCAGAGGCTGGCACCCGGTGGTAGGAACGCCCTCTTCCTTTACAGGCGCAGACCAAAGGCCTTCACCGGCAGCTGCTAAGGGAGGGAGGGAGGTGCCAATGGCAGGGCGGGGCCAGGAAAGAGCAAAACCCCTCCCTCTCCCAGCACCACCCCTCCGTTCTCGCCATCCGCGGCCGACCCCCCCTGCGCTCGCCCGGGACCTGCCGCCGCCGCCCGGGCAGCCAGTCTGGAGCTGCCACACTGCCGGGAAAGCACATCCTTGGCGAGGGGAGGCGGGCGCCACAGGGCCGGCAGGTCCACCGGCCATGAGCTGAGGGGAGGCGGGAAGGGGGCCTCCTTGCCTGCGCACCAGGCGGGTGGGCGCGGGCAGGAAGGAGAGCCCCGGCCAGGGCTCTGCCAGGCAAACAGTCCAGCTGGCCCGGTCCGCCGCCCTCCCCCCCACTTTGGAGGCGAGGAGGGCAGGCGGGGTGCCCTGTGCAGTTCCTCGCCGGGGCTCACTCTCCCCGCGACAGAATCCCCGCCTACACACAGCATCGTCGGAAATAAAATGCCTGGGGGTAATGAGGATGGTCGCGCTGCCGCGACCGTCCTCATTACCCCCAGGATTTTCATTTTTATCCCAATTGGGGTAATTTACCCCTGTTCCCCGACCAATGGACTAGAGAATCTATCTGCCCTGGTATCTCCCAGCACTCCAGTCTACCCAGACTTTGCAGTGCTTAGAGGGAGTCCAAAAATCCACAAGGCTAGGTACTCAGAACCACTACGTCCAACTTGCAAGCTAGAGCTGCCACCGCACTTACAAAAATACCAAAACTCCTAATAGCTGGCAAGACCTGGTTTTAGTACCACAGATCCTCTGAAGCAAAAACCCAATAGTTGCTTGGAGAGATGTTTGTATTTTATTAACTATAAAATATAAATGTAAGTGAAAAAGCAAAAAGGCAAAAGTTCCAAAAAGATTTTAAAAAGCACTTTGGAGCAAAATACAGTTTAAAGTAAATGAAAGGAAATCAAAAGAACACACCAGAAAATAACAAAGCTAATCTAATATACCTAATACTCACACATTAGCATAGAGTCAGCATAGTTCTGGGGCATGCACAAAGTGCATCCTTTCAGGCACAGCTTAGCAGGACAGCAACTAAGCATAGTATTTCCTGAGAGGTAAACTAAGCCCACTAAAGTAACTTCGGAACCTCTTTCATACATTAAACACCCCATTCTATACCCTTCCAAATGGTCTGCCAATCAGGCTTTGAATTTCCTTAAATGTTCACAAAGGCTGTAGCACTTTCTGCTCTCCCTTTCACACAACTGAAGTTTGTTTTTCCAATTAGCACAGTACCAGGGAACAAGCTGACTTGGCCTTGCTCACAAAAGATAAACTGCAGGTGTTACTCTCTTCTAGTTACTGGGCAGTCACATTCCCAGCCAGCTGTTCCCAGGCAGTGACAGAAAAGCCTGAATTTTCCAGATGGATTTCATGTTTCACCAGTTTCTCAGTGTCTTCACACCTATGATGAACAGTGATGCTGTTGTTGGTAATGATGTTAGAGTACACAGCCACTAGATCACCTGCTTTGTTTTTGAGAAGCCGGTTGACTTATTTTTGTAGTGTTAGAACAGAACAGTGTTTGCAATGACAGAAATCCATTTCCTTTTAATTTAGTAATGGTAAATGTTTGATTGTTTAATTGAATTTGATTAAATTGTTCAGCCTAGGTGGATGTTGAGCAACTGTCCATTAAAAAATTGTTCTTACAAGACAAAATGGACAAGGGGTTATGTGTTCATGAGATAAAGGCTATGTGGTGTGTGTTTCTTAAGAAGTTCTAATAAAGGGACAGAAACCAATGTGTGCTGGTTCTGCTTCTGTACATCTTAGTATTGAACATTCCATCACTTGTATTATTACTGCTGGCAAGAGAGGAGGAAGGGTGCTGAGCTAAACCAAACTGCCTCCTGGGAGAGGTTTCCCACCACCTGCCCTTCTTGCCTTCCGGTTAGCCCCTTCCTCAATACTCCCAGGCAAGCAAGGAAATGGATTCTTAATTGTCTTTGAAGAAAACCTGCAAAGCTGTTGAGATTGTGTGTGTGTGTGTGTGTGTGTGTGTGTGTGTGTGCGTGTGTGTGTGTGTGTGTGAGAGAGAGAGAGAGAGAGAAAGGATCGTCATCAGGCTCTTACTCATAGAGGTCCCATCAAGCTAAAAATGACAAGTACAGGGGAGTCCTAGGTTCAACAGACTGTGTTACCTATAATCCACACTTTTCACTATCCATGGCCAGGGGAGGGGGGCTTGGAACCAATCCCCTGCAGAGACTGGGATCCTACTGTACTACAAATGGCACAGGCAAGAAGACTTTTCCAAATGACCATTGTAGTTGTGATAGGTAGGGGCAAATCATCTTATAACTCACAAGAGCCCCTACACTTAAAAAAAAGCAAAACAACAGAAAAAGAATAGGCTTAGAAAGTCCCACTGGGCCTGCTAGGGGACACTTTTGCCATCTTTTGAGGGCCTTTCAGCATCCCTGCAGCTCCAACACCTTTTTTAAAAGTTGCACTAGTGGAGGATATGAGGACCATTTTTCAATTTTTAAAAAAATTGCAATAAAAAATTGGGGCTGAGACTCCCAGGAGTAAGTATGTCCTCCTAAGGTCCAGGGCTGGGTGTAGACCTCTTGAGGCCATCCACCGGAACATAGGACTTTATTCTCCTGGTTCTCAGGGCTGAACAACATCTCTATTGCAGAAAGACAATGAAATAACAGATGATGCCTGCAGTATTCTGTAGTTTGGAAGGGTAGTCTCACGTGCAGAACCTTGTCTAGATGTTGTATTCAGTTTCAAGCCCTAAAGATTCTTTTTTTCGGGTGGGTGAATCTGTAATAAGCAATATTCCATTCTCTAGTTCCTTTGTATCCATGAGTGGTGAATCTCCCCCCCCCCCACCCCCATCAAGGAACAAATTCCCTTGGAGATAATCTGTTAAGGAATATACATAGAGCTTGGAAAAGTTGCTTTTTAAGACTACAGCTTCCAGAATCTCCCAGCTAACATGCCTACTGGCCATGTTGCTAGCAAGATTCTGAGAGTTGTAGTCAAAAGTTTTAACCTTTCCAAATTCTAAAAGGTGTAGCCTCTCTCTCTCTCTCTCTCTCTCTCTCTCTCTCTCTCTCTCTCTCTCCTCCGTGTTTACGTTGAGCTTTTAATATTGCAGGCTTACAATTTATTTATTATTTTATTGGAAAAAATTTTTTACCCCATTTTTCTCCTTAGAAAGTACCCAAGGTGACTTACATAAATTAAAAATACAGTATTTAAAGCTTACAACAGAGGGTATACAAATACTTAAGAAGGATCAAACAAATACACAGTGACACCTATCTCCCTCTCTTTGCTGCAGGACAGGCAGAACATTCTTGTTTCAGGTCTAAACGGATTACTTCCAGAGACTTGTGAAGTGAGGATAAGTTGTCTACTCCTGCTCTAGCACAGGTTGTGCTGCTGCTAGTGGCTGTTTTCTAAATCCAGAATAGGTTGTAGAAATCCCATCCCTCCTGCTCCCAGACAAAGTTTGTGAAATGGTTTGTGAATATGGAGGATCTTGGGATACACAAGTGTATGATGTTCTGTATTACCACTTCCATGGGGAATCTTGTAATGCTCTGCAGCAAGGCTTCATTACATGTCTTTCACAAATATGTAGTTATACAAACACGTAACAATACTGAACAGCATTGAAACTTTGAAAAATGGAAGCGTTCACCTTGAAAGAGAGCATTCCTTAAGACCCTGGAGAAGAGTGCTGCCTTCTCAGCCAGAAGCCCTGAAGGTTTGAATGATTTAAACTTACAGCTGGTTATCTGTACAGTGTGCCCTGCTGGAGAGGTAAGGTTTCTAAGACGTTCTCTTCAAGTGTAAGTCCAGCCTAGGGGCCAAGGGAGACATCTGCTGCTGTAGCTTTTGCATGGGGAATAACGCGGGCCAGAAGTGCAGCAAATAGGAACTTCTGAGCCATCAGCATATGTGTTCAGCATCCCAAATACATCAGGGATATTCTCGCTGATGAGAATCCCTTTCTTTGTAACTGGAAATATACAGCAAACTGCTCCAAGATAACATCATATAAATATTTGCACAGGATGATATATTCTGAACATTGCTATGTTCTAAAGAACACATGACACATTTCTAAACCCAAAATAGAGCATCTCTTTATGGTACTGGATCACAAATATCAGTGGAAGTCTGAACAAAAATATTAGGATAGATGCACTTTAAACTAGGAATGTGAAAATTCTTGCAAAAAAAAAAAAATTGGTGTTCAATGATTTAGGTTATCTTGACTTGATGAAATATCTCAGTGAGATATTTTCAAGCCCCATGAGATTGTTCACCTTCTGCTGAGTGCAAGACAATGAGTTCTTCCCCTTAAGGTCCCCTTAATTTACACTAAATACAGCTGCAGAAGATTTGTACCTTTTTCTCTTGTTGAGCAGTGTGCTTAAGCAGGGACATACATGCCCCCCCACACATGGATATACAGCAAGTACAGAAAGGTTGTTCAGTTTTTGAGAAAGACACAAACAAGCAACCCAATGCTTTATATTCTAAGATTATGGCAGAAATATTAGTTTAATGTGAATCAGGAAACTTTCATTAAGTGCATAATTTTGGGCAAAACACTGAACAATTTGTGCAAAACCATCCGTATCAAGAGCACCTCGTCAAAGAGAAGAATGTAGAAGCTCTTCGTCTTCATTTGCAAAGACAAGATAAGTGAGGACTTACATCCCCAATTTAAACTCCTTTTCTGGACCCCTTAAGAAGATGGTGCATAGAGAATGTGGGTTCGGAGAATTTCAAAGAAATTTTGAACCTATTTTAGGATGTGTGACTGTCACCATCCAAGTCCTTGAAGTCTTGTCTTTGGCTTCAGTATAATGACACTGGCATTCTTGAAAAAAAGGTAGTCTAATAAAATGTGAGATGCATATTTCATTACCAACAAATAGAAAATAGTCACTGAGCGAAAAATATCAGGATAAGATAACACAAAAAGCAAAAAGTGATAAAATATAACAAGAGTATTCTGTGTATAGAGAGAATGCATCCTCATATAATACTGAGGAAAATATACCAAAAAGGAATGTCACTTACCACTTGCCAACTGCTGCTGCAGAAGCTATGTACTGGAAGAGGTGGGAGGGACACGACTGGGTTCAGCCGACCACCCTCTTTCCTGTTCAAATCCAATATTTTCTGCAGATCAACCCCATATGGAATTTAAGGGGTTTTATTAATACAACCAAACTTTATTTGAAGTCTTTGCACCCCAGTCTTCTATCATTAGACCCAAAAACACCCTACAGCGTTTTAAAATATTTAGTCAAAATAGTACTTTGAAGCTCAGCTTAACTCAGATTTCAAGAGCTGGTGCTCAGAGGAGGTTAGGATCCCAAATACGCATTTCAATTTGTTAATCTGATTGTGCCAAATGGGATTTGCTTTGGTAAGGCCTCAATAATTCCAGCCCTCTCTCATATAACAGTATATCAAATGTTGCAGGAAATCACGGCTGTAGTTTTGCACCAGAGAGAGGAAATAGTTCCTCTTTTTTTGCATTATACCTGCTAGACAGCAAACACAACCAGTTATTATTCCAGAAAAGGGAGTTTTCAAAGCTCTAGTTTTCATTACAAGTGCCCCCAAACAAGAAAGCTTTAATGTGGAAGAACACAGAGGGGAAATGGCCCAAAATGTTTTGCTCTCTGAGAGGGGGGACAGAAAATATCCCCAACCTCTTAAGGTCCTGGTCCAGTAACAGATGCTAGCAAAGTTATTTTGGCATCAGAGCTGGAAAAACCCTACCAGAACCTGCCTTCCTCTTCCTGGCAGTAGAAATGCAACAGTTATAAACTGGCATTTGACAACATGCTGCCTTTTCATAATACATTTGCTGCCTGAGGTAGCTACCTCACTTTGGCTAATAATAGGGCTGGCCCTGCTGTAGAGGCATCTTTTTTTCTCACTGAAATTTTGAGCTTTTTCGTATTGCTGGGAAAGGCACTTAGGAATTTGCAGTAATGAAAACCTGGCTGCCTTTCACAGAAAGGAGTATAGCATGGAGCAGGATTTTTAGTTACGTCTGATGCAGATTAGGCCATTATTTTGATTAGATTTTGTTTCTAGTGGTGAAAAGAAAATTACTGATGCCAAAAGGGAAAAAAGTGAAATATACAATACCAGCCCTCGCTGAAAGAAAGTATATTCAAATGTTTACTTGCCTGTTCATGTTCAGATGATGTTTTCCTGTGTATTCCAGTTGCTCCAAAAGAAAACAATATTACATTGCAGCTCATTTTTAAAAAGGAGCTGTTTATGACCAGTTGGACTTATTTCTCTATTGTCTGAATCTGCACCTAAAGTGTGACATGGCGCAAATGTACTTAAAAAAAAAAAAGAAGCAGACTGATGTGAATGAAAAGTATTGCTGGAGGCAATGGAAATTGGATGACATCGGTGTGTACGCTCCCTCTTCAGTGTTCATCTTCACATCAAAGCATCTGGAAGATTGAAACTATATTTGGATTTCAAAGGAGCAGCCTCAAATGCCTTTACAGTGGCAGGGCGGGGTGACCCTCTGCTGGATTTCTTCTGTTGCCTCCACACTGGGTCACAGTTGTTAGACAGAGCTTTGACGAAAGAGGAAGCAAGAAACACCACTGTCCCAACTAGAGATGTCATAACAACCTTTCTTTCAAGGTTCTTCAGAATCCGACAAAGGTGAACTTATTATTTTCTTCATGGAATTCACTGACGAGTCCGAAAATATCCCAGAACGTATTAGGAAGTAAAGCTGCAGAGAAAGAGGCAAAGGGAATTCAGAGTTGAAACTTACCGAGTCAACCAAAATTGCTTCCACAGCTGGAGAGATAAGCAGTGGTAAATTAACAAAGCAGCTGACCTCTAGGGCTGTGGGAACTGCTGTGTGGGGTGACGGGATACACAATGAGGTTCACGCTGTCACTTCTTTGAATCTATGTTTTGATCATTTATTAAGGATGAAGAGACCATCTGTATATATTCCCAACAGATGAATTCTGTCATTTTCCTTCCCCAGATACAGACCCTTCCTTTTAAAGTCCCCCCCCTCTTTTGATATATACTATGACACATCTATATATTTATATCCAAATCCTATACAATCTACACAAAGGTGAGCCAATCCAGCAGCCGTGAATCAGAACCTAACAGTTCTGCTCCTGCTTTTCTGCCTACTTGATAATCTAGCTCCTGCTTTTCTGCCTACCTGACAATCAGGCAGGAGGGGGAGCAGAGGATCAGACATCTGGTAAGCAGCAATTAAAAATGAAACATAATTTCCTTGGATTCGACAATTGTGACACAAGCATTCTAATCACACCTCTAGGAACTTCTTGTGAGAGAAACAGACCTTTTCTCAAGTACTTATTTTAGTTTATTTATTTATTTACAAGATTTTTTTTTAGCCGCGCCATTACCAGTGGTCTCTGAGCGCGGCGTACAACAATATTAAGACTTTAAAAACATCAAAACCATTAAAAATAAGCAATATTATAATAATATCCTATATTAAAAACAATCATTAAAACATTAATATTAATAAATCCTGCTGCTCATATGGCCAGCTAAAGAATACTATTTAATTAAAATGCTGGCTAAACAGAAAGGTCGTTGCCTGGTGCCGAAAAGTCAAAAGTGTTGGAGCCAGGCGGATCTCTATAGGGAGGGTGTTCCAAAGTTGGGGGGGGGGGCAACAGCCGAGAAGGCCCTATTTCAGCATGCCATCCCCCCTCACCTCTTTCAGGGATGGCACCTTCAGAAGGGCCTCCTGGCCTGATCTTAGAGGACAGGCAGGCTCATATGGAAGAAGGCGGTCCTTTAGGTAACCAGGTCCTAAGCCATTTAGGGCTTTATATGTCAAAGTAAGCACTTTGAATTGGGCCCGAGCAGCAACTGACAGCCAGTGTAAATTTTTCAGAACCGGCGTGATATGAGTCCGTGCGGCGGCACCACTTACCAGCTGCGCAGCCCGGTTCTGTGCCAGTTGCAGTCGCCGGACCGTCTTCAAAGGCTGCCCCACGTATAGCGCATTGCAGTAGTCCAGTCTGGTTGTTACCAGTGCATGTGTGACTGTTGCCAGGCTCCGCTCATCCAGGTAAGGGCAAAGTTGATATATTCTCCGCAGCTGTAAGAAGGCACCCCTGGACACGGAGTCCACCTGGGCTTCCAAGGTCAGACCCGGGTCAAGGAGCACCCCCAAGCTGCGGACCCTGTCCTTTAGGAGGAGTGTAACCCCATCTAAGGCAGGGAAATGGCCCTTTAACCTATCTGGCGGAGCACCAACCAGCAGCACTTCCGACTTGTCTGGATTGAGCCTCAGTTTATTGACCCTCATCCAGTCCATTATCGAGTCCAGGCACGAGTTCAGAACAGCGACTGCTGTAGAGAATGAGAGGTAGAGCTGGGTGTCATCAGCATATTGCTGACTCCTCAGCCCAAACCTCCTAACGACCTCCCCCAGCGGTTTCATGTAGATATTGAATAGCATGGGGGACGGTATAGAGCCCTGAGGAACCTCATGACGCAACCGCCATGGATCAGAGCTACTGTCCCCCAGCACCACCTTCTGGACTCGATCAACCAGGTAGGAGCGGAACCATCGTAAAACAGTGCCTCCCATTCCCATCCCAGCCAATCTGTCCAGAAGGACACCATGGTCGATGGTGTCGAAAGCCGCTGAGAGGTCCAGGAGAATCAACAGGGATGCATTACCCCTGTCTTTCTCCCAGCAAAGGTCATCAAACAGGGCGACCAAGGCAGTCTCCATCCCATAACCCGGCCTGAAACCCGATTGAAATGGATCTAGATAATCTGTTTCATCCAGGAGAGCCTGGAGCTGCTCAGCCACCACGCGTTCCAACACCTTGCCCAGAAAAGGGAGGTTCGCTACTGGTCGGAAGTTGATCACTAGACCTGGGTCCAGATTAGTTTTTTTTAGGAGTGGGCAAATCACTGCCTCCTTTAACAGGGCAGGGACCACTCCCTCTCTTAACGAGGAGTTGATGACCTCCAGGATCCAGGTGCGAACTCCCCTGGCAGATTCCTTTATTAGCCATGATGGGCAAGGGTCGAGTTGCGTAGTGGTGGCACGAACCGATCCAAGCACCCTGTCCACATCCTCGGGTCGTAACAACTGAAATTCATCCAATAAATTATGACATAAGTCCGGAGCACTGGACACAACCATAGGCTCTGCATCAACAGTGGAGTCCAACTCTTTGCGAATCTGAGCAATTTCCCCCTCAAAGTGTGTAACAAATTCATTACAGTGAGCCACTGAGCAGTCCGGGACCTCCACTGAACCATTAGGCTGAAGAAGGTCCCGGACCACTCGAAATAGCTCTGCTGGACGACATGCCGAGGAAGCAATATGACTGGAGAAATGCTGGCGTTTTGCCAGCTGTATCACCACAGAGTAGGCCTGATAATGGGCTCTAAGCTGTGCTTGGTCATATTCGCAGTGATATTTCCTCCACCTGCGCTCAAGCCATCTCCCCAACCGCTTCATTGCCAGAAGCTCCTCTGTGTACCATGGAGCCATATAGGCTCTGCGGGCAGGGAGAGGGCGCCTAGGTGCGATCGTGTCAACTGCCCGGGCCATCTCCTTGTACCACAAAGCAACCTGGGCTTCGACAGGAGTGCTGACCATATCAGCTGGAAACTCCCCTAGAGCATTCAGGAACCCTTCAGGATCCATAAGTCTGTGGGGGTGGATCATTTTAATTGATCCCCCACCCCTGCAGAGGGTAGTAGTGGTAGAGAGTCTAAACTTTACCAGGAAATGGTCCGACCATGACAACGGGGTCAAAGATAAACTCTTCTCTATAGGCTTGTCACTCATTGCACAAATAAAATGATGATGAAAGGGACAAGGTTAGGTGCTCCCCTCCTCACATCTTGAGTAGACCAGATATTCTAATGAACAGAGTTTATATGTCTGGGGATTAACACTTAGCCTGGGCAACGCTTGACATTAATTAAAAACTATTGCCCAAGCAGTGCGGGATACATCTCAAGTCAGTTCACATTCAACAAGGATGATTCATTATAGATGGGTATTGTGCATGTCCCCTGTGATGCTCAGTGTTTGCTTGCCATCTTCATACTGAATTTGCTGAATCACCTGAATTTATATGAGCTCCCCACTATATCGTGCAAATGTGAATACTTGGTAAACCTCTACACTGCTGGTTTGCATTGAGACAGAATTGTGGTATGGATGGTCATTACCTACATCTATATGGCTAAATGTTGTATTGTTAAATATAGTCACAGTGTAATATTAAATCCCAATAGCATATTGGCTGTTGAAATTTAGTAAGCAAAGGCATTTTCCTGGTGGGTCAGAAATATGCATGTGCAAAAGCTAGATCTAAAATGTTTTGATAAGTGATTGTAATGTGTAATGAAAGATGTACATATTTGAAAGATGAATTACCGAGGCATTAGCAACCTAGAAATGTGATTAGACATCCATATTAATAAACACCTGTCACAACTACATAACAGATGTTCTGAGAACACATCAAATGCAAATTCATGAGACATTTCACTATGCTGTTAATTACATTACCTATCCCACAATTTATTTGTTTTAATTTTGTTTCATTCCAGTTACTAACTGGAGTTTCATGAAAGGGGAAAATGTTTTGGTAATTTTTGGAACGGATTTTGGGGAATAAAACTTTGAATTTTTAAAACATTAATTTGGTACTTATCCAAATTACACTTTATGTTCTAAAAACATGTTTTTGCAAACATATTTAGAGCTGCATGCTTTCATTCTGCATCTCTCCAAATTTCCCTGGCTTCTTGGTACATTTCTGAGCGAGACCATGTTCCTTATTTATTATTTCTGTACACTGGAGGTCAATGGTAAGCAAACTAGTTGCCTCTGGTGCTCGGTACTACACTTCCCACAAACCATAACCAGCATTGTCTATGATTGGGGATTGCAGAGATTGTACTCCAAGCTCAGAGTGTTTATTTAGTACGGAAAGAGAGACTTGGTTTATGGATAGGGACTTACATGTGTCTGAAGCAAGTCACATCAGTTTCAGTTAAGCTTATACTATGAGTAAGTACAGGATGAGTTTCAACTAGACTTTAAACCTAAATCCTATTCTGCTGTTCAGATTAATGCTTTTCCGAAAGCCCAAATAGGAGTCTTATCTCATGTGAGGTCCTACCGAAGCTCATTTCAATAAGCAACTCTAGCAATGATTGTGGCTGAGAATATGTGGGTGCCTCCTCCATGCAGATAGCATCTTGTGTGAAACATTGCCCATATGATTTGTGCCATTGTTGTTGACACTGGCAAAATATCTTGGGTTGTTTTGTGGTGGAAGAAGACTGAATTCCTTGGCACCAAAACCATACAAGTGGTGCTTCTCCAAACCAAGTAATCATGCAAATAGGTGTCTAGATTACTCAGTTTTAAAGGACAACCTGTATAGTAGATCACCAAAAACCTGACATCCATAAATTAGAATAAAGTGCAGTATAATGTGATACAGCAAATTGAAGGAGACGCTAATTAAAAAAAAAATCACTGCTATGGTTCTAATTGCTGAGGGGACCTCTATGTGAAAGAGGTCCCCTCTACCCTGACTTCTTCTTCTTACCTACTCTGAAACCAGGACAGCATGGAGGTGGTAGAAAACCATGCCGGAGGATTTGGTCACAGCCCACCAGAGCAGATATAAGGGAATCTATTGCATTGTTCTAACAAAGACATGTGAAACTGCATCCTCACTGAAAACAATGTTGCTGAAACTATGTTCTCAATGAAAAAGCATGTCTTGACACACTGAGATATCTCATTCAAAAAGAAAAAAGAAAATTTTTTTTATCACTGTGAGATTTTTCACTTCTAAAGAAGAATGAAAAGACAAGCAATTTTTCAGGACAGCAATATTGTCAGGACCTCCCTTTCCCACCCCATTGTTTTTGCACAAAGCATTGTGTTTACATTTTAAAACTTTGTATTTTGTGCAAAATACTATCACAAGTATTCAGTAAAGAAGTGCTAAAATGTGCGCACACACATTACACACTGTAATCTTGCCCAGTGCTCTGGCAGTGATTGTGACTTTTAAAATTGTTCATTGTCATCTGTGCCCTCTGGCAAAAAGGCACTATTCAAAGAATATTGTCCCTATTTATGACATATTTGCAAACTGTCTTGAAGACCAAAACATTAGAATGTAAATATGTTCAATATTCTTCAACAATCCCTTTCTTCTTTGTGATCACTGAGAAGTTCTCCAAATCCGTTGTTCTGGGGTGGGGGAAGTGATCTTAATCTATGTTTGGGGTTAGGTGAAAGTGTCAAGAAAATCTTGTCAAGGTGTATATACTTTGTATGCTCAAAGGCTTTCATGGCCGGGATCCGATGGTTGTTGTAGGTTTTTCGGGCTGTCTGGCCATGTTCTTGAGTTTTTCCTTCCTAACGTTTCGCCAGTCTCTGTGGCCGGCATCTTCAGAGGACGGGAGTCAGAACCCAGAACATAGACAGAGTTCTGACTCCTGTCCTCTGAAAATGCTGGCCACAGAGACTGGCGAAACGTTAGGAAGAAAAACCTCAAGAACATGGCCAGACAGCCCGAAAAACCTACAACAGCCATGTATATACTTTGTGTGAGAATTATTAATGACTCTGAGATGAGAGGGTGCATCAAAAGGAGCAGCCACAGCTGTGCCTTCTTTCTTTATGTGTACTGAACTGCTTTGCTGTTGTTGTTGCTGCTGGTGGTGGTGTTTGTGGTGGTGTTAACTGTAACTATTCATTCACTCCCATACACTCTTGCAATAAGCATTGTTTCAAATATGTCTTGTGAGGGGAAACAACAGCTGGTTCCAAGAGACAACAGCTGATAGAAGTGCTGCTACTGCTTGTAGAACATCCTTAACAACTAGCTTTACCCTTTTAAGAAAGAAATGCCACTGCCATCACTATCACTCTTGTATAATTACTGAGAATTCTCACACAGCTGACTAAGAAATATTCAAAATGGCTGCCCTTATACACTGCCAGAGAGGATATCACTGAATCTGGAGTTGCCATTTGATTCCAGTTCTAAAGTATCGCTATATATGTACCATTGCTCCTTCCTTTCAAGAAATTCAATGACATTGACATAAGAATCAAGAACTGTTGGCCTTGTACATTAGCTAAGTAATGACAGCTGGTTTTCAAACATACCTATAGATAGGTATAGCTATTATTGTTATAGACATAGATGTAGATTTGGTGGCATATGGATGTGAATCCTTACTTATTTTGCCCTTGCACTAAGAAAGTCCAAAGGTTTTCTCTTTGCTTGAAGGATGGTGATATTTTTTTAGTCAAACTTGGAAAGAGTTTGCACATTTGCAAAAGCAGCATTTGTTCATTTCTGCTGCCTTGTTGTGCAAGTTGTTAAACACTAGAATTAAAAGTACATAGCTACTAGACAGACAGACGGATGGACGGACAACTAAACAGAACCTGAGTCAAGGTTTTTTTGTATATATTTGGATGATGCAATTAGTCACAAAATATATATAATAAAAGCAACTGACAAACAAGTATTTAAGGAAGATATAGATATAATTCCATACTGTCAAGTAGATTCCAGTTTATGGCAACTTTTTCCAGGGTTATCAACATTATTTTTCTTCTCTCCCTCTCTTTTTCCCCCCCTCCATGTTTAGTATCCTGATTTGCAAAGTACATCAGCTTATCATGCCAGACTTTGTTTGTACCTTTGTGACTCTGGTAGCTGATTCATATAATTTCTTTTTTTTTCCCCTGTGGCTTACTGGACACCACAGTAAAGAATCCAAAATTTCTTGATGAAAAGATTGGGCTTGTCACTCCCTGAACTGCCTTATTCGTAGAAGTGAGTTGGATACCTGAGAGAACATTTCCTTTCATGCAAAAGATTAACTCGAATTCTAAATAAATAAATGTAGGAGCAGATATCCAAGTCTCTTCCAAATTCCACAAGAAGCTTCATTTCTAAACTCTTCCTTGGAGAATTACAAAATCGTCTTAAAAGCTAATTGGTTTTTGGCTTAGAATGCAGCAATTGATTGGCAATATTATTTCACCTTCCATATCATCATGTTGACATGATGAATTACTTCCTGTGATGTTACTAAGAGAAGAGGCAGCCTTTTTATTTGGCAGGATGAAGTGGTCCCTACAAGTGACAGATAGGGTTACACTAGGAGTAGGGAGCAGGCTGGTGTGGACCACTTGGGAAAGGTCAGGCTTGATTACAACACTCCAAATAGTGGGCTAAACAGCCTGTGTCGTCAGCCTCACAGTATGATGGACAGTGCATTGTGCATGCCGCAGGATGGCTGTTACACATTATAGAAAAAAAGGAAGGGAAGGAGGGAGGGAGAAAGAAAGAAAGACACTGGTGTGCATAGATGGTTTCTGCTAGTTTATATGTACAGATGCAACATTAGAAATGTATTTTAAATTTAAACAAAATCACCTTCAAGGACCCTGATCTGCAAAAGCTGCAAACTTTGATTAGTTTGATTGTTAATCAACTGAAGCTTTCATTGATCAATTGGTGGACCCTGATTTTAACTGCTGAGGCCAAAGTTTAATTGGTGAGTCTGTTAACCAAGGACATCATTGTTTCTCTCTCTCTCTTTGTTTTGTTTTCTGAGGGTTTTTAATTTTAGATATGCCATTGTAATGAGGTCATGAGGACAACCATCTGAATATTCAAAGTGGCCTTGTTTCTAATAATAGCTTTTTTCAGATGCTGAAAATCCCTACAGTGGACCTCTGAGGGGAGAAGGAAAGAGATGGTGGTAATAAGTTCAGTCTTAACCTCTGTTGATTCGCTAGACCAGCGATGGCGAACCTATGGCACGCGTGCCACAGCTGGCACACAGAGCCCTCTCTGTGGGCACGCAAGCCATAAGTTGCTGGATCGCTACCGCCGGCAGCCAAACCTGAGGAGGTGGCTGCAGCCGTAGTGCTAGTGCCCCGACAGGCGGCGGGCCAGGATTCAGAGCAGCTGGTGCTGGCGGCGGCAGGCCAGCTGAGCTATAGGTAGTGGCGTGGTTGGATTTGACTGGAGGCGGATCCAGAGTGGGGTCTGGAAGCACCACCGTGCCTGGGATTCCCGCTACCACCGCCACTTCCACTACCGCCGCCGCCACCTGCCACCCACTGGGTTGTTTTTTTTCTTGCAGTTTGGGTGCTCGGGCTCAAAAAGGTTCACCATCACTGCACTAAACAGTACAAACACTGCTGCATGCTTACAGACGATACAGATAAGAACTCTGCAATTTAGTATTGACTGGGTATGGGTTGGGCTGAAGTCTACTGCCTTCTGTGTCATGAACAGGCAAACTGGTGTCTTCCAGATGTTTTGGACCATAACTCCCATAAGGCTTCACTTCCTATAGTCAGGAATTGTGGAAGCTGCAGTCTACAACTTTGTGGGGACATTGCATCGCTTACATTGCATTGCATCAGGGGACACTGCATTGCCCATATATGTGCATTCTTTGTAGCCTGTATGAAGGCATGTATTGGCTGAAATCCTGTTCACAGCTAAGCCAAATTGTAACTTTCCATCTATTCTTCCCTTGTAAACAAATATCCCTGCTGTGGTTTTCAGAGTCATGCGCGCACACTGGCTTTTGGTGTGCATGCAGTACCCACTCAAAGCATCGTGGGGGAACTGCTTTGTTGAACAGGGAGGAACTGATGGAAAATTGCAGTTTGGCTTATGCTACAAACAGGATTTCAGCCATTATCATCTTACACTTTCATCCCAATGTGTCTAAACAGATGAACAGCTTAATTACGGGCTTAATTGATGTTCCAGTTTATTTACTTAAAGGATAAATTTCTCAAAAGAGAGATGATTAATCTACTAACCTGTAAAATCTTTGCTAGGAGAGAGAGGACATAGTGGCTTAAAACTCAAACTGGATTGGATTGAATAATAAGTCCCTCCATATCTTAATTTGAGGGGAGGGATGGTGAAATAGCTTAGTTTGTTTCAAGACAAACCAACTTCAGCCCAGAAAAAGTTCACCTATGACTAATTTTCATTTTTATTACATGCTTGGTTATATATTTTTTTAATTTTGGATTTAGCTTTGATTTTCCACTGCTCTCTATGGGAATGAACACAACATTCTGAGAGCCTTTCCCATCCCTAAATGGTGGCTGCTAATCCTTCAGTGGCTTCCATGTGTTTGAGAAATTCCAGGCAGATACAGAGAGTTACTGGCAACCAAAAGAGTAGTCAGTCTTGTTTCTTAAAAAGCATTGGTGGGCATTGGTAATTGCTTATCAAAATATAATTGCATTTCTGTGGATGAGAATATTAGGAAAAAAAGTAGGTAGCTGTTGTTCTACCTGGAACACACAGGTAGATCAACATGTACCTGTGTGGTCCAGGCACAAACTATTTGTCCAATGGTCATGGAATTGTGTGTTGGAGGGAGTTGAAATTCAGTTACAGTATTCCCTTTTTAGTGCAGAGAGAAGCGTGGAGAGAGCTGCTCAGTCCTACCTCTTTCCTTGGAAAAAAAAGAAAAGAAAGATCAGCCTGGACGCTTCTTGGTTAAAGGAAACGAACACAGGTGGCTAACAAAGGAAGCAACAGGAAAGAAGGGCTGATTTCAAAGACTCTGAAGCATGGAAACAGAATTCTAAGTTTAGTAGCAGATACAGGGCATGTTGGGCACAATCACCCTGTGTCAAAGGAGATGCATGCATTTCTATATGTACAATAAGAAGTACATATAGAAACCAGCTTATCTTTCTCCTCCTCTTTTAGGGAACAGGAACTGTGGGAAGGCATGTTTCTCTCTGGTTCAGGTGGGTAACTATCTGTATGAGTTCACAATGGCCAGTCTTTCTTCATTAGGTAGGCAGCATCTGCATGAGGTATGTCTCTCTATAGCAGCAACGTGTAAACATATGTATGTATATCTCTCACATGGAGTTACACAGAAAAAGGTGTTTGTGTGTCTTCAGCAAGGTGGCAACCTGTAAAATGATGCTTTTATTATTCCTGTCTTTTGGTGCCTGGGCCTTCTGACTTCATGAATTCGTTGGCTTTGGGGGCTTTTTGTTTGAACCCAGATTTTATACCATGTTTGTGTGATGAAGAGTTCTGCAGAATGTGAAAACTCACCTTATAGCTATTATTTTGCTGATCCAGTAAAAGTATTCCTTAACCCAGAACCTAGCTTTTGCATTTAGTATTTATATTGATTGTCTGGAACTGTTTTCTCGTTGTAAATATTATTGTGCAGAATACTTGTGGTCTTAGATACATTGACCCCACTTCCTTTATGCAAGAATGAGGAACCCATGGCTCCCCAGATGTTGTTGAACTCCATAGGCTGTAATGAAGATGACCAGTCACCCAGGGTGATGGGGGCTGTAGTTCAACATTTGCAAGGCCACAGGTTCCCTACTCCCTATACACATTCACAGGGCTGCCCCTATTTCCATCTACTAAATGTTGTGAATAGGAAACCGAATTCCTGAGGCCATCTAGCCAGTCAATAATGCCTGTACTGCCAAACTGTCTCAGTAATAAACACTCACAATTTAATGAGGCCAGGTAGAAAGATTTAAAAGCAAAAGGGGCAAATTATTAACATTTTCTTGCAAGCATTGCAGCCATCTGATTAACAAGATTATACGCAATGTGATGATAAAAAATGGTAGGTCAGCTGTTTGGACTGTGAGCAATAAACACACTGATTGCTCAGTTATCTTTGGGTGTATAATTTTATCCAGATAATTTCACCTCATTCTTTCTGAATACATGCTCAGTTTCAGAATTGCCACTTCCTTTTTAGAAAAATCCTTACCTGACAGAGATCTCCAGTCTCACAGCACGAGTTTGTAAATATTACATTGCCAAGTCAGGAACCTCAATCTTTCATTTCTATGCATGTTAAGGATTAGGAAAGCAATTTATTAGTTTCTAATAATTTCAGTTATTATCAAAGCTGAAACACTTGGCTCTTTTACTGCTTTCAAAAAGCATGTTTGGCACATCAGGGAATCTGATTAATATAAAGTGATTTTGTTTTTGATCTTGCTGCCTTGTATTTGAGATCACTATCCCCCCACCTCTATGATCTTCAAATAATGTCAATACCGTTCAAAACGTAGTTGCTACTGAGCTGCAGTTCTAATTCTATTTATTTAGACAGAACTTCAGTTGAAATCAGTAGGACTTACTCCAAGGGAAAAGTGTGTTTGGAACCAAGCTGCAAATGAAATGCACCTACATGGGTTGTGTCAATCATTTGGGATGGAGAACATCCTAATAGATTGTCCCCATAGTCCCCATGAAAACTAATTCCATTTTCCTTATTGCAAAGATGCATTTACTGCGCTTTATGTAGCAATTGCAAATTTTGAGTTTTCTCTAGAACACGGGTTCCCAACTTGTGGGTTACGGCCCCCAAGGGGATTGCAAAGTGTTTTCTGGGGGAGTCACTGTGTTTTTCAGAGGAGGGGGGCATGTCATCCTTGACTTGCACCTCTGCTCCCTGGTTCTTGTCTGCACGTACCTCCCTCCCTCCCTTGCTTGTGCCAAGCTCTCTTTGCTCCCCGCTGGGGGGCTCCTGGGTGCCCAGGGTCCCCTGGCTGTCCACTCTCCTTCTCTGGTGGTAGTGGCGATGGCTGCTTCTTGGCTCTGTTGGCTGGCTAGCTGGTTCAGGCAGGGGGACCAGGACTGGAAGGAGTGGGAGACTGGACCCAGCCACAGCCTCTGTGAGCCAGGTTGGCTGTGGCAGGGATTGGGAGCAAGGAGGCTGTTGCGGGCTGGAGGGGAAAGGGGAGAAATGGTGGTGAAGAAGGAAAAGGCCACCACCACCACCACAATTTTGCCCCCTTCTTGCCTCAGCTGCATGTTGCCAGCACCATCTTAGGGAGGATGGTTGAGGAGGAGGCAGTCACAGAGCCACCACTTGAAGGAGATCGAAAGGGTGATGGTTCCGTTCCTAATGGAATATTCACCCTCCCTCAATAAAACCCAGTTTTAACCCACCCTCATTGCCTCTACATCCTGGAACCTGTTGGTGTTGGGCTGAGTGGCTTTAACAAACACTCAGCTGTGAAGTTTGAAGCTGGTTGCCCAGATGCAAGTACAACCATTGTATTAAATATCAGTTTAGAATTATATTCTGAAAAATCTACTTTTAATCTGTTTTCTTTACCCCATTAAATATGCCTTTTTAGGCAAATGTGGCTGGGGGTTGTAAGTCACTTGGCTATTATAAAAGGAGGTAGTGACTCGAAAAGGTTGGGAAACATTGCCCTAGAACAAGGGAAAAAATGTTTCAGTCCTCTTCATTTTAATGGAGAAAGGCAGAACATTAATGTTTTAACTATACTGGGCACGGTGAGGCAGGAGGTGTTACTGTTATATTGGCATTACAGTTTTGAAGAGAGCTACTTTTTTGGACTACAAATATGGCCATTGAGGCTGATGAGTGTTTTCTTTGTCTAGTTCTGCAATAGATTGATGTAGGAAGATTGCCTTATAACACCTTCAATCCTACAGTAGAGCTTTACTTAGTCATTTAAATGTTTAATGTATGGATGGGTAAGAATTTCATTTCATTTCTCTTTTTTTATCAGAATTTATCTAAATTCTTCAAATTTGAATGAGGGAGAAAGTGAAAGTGACAGATTTCTTCATTCCTACTATATTCAAATAAAAATAATTATATTCATTTTATATTCACAATTTTTTGAGTCATACTGTAAGTTATCAGAGAACTTAAATACATAAAGTCTCAGAAGTCTTTCATTAAGGTCTTCATGTTATATAGTTTGAATACCATGTCACAGCTTCTTCAAAAGGAGGAACTCAAAATATACCCACAGATGAAGTTATTCCCACACTAGCTAGGAAGCTAAAAATCTGATGCATTGCTCAACATCAGAGATAGCAGAAGTTTCCTTTTTGAACTTTCATATCCTGGGTGTTGTAGTCCAAAACCTAACTTTCCTCATCTCTATACTTAGCTAGCTGGCTGGATAGCTCAGTAAGTTAGGCATCTGGCTGCAGAGCCAGAGGTTGGAAGTTCAATCCCCCACTATACATCCTAGAAGAGACAGCCTGTGTAGCCTTGGGCAAGCTGCATAGTCCCAGGATAGCCCCAAAAGAAAGGAATGGTAAACCACCTAGAAAACTCTGAAAAGGGTTTCCATAAGTCAAAATTAACTTGGTGGCAATATTAAGCTTGGTGAGTCCTGGTATCCTGAGAGTTGTAGCCCTTCCCCTCAATAACTTCTTTGATCTTTGACACTGGGTAGTGTAAGTTGTGATATTGTAAGAGATGTAGTAAGAAAGAAAGAAAGAAAGAACAAACGAACGAACGAACGAATTTCACCCAATGTTCTTCAGTTCCCCAATGTTCTTGAGTTACTGGAAAAGAGCATTTTTCATCAAATAGTTAGATCTCAGGCACAAAGTTAATGTCGTAACACCAGAACTTGCTCCAGCAAAGAAAATCAAGGTGGGAAAAGGTGGACATTCTGCTGCTCTGGAGCCATCCACAGGTACATTTCTGTTAGGAATATCCATCTTTGTTTACAGAATGTACGTTTTGTATAGGAGCTAAGTCCAGGGGTTCCTGGCGTAGTCAAACTGCACATGAAGTCTCTTGTCATAGTGTCTGGTAGCCTTGAGAAGCCTTGAAATTGTCTAGGCTTAATCTCAGCTCTTGTATTTTCAAGGTACAAGTGTCTTGTTTAGTCCAAAAGCTTTTGTCTAGATCATTTATCCTGTACAGTTAGTCCAACAAATAGAATTGTGCTCCAGCAGTTACCCAGGATAAAGGTTTGAAATGCTAGCTAGTGAAACCAGCTCATCAAAGCTTTGTGTGTGTGTGTGACTGAGTACTTCTGAGACTTCCAGGCTCTGCCTCATGACCCACTTAAGGAGGAAAGTATTTGTTTTAATTCAGCTACAAAAGGAATGCTCAGGACACATCTAGTGCTTTCAGTGACAAAATAAAAGGTTTTTTTCCCTCATAAAAGCAAGAAGGGAATACTTGATGGAGCTTTTTAGAGCAAGGATAAGTACTAGCATGTGTGTTTCTTTGTTTATTTTGCTACCCTTGTTGAATCTTAAGGGAGTCATAGTGAGATCTAACACTGATAAGAGTCTTTGAGCTTGAAAACAACATGAAATTTCTCAATGGCAGCATTGCCCTTCAAAAGAAAGAAAGAAAGAAACACTGGTAGTGGATGATACCTATAGGAAAATTGGCCTTAAAAGAGAGAACAGATTGAACAGGCAAAGTCTTATATTTAAAACCTCAAAATACAATGGAAGAAAAACTGCATGTGGAAGACAATGTTCCATGGGCATCCAGTCACAGAACCAGCAACCTGATTTATTGTGTAATCTAGTGAAGAACGAGCATGCTTTTTCTGGGACAGTCCAGAAAAAGCGCATCTTCCCTTGAACAATTGCCTTTAGAGGACTGTGTAGAGCAAGAGGATTCTAGCCAAAGAGTTTTAAATCAATCAGTTCCTGTTTTAAAAGATGTATTTCTGTGTTCCCCTGCAATTACATACAACCCTGGGAAGAGATCTTGGCCCAACTGTTAAGAAGCCACTTCTTGCCAATCTCACACTGGCACTAATCATGCAGACCAAGCACAACATATATCATCCAGAATCCTATTAGTTGCACTCACTGGTGTAAGGCCATTGGCGTAAATCTCTGTATCGAATTGTCACTAACTAGTTAGCGTAGGAATTTTCTGTCACACACCAGTTGTGTAACTTGGCATGAGATAGCAAATGCCCATGCTGACTTTCTAACTTGTAGCAATTTGCAGCTGAAATGTATGCCAATGAATTTATGCTTATATGAATTTTCAGCTGGAGTGAAACTGAGCCTTTGAGTTTGATAAAGCTCAATTATGAATAGCTTGGGGTGAACTTTGCTGCCTGTGTTCACAGCATTTTCCCAATTGAGATCAACTTTGATCTAAAGAAATTCTCCAAGTTTATTTCACACTGTTTCTAAACCAAACATGTCTTTATTACTATTATAGTTATTGCTGCACGAAAATGCACCAGTGATCTTGTGGGGCAGAGCAAATCAACATTCTACAAGACAATTCTAAAAATGGAGTAACCCAAACAAAGAATTGTAACTTTTAACCTAATCTCCGGATCAGTGCCAAATTTGGCACAGCTGTAGCAGACAGTTTGGGGAAGATTTGGCAAAGGGTTTTTGAATAACTATGTTTTTAATCTAAAATTATTTCCCCTATTTGGAAATAGGAGAACCTAGATGTCCTTAGATTTAAAATAGCTCATATAAATTGAAAATACCAATCTTGCTTATCTTGAAAGAGAATGCTTGGCCCCAGCCACTTTTCTTTATTTAGCAATAATCCAGGCCATAGGGGCTGAAATATTGCTCCTCAAAAAAGAAGCCTTTCAGTTAGGAGAAGCAGTGATTTCATATTATAACACTGAGCATGCTTGGTACAGACTTGCCAGGGAAATGATATATTGTATGTACCTGATGGGCAGGAGAGAATTACAGGTCAACTGCAGTTCACAGCTATTGTGGAAGGTGCAAAAAAAGAGTTTACTTTAAAGAAAATAAAGTGATAGGCCTCCGGAAAGCAATAAATATTTAGAGAACTTGTTGAAAACCAGCCCTGACAATTGCTTTGTGTTTGGGCGAGAAGTGGTTAACTGTTTCTTGTATTACCCTCTGCTTGTTGTCTCTTTGTAAATGGTAGTAAGCATGAGAGGATATCCTGTAGATCATCTTGACCATTGCCATTGGTGGTGTCCACATTCAAGCTGCCCTTCGCTATGTAAAGCTTGGCATCCTTTTCCCTGCTGGCAGTGCAGGCACAATATTGTACAGCAATCAGGCCATTTCCTGGAATTTTGAATTGTGGATATTAAAGCACGATAACCCACATTCATAAACTGGAGGTTTTTTGAAACATTGAATTTTCATGTAGAAGGCCTTGTCGGTATTGTTGGATTCTTGAGAGGCAACCAGAAGACAGAACTGGGCATTCTTTTGCAGTGAAGTACAAATATGTCTGTAAGGGAGCGAAAAAGAGAGGAGGGCAACACAAACAAGGAAGAGCTAGTCTTTTCATTAGGTGAAGTGAAGTGACTACTTCAGGCAGCAACCTGGAAGGTAAGGACTATTTGACGATGGCTGCAATCCAGTAGTAAGGTGCAGCTAGAGTAGACCCATTAAATCAGTGGTTATTTGATGAAACATCTTTGGAAGTTCCATTGATTCAGTAGTCCTACTCTAATTGCACTTTACTACTGGATTTCAGCCTGTATGCATCAAATAGGTGAGTCACGTCGGTCTGTTTCTAGATAGCAACTTCCTATGTAATCTTACTGCTTCTGCACAATTACTTCCTATAGGTCTGTGGGCTGAAACTGAACACCATTGCACCATCTGGCATGGCAGATCTGTTGTCTGCCTCCTTCATTATATCCCAAAACAGTGAGCAGTTTGCAACTACTTAGAGCAAGCCTTCCACACCATGCTATCCTTTCCTTTGCTTAGTTGTGGAATACCTTGCCTGCCAAAGAATATTGATCTCAAACGTCTCCATACTTTTTTTTGCACAATCCCCATAATAACTGGTAGAAAAATAGATTTTCCTGGGAACACTGGATTGTTGCAAGCTATTTGTGCTGTAATGCAAAGTGTTTGAGGGTGGTTTGGACTGGAATGGGCAATGAAGAACTATTAGCTTTACAAAATGTCTTTGTCTCATTTGATGACATAGCTGTCTGCATTTTTGGACTCTCTTTCTGGCTGGGAGAGACTATGATGATGAGCATCTGCACTTCCAAATTTAATACTGCATCACTGGTTGACTTAAGACATCACCTGGTACAGATTTTGGCATTTGTGTTGTGCCAGCACAACTGTGCTTCCTTTTCAAGATCTCAACAGATGAGATATACTTACAGTTAAATATAAGACAAAAATTGCATAATCTTGTTTGCTGAAAGATTTAAAATTTTAGAACTGCAAGGCTGGTAGGATTATCGAGTCCTGCCCCTGTCAGGGAGGCACAATGGGGAATCAAACTCCCAACCTCTGGCTCCACAGCCAGATACTTAAACCACTGAGCTATCCAACAGTTCTCTTATTTCAATATGTCCTTAACAATGTCAGATTTCCCCCCTCCTCCTCATGACCTTGATTTAAAATGAATATGGTTAAGAGTTTTCTGGCTTCCCTCTAGCTTTTTATGCCAATACATATCAGATCAAAGTTGCCCTTATCACAATTTTCTTTAAAAAAAATAGGGATATGAGAATTGTTTTATTGAACATCCTACGTGGCATCCATCTGTTCTGAATATTTTAGGAGTTTTGAAGTTGGATTTGCAATATGACAATTTCAAAGACATTTTAAAAACAAATAGCTGGTAAAATGCAAATCTAAGGGTAATATCTTACTAGAATATTCTGAGGCAATATGGTACTTAGTAGAAAATGTACTTTTTTATTTGTTAAAAAATATGATACTCAAAGTCATTACTTTGTGGCTAGGAATGTAGGAAAATCTGTCTGGGATGAAAATATGAAACAGAGTCCAACAATGAGAAAGACAACTATAGGAAGATCTTAGTTTCCTTCCTTCCTTCCACATTTAAATGCTGCCATTCAACTCCCAGGAGAGTAGTGGATGGATTACAAACATTTCTTCAATGTGAATGTGTTTGTTACATGTACGTATTATCATACTTACATGTTTATCCTCCTTTTCCAATGATGAGTTCAAGACAAGGTCCATCTCTCTCCTCCTCCCCATTTTTTCCTCACAACAGCCCTGTGGGGCTGTTCAGATTGACTGTGACTGGCCCAAGGCTTCCCACTTTGTTTCATGAGCAGGGGAGATCTCTAGATTCCTAGTCCAGCATTCTAGCCACTACCCTGGAACCAGCTACCCTAGGAGTGTGAGCATTTTTGTGCTTCTTTTGAACATGCCAGAAGCCTGACTGAAGTCTGAAGTTGCCAGGTCAGCAGCTTCCTGTTCCCTAAGATTTCAAAGTGAGAACCTGAGAGCAGGGCACCAGTCTCTGTGATGTCCCAAAGGTGTAGTCTTGTATCACAATAGCAAATTAAAAGTGTGAGAATGAGAGAGTTCGAAAGGCAATGTGGACTTCTTGTGCTACCTCGTAAATAAATATGGCATGCACAACACACATAGAACACATTCACACTTGAACCCCTGAGATCTGATAAGAGTTGGTTGTATTAATTCATATCAGTTGGGAGGAGAGAGATTATGGATACCTAGGCATTAAAGCCACCACAGCCAATTGCTTCCTTCAGCACCACTCACCCTGAGAATTGTTCCCCGCAACCGATGACCCAGAGAAGTTGAGCAAATCCCTGAGACTTCGCAAAGCAGCCTGAGACCTGACCTTACCACTAAGTCCAAGATACAGAGGTTCTTGCCCAGGGTAGACTGCAACCTTCGAAGGGGGAAAAAGGAGGCTAAATTAAAGTTAATCATTAAAGATTTTTATGAGGGCTTATTTCTTGGCATTAACTTTTGGGGCAAATTACCTTAATTTAAAAAATAAGTGTAAACATCATCTGTTGCAGGGGTCCCCAACCCCCGGTCCACAGCCCGGTGCCAGTCCGTGGCCTGGGCCGGACCAAGCCGTGGAGACAGATCTCCCACCCACCCTGCACGCACTCCTCCCCACACAGCCCCTTCGGGCATGTGCGCAAGTGCACGCGCGCCTGCGTGACCGCCCCCACCCCTTCATGCATGTGTGCGCACCTGCACAAGCACCCCCACCCTTCGCGCATGCATGTACCCGCGCAAGCTCCCCCGCCCTTCGTGCATGCACGCGAGTGTGCCCGTGCCCGTGCGAGCCCACCCCTTCACGCATGTGTGCGAGCACAGGGGGGGTGCCACGCCTTCCCCAACTAATTTGCGGTGGGGAAATTAGTTGGGGACCACTGATTTTTGCATGCTGACTCTTAATATGAGGCAAATAGTCTCCAAATGTTGCACTGTGTGTTACACTGGCATAAATACACAAGAGAATTTTGTTCAATGGCATTTAGAAGGGATGTTTTTGTGTGTGTTATCAAGTGAACTGAGGGGTCACCCAGCTGGAGAATTTGTTCCATACATTTTGCCAGTTGGTGCTGTTTAATGCCTAATAAGCATGGATCTCAGTGGAAGTTCTGTCCACACATATTCTTACAAAATCTCTTCTCTTTAAGAAATCAGCCCCTCTTCAAGAAACATTTCAAAAATATTTCAAAAATCTTGAAGAAGCACTTGAAAAATAATCTGCTGTGCTAGAATGTTGGTTTTTTTTAAGCAACTCAGTGCTAAATTGAACTTTTTGGATGGGAACCCTTGGAAACAAACATCCACTGTCAGTCTCCTGTATCTGATGCCTTTAAAAATGTCTGTTTTGAAAATGTTGAGGAAGTACATTAGAAATGATCTTTTCTACTAGACTTTCTTTGTTTTATTAGATGCATGCTAAATTGAACATTTCCAACCTGGCAAGTTTTTGCTTCCTGAATTCCATCTTTGGTACCAAGTGAAAAGTCAAAGCAACTTAAAGGAGGTAGTTTGGAAAAAAACAAACAGAAAGAAAGATTTTAATCACTCTTTCTCACTGTTGATTCTGACTTAATTTGTCTGGAAAATATGACATGATATAGGGAAACAAGTACTCCATCTGCATGGACTGATTTGATCTGTTCTTCCTGGGCTAATGTACACACCTCCACAGTTCTACCAGCAGCTGAAATATTAAGACTGTATGGTTAAACATTAAGAAGGTTGTGCTTTCTGGAAGTTGTGTAAGATATTTGTATTCAGACCACAGATGATTGGTGGTCAGGGATAGAGAAGGATGAGATAAGAGCCCAATTAAACATGCAAAGAAACACAGTTGTGCTAAGGGGAACCATGAATATATGATATTAAAACTCAAATAAGGTTTGGTGTCACTCCCAGAGGTGTCTGAATTCAAAATTATCTTCTCATGTTTAGTCCTGTACAGTAATTTATTATATCTTCCATTTTATTTATTAAAGGGGTAGAGGTCCACTGAAGAATACCTCGGATGTGATTAATGCAGCAAAAATGATCTCAGAGTCAGGGTCAAGAATGGACATGCTTGCAAGACTCATTTCAAACCAGGTAGGTTAACACAGTAATGGGTTAAATAAAATTATGTTGTTTATCAAGAACTGCTACTATGAGAGTATTTTTGTACTTTCTATAGTTGTGGCCCTGTCATTGTCCAGAGTTTATTTTCTGTGTCAGAGGAACATGTAGGAATTGTCGCATCTGGCAAACCTGTCGCAGAGCAAACCATTACACCACGAACACTTAGATCAGTTCATTATTTTGCAACCTACCGAAACTACTGTGGTAAAATTACCTTTGAACTCTGCAACTGCCTTTGTAAAATACCTGTCATTTCACAGGCATGCTACCAGTCCCGCATTGGAAATTATAGATTGGAAGTGTGTTTTGGATGAACAAATGAAAGGGACGAAATTTCTGATCATTTAGAGCAGCAATGAAAATTGTATTACATTTATACGCATTCAAGTTAAACTCAAAACTAGAAAGGGCCAAACTGTACATGAGGATTAGACATGCACTGTCCTATTTGTCTATAAAGTGGGGAGGGGGGGTCTATTATTTTTAGAAGAACACAGGGAAGCGTAGAATCAAAACATGCCCATTCCCTCACCTTACCACACTATGCAGAGCTGTATCTTTTTTTTTTCCTGGATCCATTTTGATTCTGAATGTTAACAAGTTGGAGATGGGTGGCTCAAACTGGGCAGCAGGGCCAAGTTGGGGGAGCAAGCATATTTGACCCCTCACATTCCTGTGCAAATTTTGATATAAAAGTAGTTAACTGCTCCTAAGGATGTAAAGAATACTGACTAAATTCTTCATTCACATTGACTTAGGCTGCCTTGAATCCATGAGACACCTGGAAGAGGTCTTTTCAGTCCCCATAAGATGCTGTGCTATCAAACAAGTGCAAGACAGGGAGTCCTGGTTTTACCTCATCACTGCTTCCACAATTCACACAGACTGTCTTTGCACAAAGCTGGTGTTCTTTCCCTTTAAGATGCAAAACAAACAGATATGGCAAGCACAAAATAATTGGCCCATTGTTAAAAACAAAGACAACAACCCTTCCAGTGTTTCGTTTTCTTCAAAGTCAATACAGCAAAGCAGTGGCCATTGTCATTTTCTGTAATTTCCGCTATTTGTGCAATGTGGCTTACTTTGTACCAAAAAAAAAAGGTTCTCTGGTCCTTCTCTTATTGAGAGTGCATCAAAATACCTTAAGCTCTTGCAGGGTGAGGTTCTTTGTCCTTCCATGCAGATGGAGATGCTCGACTTAAACACTTGAGCCTACTTTTGTCCTCAGACTTTTAGTACAATGGTTTTCAAGTAGTATTTGCAGCACTCCAGTTAGGGAGTATGCGCATGCATACGTTTGACCTTACCTAGTTGCAAATCCATGTACACAAAAGTTACTGCATATGAGTAATTCCTCCCCTGATCCAGCTGTTAGGAATATCTGAAAACCGACAGTAGCATCAGTTTAGGAGCAGAGAATAGGGAGCTGGAACAAGTTGGCATTACTGCTGATGCTGTGCCCCAGATATGCACATGCAGCCTGAGCAATAGTGTGCACATCATTGGATTGAGGCCTTGATATTGTCCTAATTTTAAATTTTGAAGACATATTCTTCATAGTTTTTCCCCCAGCTGCTGAACCTGGGAATAACTTAATCATTTAGACCCCCTCTTGTTACATCCAGTAATGTCACTTCATTGGAACACATGTGTTGATCATTCACAATACCTCATGGAGCACGGCTCTATTATCTTGATACCGCCAGTCCAGTCAACACCTTGATGATCATGTACAAGAGAGAATTCAGAATCCTAAATCACATGCAAGTAAAGAAAACAAACCACTCTTCTGCCCCCCCCCCGGGCGCTTTCTCTCACATAGCTTCTAAAGCAAGGGAGCAGCCGAAAAAAGCAATCACTGTGTAATGAAGACTCATTGTTGCATCTCTTTGACCTTTTCCAGTTCATAAAGTAGAGCAGTTTCAAATGAATGAGTTTCGGTCAGGCTGCATGCAATCTCAGCTCATCAAAATGGGAGAACTGTGAAACCATTTGATTTAGGCCATGCAGGGTGTTGCTGGGGGGTGAGTGGGGGATATGTTGTGACTCAACATTAACTATATCTTATGGGTTATTCACTTTAGCAGGGTTCATTCTGGAAAATATACAGGAAAAACAACATTATGGCTCATTTCTGGTTAAAGAAACAGGCACGCAGCAAGGCAACTAGCCAAATGAATTCATGTTACACTAAAAATTATAGCCCAAATTCCACAGAGTGCTTCTGTTGGCTGCTATTGCTTTTTACCAGAAACTGGAATCTTTCCTGCAGCCTGCATTCACCCCTCAAACCCTTCTCTAAATGGTGGGGAGACTATCTGGTGCAGGATTTTTGGGCATCTCAGAGACTGTCATAAGGAGGCGGAGAAGATAGTCCCAGTTTCAGTGGCTTGGGATCCTAAAGCATACCACCAAATCTTGACTAGAGATGGGCACAAAGCAATGAATTGGAAAATTCATCAAAAAATGCTAATTCGTCGATTCATGTTCATTGAGCATGGCAACCTCAACGAATACAAATCGATGAGGAGGGGCGGAGCGACGGCAGCGAGAACAGGGGAATCCTAGGGCTCTGGGAACCCCTGTGTAACCTCCGGGTCAGCAGACCCCCCCAGAAGTGAAGGGGGGCAGGTTTTCACAGGAGAGTGGACTTGCAGCAAGGCTGTCTTTCAAGATGGCAACAGTGACAGAAGAGGAGGTAGCGGCTGCAAAAGGTAGAGAGGCAATGGGGCAGTGGGAAGGGGGCAGTGGGTGTCTCTAGGTGCCTGGATGAGCCCTTTTGTAGGGCTGATGAACCAACAAACTGATTTGTGATTCATTGGGAAAAAATTCAGAAATTCATGGTTCATGGACTTCAACGAACCAAGATGAACCACCATTTTGCTGGTTCATGCCCATCTCTAATCTTGACCCATAAATCTGCTAACACTTTGTTGATTGTTTTATGTCAATAAAACCTCTTTCCTTCACAGCAGAGGTCACTGCCAATGGTATATGAATCCAGGTATTATCAGACATTGCTTTCAAAAGTTTCATTTAAGGGACATTTTAAGACATTTTTATACCCATTTTGACAGCCCCCCCCCTCATTTTAAGATTTCAGATCTGTTCTAAATGTCAAGGAAAACTTTTTAAAAACCCGTCTCCTTTGCAAATGTTTGCAACATGAAATATAAGAATAGGCCACAAGAAATAAATAAAATGTTTCCTTTTATACTTAACACAATATTCTGTGTCCAAGTGGTAAGAATTCAGAAGCACCTCCACTGGCTTTACTTTTCTTAGTTGGGGGTGGGTGAGAAATGTGATTTCTTAACAGTAGTTGCCTATTATATTTGCATATTATTAAGCAAAGTAGAGGGAAAGCAAATCAACTTCTAAAGCAAACCAGGGCTAATTCTGCATCAGACTCCCACAGAGAACAATTGCACCTCCAGGTACTTTGCCTTCATTAACTTCTCAGTTCTCCCAGCAATTTATCTCTGCCCAAATTTAGAAGTGCCGATGACCTTATTTTGTCACATACAAGCACTGTGCAAATTTGGGTTGTCAATTTTGCAGCCTCTGACAGAACCTAGGGGAAAAAACTCCACCTCTCTTCTCTTTATAGTGAGTTTTATCTGCATAAGATTCACCTCCCTTTCCGAAAATAATGTGGGATTTTTCAGAATTTTTATCATCTCTTCTCTCTCTCGATGAAATGCCACTCTGTGCATGATTATTACAGTTCCTGTTCAGAATGATATCTTTCTTACGTGTGATTCCTAGGCAGGGCATTATATTGTGGAGAATCTGGCAGTTTCCTGTACAAAAGGACAAAATATAAACAAATTAAGGGAAAACAGGAGGTTAAGAAATCTTGCTAGTACAGAGGGGAGTCTTATTGGGGAGTTTCACTGTGACATGACTCAGAAAATCAACAGGAATGAGGAATTTTGCAAGTTCTTGTCATATCCCTAACAAAAAAGTGGTTTCAAATGCCACTCCGGAAACTTTTGTAAGGAAAACCTGCAGTTGTTGTGTTCCAATGAGGCAAAATCAAGTAGTTATCATGGACTGTTAGCAAGTAATACAAAAGATGATCATCCAAGCAGCTGTAATAATGCACTTTATGTGTACACGACTGCGCTGTACAAGCAAGGGACTTAAAAGGAAATTGTAATTAAGGCATTTATTTCTTCATTAATATTAATTTTGCTGATTATCAGGAAACTGCCACGAAAGGCTATGAGGGGATGATAAAAAGGTTAAATCATACTTATGTGACAATGATGATCAAATTCATGGTATTATGGTAATTATCTGGATATCTGAGCTTAGTTCCTGTATGTCTGCCATTTGACAAGAACCCATGGAAAATTAGTGCTGTGGGTTACAATTCAGCCTATTTTATTTCAGTTGGCTTAAGTGTGTTATATTTTGTCCCTGATCGGCAGTACACTGCTGTTTCTATAAGTACAATCAGTAATTTTGCCTCTTTGGCAAATTTATTAGAGTAAAACAAGTAAAGCAAAACTTAGTTGATGTATGTATGATCAGAGTTTTCTTTTATTTACGTTCATGACACCTTTCTGTAGGCATGAGCAACTTTCAACATTTTGAATTATCCAATTATACTAATATGGCTATTTGTTTGTTTGTTTGTTTGTTTATCTATCTATCATCTATCTATCTATCTATCTATCTATCTATCTATCTATCTAATGATCATACACTACTCTGGGCAGCTAACATGTGTGGGTGTGGGTGTGGGTGGGTGGGTGGATCAGGAAACTATATGTAATTTATTTTTAGTTTTACTAAAGAGTGGCAAACCTCTGGCTCTCCAAATGTTGAAATTTAACTCCTGTTGTGTCAGCCAGTCTGGGAAAAGGCCAGAAATGTTGGAAGCAGAGAATTGTAATCCACTGTCATTTTTTTTTTATTTTTTTTTTTGGGAATATTTATTTCTGCCTATCTTCTTCTAGCCCCAGTTCTTAAGAAACAATTGCATACTTTAGGGGTAATGTGGGTGCAAATGAAGTACGTTGTAACATCAATGTGAACAATAGTTGTAAAGTTCCTTTTTCTCTAATATATAATATTTATAGCTAATTTTAAGGCAATTTTGCAGGATTTTTTTCACTTATCAGTCCTAAATGGCAAGGGACATATTGTTTCATTTTGTCTTTTGCATTTTTTAAAGTATTTTCAAGATGCCATATCAAAATTTGCCCCTAGAGGGAACCCTCTATTTTTCTGAAATGCTGAATCACAATGCAACAGGTGAGAAAGGTGCAGTACAATTGATCATATGGCTTCCATCATACTAGTAATGCAATGAGTTGTTCTTGTTTTTTTATAAAAATTCCTGCCTGCATGTTATAGTCACAAAGAGTGACTATAACATAATCCTCTATATTTTTCCCCCCTAGGAATTATTCCCGCAAACAGAAGTATTTCTGTCTAAGTAACTACTCTCTAACACACACACACATACAGAGAGAGAGGGAGAATTATATAGATCTGTATTGTGGAAACAGCATATCAGCAGTCTGGATAGCTGTTCCAAACATCCTGTGCCAGGAAACAGGAAAGTAAAGGTATCCAGAGAAATCAGTGCATATTTCTTACCTACCTAGGCAACACTAAATCCATGGCTATCCAACCAATCACGAAGACCATAAGCAGGAGTCCAGGTGAAAGTTTACACTGGTTTGTATGTTTCCTCTGAACAGTTCTCTAAGCTTATCTTAGAGTGACCATTCCAAGTGCAAGAGCAGAACGTCTGCCTTCAAGCATCATATTGGACTGAAAAGGTTGTTGAGCTGTTGTCTGTCGTCTTCTCTTTTTGCTGTCATTCTTATTCTACTGTCAAGAAATGCACAGTGGTTAGTCATTGCACGATACTGCTTTGCATCATAAGTTCTGTCACTTAGTACATGTACTAATGAAAGTCAACTAGGTTAAAGTATTAATTGCATTTGTGAATCCCTGAGATATTACTGGAAGTGACTAAAAACCAGCCTGCACGTTTTCTCCTGACCTGTTCTCTTACAAAATAATCTGACCTATTGACTGAATGAAAGGAGGACATGCAAGAGAACAGGAGCTGTCATCTTTTGCATGTATTGTGTACCAATGGGCACATGTGCAAAGCCGGATCTTATCAAAGTTCTTGTTTTTCAGCCACCAAGCTCCTTTCTTCCCAATTCTCCCCACCCACCCTGTCAAAAAATGTATACACTCGTATGTATTTTCATATGCATGCACCCCTTGATTACACCCCTTGACTAAAGCAGATGTGGGTGAGTATATTAGTCCCAGAGGACAAACTGATGGGTTGCATGGTCTCACAGGGAGATGAAGAGCCAATCCCCACCATCTTCTCTGATGTTATCCAGTCTCACTGCTCCCAGTTATTAATTTCCCCATCTCTGGGCAGACAGAGGCATGGAGTTTGATGCCTCCCTCTGCGTGAAGAACACCTCTGCTATCTCTGATCTCAGGTTGGAGTTAATGGAGCATTCTTGCCCTCTCCTTTGTCCTCTCAGCAACTTGTGAGGTACATTAAGCTAAGATACCCTGATTAGCCAAAGATTCCCCATGAACTCATGATTTAGCAAGGATCTGAACCCAGGTCTCAACTGTCCTAAACTCCTAATTGGATACTGTAACCATAAGACTACATAGGCCCTACCCCAAATATAATTAATCAGTTAATTAAACACTAGCTATCCATCCATATATTTTTTGGTAAACTATCACAGCGTTATCAAGTAGCTAGACTGACAAGGGTACAAAGGACAAACAAACAGTCTGGAGTACTGTTTTCAAACATTCCAAGGAACGGAACACAAAGAGATCTAGTATTGTCTCCAGTTTAAGAATAAGGTGTTCCTCAGATGTTCTTGGACTAAAAGTCCCAGAAACCTTCACCACCAGCTGTGCTAGCCAGGATTTATGGAAGTTGTAGTCCAAGAACATCTGGGGACCCAAGTTTGGGAACCATTGCACTAGAACAAATTTGAACCTTTCATTTTTGCCATCCTTTCCCCTACCTTGTATAACAACTTAAAAAAAACACAACTCAGGAAACTTCATCCAGGTTGTTACATAACACTGATGTATACTTTACAAGGGGGAAAATGTCAAAATCCCATAGAATGCATGCATTCTCTTAAGCTCACCTCAAATTCTTCTGTGCAACACAGACTATTAAGATTATTAGCATAGTAAAGCAAATTTATTAACACTATTGTTTTTACTTTTTCAGTGTCCGGATCAGTCATGTAAGCAGGATTTATTGGCTTATCTGGAACAAATCAAACTGTATTCCCATCAGCTCAAAATCTGCAGCCAAGTTAAAGCTGAGATCCAGAATTTAGGTGGAGAGCTCATCATGTCAGCAGTAAGTGCAAACTGTCCTGAGGGCATTTCATTATGCCATTATCTTCCATTTGCAAACCTGCACTATAATCAGACAGGATGTCAGATTCATGAAATGAATGCTTATGTCTTTGGTGGATACAGCAGTTTTAATCTAGTTGTAAATTAAATTATACTTTGCTGTGTTACTCATTTTCTTGTGACTTTGTTGTTGTTTTTTTAAAAAGAGCTGACTCATATTATCAAGATTCTGATCTGAATTTAAAACATGTGAAGTCAGCTATGGAACTCTGGAGATATATATAGCACTATCATCAGCTCCAGATAATATACTGATTTTCTTTTTATGTCTTTTTAATGGAAGGGATTTATACATCATTATATTGCAATCCTATGATGTGATTGTGTATGAGAGAGCATGTGCACATCTATCTATCTATCTATCTATCTATCTATCTATCTATCTATCTATCTATCTATCTATCTATCTATCTATCTATCTATCTATCTATCTATCTATCTATCTATCTATCTATCTATCTATCTATCTATCTATCTATCTATCTGCATCAACAGAACCCTGCTTCCATATGCAGATCTCCCTTGCTGGGGCTGAGTAATATTACATGGTTGATACTGATACTGTGAAATAGCAAAATGAACAACATTGTGATAAGGCCCCCAATTGTAAGATATGCTATATTACCAAATAAGTACTTAACAGAAATACTTTACATATCCCACATCTTAACAGGCCCCTTAGGAACTGAGGGAGGTACAGACATTAATTGCCCTTCCTATGTTGTTGTTTTAAAAATAAAACTATTTTACTACTATTACTCATAGTAGGAGGGACATTCTTTATACTCATTCCAGGACTGCCCAAGTTTCTCTTGGATTAGAGGTGGAAAAATACTCACTAAATTTCTCATTCTTATTTATTTTGGTTGTTTTGACTTCACCAAATATCTCTTACTTCAGCCCCCAAAACCCCTCTCATTTAAGGCAAGACAAAGAATGCTGTTGTGTTTTTTTGTTTGTTTTGGTTTGGTTTTTTGAAATGCCTCAGTAATTTGAACAAACGGTCCCTACATAAGGCAGTGCCTTTGCTTTATAGTAGAAAAATGCACATACAGCAAACATAGAATGACTGGCTGTCAAATAAGATGTAAACGCGCCTTTTGTTGCTTCTGATCCTTAAATGACCATGCTGCAGTCATTCTCACTTACATAGTTTGCATTCAAGTATTGCCTTATTCTTTTTTTCAGTTTTGTTTTGTGCAAAAAACCCCACACAAAACAACAATCTTGTTTTCTTCTCATCCTGAGAGCATCACACAGTACTTTGTCCTCTTCTATGTGGCGGAGAGTCATTTTGGAGTTCCTTGTTCACAAGTCTGAGAATGAGAGAAGCAAGGATTTACATGCCTAGGTTGGATCAGAGTTCCCCACATTCCATCCCTGCTGTGGTCTTGAATTTCTTCCTTGCCCCCGTGTCTGACAAAAGTGTTGTGATGTTAGAAGGGTAAGGGCTGTGGCCCTTATGTGGCGATAGAGTGGGAGATGCAAGTTTAATCTTCCCCTTCAAAGCTGGAACTCTGTCTCTGAAGTCCCACTCAGAGTGGGAGATCCACGGTTTCCTGGGGCCTCAGGGACCACAGGACAGCACTGTATGTTGGCAACTTTATCATTTTTTAGATGTGGAAAAATTATGTGCCAAACGGGATGCACTGATTACTACTAGCTAATCTCAAGAACCAAGATATTTTGCTTGTGAGGGAGCCTATCAATGCACAAGTGCAGGACTGGAATGCAAATGTGGCATTTTTAGGCCTAAATTTACTTAAATATTTGTTATATGCATGATCCGAACTTCTTCTTGATTTTAATGTTGTTTTGTAATTCTGTGTTCACATCTTGCAATTACACTTATTTTTAAATAACCAGCTTTCTCACCATGGAGAATTTTCTCTAATAAATACGTTAGGTACCTGAATAACACCAGTGACTGAGCATATAAGAAGGACAATTTACTCCATCATTCTGATGGTAATAAATCCTTAGTGAATATGTTTAGTGGAAAATGCATAAGACTGAGGAAGCAGACCTGCAGTGAAGTGACAAAATCAGCATTCCTTCAACAAATTGTTGTGCTACAGCATGGAAAGATGGACCACACTCCTCCTGACACTATTAGAGTATGAGATGCAGTTGAAGGACAAAGTTTGAGGGGTTATTCAGAGAGAATCATTCAATGGCAGTGTACAAATAGCTTTAGCAACCATGAAGAAAAACCTTGAACTACAACAGGAATATAGTAACAGTAATTTGGCTTTTTGAAACCCAGTAATTTGGTTGCAGTTTTCCTTCAGACAATAGCCCATGCCTTATAATAATAATCTTAGAACTGCAGAGCTGGAAGATACCTTATGGATCATAAAGTCCAGCCCTTATCAAGGAGGCATAATGGGGAATCAAACTCCCAACCTCTGGTTCCACAGTCAGATTTCTAAACCACTGAGCTATCCTTTCTCACAGTTTGATTTATCAAAGCTATGAAAAGAAACTATTTTCCTGAACCAGTGACTATCAGTTCCTCTTTAGTCATAATTGTCCCTGTATGGGACATAATTTTAGATAATTCTCTCCTATGCTGGTTCAGGGAGTTCCCTCTAAAGCCATATGCCCGTGTGCTTTTCATACACTCCCTGGAGAGATCATCTTTGGAGG
Source organism: Intellagama lesueurii (assembly GCA_037013535.1). Lineage (NCBI taxonomy): Eukaryota > Metazoa > Chordata > Lepidosauria > Squamata > Agamidae > Intellagama > Intellagama lesueurii. The sequence continues at coordinate 173,071,510 of JBAJHW010000003.1, read as the reverse complement.
AGGGTTCAGAACCTCCAGGACCAAATGAGACTAAGGAGTAGTCTACTGGCTTACACTACTGCTTGTCAGGCCCTTGCTGTCAGGACTTGCCGGACCCAAGAAGTACAGAGCTGGTCCAGCTGCATGCCATATGTCAGTTGCCTCCAGGGACATGTGGCACTAATGGGGTAATGCTGTTTTCAGGATGGTGTTAAGAAGTCGAAACATTACTTGCCTCTTATGGCATAAACAAGGCTTTGGGCCATCAGAGACTGGAGGGAAAGAACCTCTGAGCAAGCCCTGACAACGACAAGCTGAGAGTAAGACATCAGCTAGGAGCAACTTCCTCTTCTTGAGCCCACACTGCAGTCTTCTAATAAAGTTTTCATAATGCTGTAAAGTAAGCAGAAAACTGATAACTCACCCACCTTTTCATAATCATCCTAAATACCACCCACTGGCAGAATGACAAATGAACTGCTAAACAGAAAAGCACACTGGACAGAAAATCAATGCGGCAGGAAAGAAGCAAGGAAAGTATTTTAGTTCAGTTGACTCCTTCTTTTCCATCTTGAATTTTCCACCTCTGCCTCTTACATTTACAGAAACGCACATAAGTAAACACAGAGAGAATCTCTTGCTGGGATTCCCTCTGTATTTTTGTGCACTAAGGTTTTATTTTATGCTAAGTTAATGATCTGCATGAAGAGAGACAAATGTGTTCCCTGGAACAATTACAGAACTATGTATGTTGAAGAATGTATTAGTTAAGTTCTTCCTTTAGAACAGATGAGCAACAAAAATATGACAGAAGACAAGATCTAAAGGGAGGCAATAATGTTCTGCAGACCAACTATAATACTATAGCCAGGTTTAAGCTTTTGAGTTCTCCAGAGCCATTCATCAAGCTGGGTGGGAAGGAGTATGGAAGTCTCAAAGTTTGGCTGGATGTTTCAGCCATGAGATGCACAGACCAACTAAGTCCTAAAATGGAGGAATTAGGCTTGATGTGTCACTAGTACAAGCACCAGATAACATTGCTGCGATGTCTGTAGGGGTGGAGAAGAAAAGGCAGATCCCCATCTATGAACATGCAAGGCTGCTCACAGCTCAGAGGTCATCTCTTGCCTTAGGCAAAATGTACAGATTTCTAAGGCAGCACACAGTAGAAGTTGGGAACATGTTCCGCCAAAGGCAAGAGGCAGTCATCCAACTTGCCAGCAGCCTGGTATGTTCAGAGATGCGGACCCACAATTTTTTCTCCATCTTGATAGATGTTAATCTTATACTTGCACCCCTATGAGTGATTCATCAAACCTGTATGCACCATTTTATGAGTTCTAGGGAACTTGAAACTTTGCACACTGTTGTCGAATTACAGTTCATTGTAATAAAAGCCTCTAGGTTTTGGATTTTGTTTTGTTCTTACAGACCGGCATGCTGAGGCTCATTTTTTTATTTGCTTTGAACAGCTGTGCAGAATATGGAGTTCAGTATCTTTGAGCATTATGGGTCAGTGGTATGAAGCTTTCTAAGGCACTATAATGCAGAAAACAGACAGCACAAGGAAGAACCTGATATGGCAGAAGGGGAGAAGAGACAAACACATAGGGCGTAGTGTAAATGAAAACTACTCATAAAAATTGCAAAGGGTAACCTTCTGGGCTTCAGTGTGGTGGAAAGATTGTTCTGTGAGAATTTGTATGATGCCTTTATATAGGAAACACTGGCAGATAAAAGATCCTCTTCCACCTGAAAGCCAGTTCCTTCTGAGGAGCTTCCACTCCCACGTTGCAATCACAAGTCTGTGAGAAGTGTTTTAGGAATATTTCAAGCTATTATACTGCCCTCCCCTCAAAACTGGAACATCTCTTCCATGAAGAATCATGAGGGTCGGAATATAATATAATAACGGTGAAAATAGAGCCATGTGGTCAAGCCCTAATTGTTGGCTTACAAATATAGGACCAAGCCTAATTTTACTTAGGGTGGCCCAGTTGCAACCCAGCAAAAAGTGGGTTGCAACTCCATACATGTCTAGAAAGAATGTGATGGACCTCACAACACTGACCTTTCTTGATTTTACAGATCATGGAGATGAGAAACTACTAATGTTGGCAGTCTATATACATTCTCAGAGAGTGGAATAGAAATTAATTATACATAAATAAGCACACAAATCATTTGAGGGGGAAAATAAATACAGTAACAATTTCTACTATATTTTGACAGAATGTCTTCATCTTAGATTGTTTTTCAAAGCAGGCTCACTGTTGTTCTTTGCAGTCTGTAGACGTTTCCCTCTTCCATGTAAATTTGATAAACAAGGGTGATTGAAGCATGTAAAAATACACGATCCTTCCATTAAAACTGTGCACTCTCTCCATGGGGGATAAGCTTTGTAATTGCATCGGAAGGAACTCTTGGAAGAGGTGATACTCAAAGAAGTATGGAATACTGCTGTTGCTCCACCCAAGAAGAACCTGGGTTTGTTTTTTTTACTCTGCGGAAGTGCTGGTACTCCACAAAAAGTCTTTTGGCAGTGAGCTTGTAAAGTCATGACTTCTTCCTCTTCCATCAATCCTTCCTTATCCCATCTACTTTATCTAAGATCTGAGATGGCTCACAATAAAAGAAACCGGGAAAACTTATGTTAAAGAATCATCAAAATGTGCCAGTAATTACAGCTAGGCATAAAACTATCCTGAAGTAAAATGAGAGTTTAAGAATAAAAAACAATAATAATCTTCATTTAAACTGCACCCTGTGTGTCTTTCTCTTTTTCTCCCCTGCTCCCCTACCTGGTTCTACCTTTTACCATATCTTTTCTGTGTTCCAGTGCCTTAGAAGGCTTCATACTTCATTGTTTGCATCCCCTTGAGAATGTAATTGATCAGTTTACCTCATAATAAATACTGGGTGCTTCAGAAGAAATCCACTGTTCCTGTACTTGTTTTGATTTATAGATTTCTGATATCTGGCGAATTGGAACTGTTTAGCCTTTGCCAAATTCTGTTACATGTCGACCTTCTGCCTAAATTGTATTCCTTACAGCCTGCCCTTTTCTCTTGCCATCTCCCTTTCCATGCCAGAATCCTCTACAGATATTCTGTTGCTGCACTAATACGTTGGATAGCAAAATAGACAGATGATTTTTTTTAAAAAAAACAGTCACATTTTTGTTTGTACATGTTGATTTGTCATGACTTGATCCTGTATATTTCATATTTATATTCACTGGACATAAATACTAAAACTTGAAAGAGATTGCTGAATGTTAATTATTTGGGAGTGGAGCCTGCCTGTGGAAACTATTCACACACAGGCTTTCTCTCAAACAAACACATACACACAGAAGTTCTTATTTGTGCTGTCAGTCTGAGGACAGGAAAACGAGTTGTTTAAATCTACCAATTTTAGTTTAACCTTTTTTTTTCTTTTTTCTTTTTTCTTTTTTTTTTTTTTTGGCTTGGCATTTTCTTCCATCCTGCTATTTCTCCCAGGACTACAATCTATAAAAAACATATCGATACGAAACATAATCCTTGGCAACAATACTGTCTTCACATATTACTCATGAAAAACAGCGGGCTCAAGTACAGATTGAGAATTTTAGAAAGAGGAGGGAGGTCAGCTATGAAACATCTTGGAGATGGCATACCAATGGGGAGTTTGAGCCCAGGGTTGCCTCAAGATTACTCCTGAATTAACAGGCCAATTTAAAAAAATGGAAATAAAGGAAAATGCCATTTTAAAATATAGGGGGGGGGGAGTCAAGGAGTTAGAGATTCCTGGGAAGTTTTTCACATCTCTCCCATAATAAATCCTAGGGCCCCAGAATTGTGGATATTAAAAAGAAATAAGAGGGGAAGGTTGGGCTGGGAAAACTAAGATTTTTTAAAAGAAAAGATTAAAATGGAACAAATGAGGGTGGGCAGAAATAGAGAGGGTTCAGAGTCCTCTGGAACACTTCTCACATAGATCAACAATGACTCCTTACAACCTCAGGACACTAAGCTAAAAACCCCACAAATAGCAGAGCTTAACTTCAGTTGCTCATCCCAGTTCAAGCAGAAACATTGACTGAAATCCTATTTGTGCAGCTACATTGCATAAAGCTCATGGCATCAGCAACAGCTATTTTACCAGAAATAACAAATTTCTGATCTACCACAAAAGTTCCTGAGGTTCCTGTGGGATGGCTATCCTTGTGAGGAAGCCCTCGGGAGGGGAAGTCCTTTAATTTCTGAAAATTGATGCTGCTGAGATACCTTTAGCAGTGGCAGTGATTTTCAGATACAGTGGTGCCTCGCTAGACGATTGCCTCGCAGGACGAGGAAATCGCTAGACGATGCCTTTTTGCGATCGCTACTGCGCTTCGCAAAACGATGTTTCCCTATGGCGATTTTCGCTAGACGATGAGGTTTCCCCATAGGAGTGCGCCGACTAGTGGTGAAAAGCTGTCAGTGCAGCTGTCAGTGCATTCCTATGGGGACCCGCACTCGCTAGACGAGGTTTCCCTATGGGAAATTTTCGCTAGACGACTGCATTTTCCCTTGGAACACATTGAAGCGATTTCAATGCATTCCAATGGGAAAACGTGCTTCGCTAGACGATGTTTTCGCTAGACAGCGATCCTCGTGGAACGGATTAACATCGTCTAGCGAGGCACCACTGTACTAAAGATTTCACCATCCCCCAGTGCCCAACAGCTTACGCACAATGAAATGGATTCCATAGGAACCTCATGACCTTTGGGGTCGGGGCGCAATTGGAAACTCTTTATTTCAAAAATAATGATGTGGCTGATGACATCACAGCCTTATGCGGCGTAAATTATGGAACAGGATTTCAACCACTGAATCAGTAGGATTTACGTAAGTGTTGATTTACTATTAAGCAGTCAATTTAGTGGATCTACTAAAGATTGAGATTAAGAATTGGATCGAGGCTTAGAACTTAAACTTTCAGAAAGAAATAAAATTTCTGAAATATAAATTTTGGATTGAAATAATGATAGCAAAGGGCCAGGAAAGATCTTCTACATGAACCAAGCCCAGTGGACACATACAAAATTAATACTAAAAAATTAAAGCAAATTAAGCTAAAGATCTACCGTATACTTTCCTGCTGCCTCTCTCCAAATTCAGGCTTGCTATCATCTTGAAAGGCACCTGCAAGGTCCAGATTAAAACAGAATGGTCCGATTCAGTTCTGGGCTGAAATGAAACAGTAACTGAGACAATTCAGACTGTTTTGGTGATTTGAATGTCTAAAATGAGCAGGGAGCCACATTGAGGGAGGGATTCTATGAACAAAAGATTATCCTGTGAAGGAGAGAGGAAGGAAGGGAGCTGGGCTTTGCTCATCGGCTGCTCTGAGCTGCAGTTTGGTGTGAGAATTTCACTGTCAATCTCCACTCACAGTGCTTGCAAGTGAGGGAATTGTCTAAATACAAGATGGTGGTGAGACCAAGGCAGGGGAAAAGGGGAAAGGAAGGGAGCTGGAATTTGCTAATTGACAGCCCTAACATGCACATGTGAGGTTTCAGCATTATGGTCCTAATCTCCTGCAGAGAGGGATTGTGGGAGATCACTGCAGTTATATAGCCAATTACCTCATGCAAGGCTTCCTCCATTTAGTGAAAGAGTGGGCAACATGCAACTTGTAAGCTGTGTGATACAGGCAGGCTTCCAGAATTCAGCTGAGGGACATTTTTTTTAAGGTGTGTCTTCACAGCAGAATTCCAGTCATGCTTAGATCCTGCATCACTAGCAAGAGTTTTCTGTTACCACTCCTGTAGTTCCTAGAGTTCCTCTTGATAGTGGAGGGTTTGAGCTTTCTTAGAAACCTGAATTGGAAAGATCTAGACATTGGGAGGGGTCTTGCTTTTGTGAGGACTTGCAACTCCTGCCCCTTACACCAGCCCCAAACATAAATTTCCCTCTTTTTAAGCAGAGGATAATATGCAAGAAAAAACTGGCAGGCATTGGCTGGTGATAATGGAGGTGTCCCTGAGACTGTATTTTTTGCAAGCCACATGGTGCCACTCTAAATATGTTAGTTGTTAGCCTGTGACTAAGCTAGCATGGTATGCATAAATCAACACATAACACCACTGCTTGGAAGAGAAAAAGGCCACAGCTTTATTGGTTACAGCAGCAGCTTCTCTGGCTTAACATTGGGGATGGATCCAGTTCATCAGGAGACCCAAACTCCTCCTGATGCCAATCATCATCTCCTCCAAACGCCAACTGGAAGGCAATCCAGCAATGGCAGTTCCATGGAGCTTCACACAAGTGTACACCACTTCATGGCTTCCTGCCACCCAAAGGGCATGACCAGGCTTCTGCTCCCTGAGCTAAGCTAGGATCTGTCCCTGCCCACTGGCTCTCCGAGGGGTTTCCACTATGATCAGGCAGGCAGGTCACCCACCTTCTGCCCTTCTGCCCCCTGGATCCATCCCAATGCTCCCAACCACCCGCCAACAAAGTTGTGACCATAATACAGAGCCAATAAGAGCCCTTCACCAAATTATACTAGACAATGTTCCTGTTTTTGCAACCTAATACAAAGGATCCCAGGAACCCAACACTACAATGCCCCAAAATAGTCACCATCACCCCAACCCCATATGTATTGCATAACAGTGTTCCTCATAACATCATCAAAAGAAAAGAGAAGGCAAGAGGGAAGGAAAAGTCACCAAATAGCAGGAGAGGGAGGCAGCGGCACCCACCTACTTTTAAATCAAGCTGCAGTGTTCTGTGATGACTCCCCCCAAACCAGCATCCCAGGCCACAGTCCCCTCTCCTACAGGGCCGTCCAGTGCTCTGGCCATCACATCACACACTGTCAGCTTCCTGGCACCGGCCATGTGAAGCTGCCATGAAAGCCGGCTGCGCCACCAACATCGGGCCAGGCATTGGACTGGCAACAACATGGGCTCCAGGTGAATCTGGGACCCAGCTTTACAGAGTTATTGTTGCTCAGGTGCACTGATACCCCCACAATCGGTGTACATGGCAGAGGTTTTAAGGACAGTAGCAAGCTCTCCATTTCCTTCCATCACTGGGAGACAAAATCCCTCCGATTATTTCTAGGGTACATGTAAAAAAATTACAGAATAGTGTTTCATTCTATTTTCTTCCCTTGCCTTATTGTGAGTTTAAGGGAAGACATATTGCTATTTTCCTGATAGCACTTCAGCCGGCTATCCACTTAGGCTCAAATGGGATGTTTATGCTAAAGGTGTGCTTATTGCAATGTTTATTGTGAACAGCGCTAGCACATAATATTGGCTGCTACTACAGCCAATGGAGTAGGGAATTGTATACCATAAGATTGCCAAATCCTGTGTTTTCCCTTTAATTAATTCCTTTTTCATGTATGATGAAACTATAGAGATAGCAACAATGTTATATAACCAGATAATTACCGGACAAAAGAGTTTTCCTACACTGATCCCTAGTACTGTGTAAGGTCCTTAATATCACTGCATTCACAGATTTCTAATCTGATTAGCCCTGAAATGTCCCTGGAGGAATTTCACCTCTCCTGGACAGACTGAAGAGGAAGATAAAAAGCATCATGATACAAAAGGGGCTCAATTTCTGCTCAAGATAACTAAAAAAAAATTGGGACAAGCCGTATGGTCCTCAAAACAATACAAATGCAGGAACAGGTGATGCCTTTATTGTATCATTAAGAAAATAAAACAAACATAAAGTGAGCTTTTGATGATAATTCATCTTCCTCAAGGTATGCACCAAGTTTTGTGCATAGCTCCAAAATTATATGTTTATATTAAAGTCTCAAAAGCTTCAAGGCTATTGTTGGGGGCCAGGCACAGCTTCTTAGATGGAGATCGCTGTAGTCTGCAGTCTGTAGTCTATAAGATGCTTGTGGGGGAATGGTGTGGCTTCAGTCCTCTTTTCAGACAGTGGTCTGGAATCTATGACCCATCTCTCTAAACAAAAGGTGGCCAGCACTCTGATTCCCCCCTTCTTTTCCCCCATTCCGCCTTCATTTGAAACTCAAAGAGCAGCCATTCTTGATTTTGCTATAAGAAGCCATGCAGGGCCCCAGAACTTCCAGTAAGCTGATAAATTTTTTAAAAGGGCACAATGATTTCTAGAAACTGGAAAGTCTTTTTTTTTTTAACTATATATTTGGGAGAAATGGTGCAGTCCATAGTAGGTCCTGGAAGTGGAAACCTGGCCCACCTTTGATATTCTCCACCTCTGCTTTTAATCAAGGCTCATGTAACAGACATTGCTCTAAGTCTAAGCAATGCACTTGAACCATATGATTGAAAGAATAGTTCATCATCATCATCATCATCATCGTCATCTTAGAACTGCAGAGCTAGAAGGGACTCTATGGATTGCAACTCTAACCCCTGTCAAGGAGGCACAGTGGGGAATCGAATTCCCAGTCTTTGGCTTGGCAGCTAGATACCAAAACCACTGAGCTGTCCAGTAGTTTATTCTCTCCATGCCTATTTCCTCCTCCACTTCCCCTTACTTTTTGTTTCATCCCCATTTGTTTTTAGACTGTGAGCTCCCAAGGGCAGAGTCTTTTTGCACTTTATAAATGGTGATGCAGTCACGTGTTATTTTTAAAAGGATACTTTTTAGGAGCTTTTATACTTGGATCTGATAGATTACAACATAAACACACATTCATTATGAAAGGTGGAACAGATGCCTTCTTTTTCCTTCCAGATACATGCTAGGAGGACCTGGTGATTTCCTGACTCTGTGAATTTGAGAGGGGGAGAGCAGTGATTTATGCACTTGTCTGTGCTTCTTATCTGATGCAAGGCACATGCATTTTCTGCTCAGGAATAGGATGATGGTGGCAAAGTATCATCCACGAGGCATCCTTGAGAGATTAACTTTGCAGCTCTGTGAAGAAATATTTTGTCAATTTGGTGTTTCTGTGGATGCTCGTTCTGTCATTTACCCTAGTGATGATGGTAGGAAACGTTGAAGAGGCTATACAGAATTGCTGTGAAAGAGAAAAGAAATCCAAATGAACATTGTCCTTGAGTATGTTAAATTCACAGTAGAATGCCAACTCTCATTGTAGTAGAACAACAGGCTCTTGATGAACTAATAAAGAACGATCACTATAGTGCTCAAAGATGAGGGCTGAATTTAACTAAATCACAAATCCACAAGAGTTCACATTCATTTGTACACGAAGCTTGATAGAAAAAGAAATGATTGTTATTTTTATTTTGTTGTCTGGCTTTGTGTATCTACCCCAATGGCCACCATTCCTTAGGGTGGTTCACAGAATAGAGCTAAAACTAGGACTGTAGTGGATTCAGAGATCCTAGGGGTGAAGATGCAATCACTCTTTGATCATCAGGGACAAGGACATTACATCCCCATCCCCACCGAGGACATCCTGTTCCCACTAAGCATTGCAGCGGTCCTCACAGTATTTGCTATTGTAAAGATGGCATAGGGTTTGCCCAGCATCAATATCTTGTTGCAAGAACTTCTTTTTGACACACAAAAACCCCACCCCTGTCCTTGTAATGGTGAGAACTGGCAGAACTGGTATTCCTGACTTGGAGAAAAGGCTTTCTCCCTGATGCTGGGAATATGAATCCAACATTTTAAGCTGGTGGTTAGGGATGCACATCTCTAAAGTTCAAATCCCATATTTGTCCTTTCTGGGAGTCCCACCTGCATGACCCAGACCTTTCAGACACCTAAGCTATGCTCACCTGGAGAGAATGCCCCAATGACATAGGCTTGTATATATGCCTTGTCTTATCACAACTTCCTGTTTGAAAAGGATGTTTCCTAGCAACCATGGAGGTGATGTAACAATCTGTACATTTCATGTCTCATTATATGAAAACTGGAATATTCTGACTTTCAGCATTTTATCTTGCTTTCTTGGTTTTTATTCCTTCTTTTTAGAATCCTCAAAAAAAAAAAAAGTCTTAGCATCCTGCAATAAAGCTACATTCTAATATTTCATTTGTTCAAATCTGTGATTCCATGTTATACATTAGAATTGAAAATGCATAGCACTATACAATGCACGTTCTCACAGCCAGTTTTACATTTTGATGCATCCTGCATTTATCATTTTAAGAAGGCTGCTCAGACCATCTCTGTATCTCACTTCTATTCTATGACTGTGATCCCACTATTCATTCACCCAAAATCCAACTTAGTTATATTTCTCAGTATGCTCCTAATGTTCATCTCAGAACTTTAACTGCATTTTTTGAGATGTTTGCTTTTAACTAATTGCCATGAACTTGGTTTTCTTCTATTCTTTGCTTTGCTTTGCTTTGCTTTTTCAATTTTATTGTGCAAGAAAATCATAACAAAAAAGCCATTAAAATATAATTCAAAAGAATATACAGACAGAAAGTAAATGGAAAATGTCCAGAGCTTGGAACATTAGGTTCAAAATTTAATCTGTTTATGTTAAGTATGTTGTTAGAAGTAGAAACTTAATTCATTGCCATTAACATGAAAAACTGAATGCATATAATTTGTTGATGTAATAACATTAATTCTCTTTTTAAATTTTTAGCTTTAAAATACCCAGTGGCTGGAATCCTGTTGCTTAGTGTAACTAGAGTAGGCCCATTGAATCAATGGGGATTTGATGAGTCTACTCCTTTGTAAGTTCCATGAATTCAATAAGCCTACTCCAGTTTGACTCACTACACTAAAAAACAGGATTTCAGTCAATGGGAAAGACTGTTTCTCGTAGAACATATGACCGTGTCTGCAAAAGCAGTCCCAGAGGGGAAAATAGTATATATTACCACCAGTCCATGCTGTACATAAAGCCAAGAATCACTATTTCTCTCCTTTCACATTAATTTTCATGGCTCATTGCCATAGATGTTATTTGAGAAAACAGAGTAAGTGATCATTGCTAAAATCCTCAGCCCCTTCTCCTTGCATAGCTATTTCTGGTCACAGTGAGCATTTCCTAACACATGCACCCCTTTCCCAGGATGGGCGCCACAACTGGAAACAAGTGCTTCCAGTTTCCCATGAATAATTTAGTTCCAGACATATTCTCTCTCTCTCTCTCTGTGTGTGTGTGTGTGTGTGTGTGTGCGCGTGCTTCTGGAAGATGCAGTACAAGAATATCTGGGGACCCAAGATTGGGAACCACTGTTTGAGTGGTTTCAGTTTGTGCATATGTGTTTTTAATGGTAATGCACCTTCCCACCTTCGCTAAGCATTTATTCTTATTAGACTGGTATCCTCATCTGAATTAGATCCCGGATTTGGAGTGGTTTCACATGGAGTAGAATTTGTATACAGCCTCTTTCCCACAGTTGTGCCGCTAGTAGTTCCAGAAGCAGAATATTTGCTGTATCAGAATTTTAAACAGTAGGTTTTGAAATGATCGTTTGACTTCCATGGATGAAAAATCAGGTCCTTGCTTTTTACATATACTTGTCATAAATTGTGCTACATATATGAGAGTCAGTGTGGTGGTTGGACAGTTGGACTAGGACTTGCAAAACTTGGGTTTAAATCCCCATTCAGCCAAGAGATGTACTGGGTGACCTTAAGAAAGTGATACTTTCAACCTGACCTAACCCAGAGGGGTGTTGTGACAATACCTTAGTGGAGGAGAAAAGCTATGAACACCAGTAGGGATGGGGTTGTTAGATTTTCTGAGCTGCAAGTGCCAACACTCTCCATTTGGGAGAAACAGCCAACATACTACAAAAATAAAAGCTAGCAGCATGTGTAACAAAACTGGAGGACAAAATGGGGAGGGGGAGATAAATTAGCTCCTTTTCCTAATGCTAATGTGACCTATGCCACTCCAATCCCTCATCATCATCATCATCATCTTAGAATTGCATGAGAGACTCAAGACATTCATAACACATTCACACACACAGGCACTCAATCAATTATATTCTGAAATTTAACATGAAGTGTGAACTGCAGCTCCCTAAAAGAAAACAAGAAGAAATCTTCAGTGCACACCCACCATACTACAAATAGATGCAAATAGCAATCTCTAACAGACTAATACCCTTCTCACACCTTGCCAAGAAACAAAATGCCTGCAGATCATGGGACAAGGGAATTTATCTGGTCAATCTGAATCCTCCCAGAGGCTCTAAGATCGCAGTTTCCAGGACAGCTTGGGCTTTTCATTGGTGTTTGAGCTGTCGATTTGGTTTTGCTTTGGACTTCTTGGATCTGTTCGAGCGCTACTTTAGTTTTCTCAGCAAGACTTACTAACACCAAGTATGTGTTGTTGTTGTTGTTTAAAATAATAATGACAGCCTTTTCAACCCCCAAAGCAATATTCAGGGCTTGGGAGAGTCCTGATTTGATTCAAGTACCTCTTCTGGCTTTCTCATTTTGTGTTGAATTGGTTCAGAAATTGACAAATACTCCATGTCACTTTGGATTCCAATAATTTCCAAACCGAAAGCATATCCCTAATTAGAAGTAAGCCCTCATCAATGCATGGATCATGTTGTATGTGGTATAGTGTAGTGGTACTGTCTTATTCCTTGGACCTGCTGTGTGTGGCACAAACATAACAAAGACTGTATTCTCGAAGGCTTTCACGGCTGGGATCCGATGGTTGTTGTAGGTTTTTTGGGCTGTCTGGCCGTGTTCTGAAGGTTTTTCTTCCTAACCTTTCGCCAGTCTCTATGGCCAGCATCTTCAGAGGACAGGAGTCAGAACTCTGTGCACAGAGAGAGTTCTGACTCCTGTCCTCTGAAGATGCCGGCCACAGAGACTGGCGAAACGTTAGGAAGAAAGACCTCAAGAACATGGCCAGACAGCCCGAAAAACCTACAACAACCATAACAAAGACTGTTCTTCTTATATGCCATATCATACTGTAAACAAAACAGAACAACAACAACAAAGAGAGAGAGAGAGATGTATATATATATCTATATGATCGGCTCCAGTGCAGCTTCCTGTTCAGTAACGTGAATAGATACATAGTCATATCCTTGCAATGCAGCTCAGGAGTCGAGAAGCTTCCTCTTTTTTGCCTATAGTTCCCAGAATCCCTCAGTGATTAGCTAGGTGGTCCTGGGTGTTATAGTTCAAAAGAGAAAAGCCAGTTTCCTGCTTGAGGAAAACTGTGCATGGAACAGTCCAATCCATGTGGGGTTTCTGTTTGAACACTGCTTATGCAATTCCTGTGTAGTCCTTTGCGCAAGTGTCAAGCCCCACTACAGTGGGGCAATTTCTGGCTTGTGTAACTCCAAAGTGCTGCAGGCATGGAGCCCTCGCAGTCCACATTTTTAAACAGGATCCTGGGTTATGTTTTCCAAGCCCTGTTGCTGCTGAAATCCTTCTCATTCTTAATTTTGTTTTGAGCAGTGTTTGGAACAGATTCTGACAGAAAGCTGCATGTTGCTTCATTTATACCCAAACCGGGGGTGGGGATGGGTGGGGGACAGGTTTATTTTCAGACAAGTGAAAATCAGAACATGGCATTCTTTAGAAGTATTGCAATGGAGATACATTTCTAAATTGAAATTGTCAGCCTTATAATTAAATATGATCACAGTGATGCTTTGAAGCTTAGAAGTTATCCATTCAGGTCACTGAAATGAATTACAGTAAATTTATCCCTTGCCGATTTCCCAACGCAAAATGACAACAGCAAAAGCAGCTTAAGCTGAAGGTGGAATCTATAACACAGAGAAAGAAACGCTAAAGAATTTTAACATTCACCAGGAGGCCCATACGCAAGATGAAATAAGATGCAATTCAACTGCTATGCAGTCCATGATGGAAATCATCTGCCTTAAAGGGAGTTTGTTTCCTTTGGTCTATTACATGGTTTATTATGAACATTCTAAGAATTCCCTCCCCTTTCCCCTACCTCGGTATTTAAATAAGGCCTATTAGCAGTATAAGAATAAAAATTAGAACAGCCCAGCCAGAGTCAGTTTAGAAGTTGAAGGGGAGGAAAGGGGGATTTTCTCTAATCAACCCATTTGCCTCCTTGAGATTTCCTCAGAGATGCCTGAACAAAAGGCTAACAAATTACACCATGTTGACGTTCTAATGACCTGTCACTGAACAAAGCGTATTAAATGAGGGGTGGGTTACCTTCAGAGGTCCAGGGCTATAGATGCCCTGGACATTGCAGAGCTGCTCCTGTTCCTGCAACACCTAACATTATTATTATTTTCTTGCAGAAGGAAGGGGCTAATGGAAAAAGCCCCCTTGTACCCTTTAGTGGCAAATTTTATTTTTAAAAAAGAAAAGGTTTCCTGGCCCAAGGGCTCTGTCCTAACAAGTGCAAGAGTGCTGTCATGTCCACTAGTGGGCACTGTATGCTTTTTTGAGCTGACCCCCCAATGGGGGGATGTAGGTGTGCTGAGGGGGAGCAGAGGGAGCAGAGTACTGTTGTCTACTTCTGTACCGAGTGCAAGTTGTTTATGTAAGAAGCATGTGCTATGACAAACAGATGTCTTTCACTACTTGAGGGAGCAACGTGTCCACTTACACCCCAAGCTGAGCATCCTGTTTCATACACTGGCCAACCAGATGTCTTTGAAAAGGCTGCAGACATTAATACATTTAAGCCAGATTGGTCTACCTGTAGGCCTTGACATGTTGTTGGACTGCCTTAGTCAGCATAGCCAATGGTGAGGAACAATGGAAGTCCTAGTTCAACCAACAAAGACACAACGTACCCTTCTCCAGTTAAAGCAATATTGGGAGATATACATCCCTGGCAACATGCAAGCCTACATATGCATTCGCCAGACCCAAGCAGCAATCCGACTGATTTTGCACTATGCTACAGAACATCTGGTGTGTGGGTGCTTGTATTAAGCACAGGCTACAGACTAGGGATGTACATTTATTTTGTTCATATAGTTAAGAGATGTTATCCCTGATGGGCGAGATTACAAGAGTTTTCCTTTTTTTTCTTTTTTCTTTCTTTCTTTTTTTTTGGCATTTTGATAGGTATATGTGAAAACCATGGAAGTGCATTTGTGTCAAAATAAAACCTTGCATTTTGCTTAGAGGTCCAAGCTGTCATCCTGTCACTTAAGTGGAAAGGAATGTGGCCAAGAGTCCCTCTGCTTACTCCAGCAAACTCCCTCTTGTGGGCCTGTTTTCACAGCGGTAGTAAGAATGGTCACAGAACTGCTCATGCAGTGAGGAGCCTATCAGAGCATGAGGGATGCGTGCATGATTTCCCTTCTGCTTTGTGCATATGCCAAAGGATACTCGCCATGGTATTTTGCAGAAACTAACATTTGTTTATAATGCAAAACATTTACACAATCCTCCTGTATTTTCCTCCTAATACTGTTAGCAAAAGAAGAAGAAGAGGAAAGTTTTGGTCTAAAAAGAAATGCACAGTGGTTGACAGCTTTTTAGTAGGGTTTTTTTGGGGGGTATGTGTGTCCAGTCATTCTTTTTCATTGAAGATAAACATGCCACCCTAGCTTCTGAATCTGGTCAGGAAATGGTGTGTACAACACACACATGTATGTAGAGTTCTCCTCCAGCTGAAGATAAAAGCAGAATGACATGGCTCCATTTTCCCAACCTGAAGGGGTAGGGGCTGAAGTCCAAGCCAGTTTGTTCCCATTCAAAGGGTATTAAAATGAAATGGACAAAAGGTTAATGAGTGCAAGTCTATTTATGTATTCATTTGGTGTCATATTTCCTAAGAGCCCATTTTGCACCACTGTTTTGCATATTCCTGAGGAAAAACTGAGTGTCATAACACTGATGATGATGATGACGACGATGACAAAATAACAACAACAACAACAACAACAACAACAACAACAACAATAATAATAATAATAATAATAATAATAATAATAATAATAATAATAATCAGCTATAAATACAAACTACAAAGTGTGCTTTCAAAGATATTTACACATCATTCTGCACCCACAGGTTGTGCCTTTTCTTTCTTCTTTTGGAGCATGACATAGTCCTCCTCCACCTCCCTCACAAACAAAATGAATGGGCATAATATATTCTGGATAAAATTACTTCTCTGTCTCCTATCTTTGCCAAAATCATAGACTTCAAATCACACTATTCAGAAGGACAAATAATTTGAAATTTCACTTGGAAAAATAAAAATAAAATATTGCAGTAAGCTCTATTTTTACAATTAAAATATTTGGCTTAATTGTATTATTGATTACTTGATTATGTTCAGTTAGGTTTACAAGCAGACAGCTCTGGATATAACACTTTGAGTGTGTGAAAAATGCACATAGTTTAAGTAAATTTTACACCTACAAGCTCTCATTAGTCAACACTGCAAACCCCTCTGCTTCTGTGGCTTTTCGTTCCTTACATCTAATGTACAAAGGGAAACAAAAGATCAACTGAATTTCAAATGTTAGTTCTGATTAAAGTGCGTCTGATTTCTAAAACTAATGGTCCCATTTCTGATTATAGTTGGACAGCGTGACTTCACTTATTCAGGCTGCCAAAAATCTGATGAATGCTGTGGTGCAGACAGTGAAAATGTCCTATATCGCCTCTACGAAGATTATCAGGATTCAAAGTCCTGCTGGCCCAAGACACCCTGTGGTGATGTGGCGGATGAAGGCCCCAGAAAAGAAGCCTTTGATTAAGAGAGAGAAGCCGGAGGAAATCTATGCAGCTGTCAGGAAAGGTTCGGCTAAGAAGAAAATCCATCCCGTTCAAATCATGAGTGAATTTAGGGGAAGAGAAATAAACTAAAATTATTATTCTGTTCACTGCACTGGTTTCCTGCACTGAGAAGTTCTCCATTTCATATACTTACCTATTTTTCCCCCGCTTGTTTAATCCCACAAGTACAAGAAAGAGTTGACATTCTTTCTCTCTTCTCATATGTTTAACATTTACTTTACGATAGGCTATTTCACTTGCACATGATGAAACAATCAATATCAAGCTGTTCCACCTACTTTTCAGTAATTTCTATCACATTTTTTTAAGGTTATGGGCTAACTCCTATTTCAGAGCAGACCCTTTGAAATCAATGGGACATGTTAATGTTGAGTAACAAGGCCTATTCATTTTAATGTAGCTACTCTGGCTGATACTAAAATTGAATTTAGTCCCACTTATTGTTAAGTTTAATATGCTTTTGCACTGAGCGCTCACTATTTAATATACTTGATTTGGGATTTCACTATTTTGCACAAAGTAAGAGGGAATAGTTTGCACTACACAATGTGCCACATTAACTGTTTAATTAGGTGAAATGATTACTTAGATCTTGTTGTTCAGAGCATGTTACATGCATTCTATTCGTTAAAAACAACCCTGCACGATTGGCTGTGTTACCTACATGTTGCATAAGAGAATAAAATGCCACAATGGGATTTCATGATTATAGACTTCAATAAACAACTTGATTGTTCACATTCCTAGGCACTACAACTGAAGTACCTCTCGCATTTATTCCTGATAGTATGTATTTACTTAGTTAATGGAATCATTTTTGTTCATGTTACCAAATTTC
The DNA here is from genome assembly GCA_037013535.1 of Intellagama lesueurii. Classification (NCBI taxonomy): domain Eukaryota; kingdom Metazoa; phylum Chordata; class Lepidosauria; order Squamata; family Agamidae; genus Intellagama; species Intellagama lesueurii. Next base: position 173,054,029 of record JBAJHW010000003.1, on the reverse strand, counting down.
TGGCCTAATTAAGTCAAGAGGTATTCTTCAGGGGGGGAAAGGGTAGAATAAGTAGCTCTACAAGGATAATGTATAATTGAGGCAGCTGTTCATGTGATCGAAACTTATAACAAATATAGGATACTTGGAACAGAAAAGCTCTATTCAAATGTTATGCATGAAACTATGGAAAGGCTGAATGGGAGGTGGGATGAGGACCTGCAAAGATGCTTCATCCCTACCCCCATCCCCTACCCTTATCCCCAGCATTCACTCAGCCATGTGTGTGATTAAGTTCTGCCAAAAAGCCTGCTGAGCTTCTGTGATGAGGAAAAGTGACCTCCAGGTAGCGTGAGGACTGTGGGGATGGGGTGTTTATATGTCCTGCCACATCCTCTGTTAAGATTTACACACAGCGGTATTGTTAATGTTGTTTGAGATTCTTCAGTAATCTCCAAACTGAGAGCAAAAATAAAGACTCTGGACACAGACGTTCCCTTCACTGAGAGTGTATTTACAAATATACATACGCCGCACCTCAGAACTGGCAAAGTCCACGATTCCAACTGACAAAGTAACATGCTGCTCCTCCATACATCAACCCAACACTAAGCTTAGTCAGCACCTTGCTTATATAGTGTAGTCTGATGCAATCATGACAGAGCATATTGAACTCTGCACATGTGCAGCAGAGTCACATGACTTTCACTCTTGGCTCACTGCCAACCTGAGTGACTCAGCCGTTTCTGGTTTCCCACAAACCACCAAGGCAATTCCATATTACATTTTATACAAAATGCTGACGTCCCTCCTAACTGCCTTGTTCTATAATTACATTTACAAGTTTATATACTCCAGAATATTTACACATGTTGTTCCAACGTTTTACATTGATACAACATACTTTACATCTCCTTTAAACCAATCTTTTCTAACATTTGGTAATGCTTTATTACCCCAAGTGGTTTCGTTAGTATGTCTGCTTCCATTTCTTCAGTTGGACAGTATCTCAGTTCAACCATTTTTCTTTGAACTGCATCCTTAACGTTTGCATACCTGATGCCAACATGTTTTGTTCTGGATTTGTCTACTTCTGATTCTGCCATACAAATACAAGTCTGGTTATCCTCAAAGATCTTTACTGGTTTGTCCATATCCACATTTAAATATTGTAACAATTGTGTCATTATTTCTACAGTTACACACATTTGGGATAATGCTGCATACGAGCTTCTGCAGTCGATAAAGCTACATAACTTTGCTTTGATACTTTCCAATCAATTAATGTTCCTGCTAGCTTTAGGATATTCTCTGAAGTAGACTTTCTTACTTTAGGGTCATCGGCCCAACTTGCATCTGAAAATGCCTCCAGTACTGGCTGACCTTTTGGATTTATTACTAAACAGTAATTTATAGTGTTTTTAAAATACCTTAGTATTCTTTTGGCTGCTTTCCAATGCACTATTTTTGGACAACTTAGATGTCTGCTCAAAATATTTACAGGATTTGCTATATCCGGTCTGGACCAAGCACTAATGTACTGCAAACTCCCAATTAAAGATTCATATAATGCCACATCACACTGAGGACTATCCTCATGATTAATATTTTGGAAATTGACTTCCATTGGAGTTTTTGTACCTTTACAATCTTTCATGTTAAACTTTTCAATCAATTCCAATATTTTCTGTTTTTGGTGCCACACAGTTTCTCCATTTGGTCCTTCCTCAATACATACTCCGATATTTATGTATTGGACCAAGATCTTTCAGCTCAAATTCCCTGTTTAGTTTGTCTAGCATTTCCAATACTTTACTTTCATTTTGGCCACAAATTAGCATGTCGTCCACAAAAACTGCGATGTACATGCTACAAAATCCATTCTCCAACTTGGTAAACACACATGGGTCTGCTTTGCTTTGTGTTAGTCCTTACTCCTGGAAAGCCGTGGTCAGACAGGTATTCCATTGTTTTGCACTTTGTTTGAGCCCATAGAGTGCTTTTTTAAATAACCATACATTGCCTCTTGTCTTGGATATTCCTTCTGGTATCTCCATGTAAATCTGCTCACTTAACGGAATGTTAAGATATGCTGCCTGGTGTGCCAACCCTGCAATTTGGCAAGTGTTAATAGCGTTCTTATGGATCTACTTGCTACAGTGGGTGAAAATACTTGATCGTAATCAGAATATTTTTCCTGAGAGAATCCCTTAGCTACAAGCCTTGCTTTGTAGATGTTCTCATTATCCCCACTTTTAATTTTAAATACCCATCTACAACCAATAGCTTTCTTGTTTGTGGGCAATTGTGTTTCAACAAAAACCTGTTTGCTATTTAAAGCTTGCAGCTCTGACCTAATAGCATTTTTCCATTTAATTTGCTCTGCTTCAGGCAATGTTTGAATGTCTTGATAATTTTGAGTAACTGTTACTGTACATATTTCCACATGCCCATATCTCTGTGGTGGAATTCCTTTCGTACTTCTCTCAAACCTTCTTAAAACCATTTGTCTGAAATCCCCTGAAGTACCCTGTTCCTCATCGTCTGAACTTTGGCATACTTCTTTCTGTTCAGCCTCAGAATGTTTACTTTCGCTAATCTCTTGTTTAGCTTCCGTGCTTGGAGTCTCATCTAAACTTGCAGGCACAAACACATGAGAACTCATCTCAATATTTTTCCAATCCTGCTCATTAAAACTTACAGATTGAGAAAATATGAGCCTTCTGTCAGAACTGTACAACCTGTAACTTTTTTGTCCTGGCTCATAACCAAGCATTATGGCCTTTTGTGTACGGGGTTGGCCCTTTCGCCTAAATTTCTTAGGAACATTTACCCAACACTTGGCTCCAAAAACTCTCAAATGAGACAAGTTTGCCTTACTTCCATATAACTTTTGATAGGGTGTTGTTTTAATTGCATCTCTATTTGTTGTTGTTGTTTAGTCATTAAGCCATGTCCGACTCTTCGTGACCCCATGGACCAGAGCACGCCAGGCCCTCCTGTCTTCCACTGCCTCCCGGAGTTTGGTCAAATTCATGTTGGTAGCTTCTATGACACTGCTTCGATGCATCTCTATACGATCTGTTAATTAGATACTTTCAGAGCTTCAGCCCAAAATGAAAAAGGAAGTCCTGCATCTTTTAATAGAGCCTCCATCACTGATTGCAGTCTACCATTCTGCCTCTCTATTAACCCATTTTCTGCAGGAGTAGCCATGTTGGTAAATCTTTGTCTTATACCTTTGGCTTTCAGCCAATTACACAATGCATTGTTAGTGAACTCTGTCCCTTTATCTGATTGGATTTCTGCCACCTTGTGGGGTTGATACCTTTTTTCAACAAACTTAATCCAACTTTTCAGAGTTTTAGCTGTCTCATCCTTTGTATGTATTGGGTAGGTGAATGAATATCTTGTGTGGTGGTCAATGATATTCAATGCGTATTTTGCACCACCTAATGACTTTGGCATGGGTCCTATAAGATCCACTGCCACAATCTGGAAAGGATGTTGAGTTTTTCTGTAGCTACATTTAGAAACCAGTGCAGCCCTACTTTTTGTTTGTTGACACATATCACAATTTAAGTACTTTGCACTATCTTTTACTTTCAAACCATCTGAGTGCTCAATTGTTTTCTTAATTAAGTTGTACCCCATATGACCAAATCTCCTGTGTAGTAAATGTATGCACTGATCATGTTCAGGCTTATTTAGGCTTAGACATGCTTGCACCTGGTCTGTGTGTATTAATTTATACAAGCTGTTGCACTGTTCAGCCTGCCCACAGACATTACCATTCCTTTTAATAATACACCCTGTATCATTAAATGTTACTTCAAACCCTTTTTCTGTTAAGCATTTCACACTAAGCAAATTGTGTTTTAATTGGGGTACCAACAATACTTCTTCAAGCTTACCTAAACCAGGTATTTGAACCGTCCCTTGTGCCACTACTGGGGAACACAAACCGTTTGCTAAGCTTACACATTGTAACTTGCAATTGTCCCTGGATATAAGCAACTCCGGATTCCTGGTCACGTGGTAGCTGGCTCTGCTGTCAAGGATCCAGTCTTGTCCTTGAAAATGCTCAGCCTGGTAAACGACAGAAGCCTCTGGAATCTGTCAACTCCCACTTCTTGGCTGCTGTTGCTGCTGCCACTTGTCTTTCCCTCCTGAAGCTCTGCTGGACGAGAATTTCTCCTTTCTCTCTGGACAGGACTTTAGCAGATGTGAGGTACTGCCACAGGAAAAACACATTTTCACCGTCAAGACGCCTGGAACTTCGTGCTGTCTAGGTACAACTTCCTTCATGTCTAGGGACTGCTGGCTTCTTGCCACCTGGTTATCTGCTCTTTTGGACACCTTCTCTCTGAGTCTCGCAGAGATGTAAGGCAGAGTAAGCTGATCCCTCAGAACTGCCTCCAATGTCACAGCCAATACATCACAGGATTCATCAAGGCTTGACAGAATTATATAAACTTTATGCAATTCAGAAAACTCCAAACCCATTTCTTTGAGCTGGATGAATATCCTGGTCATCTGCTCCAGGTGTTTGGATACACTCCCTCCTGGCTGCAGCCTCAAGCGATAGAGCTGCCTGGTGAGGGTTATCTGAGAAGATACAGAGTCCCGTACATGTGCCCTCCTCAATGCTAACCAGCATTGCTGTGCTGAGTCAATTCCTCTCACCAGAGATAACTGACTGTCCTCTAGGCACAAAATAATAGTAGACAAGGCACGCTGGTTCTTCTGGATATCTTCCTCCCTCCTTATGGGAGTTGGTGCGTTGTTAAATATGACCTTCCCTGAGCAGGAACATTCTCATCTTCAGCTCTCATGCAAGATAGTTCCTCTCATTAAGACAGGGAAGTTGGAAATTAGGAGCAGCCGCTGCCATTCTGATAGGAATTGGTCCTCTCTCTCACGGTCTTACATAAACAACAAAAATTAAGCTGCGCACATGGGCTGTTTCTCACAACGTGAGAAGCTCAAAATAGTCCATAAACTGGGTGCGTATTCCTGGGCCCATAACCTGTTAAGATTTACACACAGCGGTATTGTTTATGTTGTTTGAGATTCTTCAGTAATCTCCAAACTGAGAGCAAAAATAAAGACTCTGGACACAGACGTTCCCTTCACTGAGAGTGTATTTACAAATATACATTCGCCGCACCTCAGAACTGGCAAAGTCCACGATTCCAACTGACCAAGTAACATGCTGCTCCTCCATACATCACCTTGCTTATATAGTGTAGTCTGATGCAATCATGACAGAGCATATTGAACTCTGCACATGTGCAGCAGAGTCACATGACTTTCACTCTTGGCTCACTGCCAACCTGAGTGACTCAGCCTTTTCTGGTTTCCCACAAACCACCAAGGCAATTCCATATTGTATTTTATACAAAATGCTGACATCCTCACAATATAGCCTTTCCACACTTTCAGGCATAATGCTGGAATACGCCTGTGGGTTAATCCCATTCTAGGAGGAAATCTATTCTTCTTCATTGTGGCCTCTGTGAATGCACACAATAGGGTTTTGACAGCGCCTGCGCTGGCCTCTCGGAATCTTCTAGAGCTTTTTTATAGAAAAGTAACAAAGTTAGCATTGCCCCTACCGCGCATGCTCCACCGCCTCAGCCCTCAGTTCCATTTTACCGCCTTTGGCTTCGGAACCTCTCGATACTAGAGCTCCAGTTTCTATTAAAATAAAAAAAAATTTACACGGATTGACGCGGACTTTCCTTGACTACTCTTACTCTGTTGCCCCGGACCATGGACTGACTGACCATTCTCTCTACTACCGTCTTGGATAAGGTTTTGTTTTGAATCGCGGACTTTCCCGCTCTTTTTTCCCGCTACCGGCAGCGGCTCCTTTGGGGCCCATTCCCGCTTAATTCTTTATATAATCACCCGGACTTCCATATCTGCTCTTGTAAGTCCTATTTACTACTTTATGTCCCCCTCCGGACCCTTCAGTCGCTGTACGTCCTGCTCCCGTAAGCTGCCATTCTCGGACGGCCACGATCTATGCCTCTTTTGTTTAGGCGAATTTCACCGGCCGCAGTCGTGCAGACATTGTAAAAAATTCACCAAGGCAGCTCTAAAAGCTCGGCAGCAACGTTTAAAACTCTTTCTCTGGGACAAGACGCTCTCGGCGTCGAAACCGTCGGAAATGGAAACGGCTTCAGCACCCTCTTCCACTCCTAGATCGGAAATACGGATTGCCTCTACACCTCCATTATCGACATCGAAATCTGTCGACAAACCAGTTAAAAAAAGCGACTAAAAAGACACATACCTCTACATCGAAGGCACCTTCGAGCTCCTCCAAAGAGCAAAAACAGAAGAAGCCTAAAGATAAAGAAAAGACAAAAGACCATCGTTCAACCGTTCCTTCTGTCTCGGCGTCGTTACCTTCTACTATCCTGGAGGACTCGTCCCGAGACCGGGAATCTATGTCGGAGGCGGCAGCCTCTCTACCATCTCGACATTTTGATTCGGGTACACTCGAAGGAGATCGGTCTCCCACCGCTAGCCAGCTGGTAGATACCCTTGCTGGCTCAGCTATTGCCCATGACAGCCCTGTTTTTACCGGGCAGGCTTCACCGGCTCCATTGTCGGCGTCGGTTTCGTCGAGACCCGACTCTCCACCCTGTAAAAAGACTACTAAAACTAAACATGTTTCCCCGGTCCGACACCGATCCTCTCGACGTGAGGTGGTGGTCGTTCCGAAGTCGGCTCGACGCCGACATAAATCCATATACATCGAACCTGAATATGTCGAGGTGGATCGAAGGAAGTCCGATCGTCGACGTCGATACGACGAATCGGACTCGGAATTTTCCTCGACCTCGGAAGACTATCATAAGAAAAAGAAGAGGGTCAGATATGTATACGCGTCGTCCTCTTCGTCTTCCTCTTCATCGCCACCTAGACGTCGACGTCGACAACGTCTCGACGTCGACAAACATAGATCTTCTCAACAAGCCGAGAAGACTAAGACTGCCTCCACACAGCCGGCGTCGAAACGTTCTAGGACTGGTCACACACCTCGATCTTCGAGACCAGAGGTTACTCGACAGCCTTCAAAGAGACCTCACTTACCTTCCACTTCAGATCAGGAGGAGGTAATTTCTTCGGACGTCTCGGATCAGGAAGATGACATGTTGTCCGAAGCATCAGGGGAGACACCTGTCGATGGAGGTGCATTGGGGTCGGATGCGGGTGATCCTCACCCATCGTCACCCTCAGAGGATTTCTCCTCTTACGTCCAGATGATTTCTCGGATGGCCAAGACCCTAAAGATGCACACTGAACAACCTCCTCCTCCCTCTGAAGACCTAATATTTGGGGATATCAACCAAGAAAGAACCCCTCCCTTAAGCTTGGCATTCATTCCAGCCTTAATGGAACTCATCAAAGAATCATGGTCTCAACCAGCTATATCTACACCTATAGCTAGAAGGACAGAGAATCTGTACCGTATTCATGGAGATGATACCAAGTTCCTTACGAAGCACCCAATTCCAAACTCTTTAATAGTGGAATCTAGCTCATCTAAATCGTCTGGAAGTTCTCATGTCACACCTACCAATGGAGAAGGCAAAAAACTGGACGTCTTAGGGAGAAAAATTTACTCCTTAACAACATTTTTACTTCGGGTTATGAATTACCTAGCTGCAATGGGTGCATACCAAAGACAGCTGTGGTCGAGAATACTCCCAGCTCTTCAAGCAGCTCCTGAGGAAAGCAGACAAAGTCTCCTCAACACTCACGCAGAAGCCCTCACAGTCTCAAAACACCAGAGATTGGCCTCACGCCATGTGGCGGATGCAGCGTCAAAAACTCTCACATCTGCCATTGCTCTAAGACGACACGCATGGCTAAGATCATCAAACATTGTTAAAGATGCTAAAACACGGATAGAAAATCTACCCTTTGATGCTAACGGCATCTTTAATGAAAAAACCGACGATAACCTAGAAAACCTACACAAAATCAAGAAGACAGCCAAATCATACACAATCCAGCAACAACCTAAGTACAATAAATTCCAATGGCGTAAACAGTACCCACAACAACAATACCAACAGTCAGCTTCCCAATCATACCGCTCCTTCAAAAACCAGAACCAAGCCAGATCTTCCCAGGCTTCATCTTCTACACCCAATTTTCGAACGCAAACCACACAACGCCGTCAGTTCTACAAACCACAGGCAAAGAAGTCAAAACAGTACCTTTGACTTCCACATAAGGCCATTAGAAAACGATCATGCAACTCGCCTATCACCATTCTTTCACAACTGGTTAAACATCACAAAAGACTCTTGGGTCTTAAGCATTATTCACTTCGGCTACCGTCTGGAATTTACAGAATTTCCTCCTCTAGGACAGGTCAAACTTACATCCTTCGATCCAGTTCTAGAAGAAGAGATTCTCACTCTTCTGCGAAAACAAGCCATACAACAAGTGCCCATACAAGGCATAGCAAAGGGCTTTTATTCACGCTACTTTGCAATACCAAAAAAGGATGGAGGAATCAGACCCATTCTGGACTTAAGAACGCTGAACACCTACCTTCATCCACGTCGCTTCCGCATGGTCACGCTCGAATCCATCATTCACCTGTTAAGGAGAAAAGATTGGTTTATTGTAATAGATCTGAAAGATGCTTACTTTCACATTACCATTCACCCAGGTCACAGGAAGTACCTTCGGTTCATATTTCAGAACACCATTTATCAATTCCATGCTCTCCCATTCGGACTGTCCACAGCCCCACGCACGTTCACGAAGTGTATGGCCCCAGTAGCAGCTTACATTCGTCTCCACGGGATACAAATCTACCCTTACATAGACGACTGGCTGGTGGTATCTCCGTCAAGAAGAAGAGCACTTCGAGACACCAAGTTTGTGCTCCACACTCTGAGAACCCTCGGTCTCTCTGTCAACCTCAAAAAGTCCCACCTCATGCCATCACAGGTGGTCGACTACATAGGAGCAAGGCTGAACTCTGTAAAGGCTCGGATATTTCTGCCAACAGAATGCATAAAGAAAATCGACAAAGCTGTTCACAAGTTTCAACCACACGCACGTGTCACGGCCAGGCATGCACAACATCTGCTCGGCCTCATGGCCTCTACGACATCAGCGTTGGCGCACGCACGTCTGAAGATGCGTTCTCTTCAGGCGTGGTTCCTATCTCTCTTCGATCCCCTTCAGGACAATCCGAGAAAGCATCTACGGGTCATGCCAGAGCTTGCGAAACAGCTGAGATGGTGGACTTTTTAGCCACACCTTCTCGTTGGTCGACCTTTTCGCCCCCTGCAACTCACAATTCAAGTCACAACGGATGCGAGTCCCACAGGGTGGGGTGCACATTGCGGACTTCATCGAATACATGCACTGTGGTCTCAGAAAGAGACGGATCTACACATCAATCATCTGGAAATTCTAGCAGTCATAAAGGCCTTCAGGGCCTTCCTCCCCCTGATACAGGGTCGTGGTGTACAAGTGATAACAGACAACACCACGACCATGTACTATATCAACAAACAGGGGGGAACGCGCTCCATGTCCCTTCTATTCCTCTCAACACATCTCTGGGAGTGGTGCTATCAACATCAGATATTTCCAGTGGCCCTTCATGTCTCGACAACGGACAACCAGTTGGCGGACAAGCTGAGCCGCATGACAGGACAAACCCACGAGTGGGAGTTGGACAACGAGATCTTCCTCTCACTTTGCAACCGCTGGGGATATCCCATGATAGACATGTTCGCGACTCAAGCCAACAGAAAGTGCAACATGTATGCCTCTCGTGCGGGAAGGGGCAAGGACTCACTCGGGGATGCCTTTATGATCCCTTGGAGGTCCAGCCTCCTATACCTTTTTCCACCAGTTCCGCTCGTCCAGAAAACTCTGGTCAGAGCTCGTCAGATGAGATCAGAGGCAATCTTCATTGCACCGTGGTGGCCTCGTCAGCCTTGGTTCTCCGCCCTCAAGACAATGGCAGTAGATGTTGTCAAGTTACCACACCTCCCACATCTTCTCACTCAAGATGCAGGCAACATCCTACACCCAGATCTCGAATCACTGCATCTGACAGCTTGGAGGATCACCCATTGATAAAAGAGGTCCTAGAAAAGGCTAGGAAGCCATCTACTAACCTCCTTTACAGGTACAAGTGGAGGAACTTTCTGAGATTTGTAGAATCAAAAAGTCTCCAACCTTCCCCGGTTTCTCTATCTACCTTACTTCAATATTTGCGTTATCTCTTTGACTCTGGTTTGGCCTTATCCACCCTTAGGGTTTACATATCGGCTATTGTTTCATTTCAACCTTCTGATTCAGACTCCGCACGTTTGTTCTCCCACCCTACCCTCAAATCCTTTCTAAAGGGTCTGTCAAATATTCGGCCACCCATCAAACCTCCTGTACCACAATGGTCGCTTCAGGTTGTTTTGAATGCGCTTACACGCCACCCATTTGAACCGATGGCTTCCTGTGACATTCGTCTACTATCATTCAAGACTCTGTTTTTGGTGGCCATTACTTCAGCAAGAAGAGCAAGCGAACTGGCTGCTCTCCGATCTGATCCCCCTTATCTACAATTTTTCACAGATAAAGTGATATTGTACCCAGACATCTCCTTTTTACCTAAAGTTGTCTCTGATTTCCACGTTAATCAACCTCTTATGTTGCCTACTCTATTTCCTAATCCGACCTCAGATGTTGAACGCATGCTCCACTCATTAGATGTTAGGAGAGCTTTGGCATACTATGTATCACGCACCAAGGACTTCCGTGTGGCGCCAAGACTATTCACATGCTTCCATGGTCAACACAAAGGCTCTCCAACTTCTTCTTCAACTCTCTCCAGATGGCTTGTCTCGACTATTTCACTGGCCTATGAACTACAAGGCAAAGCTCCTCCTGAAGGTCTCAAGGCACACTCCACTAGAGCTGTTGCAACATCTACGGCCTTGCTGCGTGGAGTTGATGTGCCAAACATATGCAGAGCTGCCACTTGGTCTAATGTGTCCACATTTGTGACACATTACAGACTGGACCTTCGGGCTAAGAAAGAGACAAGTTTCGGGAGAGCAGTGCTGACTTCTACAGTGACGGCCCTCCTTCCGGTAAGCGAGCTTGCTAGTCACCCTATTGTGTGCATTCACAGAGGCCACGATGAAGAAAGACAGGTTACTTACCTGTAACCATGGTTCTTCAAGTGGACCTCTGTGAATTCACACATCCCGCCCGGCCTCCCCACTATCCGTCACTGACTATGTTTTTATGAGCTCAGGCTCTTGTGGCGGATAAATGGAACTGAGGGCTGAGGCGGGGGAGCATGCGCGGTAGGGGCAATGCTAACTTTGTTACTTTTCTATAAAAAAGCTCTAGAAGATTCCGAGAGGCCAGCGCAGGCGCTGTCAAAACCCTATTGTGTGAATTCACAGAGGTCCACTTGAAGAACCATGGTTACAGGTAAGTAACCTGTCTTTCCATTGCTCTTTTTCCCCTTAGAAAGCTTTCTGATTCATCCCACTGGCACGCCATTATGTTGCCTTCCTTACTCAGAGTCAGTTTTCAAGTGAGAAATAATGATACCAGAGGAAGACAGAAAATTATCATTATTAAATAGACCTCACTGTGGTGAGAATTATGAATATTGTTGAGAGAATAGGTGCTAACAATTGTAAGAAGACAAGTCAACAAAATGTTTCCCTCCTGACCACCCCCAGCTGAAGTTTTCAAAGGCTTTATGAGGGCCTGATCACATGGACTATTAGAATTGTTTCTCCCCCCTTTTTTATTTCAATATATTTGTATGTATAGTCATGTGGTATATATACTGCTATGCCCGTTCACATGGCTGTCAGTTCAATTGGCACATTTGTTGCTATTTGTACCAGTTCTGTAGGCTACACGTGCCATCTCATATAAATTGATTCATTTGCCGTCCTGTTTCTGGGTTCCCACTGACTTAAAATTTTCTTTTACAAAAATATAATTTGTAAGTGATGTATCCTTATTTTCCTGTCACTTCCAACTGTTAGTCGATATTCCTTCCTTCCTTCCTTCCTTCCTTCCTTCCTTCCTTCCTTCCTTCCTTCCTTCCTTCCTTCCTTCCTTCCTTCCTTCCTTCCCTTTTTAATTTGCACTTCCCAATTACTTTCTCCACTTCCCATATTTCTCTCCCCATTTTCCTTCTTTCTTCCTCCCCTTTCCCTTCCCTCCATTGCTCACTCGTCCCCTTTTCCTTATTTCCCTGCATATCTCTCCTTCTCAGTTCTTGGCTTTCATTTTTCTTTTCCCTTTTTGAACAGCGTTGGGAGGAGGAAGTGGGTTTTAAAGGACTTAAAAAGTATTGTGAAGAGCAGGGTTAAAAAAAGAAAGAGAGAGAGATTATTGTGATGCCCCTTTCTTTCTTCCCCCAAACAATTCCAAGCAGGAAATGGCCGCTTCTCTGCTTAAGCCTTCTTTCCCCTTTCCTTCCTTACACTTGCAAGAGAGCAGGGAAGGTTGTCTCATTTTGAGCAATGTATTCAGTGTTGTTTTTGTGGTGGTTCCTGTTGCTACAAGCAATGTATCAATATGCCTTTTTAAAAAAAGAAGAAGAAGAAAGGTACAAGTACAGTGGCCATGAAGCACCCAGAAACCCAATCCATTTGCAAAGTAAATAAATCGACAGCAACATTCACACACATTGAAATGATACGGACTGAAGAAATACAGGGATAGGTACATTTTAACACAACCATGCCGGCAAGGTGAGGAAAAAAACTGATTGGATGGCCAAATTTATCAATGTTACCAAAGCGTCATGTGAACACAAATTTATAAAATGATTAAAATAACAGCAGAATCAGTATAACTGGGGTTCTTTTGGCATGTGTGATTGAGCCCTAAGCCGAGGAAGTACTTCAATGATCTGGTTGGTTGAAACTATCACGGTCACATGATAGTATATAATTAGGGAACCAAACAACAAAGATAAAAAGGATCAAAATATAATTCTCAATAAAGCCAAAGTACCAGATTCTTGCTAAAATATTGAAATACAGCAAGAATTATTGTTTTAAAAAGAATGTCATGTGTTTCAGCTTCCAAAAATCAAGATAAGCCGATAATATAATTTATATGATGGCTTGATTTTTTTTAATGTGCTTAAATGCTGCTTCCAAGCTCCATCACACTGATCTTTCCCCCCATGACATGTGAGATTTACTCTAATGATTGTAAATCCCATGCATGCTTTAAAGAAAGTGCTTGCTACGGTTTTGCTAAAAAAACCCACAAACAAATAAATAAATAATTTCTCCTTTTTGGTAAATGACACATGTTAAAAAAGAATTTGTCCTTCTTGTGACACTAACATGCATTAGAAGTTAGCATTTAGGTAGCCATCTTAGCATGTTGCAATAAGTAATATCGCAGAAATAAATCCCCTTTTTTGTGTGTGTTGGGCCCCATTTTTCAGACTTTGATGATTCAAGGAAGGAAATAACTTAGTCAGTTATTGGATTGATGTGATTCTATGCGTACAGTGAAGATAAAAGGACTATGAAATCCTTGACAATCAGATGTCTGGAGCAAAGTCAGCTGTGTAACTCTGAAGTGTCTTTATTCTTTCAGCATTTTCTCCCTTTCTCAGGATATGATGAGATGCTACTTTCCAAATTCAGTGTGAAGGAGGAATGGGAGTACATCTTGAGTTGATGTATATTTATGCCTCTCTCACTCTTCCGTCCTGTTCCTGGACAAAAAAAATTAGAAGACCCTGGGAAGAGCAGAGGTCTAATCCAGTCCATCATTCTGTTCAGAAAGTGGCCAACTCATAGCCTGTGGGAAGCCCACCAGCAGGATACAAGTGCAAGACCAGGTCTTCTCCTTGTGCTTCCTAGCAATTGATATACAAAAATGTGCTGCCCCCAGTAACAAGTGTAATCTGTAGCCTCCATGACAACCAATGTAAAATTCCCAGGAATTTTGAAGGAGAAAAGGTTTTGTAAGTAGGGATAGAAAAATGAAACAAGGGATTTCAGATATATGCAATATTTGTTTCCTTTTCAAGTCTGCACTTGAATGCATACTTTATAATGTGATGTATTTGTCACTGCGGTTCTGAAATTTACATAACTTTATGTATTTATTTATTTTAAAATGAGAGACACCTGATATGCTGCATAATGGGTAGGGAGATGACAAGCCTCCTAATGCCTTGCAGCTCCCACAGAGCTTAACTGCACTCAGCCAATCCCTGCATCTTCATGGAGATCCATCATATCTGATGGAGCCTTTACTCCTCATCTGTAAGCAATTCAAAATGCCTGAAAGGACTTTGGTTTTTTTTTGGCTGTGGCCACCAGAATTCCTGCAGACTTGTGAGGGGTATAGCCCTCCAAAAAAAACCGCACAAAGGTCCCATGTCTACTTGCTGATAAATGTGCAAAGGATTGATTACTGCCTCAATGGTATGAATGCCCTAGATTTGAACAAGCAAAGTTGCAAAGACATTCAATACAGGAGAGAGAAAGCAAGAGAGAGGGGTGCAAACCATGTCACCTTATGCCAACAAAGCACTTGTATCTTTCTGTGCTCTAAAGGTAAAGGTTCCCCTTGACAATTTGTCCAGTCGTGTCCGACTCTAGGGGGCGGTGCTCATCTCCATTTCCAACCCATAGAGCCAGCGTTTTGTCCGAAGACAATCTTCCGTGGTCACGTGGCCAGCGCGACTAGGCACGGAACGCCGTTACCTTCCCACCGTGGTGGTACCTATTTATCTACTCACATTTTTCATTTTGCATGCTTTCGAACCGCTAGGTTGGCGGGAGCTGGGACAAGCGACGGGGGCTCACTCCGTCGCGTGGATTCGATCTTACGACTGCAGGTCTTCTGACCTTGCAGCACAGAGGCTTCTGCAGTTTAACCTGCAGCAACTGATCTATAAAATAAGGGGGAAATTGAAATTAGAGGCCACAATTCTCATGGGAAACAAAAAGTGTTTTACTTAAGCACAGTCTCCTGCAGTCTCACTATTAAGGATGTGTAGTATATTTGGTATCAGGTTCGCATGCATGAAAACTTTCAGAATATTGAGCTGTGGGCTACGTATGCAGGAATTGTCATTTTCTACAGGTATAAAAAGGATGTCTTACATAAAAACCATCATAATGCACATTTAAATAAATAGAACCTTGTGTTAAAAATATTTTTAAAGGATTTCACACATTCAAAAGGAAAGAAAATGTTTTATTGTATTGTAATTTTCCCCTTGGTCCCCAACATGGGGTGGGGACAGAATCCTAGAGGCAAAGATAATGGCCACGTTTCCTCCCTTTCTCCCACTTTCTTTACCACTTTTTTTTGGTTTCTCTGAGACTCGCAATTATTGAATATTGCTGTCTGTGCAATATTTCATCATGCCAAAGGTGAAACTAAGGCATCTGTTCCAGATGTTTACTTAAAAATCCCTTACGGTAATTTATTTTATCCAGGTCAAAAGACCCAAATTGTGTCCATTATAATTTAGCATCCTCAGATGTATATTCAGTCTAGTTTTTCTGACAGAAGAAATTAATCTTTTAAGAGACAAGCCCCAAGGCATAACTTTGCCTTCCTGACTGTTCACACAGTTGCATGTCTGTACAATTGCATTTGTGCATCAAAATATTAATATTTTTATAACTTCCAGTGTAATTAAACAAATCATCAGTTAAATTAAGTCCAAGTTGACATTGTAGTCTCCACATGACCCACTTCTTTAAAAAACAAACAAACCTTTATCTCATAAAACGTATACATATTGGAACAAAAGCTGTGCATATAGCCTCTTGCCATTCTCCAAAGAATGGGCAGAGAAACCAAAGGTAGGAGAACCTTAGCAAATTCTGCAGGAAAGCAGAAATTCTCAAATTATTTCTCTGGAGCTAGGCTCACCCTTAGGAGTTACCAACAGTGGCACAGTTTCTTTCTTTTCTCATGGTCCCAGCGTGTCATAGGAGGACAATGGAGACTGAAATAACAACAAGATGGTCAAAAACTAGGCTTTTGTTTCTGGGAATCTAGTGAGTCTCAAGAAATTATCTTCTGAGAAATTCGGGCTGAGCTTTATCCAGAATGAACTCCTTTTCATTCCAGTTTTAGATCTTCAGTGCCCATATGCTACAAATAACCTAGAAAGCTTTGCTGGATAAATGTAATGACCTGCCTGCTCCTTCTACTGAGCATAGGATGCTCTTATTCTGAGACATCAAATAGCAAATTTCTTTGCAGAGTCATCATTATGCCATCTAGAATGGGGTTAAGGTTAAAATATTACAGATAGCAGAATATAATAGCTGCTTTCTACACTTCAAGGGAGTACATGAACAGGAATTGGGGGGGAGAACCACATACACACACACTTCCCTCTGAGTTTTTAAAACTCAGCAACAACAAAGCTTTACATCTATTACAGTGGTTGCTAGGAAACAGCTAACCATATCCTGGAAATTGTATTAGAAATGCTGGCCCTCATTGCTCTTGTGACTAGTTAGTAGGTATGGAAAGGGGTGGGATGAAGGGACCTTATATGTTCTGCAGCCAGTCATTAGTTTTGAGGAGACATTGTGGGTCAACAACATTGGAACAACCACCAAGATAAATAAATAAATAAATAAAAACTCCCTCACCTTCTCCCATATTCCATGAATTTATTAGCATATGTGGAAAGCTATTGTTTCTTGAATCCACATATTTAAATCATTGTGAGGACACTGGATTCTAAGTGAAATTATGACAGAATTACAGTCATAGAGGCACATAATTTTGACCCAGAATTACACATGGCTTGTAACCCACTCTCCACAAAGGCTGGCACTTCTGGAAATTCATGTCTTGTGATTTCTACTGGTAGCCTTGTGACCAGACTACAATCAGTGCCAGCTCTACGTCTGAAGGTAGGGCTTGGCAAAACGGCCATCTGCTGGTTTTCAGCTAGGTTAGTGAACCCTCTTGGGACTACTTTTGGGACAACACGCCAACTGGTACAGAGTGAACAAACTGTCATTTGAATCTCCCACAGTATCCACCAGGTAGTGATGCCCACCAACTGCCATTGTGCAGGTCAATTTGAATGAGTCTCTGGCCTACCCTTGATTAGAAAGATTGATTTTTTGTTTTTAAGGGGGACCCAGCGCAGGCGTCAAGAGGAGTACCTAAGTAGAGAGACAAATATAGAAGTGCGCAGCACTGGAGAAAGGAAAAGTTTGATTTTTCTACGTGAGGTACTTCTTGACCCCATCTCAACTAGGACTAGAGCTAAGCACAATATTTGTATGCAGCATGTGTATGTCAAAGAGCCGTGAGGAAGGCAAAGAGACTGGAAAAGAGTAGTGGGATCATGCCCTTGGTCAGTTCATGCCATTTGGAGGAAGCTACAGTGTGCTGAACGGGCATGCATGGATTTTGCAAGTATTATAGAAGCCCCCCTTCCCGGGGTATCATAAAAGCACTGCCTCTTTTAAATGACACAGTTCTACTATGTGACATTACAAGAATCCATCCTCTGGTTTCAGGTTTGGGGCCGGAAATCCCACAGAACAGAAACCTGCTGACATGGCAACCCTAGGCATCAGTGATGGGATTCCCTAAGATGGCAAGACCCTTGCCCTCACCCAATAATGTCTCAGGCTGATACCAGGTCTAGCTGATCCTATGTAAAAGGATAAGTTGTACAACCTAGCATCTTCCTATGGAGGGTGGACATGTGGCTGCTGTAACTGGTGCAATTTTTTTTAAAAAAGGGGGAGATTGCAGTAACCCAACAAATAGTAACAAATTGCAAATTCCTCCCCACGCAAGGGCTTCAAGGTATACAACTAGACCTGCCATATTGTCCAGCTAGAACACAATCCTACCAGTAAAACAATACTTCTAATCCCTCCAAGTTGGCATTGCACAACTGTGGGGGAATTTGTGGCCTTCCAGATGTTAAATGAACAACTATTCTTATCAGCTCTCACTGATGACTAGGCCATCTGGGTTGGTAGAAACCATCAGAATCTGCAAAGACCACAGGTTCTCCAGGCCTGCTGTAAACTATAAAAGCCAAAAAGTCTAGGAACTGGATGCCCTTGACCTTCAAGCCCTGCAGGGCTCAGATTGCCCATCTCTTGACAGACCTGTCTAGTCCTTTTGTTTAATACCTTTAATGTTTTGGACTCATGCCTTTGTTTTTGCTTGTTTTGATCTTTATGATTCATGGTGTGACGCACAGCTTGATAAAAATGTTACTAATCAGCTGAAATAAACATTGCTTGGCACACAGAATGAAAGTCTTCTCTTTTATTTCCCCCCTACTGAATTTTGGACTACTGAAAGTGAAAAACTTCAACAAACTATGTAATTGAACAGGGCTTCATGAAGCTGCATAGCTGAAGGTAAGCAGTTTGAGCCCTTGCCGATATTGTGAGTGCAAGGTCACCTCTGAACCCAGTATTTGAAAAGTGTTTGAAGAATGGCGGGATACAGAAAGTAGGAAAATCTATTTTCTAAGAATGTGTCCATTATACCTTGAGCTGCATTTCAAGTTAGCTACATACCTAGAAGAAGAAACATGAAAATGTATAGAATGATACAACTGTGTGAGTGAGGCACCAGTACGTACATGTCTCCTGTAGGTTTTGCATTTCAAAAAAAAAAAAAGTTCTAATATCAAACATCCCTGTTTCTATACACCATAAAATCAAAGTGCTATGTCCTATCAGCTTGAGTTTTGGTATATGGAGTAATTTGAAATGGAGGAGATTGATGTAAAGGAATTCCACTAACATTTTCAATGCTGAGTAAACATGGCCTGATTCTTCACTCCTGGCTGATGAGGAGCAAATGGGGTGGCATCTCTCTGGGAGAGGACAGTTAACAAGGCTCGTTTGAGGCAAGAAGGATGCGTGCCGATTCTTGGAATTTTGTGAGGAAATAATCTCTTTTAAAGTGAGGTAAGGAAGCGTTCCTCCAAGCTTAATGTAAAGAACGGAAACAAAACCCTGCATTAGTTGGATAGTTGATCATCACTCTCATTAAAGCGAAAACGCCATACTAACCCTGAGTTCTGGAATATGAGATCAGAAACCATGAACTATGTCTACCAAATTTTAAGGAACTAGAAATGAGAAGGAATTTCTTTTTTAAATGATTATGTTCCAAATACGACCATATATTAAAATAACTCTGAATTCACAAAGGTGGGTCCGTAGCTAGAGGCAGGCCCAGGGAATTGTCACAGGTCGGTTCTCAACCAAGGTCGCGGCTAAAAAATCTTGTAAATAAATAAATAAATAAGGTCGTCACAAGGCATCAGGCATGGCTTAGATTGGGACCTGGCGGCTGCCTCAAGTAGATTTACTCTGAAACACATGTCAGGTGGAGGAGTGAGAAGTCGCCTTAGTCTGTTGCAGCAAAAGTAACAAAGCGTCTTGTGGCCCCTTAAAGACTAACAAGTGCTGTTTGGCATAAGCTTTTACAGAGTACATCTCACTTCATCAGATTTATTAATTGTGTTGAATCACATGCATCCATAAATATTTACATGAAATAAAACCAAACTCGGCTGTTTTTCAAAAATTTGTGATTGCTGTTGTCGGTTCCCTCAGGAGCAAAGATGGAAATATGAGATACAAACTTTTTAATGATGTCTAGAATAAATAAAACAATTAGGAAGTGATTAAAAGGGAGGGCCTCATCTAAGGAAAGAAAATGGGAGGCTATAACTTTCTGACAACCATTGGTTCCTTGAACTTTCCTCTGTTGTTGTCATGGTTTCCCTTTGCATTTGGTGCTTTTGATTAAGAAAGGGCACATCCTGCCACGTTCACTTCCTCTAAGCAGAATGTTTTTTGCAAATTGTTTCAATTATTTCAAATCTGCCCAGACTCTGTGAGTCATTTCTGTTGTCTTCTTTAAATCAAACCTCTAATTATTTTACCTATGCAATCAATGTGATGTGAATGTCTATTATCATTCCCCTCTTACAGTAAATCCCGGAGCCTCCAAATGTAATTAGCATTTCTCAAATGCAGCAGCCGGCCAAACAGACTCAAATCACTTTTATTTACATCACAAATTTTAATCATGATTTAACAGCAAGGCAGCCTTGATTCAAATGCTCAGTTTTAATCTTACTATCCATTCATATGTGGCATAGTCCTACTGTGGTGTTAGATCTTGTTACTAAACTGGCCAGGTTTGTACAACATTTATTTATTTATTTAAAATATTTTTACCCCACTTTTCCCCTAAAAAAGGATCCAAGGCAGCTTACATCATTAAAAAGCTAAAATATGAAAGCTGAAAACTCTTAAGTTAGTTTGAATGCAATCTATTTTGGAACAGTATTTTCCAGTGGAATCCTTTTATATAGCAACACATGCTTCTCTAGTCAGTGTGATTTTTGTGGATGTTTTCTGTTAGCCAAGGCATTAAGGTTCAAGTCAAGGTTTGTGACAGACACCCTTAAAATGCCATGTAAATGTTCATCTGTAAGTCTTGACCTACACTTGGATTCCACAATTTTCATCTTGGAAATCTGATCCCAGATGTAAGGTGTGCCAAAGACTGTGAACATGCTTGCAGCAAATTCCTTTAGGTTGACAAATATATCAGGTAGACCAGAATAGAAATCTAACTGATTATTTCTGTTAGTCGTGCTGCCATAGCAAGAATAAAAGGAAGCTGGCGGAACTCATATAACACCCTCCATAGTTTGAGACCATGTTTGACATTGGTGCGTCTTTCCCCAATGTCATCTGCCCGATCCACCAGATCCTCCCAGGCTATGCTTCTCTGCATTGCCACTCTGAGGGGAGGCCCGCAAGTCATCTACAAGTGGTAGGGCCTTCTTTGCAGTGGCACCAACCTTGTGGAGCCAGATCTCGGAGGAGCTACACCTGGCTCCCTCCCTGTTGACATTTAGGAGGCAACTTAAAACATGGGTTTTCAGGGAGGCCTTTCACACCAACCCTGGTTGACTGTACACCTCTTGTCCTGCCATTATAGAGAACATTGCCTCTGGTGCCATTTGGTCTTATGCTGTTACATTGTTTTAATTGTTATCGTTTTATTTGTGTTCTTTGTATATGTTTATTTTCTTGTAAACCACCCAGAATAGTACATTGCACTAATGGGGTGGTATATAAATTAGATCGATCGATCGATCGATCGATCGATCGATCGATCCATCGATCCATCCATCCATCCATCCATCCATCCATCCATCCATCCATCCATACAGTATATCACAGGAGTACACTCCCTCACATTTTGTAAATATTTTAGTATACCTTTTCATGTGACAACACTGAAGAAATGACACTTGGCTACAATGTAAAGCAGTGAGTATACAGCTTGTATAACAGTGTAAATGTGCTGTCCCCTCAAAATAACGCAACACACAGCCATTAATGTATAAACCGCTGGCAACAAAAGTGAGTACACCCCTAAGTGACAATGTCCAAATTGGGCCCAAGTAGCCGTTTTCCCTCCCTGGTATCATGAGACCCGTTAGTGTCACAAGTTTCAGGTGTGAAGGGGGAGCAGGTGTTATCGCTCTCACTCTCTCAGACTGGTGACTGGAAGTTCCACATGGCACCTCATGGTAATGAACTATCTGAGGATCTGAAAAAATGAATTGTTGCTTTACATAAAGATAGCCTAGGCCAGTGGTGGCGAACCTTTTTGGGCCTGAGTGCCCAAACTGGGGGGGGGGGGGGAGACCACCAGCAGGGGGGGCATGCTGCAGCGGAACCGGAAGTGGCAGCGGAAGGGGGAATCCCGGGCATAGAGGTGCCTCAAGACCCCACTCCGGATCCGCCACCAGCGCCAGCTGCTCTGGATCCGCCTGTCGAAGAGCCAGCACCGTGGCTGCAGCTGCCTCCTGAGGTTTGGCTGCGGGGGGGGGGGGAGGAGCGATCCAGCGACTTATGGCTCGCGTGCCCGCAGAAAGGGCTCTGTGTGTCGGCTGTGGCACGCGTGCCATAGGTTCGCCATCTCCCTAGGCTATAAGAAGATTGCCAAAACCCTGAAAATGAGCTGCAGCACGGTGGCCAAGACCATACAGCGGTTTAACAGGACAGGTTCCACTCAAAACAGGCCTCGCCATGGTTGAGCAAAGAAGTTGAGTGCCCGTGCTGAGTGTCATATCCAGAGCTTGGCTTTGGGAAATAGATGTATGAGTGCTGCCAGCATTGCTGCAGAGGTTGAAGGGGTGGGGGTGGGGGTCAGCCTGTCCATGCTCAGACCATACGCCACACACTACATCAAATTGGTCTCCAGGGCTGTCGTCCCAGAAGGAAGCCACTTCTAAAGATGATGCACAAGAAAGCCCACATACGGTTTGCTGCAGACAAGCAGACTAAGCACATGGATTTCTGGAACCATGTCCTGTGGTCCGGTGAGACCAAGGTAAACTTATTTGGTTCAGATGGTGTCAAGCGTGTGTGGTGGCAACCAGGTGAGGAGTACAAAGACAAGTGTGTCGTGCCTACAGTCAAGCATGGTGGTGGGAGTGTCATGGTCTGGGGCTGCATGAGTGCTGCTGGCACTGGGGAGCTACAGTTCATTGCGGAAACCTTGAGTGCCAACATGACTGTGACATACTGAAGCAGAGCATGATCCCTTCCCTTCAGAGACTGGGCCGCAAGGCAGTATTCCAACATGATAACGACCCCAAACACATCAAAACAGCCACTGCCTTGCTAAAGAAGCTGAGGGTAAAGGTGATGGACTGGCCAAGCAGGTCTCCAGACCTAAACCCTATTGAGCATCTGTGGGGCATCCTGAAATGGAAGGTGCATTCGCAAGGTCTCTAACATCCACCAGCTCTGTGATGTCATAATGGAGGAGTGGAAGAGGACTCCAGTGGCAACCTGTGAAGCTCTGGTGAACTCTATGCTCAAGAGGGTTAAGGCAGTGCTGGAAAATAATGGTGGCCACACAAAATATTGACACTTTGTGCCCAATTTGGACATTGTCACTTAGGGGTGCACTCACTTTTGTTGCCAGCAGTTTAGACATTAATGGCTGTGTGTTGCGTTATGTTGAGGGGACAGCACATTTACACTGTTATACAAGCTGTATACTCACTGCTTTACATTGTAGCCAAGTGTCATTTCTTCAGTGTTGTCACATGAAAAGATATACTAAAATATTTATGAAATGTGAGGGGGTGTACTCACTTCTGTGATATACTGTACATACATACATACATACATACATACATACATACATACATACATACATACATACATACATACATACATACATACATACATACATATTCCGAGAGGCCTGTGCAGGGTGATGAGTGAAAAGGAGGAGGCGCCTATGCATGCCTGCATTTTAAATTGCATGTGTCATTATGACCTCCTCCCACCCATGTCAGCCTCCTGGCATGCCTAGCATCCTCCCAGCCACCACGTGGAACAATGCTTTCAGGGGGTTCCAAAAAAATCCACATGGTTAAGCAGTTTAGACTTTCACACCAACACTGCAAGATAGAAGTGCCTCCGCACTCACAGAAATCAACAACTCACAGTAGATGGTCACGGCAAGACCTGGTTTCAAGTACTACAGACCCTCTTATCCAGACAACTGAAGTGAGAAATTTTTATGCTTTAGTAAAGACAGTGGGAAAAGTCAAAAGACAAATGTTTCAAAGGTTTCAAGAAAACATCAAAAGTATTTTGGAGCAAACAGTCATTTAAAATCTCAGGCAGGAGCAATACAGAGCAAACACACCAGAAAATAAAAAAGCTAAATAAAGTACCTAGTACTTGCACACTAGTGTAGCATCAGTATAGTCTCAGAGCATGCACAGAGTACATCACATCCAACATGACATAGCAGGACATCAACTGAACATAGCATCTCCTAAGACATAACTAAGCCAAGTAAAGTAACTTCTGAGCTTCTTGTACGACCTTATTCATCCCCTTCCAGACTTTTCTGCCAATCAGCCTTCATGTTCCTATGAACCTTCATGAACATTTGTTTCTCATAACAGTTTTAGCACATGTTCCTACACAGTGTCTTGCATTCATTCTTTCATTTACTCACTCACTCATTTCTTTCTTCCTCTGTTTAAGTTCATATTTATGCTGCCCTTCTTCCATTGAAGAAATTCAGGGTGTCTCACAAATGATTAAAATGATACATGTATCCACTGATCCACACACAGTCTGAAAATATTAAAAATATTAAAAGAGAAATCTATATATCTATATAGATATAGATATCTATGATGAAGTTATCAGAACTGTCCATTAGAAGGAGCCAGAGACCATGCTATGTATAACATTTGCTAGAGAAATAGTTTTCCACATGTCATTACCAGAACAGGACACTAGAGAGAGCCAGAGGCCATATAGTGTTTGCTATTAAAATAGTGTTCCGTGTTATTCAGCATCTGCGGGGGGGGGGGGGAGGGTTACAACCAATTCCCCACAAATACAGGGGTCCTACTGTATTAAAAAATAAAGTTGTAATAATTTAAAAGCCACAAGTTAAAAAACAATTAAATACACACACACACACACGAACTAGCGATAAGGAAGCAATAAAAAAAGTGTTCTGCAGTTAAAAACCCCTTCTTTGTCCAATTCAGTTATTAAAATCGCACCTGAAAAGGAAAGGTTTGAGTCTTTGCTTGCCGGTGGAATGCTACGGGGCCTATCTAGACTTCTACAGGAGGATATTCCACAACCTGGGGGCAGCTACGGAAAAGGCCCTTTCTGACATCTTCACAAACATCCCTGTGAGAACAAAAGGAGGCCATCCCCCAAAGATATGAAAAGCTGTGAAGGCTCTTATGGGGAGATATGGTCTTTCCCACAGCTTTGCATTGGTCCTTCAGGTTCCAGTAAACTGTGTTTTATGATTGGCCATTAGAAGGCAAACACAATGAGAGGCAAACACAGCCTGATATCTTAGATTCATATTTCAGAGGAAATGATGTTGTGAAAGCAGGGGGGGGGGGCAACCACAACACCAGGCTATCGGCTTATGAATGTGAGCTGAGCATTTCCTGTAATTAGAATCTCAGAGACAAAGAGAAAGGAAAGGAAAAAGAAAGGAAATAACTCTGAGCTAAGTCCATCCCTCCTCCCCTCCCACCTCCCCATTAGGAATATTAACATATCCTTCACAGAAGGGCTTTATTTCATATTCATTCTAAATGCATGGCCAAAAGGTCTGGCACATCTTGTACATTCTTTAAAAGGGAAAAAAAAGTCCAATTGCTTCTTGTCTATGACAAAGCCTAGGTTGGTTATGCAAACGGTCCTGAAACTGTGAAAGTTTTCTGAGTTATGACTAGGAAGGAGAGTCACATCCAGATGGTACATCCTGGATGAGAATTTTTTTTTCCCCTTAAGAAAAACATTTCTCTCTCTCCCTCTCCCTCTCCCTCTCTCTCTCTCTCTCTCTCTGGCCCAGGTGGACTCACCTGGACCAGATGGACTGACCTGGCAGGTGGCGGGGGGAAAGCTTCTAAGCAGCCTCTGAAATGTCATGTCCAGGAGGGACATTAGGAGTTGAAGCTTTTTAAAATGACAAATCCCTTGATCTTGGCAGCAGATTGGCAGCATGCTCAAAAGTCTCATTTCAACTCCAAGAGCTGATCACGCCTGGATGCCAGTTAACGTCTCTGGGAGTTAGGCTTCTGGGTATCCCCTTTCACAATAAGTTCCTTGGGGAAGAGGGGAATTTACAGATTAGGGGAGGGAAGTTTAACACTGTGACGCACTTGGTCCAGACTCATAAGGCTTTGGATTGATCCCAGATGATTGAGTCACAATCCTTTGAAGGGAGAGTCATCTCCGAGCCTCCCAATCCAAGTGTTCATCCAGTTCCTGGTGACTACCTTCACAGCTCATCAGTGCAAGAGCACAAAAAGAACTCACCTGTATCTCTGAACCACTGCGTTTGTTTGTCAGAAAGCTTTTGTTCATCTCACTGACCACATTGATTCTATTATTCACCATTATAAGAATAGCCTCTGTCAGGTTCTGGTTCATGCAGAATAAAACGATGATGACAATCAACATTAAAAGAGCAGCTGAAAGTTTTAATGGAGGAAAAAACACAAAAAACATATGGAGAACGAATTAAGATCAAAACTTTTGCAGCTCATCTGTCAAAACCCCTATGGTTTCAGTGAGACTATAATCTTCCTCTTAAAATCATCGAGGACACAGCATCACTTCTGAACAGCAGTAGCATAAAAGAGAGAGTCATTTTTTAAAACTACATTTTAAAAACACACACGATGTGGCTTTGTCATTTGATTTTCAAAAACATGTTACTCAAATATCTATAGCTATAGCTATATCTTCCATAGCACCATTGATAGAACATTTTTACTTTAACGGTGATGTGTGTTGTATGGCAGAGGTCCCCAACCCCTGGTCCGCAGCCCGGTGCTGGTCCGTGGCCTGAGCCAGACCGGGCCGCCGAGACAGACCTCCCGCCCCCCGCACGCACTCACCCCCGCACAGCCTGTTTGCACCTGCGCGCGCACTCCAGCATGCCCATGCGAGCGCAGCGCCGTCGTTTGCGCATGCGCACGAGTGCAAGCGCGCCCAGACAGGCACCACGCCGCCATTTGCGTATGCGCACAGGGTGCCCGTGCAAGAGAGAGAGCACGCTTGTTCGTGTA
This sequence comes from Intellagama lesueurii, assembly GCA_037013535.1. NCBI lineage: Eukaryota > Metazoa > Chordata > Lepidosauria > Squamata > Agamidae > Intellagama > Intellagama lesueurii. The sequence continues at coordinate 173,027,349 of JBAJHW010000003.1, read as the reverse complement.
TGCGCACGAGCGCGGGGGGGGTGCCCCGCCTTCCCCAGCTGGTCCGCGGACCGAAAAAGGTTGGGGACCACTGTTATATGGGACACCTTAATACGAGCCACTAGGCTGTGATGTTCTGATCATCCTTGGAGGCCAAAGGAATTAAAGGAAGAAATTAAATGCCAAGCAGGCACTGCTACATGAGGAAGAGCAGCATTTTCAGAAAGCAGCCATCCTTATTATGATTCCTTTCTGTAACCATCTTTGGTCAGCCTGTAATTGACCAGTATAAATTAGTGAGTCCAGAGAGCTTCCACTGATAATGAAGACAAGAGGTATCTATAAGGGAACAAAGGCTAGGGCAATTTGAGCAATTACAGCCGTGTTGTAGAAGTCACCGCTGTCAAATAAGCGTTCTGTTAAGATCGATGATAGAACTGTGACATTGGATTAAGGAAATAAAGAAGATTTCTTGTAAACAGAAAGTAGACAAAGAGTTTCCAAATGTGTGAAGAAAAGCAAAGAAGAAAAAAGAACTTGAGAACTCTCAATGCACCCAGATCACACCTACGGTCGCCGATTAGTCTTGTAAGAATGAATCATCCTATAATTCTGGGCTAGTATGGCATGGTATCATTCCACAGTGCAAACGATGCTGGACACTGAGTTGCACACCACATACCAGAAACCAGGCCTTTTCAGTAGTGGCCGCTTTGCTCTGGAACACCAAATTTGGTGCGGATCCAGAGCCCAGGGTAAAAGTTATAATTTTCTGTTTGGGTTTCTCCCATTTTTAGAATTGTCTTATAGAATGTTGATTTGCTCTGCCAACACAATAACATCACTGCACTCTCATGCAGTGATAATAATGTATTGAAAGAAGTGCCTGAAATGACCAATTTCACCTCACTAGAGGTCATTATTTCATTGGTTATATGAGGTCAATTAAAGAAAAACCCAGGGAAATGTGACTGGAGACACACTGGGGGCCATGGTGGTCCAATGCAGCCCATAGGGCTCACTTAGCCCACCTCTGTTGTACATCAACATCATCTTACCCTGGCCTGAACTCTGCCCAAGTATTCAAACTGCTGATCTACAGAATGAAGGAGATAAAACATGATGTTTTGTTATTCAGCCTCTTTGCAGGATATGATATACAGGAGGCTATAAAAGTGATATATTGGCAATCAAAACCCAAAGAAAAGATGCCTTGATGGCCATATTTCTTTCTTCTACTTTTTTCCAGAATCTTCACACTTCGATTCACATACATCTACCAACCTCCCTCCAGTTGATGTAGATCTATGCAGCTAGCAATCCAGATTTACAATAGTTTTTAAAAGCTCCTAATAGAAGATGTGAAACGTTGTCTGCTTTCCCTACTGATAAATGTTTCTCCATACACGTAGAATAATCTCTCCCCTGCAGTTCCATTGAATTCAATGGAAAGGCTTGTTTAAGATGTGCTTAACTCCTTTTTTCAAGTAAAATGAACAGGGCTTTAAAGTTCCCAGACTTGCTTGGATTGCACCAGACAATGCTTCTTCGTATTCATTCTTCCCAGTGGGAACTACATGATGACCATACCCAGAGATAAAGAGGTAGGATGCAAAGTGTTGAGTATATTAAGACTTGGGAGGTGCCCCAAGTTTGGAAGGAAAAAAACAAAACAAAACAAAGGAGGCAGGGCCAGGACATTTGTGCACTGTCAGAACAGATATGGAGCAATTCAAGAAGCCGAAAGTGGCACCTGGATTGGTTAAAGCACTCCTACAAAGTTTGCTTCCCACAAGTGTCCCCACCTCTTATCAAAACCTTTACCTGAAGCTCCTTGTGCTGAAGAGGCAAGTCACTGTTCAGTTCAGAAAAGCAGCTTGCCACAGCTCCCATATACATTTCAAGAAATCTGGCTTTCTAGGCTTTGTAAGACCCCCCCCCCCACTTGCCGCAGTGGATTATAATGAAAGTCAGCCACTACTTCACAATCTATAGGCATCTATTCAACATACTTAAGCACACTCTTCATGCATAGTATGAAGTACTATATCTATATCTGTATCTATATCCATATGTATAACACCAAAGGGGTGTGAAGAGAGTTACTATCTAGTGCTAGGCAGGGAGTAAGTTTACAGTTGTCAGAGCAACGTCTGGATTCCTGTTAAATGGCTGTTGGCGTATCCAAAAGCTGCCCCATAAACTCTACTTCTAAATTCTTCAACAACAGCTAAATCTCACTTGTTAATTTGTCCTTCACTGTCAAGACAGCAACTGGTATACCAACATTACAAACGAGGCCAAAAAAAAAAAAGGTACATGCTATGCCTGGAGGCAATCACATTCAGAAGGCTACACTGCAATAAAGTGTTACTAAAGAAACAAAGTTCCAGCTGTCTTTGTGAGCAATTAAGAACCCACATGGATCCACAGATCAGGTTGGCATGTGTGCAGCTCCCAGGACACACACACACACACACATACCAGCCACCCCAAACTTGTTTCAGGTTCCTGTCACCACATCATCTGCCACAGCTAACGATGCAATTATAGATGGGATATTCGTATTTGTCTCCCGGGAGAGACGAATACCAATATCACCACCACAGTCGGCCGGGCTGATTGGACTCTCCCCCCAGAACCACTTGCAGCACTGTGCGCAGGGCCGTCATTGTTTGCACTGCACCAATTGCAGAAGTAGCCTAATTAGGGCTTCTCCGCCTCCCTGCACTGCTGACCAATCCGGCAGGGAGGTGGGATGATGAGTCTCCCTGCTCAGCTGCTGAGTTGTCAGCAGTGCAGGGAGGTGGAGAAGCCCTGGTGCAGCGTGAACGATGATGGCCGCATGCACCATGCTGCAAATGGTAACTGGACGGCATGGTTCTGGGGGAAGGGTCCCACCAACCCGGCCACCTGTGGTGGCGATAGTTGTATTCGTCTCCCCCAGGAGACGAATACGAATATCCCCTCTCTAGTTGCAGTGATTCTGCTGGGAACATGGTGCATGATGCACATTGGGAGAACAATTCTGCTGGGACACATGGCAAGTTCTCTCCATGCCCCATGTTTCCAAGCAGAACTAATGGGATTTGGCTCACAGTTATGGCAGATACAGGGGCAGCAGGAGATTTTCAACAGCAGTAGGAAAGTGCAGTTACCTTCAGGTTCTGGCTCCCAACCCATGAGAGCTGCCCACACCTGTCATCAATGAAGGTGATATCATCAGCTTCCATAAAAGTGAGAACTCATGTACACAATTGTTTTATAGAAATTAGCACTACACCTTGTTTTGTGTGTGTGTGTGTTTTGTACATATTTATTACTATAGATTGACCCTGCCCAAAGGGTCCTCCAAGAAGCTTAAATGTAATCCTCTCCTTTATATTCAATTCTAAATCCTCCTCACTTTCAATACCCAGACCAATTTGACCAGCGTGATAGCTGGAGAGGACAAGGGCTCTTTCACATTAAGAATGTATTCAATTTAGACCATCCACGTACTAATCAACAAGAACAACAGTACTGCAAAGTCCTCCCCCAAGTTGGCTCAGATATTCCAAGTAACAGCAATTGTTAACCAATTAGCAACAAATCAAGGCATACCTCAGAATTTGAGGAACTTTGTATAGCAAAAGGTATGACTGCTAGGATCCAAGTCTCAAACCCCTATGTATGGTTGATAGAAATAATATAGAGGGGGAAAAAGAGAACCCAACTTGGGTACTGAGATATCATCAGGCTAATGGGACAAAATCTGGGGGGGGGGGGGAGCCCACCCTTTTAAAGTGAATTGAACAATTTTGCAGGAAAACATAAATAAGGTAGCTCACAGGTGGCACCTAACTCCAATTTGTTTGCAACAGCTATACCCATCAAATCCCTCAAATGGCTGAAGCAGGCTGAATCTTCCCTTGTACTGTATATGGTTTGAACACCCAGAAACCTGCAGATTTTGGACCAATGTCCTATGAATTATATACAACATTACAGGGCAGAATCTATGAAAAATGGGGACACCTTTTGATTTTATCATTATTTGCTGAGATTATCTCCTATGCATCCACAAGGATCTGATTGTGTCACTGCTGGCCATGACCAGACTAGAATTTGCTCGGTGCTGGAAAAATCTGGACAATCTTACCAGAGAAATTGATTCATGAATTGAGCATGTCTAAAGGCTTAGAGACAACAGACAAATTTATCAAGACCTAGTTGCCTTTTATCGTGTATGCAAATAATAGCCCATATGACCAACACCCTATGTTTTGAAATTTTGAAGAAATGTTCTCCATCCCCTTTTACATCTGTTGCCCTTAGTCTAGGAATGTGTAACTACACTGGGCTCTGTAACACATGATATTTTCTGTCTAGTTAGAAATGGATTAATCTGTTTCTGATTTGTTTTAATAAATTATTTAATTTTTTAAAAAGGACTTGGGGTTAGAAACATTTTTTTGTCAGATTATTTGACAGTCTCAGGAAAAGCACCTCCTGAGAGTCACAGTAAAAATGAAACACACATTTTTTGGGGGAAGGCAAGGCAGATAGGTTGTTATGGAGAAATAAAGTATGCCCAACCAGAGTGTATATTTAGAATGTGAAGAGATAAAAAAAGGAAGACAACTGAAACAAGATACACAGTGTGCTCTAGGTAATGGGGGAAAATGAGTGCATTAGGTAAAATATATTAAAAGGCATGCATATTTCTATGTCAAGGGGGAAAAAAATCCAAAGCCTTAAAAAGACTTGTTATGAAAGAAGCAAAACAACCTATTTTTGTTGCTGCTGAATTTTACTGGCCCATGGCAGTAGCAGAAGATGGTGGGGTCTAGGAGCCAAAGTTGGTCTCCAAATCCTTTGAAGTTCTCCACCATGTTAGAAAAGGAGTTTGCCTCAGCTTTCTTGCACATATTGGGTGCTTCATTGCTCCTCAGGAACTACATTGCTTTGAAAGCACCTTTACTCCCAAAGATTGGGAGACTGTGTCCTATGAGCAAGATCAGTGTCTTCTGAATTCCTTGGGCCTTTAAAAATAAACTTTGGTGGGTCATTTGCCCAGCTGTCTCTTAGCTGTGGCTAGAGTGTAGAACTTGGACAAGAAGCAAATGCTTCCGTGCAATTTGCCGATCTCTTTGATAAAATGGATTTCTCTTGTCAAAGTGGAATATGCATACATTTACATTTCACAGTTCTCTTCATCAGACAGGCAGCCTTGAAAAGAAATGAAAGTGCCAATGTTTTTGGATGAGATGATTTGGCATCCTTGGTATCTCAGGCGTTGCCATATCAACCTATTTATTTCCTTTATTCTGTACTCTACAGAACTGCATTACTTGCGAGCTATTGACCATTTCAAGGCACCCCCCTCTGTGCACCTCAGAGGAAATCAAAGGAAATATCACACTTCATATCATATGCTTTCACAGTGTGTTTTTCACTTATATGGCATGAGCCAATGGAAACTTGGTGCTTTCAAGTCACTGAGATATCAACAGGAGAGTTGGTAGTTAAACCAGTCTTTTGGAATTAGTGGGATAAAATTGCTTACATTTTGTTGACTCTCACTGTTCAATAAACCATCTATTGTCATTCAAGATAGGTTCGTCTGAACGTTTTAGGAGAGCGAGGGAAGGGAGAAGGCCAACCTCACACTCCAACCCCCAGTGAATGCACTCTCTTCATATGACGAGCAACTGTCTGAAGAGGTCAATATCTCCTGCATGGAAATACAATCCCTCATTTTTCAAAGTTCTTGACTTCATGGACAGCCTCTATGTGTACAATAGACGTTCACTTTCTCCTCCGGGAACAGCAGCAACAGATGGGGAGGGGTGCAATTCCAACCCGCTTCCTCTTCTCATGCTTGAGAGTAACCCTACTAGGAACGTCTACACAGGGTTTTTGTAGTTATTTTACACCTTGCCTGCAATATTCAATCATGCACTCGTAACAGGGAACACTCTTTTATCTATAAAAACCCTATCTCAGAGACTGGAATTGTTACTTTTGTGGATGAAAAGCTGTCTCTCTCTCTGTGTATGCTGAAGTAAAACAACAAGAACGGAGATAATAGTTTCCCCAGTAACTCTGCTCTAGCTATACTTGGAATCCATTAGCTGACCACATGCAATTCAGTTTTAAAACATGTCCAAGGTGTAAGAATAGTGCTCCTGTACTTCATGTAATTAGGCACCACAAATCCAACAGAAATATAGTTGGTGTTTAGAGACAGTCAGTGTAAGATGACAATTTTTCATCCTATCTTTTCTTCTGGGATTTAAAAAGAAAACACAAACTGGGACTGACAAAATAGGCATGTCATTTGCAACCCATTTGCAAAAGTGTTTATCAAATGAATTACAGAGAAACTGGAATCTAAAAAGCCTGTAATTAAAAGAATGCAGGTAGGCACCACAGGATGAATGAATATTCATGCACCATCTTGAGCATTAATGTTTGAAGTCTGACTTCCATTTTGCATTTTAAAATGTCAGTCTTAAACTACAGAACGTGGTGATTTAACTGCCTAGGTTAATGGAGGACTGGAGCCAGCAACACCAAACCCAAAACAAAAAGCACATAACCAACAAAGTAAATAGTAGAACAGAGTTTATCTGAACACATTTATTAAGACACCAGATAAGAGCTACTTGGCCACATGTTATAAAATATCTTTCCCAACCTGGGAGAGGTTTAACTGGGAACACATGAATACAACAGGGCATTCCTATACAAAAAGTAATATCGCTATTGAAGAAAAAAGTGCCAACAACTGTTTACTATATTCCCACAGCATACGAAATATTTCCATTAAACTATCTACATATTCTCTATGGATTCCCAGTGGGTACAGTGATGGACAAGGATTCAGCAGGCATGGGTTTGAATCCCTGCTCAGCCATAGAAACTCATTGGGTAGGGAGGGGGGCGCTTCATTTTCTAAACCCTGGAGCAAGAAAAAACATTCAGTTAGTGCCACAGAAATTCACTGCAATTTGGATCACCAACCTCCCATTGACTTGCACTGGAAAACCAAAACAACTATAACGTTTTTGCTTTTGCACCGGTGTACCTGATGCACCCTAAAGAGGGTAGTTCACATTTTCAAGACTATGGAAAGGTAGAGGACCACTTTCTTCAAAAGTAGCCAATTCCCCAGCATTCTGTCATTTCCACAAAGCATCTGCTACAACACTTCTCCTCCACTGGTACCTTCAAGTGTCTCCACTGGTCCAGCATCAGAAGCTACATTCTGCCACCACTACCTCCTTTTTGTGGCTTTGCCATTTCCATGTGATGCTGGGCTACTTAGATCAGCAGTACTACTATGTAGATGAGGTAGCTGAGTTCACCAGGCCAGTTATCATTACCTGACTGAACATGGTCTTGGCAAAGTGTGAATTTTGGCTAAAAAATCTCTAGCCATGCAACAGATAGTTCACAGTCCTACAGAGCAGAATCAACTCCAAATCTCCCCAGAGCAGACCAACCCTTATTGGTTGTCTCATCAACTGGCACTTACAGTCTCAATAACTCAATTTGAGACGCTGGTAAGAAAAACAATAAAAGGTTCCATTTACTCATAGTTCTGAACAGATTATAAAAAAGAAAATTGTAGAAAAATAATAATTTGTTACATGAACAGAGCTTAACTGATTCATAGCTGCTTATTGACTACATGACTGACTCTGTAGGAAAAGGACGCTTGAGCAGAGAGGCATGGCTTTCTTCAACATCTGAAGCAGAGAAGGAGCAATTGGTTGGTGCTGGATTGATTGACAGTCATCCCAGTCCAGAAAGGTCCCTCACAGCCAAAACCTCTTAAAGGCAGCATACAAAGGTTGCTAAATTCCAACACGTTTGGGATGATAATGCACATTGCCTGTTCAGGCCTACACTGAAGTCTCTAAAAATGTCAGTCCTAATGATATGGATACAACTTCTCACTCTTCTCCTTTCATGAATGATAGTATTTTGGGGGATCTAGAACGTCATCTAATTTTATCTGGCTGTATGGTATCTGTGCCTTGTTTCACTTGTATGCCAACAAATGACAGAGCAGAGACTGCCTCACCTTGATACAGAGGCCTCTATCAAGGGGATGGAGTCTGCTTAGGGTTGCCAGACGTCCGGCAAAAGGAGGACATGTCCTCCTTTTCAGGATAATGTCCTCCGTCTGGCAGGCAAAGCAAAAAAACTTTAAAATGTCCGGCTTTTGTATCTCCACCCCTCCCCCTCCCCCACCCACTGCAGCCGAACCTCAAACTGTAAGCCTGCTACCTTCCTTGGTTGCTGCACATGGGGCACTTGTAAATCCTCCGTTCTTTTAGAGATCGGAGATAAGGCTGCTTGATTGGTTACAGCTGGGCTTGTGAATGACTGCTTCCGCCCGGAGGTGATTGCAAGCAGGACGAGGGAAAACTCCAATTAAGGCAGGAAGAAAGGCGCAAGAGAGGGACGGGTGGAAACAGACATGAGAGGTGTGGAGTGAGTGCGCTTTCTTTCTTGCTTTCCTCTGCCGGAGGGGAGTCTGGTCTGGGGTTCTGGGGGGGGCCGTTCAGAGCCAGGGAAATAGGGGCCGGTCCAGTCCCTCCTTCCTCCTAAAGCCAGGGAAGAGGAGGCACTTTTATCCCCCCCTTCTGCCCTGACCCCACACATCCCTGACTCTGGGGCATGTGCAGAGTGCGTTTCCAGGTCCAGGAGCCAGAAGCATGTGCAGAGTTATTCCCCATGCTTGTGGGAGCTGGAAAACACACACAAAGGGTGGAGAAAATGGCTTTGTGTGTGTGTGTATCCAAAGCCATATATAGATACAGATATAGATATAGACACACACACATATATAATATATACATTATATATATACATATATGGCTTTGTCATATGTAGTGTAGTAAGCATTGTGTGTGTGTGTATGTATAAAATTCTCTCCAAATCCATTTTCTCCACCCTTTCTCAAGCAGAGAGAAATCCACGCCTTCTGTTTTTTTTCTCTGGTTTTTATAAAGTGTTTTAAATCTGTCACACAACTTTTTAAACTTTTTATTTCACTTTTTTATGCTTTTATTAATGTGATTTCTTAGTGTACTTTGTTTTAGTAGCTCTTATATTTTGTTTGATCGTTGCTGATTATTTTGTTTTTTATGTTATTGTTTAATTCTGTTTTTGTAAACTGCCCAGAGTGGCCTTGGCAGCCAGATGGGCGGTATAAAAATAAAATAATCAATAAATAAAACAAGGGGGATGGGTCTTCATTAAAGGAAGGAATAGATTGTCTCCATTGGTCCTGGGAGCCCAGTAAGTGTATATGTAGATTTGTTTTGTTTTTTTGTTTTTTTAACACTTTTTAAAACAAGAAAACACAGTGGCCAGTGGATTCTGAGTTTTGTAGTCCAAAAAATGTAACTTTCCCAGTCTTGACCTTTCAAGACTGAGTAGGTTGAATGGTCATGGTATTGCCCCATGATCAAAGAGCTATTCTCCCCAATACCTAATTCCAAAAGCGACACGCCCCCCACCCCGCGCACAGAGCCCACCCCCCAGTACGTCCTCCTTTGTCCTCCTTTTTGGCTTTCTATGTCCTCCTTTTCGTACCCATGTATCTGGCAACCCTAAGTCTGCTCTGTCATTTGTTTCTAAAGACTTTGAGAAGAATTTTGCCTGAGGAGCAGGACTTTCAAGGTTTGAAAAGAGCATAGCATCCTTACTGGGCACTTCAGAATCTGTTGTCTGTTGCCTTATCATTCTGCATTGTCATGTTCAAGAATGTTCCTCGGCTTCACTTACTGGGAAGGAAGAGGCAACCGGAGTTCTCCCACCACTCTCCTTGCCAACACTTGCCTGCCCAAAAATGAGAAGGGTGTAGCTCCCCTCCTCCCTCCAATCCCTCCCCTGAAAGGGGATAAAGACAGGTGGCAGTGGTGCCCCAATCCGCCTGGAAAGGAGGATACCATGGTGGTGGCAATTGCAGGGGAGTGAGGATGGTGATGATTATGATGAATGAGTGGAGGAGGTGGCTTCAATAACTCCACTCCTGCCATTGTCAAAGGCCAATTCTACTTCTCATTTTGCCAGTTTCAAAAGTTACTTGGCTTGGCAGACCCTGAGCAAACAGGACTGTGGACTTGATAAAAGAATGCACGGCTGGTTCTGTGACTAGTCGCTACTGAATTATTTTAGCAGGGGGCTTGAGAGAATGCACAGAAACTAAGAATGCCATATTTCAGAAAGATCTTTGGGCAAAGGAGTTTAAATTTGTCTCTCAGGATATCTCTTCCATAATTGTTATATTATATTGAGGAAAACTGAAGTATTTAAGGGCCCACTGTATGAATTATTAAATCCAGTTGGCCTTTCATTTTCCAATTATCGGCTGCAGAGAGAGAAGGGATTCTTATAATGGAATTGGCCATAATGAAATTCATAATATAAGCAATTGAAATGGATAAAAAATTGATTTTTCTTCTAAAATGTATTCTCCTTTGACATCTCTCTGTTTTTGCTATCTTCAATGGGATCACTAAATGCCCTATTCAAGATATGACTGGCATCTCGGCAAAGGGTCCCCCCCTCCAAGAGACTTCAGGGCAGACACACACACACACACACACAGAGCATGCTTTTCAATAAAGACTCTAGAGATACAAGGTTGTGTGTGTGTATGTGTGTGATAAAACTTGTTATATATATTGTTGCACTTCTTACATCTTATTTATGCCGGTCTTGAATCTACTCATGGACAAACAGCCTTTCAAATAGAGATCAACTTCAAATAGAAGGTTTTCCTTTCTAAGATAGAACACATGGCCATCTTAATATGGAAGAAATACAAATGTTTAAGAAGATTGCCGTTTGATGCATACTCTGCATATAAGTCCAAGTAAGGAAAATAAAGTTGCTTTACTTAACAGTGTAAATCAAACAAAATTCTGCCACATTCATAATTTGTGGGTTACAAAGTCCAAGGAAGCTGTTTTTCAGGCTGCATGTGTCTTTCTCTATATCTACCTATAAGAAGTGGGGGGGGGATATTTTTAGCTCAAAACCTTATCACTCTTGATATAATTTGATTGAGTTGTCCTGTTCTTCTGCATTTACAGAAGGATAGACACTTCTCTTGTATTTTTTTTTTTTTTTTTTTGCTAGCCCTGTGTTTCTTTTAACATGTAGTTCTGCTCTAGGGAAGTGCACAGTGACCACTCAAAGCTGTGATGTGTAGCTACAACGAATAAGAATTTTTATAATATCAAACCTAGTATGACTTTATTTTATAATAGACAAACAGATAAAATGGACTTTTCAAATAACACATCATCACACTCCCTAAATGTGTGTTTTTACGCATATTATGGCTAATTCATGCAAACTAAAAATTAATTATGTATTAATAGTACATCAGTGAAACAGCCTATAATGACATTGAGAAAGTCATTAGACAAGCAGAAAGAAGAGAGGTAAAGTGAGAGAACAAGCCAGCCAAATATCAATGTGTTCAGAATAGTAAGGAAATCACAACAATTACAAGAGCTATAACTTTTACACTTTTAAAAGGTACAGCTTTAAAGCTGACAATTTTTACAGCTTAAACAGGGACTTGATGGAGGTTTATAAAATCAATGATAGTATAGAGAAATTAGGTAGTAGGAAATGGTTCTCCCTTCCATAACTGTAGGATTTAGGGTCAGCTCAATGGAATGGATTGGGAACAAAGTGAGGGAAAAAAAGAAAGAAAAAGAAAACCTCTTGGTCACGTAATATCTCCCTCTTACAAAAGCTGAGGCTGAGCTCAAATGAGTTACTTTTCTGGACAATACTTCCCCAGATTCTCCAAGCATCATATTGCCTAGGGCAGGGGTCCCCAACCTTTTTCACCCCGTGGACCAGCAGGGGAAGGTGGGGCACCCCCCATGCTCGTGTGCATGCGCGAACGAGCGCTCTCTCTCTCTCGAGAACGAGAGCGCACACGCGCGCATGCCCAAATGGCAGCATGGCACTTGTGTGGGCATGCGCTCGCTTGTGCGCATGTGCAAACGGTGGCACGGCACTCACACGGCGTGCACGCGCACATGCGCAAATCAGCTCTGCGGGGGTGAGTGCGTGCGGGGGGTGGGCAGGATGTCTGTCTCCGTGGCCTGGTCCGGCTCAGGCTACGGACCGACACCAGGCTGCGGACCTGGGGTTGGGGACCTCTGGCCTAGGGAATACTAGAAGCTGTACTCCAAAAGTGATGTTTCCAGGCTCAGATGGAAAGAAGCTTGTTCACGTTAACAATATGTTAATCTCTTCCTGCATGCTAGAAAGAGATGAATGTATACAGATGAGATTTTGGGGGACCAGAAGTCCCATAATTCTTCATCTGGGAGTTCTACCTGACAAACAGACATCTTACAAATTACTTTCACCTTCTACCTGGCAATTACCTTGCAGACATATAAATGTGGCTCACCTAAGAGAAAGGCCTCAACTGGAAGTCTTTGAGACTTAGCTAGGCCGATCTCTACCCAAGTTCCTCTTCCTGCCCCAGTGCTAGGTGGAGCTAGGCCTAGCTAACCCACAAAGCCATCCATTTTAGGCCTTTCTCCCAGGTGGACCACATTTAGGGGTCTATGCAAGGTAGAAGGTGAGGATACACTATGTTGTATCCCTCTAAACTGGCCATCATCACCAATTCTACTGAGCTCCAGTTGACTTCTGCATGTGGAAGAGGAGAGGAGTGACTCTCTTGCTGTTCCACTCAGGTGACAAAATGTATTGGGCCAAGCCTGCTCCAGAATTTTAAACCATGTGAATTTTTCAACCACATAACTCAGAGAGAACTTGCAAGATGTAATACTGAGTCTCTTGAAACATTTAGTCTTTTTAAAGTAAGTGCAGGAAAGATCAAAAATCACAAGAGAGTAGAAATGCTAAGGCACATAATCCTATGCACCCTTTTCTTGGGGTAGCCTGTACTGAACAGAGTGGGACTGAACTGTGAAGTAAACATTCATGGGATTGCTCTGTAAGTGAAGCACCATCAGAAAAATATGAGGGGATTCAAAGTGTCCATTGACATCAGAAATTCCTTCTGTGCATTATTTTTCAAAGCCTCTTTTAATGTCTGTTTTGAGAAAAGTAGGGGGTATAAAATCTTCTAAACGAGTAACTAGCTTTGGAATTTATTGCCACAAGCAGTGAGCTGTGATGGCTTAATGGAAACTCTCCATTTAGCAGCTCAGCCCCAATCATGGGGAGGGAGACACGCGTTGAAATTTACAAGGTGGGCTGCATTGACTCAGAGAATGCAGGACAAAATAGCTCCTTGGTTGACTCCAGCAGAACTGCTGTTCTTATGTTCACAATCATGAAATATGGTAGGACTGCTTTCCTCAGTATGCCTCCAGACATTTTGGGATTACAGCTCCCATCAATGATGACCACAGCTTGAGAAGCTTAGTTTCCACACTACAATTTCCAGCCAGTATAGACGTCAGTCACCATGGCAACCACTGGCCAGAGAAGTTCTGGGGACTGTAGTTCAAGTAACTTTTCTAACCTCTGTTCCATGTTAGCTGTGTTGGCTTATGCTGATAAAGACTGTATCCCAAAACACACGGAAAGACCTAACATTAGGAAAGATGATCTTCAGTCATCTTTTGGTGACATCCCACCCTGATCCTTGTCTGGGTCTGTGACAATATTTGTGTGTTTCTGGATCTCCACATAAACATGTTCCCACAAATGGGGAAAACACAAATGGCTATGATATTGGCTGGGGGTGGCAGATAAACAGCACTATCGTTTCTGGGATGGGGGAGGCAGAAGAATTTTACTTCTGCCCACAGGTGGCCTTCTAGCAAGTGTACAAAGTCCAGCAGGCAATGGGATTTTCACCAGCCCTACGAATCAAGAGGGTAGAGGGGGGAGGGGAGGAAAGCCAGACCTTAGTACCCTACTTCTGATTCTACCAATTAAAGCCCATACAACAGGAATGCAGGCACTCATCCACTGTCACAAACACATACAGTTCTAGTAGTAAACTATTTAAACTAAGTAGTGGGGGGGGGGGAGGGAGAATAAAATTTAGAATACAAAGCCTAGGCAGCAACAATGGTGAAAATCTTTTACTCTGTCTACACAAACAGAGAATGCCTGGTGGAGCACCAGCAAGGAGATGTCTGTGTAACATGGGGTGACCTCAACTTGAGCCCCACCCCCGCTGCCTCAGCAGTGCAAGTGTCCCAGGCAGATCAACTCAGTCTCTTTGATTTCCATTTTCCAATTGTTCATCACTGAATACTTTTCATGCCCAAACATGGTGGATGGAAGATGAAGAATTTGTGGAGGTATCACATGTGGTCAACCAGTGGCTCATTGCTCCACCCTGAGAGTCAGCTCAGAAGTGTACAACTACCTCTGATTTGGTCTAGTTTTGCATATTTTCTAAAGATAAGGCACATTCCTACTGCTAAATAGAAAACTGTGAGTTGTTGTTTTTCTGGCGGTGGGATTGGAATATTCAAACATACCACCCTTTCCACTTGTTCCATAAGGCGATGTGGAAAATGTTACTGCATTCTGCAATGAGTGCAACATAGAAAGAAGGTGTGGATAGCCAAACCAAGTATCTGGCTGCAGAGCCAGATATTGGGAGTTTGAGTCTCCACTGTGCCTCCTTGACAGGGGCTGGACTCAGTGATCCATAGGATCCCTTCCAGCTCTGCAGCTCTTAGATAAAATCTAAGATTATTATAAAGTTGATCTGAGTTAAAGTGGATTAAATACAGCAATTATGTGTAACAGAAACGGTATCTAGCAATATGAATTCCGACAGATTCAGTTTGAAATACCTTGCCAGTCAATGTTCTGTTCAGAACAACAACATCATCATCATCATCATCATCATCATCATCATGAGTGTCCTTGGAAATGGTCTAGTAGACACAACTCTGTGACTATGTTAAGCAGATCTGGCTCTGGATGCTGGCTAGATGACAGAAAACACGTATCATATCACCCGCTCTGAGGTCGTAGAGGCAGAAGTGGGAATAAATGTAGGCAATAGATCTTCAGCTTTACATATTATGCAGTACCAAGTATCAACAACATCAGGTGGTCCAACCCATTAACCCTGTAATTAGGCATACTGGTATAGCTGCTTCAGACAGCAACATTTTGGGAAATGTGGAAATAGCACCTGCTTGTTAATTACTGATTTTATTATTTTTCTATTATTACTCCACTGACAGAGGGGCTTGGTGGATTTTCTGTGCCAAGTGCAAAAATAATTTTGTTGGATGGGATTACCATGTACTGTTGAGTAGGTGGTGGTGTTGCCACTTGCTGTTCTGTCTCAGGAAGCAAAATATCTTTAGCCAACCCCAGACACATTCCAGTATCTTGTACAATGGCAACTAAAGCAAAATCATGGAACAGAGAAGTCCAGGGAGAGAAACTTGATAGTTCAAGTAGAATTGATTGGTTAAAAGGTAACATGCTTAAAGGTTTAGTAGCTCGAAGATAACAGAATTCATATGAGAACAACAATACAGAGCCCCATGTCTTAAATCCTTCCAGCGTGTGAACGTCCACTAGAGATTATCAAATAGTGAATCATGTCCTAGAAGAAGAAATAAAATAAAATAAAATAAAGCTATCTCAGTCCATTCCAATGCTGGGTACTCTACATTTACAATGGAAAGATCTTTTTTACAAAGTCATTTCAAAATGTATGAAGCAGTGGGATTTCACTACTGCATTTTGGAGACATTTCAATATTCTGAACACATCCTGCTTCAATTCCCCATTGCTCAGGCTGCCACTGTGAACAAGGGAACAGGAAAACAAGAAATCATCCTCCTTTATCTAGGGAAGTTGTCAAGAAGAAGAGGTACTGTCTGAAATAGACCTGGTAGAGCTAGGAATGTGAGATACTCTCTCTGCCCCCTTCCCCGGTAAAGCTGGTTAGCCAGGCTTTACCTAGATTCACAGTCCTTTATTTATTTAGAGCATTTATGTACAATATAAAACAACTTAGTACAGTAGTACCTCGGTTTACGAAATTAATGCGTTCTCCGGAATGTTACGTAATGCAGAAATTTCATAAACCGAAATATGGATTGCCATAGGAACGGGGGCGGCGCTACAAACCTCCAGGCACAATGCATCCTGGGGAAACTTTCTTCGCAAACCGAAAAAAACCGGGGGGAAAACGTAAACTGAGACATTGTTTTCAATGGATTTCGGTTTGTAAACTGAAAATTATGTTAACCGAGGCATTCGTAAACCGAGGTGCACCTGTACTTTAAACCCATTTTAAACATGAAACCTACATATATTCAAAATGACAACTGTAGAGGACCCTTCGCAATCTATTAAAGCCATGATCTCTAATCCCCGAATTCCTTGATGCATTATTGCAGCACAAGAGTGTAGCAATGATCTTGTGCTGGCAGAGCAAAATAACACTTCATAAGGCAATTCTAAAAATGGTGGCAGCACAAGCAAAAAATTATAACTTTAAATCTTAGTTTCAGAACTGGACCAAATTTGGCAGAATTGTAGCACAGTCCGCTCTTGCTCTATGTCATATTTGGGGAAGTTTGGGCTTCAATATATGATTTTTTAGAAAGTAAAACTGTTTTATTCCCCCGTTCAGAAATAGGCAACCCTAAACATACCCAGATTTAGAATGGATCACATAAATTAAAAAGAGCAGTCTTGCTTATCTTGAAAGAAAATGGTTGGCCCCATTTGTTACAGACTGGAAAGAATCCAGGCTTCAGAAGCTAAAATGTTGATCCACAAAAAGGCCTTTCAAAAGTGAAAAACAGAGACGTTATATGACTGAGCATGCATGGTACAGGGTAGCGAGCATGAACATTGTATACATTTGTAGGCAGGGAAGGGAGATATTTAGAAAGAAAAAACACAGAAACTGAAAAAAACAGATTTTCTTTAAAAAGCAACCCCTCCATCCCCCATTACAGGTTTGCTTTAAATAAAGTAATGGACTGACAGTCCTACAGAAAGGGGGATATTTTGCCATTTATCTTTGGTAAACATTCTCTCAGGATTTCTGAAACCAAACAGTTTCCTCACATACCTTTACTAAGGGGAAATCAGTTCCACATCTGGAGCAATCTGAACTTTTGACCCTATCAATCAGGACTTTATTAACTAACTCTCAGCTAACTTATTAACTTCTTCCTGTCCAAACAAGCTTATCAGAATCATGCTTCCAAGTGGATTCTGTGTCTGGTTGTAAAAATCAAGATATAAAAAGCTTATTAAAAGAAATTAAAAATTCAGATAAAATGTTTTAAAAATTGATTTAAAAAGAATATAGAACAAATATCCAGACACTCATTTTAACTGTGACATTACTGGTTTTTGCCTTGTGGATAGGGATGATCATACTTAATATTAGCATATTTTTGGTGGCTATATCCTGTCATAGTCTCCATTCCACCCATCTTGTCACTATACTATTGCTTGGTAATTAAAAAACAAAACAATACTCCAAAGATTTTATGTGCCATGATGTATGGCAACTGTATGAGTTAACGACCTCACAAATGTCTTAGTAGTTTTGCTCAGATCATGCAAACCAGCAACATCTCATGTTAGGTTGTTTCCTCTTCCTGCTGCCCCTCCTTCTTAGCATTATTGTCTTTTCCAGCAAGTTCTTCCCAATTCTTGCAAACTAACAGTCGTGGATTCCTTTCTTCGGTCAATCCATCTCATGTTAGCTCCTCTTCTTTTCCTAATCCCCCCATTTTTCCCAGCAATATTTTCTTTTCTGCTCAGTTCTGTAGTCTCATTATATTGTATGTGCAAGGTAGGATACCCTCAATTTCCTAAGTTTTGCTCTAGTAAGATATTGGACTTGAATTGATAGAACAACCACTTATTTGCCTTTCTGTTGGTCTGTGGTATTTGTAAGGCTCACCTCCAAACATTTCAAATGAGATAATGCCCCCCCCCACACCTTTCTTCACTGTCTATCCTTTACATAGTATGGATGGTTTTGACCTTGGTTTCAAGTGGCAATCTTTGCTCACTCCCAACCTTCCCCTTTTTAATTTCAAAAGATGAGGGGAAATATTTTGGAAAACACACAGACAACATGTTTGTAGAGCAAGAGTTTGGAAACTGGAAGATATCTTTCTAGTCTGCATTCTGTGGAGTGGGCATGGCAACATTAATTTACCTGAGAGGTGAAAGGGTGTGAAAGTTTCTCTCTTGTACGTGTTGCACTTACTCACACCTTTGCTTCACCATTTCATTAAGTCCAAAACAGTCTTTCAAAATATTTTGGCACAGAGGGAATACAGCAACATCCCAGCTATTGGTTCTCCCTTCTCCCAGCAACCATATTACAGATCATGTGATCATCTTCTGGGAGCCTCTAGCACTTGGAAATTATGTTGGAATTTGTGTGTAGTTTACGAATATTTAAACTTCCATTTTAAAAAGCCAGGAAATTCAGTTCTTCCTGCATTGCTAGCAGGAAAACGGAAGCCAAAGTTTATATAGCTCACTACCATTCACAAAGAGACACTAAGCAAGGGAAAATAACTGAGAGTGACTCCTTTTTTTCCCCATTAGTTAACCACTTCTAACCACTTCCTCACCCCCACACAAAGCAATTGCCAGGGCTGTTTGTCAACACATTCTCTAGATATCTATTGCTTGAAGATCCAAAGTAATCAAGGTGTAAAGGAGTAATGGTAGTGAGCATAAGACCAAGATGTAGACCACCTTGACTGCTGATATGGGTGCCATCAACATTTAGGCTGCCCTTTGCTATATAAAATTTGGCACCCTTTTTCCTGCTGGCAACACAAGCAGTTCCCCTGTCACATTGTGAAACTAGGCAAGTATGCATTAAATATGAACTGAATACCTTTCTCCTCCATCCCTACCTGGGCACATACATCAACGTCTTTGTTTCCACAGTTTTTGGCTCGGTAGGCTTGTGGCATTTTCAGAAACAGGTTTGCCTATGAAAAAGGTCTTCATTAAATTTGTCTGTAGGTGGCATTTGGGTCAACAAATTATGAGTGCATAGGTTCAGAGATCACTTTTCCAGAAATTGTTTCATGTCTCAGATTAACTTTCTAAATGTTAAAACTTTCGTTCACACCAAATTTCTCGCCCCTTAACAGCAAGTCACTACCATTTTAACAGCATCCTGATTATTCAAGGCCGTACAGTCAGGCTTTGTTACAATGACTTTCTTTTAACATTGTTTAGGCAGTGCTCTTGAGCTTACCTTAAGCCTGTGAAGTGGCCAAGGGTACTAAGCACACCATTTTTTGCATCATATATCTCCCATTGGCTCTGCTACCTCCTCAGCTGAGTGAACTTCCTGATTTGGAAAAGATCTATGGGAAGAATAATAGCTTCCCTTGGGTTTCAAATGAATCACAGGCACCCAGGAAGGCTGCAGACTGCCAGCAAATTGATTGCACCATAAACAACTGGACACTCCCATACACCTCTAGACCACCTCATAACTAAATAAAACTTGAGAGCTTTGAATGCTACCCAGGGGAACTTATCCAAATTTTTATTCTCCTGTAAAAAAAGGGGGGCTGGCTGGCTTAGATAGCTCAGTGAGTTAGGTATCTGGCTGTAGCACCAGAGTTGGGAGTTCGATTCCCCACAGTGCCCCCCAGGAAAACAGCCAACCTATGTAGCCTTGGGAAAGCTGCAAAGTCTCAAGATGCCCCCAAAAGCAGGGAATGGTAAACCACTTCTGAGTATTCTCTACCTGGAAAATTCTGAGAAGGGTAGCCAAAAGTTAGAATTGACTTGATGGTACACAATTGTTGTTATGATGGGGGGGGGGGGGATTGTTTCTATCAAATTGAAAGAGAAATGTCTTTTTTTTTTTTTTTTTACTTACACAGCACAATCCTCATGGCCTTCATAAAATTTCAGCAGGATCAATTGAAAAACATCCAGTTGTATCAACACGCACTTTTGATCAACACGAACCACCATTGGTGGTTTGGGAAACTCCCTTTCTTTTGGGGGGGGTGACTCTCACCGCGAAGAGTGAGGTTCGCAGCTTGGGGGTTCATCTGGATCCGGCGCTCACCATGGAAACCCAGGTGGCGTCAGTGGTCCGCTCCGCCTACTTCCATCTGTGGCGGATTGCCGAGCTGCGTCCCTATCTTGATGTTGGGGCGCTCACCACTTTGGTCCATGCGCTTGTAATCTCGAGATTAGACTACTGTAATGCGCTCTATGTGGGGCTACCTCTGAGATTGATGCGGAAGCTTCAAATGGTGCAGAATGCGGCGGCCAGACTCCTTAGTGGGACGAGAAAACATCAGCATATCTCTCCCACTCTGGCCGCATTGCACTGGCTGCTCGTTCGTTTCCACATTGATTTCAAAGTGTTAATGATGACTTATAAAGCCCTAAACGGTTTAGGACCTCGATATCTAGCGGAACGCCTCCTCCCACCTAGATCTACTCGAATCACTCGCTCTAGCCAGGAGGGGCGGCTGAGAGGCCTAACGCCTAGGGAGGCCCGGAAAGAAAAAACACGAAACCGGGCCTTCTCGGCAGTGGCACCTCGCCTGTGGAATAGTCTCCCCTCCGAGATCCGCCTGGCCCCCTCGCTGGGTGTTTTCAAGAGCCAACTCAAGACCTGGCTATTTAGGCAAGCCTTCCCTCCTATCACCACTTGATTTTTTCCCCCCATCTTGAATGCTACTGTTATTGTTGTTAAATTGTTCTTTGATATATTAGATTGTTTTAAGTCTATTTTGCTGTTAGCCGCCCAAAGTAGACGTTGTCTAGATGGGCGGGATATAAATTTAATAAATAAAAAATAATATAAATAATATCTCAAAGGCAACTCCATACGGTTACAAAAAATTAATTATTAACTCCTCTTTATAAAAAATATTCCAAGGTGGCTGAAAGGCAGGTGTCCTTCTTGGCTGGAACATCTCAATATATTTTTTTAAATGATTTATAAGTTGTTCAGCATTTCAGGGCACAAGCTCTGTGAGTGGAATTGCCAGTCTGATTTTATGAAAGTGTTCCTCAGCATTGGCAGCTGCAGATAATGGTACAAAAAAAACACCTCAATTCCAATTATTTCACCTAAGTCAGTTAATGCACATAATCAGAAGTGAGTTAAATGGCATAGAGGTAGGATGGAAGAAAGGTGAAAAGAAGTTTTCCAAAAAAAGAAAGAAAAAAACCCACACCTACAGTGCTGCTGACTGCAAGAGAAGAAAGGAAAACTGAGGATGAAAGCCAAGGAGGGGAAAATGATTGAGAGTACCAAACAGAAGGTTATTTAATGGGTATGTATACATGTGAGAGAAACCTTAGAAACTTCTTTTCAAAGGGGATGGACTGAGAAGCAGAGCAAGGCTCCATCTATCTTCCTAACTCGAGGACTCTTCAATAGGACCAGGCTAAAATGATCTAGCTGAAGCATCTCTGACACACATTAAAGGTCCTGCTATAGGAAAATAAGACAAGACCGAAATACATTAACATGTAAAGATACAAAAGATGTGGTTACCTAGCTTAGATATATTCCAAGTTTTTCAAAAAAAAAAAACCTTCAGATTTTGGTCTGTTATGCCTTATCCAATGAGTGGTCCTTGGAAAAGGAAGATGATCTCTCTCAGCCACAGGAAACCAGAGAAGGGGAATTTGATGGTCCCGCTAGTAGTACCATCTCAGAAGCTCAGGGGATGATGGCAGAGGCCAGTCCTTCAAGAGAAGACTTGAAGGGTGAAGTGCTGACTATATACCTAAAGAAGCAACCATGGTTCTGGCTAGAGATGGGCATGAACTGTGCTTTGCCTTCCCAGTCCGGAATAATGAGACAGACACAGGTATATGGGATAACTAGGGCCACAACTTTATTAACTTATTTATAACCCAAACTTTCCCTTTTACAACCAGAGTCAACCTTGACCTTCCGGCCCAGACTGCCAATCAAGTTCCTATAACGAAAGTGCGCTGTCTTACTGTACAGCATGCTTCCGTGTATCCCATAGCTGTAGTACCCCAAGTTTGCCCCATCTGGGTCTCCAGACCCTATCTGCTCAGCATCCCCTGGGGTCCCCAGCTTCCCCTCCTCTAAACTAAACCTCAGCTGCTGCCCTTCTGAGAGGAGGGGTGCTTAGCACCCTCTAGGTGCCTTTCTAGGAAGTGATCTAATCCTTATCCTTTGGCACTACCCGCCACCGCATAGGGACTACTTAGTATGTCCCATGCCCCCCACCAAACTGAAACATTTCAGCCCTAAGACCCCCTTGAAGATTCTCTAGGAAAATATCCCAGCCCTGGTCTGACAGATGCACACCATCCTCTCTCTATAACTCTGGACATGAAACTTTAATGTGAGGATGCGTGACAACTGACCCCAGGCCTCTCCCTACAGCTCTGCTGACCTCTCTGTTTACGCCCTTCTGGGCCCAATCAATCCTCCTGGGGTCACACGCGGCCCTCCACACCAAACGTGGAATAATTGCTGACCATATCACACACGTCTTGGGACACCGTGACACAAACGCTCTGAGGTCCGCTATGACCTGGAGGACCAGCAACTTGCCTGACCTTTGGGCCAAGTCATTGCCTCCCAAATACATCACCAGAATGTCAGGGGGCACATCCGTAGTACCCTGGGACACCAGTTCAAGGAATCCGTCCGAGAGCATGCCTCTCCATGCCCTCCATTCCTAAGCGGCCACCTCGCCAAGGCCCAGATTGCGACCCCAACTGGTCCGACTGGCATATCTGGCTGCCCAAAAATGTAACTATGCCCGCACAATAGAACTCAAACTTGGGCAAAGGGCTTCTCCGGATCTGCAACAACAAAAAGAACAAACAACGCAGCAGGACCTAACACTGGAGCAATGGGCGAACATGAGCCCGGAATTCTTGAGATGACCGTCTGCCAACTTTCTTGATGTCCTCAACTGTATACCCAAGGGCAGCTGCTGTAGATGCGGCACCTATTTGAAAAGAATGCATCCCAAAGCGCCAGCCTTGTATCCCAGCCTTGCATAAGGCTTGAGAAGTAATTTTCCAAAATTGGTATTTTGTTAGCGGCGACACATCCTCGTGGATCAAAAAAACACCCTGCATTCTCACCCCTAAGCTGTACATATTCCTGCATAGCTCTCACCGGGCGTATTTCGAACTCTGAACAACGCCCTAACAACACCTGACCTTTTCTTAATTGGTCTGTTTTTGATTTTCGCAGGTGTATGGCAACCTGGTGCTCTGACAATACCACATCCTTCCTCTGCAAAGAGGATAGAGACGTGTCCTGTCTGGATGCCGCCACCAGCTCACTTATTCTTAAAGCCCCAAAGAAAGCTATAAGAGTCGCAGCTCTAAAAAGGCAAGCCTTAAATCGGTCCTTGCACACCAATTCCCATGTTCTCCCTAAATTAGCAAGAATAGCAGGTGATATTGGAGTCCGATTATTGCTAGGCGCAACTCGCTCCCTACTCCACCCCTCAATCATCTTCCGAATACGGAAGTCAATTGAGAATCCTTTACAGCCTTGGGCCCTGGCATAACCATCCTACCCTGAATGGATCTAGGGGCTAAACCTTTCCTGTGTAAATGAACTGCAAACTGCATCCGTTGGTCGTCTGATGCAGACCACTCATGTCCTAGGCCCTCCCTTTCACAAAAGGCAAAATATTCGTTGCACTTGCTACGTCAAGTGCTTGGTGCCACCGCTAAGCTCATGGCTCTGTTAGCCTGAGCCCTCCAAGATTCCATACCTCGTCTGGTAGGACGTCCTGCTGGGCCCTCGCCCCCGGTGCCAATACCCTGAACCGGTCCATCTGTTGACGGGACAGGGCGTCAGCAATGGCATTATCAATCCCGGGGACATGCCGAGCTTGAAAAACTATATTGAACTGCAAACACCTCAATGTGAGGGCCCTAACTAGCACCATCACTCTTTCTGAACTTGATGTCAATGAATTAACAATGTGTACCACCGCCTGGTTATCACACCAGAAAGTGACCACAGAATTAGCCCACTCATCTGCCCATAACCATAAGGCTCCGACTATCAGAAAAAGCTCCAAAAATGTGAGATCTCTAGTGATGCCCACTTTGTGACACTCTAAAGGCCAAGCCCCGGCACACCATTTTCCTTTAAAGAATATACCATAGCCCTGCAACCCTGCAGCATCTGTCTGAACTTGAAGGACAGACCCCAACCGCAGTTCCTCCCTCCAAAAGGAGGTTCCACTGAACTTTTCTAAGAACCGTAACCGAACCCGCAAGTCCTCCTTCATTCCGAACGACAATCTCCTCCTTTGATGGGGTCTTGTGAGACCCTTCATAGCATCACATAATCTGTGCAGGAAGGGCCTACCTGGGGCCATCACCTTGCATGCAAAGTTAAGGTGGACTACCACTTCCTGCAATTGCCTCAGCATGACTTTTTTCTGTGCCAGTAGACATTGCAACCAAGCTTTCAAATCGCTCAATTTTGCATCTGGAGGCCTACTGGACTGGGACCTAGTATCTAACTCAATATCCAAAAAAGTTAGAACTTGGCAAGGACCCTCTGACTTTTCTTTGGCCAATGGGACACCTAGTTTCCGCACCATTTTCTGGAATGCAGTCATAAGGCTTGCGTATTGCAATGTGCCACGCCTCCCACAAAATAAAAAATCATCCAAATAATGGATGACCCACACTCGGCTAATCTTCCGCTTGAGCATCCATTCCAAAAATGTGCTAAATTGCTCAAAAGCAGAACAAGATATTGAGCATCCCATTGGTAATGACCGGTCCATATAATAATTCCCTTCAAAAGCAAAACCCAGAAGGTCAAAGTCCTCAGGGTGCACGGGAAGCAGCCGGAATGCCGATTTTATGTCAGACTTTCCCAACTCTGCCCCATCCCCTCCTTCCAAACCATGCACACTGCCACATCAAACGATGTATAACGTACAGTGCACAGGTCCTGAGGAATCCTGTTGTTAACTGATTCCCCTGCTGGATAAGACAAATGGTGAATCAATCAATATTCACCCATCATCTTTTCGGGAACAACCCTGAGAGGTGACACCCAAAGGTGCGCAATTGGCGGAGTTTGGAAAGGGCCCAATGCCCATCCCTCTGCTATTTCCTTAGCAATTTTTGCCCGTATTATGTCCTCTTGTCCTCTTACAGACTTCAAATTTTTTGTCCAAGTGGCTACTCGATTACCCACAGCAGGAATACGAAAACCATTTCTAAATCCCACACTCAGAAATCTAGCCGCTGCTCTATTAGGGTAATCCCATAGCCACTGTTCCAGAATCACTATTTTAATTGGACTGGAGCCCTTTTTGAATGCCTGGGGCCCCGGGGGGTGGCTTGCAACCACTTCCTGGCTCGCGCCCTCCTGCTCCCCCTTGCTTTCCTCTGGGACAAGTTGCAGATGGATGGGGACCACCGCAGCTAGAACAGTAATGTTTAAATCTACACTGCTTTCTGCTACAGGAACCCCAAGCATCATAATCCCAGCAGACCAAGCGGGGTTGAACTACCTGGCCCGCTAATGAGCGGGATGCATAAGACTGTGCCCTTTGGACTAAATGCCCACTGTCAAATCTGTCACCATTCCTTCCATATTGGGCATGCGGGAGTCATAGTCTGCAGCCATAATGCATCGTGGGGGATGTCCCAATGCATGCTGGTGCGCAGCGCCACATGCATACAGAACCCCTCATCATGAAGCAACCGTTTATGCCCCGGGAAGTCTACATACACCCTATAAATGATGTCCATATACTGGATCAATGAAAAGGCTCTTTCTGGTTGGGCACGAACTATTGTCCCAGCATATATGAAAAAGCCCGGCAACCAGTTCGCCCTACAACAGTCTGGTTTACACCGCTTCAGCTTTTCCCTCTCTCTCTCCTCCTCTTTGTCTTTCTTGTCCTCTATCTTCCTATTCAAGAGCTCAAACACGTCTACATGTTCTATGCTCCTCTCCAAATTTTCTCTACTGTAGCAGGCAGAAGGTGATCTCCTAATGGTAGAGACTGATCGCCTTCTGGTAAAGCTCGCCATGCCACTGAGTTGTAACCCGTATCGGGAACAGCTGCTTGCACTACTGCTTGGGCTGTTCCTCCTGCCCCTGCCTGACTAGCTGCAGCTGCACTCGGGGCAGCATTCACACTGCTCTCTAACACTACCTGCACCCCTAACTGTGATGCCGGCAAAGGTGAGGCCGAAAGGACCAGCACTGTCTGGCTCCCGGTGCCCCACGGCCAAGCGCTTGCAGGCTGTGTCATGCCCGGTGCATCGATACCCTCACCTGTTTGTATTGCTGCTGATGCCACCGACGACACACTGGCAGGGCCTTCGTCACTTCATGCTGGTTGGCAGATGCTGCTTCCACCTTTGGCCTCATCCGCCAGGGTCTGCGTGCATGTCGACACCATCCGTGGCTGTCCTCACTGATGCCTTACTGTCATGATTCCACTTCTCGGCCTTGCTCTAGAACAGCAATTCAAGACAACATAATGTCTCCCATCCGTTTAAGCTCTGCCAGCGTTTGAGCCTTAGACTCCCTACATGACCTCCTTACTGCAGAAGACCCATCAGCCCCTCTACCTTCAGCCCTTTCTCTTTCAAGGACACTAAGCTTCTCCCATAAGGACATATAGTCCGGCCAGTCCTCCTCATCTGATGAGGAAATTGCTGGTGGGAAACGGGGGGGGGGGAGCTTTATGCTTAACAGGCTGCTTACCTTTTCGCCCCCCCGTGCGCTTTTTTAGATGCCATACTACAATATCTGGCTGGCCTGGCGACCTGGCACTTTACAGACCTAAACACCTGCTTCCCCTACAGATGTTAACAAAACACCTTTCCCAGCTTTCCCTCTTATCTGTGTCCATCTCACCCTGTGTTTAAACTCATAGTAAACTAATGCACTCTTAGTATTATTTATATTATTTATTTATTTATTTTATTTTTTAAACAAACCAGCAGTATAACTAACATTGGCAACACAACCTACCAACACATGCAGCTGGCTATCCTTATTAAGTATTTATTTAGTTATACATATATTTGCATTTATTTTATTTTTTTTAAAAACAACAGGGTAATATACAACTAGGTGGGGGGATGGGGGTAATAGAAAGCCACAGTAATTTTTTTTTTATTTACAGAGCTGGGCTCACTACTAGGGCCCCAGGCCCTTCCCCCAAACCACTACCTATAGCCTCTTTAACCCTCTTGCTGTTCTAATTATTTGTTGTTGTTGTTTTAAAAGCCAAACCGCTTTTCACTACTTCCCCACTGTCATTTTTTCTTTTCTTTCTTTTTTTTAATACCACTCAGCTGAGCCTCCAAAGGCTCCTAAAACAACCCCCCAACAAGCTTCCCCACACCTGCCATGCCCCTCGCCCGATGTGACGCAGCCCCTTTGGCTGCATCTGTCTCCTTCGTCCGGGCGGGCAAAGGAGCCCAGCCCCGGCAGCTTCATGCCTTGAGGAGACGCACTTGGCAGTTCGGCCTGGTGCCTGCACAGGGCTTCTGAGATTGCCACTTGCTTCCCTGCCCCACTTCTGTGAGCTTGCGGCACCCATGGAGCACCTGTGCGGCCGCTCCACCAAGCTGGGCTGAACTGCCAAAGTGCACTTCGTGCCATCTCTAGTTCTGGCTTTTAAAGTAGAAACACAAACACTTTTTAAGGTGAAACAGACATCTGACAACTGATTGGAAACAGCTGGATGCCTGGAAGAGGCACACTGAAAACTATCACTTTTGTTATCTGGAAGTGAGAGGAGAGTTGGTAGGAGACCCCTGATATATCCTTCACATTGGTTTCACTTCCCCCTGGTCTGAATAGGCTCATTACATGGACAAAGGATGGGGGGGGGGGTGAGTGAAAATCCCACCTCTGCAGTCCTTCTCCACCCATTGTCATGAATCATTAACGGTCATTAACAGTGGTCTTTCTAGTGTGTGTGGTCCTGAACTTTCTGGGGACAGATGAAAGGGCAGCATTATAAATAGGAGACAGATTGTATCTAAGGCCTCCACCCCTGTTGAGTGAGGGATTTTCTATATGCACATATATGGCCTCTCTGACCCCTCTCTCAAACCACCTATCTTCTTGGTCCAAAATGAGTACATCTTGGTCATCAAATGAGTGTCCTTAGTCCTTCAAATGAAGAGACACTGATGATTGTGGTCCTTTGCCGTTGCCCCCGCTGTGCTGGGCCTTTCTCCTGTTTAGTGGCTGTTTGGTTTCTCCAATGTAGAGCTCCAAACATTGAAAAGCTCAAAAGGATTTTTTGTAAACATCACATAGCCATGCACTTCAAACCCACAAACACACTAAGGCAGAGACTTGTCCACCCAAAAGACCAGACACCAAAACACAACAGGAACAATATAGTATATGCAGTCCAATGCGAAGACGAGTGTTCGGCACATATAGAAAATCCCTCACTCAACAGGGGTGGAGGTCTTAGACACAATCTGTCTCCTATTTATCATGCTGCCCTTTCATCTGTCTCCAGAAATATTAGGACCGCACCTCCCCTCTTCCTGTCTGCTTGCCTCTGCTTGTTCATTCGAGCTCTCTCTTCCGCTCTGAATTTTGACCTGAGCAGATATGTAAACACCTGACCTCCGGGCCATGTGGCCAACATGACGGATTCAGCTTCCCACATGGTTAAGACTGGAATTTCCTTCTTTTTCCTTTTTTTACTGTTCTGATTGCAACTGAAGTTCTACATTTATTATTTTTTCTTTTCTACTTAAGCTACTTGTAGAGTGATTTTTATATGCAAATAGCTAGTTTCATTGTGAAAGAAAAAGGGCTGGGTGGAAGCTGGCATTTTTAACTATTCTCAGTGTTTCCCCTGTGCCACAGCATTTTGTATTTTTGTACCCTAAGCTCTTCTAACTTAAAAGGAATTAACAAAAAAATTTATTCAATAGTCTCCACTTGCCTAGACACCTTGGAACATACATGCAAAGTGGATTGATTGACCATTGTGATTCTCCCTGTTTGGCAGGCTGAGTGTTTTACTGAATGGAACTCTTGGCTTACCGTAAATCTTGTAACTCTAGATGACAGTACAAGACTGGGAAATGGACTGTCCTTGATAATGCAGCTTCCTGCACTTTCTGCCTGCAACATCACACAGGCTATCCCATGCCGGTACATGAGCAAGCAACACAATGCAGTAGCAAAAAGGGTGAATACTATATTAGGCTACATAAACAGAACTATTGTGTTTTAAGTCATGAAATATAACTATTCCACTTTATTCTGCATTTGTCAGATGCCACCTGCATCCAGTTCTCAGTGCCATATCCTTTTCAAAGGACAAAATGATATAGGCTTAAACTGAGAAAGAAGATGGGAAATGTGTTTTATGGGGAAAGTGAAGGAAGTGGATATATTTAACTAGATAAGAAAAAACCAAGGGGAGATGAGACACCAGTGTTCACATAGCTGAAGGGTTATCACATACAAGAGAGCAAAGATTTGTTCTCAACTTGTCCTCAGGGGGTAAGACTAGGTCTAATGGCTTTAAGCTTTAAGCAAGAGTAAGCTTATTTTTGTGGGACTCTCTGAATGCAGTTATTTACATGTTAAATTCTACCTTTCCTCCAGAGAGAGCTCAAGGTGACATACATTGTTCTCCCCACCCTCTTTATCTTTGCAATAATCCTGTGAGATAGGTCAAACTGAAAGACCTTGTCTGGCCTCAAGGTCACCCACTGATTTCCATGCACAACCAAGGACTTGAATCCAGGTCCAGCACTCTAACCACTACAGCAGTAGTACCAATTAGCTAGGAATGTGCTCATCTATCCAGAGATCTCTGAACAGCCATCTCAACAGCCACTGCAGAAGTATATATGTAGACTAGATAACTAAAAGACCTCCTTCAACTTTTGTCCTTCTATAAGACCTGTAAAGACTGGAGATCCTGTACACCAGTATTTCCCAACTTTGGATAACCCAGGTGTTCTTGGATTGCAACTCCCAGAAGCCTTCACCATCAGCTGTGCTGGCTGGGGTTTCTGGGTGTTGCAGTCCAAGAACGCCAGGGTTACTCAAAGTTGGGACACACTGCTATACACACAAAAAATATCCTTCACGCTATGAAACTGAAATGTTGTGAGTATTCATTAATACATGACAAGCTACATCTGGAGGTCAAAATATATGTTACACTGTAATAACCTGGAACTAGAAAATAGGGTAATTATTCAAAGCTGAGCTGCTTAAAAATGTAAATACTCCTGCCTGAATTAGTGAGGTTCCATTGTGAAACAACAAATTATTTCCCCATGCCTCAGGCTTGCCCTATCTGAAATTGGCTTCAAGGGGCCTCTGTTATTTTTAGAAATCCATCTGTTAGTTTATTTACTATACATTGGGTGCACTGCTTTCTCTTTCCCTTGTTTCTAGTTAGAGCTCCCAATATTTGTTTCTAAAACGACCAAAATGTTTGAAAATGCAGATCTGTGTCTTAAAGCATCAATTCCATTTGGTATATCTCCTTTGGTTGTTCCCTTTTCCCAAACCTTGGAAGCAACAAGTCACAACCAGCACAGTAACTAATAAGAAGTAATGTATTTACCTCTAATTAGTTATTTTTCATATTGCCTTGGCCTCATCATAGGATTTTCATGGAATAAAATATTCAGAACTGGTTTACCATTGCCTTTTACATGATGTTGTTGTTCATCTGAAGTTGTATTTACCTAATTCTCAGACCTGCTAAAAACCAGATGATTTCTAATATGTCCTGATATGTAAAACTGTAGAATTCAAAGAGGGTGCACTTTCTTTTACACATGACGGTATATGGACAGAAGCATTCACATATGCCAAAACAATTCAAAATAAATCAATTTCACAAGTGATTTAAAATAAGGGGCCCTCTTGCGTCCAAGTGAAATACCTCCCTTTCTAACACATTTCCCAGGCAACCCCCCCCCCCCACACACACACTCTCTGTGTGTTGTGTAGTCAGAATTTTAAGAATCTATTTCAAACATGCTAAACCTAATTTGAAAACAGGCCTGCCCATCAGAGGAGGTGGGCCTTTGAAGTGCTGAACAGTGGTTTGGGTGATAAACAAACCGGCACAAGTTTAGCAAACACATTGATAGGAATTACACATTTTTACAATGCCAAGTACTGAAGAAGTAAATCTTGGTGCGGATTTTAAAATGCTTCGGAGTCATACAGCAATACGAGGAACACACCTATGCTTTAGCACTTGTGTAAGTGGTAAACACCAAAAGAAATAGATTTGCTCATCCTGTTTTAGTTTCTTTCATCCGATAATACGAGGACAAGGAAGGATAATATGAAGACAAGGAAGAAAAGGAGTTTTCTTTCCATCCTTGTTTTAATATTATCATTGCTGAGTTTCTGTCCTTCTTAGCCAAATGACTTCTACCACATCTTATTTAAAAATAGTTTGCAATATTAATATTCAAAACCAAGAAGGATAAAACAGAGCATGGCCCTGGATTGCACAAAGCCAGTTAATAGTTTTACTTTTGATCATTCATAAATTGGGTTGCCAGGGTGAAACTTGGCAGACACATTCCCTCTTTTGTTTTAGCCTTTTATTGAATGAGGAGACAAAGCAGCCATGAATCCAGTCTCTTTCTTCTCCTGCGGGAGCACTTATAGTGGTGTCAATGTCACAAAATGACACTAATTTTGGAGCCGGAAAACCTGCGGAAGAGAACATTTCCAGAAAACCTCTTCTCAGAAAATCAGAGAAGGGAGAGGAGTTCTTCTGGGAACAAGGAGAATTCTTGATTCATAACTGGGAGCAAGAAATCTCGTACTGCATTGCGATTCCTTGCTGAAGTATCTTGGTACATCAAGACAGTTTAAACCAGCCATTCTCAATGGGGACATGTGGCCCCTTGGGGGCACCTGGCACATTTGAAGGGGCCCACAGATTGGAAACAATTCTTCACACATCACCTTACAAGGTTTGCTATGCAACTTATACAATCCTGGTTTGGCCTTTATTTCTTTCATATTGTGTTTATGGCTGTGGCTAAAACAAAAGGTTGAGAACGGCTGAACTGCCAAGAACAAGGAAATCAGTGAGTATTCCTTCCATCTCCACAAGCCCTGTTAAGTTTTGATTATAGCTCCACCCACCATTGGTCTTGACCTTGCCCGAGAAGAGCAAGACCCCTGATGAAACTGTCCTCAGGAGAATGGAACCCTCAATAGGAAAAGAATAGTTATCACCCCTGATTTAAAATCTGTTAGATCGGGGAGGCTCCTATTCAAATTCCCTCTCAATTCATAGAGCTCATAGAGAGACTCTGAGCCTGCCACTTTCTCTTTAAGTGGGAAAAGCTTATACGTGCAGTCCTGAGCTCCTTAGAGGAAAAGATGACATGTAAGAAATAACAAGACCTATTGCGACCCCAGTCCTTCTCGAAGTGGTGTAGGTGAAAGATCAGCTCCCACCCCCTCATACTGGCTAGAGTCATAGCACCTACTCTCTTTTCCACCATGGATTATACAGTAAAGAATATTCTCAAAACATGTATCAGATAGGAATACTTGCGGTATTCCATTCAGACATGGCTCATAGACTAGAATGGGGGGATGCCTCAGCTAAAATGTTTGGGGAGATGTGCCCCCACTTGGTTACAAGGCATCTTTGATTGCATTGATGCTGTAACTTTTCTTTGTGCATACAAGGAGTTAGTACTGCTGAAGTATACATACTATATTGTGTTTTTGCCATTTTCTAGAGAGGCAACAAATGTTCCCCCACAAATACAGACTATAAATAATTTCTAGTGAACAAAAACTGCTACAATGTTTGTGAAAAAACATCTCACAGTGTGCCACAAATTTGCATACTAAATGAGTCAAATATTTATGAATTGAGGAGTTCTTGAGCAGATTAAGAAAGAACAGACAGGCAGCTTTGGCAGTGGTGTCAAAAGTACTTACCATAAACACTTAAGGCTTTTCAATTGTGCATTTTAAAAACTGGAACAATGGTAGGTTATGTCAGTTCCACATACAAGGAGGATGAGTAAAGCAGTGCTAGGCTGTCAAGGGATTAGCAGCTGAGTAAGGTGCAAAACTAACTGTGGTTTGTTTTTCTTGCATGGCCACCATGGATACAGACCATCACAAAGGCAACCTTTTATGATCCAGAGGTGAAGAGATCACTGCTCCTCCAAGGATAAGGCACTTAAAGGACATTCCCCATTGTCACCAATGGATGGGTGCAACATAATCAGAAATACAGAGAATATGTGCTAAATTCTTCATTCTTGTTAATGTAGACAGTACCAACTTGATTAGACATCTTGGGGAGGGATTTGAAAGCACCACAAGATTTCTCACCTTCAGCCAAGAGTGACATAAGGGGCTTCCCTCCCCGCCACACACACACACACATTAAGGTTTCCATAACTTGCAGAATGCACATCTGTGAAAAACTAGTGATCTTAGAGAAGCAACTCAAATGCACATAGTGCAAGCACAAGACTGACTTATTGTTCAGAAAGACACAGTTAACCCATCCAGTTCTTCAAAGTGTTGAAACTCATAGATACAAAGCAGCAGTCATTCTAATTTTATGTAGTTTGTTAATTTCAACAGAATCCCTGGACAACACATCCAAACATTAAAAGTGTCTACAAATTACTTTGCCCTCTTTGATGGCAGATACAAGACTGTAGCAGTCCCTTCATATTTGCAAGAATGAGATAGTCAGGACTTCCATCTCTAACAGAGTCGGTTTAAATTATTTATCCTTAAACCAGCTGCAATATGGACAATTTATATGACTCGTCTTTTGTTTGTTTTCCGAATAGAACAGCTACTCACAAATATCATGCAGGAGGGCTGGCATCATTTGCTACTTTTGGAATCCAGAGAGCTATACTATTGTCTCCCTACGCCATGGACCTTTGAGATGGGGTTTCACAACACTATCAAGCATTATAAGCCAATCAGGTTTACATCTGGCATTCAAGAGCAGAGAATGGTACTTCTAGTTACCTAGTACCTCAGTGGTACTGCTAGTTACAAAAAACATGAAAATACAGTTGTTTCATTTCTCCACCCCATCACCCCACCCCACAACTGCTGTCCAAGTAAAAGCTAGTTTGACACAACATGTATTGGGATATTATCATTTTATGCATTCATCGAATCAGGAACGGGGAACATGGGGCCTTTCACGTGTTCTTTGAGAGCAATCCCCATCAGCCATCAACAAGATAGTCAATGGTGAGGGCTGCTGGGAGATGCACTCTCACAAAATCAGGAGGGCTGTGCTCCACTCACCCTCATGCTAGATATTATTGGACTGCAATTCCCACCCTTCCTTACTACTGGCAATATTGACTAAAGATGATGGCAGATGCAGTTAAACAATATCTATAGCACCACATGTTGCACACTACTGGTGTAAACCAAGCTTTTAGAATATCAGTTTTGACTGCATTCCTATATATACATGAAAGTTACTTATCCTAGATTTACAATGAGGTTATTTCATAGTTAGAAGTTCCCTTTTAGAGTTACGTCCTAGTCATAAATAATGCTACAGTCACTTCTGACTAGCTTGTGCCATTCATCCCCCCCCCCCCAACTCTCAGAATTCCCGAAGAATCCCACAGGCAGAATTCTGGAAGCCCACAAAACCACCTACACAATTTACATTTCAGTCACCTGGAACAAGGCCTGTCTTTCAGGCTGCTGGGCTATCTCGGGTCTACTATTGTTGATGTACAAACAGGGAACTGCCCCAGTGCTTCCTGGGAAGCCTAGATCTTTGTGTGAGGTGCAGTTCTTTGGAGCAGCCCTTTGCTAAAGCCTAATGGGCAGCGAGACTACAACTCCCATGAAGACCTAAGCTTTCTGTGGAGCACAAAACAACAACAAAAACAAATGGCACATCCCTGCTTCTGATGACACACGTGTGTGGTTGTACCTTAGTCTATCTATTTGTGACTATAATGAAAGACAGCTTTACAAAGAAATTTACAAATGGAGCTTTAGCAGCTCAGGCTTCACTCTTGCCTTACTGGTCCCCTACGGGCCATTATAAACAAATACATTGCAATAAAAGCAAAGAAATACAAACAACAGAGAGTACAATATTCCAAAAAACAAATCTCGGAAGTGCTCAAACTGGCCCCAGCTTTAAATATTTGCTTCAATGACATGATTCTATAAAGTCCCCAAATGCTTGAAAGGAATGAAACTAGGTCAGACTCTTCCTTTCCTATTTAAATGTAGATCAAACCCTGGCCTCAAAGGATGAAAACAGAAACCACAGAGTCCAGTGGAATTCTCCGATAAACCTTCAGAGCTTCTAGAAAGTGTCAATAGAAACGGATAGAAATTGGGCCACAATGAACTTCCACAATAGCAGCGCTAAATGTATGATGAAGCTTCCAAACTCAACACTGAGTGTTCAAAGAGGTTGCACTGGCAGAAAATGTCCTTTCTTTAAAGAGATTCCCAGTAGTGGAAGCCCTTTGAAGACTTCAGACTTAGACTTAAATAAATAAATAAATAAAATCAAAGAGGTTGCCACAGTCAAGTGAGTCAGTTACAATACAAAGCTTGAAGTCCGCAAGGTGACTTTTGTATCCTTATTTTGAACTGAAGCTTCTCTGAGACCTTCCACATTTCCTCACGCAGTGAGGTAACTCAAGTTGGAACAAGAGGCTGTGTAGCATGACTGCCCTCTTTTAAGGAGCATAGTCCTCCATTGAAAAGCTGTCCTCCTTTTCAGTGACATGTATGTGGCTACCTTACACCCCCTAGCGAGTTTCCCTGACCAAGCAGAGAAATTAGAAGCCTTGGTTGGTAAATGTATCTAATTGATCCTCTCTCCTTTTTAAAGTAAAATGGTTCAGAACAAGGGTCACAAGTAGAGATGGGTACAAAACGAACCAAAAAAACCCACGAACTAGGCCAGTTTGTGATTCCTCCCATGGGCAGTTTGGGGAATTGCACTTTTACAAAACAAAACACCAAACTTTATCTTCATGGGCATTTTGTTTCACTTCTTCCCCACTGAAAGCCCTCCTTCATGGGCCCCAGCACCTACCTTACTCACACCAGGCCTCCTCCTCACTGCTGCTGTCCAGACAAGTAGGACAGTAGGCTGTCTGGGGTCTTTTCCTGTCCCAGTGCCTCCTGTATTGTGGGAAGTATAGTTTTGCTGCCTGTTGAGCTATATATAGGGAACCCTCAAAGAACTACGCTTCCCACAATACCCTAAGCCTCCCAGGAAGCACTGAGGCAGGCTGTAGACCTCAGAGAACCTACTGTCCTAATCAGGTGGGCAGTGCGGCAGCAGCAGAGGGGAAAAGGAGGAATGAAGCAAAGAAATTAGATGCTGGGGGCCATGAAGGGGGGTGAGGGTGGGAAACCCCTGAAGGGGGGTGCTTTCTGTGTAGCTGAGCTACATTTAGAGATCAGCCAGAACCAAATGAAGCAAAAATTGGTTCATTAAGAAAAAAAAATCAGCATGGTTCGTGGACCACGAATCATCACGAAGAGCCATTTTGCTAGCTTGTGCCCATCTCTAGTCACAAGGCATCTCAGGGAATTATTAGCCATTACGCCTTATTTATTTATTAGATTTGTATCCCACCTTTATCTCAATGCTGTCCTTCAAGGTGGTTACCTAGTCACAATCTTGTGTAATATGGTGAACAGTAGTGCATTTCCACTTAAACTGGGCTTATTTGTGGTTTGGTTCATGCCCATCGCTAGTAAATCCACATGTGATTCTTTTTAATAATAGCCTATGATAGACATCAATTCCATGCTATACAATGAAAGTGTGAGTACACAGCACTGTATAATGTGCATTCCTCAAACCAATTTTAAGTTTTGTTGCTATTGTGTTCTTCATCTTATGGAACCTGCTCCTGACCATCCATGTTTTGATTTCCATTGCATGGCTATTGTGGCGTTTGCCCAGGTCATGAATATGCATATGCTATTTGCATAGAACAATGGGAGTTGGAGGGGCGGAGTCACGAGATATAAGAGACTTGGCAGGAGGAGGAGGAGTTTAGATAGACATAGATAAGGTTTAGATAAGGTTTTGAGATGGAGAATTAGAGTGTTAGAGAGTTGAGAGAGTTTTGGAGTTTGGGCGGGAGAATGGTGGTTGGGGGTGGAAAAAGAAGAATGTTTGTTTAAGAGTTAACAACAGTGCTTGTTCTGTCAACACCTGTATCAATAAACAATTTCTATTTGGTTCTTTTAAAATGACATATGGCCTGGACATCTATCATTTATCATTAATAATAGGTACTGTTGATGAAATCAACTGGTGGCAGCTGAGGGGCACGTAGCGTGGGCTCCTAGTTTGGTGAAACAATCAGCGGCCACGTGGGATCGTGACAGCTATACTCCTCTTGCTCGTTCAACCAAAATCCGAGGTCTGCTATACCTGGGACTAAAACTGGACTTAGCCCCTGCAAACTGTATTTCTAAGATACAACAAAATGGTGCTTATTCTGAAGGAAAGTGGCCAGCATCAAAGAGTTTTGCAGTGGCAAGCTCCATGTTATTCGTGTAGCCATGACGTTGCTATAATTTCAGTGAGTTTAAACAGTGAAACTGCACATGTTCACAATATTTCTTTAAAAAAAATAAGGGATGGCAAATCGACTTTTCTTTGTGTGTTGCATCAGGGCTGGGACAACTGTTAGTTATGTGATTCACAGCTAAGGGCTCATCCACATTGTGGTGTTGTCCCTGATCACCCTGGCTTGCTCTAGATTGCTGTGGTATTTTTTGTTGCAGATATGAATAGATCATTCCAGTCTTGGCAGCCATATATGGGAAGATATTTTTTTACTGGATGTACTGGGAGGCACTGGGTTCACATGGCTCCCTGCCATTTCAGTCCCACTCATAATTTTGCCTCTTCTCAAGGTCTAAGGCAAGAGTGAACTTCAAATGGCACTAATGGGGGACAAATACAAACTTGGGAAATGGTTTGAGTAACTTTAAGCCACACATTATGAATCTGACATAGCACGTAATTTAACTCTTAAGAGTCAATAGGGTTGCAGCTATAAACTCGTCAAGTATTGTTGCAATAGATTATCCTGTTCTCTACAGCTCTCACTTTTTCTTAAACTTGGAAAGAGACCTCACTGGCACTGGATCAGCCACCTGAGTGAGTAAACAAGTATCAGATCAAGCTTTTGTGCCTTATGACATATTTGATCTGTGTGGATTTTGACAAGCTAGCATTTGTTCACCTAACACTAGGGCAAGAATTCATCTTTACAATATTTATAGTATTTCCTCAGTGCAGCAACTTTAGATATTCCTCAAAAGGACATGAACCATCACTGTGCAAGAAATGCTATCTTAAAACTGGTTGGTGATTAGATTACAAATATATGGCCCGACACTGCCATAGAAGACAGCTTGTCCCTGAGCTGTGTCAATTTAAATCACTTAGCCGACTCATCCTGGTTTGATTGTGATTCTGAAAAATCCCACTGGCTTTTTGGATCCTAAATCCCCCAACAGCAATATATATCTGTGTGACAGCAACAGGCACATTTAAGGCTTTGAGCCAAAATGTGAGTTATGTCAAGACAATTACAAAAGGGGGAGAATCCTCTAATGTACTGTTTGTTTCTCTTATTTATTAAATTTCATTTTTGAAGGGCTGTTGGTGTAAAGCATGCCAAGGTGTTTGCTTCAGCAAAAATGCACAAAACAAGTGCATGAAATTAAGTAAGTGTCAACTATAAACTCTGCCTCTGCTGAGATCTTGAACTCCCAACCTCTTTCTGTGGCTTCTATCTTCAAAAGTGTGGATATATTTAAAAAGGTATTGACCTCTGAAATAGAATTACTGAAGTTCATGTTCAAGATGCATTGACATGATAGCTACAGGATTCAAACTTTCCACTTTGTAGGAAGCAATCCAATACCTTTTAAAGATATAAGAAATCTGGGTCTTGTGCTACTGGTCTCATGGTCTTTGCCACTACATTTTTAATGGTGCTGTGAGGAAAGTAACATTTCAGTGAAGATCTCCTGAGAGGATGGGGTTAGTCCAGTTGTTTGAATTACATGGTGACTGAGGGCTGTGGGTGAGCGTCCTGCTTTTCACAGGGCAATCATTTCTGCACAGATCTACGGCCTTTCCAAGTTCCTGTATTTTAGTTAAATCTCAGAAGAAGGTGGGCACTTGGCAGAATTTTCTCTAGATGTTCTCCACTGCTTTTTAAGGTGGACATCAAAGGTTCAGACCATTGTGGGCAGAGCTGCAACTAACTATTTTGGCAGGCAAGACCTCTCTGCCCTATTGGCTAAGTTTGGGTCACTTGAGATTCCCATCTGCTGGATAAGATGGAGGAATGGAGAGGAACATCTGTGCAAGTGGTGGCCTTGTTGGCTGTGGGATGAGACTGCTTGTTTTGTGCCTCCTTCCTGGGAGGAGCAGCTGGCTGTGCTGCATGTGCTCAGGCTCGGTGGGTTCAATACCAAATACCAACAGATGGAGCTACACCTTTCCAGCAACAAATGTTTGTAATCTCTAAAATTTGGCAACCTGGGTTAGATGCCCAGTCACTCCAATCTAGTGCCAACTCTGATTAGGGATGCTGTAAGCACCACTATACATGGACTATTCCATATTCATATCCCTTATACGAAGCACAGCACCGCAGGTGCCATGGAGGTCCGTTCCCTTCACCCAGAACCAGCCAGTCCACTTACAGGTCGCCGCTCAGCATGCATGTCCATTGTCAACATCATGCTTCCCCTCCTGCCTGCACAGCTGACCACTCCGGCGAGGGGGTGGGATGAAGAGTCTCCCCACTCAGCTGTTGAGTGGTCAGCTGTGTGGGGAGGCAGGGAAGTGCCAGCTGAGCTACTTCTGTGATTGGCACGATGTTGACAATGAAGAATGCATGTGCACAGTGACCAGTGAGTGGACCGGCCAGTTCTGGGGAGAGGGAGCAGACCTCTGTGGCATCTGTGGAGCCATGCTTCATATTCCTATCCCCAGGCATACGAATACAAAGTGCCTATGTCTAACCATCATTAGAACTAAACATAAACTTTGCTACCGTCATTGCTAATGATAAACCTTACTGTAGAGAATTGTTGGAGAACTATTGGAGAATTTATCTATTCAATGTAATGATGCCCTCAGTTCCTCTGCCCATAAACAGGATCAAGAGGCGCTTTGCTCACACCTCAAGTTGTTTATTTTTTAAGCGAATCTTGAATCCCAGCTAGAGGGGATGCACTGAATCAGAAGAATTTGTGTACATACTAACTTCTCAATTTCTCTCTGATTCCCTGGGTCTATTACTGTTGAGATTAACAACTTGATTTAGGTTTAAATATTTAACATGCATTATCAGATTTCAGTTTAATATTCTCTGTAAGCTTCTTTGAGGGACTTAAACATATTGAAACATGAGATAAAAGGTAGGTTGAACAAAATGCATGAATGAATACTTTGGTCTAAAGCTACGTAACATTGGCTGGCTCACCTGCATTTGCTGTACTGGTGGCCAGGTAGGAGTCTGAAACAGCTATCTGCACAACTCAAGCATAGGGAAAATATTATCGATATTAAGTCAGCCTACCCCATTGAAGCTTAAGAAAAGGCATATAAATAATTTGCAAGCCAACCCCATGTCTAATTAGTTGTGCTCCAGCTTTCCTAGTCTGATCACTTTTGAATGCAAGTGTAAGTGGATTTGAACTTGCCATTTGCATATAAGTTCAAAGAACGAAACAGCAAATGAACTGAAAGAGACAATCACTGCTGGCAAAATCAGGAGGTCTCTTTCATCTGGAGAGATGTAATCAGCAACAGGCCTTTTAACTCTGCAGTCCTGCCCCTTGACAATACTTCTAGGTTAGAGAAAGTGCTGAGTACTGAACATGAGGTGTTCACCAGCTAGCCCTGCCACCATACCCTTCTGAACAGGATGTGCTGGCTATCTTTGAGGAAATCTTTCAGCAGCCCACACAACAAAATACCATGATTAAATTCACAGAATACTAAGCAATGGTTGAAATGCTTGAGTGCAATAACCTTTGCACAGCCCAACTTCCTGACAAAGAGTTGGCTGGGTGGGAACAGGATATTAGAAGGAAGGTCTCTGGACTAGAAAGAATTGATTAGCTGTAACCTGCCAATAAAATACATTACAGTGCCACCTACTGTTGGAGCAGACCCACAGCACCCTTAAATCTATTTCTACATTAACATCTGTCCAACAGTTCAATTGCCATAAAATTGCCATCAGTTGGTGGTAATCTCCACAACATCTAATTCCATTCTAAAACACTCTGGAACTCTGCATAACAATTCTGAGAAAACAAGCTCTGAATGCCAATTGCGTTAAAGGAGTCATAAACAATACCCCGGCCAATTTGATTAAGAAACAAAAGGTGAATGTGATTGTTGCTAGCAAGCGTAAGTGGTTCCTGGTACAAATTATTTCAGCAGGATGTATGAAATTCTGCATACATAACTTTGCATAATGAGAATTTTTAGTTAGCCTCTAATCAAATTGTTCGCTGTTGCTGATACTATAATTAACATAGCACTCTGGCAATGTAATATTCTTTGATTTAACATTCATTTGGACTGCAGTTGCCAAATTCAGTTTCAGTTCAGTATTAAAATAGATGGCATTGAAACAATGTTGTAATGCTTTTTTTAAAAGGAGTTTGTTTTTATTTTTTGGATCCAATGTTGTCTTTGACTGTTCACCATGTCTGTGTTAGGAAGGCATGAGAAATTTGTTGGATTTGGTTTTTCTTAAATGAAAGATTATCCATTTGCATCTCCCGGAGCCAAATGCTGAGCTAAGGCAACTCGTGGTCCAAAATCCACATACTTCCAATTTTTCAATACAAATTGAAAAGGGAAAAAAGGGGGAGTGTTGTTGCTCAAAAGAAATAATGGGGAAAACACTGAAAAGGTTCTAATTGAAATCTGTATGTTAAGAAATGGTGAGCAACTATACCCCTGCATGAGAATATGCATACAAGAATGTAACTATCTGGAAGGTGTGTACAAAGGCTTTCATGTTGATTATGGCTGCAAATTTGTAATATGAATTTCCATGCAGTAGAAAAATGCCTTAGAATCCAATGCATAGCCAAGTCAGAATGAATTTGGCACTGAAAAAATGAGAACAGCAACAAAATGAAGCTTGATGGAGTCCCACATCCCTACTAAACTGTGCTCCCAGCCAGGTGCACAAGAAATAAAAGTAACTGGCACCCCCTCCCATCCCTTTCTTAAAATAATGATTCCCTGCATTTCACTCCACTTATCTCTGTACCTTCTTTATTCTGACAGTTACATTAAACTCCCAAATAATTTATTTATAGATGTAGATGAAAAGAAAATGTGACAGCTGCATCATAGTTTGGAGGAATTTACCATGGATGCTTAAAGATACTTTATATTTGGCCTGGCAGAATTAAACTCCAATATTAACTAATTAGGAATCTGTAACATGTCCCAGTGTATGGATATGTCGACGTCCCATGCCCCTTTTCCATGTTTGCCGAAAATCTGAAGGACATCCAATCGTATACTCCCCTGCAGTTTGATATGTTGCTTCAACTACAAAACTTAAAATCTAGATGGAAATAGAGGTTGTAAAAGCTAGTTACTTTGAATTACAGTTCCCAGAATGCCCCAGTCACTGTAGTCATAGTCACAGTGGCTGTGGATTTTTTTTTCAGCCTGTGGCCACGTCTGAATGTGGGGGCTGTCCGAGGTGGGCCCCCAATCACAATGTTAGCATATGCTTCCTGTAGTGCTATATTAAAAGTAACAATATAAGAGAGGCCATCTTGACTTGAGTAAATTATCTGCTAAAATGTATTTCACTTCAGGGAATCCTGAGCAAGGGAAGATAATAACACAACACGTTTGACTGTATGCTGAAGTTTATATCACATATCTAATTTTGCTTTTGGTTTTTCATGTCTAATACAAACACATCACTAAAGGTTTAACCTTCCAGCATACAAATTAGTATTTCTTTCCTTTTGTCGTCTTTTTTCCTCCCACTGGATAATAGCTGCATAGTTAAAGAAAGCATTTTGTATGCGTTTCTTGAAATTCAATTGTAGCTTTGAATTGTATAGTACAATGTTGTTCTACAGCCTCTGTGGGGCAAGGAGGAAGAATATTTGTTTGGCCTCATGAGCCAGCATGGAGGTCATTTTTGTCTTGGGAACTGCTTCTAGTTGAAAAATTAGAGGTACACACCTGATATTATGTGATCAGTCAAATCAACATTCCAGAAGCAATTTCTGATACAAGGAGCAGTCTAAACAAAACATTATGACTTTTGAATGGGTTCTTGAATTGAAACCGTATTTGGCAGTGATTACAGACAGTTTGGGCTTGCTCTGTGCCAAGTCTGGAGAAAGCTGAGCAAGTATTTTTCAAGATCTGAGGGAAGTTAACCACAAAATGTCAAAACTCTGCAGGATGTGCTTCTCCTCCATCTCTTACCATATTCCAGAAGGGTAGCTGGATATAAACCCCACCCCTCAACTGGCACTGTCAAGCCCTCCCCAGCTGTCAAATTGGGTGTCCATCTGGCTTGTTGGAGGACACCTCAAGAAATTTTTCAAACTGTGTCCAGCCCTTTAAAGGCAAAATCCCACCCAAAATCAGAGAGTTCCTTCACTGTCCTCATTCAATCAATGGTGCACTGACAGAAGTACAGGCCAAGGAATACTTAATACTCATTGTCTCTGTGGCTCCTTTCTCCCCCCCCCCCCCCGGCTTCTTTGTCTTTCTCTCTTTGCCTCCTTT
Source organism: Intellagama lesueurii (assembly GCA_037013535.1). NCBI lineage: Eukaryota > Metazoa > Chordata > Lepidosauria > Squamata > Agamidae > Intellagama > Intellagama lesueurii. The sequence goes on along the minus strand of JBAJHW010000003.1, from coordinate 172,983,523 downwards.
CTAACTTACCAATATTCCTCTCTTTCTCCCCATTCCATGCCCCCCCTCTCTCTCTGTATATATATTTGTTCACATTTCAAAATGCTGCTTTTTACCTTTAAAGCACTAATTGCAATTATTGGGACCGTGATACCTAAGGATAGAGGAAAACCAGTGTAACATATTGTAGTGTAGTAGATAAACTATCAGGCCAAGACTCAGGAGAAATGGGTTCAAATCCCCTCTGAGCCATTAAAACTCATGGAGGGGGATGTCAATGGTATACTATTCCTTGCACATCTCAGATATGTCAAAAGCATTATTAGGGGCATAAGTCCAAAGCAACTTACAGTAGTTGCACATAGCAACAACATCTAAGGACTAAACTTTTCCAAATGAGTCACACATTCTAAATCCTTTGGGAAGTCTTGCTTCGTGCTCCATATCCAGCAGCAAAAGTGGAATGAGTTTATGTGTACACAGAAATTTGCCTTCTCTACAGTATTGCCTAGACCCAGGTGATAGAACTGCCTTTGCTGCCTCTAACATGTGTTTTAATGGCTGAAATCCAAGAGTAAGTGGCAACTACCATAGGCCCATTGAATCAGTGGGGATTTGGTGAATCAACAACACCTTTGTAACTTCCCTGGATCCATTGACCCTGCTCTAATTGTGATTTACTCCTGGAATTCAGCCAAGGTATGTTTGCATAGCAAATTTTTATAACCAGGTTTTTAACATTGTGTTCCACAGCTGTTCTGCTGTTATTTGCTTGATGGAGTTTCATTATTTTATTGCTAACTGTTATTTGATGGTTAGTTGCCTTGGAGGATCCATTTCAAAATATAAAAAATGGGTTACAATAATTCAAAACAAACAAAAACTAAAGAGTAATTGAAGTCTGAGCACACCAGTGCTTTTATGTTCATTTTGTAAATTGTATGGGAGGCATAGATGGCTTATTTTTGAGTTCCACATGGTAACTAATTATTTCCAATAGAGTAGTCCTGTAGAATACTATATTCATTCACTCATTCTGCAACACTATACATACTTGTCTACAGAGCTTGCTTGAAGAAGTTACTTTTTTGGGTTCACAGCTTCTAGAACTTTGTCAGGATGACCAGTAACCATGGGGCTTAACTTCTGAGAAAACATGTACTTAAATATAACATGTTAAATGCTAACATGTACTAACTGTAGTTAAATTTTGAGCAGACACATATAGGGCTGCTCTGTTAGGGACAGTTTCTCTCTTTCTGTGCTGTGTGCATTGAGTAATAGAAATGGGCCAGATATTTGACCCATCACTTGAAACAAAGTAGGCCTGAACTTAATCCTGAGAACATGGTCCTCTGATGGTCTTAGTAGACATCCTGTGTAAAGGGCTGTGAAACTGAACAGGATGAGATGGGATTTGAGGTCCGACATAAGATTGGAGGGTTTTATCAATGACCTATAGTAAAACTTGTCATTCTGCAAAGAAGCCCACTTCTGTTTTTCTGTGAGTCAATGAAAAGAATGAAAGACTAGAAAAGAATGGGCTGGGATCTTTCCAAAACTTGCCTTGAATTGCCTCGGAAACTACCAGAATTTGCTTCAAAATGGAGGGTCTTTGGTAATTTTTTCCAGGGGCTCAGGAAAAATAGAACTACTTGTGTAGGAGAAACCAACTTACATAAGACTGCAATGGGCAAAATCTGAGCATGGAGAAGTGGGGAGGGGGTTCTCTTCTGAGAACCTGTGTTGCAAAATGAACAGTTCGCACACCTTGGTAGGCCAATTCCAATTACCTACAAGGAGGGAGAAAAAAAGAACACCCAGTACAAAAGGACTTATTTAATTATTTATTCTGCAGAATTAAGGAGCAGTCATAGGTTAATGTCCCGTATAATGTGTCTTGGAGTTTACAGGTATGCACTAGCATTTATATACCTTACTAGTCACATATCACTGGCCTTATCTGCATTAGCTGACTTCTGGTACAGCTGACTTCTGTCCTCTTTCTTATGTTTAGGCTTCTCTCTTTACTGTCTCATCTACAACCTTTCTCATGTCACCCCAATCTTGTTCTCCTTAATTCTTTTAACAACACATCTAACACATTCCTTTCCTTCTGTGATTAAAGGTCAGGGCTTGATACTAAGATGTTTCTTAATATCTAACATGATGAACTAATACAAAATGGTGCTACTTACACTAAGCATGACTAGCCATAAGGAAAATAAATTCCTTAATGCTGTAGTAATAGGTCTTTGTGTACTAACTTTAGCTATGACTCATTCTCTTTATTGGAGTGAAGAAAGATGTACCCACCAAATGTTGTTAGTAAAGATGTAACAAACACTCACAATTATTCCTTGCTGAAAAATAATGCTTCTTTGAGATATGCAAAAAGATGATCAACTGTTTTGATTTTGTTTACACCTATGCAAGGTGACACTGCCAGAGAATCTTCCACAGGTGACAGCAGTGCTATGCAGACTGCATGGAAGAAAGCAATGGCACTTCTGAATGTTTTCTATCTTAAAAGCCCTGTGATGAGGAAATCCAAAATGAAATTTCATGGGGTTGCCACAAACTGGAAGTGACTTCGTAGCACACAGAAGCAACAGCAGCAACAGCCGTGCCATTTAGGTTGTAATCCGAGTTCCTATACCACGTTTATTTCCAATATAATTGCTGTGTTGAATTTATTAACATTGGTTTTTGCAAGACGTATAACACCATTATATCCATGTGGGCTGAGAAGTTAGTTCTACTGTACAAAATGGGACTTAACAGCCCGGTATGTCTGTATAGAATCACAGCCTTAAAACACTGAAAAGTTCAGTTTTAAACAGATTTTTTTTCTAGGCAAAGCAGCAAAAATTCTGCAAGAGAGGTGTTTTAGTTAATTAATCTGCTTTGCTGCATTGTAGTTTTCCTGAAGCAGTACTCACATCTTGATACGCACATTCTCTTCTCATTTATGCCACTGTGCAGCTACCGCAGCTCCAAACAATTCAAGAGAATTATTTGGGTTTTATACCCGTGTAAAATGTTGCCTTGCCAGCATAAAATACGGTGCTACTTAGTGTTCTTCCATCTCTAGCACTATTTGCTGGCATTATGGATTGCAGTTCGTTCACTGGAGTCCACAGTATACACAAAATTTAGCAGCATAACATGCAGGGTCTTCCATCTTTAACAGCTCAATTCAGCTCAACGGGAGTGGTGCCAGCCCAGCATTTCAGAATCTGCCTGCTTGTTAGTTCTCCAGCAGGCCTTGGCCACAAAGCGATGGGATTTTAATGAGCTTCTCTGAAAGACTGAGGTTTTTGAGGAGGTATATATTCTATGACCCAAGAGAGCAGCTTTGTTTTCCCCCCTGTGTCCTACCATGGTCACATTCATTACTTCTGTTCAGTGTATCTTACAAAGGCCATGATTCAGATGGAAGGCTCATGTTCCGTTGTTGTTTCAGAGTACAGCTGCCTTAAAGTTCAGTGAAAGAAGTTCAAATGATCATTGTGGCAATGGACTCTGGGAGTTTAACAGAAGAAAACAATCAGATTTATGGGGGGAGGGGAGGCAACAATAACTACAGAAAGGTACAATAGAGATAGATCCTTTCCATGTATATGTGGGATGGGCCATAGCTGAGTGATAGAACATCTGGCCTGTGTACTGAAAGCCCCAGCTTCAGTCCCTGGTACCTCCAGGTAAGGAAACATACCTGCCTCAGACCATAGAGAACCACCGGTAGCTGAGAGTAAGGGTAGCTATGTGAGCCAGTGGTCTGGATTGGGATAAGCCCCCTCTTGTTGTTCAACAGCTCTCAGTGGCCTGTATGTCAGCTCATCAGTAGTGTTAATAACACAACTGCCATTTTCTGTATCCCATTTCATTCTAATCCTGCCACACAATCATGTATCTTGCACACATATACTTCAGGCCTGGATATTACACTCTCTGTGTCTGAGGAAATGAATTGTAATCCATCAAAGCTCCTGCTAAAATAAACCTGTTAATCGTAAAGATGCCACAGGATGTTGTTTCCCACTCTTTTTTTTTGTAATGTACACTAAAACTAAACAGAGATTTTCATAAATATTTCTGCAGCACCCCACATGCCACCACTTCTCAGTGAGGCTTTGTCTCTCTTTTTAAAAAACAGCCCCTGGCCACTCCCTGTGCATCTCCTGAAGTGGTGTGTGTGTGGGGGGGGGGGGCACTGAATTTGCACTGACACAGCACTGGTGCAGAAACAGCTGTTTTGGTGGAGGCTGATGACAGGCGGAGAGGTTTTCACTTCCTTTCTTGCAACGATCCCTACATCTCAGCAAACAGAGAGGAGAGATTTAAATAGTTCCATCTTTGAGCCAACAGATGTGTGTGTCTGTTTGTGCATGTGTATGCACCCAGGCACGTATGTACATGTCTCCCCCCCACCTCACAGCTGATGCTATACACAGCCTTCAGGGCCAAAAATGTTGCATACCCTTGACTTGCTCATTGACGTTGCCCTCACTTGCCCTCAGTGACATCACTGTGTGACCTGATTTAGCTGCAGATTGTCAAGGCATCATTCCATACACTTTGTGATTCTTCATTTAATGAGTGTGCGATCCTGGAGGAAGAGAGTAACAGCAGTAATCATGGGGGAAATGCCATTAAAGAAATTCCAGCCCATGTAAACAAGAAAGTGACATTACTGTTGAGCAATGTTACTGTCCCTTGTGGGGGTGGTTGGAGTTATCTGTCATAGTTGCTACCCAGAACTTGAGACTGGAGAATTTTCAGCACAACTCTGGTACTAAAGATGGGCGGACTGCCTTAAGATAATCTGAGGAAACCCAGATTGAAATGTCCCAATTTAACATAAAAGCATGTTGTTTCCATTGAAAATAATCTTCTTTCTGATATCAAGTATCTTTCATATTGAACATGGGGGGGGGGGTTTAGCTTTTGGACCAAAGAGGGCCTCATCTCTGTATTTTTGGGGGAGGGGGCTGCCTTGCTCACAAGCTATCTTTGAGCACAAGGGTTTTGGTTTTTTTTAAATTATGTAATGGGATGTAATTATGTTATCTCCAAGAAGGGTGAGAAGGAAGCACTCATCTTTTCCCTGTCTGGTATTCTTTCACAATCTGAATCATGCCATCTTAAATTTTGTGTACCTCAAAAATAAAACCTAAGAATTTCAGTCAGAAGTGCCTCTCAATTCTCTTTCACATTCTGTTTATGGGTAAACTGTTTGGGCCTGGGTTTGGCAAACTGGCTAATTTAAAACAAAAGGTGGGGTGGGTGGAAATGGTATTACAGGAAGCCCAATAGAATCCAAATAGTCAACACTCTCGATCATCCAGTTCTTTTCTTCACATTTCCCAGGTTAACAGCAGGATGGATAGAAGGCAGGAGTCACGGGCATTCTTCCATCCCAGGTGTCTTGAATGGATCCATAGGAAATGTAATTTTCCAAAAGCATTTTAGCGGAGTGGTTTTGTGCCTGGGACAATCAGGGGCAAGAACAGCCCATAATGGGCATGGCTTTATTTTTATTTTTTATTTTTTTTTGCATTTTGACAATTCCAGAGAACAAATAGGATTGGGAGGCAGGATTTCCCTTTATGGAAGCCATGCTGATTCCTCCACAGCATGTCTTCTCCTCTTGTACATTGAACAATTCTGGTGTTCCTTTTTAGATGCTTTGTACAAAATGAGAAGGTAATGTGAATGGATTTCTCAGTTTGTCATTCCCCTAGTTTTTCCATTTCAGGTGAGGGCTTCCTTTGCATATGCCAACCCTGCTTCAGTTCAGATGTGAGTCTGAGAGGTTTAAAGCTGGATAAGGCCTGGGAATGCAGATTCCCGGAGGTGAGGCTCTTCTTCAGATCCATGGATCCTCAGTACAAAGCTCGGAATATGTGTAGAAGGCTCCTTCAAATGGGTGTACCAAATGCACAAAGGTCAGGACTGGAGTGGTATGCATGCCTAAGCATTCTATCCCTTGGTAACAGAAGCAAAACCCTAAACAGGGCTTTTGTAAGAAGAAAGGGTCTCAAGGAAATGATATATCTTGGCTTGAGGGTTTATCATTTTTTAGCCTATTTCCACTAGAAGTGATGAGGGTGGAGCTTGGTAGATTCTCTGCGTCACTTGCACAAATAGGGAATATGAATTCAGAATATGGATATGACTACAATTGACAAGTAATGTGGGAAATGGTCTGGAATTGGGACCATCTGATTTACATTATTTTCTATTCACTACATGAATACAAGTCAATGCAAATCAGCCCAGAACCCCCCCCCCCTCGTCCCATCTGTAGCTTTCCCCCCTCCACCACTGGGGCTTCTTCTTTATTTGAATTTAATGTATTTACATCAGTTCAGATATCTGAGTTCTGATGTGGAGAGATTGGTAGCTGTTCTATCTGAAGCCATTTCAGCTAGCCACAGAAACAGTGAGAGAGAGACAACAGCAGGAAATCTGCCTGCCATTTCAATCCTTTCCTCCACACACCTGTATCTGCTTCCTTCCTTCCCATTCTTTCTTTCTTTTTCCTTTTAAAGGCTTGCTAATCTAGTGCTAAAGCAGCTAGATGACAAAAGAGGGGGAGAGAGTGAAGAAGTGGCACAGAGAGAGAGAAAGAGAGAGAAAGAGAAAGAGAGAGAGATGCCGTTTTAAGGTGGCTCTGCTCTAACCATGCCTCCTGGCCAGAGCAGAGCTACCTTAAAATTTCCTCCTCTCTTTTTGCCATCTCCTCTCTTCCCTCCCTTGTTTTTGATTGCCTAGCTGTCCTAGCACTAGAGCATAAATCCTTTAAAATGAAAAGAGAAAGATGAAAGGAAACAGGAAGGGAAGAAGAAAACAGGCAGACCCAGACACTAGGTGTGGGGAGGAGAGGATTCAAACATTTAACAAGCTGTAAACAAGGCTACTTTTCTCCCTTCTCTCTACTGACACATGGCTGAAGCAAATTAATTTGGGCAAACACAATTTTATAGTAGAACTATTTGCATTTTTCCTTCTATGTAGTTGCACCCAAATTCAAAGCAAAGAAGCAATCACCTGAACGTTACTTTCCCAGAAGAGAGCAAGTTTGGGGCTATTATTGTCTCTGAAGATTGCCGTTAGGGCTGTTACTACTTCTAAAGGCTATGGCTGTCACAAGACACCATATGCACCAAGCCAATTAAGTGCTGTTGTTTAAGTGCCATGACTCATTGGAACTGAGATTTGCAGGGTTTTTCTTTCCCCCATGAATTGTTTGCTGTTCTGAATGCCTTTAATAGTCTGCCAAAGTTAGTGAAGTCATATACCAGCTTGTCTTCACTACTGGGGATTTCAGCCCCTTGAGACTGAAATATCTTGATTATTCAGATATAATGAACTTAGTTGTGACAACATTTGAGTCTATGTTATCCTGCATAACTGGAGCAATGAACAGAAAACCCTCCAAAAAGCAGCCTGGCAGCTTTTTCTAGTTTCCTCATTATATCATAGCAGAAAATCTGCCTGTACCTCCTTGATTTGATTGTCTAGTTTTATTTCACAGTATTTTTGAAATCTCTGATGTAAAGAAGTATTTATATGCATATAAAGGAAGGAAGAGCTCCATTGCTTCTTTTTTCATTCATTAGGCTGAAAATCATTGGTCCATCCTTACTGGGAGTAACAAACTCATTCAGTTTTTATTGTCATTTCATAAAATATAAATGAGATGAAGCATCACAAAGAAATATTTAAGCTACATTTCCCTTTGCATTCAGTGCATCTAATACTTCAAGGTTAAAGCACAGTACTGAGATTATATTGTGATGTCAGAACTAAGGCTTTGCTATAGCTTCAACCAAACATCAAACCCTGAACAAAGGGCTCAATCAGATGGGCATTTGTCCCGCTGTTTGGTGTGCTTCAGGAGCAGGTTGGTTCACTCTTCTTTCCAGTGATCAGATGACTTGATTGCTTGAGTGAACCAATCTGACCCCAGAGTGCCTGTACCTGTATCCTTTTGAGCCCCTTCCTGCAGCTTCTACTCTTTTGGTGAGAAAGGATTCAATCTAGTTTTGTCTCCAAAGGCATGTGATCACTGGGAATGGACCCAAATTAAGCCTTGCAGCTGTCAAGGTTCCTTCTGCTGTCAATTTCTGGTATCAGGAAGTGGCTTAATAAATGAGCCACTTCAGGATATCAGCAAATTGAACACTTTCTCTGCGCCTCTGTGGAGGGGCAGGGAAAGTGAAATTACGACCCCCCCCCCTCCTCTGATAGACCATTGCTAATGCACTGAATTGTTTAGATATTTTTTTAAATATTTGCACTAATAGAAACTATGGCTACAGGCAGTTTCTTGATCAGCACTATGTGCAAGGCAAAGAATATATATATATTTAATTGATTCAGCGCATTAGTGATGGTGTAGCGGGGCAAAAAAATAATAACTTAACTTCCCCTGCTCCTCTGCAGAGGAGCAGAGGAAGTGTTCAATTTACCAATATAATGAAGTGGCTCATTTATTAAGCCACTTCACATTATTGGAAATCGAAGATCAGTATGCCATTTGGATATGTTATTTTTGTACTCCCCCCCCCCCCCAAGTTTGAATGTTTGTTTAAGAAAAAACTTATTTCTTTTACCTCAATGTTACCTCTTTCTTCTACATCAGGGATGGGGAATGTGTGGCCTTCCACATGTTGGACTGCAGCTCCCAATTCTAACTCATGGAGGATTATAGCATTACACTCCAACAATACCTGGTCACAATTTGCCCACCCTGTTCTACATGGTTTTGGCCATATATGTCAGATGTGTGAGCCAGAAGATGTTGTTCTCTTTCCTGCTAAACACAACTTCCCTGGATTTCATGGACCAAGCATATTTGCAAAAGTTCTCCCCTCTTCTAGGTGTGTATGCAGAACTGACATGACATTTGCCTTATTAAAATACTCCCCCATCATTATTCTTTTTGGCTTGAGAAGAAACTTAAATATTTGCCTCACATTTTTGCTTTAGAAGGGATAGTTCACCTTCGTATCTTCACAGGTCATTCTTTCTGTCCCATAGTAGTCTAGTGGCTTGGAATCGTGGTCAACGTCATGCTTAAGGTGACACCAGTTAGCCTTAAAGGTATCAGAGCATATTTGACAGCTAATTGATGATCTTTGGTTTCTGAGAAACTCAGGTGCCAAAGTAAATGTGACACCACACATGTAGCTCCACAACCCAAGATTGCTGTTATTTTCACACATTGTGGTGTATCGGGGTGGAGGCTGATCAGGACCCTATTGCAAAGGATAAGGTGATTTAACTCTCTGCCCCCTGCTGCAGGTCGAGTGCAACTTGTCTCCTCCGTGCTTACAATGTGCCACCCCTTTGTAGATCAGGTGAATTGCAGGGGAAGCTTGTGATTTCTGTGTTTCATTCTTTATTTCATTTTCCCCTCGCCCCATATGTCTGATGAAGTGGACTTGTCCACAAAAGCTCACATTAAAATATAGTAGTCTTTAAGGTGCCACATATTTTTTGTCTTTGTTTCGTTTCATTTCATTTCTTTGGATTTTGCCTGATACACTTCCACAGACTAACATGGCTACCTCTTCTCAAACTGCAGGGGAAAAGAATTCCAGTTCCTACACCCACACTGTGGACCCAGTCTAGATCAGGGACCTTGTGCTGAGTATTAATGAAAACAAAACCAACACTTACAGGCAGAGTTCTGTGACAAACACCACATGTAGTCTCCTTAGTCGCTACATCTTCTAGTGGCAAGTTTTAACCTAGACACACTCTGGCACAACCATTGGGTGCAGCAGTCAGCTGATTGTTCATTCCCAATATTCCCTACATTCTAGTAGCTGTTAATATTCCTTCTTGTTTTCTTTTTTCTGATCATTAGCTCTAATTAGCCTGTCTTGATCTTTCTCTGTCTCTATATCCCTGTCTCTCTCCCTCACACATACATACAACAATGCAAGAAGCTAGAACTTCACCCCTGTGGTCCACAGTATACTTCAGCAAGCAAACTGAAATTTGTTGAATTACTTCCCTTGAGCAATGTTCTTGAATACGTCTCCAATCAATAAACCTTATGAGTTCCCTGGGCAGCCCTCATTAGAAAGCAAACTAGGTAGAAGGCTGAAAGGAAGTCTGCATGCCTCTTCATTTTATAATTTGTTCCACTTATTATGTAAACATTTAATAGCCAAAGCATACATTATGCCGATAAAATATTGCACAGATACCTTATGAAAAATAAACAAGACTAAAACATCATTAAAATTTTTGAAATACAAAATCTGAGACTTTTGCTTAGTTACTTAGTTAAAGAAGCTAATAGAAATGAAATAAGCAGGGATAAAAGCTAATGAGCAGTACAACACATGTGGATTCAGTGCATGCCAGACTGAAACACTTAGAAAATATAATTTAGAAGGCTGTGATGGGGTCTACTGTACCTAGACTGATGGCCCTGGACTTTTGGACTTGATCTCTAGTCATCATCACATCAAACGGTGTCCAAATGGTATCCTTTGATGGTGAACAATAACAAAGTAAGTAATTGACCATTTGTTGTATTTAACTCTAGACCAGCAAAAGCCAAATAAAATAAAATAAAATAAAAATATTTTCCACTATTTGGGAGGCATAAAATATTCTAAAACGTGTTCACTTGCTTTCAGTGACATCACTTGCCTAATATCATGATGTCATTGTTTTACCATATGATTCCGGATTAGCTGGCATCACTCTGTTGTTGTTACGTGTTGTCAAGCCATTTATGACTTATGGTGACCCTATGAATCAGTGATCTCCAAAATATCATATTCTCCACAGCCCTGCTCATCTCTTGCAAATTCAAACCTGTAGGTTCCTTTAAGGAGTCAATCCATCTTGTATTTAGTCTTCTATGTTTCCTGTTGCCTCCCGCCTTTCCCAACATTATTGTCTTTTCAAGCGAATCCTGTCTTCTCATGATGTGCCCAAAGTAGGTCAGCTTCAGTTTCAACATTTTTGTCTCCAGGGAGAGTTCAGGATTGATATGATCTTGTATCCTCTTGTTTATCTTTCTGGCAGTCCAGGGTATCTGCAAAGCTCTCCTCCAATTCCATATTTCAAACAAATATTTCATATTTCATTTTTTTCCTGTCAGCTTTCTTTACTGTCCAGCTTTCATACCTATATATGGTGACTAAGGAAGGAGAAAAAAAAACTAACAAGGAAATCAAAGTATGCTAAGCCACTGGAGATAGGGGAAACAAGGGTAGCAAGCAGCTTCAAGAGGCGGTGGAGCATTCAAACATATCCTAGATGAAATATTTCTATCTCCCCTCCTCTTCTTCCTCCTCTTTCTTTTTCATATCAAAAGCAATTCAACTGTGCTTCTGGAGTGGAAGGATCAGTCAGCAGGGTTCTGTTGTTGCCCAGGAGATGCTCCAATGTGTTCACAGTCCTCACATTCTTCAGAAAGACTCCTTCTGTGCCCCTGTCTCCCCATGAAAGTGCTATTTTAGATCTGTAAAGCGAAAGAATCAGTATAGTCCTACTCTGAGTGTGTTTCAACATTAGGGCTCAGCTCGAGAAGAGATCAAGTAGAGGCAAAAGCAAGACTGTCTGTGATCATGTGCAGAGGAAAGGGGAAAGAAGAAGCAGATTAGAAAATATCAACAGGAGCAGATTCTCCCCTTTCAACAGAAATTCCACTCACTTTGCCTTCTTTTAAGGTGGGTCCTGGAAAAATTATCAGGTGTCCTAAATTTTGCATGCCTTGTCTCCTAAATTTGTCTTTGCAATTAAAGATGAGCACGAACATCAGCTTGGCGGTTTGTGCCAGTTCATATGCATGGCACCACACATGCTGTGTATTCCTTTCCCATGCCTCCCTGGCAAAATCCCCCCCCCCTCGGCCAGTGCACGTTCCTCTCCTCCTCCTCTTTGGCTTCTCGACCAATCTCTGGCAGGAGCACGGGCTTCCCTGCCCTGCCTCCTTGGCTGATTACCCACTCAGACAAGGAAGCAGGACAGGCAAGCCTGTGCTCCTGCTGGGGACTGGTCAAACAGCCAAAAAGGAGGAGGAGAGAGTGTGTGCTAGCTGCTGAGTGGGTCATTGGCCAGGGAGGTGGGGGAAGGCACCACAGGTGCCACATGTACAAACCAGCACAAACCTCTGAAGTGAGGTTTGTGCCCATCTCTATTTGCAATTAATGAGTTACTGCAGAAATTCTTGAGTGCGCACGAAGCCAGCCAACACATGCAGCTGTGACTCTTTAATTGTTTACTCACAGCCAGTGAATGCTACACCATTCGTCATTGGAACAAAGCAACAGCTTTCAGCCATTGTTTATATTCTTGATGTACAAAGGGTGCAAATCTTTGATTTGCTTTATTGGAGCAATAACAAAATAAATTGTATAAGAACTAGCAAAAGAGCAGCTTTTTGATATGACTCTTCTAGGCTATGATCTGTGATTTTTGTCACTGTCTCAGAGACCACAGGTTTGTTTGTTTGTTGTTGTTTTTAAATTTCCTTTTCAAAAAAGAAAGAGAAGGGTATACTCACAGGACAGAAGCAGATGAGCCAGTAGCTTTGCAATTAGGAAATGTTCAAATATTACCTGTCACAAATGACTTCCATGTTTGCAAAATCAACATGCAGTACAATTTCATGCTTATCTCGTCACAAACCATCAAACAAGAACAAACTAATTTGGAACATGAAGTGCTGGGGAACATCACTGTAGGAAAAACAAACACTCTTGAATTCTTGTGGGAGCTCTGTACCTAATTGTGAAGCTGCCATGTTGTCTGTTTCTGCCCTCAGAAATAGAGATCCAAGTTGCAAGCTTCCTGTATGATATTGTAGGAAAGTCTTAGCTTCTACTTTTCCAACACTGGAGAACAATGAAAGGGAGAACTCTGGTGGTGTTCCAAAAAAGGCAATCTGCAGGACCGAAAAACTTCGTATGCCCTCAGCATGACCCCCAACTGGTGAGGAACTCTGACAGGTCTAGAGTTGAGATAGTTCCTATTCCTTATACTAGAACTGATGGGGGGGGGGGGGGTCTAAAAGGTCAAATGAAATAGTCAAATGAAAAAGAGTGTGTGGTATGGAAGCTGCCCCCTGCATTTTGTTCCACTGATATGAGCAAACAGGGTTTTGGAAAAAGATGCTTTCTATACATTAGCTCCTTCTTCTTGTTCCCACCACAGGACTCCTGTGACTCATCAAAAACTGCTAATTTATTTATTAGGATCGGTTCAGATTTGTCCAAACTGGAGAACCCAAACTTCCTTGAACCGACAAATTTTTTTGGTGATTTTGGAACCCCTGGTTCATTGCTCCCCCACAGCCTGCCCCCGCCCCCTTCCATCTGACCCTCCCCCTCTCACTGCTCCTGTCGCCTCCGTACCTTTTCCTGCATTGCCTCCTCTTCCTCTGCTGCCACCACCATCTTCAGGGCCCTGCTGCAAGCTGGTGCTTTGAGCATGTCCCCACCTCTCAGCTGAGAGGTGGGGACATGCACAGAGGCCAGCTGGCCTGTGGGAGCAGCAGCCTCTCAAGATGACAGCAGCGGTGGAGGAGGCAGCGACAGGAACAATGGGGGCAGTGGGAAAGGGGTGGGGGCAGGCTGTGTGGGTGGGGAGGCAGCTTTTTTTAAAAAAAGACAGCCACTGGGCTATCTACAAAAAAAAAAAAAATCCTGAATGAACCAACAACCCGATTCGTGGTTCATTTGGGAAAAATGTGTACATTTGTGGTTCGTGGTTCATGGACTTCTATGAACCATGAACCAAGACAAACCATCTTGCCCATCTTTAGTTGTCACTATCTAACTCATCCCTCATATCAGTTTAAAGTCACCCTCTATATTTTAATGACAAGAAATGGTTGCAGTGTAGAGGTAGGAGGAATGTGACTTACTCCATCTCCATGATATTTTTGAGGTAATATATTTAAATCTAGGATCCAGCTTTTGGCACAACTTGATATCAGACCCTCATGGTTCCAATTTCACCGACTAAGTAACTTTATTCACCTTCCTCATATTATAGAAGAGGTTGACAAACTTTTGACATTGATGGAGAACATCAAATTTATTGGCTATTGACAATTGTGAGGGCCTGAATTCTAATATTTGCACTACATTAATTAACTAATTATACTTCATTATGTGCTAATGTGGTAATCAGTATGTGGTAATGTGGTAATCAATAGACCTCTTCCAGGAACTCTTACCCCTTCACGGATTGCTGCCTTGTCATGGCGAAGGGGCTTGAGTAATTCAGAGAAGCTATGGGCTATGCCGTGCAGGGACACCCAAGATGGACAGGTCATAGTGGAGAGTTCTGACTAAACGCGATCCACCTGGAGCAGGAACTGGCAAGCCACTCCAGTATCTTTGCCAAGAAAACTCCATGGACAGAAACAAAAGACTAAAAGATATGATGATGAAAGATGAGCCCCTCAGGTCGGAAGGCATCCAACATGCTACTGAGGAAGAGCGGAGGAGAAGTACAAGTATTTAATTTCTAGGTAAAGGTATATAGTGTGATATAATTGGAAATATAACATCCCAACATTGGGATGAAAGTATTTATTTTTCGATTCTAATGCATTGTTGCAAGGAAATAATTACCTTCCTATGTGTAGCAAATGATCACTCAGTCTTAGAAAGCAGTTGCAGATCTTTCAATACACACTTGGGAATACAGAATGTAGAAATTAGCATTGATAGAAAAGCTGACAGAACACTCACAATTAATGTAACAGAACCGCAACAGATGTATTTTGTAATACCTGGCTCACTTTTATTCAGTGTTGTAATAATTATGCAGAGTTTTTCAGCGATCCTCCAAGCTCTCATGTTGATTTATGGACAGATGTGCTAACTTAAATTGATTAATACCATCTGATGCTCTTAATGAGTTTTATAGTTCATGTAGTAAGTATAATGTACATATTTATTTTAAATGAAAATTTTAAAAAATTTAAAAATGCACACAAATATGCTTTGGTCAATGGGGGAAAAGTGCTAAGAATAAGCATTTGGGCCAATGCATACCCAGATACACAAACATTCCCATGCATTAAAAAAAAATCTTACAACCTGATAAGGAACTGGGGTGGAACAGGAATGCTGACGGGCTTCTAAGGAGCGCAATGAAAATGAAACAGACACACATGGTACACACATGGTTCACTTGCTTCATACCATGGCCATCATTGAAATGCCACCTTAACACTGCATAGTCAAGAGCAATTAGAATTGTTGAAGAAAGATAAACAATGAGTCACTACTGATCTACTGAGCGAATACTAGATTCACACTGGCATTGTGGCAATCTTAAGGAACAACCCAGAAACATCTCCCATTAAGATGTGAGGATTAATAGGAAAATAACGTGAAGCCTCCAGAGCCAAAATCAATATTCAAAGCAACCCAATATTCAAAGAACACCAGTAAATATTACAAGAAAAAAAGAATCTGAGATGAAAACTGGTTTCTAACTCCAGAAATGCATCTCCTATTAATTATCTGAGGGTTAAAATATCAACTCGATTTGAGGATCGGTATAAAAATAATTATCTTCCATGAATAGATCAAGAAGAAGCAAATTTTAACATACTTGTTAAAAGCTTGAAGTTTCCTAACTGGATAGAATAGTAATTGTTAAAATAGACATAGTACTGGTGTGTGTGTTTTTTAATATTGCCTATCATCCTTAGTTATGCAATTCTATGCAAATCAGAAAATGTCATAAACAAAGCCGAGAATGTTCAACAAAGTCATGCAATCATACAAAAAAGAACCAAGGAAGAACTGAATGTCTTCTCATTTATAATACTATTATATATCTGTGCCACTATGGAAGTCTGCCTTGATAGTTCTGTTTTAAACTGAACACACAGAGAACAAGATGTGGTAACTAACCTTTATTAATTATTCTGTAAAGTAAAAGTAAAGATTCCCCTTGACATTTAGTCCAGTCGTGTCCGACTCTAGGGCGCGGTGCTCATCCCCGTCTCCAAGCCGTAGAGCCAGCATTTGTCCATAGACAGTTTCCGTGGTCACGTGGCCAGCGCGACTAGACACGGAACGCCGTTACCTTCCCACCGTGGTGGTACCTATTTATCTACTTGCATTTACATGCTTTCGAACTGCTAGGTTGGCAGGAGCTGGGACAAGCGACGGGAGCTCACTCCGTTGCGTGGATTCGATCTTATGACTGCTGGTCTTCTGACCTTGCAGCACAGAGGCTTCTGCGGTTAAGCCTATTAAATCTATTCTGTAGATTTCTCTTAAAAACAGTCTATTGAGGGTTAAAACAAAAGCACTCTTTAAGGCAGAGCTATGAACTGGGAAGAGTTGAATGAGATACATGTGGCTTGTGGAGTGAGGGCGGACATCACCCTCAAATTTCACATCCCTCCCCTTTTCAGTCACAAGCCACCTGTGTCTGAAGATCAGATATTTTCAACAGAACTTCAGAGGTAAAACTCCAATCAAAACCATCTTAACACATTTTCAATGCATTTGGAAAAGGATACTGGCATAAAAGGGCTTCTGAGGTATTTCTGTTATGAAGGAAATCATTGGTAAAAATAAAAGGAAAACATGGACGTGATGCAGGGAAGAATGGAGAGATTGTAGCACAAGGGATTCAGTGGAAGTCTAGTGTGTCAGCTTCAAACTGACAACTGGCAAAGATCCACTAATTTATGAGGGAGGGGGTGGAGATGAGTTTTTTCAGGTCCTTTCTTTTCTCTCCAACTACATGCAACTGTGATGCAAAGGATTTGGACACCTCCCGCCCTCACAAAACACATCAGATCAGTGTGAGAGATGATGTAGGAAAACTATAGGAGGAAGGGGGAATTGGCTGAAATCGTTTCCTTGCTTTCCTTCTTCAGAAACCTCTTCAGATCTTCTATTAATGTGTGTGGGGCTGGTACAACCCAATGGGCACAGGCAGCCCCACTACAAAGAAATTAACATGTCAGGAGCGGTGAATTTGTAGAAAATTAGGTGTCAGGGACCACCAACCCCCACCCCCTGAACAGAAATGGAGTTCTAGCAACCTTCCATTTCAATTTTCCATTTCCCCCCATCATTTTCAGAGGCAGTGTGACTCAGGGTGTTCCTATGGGATGAAAACTGCCCCCCCCCCGCCTCTGAAGTTACCTATCCTAGCGTCAATGGGTGGAGCAATTCTATTCATGGAATACATTGTCTAACTTGTTGGATAGATCAGTGAGCCGGAGCACCTGGCTGTGGAGCTAGGAGTCTTGAGTTAAACGTTTCATTGGGCCTTCTTGGAGAAGAGCCAGCCTGTGTAGCCTAGGGCAGGCTACGTAGTCCCAAGGGAATCCCCAAGAATTCAGGAATGGCAAATCGCTTCTGAACACTCTATACCCAGGAAACCCTGGAAAGGGTCACCATAAGTCAGAACTGCCTTTTTGACACATAGTTAAATGAATAGGCTGTTTGGCTCCAAACCATTATAAACAATGGCATTGGGCAGAATGTTCTTTCCCCAGTGCTGTATATCTGCACTATAACCCCTAAGAACTGCTTGTATGCAATTTTTAAAGGGAGGATATAGACTCCTAAAAAGATATTTAAATGGCTATGCTTACTGAAAATTTGGAATGGAAGACTGTAAATAAGTACGTTTACAGGAAAGGTAAAACATTTTTGTAGTTTATGGAAACAGAAATAGTTGGGGCTCTAGTCAGGTACAGCAAATTTATGTCCTGTTTCATGATACTGAGCAGAAATTGCTGAATCCTCCTTTTCTTTGATCGGTATTTGATTTGAGATATTTTAAGTGTATCTCCACAATAGGATTTGTTCATTATCTGTAGCTTTGGTAACAAGAAATGTGGATGAAGTTCTATATTTCATATGTACATGCGGAGAACAAAGACAGAGAAAAAGAGAGAAATCAATGAATGCTCAAGGATGCAATTTTATGCCCAGAATGATTGTAACACTTGTACAATCAGCAAATTTGACTCCATGAAGATTTGGTGGAGTGTTGTATATTCGCATGTTTCTCCAAGGAAAACAAAACAAAGCCTTCCCCTACTTGGCAAAAGCTTTTGTCCTGATGTATTTGTTTTCTACATGGAAGAATAGTGTGTGAGTGGCCTTAATGGGCAACCTTCATACATGTGGTGCCTGCACCACAGAGTGCTATGGCACTGCCAAGGAAAAGCCTTATCGCCTGGTACAACTGATTGTAGAAACTGGCTTCAGCGGAATATGTCTGCCATGAAAAATGTGCCACATTTTAGGATTTGCACAATTTATTAATGGTGTTTTCATAATGCACAAATCCCCACATTTCTCCCACTGGTTCTCCTCATATTTTTTCCCTAAAGCAGTGGAAAAAATATCATAACACCCTTTTGGACTATTTAGGGTTGACAAATGAAATTCTGATCCTTTGTTGCCAATGATCATGAAACTTTTCCCTAGCTTTTTTCCCAATGGTGCACATTACACTTTTAAATACATTCTAGTACAATTAACCTACTGGCTACGCTGCCTGTCCTCAGAAAGATGTTTCTCAATTATGTTGTCTTAGGCACGAAAGTTCCCTAAGGTTACAGGGAAGAATAATTGTTATCACAGAAATTACAGCAAATAGAGAGATTACATTACGACAGCTGTAGGCAAATATGGAGTCTAAAACCACCCATGTACTAGATTAAAAATAAACCCAAAGCCCCAATTCATGTTGCAGTCATATTTCAGAAAGAAGTCTGTGAGCTGTCTAGCCAAATGTAAGGTAATTTCACACTCTGAGTGTATTCAAGTGCTTTTTAAACATGCACATTTTTAGTGTTTAAAAATGTATGCAATACAAGACTGTTTTTGTGATCATGCTGCTCTTTGAATAAATATCAGACTTCACAATGAATTCAGTTTGTACAGCATTTTTTATGATATTTCTAGAGTTGTACAGAAGCCCTCTCAGGAATTTTGCTAGTCAGATCAGAACTTATTTTAACTCTCTTAGAATTCCTGTGATTTTGTACCTTTCCTTTGTTCCGTGGACAATGTAGGACTCCTTTGGGGCAAGAGCCCAGGACCTTATTCAGCAGAATAAGCAGGAGAGACCTCCAAAGGCTTGAGCACCCCCCCCCCACCAAACAATCATGCCCAGAACTTGACAACATTGAGTTGCACAATGGCTTCTTAGGAAGTTGCCTAAAGGGAATGGGGTAACATTGGTGTTCTCACTGAATAGAGAATTGCATCACTGGACTGGGACTTCCAAATGGACTCCAGAAGGTGATGGGAGACTGAAAGAGCGTCAGCCCAGAGGAAGAGTCCAACTGAGCTGTTCTCCATGGACCCCATGGGGACCTAGCCTGTGAGAGGAGATATTGGGGACCTCACCATCCCAGAGCTAGTGAGACTGGATTACCAGGTTGGGCCTCTATCCTTGGCAGACTGACCCACCAAAAGAGACAGCTTCAGTAGGAGCAGCTGTGCTTGAACTGGGAAAGGGAATCGGATTTCCTGAACCAGCAAGCGACATAAAGGCAAAGGAGGAGGAGGCTGATGTGAGAGTGTGAGAGAGGAAGGTGCAGAAGAGGATTGAAGTGACATCCTTGAATCTTCAGAGGACCCCTTTGTCCTGATTGTGTCCTCCTAATATTGACGGTCTGGTCCCAGCTCTGGCTCTGGCTCCTTCCCAGCTCCAGTCCCAGCTCAGCCCTAGCTCCAGGGACCA
The DNA here is from genome assembly GCA_037013535.1 of Intellagama lesueurii. NCBI lineage: Eukaryota > Metazoa > Chordata > Lepidosauria > Squamata > Agamidae > Intellagama > Intellagama lesueurii. The sequence goes on along the minus strand of JBAJHW010000003.1, from coordinate 172,963,813 downwards.
AGGTACAGAAGTACCAACTTGGTTGGGGACATGGCTTCCTAGACCAGCCCATGATTGAGAAACCAGACCAACAAGGGCCGAAAGTCAAAGCCAGCTTGGTCCCCCTGTCATCACCTAGGCTGGCTCAGCTCCAATGCTGGCTGTGGCAGTGCCAGTTCAAATGGCTGAGACAGTTGGAGTAGAATCTTCAGACACAGAAGAATCAGCACCCAGGTGCTGTAGGTCAGGGAACTGGGCAAGAAGAGAGACACACTAACCCTAGCACAGACGTCTTTGTGAACCCTCATGTGAGGAGACTGATAACTGAGCAGAGGCAAGGGGGAGAAGAGAACCACACTGCCTAGACTGGAAGGATGGTGGGCATCCTGCATGGGACCTGAGTTGGAGGGTCTGTGTATATAGTTCCACAATAAAAGCCTTTTGGGAAAAGAAAAATAGCAGCTAGCACCCCACCCCCACCCCATTGACCAGCAATACCTAGAGCAGTAGGCAAGGAAAGAATCATAAGGGCTCCATCAGTGGGAGTCCCCATGGTATAGACACCGAATCTTCTTGTGATGTTCAGGCTAAGACAATAAAATTGGTGACTTCACACCTTATATGGAAGCATGTCCCTAGCCAATATGTTTTTATTATATTAATTACATTAACTATTTCATGTTATGTTACTATCATGTTCATTTTATTTCCCTAGAACAGTCCTTTAAAGGGAATGTGGCATCCCCGGCATGGGGGGGGGGAACCATATATTGGGTTCCTCCCACATAGCTTTATCTTCCATTGTTAGATGAATGGTATTCTGCAGCAGTTCTCACTAGGCTGGAAGCAATTTCTGAAGGGTCCTTCAGCATCCCGATTGAAGCAGGATGTGGTGATTCTGCCCGTGCTAGCCAGATGTGCAAGTATTCTTGCAAATATAATTGGTGACCAGTTTGTATGATGACTGGCTATGAATGATTGAATAATATATGTGTATAGGTTGAGGGCTAATGTGATTGGCAGATGGATAATAGAAAGTGGAGTGCTGGGCTGGATGTTGATTGGTTGGTGTGATTGGAATATATTGGGAGGTGGCAGCTGACAGGAAGTTTTGAGAGTCAGTTCGTAAAGGTCTGTTGAAGAATTTGGCAGAGAGCATAGTCAGAGTCAGAGAGAGAGACAGAGTTAATGAGAGAGTCTGTCTTGTGACTGAGAGTAGAAATGAATCCTATTAAGAATGTGCTGTAGAGAGCCTGTGAAAGTGGTTATTTGATTTGAATGCATTCTACCCTTTATCTCATATACTCTAGAATCTACCTTTGTCTTTCCACCATTTACCTGTACTTGCTGAATAAAACCCTTTTGTTTCTTCAGATCCAAACTCTCCCTACTATTTAGTTGTATGAGTCATTTAAATGACATTCATCAGTCTACAATAAGAAAGCATTAAACCCACTTCACACAAGGCTACATATTACCAAAGGGACTAGAAGAGATTAATTGAAATTGAGAAGCCTTTTCACTCGGCATCTGAATACAAAGTAGACAGCAGCTTGGGGCAAGGAGGCTCTGGCTGGGGCAAAATAAAAAAGGGAACCCCAAATACTTGGTAGAGGTTTTGGGGGGTGGTTGTCCTTTTAGGCTAATGCCTGCCCTAGTTTCACCAAGGAGTTGCGAGTAGGTTTAAGATGCAGATGCCAAAGATATGCCTGTGACTATCTGAGGAGTGTGTTACCTGCAAGTGTGAAAATTAGAGAAGGGATGGCACCCCAAGAAAGAACACCACACAGAACTATGCATGTACCAAGACTGGAAGGTTAGAGCAATATGATTCTATTGTAACTGCCATAGCTTAATCCTATGGAAACTTCAGATTTGTGGGAACTTAGAATTTTCTACCAGACAGCTCTTGTGCTCTCCCCTGAACTACAGCAGATAATTGTAAGAACGTCAACAGACTACAGACCCCAAGATTCTATAGGATGGAGCCATGGCAGTTAAAGCGGAACGAAACTCCTATAGTGGTGTAGTGAAGGTACCCTCTGCTTCATAACCGGATATGATTGATAAATTGTGTTCCTGCTCCTCAGCTAAATTAATGGGCCTAACCAGCCATGCTATTTTGATACCCGAGGCAAAAGCCAACAAAGCGTTTATATCTCTCCATCCACATCAGAGGTAAAAATATAGTCTTCTTGTCCATCAGAAGGGGATATGTCATTAAGTGCCAGAGGTCATGGTTTTCACAGTCAGGTAGCAATGCTGCTACACACAGATCTCCTTTTAATAGCTTCATTCACAGTCTTGCACCTCAGTGTGTGACACGGAGGCCCAGTCTCCCTGGCTCCCTCCCCTCATGTCCACTGGCAGTCACTGGTTCTTCTGCTGAGTAAATGCCCTGTGCCAGCTTCAGCCTTCATTACACCTGTGGGAGCAGGTACAACCAACAGGTGGGTACTGACAGGATTTGGCCCCAGCCAGTTGCAGGTACTTGCAGAAGCAACTTCAGGGGTCAGGTAAGTGCTTCTAGGTTCAGAGCACCAGCTGCAGATATTTGCAGGAGCTACCCCAGAGAACACATAAGTACTAACCAATTGTACATGTTTGCTGGTGAAGGTTGAGGAGGTGTACCAGCATTAGACAGTTAAGGTCCCCAGTTGGGGTGGGGTGGCCTGAGCTTGAGGGCAGACAGGTGTTGGCCAAGTTGTTGTCTAAGCTGCTAGCGTTGATGGTAAGGAGTGTCTGGGAGGCTGAAGTTGATAATCCTCACTGGGTTCCCCCCAGCTCCAGACCTGATTGAAATCCAGCCTCTGGTTGCCTAGTTGATCATGGGGCCATGGTTTCTTTCCTCTAGGGTAGCCTAGAGTCTTCCTGTTAAGGCCAGGCCATTCCTCATGGGGCTAACTCCTCCTTACAACCTTCCTAGGAACTCAGACACTGTACATGCCTTACTCTTTCCAACCTCCTCTCCAGTGCATCTCCACTCCTGCTAGTCGCTTTATCTTCTCACTTTGTCTCTCATCCCCATTCACCTTATTCAGCCCTTTTTCATAGCTACCTCCCCATCATGCCGACCTTCCAGCACCTAACATCCCTCAACCTTGAGCTCTGATCTTTCTGTGATCTCATACGGACTTAATACACATACTGTTAAGTTTTATAGATAACTGTTTTTGAATGGAATTAAATAACTAATATTTTACTGCTATCTGTAGCTCCTCAAATCAGTTGTCTGAGACAGCTGCCTTACTCTGTTCAATAAGACTGGCCAAGCGACTGGTGGATACCAAAGTTCATGACAAAAATGGATAAGAGTGTGTAATTTAATCCTCAGTAATGGTAAGACAAATTCTTAAATAAGTTATTGGGTAATTACACGATAAAGTGACTTTATAATTGGGCAATCAATTGTCTGTGTGAATAAATTGGACTTTAAAAGAAACAATACTGCATTTTGAAATCTGGGTTGACATCTGCCCAGCTATATTCCTCCATCGCCTAATGGTGCTTGTTTTCTTGGTTTAATTATGTTCTTGTCTGTGCAGTATATGGCAGTCTGGAAAAACTTTAATGTGAATTTACACGGGGCAGAATGTTATGGATAGGACTTAACTAGACCATTTGGGTTAGCATTTTGTCCGAGCCCCTGAATACCTGCTGGATCCCAGGGTGGCTGTTCCAAAGCAATGCTCTATGTGTTTGCCATTGCTGCAGCCGCTGACGAGCCGAGGCTTCGGGCAGCGCGGCTGGCTCTTTGCCTCCCACCCTCAGATAATGCGAGACCTTGAAGGTCTCTCGAGAGCTCTAAAGAGCGAGGAGGGAACGCCAGGTTATTTAAGGGGCGTTCCCCCTCTAGCTGCCCTCTTCTTTTTCGGGCATCGAGAGCGAGAGCGAGAGAGAGCGTGTTGCTGCTGGCAGTGATCTGAACTGCGTCATCAGAGTTTTGAGCATTACTGAAGGAGGGGAGGGTAGCATCGGCTCCCTCCCAGAGTTCTGTTACTACTTTATTTATTATTGCATGCATTAAGTTATTTATTAATTATATAGTTGTGGTGTAAGTAGAAGCGGAGGGGGTGACGGTGGCGGCACGGTTTGTGCCGGCCGCGCTTAGGCGCAAAAGGGGTCTTTGGTAAAAATAAAAAATAAAAGAATAAAAGAGAGAAGGAAAAGACAGTAGAAGAAAATAAATACTAGACGGGAGATCAAATTAATTATTAATTGTGAAGAAATTTGAGTATCAGTGGTAGGATCGGGGTCCCGGTATCGGTCCGTTGCTGGCGGTTATTGATACAGGCCCCTCCCCACCATTTTGAATTAATTTCGAGCGGGAACGGTTGCCCGATTCCCAAGCCTCCTTTATTGCAGTTTAACCGCTCGCCCCCCCTCCTCATTCTTTTAGTTGTATCGGCGTCGCACGAAGCTAGCGGGCCGAAGGGACGACTAGGCATACCGCTCAAGGATTAATATATTAAAGAGAGAGAGAGAGAGAGAGAGAGAGAGAGAGAGAGAGAGAGAAAAGAGAGGAAACGAAAAGGAAATTAAATAAATTAAGGACAGTATTAAGAAGTTGGAATAAACCTAAAATAAATAAGTAAATAAATAAAAATAAATAAAATAATACAATAAATAAATAAATAAATAAATGAAATACAATAAAAGAAAATAGAATTAAATAAATTATAAAATAATTACATAATAAGAATACAAGGTGAGGGAACCTAATATATACCTTTTATATTACATACGTTAATTAATTTTAATTATTTAACAATCATAATAAATTGATTTATTATTAACTAATTAGTCAGCGAAGACAGTGATTTAAGTGATTTAAGTAATTAACTCACTGAATAAATTATAATTAAGCTGTTTGATTCTATTAATCTATTAATCTATTAATCTAAATAATCTAAATAATTAATCTAAATAATTAATCCACCACTTGTCCTTTCCGGAGGGAACGTCAGTCAATGATGCCATTCCCCCGGAATTATGTTCTGTGAGATACACTTCCTTTGACGAGGCAGTGCGTATGGTTAGAAGGTGCGGAGTAGGGGCTGAACTGGCGAAATGCAATATAAAATCAGCGTTTCAAATTTTACCAGTTCACCCTCTCGACTTTGACTTGTTAGGATTCCAATTCCAGGGATCTTTTTACATAGGGCTTTACTCATGGGCTGCTCAGTGTCATGCGCCGTGTTTGAAAGATTTAGCTCATTTATTGAATGGAAGATTAGGCGCAAGGTGGGCTGCAAATCTATGGCCCATTATCTTGATGACTTCCTTTTCTGTGGGGAAAGGAACTCAGGGAAGTGCAGATTCATCCTGAATAACTTTCAGGCATTAGTAAAAGAGATGGGGCTACCCTTTGCTGAAGAAAAGACTGAGGGACCAGCCACATCCCTCACCTTTTTAGGGATAGAGATAGACACGATGCAGCAAACATCGCAGCTGCCTTATAATAAATTAGTGGATCTTAGGTATAGGATAGTGACGCTATTACAGAGGAAAAAGGTGTTGCTGAAGGAACTACAGGAAATAGTAGGGCACCTGAACTTCGCCTGTAGAGTGGTGGCACCTGGGCGTGCATTTCTGTGGCGACTGTGCAATGCTATGAAGGGTCTACATCGACCGATGCACAGAACCAGGTTCACATGAGGTATGAAGGAAGACTTGTTGGTATGGAGTCAGTTTTTAGCAAAATTTAATGGGATCTCCTTTTGGAGAGGTGAAATTGGTCTGAAAGCAGATTTCCAAGTTCACTCAGATGCTGCCGGATCCTTAGGATTCGGAATTTATTTCAGAGGAAGGTGGTGTGCTGGCACTTGGCCCGATGAGTGGCATTGCAATGGCATTACCAGAGATTTGACTTTTCTAGAATTTTTTCCAATAGTGGGCGCACTATGGCTTTGGGCCAAGGAGTGGTCAAATTCAGTAGTCCGATTTTGGTGCGACAATCAAGCGGTTGTTTGTATCATAAACAACCTTACGTCACACTCGGAACGGGTCATGACATTGGTCAGGGCTTTTACATTAAGGGCACTGCAGTTTAACATATTAGTGCACGCCTGGCATGTACCAGGTTTAGACAATAGGATAGCTGATGCATTGTCGCGCCAACAGATCAAGCTGTTCAGGGAGCTAGACCCCGGAGCCAGGGAGTTCCCAGAAGTTCTTCTCCCGGAGGTCTGGCAAATTGGCGTGAAGATGCATCAAGAGCGATAGGTTTGGCCCTGGCAACGAGGATGAGGAAGGGTTATTCAGCCATGAGTATAGAATTCCAGGAATTTAGGAAAAGGGTCAACCTGGAGCCGGTTTGGCCGGCACCAGTCGAACATTTGCAGCAATTTATCGTACATCTAAATAGAAAAGGGCTGTCGCCAGGCACTATTCAGGGAAGGCTGTCTGCACTGGCCTTTTACGCAAAAATTAACGGCTATAGCGACTTCTCAGGGGATTACCACATAAGGAAAATGATAGAAGGATGGTCCAAAGAGAGGGGTAGAGTTCAAGACACTAGAGCCCCTATATCACCTCCATTATTAGAGCGCATTTGTAAGCAATGGACGCTCTTATGTAGGGATGAATATGAAAAAGTCCTATTTGAAGCGGCGTCATTAATGGCTTTTTTCAGTGCCCTTAGAATTAGCGAATTGGTTGCCGGGGGGGGGGGGGGGGAATGATAAGTCTAGGCTAGCCCTGCAATGGCAGGATGTTAAGGTTGAAGAAGGGAAAGTACAAATTCTTATTCGGCAATCCAAGGCCGATCAAACAGGCAAGGGTACCCAAATCACCCTAGGGCAGTGTAGCATAAGTAGCATCTGCCCTGTTAAAGCCACACAGGCATATTTAAAGGTTAGTTGACAGGACTTAGGATATTTCTTTCAACATGCGGATAAGTCGCCTCTGACGAAATATCAGTTTTGGAAATTAACTGACCTAGCATTAGACAGAGTAGGTGTTCTTGGTACAAGATTTGGCACCCATTTGTTTAGAATCGGCGCAGCCTCCACTGCAGCAGCCCTGGGTTATAGCTCAGAGGAGATCAAGCGTCTAGGCCGGTGGTCATCCTCCAATTATCGCAGATATATAAGAGCGCTACCTACCATATAGGCAGGGGCTTGGTCTTATTGTGTCTTTACAGGTCCTTTAGGGCCGGTGAGATGAAGACATATTGTGATTGTCGGCCACAGTTATGTACACTGGGCAGAGTGTTATGCTGCTGCATCCCCATGGGGGAGTGATCTGGGTCTCGGAGCCTGAGCGCACGTCACGTGGAAAGAGCTGCGCGGCATGCTGTGGAGCCAGCTCAGCAGGTTGGGGGCCTTTGGCCAGTCTCCACCAGATGTGTTGGTGGTACACCTTGGCGGCAATGATTTGCCTAGGCATCCCGGTAAGGCATTGATCCTGGACATTATACGTGACCTGAAATGGTTGAAGGCCAGGTATCCTGCTATGCGGATCGTGTAGTCCACGATCATTCCTCGGTTGGCGTGGAGAGACGCCAGGTTTTTTCTCGACGTTAACACGGCATGCAGGGGTGCTAACTGAGAGGTCTGCAGAGCGGTCTGCAGCGGCCTTGGATCGGTGATTGGTCACCAGAGGATCCGATTGGATAGGCCTGAATTTTTTCGGAAAGATGTACTCAAACTTTCCGAGTTGGGTTTGGATGTCTTCCTGGAAGACATCAAGGGGGGCCTGCTTGTTGAGCTCGAGCGACTCGATGGTGGCCATGGGACTTAGCTATGCTAGTCCCTATGCTGTGGCGGGTAGTGCGGAAAAAACAGGTATTTTCCGGTGAGTCCCACTGTAAGATCAGGTAAGCCAACAGCTCATTGGACCTCCCAGCGCTGCGGATCGCGCGATTACAGTAATTGGGGGGAAAGATGCGCTGGGCCACTTCCGGACCAACAGTCATCAACTAAAGATGGCTTGAGGTCTAGGGGTGTTTATTAGCGGCCGGCCGGGTTCCTGCTGTCTTTAAGACCGCGAGAACCCGGGGCCGGGGACTCACCCATCTGTTGATTAAGGGGTATTTGGATACCTCTGCGATTTACCTGTTTCCGCACTAGTGCAGGCCCCGCTTTGCCAAAGGATGGCAAATTTGAATTTTCAATCAATAAAGTGTGGCCCGTGTTTTAACCCATATTATTTGTCTCGCATCTTTATTCCGTGGTTGGGAGGGCAAAGAAAAGCACCAGTGAATGACAAGCAAATCCCATGCTCCTTAAGCATGTGAAACCAGGGACAGGAAATGTTTGTTTTTCAGACTACAGGTCTCAGAAACCCTGGCTGAGGGTTTTCTGGGAGTTGTAGTCAAAGAGAAGAAAAAAAGAGTTCCCCATCTCTGTGTGGAAATATCCATGTGGACCTCAGAATCTTAGCTCTGAAGTTGCAGGTAGGCAGTCTGGTACTTCTAGAAAGGTGGAATAATGACACAATATGGAACACATTGCAGAATAATATCTGTTCTCTCTCTCTCTCTCTCTCTCATATGTGCTTAAAATAAAATTGGCTTAACATAAAATTGGAAGTACTTTTGTAAAACTAGGAGGAGAAAGAGAAATGACTATTAATAAGGTGGGCTGACCTGGGAATTTGACAGTTGACAGTTTTGGTATGCTGTCATTTCTGGTGCTGTTATTGTACATTATTTATCACTAGTGTAATTTACTCTTTTACCAAGAACACTGAGTCAAACTAGACATTAAAGGTAATATGTATGTCTTCTGATTAACCCGCTTCCCCTCCCACAATGAGATTTCGTCAAAGATAGATATGCAGTTTTGAAATAGGAGAGCCCAATGAGATTTACTTATCCTATCCAACTAGATGGGACTGACACAACCATCCAGAAAATGTCCCCAGGAATAACATTCCAGAACCCATTCCAGGCGGAAGATCAATATCACACAAAACAGTCCAGAACGGTGACCTCTGAGTAGGGCAGTTGAATGACATTCACCCAACCCATCTGACTAGAGGTGACTGATGCAAGAAGTCACAAAATGTGGCCAGGAAAAACATTCCAGTGCCTTTTTCTGGGCAGAAAAATCAATATTGCGCAAACGGCCTGGAATGCAACTTCGAAATAGGATAAATTAACCAAATTCATGACTCACATGTGACTAGAGGGAACTGATGCAGCAAGCCACAAAACCATCCCAGGAACAACATTTCAGTAGCCATTCCAGACAGAAAATTTATACTGCACAAAATAGCCAGCAATCACAACTTCCAAATAAGATAAAGACAGTTCATCTGGTACCTCCAGAAATATGGAATAGGGACACAATAATAAAGGTACTTTATTAACCTTTAATAGGTTTAGTAGATCCCAACAGAACAGTCTCACTGGTATGCAAAAGGTGATTCTGTTGATGTTTTGATCATTCTCCCAGATAGGACTGGGTTGACTTCCTAGTGTCAGTGGTGGATGTATTTTTAGTACTCTGCAACCCATAGGGTGCCACACTGTTCTGCAGTTGCTGGAAACGTACCATTGTTGTTTCAGCTGTGTTTTATGTAAGAATCATATACCTAGCAGCCAAGTGGGAACATAATTCTCTCAGGAACTGAGGTCTGTGGTTCCTGAACACCATGTTTACAATGGAACTTCTGGGATTTTGGTGACTACAGTGGACAGGACCTTGTGCCACCACACAAATGCCAGAGGCTGTAGGCAGCCCCGATGCATCTCCTGTATACCTGTGCCGCAAATGCTGTACTGAAGACCACCACAAGGGGTTGCCCTAAGCAGGTCCCATGACTAGAGAGATTAAAAGCACCTGATTGGTCTAATCCCCACTAACATCACCACCCAAAACAGGAATGTGCTGCAGCACATCTGGACAGAGTCCCAGAGCTGAAAGTGCACTGCTTATTAGGGAGAATATTCAATGGCCATGAGATAGTGTACTTATGAGAAAAAACTCCTGCTGGCAGACCGTGAAGGGAAAGGGAAGGAACATTACCAATGAAGCTGTTCAATTACAGCTTGAGTATTGCTTGAACAACTGTTGATCTTACTGGACGTCCTGTGGAAATCTCTGCTTCTAATCTAAACTTCCATAGCCTTCACCCATTGGAAAGTTTCTGTGAAACAGGAATTCATACCAGACATCAGGAGCTGGAACGCGTGGGATGTAATGCCCTCATAAACGCAGGCCAATTAATTCTTCAAAAAGTCTACTGAGGTCACATGTTCCACAAAACTATTATTTCTGAATGTATGAGGTAACTTAGGCAGCAGTTAAGATATAACTCTATAAAAATCACTATTAAAATAATAAGGTAATTTAAAACATTAAAGTAGCTTGAGGAAAAAAAGAAATCATTTTAAAGATATTAATTTTCAGGCTTTATTAAGCATATTGTTAATACTTACTATAAACAAATCTGAACATACATTGTCTGTTAATCAAATTAATTAGTAATATACCTTTCATAATGCGAAATTAATAAATGATAAGGTACTATCTTCCTAATAAAAGACAGTCTTTAGTGAGAATTAATCACCCCAGGCAAAGTCAAACATTACTAGGGTATGATTTTCTTATTCACCAGATTAAATCCAGATTGTCTGTACAGTACACGGTGAAATCAGCCTCACTTGAAACTTTGGCAAGAAATTCTGCTTTTTAATAGAGTAAACATGTGGACTCCATTGTGCTGCAGCCAACTTCTGGAATTAAGTTATGCTAATTCATCCACTCATCTCAACAGCAGAAATGAACATTCAAGGAAGAAAACTTTCTGATAAGAGAAAGCTCTCAGTGATTTTTATACCACTGAGCCAAATGTTCTCTTAGTTTGCTTCAAAAGTAGTTATTTCAAGGGGATGGCACAAACCACTTCTAATTCTAATTCTCCCTGGCTGTCTGACTGCCAGTGATTTCCCCTTCCTGTTAAATTGGCATAATGGGTTGAAATGGACATGCACACTGTTTTTGGGCAGATCTTCAGAAGTAGATCAAATCAAGGGTATTTATTCAATTTTGGGATCAACTACAGGGTAGAGCAAAGACCTGCTGTTTGCCCCCAAAACAGAGCAATCCTGCAACAATCCTTCTTATTCCATTCAGCATTTGTTGGGTTAAAAATTGGTCTGTGATTTGAATTGAGGAAAGCAGAAATTTAAACAAATACACTGAGTTCTAGGTGCCAAAAGAGAAGAGGAGTGAAAACTGAATGCCCCAATGAAGCCCAAAAGCTTTCTTGGACACTCCAACTACAGAGGTGCTAGGGAGAACCCAGAGGAGATTGCTATCTATTCTCTTGCAGCCACAGCACCAGCCATTTTGCAGGGCTGTGAGAGGAAGCGAAAAAGTTGTGTTGCTGCTTTGATTGCCTTTGTGCATATTGGAACTGTCTCCTTTGTCTTCCTTTTTTTCTTTCACTCCTTCGCTCAATGTACTCAACTGAACTATTACGTTAGGATTAAGTGATTGTGTGTTTGTGGAAGGATGTTTGGGCTTTGACTGGATAGGTCACTGTCAACAATTAGGGCAAAATGCTCTGTCTTTTCTCCCAACTACCACCATTTTTCTTCTTTTCTTTTTAAAATTTTGGTGCAGTGGTGCAAACATCAACCACTGCCTGATGGCTTTCATGCCACAGGCACCAATCCTTCCTCTACCAGCCTCCTTAATCCCTTGGGCTTTCTTCCCTCCTGCTGTTTCTTTCTCTCGCCAACCCCAAGATTTTTTTACAGAGGTGCAGTACTACAGTTCCTGCTGGCCTTAGTGCCATACGGAAAGGAGGGAAGTTTCTGTCTAACAAAGTCCTTGATCCAGGAAAAATCAGCTTTCCTACCCCTCTTCCCCTGCAAATTTTAAGGTCTGCTGCATCTCTGAAACAGATGTTACTACATGGCCTATCAGGTCCTTGCTACTTGCATTTCAGTCCCATATATGATGACGTTTTGAGGGACAGAAAATTGAAAATGGATACCATTCATTTTCCAAGTTCACTTGTTTTGCTCCAGCATGATATTGGTATCTGCTACTTTTCTAGCTGCTTATGTGTCAATCACACACCATCCCTCTTGTTGCTAAACTGAGTGTAAACTTAGCGCCCATGGCCACATAGGTTTACTTCCTCTAAGCAGTAAGAAATGTGTCAACATTTTCTTCTACAGGACTTATAATATTTGTGATGTTCCTTAGCATTGTGATTGTTTAAGGGGCTTACAGGTAGACTAAGAAGTGTAATTAGTTCATTTATAGAAAATATCCAAAGTCAGAGCAGTGGAGAAAATGCTGAAATGCTTTACTTCCTCTTCAGATTTTCACTTGCTCCTCAGTTCAGACAGTTTTGCTTGACCCTCATGAGAGAAAACACTTTTTTCTCCCAGTGGAGCATGGTACATCTCCAATATGTGACCATAAAAGTTCTAGATATAAAAAATGGGTATGTGATCTATTCATAGCAACAAAGTCCAAAGTTAGGCAATACCTTGATTATATATTTTAGTGACCCCGTAAAGATATTGCCCAACCCTGGACTTGAAAGTTCAAGAATACCACTTAGAACAGCCTATTTCTGCCTCAGAAACGAATTTCTGTTGCTTTGTGAAAACATCTAGCATTATGAGATTAATTAATTAAACTATAATTGTGCACTGCAAAAACAAACCACTGCAAACTTAGTGTTTATTAAGTAATGTAATCCATAAACGCTACCTATCACTGTCACTGAATGGTTCTTTTTTGTTAATCAAAAGGAAATTGTTCAGCATATTTTATTTATAGCCTCACAGCAGAATATGAAATATTTATAAGTCCCTCCATAACAACAACAAGACAATTTAATGAACAGCTACATAAAATATGACTGGACAGAGTTGTGTTTATTTTTTTAAAAATGACCTGTAGCTAAAGAAATGATGATGATGATGATGACAACGATGATAGTGATGGTAATAGTAGTAATAATAATATTGAAATTGCAAAGATTTCTTTAACAAAATGATTAGGGAAGAAGAGGAAAAAGAATCTTCAGCTAATTAGTCTAAAGCTCAATAGTTCCAAAGTTCATTTGCTATACTTAAAAAAGAAGAAGAAGGAGAAAAGCTTTCTGTATGCTCACTGTAGCGATAAATTACATAATGCTTTATAAATTACAGTTAAGATGACAGTTTGCTTTTCATATGCAATACAAAGGGGGAAATGATAAGGACTGCAATCAACATCAAACCCTAGCAGAATAAGGGGTTTAGAAAAAGAAAAGCCAGAACAAGAACACAAGGCCAATCTATTCTTGGTGACTGCATTAGCAAAGCACATGATTCAAAATTTAATATAAAATGGGTGTTTGCATTATATTTCCAAATTTCTTATAACCACTGAAAATAAAGCCCTATTCAGGTGCACAGAGAACGGTCAATCCAAGAGAGAGCGTGTTTGGAGGGGGGGCGAGTGATGGTGAGTCTCTTTCCCCTCTGTCTTTGTTCTCTACATGAAGGGTGAGATGGTCTGAAGGGGAGACAGTCGGCTGTTCCTGTTCTCCACTAAGAAAATCAACCCTCCTATGAAAGAAGCCCATAGGTGGAGGAAACTCTTCTTCTCAGACTACTGGTTCCCACACAGAAAGAATGCCAAAGGAGCAGGGGAGGTAACCGTCTTTCCCTCTTCGCACATTCATTTTGAATGCCTCAATATGACACTTCTTGTTGGGGGTATGTACCTCTACAACATTACAGATTTTTAAAGTTTCGAATAGGACAAAGACACTGTAAACAGGTCCCTTCTCTTAAGAAGCTCCTGGTGGGTGTTTTTCTAGGCTTTACTGATACTGTACCTATTTTCTGCAGACATAATCAACTCAAAATTAAACAACTGTGCAACGGCAATGAAGGGTGTAATCCAGTCTTCAATTTTATAACTTTTTCTTTCTTCTCTCTCTCTCCCCCCCCCCATCTTTTTTAAAGTTAAAAAATGTGGTTTATTGGTCTTTTGGTTGAGGCTGTTGTCACAGATCCTAAATGGATTACTTTCATTTCTTCCTTTCATGTGTTGCAACCTCTAATGTCCAGTGCCTACTATAGGAAAAAAAAATCTTCCTTTTTTATATAGCCGTGTCACTTTTTACTGTGTGCTCATGGGGCTTATTTTTTACTTTTTAATTCACAGGATCAAACGCTCAAGAAGTCTCATAACTGGAACATAACTTCACTCCAGCAGTTTTAGAAAAAGAAACTCTTGAGTTGGCTATAGTATTTTTTTGATTATCTGAAGCCAAGCAGAGATGATTACACCACTATCCATCACCCCAAAGAAAGAGAGATGAAACAATCAAAGGCTTGCTACTGTTTACTTTGTACTTGGAAGAAGGACCAGTGTGGAGGCTGGTACGCATCCTTGAACCTGGCTCTGTCAGTCGGTCTTGTCCAACTAACTATAAAGGCTCTGAACATCTTGGCACAATGTCTGCTGCCAACCCACAAAAGAGACATGTTTCATTGCTTTTACTTTTTATACTTGGATTGGTTCCAGTGTCTCTGTTTCATCTCTCTTTCTTTGGGGTGATGGATAGCAGTGTAATCCTCTCTGTTTGGCTTGCAATACTATTGTTCTTTGAGAGAGGCAATGTGGAATAGTGGATAGAGCATTGGACTAGAAATCAGCTTACCTGGCTTTACATCCTTACTCAGCCATGGAAACTCATTGGGTAGGGGTGGCACTGGTAAACCACGCCTTAAACATCTCACATGCCTTGAAAATCCTATGAGGTTTGCTATAAATCAAAAGTGACTTGATAGCCCTACACAAAAATGCACACACATATGTACGTGCACACACACACCCGGTAGGGGGGGTATGCAATGCCTTTTCTCTCAGGAGCACAAAATATGCACTTGCATAACTGACTTCATTTAGAAATATGCTTCATGCTTTTTTAAAACTGGGCAACCCAAGCCATATCATTTACCAACAGAAAATGACTCTGCTCTATTCTTCAGTCTTGCTGCTTTACAATATGGATTTCTCCCAACCCATGCAGCAATTTATACTGTTTGCAAAATATGGTAGTCTGGCATTCATATCCCTTCTCTGCCTGTGTGTGACAATGCCACCTAAATGACAAGTCCATCCCCTCATTAAGTTTGGGATTGCTGTTTAAATTTTCAGGAACAGGTGGTCCCTTTATTCGACCATTAAGAACATAAAACAAAACAAAACGAAACAAGAAACAAAAAACAGAGAACTTTCAATGATAAACCATCTTCTTCAAGGCTGTGCATCAAGTTCTTATGGGTAGTTCCAAAATTATATGCTGTTATTGATGTCCTAAATTCACATGGCTGATGTTGAGGCCAGGTTAGCTTCTTAGTTGGAAATGGCTGCAGTCTGCAAGTTGGTATCAAGCTCCTCCTCAGCTGGCAGTCTGGAATTTTCGACATTTGGGAATTTGCAGCTTGATACCAACTTGCAGACTGCAGCCATTTCCAGCTAAGAAGCTAATCTGGCCTCAACATCAGCCATGTGAATTTAGGACATTAATAAAAGCATATAATTTTGGAACCACTCACAAGAACTTGATGCACAGCCTTGAAGAAGATGATTTATCACCAAAAGTTTGCTGTTTTTTTAAAAAAAATATTTATAATGGTCAAATAAAGGTATCACCTGTTCCTGCATTTGTATTGTTTCAATGACCATAAGGCCTTTTTCTGATTTTTTCCTTAACTGTTCAAATTTGTGAACACAGAATTCTTCTCTTGGAATATCCCTATCACCAGTCCAGGCACAGAGCCAGTGTTCCCTTTTACTCTGCTTCTGGTACTTTGCCAAAGCTAATGGCTTACTTCATGCCACCCTTTAAAAAGTGAGAATGTTTCTGGTGAAACACAGCTTTGTTTCCTTTGCTGATACTACATAAACCATGTGCCATAGAACCATTCATCAATATATATGGGAATAGCCTGCTATCTATAAAGTAATAAGCAGAGTTTATAAGCTAAAAAGGAGTTTTATTTAAAATTCATAAAGAAACAAAAAAGTTTAGTATACAGGTAAAAATAAAATGTAAAAACAATGGTTCGAGTTGTCAGGTTGTTCATCTTACATCCACAACTCTTTATTTGTCTACTTAATTTTAACACTTTCTGTTCTTTATATATATATATATGTTGATACTTGTGTTAAAACAAGTATATATATTTTACAAGACCATATTTTTATTCATAACCTCTTCTCAAAATAAACCACACTCACTCATTCTCATTCTCTCTTCCCCACTCTAACTCAGTCCTAACTCACAACTCTCCTTCATGCACACTCTTATATACAAAACAAAATTTCTCCAGCCAGCAACAACACACACCAATCAGCTAACAGTTCTGTTCACAAACATTCTTTTGCACTTCCCAGCTGTCATAACTATCACTTCTACTTCATTCATAATATAAAACAAATGTATGCATAAAGTTTTGTGTCAAGACTACTCATTATAAGTATAAATCTAGGACTCCAATTTTGTAATAGCAGGATGATAAGCTCCTCAGCTGACTTCGAAAGCAAGAGAAGAGCCTATTACCAAGTCACTCATAATGATCAAATTTGGAACCCGATTCATCTTTTTAGAAACACAGCCACATCAAGGTAATATTTAAATAACATTTGTTACCTTTACCAAGAAAAAGAAAGAAATAGAACAAGAAAAATCAATATAACTGATGGATATGACTCATCAATATGAGTCATATCCATAAGCAAAGAACCTAAGACATCATCAGTCAAGACTGAAATCAATAGATTAAAATTCAACAACTTCTCCCTGAGATACTAGCTATCTATCTGCAGGAACCTTTTGTAGTTACAGTGAGGATGTATCAACATCCTTTACATGTGAAATGCAATCAAGACCATGAAACATTGGAGAAATCTTGCAGGATTTCATCCAGATCCTTCCACTTGATTCTTCTAATTGTAGAAGCTGATTTGGGGCTTAAAACACATGGTTGCTTTCTACCAGGATTCCTTGCCTTCTGTCCAAGACAGGTCTTGGACTTGGTAGGCCATGCAGCTTTTATTCACCTACTGAGTTGAGGTAATAGGAAGCTTTGGTGGGGAGGAAGAAATCAGAGTGATTTCTAGCTTCAAAGCAGTCTGTAGAACCTGCTGACTATTAACACACTATTTTTATTTAAGGCAATTCAAGCAGTCCAGCCCTCTATAATATGAATGGAAGAAGTTGTGTTCTTTTGTTTTCCAAAATAGCACATTTGCTTATATGCTATCAACATATTTCAGTACTTCCAGAAAGGAGGGGTAAGGGAGAGAGGGATTTTAAAACTGTCATGGCAGTTTTCTGGATCAAAGCAATCTCCTCATCCCATACGTATCAATTCAGCTCTTTGAAAACATTCAGGTTAATAAGATTTACTCGTGTTAGTATAGGTTTCAATGCCATTGCCTTTGTTGCAGCTCAGATCTGTTTGACACCTCCCCTTCTGTGATCTCAACAGATACAGACAAGTTACAACTAGTTGGGATAAAGACTCAGAAACATTTGAGAGAATCCTGGCTTCAATAGAAGCTTCAGTGTCCTATTTTTAAAAAAAGGATCCAAAACATAATGAAAATTGAAAACAAAGAGCATTGAAGACTGCTGCATGATGAAGAACTTGTACACATTGGCTGAACACTGGTTGCTTAACATAGTAAATCACAACTTGAGGAGACCCGTTGAATCAGTGGGTACTTTAATGCATCAATTCCTCTTTAAGTTCCCTTGATTTAATGGCCCTACTCTAGTTATGACTTACCACATTAAGCACCAGGATTTCAGCCATAAACTGCCTTTCAGGTGAGTGTACTACATATAACTGGGCTGGGTTCTGAGATATACTTCAAGATTGACTTCAAGAAGTTAATGGAAAGAAAAATTTCCATCCCTTCCTTCCCCTAGCAAGAATGAGACTATAATGGCACCATCACAGAGCATCACAGTCCCAAAGGTCTGAACCCTGCTCCTGGATCTACCACACGGTACATCACAGCACTATAAATGTCTTTCCTGTTGTGTCTGAGATATGCCTCCCTCGCTCATTCTACCTGTTTCTGTATGAATGATGATGTTAGAGATGTGAGTGACACAAGCAAGAACACATCCTCTTAATTACATAGACAGAGCACCTCTTCAGTAACACAAATCAGGTATGCCACTTTAACCTTCCAAATCATGTGGTTGTGATTTGAGTTGCAACGCTTGTGCTTCCAGACCTCCTTGGTTGGTGGGATTGCCCTCTCTTTTGAATAGGAGTCCTAATTACCTGGATTATGGATTTACATGACTCCTTAATCACTTGAGCCCTCAAAGGGTCCTGCCAATCACTACATGAATACACGTGGACGCCTGGAGTTTAATTCCTTTTCAGATTTCTGCTTCTCCCTGTACTTCAATAACCTTCCCGTTATTTCCATCAATTCCAGCAAATACAGAATGATACTACCCCAGAGGAATGAGAATGTCTGATGTGATTATTATCAAATTGCAAGGAACGCTGTATCAAACATTAAATACGAGTTAGATCTTTTCAGATTGACACAGCTACTGAATAACTTCTCTATAATTCCTGGAGTTCACGAGCTGCATTTCTGCAGTTGATCTTCTATTACTGCTTTCCTTCCTCAAGGTTCTTTCTGATGATGCCCCTTGATAGATTTTTAAGTTGAGGAGGAAAGATTTATTTATTGCCTGAGATAACCAAAGGTGCAAAATGCTCTTTCTCCCCCCCCCCCAATACCAAAAAGCAGCAGTACTTGAATGTTCTGTACTTTTCCTTGTGTTGCTTTTGATTCTGCAAGGCACCTTCCAGCAAGGAGATACTGAAAGAGAATACAGAATGTAACACAAGTCCTGTCGAATGAATTGCTCTGGCTCAGCCAATTGAGTTGACATATGGGCTAATGAGAAGAATAAATGGCAGCCGCCATCATTCCGTAAGGAACAGATAACAATGTCAGGGAACAAGGTGGTTTGGAATGAGCAGCAGGCAGGCTATTTCTGGGGGGGACGGGGACGGGACCAAGTAACCTGTATGTGGATCTGTCTTAATTATCTGTTAAGGGGGAGGAGGAATTGTCAGCATCAGACAAAATAAGTACTTAACAATTTACCTCAGCGTAGCAGGATTTCATACTAAGTCTATGGTATAGCTTCCATCTTACAGTCCATCTTTCTCTGAAACTCATATCGTTTAAAATAATTGTATCTCTCTGCTGCAAAGATTAAGCTTAGTTACAATGGTAAGAATCCTTTCAGCTCATTATGCTGATTTAAGTAAACTGAAAACTGTAGCAGGGAATGACTACTCATTAACAATTTGCCACATACAACTGTTGTGACACACTAGGCACATGAGTTGGTATGTGATAAGGGATACAAGTGGCAACTCTAACACTTGTAGCAATTCCAGGCTGTGATGTATGTCATTCCAATCAGCTGGCATAACTAACCAATAGGATTCTGGCCAACGGTCAGAACTGTACCTACCAAGACATGTGTAGTCCACATTTTTGAATGAAATAGGGTAGATGGGAGGGTGGTTATTAAAGAGGCATATAAGCTTAATGTTTACATAAGTAAATTACCATGGTTTGGGAAAGTTTTTTTTTAAAAGAAAGTTATTATTTTTAGATCACAACACCCAGAACACCACATGCAGCATGGCCATCTTGCTGGTTAGGAGATTCTGAAAGTTGCATGCCAAAAAATTAACTGTTCCATATTCTACACTCAGTAACTAGAAGCCAGGATGTGTGCTGTAATTAGGCAAGCAAGAGGTCAAAATGTTACTGCTGTGAATTTTGTTTGTACTTGAATGAAATTTTTTTTTATCCTGTGAATGCAAATAATACACCTTTTTAATGCCTTTTTATTATGTAAATAGCAGTTATGGGTAAATGTGAGAAATCTCAAAATCAAGGTGAGGGAGAATTTAACCATATCTTCCCCTGCCTCAAAAAAACCAAACCAAACCAAACCAAACCAAACAACATATACCTGCTCCTATTATGATAACTCTCCTATTATGATAACTCTCAGCTGCAGGGCGGCTGAGAGTTCTGACCCCAAGAGAGGCCCGGAAAACAACCACTAGAAATCGGGCCTTCTTGGTGGTAGCTCCACAATTATGGAACTCTCTTCCATCCGAAGTCCGCCTGGCCCCTTCACTGGGCACATTCAAAAAGCTATTAAAAACCTGGCTATTTAGACAGGCCTTCCCTGAACAAACAACACCCTGATACAATAGTGCCCGATAATATAACATCCATCATACTGCCATGCTCCATGTTTTTATATTTTTCTACGCTTTTAATTGTATTTATTGTATTGTAATTTTATCCTCACTGCACTTTATGACTTTTGATTTTTGCCCCTATACATTGATGTTGTTATTTGCTATTTTGCTACTTTGTTGTTTTATGTTACTTGTTGTAAACCGCCCAAAGTGGCCTTGGCTGTCAGATGGGCGGTATATAAATGAATAAATAAATGATATTTTGCTTCCAAGGGGGGCTCCAATGGCAGCAGACTTTCTTACATGCAAACAGTGGTTTCAAAGATCAATATTTGGTCTGGATAACAGCAGGGAAATGAAGAAATCCAGGGATGTGAGTTTTACAGCCACCCATCTTTAGAGAGAAACCGAGGGACAGGGGATCTTGTTATTGATTTTGGGTATTCTTTATGCCCCTTATTATACACTCGGTTTCCATTGCACATGGATCTCCTGAAGCTGCTACGATGTCCCTAGAACTAATTACATAACCCAAAGCAGGCATCTGAAGTGCATTCATACAGTTAACACCGTGTCTCATCTAGCCCGGAAAGAATACAAGAAAACAGATAGGTTTTGTCGTTTACAGATACAGGGTCCTAGTCCAAGCATGGAGCAGAAATGGCCCAAAATAATGTGATGTATTTTCCCATCTAAACAATGTGTTATGTTGTGGATGGAGGCAATAATGGTTGACTCGATACTGGGTCTTCATAATAAGATGAATGAACGACACACATTTTCATTTTTTTGGCAGATGCAGTTCCCCATCTAACAAGATGATCTAGTTATGCCAAGCTACTCCCATGTACACATTGTCCTTTCTGAATGGGATAACTGTCTTGAAATGCAGCTGTTAGGAACAGGAACCCCAGTTGTAGTTGCTGCTGATGGTTAGTGTGAATTACAGATTGTGATAAATATCCTGTTACCATTGAGGACAGTGCATGCACATCGTTTCCTGATACCTTCCCCTCAACATCATTCAGTAAGGTGAAAGCAGGCTGTGGTGTCACCATCTTGCATGTTGCTCCACCATCTCAACTGGGAGTAAATGTTAGGGGCAAAAAGTAGGGATGGCTTATTCTCTGAGTGGGAAGGTGGCTCTCTTCCCACTTGGGCCACAGACCAGTTATGATCAGGTGAGCAATTGTGCACCTATGTGTCTGGGGAGGCAAATGCTCTCCAGAGAACAGGTTCCAGGTTCAATGTCAGACATCTGTGAGTAGGACTGAAAAAGACTCCTGCCTGAAATCTTGGAGAATCATAATCAGCAAGTGTAGAAAGCATTTTTCTGGCCTAGGAGAAGGAGAGAATTCCAATTTGGGGAAAGCCTCCAGAGCCACATTCCAGCGGTGGGCATGGCTAAAGGAAAAGTGTGTTTGTGGGAAACAATCAAAGGCAATTCTTAGCATTTTGGACATTCTCCTAACACTCACACAAAGCACAGTTCAGGTCTATGCATGTCTACTCAGGTGTAAGCCTCAGCACAACAATTTTCAGACATGCAACGTGCCACTTAGGTCCCTGCAAAACAAAGCAAAAGGAAACAAAACAAAACAGAACAGAAGTTTCCCAGGCTTTAGATACTTTCTCCTCTCTTGTCTTTGATAGTGACAGGAGATAACAGCAGAATTAGCTTCTTGACTGTAAGAGAAGGTCCCACTGGCTGCTCTTCTTCAGACTAGGAGCAGAGGTTCTCTGTCCCTCGTGTAGAGAATGCTGACAAATACAGACCAATAATCTGCCCGAGTAAAAGGCAGCTTCTGATTCACCTGAGGTCACTCTGATTTTAGGAAAGAAGCCATCTGGTGGATTCTGGCTCTTTCAAAAAAGATGGTTTTTACAAGGAATAAAGACTGTAAACAAATCAAAAGACAGTAACAGCTTCTAACAGTTCATTGTTCCTGGTTCCACGTTGTGAGTAGATCAGCAAAGGTCAAGACACGACTGGGGGTTGAAGATACTTTGTTGTTTTTAATGGAAAATATGAAACAAAACCTGCAACATATCCACTCATGAGTGAACCACCTGGCCAGACTGCAACTTTTAGGATTCTAGTCCATCATAATAGTCGTATAATACAAAATTTACACTGGGAACAAATAACTCAGATTAAAAGAGGTGGAAAATTAACCAATGAAGTTGAACTTTGGAGAGCAGTCGATCGAGGACGTATCTTGTTGCCAATTTTGTTTAATATTTGTTCAGAAAATGTTATGCAAAATGCTCTTGCGGGTACATCTGGGATGGCACATCCATCCAAGAAGACCAAGACTGGAACACCTTTCCCCAAATCTTGTTACACTGGAAACTGATGCAGACAGTTTGGGGGAAGCTTCTCCAAATGATCTGGAAGTCTCTCTCCCCCTCTCAGCAAAGCATTTTATTCGTTTGTTAGATATTGCAGAACACCAGTTCTCAACCCCAGGGAGGATGACTTCACATGGGGACATAAAGAAATTAAAAACCTGTGTGTGCGAATATCCCATTAAGAAAAGGCAACTGAGAGGTAACAGGCATGGGGAAAGAGTGATGGTAGATGAAGCAAGAGGCAGAACAAAATTGTCATGATCGGGGTTGTTAAACCTTGGTCCTGCCACAATCCTGACCTGAATTGTGGGGCCCCTGTTTACAAGGGCAGGAACTCTCTCATTGACATCAGGATGGAAATTTCCTTCCATCCCAAAAGGAAACTATAAGGGGGATAAAGCTTGAAAGGCCGCAGTCCACTCTGGTCTTTCCACGACATCCAGACAGCAACAACAGCAGCAGCAACACCAAAATAATTTCACAGAGGCTAAGGGTGTGAGTAACTATATCTTGGTCAGTTCTAAGAGAGAATTAGAGAACACACCAAGCATGAAAACAGCCCTCTTTTAAACATGGATCCACATTCAGATTGCTAAATGAGAAACAAAATACAGGATCAAAAATGGGTCTGGACTAGTCCTCATATCACCTAGTTTATATTTATTTTGCTAGTGTCATTACTAGCAATGAGACTACTGTATAGGGTTAACTCAAATGGAAAATAAATAAATGAAAGAGGTGCTTTATTTTGGTTTCAGAGTTCATAAATAAGGCAAATGCAAAATCACACACTGTGGCCCATTAAGGGTGGGCTTACAGTAAGTAGAAAGGCATGAACTCTGTTTTGAAACACTTACAGTGTGCAAATTATAAGATAATATTAAAGGTATTGTTCTAATACAACATTTTTGTAATATAATGACCAGGGATGTGCAGGGGAAAACCCTTTGGGCTGAATTCATTTCAGGTTCTTTCAGGGAAGACTCATTTGTTTTCTTTTGGGTAACCTGCCCTTTCGATAAACCCAAAAGTACCCAACTTTTTTTTAATTCTTTTGTTTCATTTGTCCCCATTTGGATTTCTGGTGCTAGGCCGAGTTAAGCCCTACAGAGCCCTCAAAACTATTTCAAAAAAGCAGGGTCAAAGCAACAGATAATCATCTACTTCAAAAGCAGATAATATTTCAGTGCCTGAAAAGAGCATCCCAATAAATAAATAAATAAATAAATAAATAAATAAATAAATAAATAAATAAATAAATAAATAAATAAATAAATAAACAAACAAATAAATAAACAAACAAATAAATAAATAAATAAATAAATAAATGGAAATTCAACAGAAGGTATATCACAGAGAGTCTCCAAATTCACTATAAACTCTATTTCTTTCCCTTCAGAAAGGTAATACTCTTCACATATGCTTGGCTGTATGAATATAAATAAAAGAGGAGGTAAACATAAATCACAATCACTTTGAATAAATGAAATTTAAAAGGGTGGGGAGAATGAAAGTACAAGCCAATAACCTTGGTTCATGTCTGAATTTTGAAACTTTAGATTACCGTGATACAGAAAAAGTAAGATAGCGTCATTGCCAGAAGTGTCCCTGATATCTTAGAGACATTTGCTATGCACAGCGGTTGTGCAGGGTAGAAAGACTTGATCAAATAAAAGTGATAGAATGATGGCAAGTGGTTTGAATCTACATTTCAAAACAAACTGCAGGCATTTTTTAATCTTAATTTGGGCTTAATGAAAGATGGGAAGGCAAGATGGCTACTACTCATGCAATTCTATGACATTACATTTCTGTATCTCATATAAGCATATTTTCTATATCAATACTCTGCCTCCCTACATCATTTTTTCTGTTTAATTTCTTTACAGACTGTGCTCTTAATCTCTCTCTCTCTCTCTGCATTGCAAAGATTACTACATCCTGTTCCACTTCTTCAAAAATTATTCAATTACAAAGTATAGCAAACACTTTATTTTGTGTACAGACTGAAGAGCATCCATATCCATTTCAAATCCATTCCTCATTAAGAATGTCTGCCTGTTGCAATAAATACAGCAACAACAAGATACTAAAACCTATTGCTTCAACTTACCTGTTCTTGATGGATGTACACATTTACTGATGGTAGCAATCAAAGGACACACATGGGAAGTGTTTAATGTTGCTGCTAACCTTTAAAGCTGAGTACATTCGACTCCCTCTTCTCTTTTCCAGGGAGGAAGGAAAAAGAGTAGACCAAACTGGATCCTCAACTGAGGGCCAAGGACCCAATGACGTCAAAGGCAGAGACAGTCTGTCACTGTCATCCAGCACATGGCAGGCTGTGGAAGATGGGTATCTGGCCTTCTACCCACATTTTTTCATCACCTCAGGAGGTATGAGTAATCCCATCTGCTCAGAGGTCTCCTGTATACACTCCAATGCACATAAGTTCCATATGTGTGATCTTTACTAGTGCTGAGCTGGATATTTTGCATTTTCCATTTTGACGGGGGGGGGGGGGAGTCTTTAAAAGTCAAGCCACTTTCCCACTGTTGGTCATTTTTGGAGACGGAGAAATCTCTGTGAATTTATTTTGCTCCCTGTTAATGCCTGGGAAGCTACCATCTTACTTTCTTGTCTAGAGTTTGACCCTTTGAAATTTGGAAGAGCTTGGTACATTACTTATAAAAAGCAATTAACCATAGGTACCTCTGCTACCACGGGGCGTGTGGCTTATCCTGAAATTTGGGGAATACTACCCCAGCCTTCCTGCGATTAATTGCAGTTATAATCCCAAGCCCCCCAAGTAATCAGTCACAACAAAACATAAGGCAGCAATATAAGCCACTGCTTAAGCCAGCCCTTGAACAGTGGGGTATTCTTCCTCAACCATTTAGTGAGACCAGTTGTCCGTAACTCTAAGAAAAATTAAATTTTTGCAGTTAGACAATAAACCTAATGACTTTAATTTACAGTCATAATGTACAGTTGTTATACCTTAGTCATTGTGGAAAGGAACACATTGCAAGTAACTAGCTGTTTTGAAACTGGTTACTTTCGGTCCCTGAAATGTGGGACAGGTCTACTGTATATTCTCCTTTTTGCTTTAAGAAAATTGCACAATTGGTTTATATCCTTCGTAGGCTCTTATGCAAATGAGCTCCTGTCCAGCTTATTCCCCAGCCAGCCTCTCTGAAAACCCAATGGGGGAGCTCACCTTAAATTGGTAGCTGCCAGCACCTATCAGGGTGATCTTATGTCCTCCTTTAGGGGGGATGGTCCTCCATTTGAAGAGCTGTCCTCCTTTTTTGGTGAGAAGTGGCCACCCAGCCCACCCGACCTGCATTGTATTTCGTTGGCTAAGCAGGGAAAGAAGAGGTTTTGACTGGTATCTTATCAGACCTATCTCATTATAAGCAAAATGGTTTGGGGGGTTATTTTACAAGAAAAGATGCAAACCACACAAATGGACATAGAATTACTGATGAATGACAGGAAGAACATAGCATGGCATGTCAATTCTGTATGAATGTCAGATGTGAGGTCAGTTCCAGGAGTGGACATTCTGAAAATACTGTCCAAACCATTCCTCTGAAACAACTGATTGTTGCTTAGCTAGATGTTTCAACAAATCTACCATGAGCTCTGTTTATTTTCTTTCTATATATTCATTTTCAGTAAGCTGCAGAACATGCAAGGTACAGGGCATTGAGAGTCATTCAACATGGAGCCTTATTTATTTATTAGATTTACGTTCCATCTTAATTTCAATGCTGTGCCCCAAGGTGGTTACCTACTCACAATCTTGTGCAATATGGTAAGTGAACTTCCATGAAAGTGGGGTATTTCCTCGTAAATTATAGCAATATTGTCTAATTGTGATCCTATTTGCATATATTGGTTTAAATTCACATATGCAAATTTAATGGAAAGTTCTCCATTTTTGTGAAGAATGTCCTCCTTTTTGGCGTTCTTTCTCCTCCATGTGCCACTGTTTGTGGATGGCTGTCCTTCTTTTGGGCGATGGAGCTGTTGTCACCCTATCCAGGAGATATATTAACTTTAAGAGGGTCTGTAACATTACCTGAAAATGTGCAGTAGTCTAACAATTGCTATGAGGCACTAAACTGTTCCTAAATTAGCATGTACATGAAGGTTACACTGGGTGTGCTGAAAGGCAGAGCTAAAGGGATCAGTTAGCATGTGCTCTACTAATTCAGAACATTTGCACAAAGCTGTTGAGAAATGCAAGTGGAGGGGAGACAGCAAGCATGAAAGAATTATATAGAACATTGCAAGCAGTTTACTAAAACACCCCTTCCACAAATTATTGCCCCCTTACCCCGGAATAACCACGCAAGACCAAGCGTATGGGTTAAACACGGGCCACACTTTATTAAACTCTATTCAGTTCTCATCAATATTGCCAATCCTTTGGCAAAAGGGGGTCCTGCTGTGGTGCAGATTCAGGCTTCCATCTTGGGTTCTCAAATGGCCATCCAAACTGGCCTCCGTTATCCCCTTCTTAATGACCGTGGGATAACAACCGGCCTCACTTTTGCCCCGGACCCCATGCCCCTCTCTCTGTGCCGACTGAGGGCCCAGCGCATCTTTCCCTCCAAGCACTGTAATCACCTGATCCTCAGTGCTGGGAGTTCAGATGAGCTACAATTTCCTGCCGTTACCATTAAAATCCCGGTTCCAATACCTGTCCAATCCGCGCTACCCGCCACAGCATTGGGACTAGCCCTGCTATGTCCCATGCTCACCGTGTCATCCGGGGAAGTGGCAAAGGGACGCCTCGCTGTAGGAGCCTTCGGCCCCCCCAGCGGCGTCATCATTGGCTCCAAAGGGGTGCTTGGATGTCCCAGCCTCTGCAAGCAGTCAAAATCAATAACAAATAAGCCTGCTTTCTCCTCACATATTTCTCTGTGCATGATTTCTTTTCTTCAATAAATTTTGCAAGATTTCTGTGGTGTTCCATGGTCATCCCGATCCCCCAACCACTGGAAAAAGCATGAATCGGCATAGAATTACTACTATTCCTGCGCAGAATGGTACCTTTCCTGTGTCAGATTCCCCAGAAAGGACACTGAGCTGCACATTTTTGCTGTTTCTTGCCCAAAGGAACAGGCAAAAATGTTAAAAGCAAAGAAGAAACGCATGGGGAAAATAAGATCTCATTTTTGGGAGGTGTCAAGAAATATCACTGGTGGAGTGGGAAGTCTCAACCAGGAGCAATGGGGGACACAGCACTGTCCCTGTTTTGAATCCATGACCCTCTTCTCCATTGCTCAGCTGATTGGCTGGAGGGAATCTGATGAGCCACATGTATGTAGAGAGCGGATCGCATATGAATCGTGGATTCCCAATCTCTGCCATAGAGGCATGAAGTCCTGAACATACCAATCTCCATGAGATATTCCTTCGTATAACGAATTTTGCTGGAAGACTACCGCCTAACAACAAGTGGAGAAAGAAAGAAATGTGGGGTTTTTTCTCAAATTGTTTTAAAGCAAAGAATAACAATTGGATTTGGTTGTTTCTCTGAAATATCCATTGGATTATACTTTATTAAAAACTGTACTTAACTCATTGCCCATCACAGAACTAATGTTATTCCTCAGAAAAAAAACTGCCATACATATGTAGATACACATATGTGCGTTTATGCGCACACAGAGACACACGTGTGGGAGTTGTAGTTCTTTCAGAATCAGTCATTCAGGCATATTCTTTATACCACTCCTTTGTTTCAAAATAGCACCATAAATCCATTATTAACATAATTATTGATGATCTACATTCCATTAGTTCATAAAGCCTGACAAACTATCAAGTGTTCAACCACCATCAGCGTTTTCTTGACTGCTTTACGATACAGTTAGATTGAGTAGGCTGAGCCTTAATTCTGGTTTTGTAATAATGCTACTGGGTAGACGTGATCTGGCTTTCAAATCATTGCAGCAATGCAGATGGAAAAATTAAAACATATTTTACTTGGAAAGAACATAAACAAATCATTTTCACTTCACTCTTGCAGTGTTCCATTTATTTATTTATGTATTTATGTGTTTATTTATTTATTTAAAAAATGCAGGCAGAATATAACAAAATTCATACAGAATATAAACAGAGGAATGGATTACAAGACATAAAAACATAATTATCATTTTGCAACTAATATGCTGAGAAGGACAGGAATTCTTGCCAAACTGTGACAGGCAGAAACTCGAATAACCTTAACCAAGTGGGCAGATGGTAGGGAAAAATACAAACCTGGGATGGGGATGCTCCTACATAAAGTAATAAATAGCTTTAAAGACATACAGTATGTTAACACCTTTTTCAGGTGACCAAAATTACTCTACATTCTGGGACCCAGGCTATTTCTGTCTCTCCAACTTCCTCTTCTTTCTCTGCATTCTGAGTGCCTCCTCTTCTCAAGGAGCGACTGGTGGCAACAAGAGTCCCAGGTAACAAACAGCTCCCTCTGCCTTCTCCTCTTGCCAAGTGCAGCAGCGACGGGTGGGCAGCAAAGACTGTCCCTTGCATTCCTATAGCCGTTTGCCCAACTGAGTGGCCAAGCCAATGCTGGAGCGGCCAGTTCCACATCTTGCTCACCCTCATCCTGTTGCATGCTAATCATCAATACATTCTTTGTAGAGTACTGAATTTTGACTAAACTAACCTCTAGCTGTGCAGCAAAGTTCTGAATGTAGAATCCTGAAGATCACCTGCAACATGTGCTCATGTCTATTTGTCCCCAGCCATCCATCATTGTAAGAATGCTGGAGTGCAAATCTCATTTACCTTGTGGATAGTCTGGGAAGTGATAATTGAGAAAGGCCTGTTGAGTCTTGGGCTGAAATCAGATTCCTCACACGTCCCCTGCCCTTGTTTTCCCCTCTTCCAGGAGGGTGAAACAACACAAAGGCATCAAAGAGCGGGAACAACGATCCTGTATGCTAGTGAAAAGGAATTGAGCCATTATCTTGCTGCTGGCTGGGCCTTTTAATTTTTTTTTAAAAAGCAGCCACACTGGAAGAAAAGAAAAAAGAATTTAAATACATCTTATTTCTGTTCTGTGAGAAACATCTTTTCTTTCTAGAACCAGTGGACTTTTTGAAATAAAATGAGGACATTTGTTCATTGTGAGAATAATTTGAAAAGCTGGTGGGAAGACAATGTTCAACTAATATAGCATGCTGATTAGAAGGGAGGTTGCTCCTCAAGGATTTCTTCCTGAAATAACATCTACTGTCCATTTTCATTGTGAGGGAAAATACATTTCCACTGGATGTCAAAAGCTCCTGGCTTAACAGTGTCCCTGGCCTGCCACCTTTTCAAGCAAAATTCTGCTCTAGCAGTTGGTTGTCTTAGCAACATCTCCAGTACATGACAGCTTCCAGAATTCTGACACTTAAAAGGACGTAAGAAACAACTCCATAAAAATAGTATGTTGTTCTGTCGAAGACTAGCTCTACGCCGTGCAGGCTGGCACAACAGGTTAAGGTACTAGAAGACTATAGGGGATCTGGGTGACATATTTTTTAACACTCTCCCAAAGAAAAAATTACAACCTTCCCTGGATATAGTAAACCAAGGATGGGACACATGTGTTTTTCCAGATGTGACTGGACTCAAAGTCAAATTATGGTGCAACATTGACTAAGACTGGTGGGAATTGGCTTCCAGCACTATCAAGAGAGTTACTCATTACCCACTCCTGTGGTAAATGAATAATTGAAGAAGAGTGCTATGTTAACCCCCCCACACACAACTAGTACAATATGAGCACCTATCAGAAGCTTCCCCCCCATGTTTGAGGTGAATGCCACCACATGTGTGCTGGACCCTTGCCCTTCCTGGCTCATAAAAGCAGCCAGAAGAGGAATAGCGGATTGGGTGTGGGGAGTGGTAAATGCCTCCTTGCTGCAGGGTACGATCCCTGATTGCTTAAAGGAGGGAGTAATAAGACCGCTATTGAAGAAGCCCTCCCTGGATCCCAGTGTACTGGATAACTACCAGCCAGTCTCAAACATCCCATTCCTGGGCAAGGTACTGGAATGTGTGGTGGTTTCTCAGCTCCAGGGATTCCTGGAGGAAGCTGATTATTTAGACCCATTTTAATCTGGTTTCAGGTCTGACGTCTCTCTGGGACGGGGCTCGGAGGCACTGTTTTACAGTGGCTCCAGTCCTTCCTGGAGGGGAGAACTCAGAAGGTGGTGCTGGGTGACTCCTGCTCAACTCCCTGGCCATTGGCCTGTGGTGTTCCTCAGGGTTCTGCTTTGTCACCCATGCTTTTTAACATCTACATGAAACTGCTGGGAGTAGTTGACCAAAGTTTTGGGGTTCGGTGTCATCAGTATGCAGATGACACCCAACTCTATCTTTCCTTTGCACCTAATTCCAGGGAAGCTGTCTTGACTCTAAACTAGTGCTTGGCATCAGTAATGGGCTGGATGAGGGCAAACAAACTGAAACTTAATTTAGACAAGACAGAGGTGCTCCTGGTTAGTCGGAAGGCAGATGAGGGAATAGGGATACTACCTGTGCTGGATGGGGTTACAATCCCCCTGAAAACTCAGGTCCGCAGCTTGGGTGTTTGTCAAATATTTCGTTGTGGATGTCCTCTCACCATTTGAAATTGAATATGGACAAGACTGAAGTTCTGGTCTTTTACCCAGATCGTCTCGCTCACCCTTTGACTGTTTCCTCTATTTCTCTCCAGGGCTGCTCGGTGACTCCTGTCTCAGAGACTAGGGATCTTGGTGTTTTAGTGGATGATCAGCTGTTGCTTCGTTCATTTGTGAATGCGACAGCCAAGACATGTAATTTCTATTTGGCTAATATTTGCCGTATTCGTTGCTTCCTGACTCCTGAGACTACAAAACCTCTTGTTCATGCCCTGATGGTATCACGTCTGGATTATTGTAATAGCCTGTTAGCTGGTCTCTCTTCTTCTGCACTTCGGCCTCTCATCTTGGTGCAGAATAGCGCGGTACGAGTAGTTCTAAATGAGACCTAAAAACCTACTTGTTCAACCTGGAACCATAGGGGTTGACCATGGAAATAGGCAATTATTGGGATAGAATTACTGTATTTCAATTATTATATTGTTATTATAGATATTTTGATTGTTGTTTATTGTCTTATGGAATGATAATTGTTTACTGTATGTTTTTATCATTGTAATTATGTTATGGTTGTATTTTAACTGTTTTTGACTATTGGAATGCGCTCTGGTATAGAGCGCAATATAAATAAATATTATAATATTATTATTATTATTATTGGGTGTACTCCTGGATTCATCCCTAAGCTTGGATGCCCAGGTCTCAGCGGTGGCCAGGAGTGCATTTGCACAGCTAAAGCTGGTGCGTCAGCTGCGCCTGTTCCTTGAGATGTCAGATTTAGCTACAGCGACACATGCCTTAGTTACATCCCATCTGGATTACTGTAACACGCTCTATGTGGGGCTGCATTTGAAGATGGTTCAGAAACTTCAGCTGGTGCAAAACTCTGCAGCAGACTACTGACTGGGGCCAGCTACAGGGAGCATATAACACACCTGTTACAAGAACTACACTGGCTACCAGTCTGTTTCCGGGCCCAATTGAAAGTGCTGTTCATTACCCATAGAGCCCTATACAGCTTGGGTTCAGGCTACCTGAAGGACCATATTTCCCTATATGCGCCTTCTCGGTGATTAAGATCAGCAGAGGAGGCCCTCCTCTGGGTCCCATTGCCAGCACAAGCACAGCTGATGGGGACACGGGAGAGGGCCTTCTCTGTGGCAGCTCCCAGGCTATGGAACGCTCTCCCTCGGGAGATCAGGATGGCCCCTTCCCTTTTATCCTTCCGAAAAAAGCTAAAGACCCATCTCTTCAGGCAGGCTTTTAACAACTATAACTGAATCCCTGAACCCCATTTTAACAGATAATTTTAATCTTTTTCATGTTTTAATGTTTTAATCTTTTAATTTTATTTTAAATCATATATTGTTTAATTTGTCTTTTAATATTTAACTTATTGTGTTTTTAATTGTGTGAATTTTAATGTTGTGAACCGCCTTGAGTCCCTTGGGAGAAATGCGGCATATTATTATTATTATTATTATTATTATTATTATTATTATTATTATTATTATTATTATTATTATTATTATTATTATTATTATTATTATTATTATAAATATGAACTTTCACCTACTGTCATACGTGGTACTACACAGAACTCTTCTTCCTGATGTTATGTCACTGGGAGAAAGATGACCCAGAAATGAAACAAACAAACAGAATGCAGAGACGCTCAAAGCTATCTTTATTTCCTCTCTAAAGGAGGGATCGTGTGAGGAATTGATTGGAAAAGTTATGGCTTGACGCTGTCATTGATTGACTTACTGGTTGACTAATTGATTGTCCTCAGCCAAGAAAATTACTTCACTTTATTAAGAGCCCTGATGCATTTGGATTCCCTTTAAAAAATTATGGCAGACAAGATTTCCATGTGATTAAACCAGCCAGGGTGCAGAACCAATTTGCTTTTGATCACTGAAATGGAACCGTGGCAGATTCAGAGGTGAATAAGCTGTAGAGAACTTAACTTATCTCTTTCTGAAAGAGTGTCTTTGCTCTCCAGTCACCAGTGGCACCTCACCTCCAGCGACGTCACCCACTGGGCACATCTCTCAAGGCATGCACCACAGTGACTTCTGATTTCTTATTCTGTGATGTTCAGATCAGAAGAAAGGGAACATGAAACTCTTCATATACCTTACCACTCCAAGTACAACAGGAGTGGGAACAGCTGAGCTCAGGGGAACAAAGGAAAAATTCCACTGAGGAACAGAAAGAAAAGTATAATTTCCTCAGTGTGGTGCATCACTCCTATACTGTTTCACAAATACAGTACCATAATTTCTTAAAAGGAAACTACAGTATATCATGTAAGAAAATAGCACATACACCCCTTCTATGCAGGAAATGAACAATCTGTTTTGTCAGGAACATGTTCGCAACTCTGAATTCGCACAGCGTACAATAAATGTAAAAGAATAGACACAAGTATGTTCACAAGAGGTGACTAGAGATATGTGGAAGCTACCCATTTCTTTCTCTGGTAGCAAAAGTAAAAACTAAGAAGGATCACTATTACAGGCACACAGACTTTCCAATAGACTAGAAACTGAAACAGAAGTAAGATACAAGAAATAACTCTGCATGAAAGAGAAAGAGGGAAGAACTAGCAAGATTTAGCCAGAATATGAGACAGTCTTTTACTATCTATCTAAAGGTGTGCCTAGAATCTTACAACTTTGGATTTTAAACTTGTAAAAGGAAAATATATACAGTATGTACTT
Organism: Intellagama lesueurii; assembly: GCA_037013535.1. Lineage (NCBI taxonomy): Eukaryota > Metazoa > Chordata > Lepidosauria > Squamata > Agamidae > Intellagama > Intellagama lesueurii. The sequence goes on along the minus strand of JBAJHW010000003.1, from coordinate 172,929,866 downwards.
GTTGTTTCCAATGAATAAACACATCTGAGACTTGGATCCACTACTATGTCACTGATGGTCATCCAGTTCCAAGCTAATGATAAAGGTAGAACTGTCCACAGCAGAGGATAATCTTCCACATCCAAATTGACTAAAGGGCACACCTGCTAAAATGGTCCCCTTAGCTGTAATTTCCCAACCTTGGGAAGCTCAGAATGTTGGAATTCGTTAACACAAGATGTTAACTGAAATTAATGTATGCATGCAGACTATGGTGGATACTGTGATTCCAGAATTTCCGAAGTAATCTTACTTTTAAAAACCTATGTGTGAAAATGCATCTTGCTCATTTCTGTTTGTGTTTTGAAGATTTAAGCTTTTTCAACAATTATGTCTATGAGTGTGCCATTACTCATCTTGATCACTTGAGGGCAAGATTAGTGGAACAACATTTTTACAGCAAGAATGCCCCTCAGAGACAGGCATGGCCCTCAGCTCAAAACTTGAGGGAAAAAGACTTTTTAAATTTCAAGAACCTAGGGTGAATTTTGGGGTTGTGGTCAATAATAGTCAGAAATCTACTATTTATGTTCACCGGCATAAATCTCCATGACAAATTGGCACCAATTAAAATGTTGAGGCTTGTATTTCTTGTCATGAGCCAAGTCACACAACTAGTGTGTGATGGTAGTAGATACATACACTAACTTCTTAACTAGCATCAATTTGCTGCTGAGTTTTGCATCATTAGACTTGTGGGTGTGAGGGATAGGATTATTGGCCAATGTTTCCACGCTCTTCCTAAGCTGAATTCTCAGATAGTGGCATGGTCAGCTGAGCTGTTGATATCTGGACCTGATTGTGACCCTACTAGTTACAAGTCACTCAAGGAAGGCTAGTAAGAACAAATATCCTGTGGAAAAAACCCTGATGAACCATCAGACCAATTTGTGGTTCATTAGGTCACCGCAGGGAAATATGACCCACGAACCAAGACAAACTGCCATTTTGGCAGTTCATCCTCATCTCCAGTTATAACTTTTTATTTGGGCTTCCCCCATTTTTAGAATTGCCTTGTAGAAATTTGCTTTACTTTGCTGCTCAATAACATCATTGCCAATGACAATCTAATTAAAATGTCATCTTGAGTCTCAATATCAAGGATTTGAGCTGTTTTTAAATATAATCATTTCACTTTTCTGTGATATTTGCAGTCACTTCAATAATTGTTGTTGCTATTATTGTTGCTCTTTTGTTCCTCAGGATAGGATGTGATATGATACAACATGACATAATAAAATATGATATGATATGATGTGCTATGATATAACGTGATATGAGATGAGATGAGATGATTGCCGAAGTGTGTCATTACCCGAAAAGGGCAGGGGGCAATACTGGAAAACCAGCCTCATGAACAAAAGAGGAACGGGATTTTTGAGGTATCCGAGCAACTTAAATGTGAAGTGGAACAAACATCTGTGTTCCAAAAACCTGCTGGTTTTCTGTTTTGTTTCTCTGTTTGTTCACATTAGCACATTATTTCTGATTTGACCATATAAATTCCCCAGCAGTTATGCAGTGCATTCAGAAGTATGTGTATATATGTGTTGGAGGCAGGTGTGTCAGGTAGACCAAGTTAGGCTTTTACACCAAGCCTGACATTAAGGGAGCAGAGCACCATCTTTCTGCTCTCTCTTTTCAATTTTCATCATTGACCTTAAGCCTCATAAAAGCAGCTTGAAAAGTAGATAAGACTAGGGAGAAAAGTGTCCTAGTATTACTGTGCCCTTGTTAGACTATACACAAACGCTTTAAAAACCATCTTTTGTTGGGACACAACACCCTTTGAATTAAAATCATTCATTATACATGTGATTCAGACCAAATCAATATTTTCTTTGTGAAAGAAAGTGTCAGGAATACAGGGTTCAGCCTCTCTGCATCGCCTGCATATATAATGGTGTGATGTGCTTGGAAATGGTGGTCTTAAAAAGTTGTTACATAGAAGTGTTCTGTGTGTATGTGTATGTATGTATGTAAGATATATATTTTTATATAGATACAGTTTCTAAAGGGTAACTTAGTCCTGGCTGCTCTGAACCTATTTCCAAATCAGTTTTGCTGTCTCCCTTCCTCTCCCACCAGTAAAAGCAAGTAGGAGCCACTTTTGTCTCACATCAGACCAGCAGTATCTCCAGTTTTCTAACAGACAATTCAGCAAACAGTTGTCAGAAGGGGTGACTCATGATCTAACCAGGTTGACTCTTCAACCCAATATTATGGGATAGGCTGCACCTCCTCCTTGTCTGGTCATAAAGCAGCTATGGCTTTTAAGATCCTCAACTTGCTCACAGATCATAGTTTATTCTCTGCCCCAGACTGATCACATCAAATAATTCATTATATCATCTTTATGAACCAAGGTTGTTTGACACAACTTGTATGTCCATCAAATTGTTTTCCACTTCTAGCCACAACTTGGACAAATTACTTTTGACAGCTTTTGTTATTTATTTTATTTATTTTTAGATTTCTACCCCGCCCCCCTAGACAACGTCTACTCGGGGCGGCTTACAAATGTCATTAAATATATAAAACATTAAAAACATTAAACAATTAAACAATTGAAACAATAATATAAAGTATTCAGGATGGGAATAATAAAAATTAAAAGACTAGAATTTAAGAATTGACAGAAGGGAAGGCCTGCCTAAATAGCCAAGTTTTTAAATGGCTCTTAAAAACACCCAGCGAGGGTGCCAGGCGGATCTCTGTTGGGAGGCTGTTCCATAGTCGAGGGGCCACTGCCGAGAAGGCCCGGTTTCTAGTTCTTTCTTTCCGGACCTCTCTCGGCGTTAGGCCCCTCAGCCGTCCCTCCTGGCTATGCCGAGTAATTCGGGTAGATCTAGGTGGGAGAAGGCAGTCCGCCAAATACCGAGGTCCCAAACCGTTTAGGGCTTTGTAAGTCATCATCAACACTTTGAAGTCGATGCAGAAGCAAATGGGCAGCCAATGCAATGCGGCCAGAGTGGGAGAGATATGTTGGTATTTCCTCACCCCATTGAGCAGTCTGGCCGCTGCATTCTGCACCATTTGAAGCTTCCGCAACAATCTCAAAGGTAGCCCCACGCAGAGCGCATTACAGTGGTCTAATCTCGAGATTACGAGCGCATGGACGAGAGTGGTGAGGGCCCCCCCATCAAGGTAGGGCTGCAGCTGGGCAATCCGCCACAGATGAAAATAGGCAGAACGGGCCACGGACGCCACCTGGTTTTCCATGGTAAGCGCCGGGTCCAGATGTATCCCCAAGCTGCTGACCTCACTCCGTGCAGTAAGAGTAACCCCCCCAAAAGAGAGGCAGTCTCCCAGACCGCCGATGGAAGGGCCACCCACCCTCAAGACCTCCGTCTTGTCCGGGTTCAGCCTCAATCCATTCAGCTGCATCCATTGCAGTACACCCTCCAGACAGCGCCGAAGGGACAGAACGGCATCCACTGAAGTAGGTGAAAAGGAGATGTAGAGCTGGGTGTCATCAGCGTACTGATGGCACGAAGCCCCACACCCCCTGATGACCCCACCCAACGGCCTCATATAGATGTTAAACAGCATTGGGGACATGATCGAGCCCTGCGGAACCCCACAATTGAGACTCCACGGGGCCGAAACATTCTCCCCAATCTGTACTCTCTGGGGACGGTTCTCCAAGAAGGATCGGAGCCAGGCAAGCGCCAGGCCACCGATTCCCTGCTCGGAGAGCCTCCTCAGGAGGATACCGTGGTCGACGGTATCAAAGGCGGCTGAGATATCGAGGAGGGCCAACAAGGACATATTGCCCCTGTCAGCCTCCCTCAATAGGTCATCCAACAGTGCGACCAGTGCCGTCTCTGTGCCATGGCGCGGCCTGAAGCCCGACTGAAACGGATCCAGAGCATTGGTTTCATCCAAAAGGGCTTGAAGCTGATCAGCCACCACCCTCTCCACCACTTTGCTGAGGAAGGAAACATTGGCGACGGGCCTATAATTGCCAATATCGTCCGCCGCCAAATTTGGTTTCTTCCTGATGGGCCTAATGAGTGTCTCCTTGAAGAGACCCATTAAATATTGCTGTGGCCCATTCCGTTGTTATGGGCCTGGCTGCTTTGATTAGCCAGGCCGGGCAAGGGTCAAGGGAGGAGGTGGTGGCCCGACAGCGATCAAGCGCTTTGTCCACCGAATCTGGCGTCACAGGCTGAAAGCATTCAAGCGCAACCGGGCAAGGCGGAGCGCTGGACATCTCTGCTCGATCCACTGTATTCAAAAAAGGAGAGAGATCCCGGCGGATGGCCTCCACTTTTGATTTTAAAAATGCTGCAAATTGGTCAGGTGAGATATTAGTGGGAGGCCCATCACCCAGACCAATTCTGGATAGATCGCGAACTATACGGAAAAGTTCCGCCTGCTGATTTGAAGCTTTGCTTATCCGGTCAGCGAAGTGTGATCGTCTGGCAGCCTTCACCTTAGCCAGGTAATGGTTAGTTGCGATCCTGACAGCTATCTTATTATAAACCGTCGGTTTATCTCTCCAAGTGCACTCTAGCCATCTCCTATTTCGCTTCATAGCTCGTAGTTCCTGATTATACCAGGCCCCTGGCCGAGCTCTGCACCGGAGAGGGCGTTTAGGAGCGATCGTGTCTACAGCCCTAGTGGCGGCGGCAATCCAACCGTCAACCAGAGCTTCGACAGGGGCGCCAGACAGATCAGCTGGAATCCCTCTCATGGTATCCTGGAATCGCATTGGATCCAGTAACCTTCGAGGGCGGACCATTGAAATTGGTCCAGAGGGAGTGCCACTGAGAGGTTACATTTTATTAGGTGGTGATCTGACCATGACAAGGGAACTGACACCAGGTCAGTCACCATCAGACCACGCTCGCTCTTCTCGGTGGAAAATACCAGGTCTAGCATATGACCGCCCACGTGTGTGGGACCGTTAACATGTTGGGACATGTCCAAGGAAGCCATGGTTTCCAAGAACTCAAGAGCTGGTCCGGAAGCCTCTGCCTCCGCATGGATATTGAAGTCACCCAGGACTAAAAGCCTCGGGGACTCCAACAGTGCCACGGAGACAAAGTCCACCAGCTCCGGTAGGGAAGTGGCTGAGTCGCAGGGAGCGCGGTAACCCAGCAAGATCCCAATACCGTCCCTGGTCCCAACAGACACATGGAGGGCCTCCAGACCCGGCTTTACCACCATAGAGCGCCTAGTAACCTCAAGAGTGTTTTTATAAACAATGGCCACTCCCCCCCCACCCCTCCAGTCTACCCTGGTGCTGGACTGCATAACCAGGAGGACAGGCAAGGGTCAAGGGAACACCCCCTTCCCTGCCCATCCAAGTCTCGGTTATGCACGCCAGGTCTGCGTCCTCCTCCAGGATAAGATCTTGAATAAGATGGGATTTGTTGGACACAGACCTGGCATTCAACAGCACCAGTTTTAGGGTGGAGGGCCAGCTGATCTGCCTACCTCGAGACTGGCAGTTGGTCATAGTCCCAGAACAGTGAACAGCCTTCAAACATCTGTTCACCGTTCTTCTAACATGAGTAGGGAGTATGCCACCGCCATATTTCCCTCTACCCGTAATCACTCGGATGTTCTGAGGACCCCCGCTGGGGGGGCAGACCTTCCACTCCATGTCAAGAAAGAAAAATAAAAAGTGCACAAAATTAATATAAATATAATACAATAATCAAAATAATAAACCAAAAATTAAATCATAATACATAATACACTTTAAATTAGTCAATCATAATATATAATACACTTTAAATAAATTAAACAATAAAATAACAAAGCAAAATAAAACAAACAAAACTAAATTTAGTATAAATAAAATAAATAAAATAAAAAGTGAAACAAATTATATCAAAGCCCAAAATCCCCCCCCCACAGTTGGTTCTGTCCCCCTGCCCTTTAATTATAGATCTTATTTTCCTCCAGGAGGGTTTTAGAGATGAGTTCAGGTTTACTAGAGAGGCAGACAAGAAGAGAACAAGGGTCCAGATTGTAAATAATGATGGAACTAACAGAGCTACCAGTAGGAATGGCGCTGACATTGCCATATTCCACCGCAGGAGAATAGAAGGGGAGTCCAGTCTGAACATGCCAGGGGAGAACACGCTGCCCGTCTTCTCCGGGTTCCCCCTGCGGGGTCCTCAGCTAACACAAGTTCTTCCTCCCCGCAAACACCTCCAACTCTTCCGGATTCCCCCACGAATGCTCGATCAATGAGCTCTTCCTCCCGGTCACCGCCGACTCCCCTCAGCTCCCTCAGCGAGTCCTCGGGCCGATGGGCTCTTCTACCCTTCCACGCTGGGCTGTGTCACTCAAGCCCCAGCGCCAGGTCCAACAAGCCCAGGGACCCCCGCGGAGACAGGCTAGGGACTCCCATGGACACACCCCCCAAGCCCGGGGCGCGAGGCAGGCTCCAGGCACCTCGGCGAAACCGGCTCCAGTCGCTTCTCCTCCCGTCTCGGCCACCAATCCTCCCGACCACAAACACACCCAAAACAACCTCCGAGTGACTTCTCGAAATTCTCCTCGAGACTCTCCTCAGGTAAGGGACGGTGGGAGGACGGCAGGGAGCAAACAAAACAAAATAAAAAATAAAAAGAAAGATAAAGAAAAAGAAAAAACCAAGCCGCCGCGGCGGGGAAAGAAACCCCCAACCAGCTAACGACCCGCCATCTTGAATTACCATTCAAGATGGCGGGTCGTTACCAGAATTCCCCTAACCAACAGCTAGTGGCCATGTTGTTTCATGGATTCTGGCAGATATTGTCCAGAAAAATAACTTTTTCTGCCACTAGGCACATTTTGTGATCTACTAAGGGCTCGCTTAACCACTCTGTTTCAATGTCTACATGAGACTGGAAAACAGGCATTGTCAAGGCAGACTCCAAACAGAATTATGTAGCTATTTTCAGTTTGGTAGATCATAAATTGTGCAGGCTTGACCAACCCATGGTGACGGTCATCTACCAAATCCATTTGGTGGCTATGTGAATGGACTCTCAGTTTAATTTTTTAAAGTGAAAATTATAATTACTTAAAATGGTCAAATAAGCATAGAGTTTTAAATGTGATAATTCATTATCTGAAATTAATTATCAAAGTTGTATGTGATGAGAGTGTATCTGTATGACTATTTATATTTTCCATCTCTTTTTACAGGAGGAAATCAGCATGGATTAACAGAAAACTACATATGGCAAATGTGGAGATAGTCAGAATGAAAGGTTGAAAGTAATTAAAACATGTGATGGCATAAAAGGATGAAATATAATTGACATAACAGGAAAGAGGAGGAAAAAAACACAGTAAACTGGATCAAAACTAAAAATGGCAATAAACAGTTTTGTTTTTTTAAATGTATCCAGGATACATTGCACTACTTTTTTACTCAGTGTAAGTATAGTACTATTGAGTAATTCAATTCTTCAAAAACAAAACAATCTATCCTTGTTCAAAGTAGTGCCTGGATATCGGTTCAGATATCTAAATTGTGTGTAGACTCACATTCCCATCATCCATAGCCTAGCCATTGCTTGATGAAACGTAATGGCATTTCAAATCCTACAATATCTGGAAGGCTGTAGTTCTGATTTAAGCTGTAAGGTCTCCAATGCACCATATCACAGAACACATGATAGTTCTCACATACAGCATGTGTCTGTCTCAAACTGACATGCAGTAGAAATTGTGTTGCCTCAAAAGGAAGGTGAATTTTATCCAGATTGATCTTTGTACCAATAGAAGTGCCACTGTCCAGAGGAAATGAAAAGAAATGGATTCACTTTATTATCTCCCAGTAATGATTTTTATCCTTTCTTCCAAAGGTTACCTTGTGGGTCTTCAAAATTACACTATTTGTTTTGATTAAAAGGAAACCACACTCTGAATGAATATTACATGCTCTCCATCATTAAGGATTGAAAGGATGACTCTTATTTTCACAAGGCTATATTTATTCCTCAGACCTCCAGATTAGTGGTGAAAATGTAATGAAAGAAAAAAATTATCCTCCTTTAGTGATTATGCAGCTAGGAAGCCCAAATAATTTGTGTTTTGTGAGCTGTCAAAAAGAGGCAAAGTTCATATCTGGGGCAAACAAAGTTTTAGAAGTGATATGCAGTCAAACCACCAGGAGTGCAAAAACCAGGATTTAATCCTTTTCGCAAGAAAATTTGTTGCAATACTCTGTAAAGGCATCCCAACATGTTTAATGGCACAACACAATGAGTCACCATGCCAATGTAGGCAGAACATAGAAAGGGGGATAGCACAGTTGACAACAGTACCTTTCATATTCTCTTTTGGCAGAGTTGGGGAACTTCCGGCCTATGGGCCTTGCAAAGTTTTGAATTTTGGTTAAATTCTTCTAGCTGCACAGCATAAGTGCAGGGATTCACCTAGCAGAATAGCTTCAAGTTTCCCAGATTAGTCTACTGCTTTTGTCATTAACTGGCACTTATAGTCTCAGTAATTCACTCTGAAACATTAGCAGTAGAAAGAATAAAAGGGTTCATTACTTACAATTGAACAGATCAAAGAGCCAACTGACAAACATGACTGCTTTCAACAACAGACTTCAACAGACTCCAGAGAGAGAAAGGAGACACTGGGCAGAGAGGTGGGGCTGTCTTTGAATTCAGAGGCAGGGAAGGAACAATTGGTTAGTGCTAGATGTTTATTCTTTCACCAGTCAGATAGAATCAGCAGTCAAGTGAATATAAGAACTGTCTTCCTTCACTTCTCAGGTATACAAGGTTCCTTTCGATTCATATAGCACACAAAGTATTTATTTCATCATTCCTTATTGTTATTTAAAATTACTGCATGAATCACTCCCAGAACATACTTGCCAGATCTGCTGAGTGCACACTTGTCCACTGTACATTAATATACACTAATGCTCCTGTCTGGTTGTACTTTACTCAGTTAGTCAGGTTTCTGATCTGCTGATTCATAGAATTGATGAGGAAGCATTAGGTTGAACACAGATGTAGTTTTGATATCAAGCAGACTCAGTATTGTTCTTTCTGAAGAGATACATGAGCTCTTTCATGAGTTAATAGAGTTGCCACTGATGTCAGTTCTGTTTAAACTTGAAGAGAACGTAGAAAACCCCAAAATAGTTTTGAAAAAAGTATGGTGAGTATTATATTGAGCTTCTGCTGAGTGAAAACTCCCACCAGAATAGTGGTGTGAGATCATTCTACTTGTGCACAGGTTGCCATAGTGTATATGGAGGGTAGGTTTTCCTCACAAAGATCAACACCTGTGTGATGGCAATGCTTGCACAAGCAGTGTGATCCCATTACTACGCTGGCAGGATATCCGCTTAGCAGAAACTTGATACGATATTGGCACATGTTTTCTCAAGAATGTTCCTCCAATCAGACTTGAGGGGGAGAATTTGCCTTCATAGTACAACTGCTGAGTTGTCAGTTATCAATTATGGAAACAAGAATAATTGAGCCAATGTTACATGATTATGCCAGTAACCAATTCATGTTATTTTGCCTCTTCCGACATCTAAACATAAACAAAAGACAGTAATCAAGGAACACCACCTTCGACAAGAAGCAAACTCTAATGGCTAAACCTTGTATACAACAGTAATTTGTGTGTTTTTTTAAAAAAAAATATAATTTGCTCACATGTACTAACCCTAATTAATCTTACAAGCGTCTTAAAGGAGCCTATTGAAATTACCCAATGATTGGACACATTCTGTTTGTCCAACTTTCCCAGTCCTTTACAATAAATCCTGCAGCAAATCCACTACCTAAACTGTAGTCCACTCAGTTGTTGGTATGTTCCTATGGTTCCTTACCTTCTCAACCTTCTTAAACAGAAATCCAGTACAATATTTGAAAGCTCAGAAGTTCAATAGCAGGTGTGTGTCTATTGCAGCTGTAAAACGGCATAAACAATTGACACTCTAAGCACATATTTTTTATATATAAAAATATATCTGGCACCTGGACCATGCTCTGTTCACTGCAGCTTTTGTTTCCTTCTGATCATTTAAATTCTCATTCTTCCCCTCCCTCTAATGTAATTCATGCATACATACTCAATAACATGTTGGAAGAATACTGTCTTGAAGTGGTCATCATACGATCACATCAGAGCCTGTTTCCTGCACTGCTGAAATCATTTGTGCACATACTTGTACACACTGGGAAATCACAACAGAAAAGGTATCTTGAAGTAACCACAACAGTGGTAACCTCCCCCGCCCGCCCACACTTTTTAACTCAATGTACATGAGTACTGTAGAGGAGGGATGTGGAGAATACTCTAAAAGTTTCTTGAAAGCGGCAATGTTGTTATATATCTTATGACATATCTTATGGAAAATCTCAGGTGTTTCATGGTCTTTTTTTCCTGTAAGAAATACCAATTTGCATAAAATTAGCCCAATTTCTGTGCAAATTGATCTCTTCCTTGTGCCATTTTTCCTGGTAATGGTATTGCACTGTGCAGAATGTGGTGGCTTCTTGTGCAAAAATGGCATGCAAATCAAGGGGGGGGGGGATTTGTTGCAGAAGTTTGAATTTCTGGTAAAATTCCTTTTGCTATGCAGAAGTACAGAGACAAAGGAGAATAGCTACAAGTTCTCCAGAGTCCACTCCCTTCTCATTAGAAGGAAGTCTCAAGTACTCACTCGGAGACATTTGTAAGACAAAGAATAAAAACATTTCATTACTTACAGTTATGACCAGATCAATAGCAAAACAAACAACTAGACAAACTGTCTTCAACAGACTAAAAGAGAGGGAAAGGAAAAAAATACTCAGCAGAGAGGCAGGGCACTCTTTGAATTCAGGGGTGAAAAGGAACAATTGGTTTGTGCTGGATAGATTGACAGTCACCCCAGCCCAGAAAGGTCCCTCTCAGCCACACCTACTAGAGACAACATGCAAGGTTGTAAAAACTCCAACAAAATGTGGGTTCTTTGGTCTCAGTTTTGCAGGAAGCTGGGAAATCTTGCTGGTACAGAGAGAAGTCTCAGTGAGAATTCTCAGGAAAGGAAGACTAACAACATTGAAAAGAGTCACCATAAGTCGGAACTGACTTGATGGCAACATGATTATTATTAAAAGGTCAAGCTTTCTAACTGGTGTCTCACCACCCTCTGCCCCTTTTACCATCTTTCCATCTCATACACACTGAAACCCATTTTTCCTTCCACTTGCTAGAACACTGAAAATAAGGCTATTTTTTTTAATGCAGACACAATGTCATGCTGCTCATCTTCTGCAAATCCATGTAGCTCTGTATAGTTCAGAAGTAGCTGCTTTATTTGTATTAGAGTTGTGTTGATTTCTACCATCTGAAGATCCGCCAAAGGGAGTTAGAAATACCTGGGAACAGGTTGATTGGGCACTTCATATTTGCAGACTGACTATAAGTTGAAATATATTTGATACTGTGTTTTGTGACTGGGAAACCCAGGTTGCTGCTGTCTTAGAAAGCCACTACCGGCTTGCCAGTTTGTCTGGCAAACACTTATTGCACAGAATTGTATTTGAAAAAAACAAAACCTAATTTTGAGAAAATGGTACAGGTGCCTAGTTTTCCTTGTAAAGTTTGTGTCGGAGTAGGCGTTCACCCCACTCAAAAACGTTACTTGCATCAAACATTCATGAACAGTGTTTGTGTTCACAAATGGTTGTAGAGATGAACAGACTAGGATTCAGGAGGCTCTGGTTTTCTTTTTACATATTTGAAATTGAATTCTAGCATTTCATATAAACCCTGCTATTTGTTTTTGTGTATAATTGCCGAGTTTTTTCAGCAATAAATATTGCTTCTTTTATGATGCATTAAATTTGGTACTGGGGCTTTGTTATTATTTTGGCCGCAGTCTTTACTTTGCCTATTTTGACACATTTATTTCTTCTGGCATGTACTTTTCTTTTTAGCAAACCTTGCTAATCTTCAAACAGCATAGTCAGCATTTTCTGGCCTGGGGAGTTTGTAATAATTATGTAAAATTTTACCAAAACCTGGAACAAAAATTAACTGTGGTACATTATGATTACTTGGAACTCATCCTTCAAGGGTGTCCGTGGGAATTTTTTTGCAATGGAATGATTGCCCACTGGTAGCATTGCTTAGTTCTCTCTCACACAGCACACACTGCTAAAATCCAATGGATCTGTCTGTATCTATTAAAATAATACATACATTTAGAATTTCAGGAGGCATACTCCTCCCCCCTGTAGCATTCTTGGTTCTCAAACATAACTAGAACAATTAGTTTTTTAAACAAAACACAAACCATGGTAGTAAACACACTTTATTCCCATTCACCTCACTTTTCCCTCAGCTCCTATAAAGGAGCATGTGGCAACAGCACAAGGCACAACACAAACTAGCACATGAAACATGTGCTATTTCTCCTCCAACACTGAATAAGATTATACTCTAACAACTAAAACAGCAACTTTAAAAGTTATAGTTACTCCAGAAAGTGGCATTATTACTCATTACATTACAGTTATGATGCCCCTTAGTTTTATGTCATGTGCTTTCCAGTTGCTTCTGATTTATGAGAACTAGAGATGGCTGTATTCGTATTCATATACGAATATGAATACCCCCACACAGGTGGACATAACGAGGGTCCGGCCCCCTGGGGCCAGACTGTCCACTCACCCTTCCGCTGCTGCTGTGGGCTCCACACTCCCTTCCAATTGCTCTGGAGCACCTGGTCTGCGAGCCACTCTTCAACCTGGCAGGGAGGCTCGTCATCCCACCTCCTGCCAGGAGTGGCTAGCCAACTGCGAGCTCCAGAGCAATAGGAAGGGAGCGCAGAGCGGAAGGGTGAGTGGACAGTCTGGCCCCAGGGGCCGGACCCTCATTATCTCCACCTGTGCAGGGTTATTCGTATTCAAATACAAATACCCCCATGTCTAATGAGAACCCTAACAGAGTCTTTGAGGATTTTAAGATATTCAAGGAGTGATTAACTATTGCCACCCTCCTGTATGTTTTCATGGCTGAGCAGGCATACGAAGCCATGGCCCCTGACATCTATCCACCAGGGATGGGCACTCGTGCCTTGCTATCGAGTCAGATTTAAGTTGCACTGGCGATTTGACTCTGACTCGACTTGCTTCCCCCCCCCCCCCCGACTCAGACTCAACTCGCAACTCGGGCCCATTTTTCTGAGTTGCATTTTCAAGTCTGAGATCCTTCCCCCTCCTACTTCCTTCATGGACCCCAGAAGGACTCACCTCCACCCTCAAATACACAATGGGAAGGCAGCTTCTTCTGCAGCTAGAGGCAGCCTTTGGAGGAGCTGAAACCCCACTTCCATCTGGAAGAATTAAAAAGAGGGACAGGAAGGGGATTTTTTTTGAGGGGCAATTGCTGCCTTCCCCAATTCCCATTGGATCCCTTCCCCTCTGGGAGTTGCAACTGGGTACCTTTAACCCTTCATTACCAGAAATTTACCCTTGAGTTCTGGAAGGAAGAATCCCTTGCACCAGCTTGAGTTTTGGCTTCTCAGGTACTGGGATCTCTCCACCCCCTCTTGGGTTTGAGGCAAAGGCTCTGGGGCTTCCCAACCCAGAAATCCCTTTTTAATAAAGACTTGAGACTCAGGTTCCAGGCTTGAGACTTGGGACTTGGACCGAAAGACTCGCCAACATCCCTGCTATCTGCTGCATGACACAGGCTCTCAGTTTAGTTTCACTTTGGTTTATTGGGGGGGGGGGGGAAACAGAGCTTGGAAATCTACTTTCCAAAGTAATTTATTATGTAATATTTTAATACTAACACTCATTGTTTCTTTCTTTTTCTTTTTTTTAAAACCAAAGGCAGAATTCTGTTGGGAAATGTAGAGCGTAGAGCCATTTGGACACTAGACTTTGTCTGATCTTCAGCCTCAAGAGATCATTCAGCTTAAACCAGTGGGGTTTTTGTGTGCAGAAGGAAGTAATAGTATTCTGTTGTGCAATTGCCAGGGAAAGGAAAAGCATGTGCACAAGGATCCATTTTACATGCAGTAAAGTGGCCCATTGGATTTTGGCCTAGAAACTTTTAAAATGAGGTTAAAATTTGAATACTCCTAGAAAGTATTTTCACCCTCATGCCATCACAAATAATGAGCATAAGGGCTTCCATCCTTTCTTGCAACAGCAGTGCTAACAATCATGGAGGAGCTGTGGTTCTGGCACAGGAAGTACATACTTGAAGTGTCAGCCAAAGGTTGAGTGACACACGCCTTGCCCATGTCGTATGGTACTGAATGGCAGAGGAAAGAGTTTTCTATCATAATTTCTCCACCCAATGAATGTATGGACTGGGCTAACTATGATGTTGTGGAAGCCATTTGCTAAACCACTGACATTTTCCTTGTCATGCAAACAATGCCTAAGAAATCACTGATATCAGACCTACGATTAAATTATGTGGAATTGAGAAAAAATCATCATTAAATGACTACTAGTTTTTTTAGATTCTACATCCAAGACTTCACAGATACACGGTCTCTCTCTCTCTCCGGCCCTCAACCTTCATGTGATGACCCCTTAAACAGCATTTTCAGATATGTTATAGTGGTGCTTAATGCACTGTAGAGGAACATAAATATGGCCTTGCAGGATCACATGAAAGCCCATCTAAATTATTCAGCTGTATGCCACTGTTTGTAACACAATGCCCTCCAAATGTATTGGCAAAAAACCCATCAATCCCAGTCAAGGAGCTGGAGTCCAAAACGTCCAGTGCATCCCCAGTTTCCCCTTTTTTGCCATAAGCCTTTTAATGCACTACCTCTGCATGTGGATGTTGCATTTACCTGTCATCGTTAATTGCTGTTGATGGAGCTACCTTTCTCTTGAGGAAGTTTAGGAATTTTAATGGAGAAGGCAGGAGACTCGTCATGCTCTGTCCCAAATGACAACCAGTTGTTTTGTTGGCTTCCATGGTGCCAATGTGTCTTTGCACTGCAGTAGCTAATTGGTCCCATTAGGACTAGCTTACTTGGCACGTGCAATGAACTCTATTCATATCAACCATCGACAGGGAGATGTCAGGAGGTATTTCTTTCCATCACAATATTTTACTGGCTGTTCTTCTGCATAGGATATTTATTCCAACTATTTTAAATATACATCTCAATACCTGTTACTCAAACTTCTGTTTCATTTCTTACGTGATGTACTGTCCCTTCTATTATAGTATAGCAGATGTTGTAAGTGTTCTTTTACATCCACTTTCCCCAATATTCATTTTGTACCTCAGTGCTCCAGAGCATGCCCAGAGGAAAAATATATGAGCAGACAGTTTGTGTTCAAAGGTCTCAAACCAAGAACTCCAACATTGTTCAATTGCAGAATGTTCTATTTTTCATGGTGTTTATGGATCTGACTTATCTACAAAAGTAGCCATCTGGTGGAGTTTCATGCTTTGTCCTTTAACCCCTACCTTGCCATTCATCCAGCAAAACTGCACAGACTGGCTCCAGTATTATGCACTGTAATGTTATTTATTTAGAGATGGTACAGACCTCTTATGTGAGGATGGTAAAGTTATTTATTTTTGAAAGCATTCGCTCTCCACTTCTCTGCCTTATTTCCATGGGAATACGGGATATGGATTACATGGATCTTACTGCCATATAACTACATAAACATCAAGAGCTGACTATACGTGAGAACCACATGTCTTGCTTCTCACACTACTACAGGTGTTGGTCTTTTCTTTTTTGTGATTGCTCCAAAATGTTTCCTTGAGTCCTCAGCAGATACTTGTTCCAGCGAAACCTGCATTATTTCACTTTATTGGTGGGAAAAGTCCTTATCCTTTAATAATAAATTCATATAATTATAAAGTCAACTCCAAGTGCCATCTCGTCCAAGCTGCAGCTAGAACATCCTGGAGAGATGCCCATCCGCTCTTTATCTAAAAATCTCCAATGGAAGGGAGCCCATTTCCTTTTGAGGTTATCTGTTCCACTGTCAAACAGTTCTTATCATTGAAAATATTATGTCCATGTGGTATCTCCATGTATAGGCCAATATATGCATAATGCTGGTTAGTGCAATCTACTCCTGCCCTCTTTAAAGTACTCCCTTATGTAAAATATTAGCTTCACATAGTATGTATCTGATGAAGGGGCCATAGCCCTACTTTTCTTCCTCTTGAAGATCGCACAGGAAGTATACAAGAACTAGCCCAGTTGTGCAGATTATGGAGCCTTTCAGATATTGTTGGACTGTGACTGCCATCAGCCCTGACCAGTGTAGCTAATGAGCAGGTGTGGCGTTTGCCCTTGTGGCCCCTGCTTGTCTTTCCCTCACAAAGGCTCACGTCGCGTTTTCTTCTCACTGCCACCAGTGGATTACCTCAATCCACAATATAAATGACGTTTATCCGAACACTTGACTTGTGAACAGAAACAGAACTTATTTATTGAAGTGAAGCAGATTGAATAATAACAGAAGTTTCTCAGATACACATTATACATAAGCAAATCATCAACAGTTCTCTCAGTACATACTTCTTTTCTCTTGCTATATCATTACCACCTTCTCTACTTATTTTCCTAACCAGCTCTATCTCTCTCAGTATCTGTTCCCTCTCTCTCTGACTAACCACCCCTATCTCTGCCTCTCATCCCAATCTCTATCTCCCCCCTATCTGCCTTCAGCCAAGCCTCATATATATTCATTGACTCTGCCCCTCCAGCGCTCTCATAGGCTCATGCAAATCAGCTCATGAATATGAATGGCATGAGTGAGTGGGCGATCGCCACAGGAGGCATACCAACCCAACAACATCTGGTAATGAGGTACCTCCAACCCAACAACATCTGGAAAGCCACAAGTTGCCCACCCTGGAACAAGGCCCAAGTATACGGACATAAAAATCTCATCACAAGCTTGCAAATCATGGTTAGTGACAAATATGT
The DNA here is from genome assembly GCA_037013535.1 of Intellagama lesueurii. Classification (NCBI taxonomy): domain Eukaryota; kingdom Metazoa; phylum Chordata; class Lepidosauria; order Squamata; family Agamidae; genus Intellagama; species Intellagama lesueurii. Next base: position 172,912,912 of record JBAJHW010000003.1, on the reverse strand, counting down.
CCCATTTCCCCACCCTCCCTGGAGAATTTATATAAGCAACATTTGCCACCATCACCTTGTAAGTGCTGTCTTTTCATCATTAAAGAGCCAGCAAAAGCTATGCATTTCTTCATATCCTGATGGAAGATGTAGTTGTTATTTTTGGATTTTAAATTGAGTGTTCCTGGAGATACAGACTTAATTTTCTTTAATGGCATGTGGTTTGAAAATATTCCATCTAATAAAAAGTAGAGAGGGAGAAAAAAAAACACACCACACATTATTAAACCATGGTTACATAATGCTGCAATTTATCCCGCTTAATGAGACATTTTCTGTAATACACTTTACTCCAAAGAGATATTTTTGCACTATCCATTTAGAGTCTCAAAATTAATTACTTTAATTTTAATGCTTTTGGTTTGTTGTTTCATGGAGACTTCTGTAACTTCACCCCCCACTCTTACTGTGTTTTCCCAGTAAGTATCAGGAATACATACTATGATGCTTGCTATTTAATACGTTGGAAAAATAGCAATCTTGCATGTACTGACATTGGTATCAGTGGAAGGGGATTTTGCAGCTACAATTTGAATCGTAAAGCTTTTCCCACCTCTGGCACTCAGCCAACCCATTGTTCCCATTTGTTTGCTCCAACTGTTTTGTTGATGTCTTTCTTCTTCCCTGACTATCCTCTAAGAAGCAGGCATGGAAGATCTCTCCATGCCAGAAGGCACTTTATTCTTTTTTAGTTTCTAACTATAACTACTGGTAGTAACTGTGCGTAAAGATACATTTTTCTCATTAAAAGTGCATCTAGAACAACTTTTACTACAGAAAAAACTAGATTATTTGTGCAACCGGGTTAATCTCTCCATGTTTCTGTGTTTTTCTGCTTTCTATTCTACTAAAAAAAAGGAATAACCAAATTCCAAACCCCCTTTTTTTTAACCAAAAATCCCTAATATAATACATCCATATCCATACCATGCTGTCATCTATAACAATGCAAACGTATGAACTTGAGAAAATGTCAGCTGAATTATGTCTATGTACAGTTCCCATGAGGGACGTGGTGGCGCTGCGGGTTAAACTGCAGAAGCCTCTGTGCTGCAAGGTCAGAAGACCAGCAGTCGTAAGATCGAATCCACGCGACGGAGTGAGCTCCCGTCGCTTGCCCCAGCTCCTGCCAACCTAGCAGTTCGAAAGCATGTAAATGTGAGTAGATAAATAGGTACCACCACGGTGGGAAGGTAACGGCGTTCCATGTCTAGTCGTGCTGGCCACGTGACCACGGAAACTGTCTTTGGACAAACGCTGGCTCTACGGCTTGGAGACGGGGATGAGCACCGCCCCCTAGAGTCGGATAAGACTGGACTAAATTTCAAGGGGAACCTTTACCTTTACCTTTACCTTACAGTTCCCATGCCAATTTTTACTGACTACTGTTTCACTTGGACTAATATTGCAATGGTACAAAGTTGTAAATACTATAATGGGATTTTTCTGATAGTAGTATTTTTGTTTGCCATGATGTTCCTTTTTGTTGCCGTTTTAGCAAACTCCTATGCTAACTCTAGCAGGTATGGCTGGGAGGGACCTTTGTGGGCTGGGGTGACTGCCAATCTATCTAGCACTAATCATTCCCTCCCTGTCTCTGAATTCAAAGAGAGCCCCACCTCTCTTCTTTTGAGTGCTTTCTCTCTCTTTTGTATGTTGGAAGCAGTCACTGAGTCTATTGAGGCCTGTTGCTGAAGCAGTCCTGTTTTGTCAGTTTGCTGTCTGATCTGCTCACAACTGTAAGTAAAGAAAATACTTTTAATTATTTTTACTACTAATGTATCAGAGTGAATTTTTGAGACTGTAAATGCCAGTTAATGAGAAAAGGGGTGAACTAATCTGGGGAACCTGAAGCTATTCTGCTCTGTGAATCCTGTACTTCTGCTGTACAGCTAGAGGTATTTAGCCCAAAATTCAAAACTCTGCAACACATTTATGATTAACTGGGAGTATATTATGTCAACAACTTAGCTTACACAGAGGATGCTATCTAGCTTGATGTTTTCCACATGAACATACAGTGGCTCTCTGTGGTTTCAGATGTGCTGCTGGAGATGTGAGGGGTTGAACCCAGTGGCCTTCTGCATGCAGCACATGAGCTGTAGGATAAGAGGACACAGGTCCATGTATCAAAAATATTGGTGAGGCATTATTGGACTTTGATTCCCATCATCTCTCAAGATTGGCTGTGCTGGCAAGGACTGATGGGAGCTGTGATCCATCAATATTTGGAAGGTCTCAGTTGCCCACCCTGATTTTAAAAATTACACTAAAATCTAATGTGTTGGATCTCAGTAACAAATGCTAAGAGTGCTTTTCAGTCATGCCCAAATTCTGCCTCACTTCCTGAACTCTGTATAAGTCCTTGAAGTTTCAAGATGGCAAAAGGAGGTAAGGAGGTATAGCCTGGTTGGTGGGGCAGGAGGGCGTATATGCATCAGGGTTTTTACACTGCTAAGGAGCTATGGAGTCAGACATGCCTGTTATTTATGTGCTATTATTCATGCCTGTTATTTATGTGCTGTTATTCAACAAAGAGTATATTTTCTAGTGCCAAACTGCCACTTTCTGAGCTAAAATATGTAAGTAAAAGATTGCAAGGAACTTCTAGCCCAATCGAAGGAATTTAGAATAAAGTATCGGCCATCTTTGCTTGAAAAGCTAGAAGCCTTTCTCCTTTCTAAAATTTTATTTCAGGTTTGCTCCTGGTGGCAAATCTAAAAAGTAGCTCCAGATAAGTCTCCACACCAGTTCCATAAGGGGGACAGAAATCTGTGTGGCTCTCATTCTTCCTTCTAATGTAAAGCACTATTGATGATAGCTGTGAATAGGTATTTTCTTTGTTTAGGCTCAGAGTATGAAAGAGAAAGAGGCAGATGTTTTAAAACCATACATCATGAGACTGAAGTGCAAGAGGAAAGGGTTAATCCACCAATGGTTCTGATTGTGATTGAGGGACTCACTGTCTGTAGTTTTAAAGATTTGCACAGCTCTGAGTTATGTATTTAACACTGCAGGACATTGATCCATGTAAGGTGTAAGGTGTACTCAGGCACAGCTCAGCAAGTGGAGGCTGAGTGCATAGACAATGAATGCAAGCCTTCCATCTGTCTACGGAACATAGTTGGGAGGCTGTATGGAAAAGGAAATGGAAAAAGTTACTTCTTTGAATGAGAGTGCCTAGAATCCCACAACCGTGACTTATGTCTCTGAAGAGTAACTTTTCCCATCTCTGGGCCTGGCCTTATAGTTCTGATGCAGCTGTAGAATGAGATAAAGTATGACAGCCATATAGGGGAATTTGGAATAACTTCCTCAAAGAATGTGAAGATTGTGAACATATCTGGACATCCTAGGGGTGACAACAGCACCTTGTCAGCTGATCCTTCCACTTCAGAAGCACGAATGGATTGCTTCTAATACAAATAAAGAAGAAGATAGCCAAACAGTTTCTCTAGGGCAGAGTTTCCAGCATTTGAACCCCAGATGTTCTTCAGCTACAACTCCATGAGGCTCTGACCCTTGGCTGTGCTAGCCTGAGTTTTGGGGAGTTGTAGTAGAAGAACATCTGGAATGCCAAGTTTGGAAACCAAAGCTCATGGCCATGTGGCTATTCAGTTATTATTGGACTCAACTCCTATCACCCTTCACTACTGGCTTTGGTAGGGAGGCTGATGAGAGGTTCAGTCCAGCAACAGGTAGACCACTTCACTTTCCCCACCAGTCGTTCCCCAAGCAGCCTTTTCTAAGCTATTTGAATTAGAAATTAAAAGGAGGGGGGGAGAATCCTCTTCCTTCCTTATGAAAATCATGCCAATTTAAAGCTGTGTCAATTTAAGAGAAATAAATTAGAAGAAATACCTGGCAGAGCCTGAAGCAAACAAATACTTTTATTAGTAAAAGGACTTAAAGGAATAAAAATTAGCTATTTTAGATAACATTCCGTGCATGTTCCCATAAGATGCATGTATTTACATATTTTGGGCAGATGAGAGCTTAAACTCCCAGTTCACTTTACTCATCAAACATGGTGGGAGTGACTCAGAATCCTATTGGCCAAATAAAAAATTAAAATCAATTATTATTATTATTTGCTTTGCTACAGAAGCAACAGTTCTAACAACGTGTATGCTCACCTTTACAGAGAATTCCGTTGTAATTGTCATTTGCCTTGTGGCTACAGAAGCGGGAGGAAGAGCAGCCTGTCCCAGTCACCACTAAAATTTATGAATCGATCAAGGATAAGGAGAGGCTGTATAATATAATGTACAGTTCCGCCCACCCCCACAGCAGGCACAGGGACATTTGGGGGCACTGGAGAGTACCTCCATATTCTGTTGACCTATCCTGCAAGTCTGATTTGTATGACTGTCAATTCATTCAAGAACCCGGTACAGAGGTACTTCACATACCACCTCAAAAATAACCACACCGACGTCAGCGGGGCTGATTCACAAGGAAGCCCAGTCAACTAACTGCATGGAGTTTAGTCTGTTCATCTGCTCTGTGTAAATTTGGCTGTGGATAATGAATGCTGAAGGGCAAAACATTTATATCTCTGCAGTTTCATAATGCCCACACATTTCCCCCAGCACATGCATCCGAGAAGAGAAATTACCTCCTGTGTGGAGTGATGACACCCACCATCTTATTTTTGTAGACATTTAAATGTTTCACATTTAAAATTCTTCATTTTCTAAAAAAAATCTGCTTCCAGGTTGATTAATTGGTAACTATTAATTAATTTTAGATGAAATGTGGGTGTCTAAAGAGCGGTACATGGGTTGGTGATTACACAGATAGAAATGTTGTTCAATTCATTCAGTTTGTAGCAAATAATTTCTTAGAAATAGGTCCACCAGCCCACCCCAACCTAGAAGTGGCGCTGGTGGAAAAATCACCACAGTGAATGCCTGCAGCAGATCCTCTGGAGGTGGGATGAATTGCTGAGCCTTGGGGACCTGCATTGGCCTCACACTACTGGCCCTCCTTATAGGATGTTGGCTGGCTGGGTTAACTGCTGCAAACTAGACCCCAGCCCTGGACTAGGAACCCTCGGAGCCCAATGAACAGGCTGGGCTGAAGACTGAGAGGGATGGGGAGCTAGTGGTGGTAACTGTGCCCCCTGTGGACTGAGAGGATGGAAAGAGTTGGATGCCTCACTGATCCTAGTACCCCATTCCCTGACTCTAACAAAGTCCAGTTCTAGCAGCCATGATAGCCTGGAGTTCATGGAGCTTATGGTTGAAAAGACCCTCCTAACCATCTTCATCCAGGGTGGGGGCAACAATTGTCACAGTTACTGTTTTTTTTAAACAACCAATGTTTTGGTATGGTTTTGATAGGAGTGGTCCTAGGTTATCTGATATATTCAGGACATGGACTTTCACAATTCACTTAAAACAGCAAGCAAGATTTATTCTTGTGATTTTTATCCTTTTAGTGCCTTTTGGTTTTCAGGCTGAATACCTGTAAAAACAAAAACCAAACCACCACCCCCATGAGTATCCTGGAGTACAGGATGGCATCTACTCTCGTCCCTTGTAGTATCAGCTTTTCTGGATACAGTATATGGGGCATAGTCTACTCTAGCAGATGATGACATTAAGACTGAAGCATTCTGTCATTGGTTTTTTTTCCCTTTAGGTTTTATATTGCTTTGCATGATGAACTCATTAACACACTGATTTTTTGATATCCAGGAATATCACCTGAATATTATGCTGTCTTTTCTCTATTTGGGGGCAAGGGGTCTTACACGAAGCAGCCTCTTACAAAAAATCAACTCAGTTTTTGCTGTAAGCAATGGGGATAGGAGCTAAAATGTAATCTAATTACAATAATTTTGGTTTTTAAACTATTGTGATTTAGTGTAAATGTTATGTGTCTGGTTATCGTATTTAAAATTTCTTTGTGTCACGTTTCATTTTTATGAGTTTTATTGTGGGATCTGTTGTTTGGATCAATAAATTTCAGTTCAGTTCACCTTGTAAATACCTGGGTAATTGCTCAATTCACTGTCGTATATTTTGTATAATTAAAATAAATGTGGTTTTCCAATACTGCAGTTTATTATAAGTTTATGAATCTTGTTGTTGTATTTTAATGTTTTTTTTGTGGTGCCATATTATATTTGTATGAGTTCACTTGTGAGCTCTGGTGGTTGGATCAATATATTTCAATTCAACTAATCTCATAAATGTTAGGGCAAATAAACAATTCACTGTTACACATTTTATATGTTTATCCCATTCCTTTTCACAGCATCGGTAGTATTCTCTTTATTTTAAAAGCATTTCCCAAACAGTGATCTAAGAAATCTTAAGAACAAAACTAAGGCATAATGCATGGAGCATCAAGAATGCACACAAATACATCCTGACAGACCAGGAATAAGAAACTAGTATGAGGACCTGTCCAGACTTGCTGTTTTGTTGCAGACTGGATCAGACTACAAAAGGTTGATTGAAGTTGGGGCGAGGAGTGATGTGCCATCCTTCCATCTGAATGGTAAAGGACCCTTTGTAGACTGAAGTCAATAAAACACTTCCCCTGATCATCTGTGGAAGGTCAGGTGAAGTGCCTTTTTTTTTAATGTTTTCTAGATCATCACTGATGTGATTAATCACTTCATTTAAATTTTTAAAAAGTTTTTTCTTTCCCTGTCTGTGTATTGCCAAGAAAGAAACACTCAACAGCCACAGATTCGATCGACAATACACAGACAGGCAAATATTTTTTTAAAAAAATTAAATGAAGTGATTCATCACTTCAGTGATGAACTAGCAGATGTAAAAAAGTAACTTCCCTTCCCTTGGACCTTCTCAGATGATCAGGAGAAGGATTTAATTTCCAATATCCTGAAGTGACTAGTAAGCCACTTCAGAATATCAGAAATGGATGGAAGGAGTTGCAAGGCTCTAGAGTTTAGTCCATTCCAAATGACTACATTAGCTGAGAACAAACTAAAATGGAGCCCTCTAACCCATACCAAGATAGTAGAACCCCTTGAAAGCAGTTCCAAAAGGTACAGAGTGGAACAATTTGGTCCACTCCAGCAACATCCATGTGTGGATGCTGAAAAAAAAAATGGACCAACCCTGCCCATCAGCACACCAAACCATGGGGCAAATGCCCATGTGGATTTCCTCTGAATCAGTATAAAATGAGACCAAAGAATTCAAGCAATTTAATAGGATCCCAGAAATAGCTAATAATTAATTATTGAGACTTATTTCATTAATAAATAAAAGCTTTGTAGGGGGTGAGTGGGATTGGTTAGGTGGTGACATTATTCCATTGTCAAAATCTAAAATACCTTGGGGAAAAAATACTTTTGGAGACTCCAGTTCCCAGAATCATCTTGCCAGTATTGCTGTAGTCCAAAAAAGTAACTTCCCCAAGTTTTTAGGCTCATAAATCATGATGGTATACAGATATTGCAAAACACAGACTTATTTTATTTTTCTGCATTAGGAGGGAGTCAGTTGATATACTTAACATCTTTGAATCATGCTTTGGCAGGATATACAACAATCTGTCCTGCACATTTGACAGTGTACACCACATGACAGCATTGCATATGCATAGAATCAGTTCCTTGAAATAAAACACTGTGGTGCCAAGGGGTGAATCTCTCGGTAAAGCCAATGGATGGTGTCCAGCTGGGCTGGAAAAAATGCACCATAAATCACTGCATATCTTTTTTAAAAATGTGCACAGTCACACTTTTGTCAATTGGAGGCGGAATGTTTTTATTAACACAGCTATTGAAAGATTCTCTTGGAAAATGTGCACCAAAGTCGGTACCTATCTTCTGCCGGCTTACAATAAATTCTGCCAGAACCACCAGAAGATAGACTCTGAGGTGGGAAAAGGAGAATGTCCTTGGAAACAAGGTTGACAAATCTGCCCATGCCTGGGATTGAGAGATTAAATAGATTCAGCTGTGATCTCCATGTTCCTCAAACTTTTGTGCTTATTCTTTAAATAGTGTTCCTTCGTATCCCAGTAGATCACCCAAGCAAGCCAAAGTTCTTAATATGAAGAATAAGGCGATTGAGTAATCCTAGGACATGAGAAATGTGGATCAAGAATCTTTGCATGCCACCAGTTCAATTCGTGCTACCCACAATTTTGAGCCTTATTTCAGAAATGTCTTTACTTAATGTCCTCATGATTGCGTTACAGAAACATATGCTACCAATTTCATTTAATGAAACACTGGGAATGTTACTATTCCCTGACTTAGTTTAATGCTCTTAAAAAGCGTGTGTGTGTTATCCGCATGAAAGTTAATGACATATTCTGTATCTCTCTGGATGGTAGTTAATTGTTAGTGATGGAATAAATTCATGGCTGATTATCCTGTATCTAGGCAACTTAAAAATAAATGCAAAAACTTATTTCATTTCTCATTCACCGGTGCAATACAAGCCAGGTTCCAAAATATGTCAGTTCTCAGGAGGTACAGCCCATTAGTTTGATAGACTATATTAAGACAAATATGCATTTGAAGTGGTATCTCGACAAGACCATTTTGTTTAAATGGAATGAACTCCAGGATCCTCACCTCCTACTTTCAGTGCATGACATTTACTTCAGATAATTGCATTAATTTGCAGTATATCTGAAAATGTTTGGCTGATTTGTGTGTTTTTTTTAAACACAGTTATACATAAATCTTTTATAAAGATGACTACAGTTGATACAATATTAAAATATACTCAATAGGAGTATATGTGGGTAAATTTTATGCTGGTGTAACCTGGATTGGGTGCTGGATATATTGAATTTAAACCAATGAAAAGCTTCTCTAATCCCAGTGGCAGCGATCTGATAGCCATTCTTTTACTACTAAAGGCTGCCCTGCCCAACATCAAGGGAGCCTTGAAACTTGAAAGATGGAAGATCAAGAGCTTTCTATTAGTTTAAATTAAATTAAATTAAATTAAATTAAATTTACACCAACACAGTTTTGCCCAATACATTTGAAGTGATAAATCCTCTGATGAATAGTGGCACCCAGTTCATTTGATAAGCCTGTTAGGAAAGTTAAAATTTTGAATTTTACTTTGGGGAGGGGGGGGTTGATTCTTTATTTTTAAGTTATTCTTAAGGAATGCTGGCTTTTAAAAGACTAGCTTTGAAAATTTGGGTTTTTTTAAAAAATGTTTCTATCTATTTTATTGTACAATGGGTTGAGAGCCCTGGCTGTCAGAACAGTGTGAGGCAAATAAATAAATAAATAAATAAATAAATAAATCAATCAATCAATCAATAAATAAAGGCTCAATTTCAAGTTTATTGTATTGGCTAAAAGCCGTCACAATTATTTAAAAAATACAAATATGATCAAGTAAAAATCATGATTGAATCACAGACATATAAAATAATAAGAGACCCTTCATATCTGGGAGTCTCCTGTACAATTGATTGCAATGGCTCTCAGGAAATTAGCGTGGATGTTTCTGGCCGCTTTTGCAAACAGCGCTGTTCTGTATGTAACATATGGGTCACAGTCCAAAAGTAACCTGACCACCTTTATCTGAGGTCTTTCCTCTTGTGGGGCAGCCAAAATGTTACCCAGGAACTTTTCTCTGGGGTTTTGATAGAGCTGACAGTTGAGTAAATAGTGGACAACATCCTCTATCTCACCTGCTCCGCAAATACATAGCCTTAGATGCTTAGGGACATTCATGTACCTGCCGTCTAAGACAGTGGTTGGCATGGTTTGGAAACGGAGTTCTGTGAATGCGGTTCTCAAGGAGGCAAAAGTAAGTGTATGTAAGTATTGAGCCCTTGAGTGGTTTGTTTTCAGCAGATGGTACCAGTGAGAGAAATTTGAAGAGTCTATTAAGGCTAAGTCCTGGTCATTATTCAATTTGTAGATCCAGTCCCTCAACATTCTTTTAACCCCAGAAAAAACAAAAATGTCTGTGGAGAGGGGTTTAGATTTTAGTAGGGTTTGAACTGAAGTTGCCCAGCCGCCACTCTTCCATTGCTCTACCATACAGCATTTAGATAGACGGTGATCAGACATATCCATCACCCTCTTATAGTAGGAGAATATAGCTAGAGTTGCCCTGGTTTTAATGGACACCATGCCTGTCTCTGTTCTAAGAACAATCAATCAATCAATCAATCAATCAATCAATCAATCAATCAAACAAACAAACAAACAAACAATCAAACAATATTAGCACACTTTTTTACTTCAGAAACTCTAGACCTTAAAGCATTAACTCTCAGATTAATGACTACTGAAATTCCTAATCACGTATCACATTACCCTACTCATTGATAAAACGCCAGGAGTACAGTCTAACTTACCTCACATGTTTGTTAGGAGAATGCAGTGGAGAAAACCATATATACCACTTTGACATTTTTAGAGGAAAGACATAAAAGTAATAAATAACAATAAATAGGAATAATTAGCGCTTGTAGCAAAGAGATTACAGCTCCCAGGATCTCCCAGGCAACATGAACTCTGGGGCATTCTGAAATTACAGTCTAATAAAGAAACGTCTCCACATTCTGGAATTAGTCATTTTTTGTAAAATAAATAAATAAATAAAAGAAAGAAAGAAAATGAATTCTTGTACTGCAACACAATTTTGAAAGCATATGTACCAGAACAATGATAAATTAGTGTGTGGAAATGCTCTCAGGTGGAATTAGCCTACTGATATGAGAACAGCCTTCTCACTAGTGATCTTTAAGATGAAAGTTTCAGAGCTGTAAGAAGAATTTTAATTGCTCACAGTAGTCTGTAATCCTTAGGTCCACACCCACATATGCGTTCAATGGCTGGGTTGTGCTATTATTTAGTTTTGACTCAAGCTTCCTAATATGGTGTCCAAGTAGCTGTCTTTCCATAACACACATCCAACAGTAGTCCACCTTATCCTAAAATCCAGCTAGGGTGAGGATGCTCTCCACCCTTATTTCTTACAATCATCTCAGGAAGGTAGCAGAATTTTGTCTCAGTAGGGAATCGCAAGGGCATGCACTTAGTTGCACAGGAGTCAGCATACTTCCAGGTATATCACAGAAGAGGGTTCTGGAAAGTGCACCAGGAAAGATGTATCAACCAAGATGTACCTCAGAAAAGTATATTTAGCAGGTGACTGTTCAGCTCTGAGCCAGTAAAGGTTCTTCTTGCCTTTAAAAAGAGTGTGAAGATAATGTTTGTCAAACTGGCCTTTGAAATTCTTCTGGTGTTTATTGATTCTTGTTTTCAATTGTTTCATTATTTAATTCTCTTTCGGGGATGACCAGGCATGGGGACTCACCTTTCCCTTTTTTTCCAGGGAAAAAAGCTTGTGTTCAACAGGGACTCAGACTTGGGAGTTAGTATCAACTTGGGACTCAGACCCAAAGACTTGCCAACCTCCCTGGTGATAATTGTAATATCTTTATGCTCCGTTTTGTATTCTGATGTTGAGTAGCATTTTTTAGTGTAAAGTCTAGATGAAAATGGAATAAATAAATGTGTCCTTCTATCATCAGGCAAAGACTTTCCTATGGAGGCAAGCTTTTAATCAGTAAGTAGATATGTAAAGAATGTTGTATTTATTAAATTCAGAGATTTTTAAACTGTTTTAAAACATTTAAAAATGTTTTTAATCTTGGTTTTAGTCTATCAAACATTGACTAATGTTTGATTATTTTTGTATAGTATTTTAAACCTGTGGGCATTGTATAGTGTTAATTGTTGTGAGCTATCTTGGGTCCTTTACGGGGAGCAAGGTGGCATATAACTAATATAAATGAATGAATACCTTAAGCATGTAGTGTTAACGTAAGGTCACAATGGGCAGGGTCTTTTTAAAACAGGCAGCATCAGTGTATGATAAATGCCCTGTCTCTCCCCTTATGGAGGAGAGCAACAGTTTGAGGTCACAATGCCCAGTCTCTCAGGCAGACAGCATCAGCTCATGGTCACAATAGGCAGTCCCATGGAAATAGCATCAACATGTAGGCACATTGGTCTGCTGGCCTCTCACTGAAGCAGACAGCAGCAACAGAATATCGGCACAATATCTTTCACTGAGGTAGGCAACCCCCTGATTAGGACCACAGCCTTTTCCCTGCGAGGTCAGTCTATGTGGGAACATGTGGGCAGATTCATTTCCTCTCACTGGAAGGGGCAGCAGTATTTTGATGGAGAAGCCATAGGCCAGAAGAGAACAGTTAGGCAGTTGGAGTTCTTGGGGCTGAAAAATGTATGCATCCTTCTGTACCAGTGGTTACTGTCTTCAGGTTATTACAACTACATTCTAACTGAAGTACGGTTCTTAAGCACAGTTCATTTAAATTGTTGAGCTTGTATGTATTCTGATTCTGGACATATTTTTGTCATTAGTATCACTCGTACTAGATTGAAACATGACTAACTTTTTCTGGATTCTGCCTGCCAGCCTCCAAATGTATCCCACCACCATTTCTAAATTCAATTAGCACAAATTGTTTACAACAATTTAAAATTATTACTATTGTAGAACAGCTAGTCTCCTAATTTTATGCATTATGATTTTCTCAATGACTATTATTACTTACAGGTATAGTTTGATACTTTGGTTATTATTCTTTGATTTACATTATATCTATTTCATTTCATGCATTTCATTTCCCTAAATTTATGAATGTAAACTGACTTGAATTTCTATCGTTACTAATCTCTCCATTCCCTAGTTGGACCTTCACATTCTTCTTTTATCTGTACTTTCCAATCCATATTTCAAGTCCAGCTATAAAATCATTCCCAGTTTTTGAGTCCTTTTTGAGATGACCTTTCATTTAGTGCTTCTGTTAGTACATCCATCTCTGCCACTTCCAGTATCTTTTCTGTCAACTCCTCTAGGGATGGTATTTCTTCTTTCTTCCAATATTTCCCATATAGTATCCTAACTGCAGTAATTACATGTATTATCAAATATCTCATTTCTTTATCTACAATCTCAGGCATAATATTCAATAAGAACAATTCCGGTTTAAATGGTATTGCACAAGATACAATTTTTTGTAACATTTCATGTACTGATCTCCAACAATTTTTTGCTTCCCTACATGTCCACGAGATATGATAAGCATCCTCCTGCATTTCCAACACTTGTTGGAGACATTTCCAATACTTGTTTGAGACATTTTCATACATTTTAGACAGTTTAGCTGGAGTCATATGCTATTTATAAAACATCTTATATATTTTTTCTTTGAAGTTTACTGATTTTGTAAGTTTAATATTATTCTGTCAAATTTGTGCCCAATGTTCTAAATCAATATTATGACCAATATTTTGTGCCCATTTTATCATACAGTCTTTCACCACTTCATCTTCTATTTTCATATTTAAGAGATATTCATACATTCTTTAAATTATTTTATCAATTGTCCCAAGCAGTAGTTTATCAAATGTTGCTTGTTCTTCATAAAAGACTATTGTTTTATCTTTTATATACCTCAAGTCTAATTGTAGTCTTGTCCACCAATATAGAAAGACTTTCTGCTCCTCTAGCTCCTCTCTAGTCTTTAACACTCCGTCTTTCTTAAGCAAGTCTCTATACCTCAGACATTTTGTTGAGTCCATTAAGGTTGGCTGTATCAATGCTTCTAATGGTGATACCCACCCCGGAATTTTACTATACATTTGCTTTTGTATCTTATTCCAAATCCATAACAAAGTCTTTCTTATCATATGATTATTGAAGACTTTATGGTCTTTAGCTTTTAGATACCATACAAAAGCATGCCACCCCAGGCTAAAATCATGTCCTTCCTGTTTAAGCAATCTCTCATTATCCAAATTAATCCATTCCTTAATCCAGGCCAGTACACAGGCCCTATAGTAAATATTCCAGTCCAGGAGACCAAAACCCGCCCTTTGTTTAGAGTCTTGTAGTGCCTTCGCTTTAATCCTCATTTTTTCCTTGCCAAACAAATTTCATTATTTTTATTAAAGTCTTGAAGAAGTATTTGCTTTAGCATAACTGGTATTGTCTGAAAAAGAAAGATCAGTTTAGGTAGCATATTCATTTTGATTACCGCTATTCTTCCCATCAATGAAAGTTGTAGCTTATAATAAATAAATAAATAAATAAATTTATTGTCATTGTAAGTATATACATAGTATACCCATACAACGAAATTCACACAGACACCCAGAGACCAGATCCACATACACACACATAAAAATCCTCAAACACTCCCCACCCACTAAAATTATCCCACTTTCCCAAATCTCTCTGTATTTCCTTAAAACGTTTCATGTAGTTGTCTTTTATTAATGTGATTGTCTTATTTGTCATTTGGATTCCCAAGTATTTAACTCTTTTTTCCTCTTGGACGCCCGTTGCGTTTGTCAATTTGTGAATCTTCTCTGTTTGAATATTTTTGCCTAGAATTTTTATTTTCTGCCAATTCACTTTCATTCTCACCATTTCCCCACAATTTATTAGTGTTTCCATCAATTCATAATAGATTTACTGGGTTCTTCCAAAATAAAAACTAAATAATCAGCAAATGCCTGTAATTTATATTCTTCTCCCCTTATTTTTAACCCTCTTATATTTTTATTGGTCCTTATTTGCTCATTGAGGACGTCCAATGAGAGTATAAATAATAATGGAGATAGTGGGCAGCCCTGTCTTATCCCTTTCTGTATTTGAATATCTTTTGTAAAATCACCATTAATTTTGATTTTAGCTTTTTGTTTAGTGTAGATGGTCTTTATTGACGTGATAAATCTTTCCCCGATGTCCACCAATTCTAGTAGCTGTATCATGAAATTCCAGTTCAGATTGTCAGACACCTTTTCTGCATCTAAAAAGATCATAGCATGGGCATTTCCTATCACATGCCAGTCTCGTGACTTGGCGCATGACAGTAATTTCCTGCACTGACTTCTTAACGTGTGGTTATTTCACACTGAAATTTACATCGATGGAGTGAAACCAGCAATAAGTCTTCAACTGAATTTCAATCCACCTTACTTTTTTATTGTATCCATTCTTTCTGGGACATAATTATTAGTAAAACATTGATTTGTGACGTTATATAGTTCTGAATGTTAAGAAAATAAGTAAAGAATGTTCTGTTTAAGAACATAGGTGGAAGGGCCAGATGTTGGTGAAGATCAGAATTATGGAAATGAACTTGCAAACCTACTATGTTTGTCCCAATGTATGATTTGGTAAATTTCCGAAAAGGTGAAGTAACACATCCTTCAGAAGGTGAACAGGAAGATAATGGCAGTAGCAGCAAGAACTCTCAACAGTATGGAATTCAGAAAAAGAAACAGTTGAACTGCTGAATCTTTCTTTACTGATCATAATCCAAGATGGATTTCATCCCTCCTCTTTTCCTTCCCTTCAGACTAATCCTCTTACATTGCCATTTTTTATCTGTGAATGTCCAGTAATGACAGTTGGAGGACACAAGACAGCACTTATTTTGTATTATTTTTAAGCTAAATCGTCGGTAACATTTTTTCATGGAAATAGTTATTATTTAATATATAACAAATTCAGCTGAAAAATAATGTAGACATGATGTGCTATTTTAAATCTGCAGGATAGCTATGAACTTTTAAACAGGGAAAATGTCTTCACAGAATCATAGAAAAATCTGCTCCAGAATTTTCCCTGGAATTGATATCAGCCTGACTGGTCTGTAGGTCCCAGGTACTTCCTTTCTGCCCATTTTGAAGATGGGGACAAAGTTAGGCCTCTTCCAATCAAAATAATAGACAGTGGTTCTGAGAATTCTTCAGCAAGTTCCTTCAATACTCTTGGATGCAGTTCATCCAGCCCTGGAGATCTGAACTTGTTCAAAGTAATGATATTCCTTTACTACTTGTTTATCAATCTTGAGCTGCAAACCAGTCCCTGCTATTTGTACTTCATATTTGCCTGGAGAGTAATCAACTGTCTTTTGGGGAAAGACTGAGCTAAAGTTGGAACTGAGCACTTCTACCTTTTCTTTTTCTTGTGTTATCATTTTTCCATCTCCGTTGAGTTGAACAAAAATCCAGGTGTCAAAACAGGCAGATCTGAAGAGAATTTGGGATGGGTTGAAAATTCCTCACCCATTTCTACTCTTCTCCTTCAATGGACTATCTACATCTACCAAGGAAATTGGGATCATAAGTTCCACCATTCTTGGTCATGGATGTTGTGTACATAATGTGTGCCAAGGAGCCTGCCCCACATTATGAAACTGAAAGTACTACGCATGTTTGAATTCCTTATACATTAATACTACGTAATGCTATTTAATTTACACTACATAATGTTGTTTTATAAATTATACCTCTATTTTAGACAGCTCTTAACCCTTTTCTACTACTCTGTACCAGATAAATATCATACGCAGAGGGCAATTGTCTAGCCCCAACCCTGTCCATCCATGGTTTCATCACCCTGTTACATATGGAATGTGGAGAGTCTGAAGAGTGAGGGCTCCACTATCTGTGAGGGCTTTGTGTATGAGTCAGCATTCTGATTTTCCAAGATCACAGCTTGTATGGAGAGACCTCATGGAGAGCAGAGTTCTCCCTTTTCAGGCTCATTCTTCATGTCTAGGAGGGCACAGGAGATGATAGTGAAGAGGGGGTTAGGGCATGTGAGTTTTCTAGCCAGTTTTGAATGGCTGAACAGGGCTTGTCTTTCAGAGCAACTGAAGAAAGTTCTGTTGAGAGAAGGCAACTTAAGCAACAACTTTTATACAGAGACCTACTTTAAGCTACAAATCAGCCGCCTTTGAACATTTTATTGGCTAAAAGCTGATGAACCCTTCTGAGGCAAAGAAGAACTTGGTGTGTGCACGCATGCGTGCTTGATTTGGATATCATCAGCCAAGCATTGCAAACGGGCCAAATTCTTAATTATGAACTTCAGTGCCATCACTACGTAGGACAATTAGTCTGGTTTTTATTCATTTCTACCATATATCTCATCACTAAGTGCTATTAACTCTGAGAACATTTTATCTTTTGTGCTCCCACAGTGCCCGTCTCTTGGCATTTATATGGATTATGGTGATCTATTAATGCACAAAAAAGTCCAAAAGATTTGAGGAGGAGGGTAGCTGAAGGGACAATTATATATATGAGCCTCTGGTATAAGTCTGCATTACGGCAAAGAGATTTTTTATATACGACACTTGACTTTCCTCTAAATAGCAGTGCAGAAGAGCTTCAAAAGCATGCAGTAAACACAGGGAAAAGTCTTAGTTAAATGATGTATGAAGATGTTCGTTTATTACAGTTGAAGAGGCAGTTCTGGTCAAGATGACAATTAGAATTGGGGGCTCTTGATCTATGGAAGGGAAGAGTCAGACATGTTCCTAATCTAGAGAAGGAGTGTGATGAGAGAGGGGGAGTGATTGAGTTTAAATTAGATAATATTGCTGAACTAAGAATATATTGTAATGAGCTCCCTGAATTGTTAGTTTAGAAGGAAGTGGTATCTCAGCAGCAGTGTATGGGAGCAAATGGAAGGGTGTCAGAATTTGATAGCCTCAATCCAACATATAACTTGAGATGCTGAACCTCCCCAATGGCGCCCCAATACAGGCTTGGGGGAAAGATTCCAAATTCTCTGGAGCAGTTTTCTGGGGGGGGGGGGGGGAGGTACCAAAGGGCTGTGCAGAGGAAGGAAGATCATCCCCCAGCAGATTTTGATGATGGAAGGATTAAGTCTGTCAGCAGATATCTGTCTGTATTCTGGCTGTTGCTCTAAGGTGGAACATGTACCTTTGGTGGCTCCAGGGGCCAGATTTCAGCCCTGAAATTATTTTGGGACTGTGTGGATTGCCAGAAATGCAGGGGGGGGGGAAATGGGTAGAGGGAGATGTAAATATTAAATTATTTTGGAAGTGACTGGAATCCACTTTCTGGTTTTGCAAAGTGTGGGGGAGGGGGGCTGTGACCTCTTTGAAAGGTAAACCATCTGGCCCATGTTCAACTGCTCTTCACATAGAAACATTATAGGCAAGAGGTTTCTGTTGTACTAATGAAGTCAAGGCAAGAGGATGTTGGCCTGTTCCATTTTCAACGTGATTCTGAGCCACACTTGATCCACTCGAGAGACATAAATTCTTGCTCCTTCCATCAAACTCAGATCACTGCACACCATTTCAACAGTGTCATTAACTGTGTTATTTATTGGTCATATCTAGATTTTACCTTTCTCGAGGCTCAAGTGAGGGATGTCCTCAAAATCTAGGGGTGAGACACCCCCAGTCCTGGTTCACGAGCCACCCCTGGCTTTCTTCTTGCCCATTTTAGCCGCATGAGTCATGACAATTCTGTGAAATAAGTCAGTCTGATAAAGTACAACCCAAATTTCTACTAAGAATCAGTCAACATTGTGATCCTTTCCCCTTGTATCTTAGAAAGGCCTGGGAACTATCCTGCTTATGTTACATTTGAGCACCATCTCCTCCATCTCTTGGTGCAGAGAAGCAAAAATGTTTTAATATATTGTCAAACAAAACAGAATGAAAAACCCAGAAGAGCTGATTTTCAATTTTTTTGCATGTTCCTTTTCAGAATGCCAGTTATGCAAATGAAATACTACTGAAAAGCAATGTGGGTAGTTATAAATCTCATCAGTTTTGATCTAAAAATGAAACAATGCACATATGTATTTGAGGAACACATGGACTGTGCATTGTTTGGCATTTTGACCATGGGAATTGCTGACAATAGTCAAACCATATTCAGTTTTACAAATCAGCTGATACTCATGATGCAAACACCAAGGTTTTTTGAATCATGGCCCATCTGTTTTACAGCATGCCCACAGTTTGGGTTAGAGTTAGGGTTTTGCTTGCCTCATCATGCAATGACAAACCAAGATCTCTGCTCATAAAAATCACAGACCTGTTCTCCTAATGCAATTATGTTCGTAGCTAGCACTTTTGACAAAAATCTAAATAACTCCAAAAGCTTTTTCCTTCAGGATTTCATTTAGACAAAATTACTCCCGTCTAATAATATTCCCTTTTATATATAACATAGTATAGCAATTTAAAAGATTATAGTCTTGAACCAGAATGATTATATATTGCATACATTTCGTTTTGCTCTTACAGCATTTCTGCAGTAAAAAAAGAATGTGAAAAAGAAAAGCTGAGGGTGGTGAGAAATAGCAAAGAGTAAACAACAGGACTTCAAACTGCAAGATAAACAGTATTTTTATTACTTATTCAAACAAATGAGTGTATTTTAAAATGCAATGCAGTTAGAACATAGACTAGGTGAAATTTATGCTGTAATTAACAACTAATTGCCAGTATTATTTTAAAGTTCTGCTGCTGTTTTTTCTTATTTGTTCATGTGTGGGCTTACAAGGACAACATAAGGAATTTAAAAGAAAACAGTTTTTAAAAAGCTTTTATTTTATCAGATAGTACAGTATGTTGAATGTTGACACTCACATCTGCTAAAAGTTTGCCCTTTGGAGAAGATACAAAAGGAGCCCAAGTGGGCAAGAAGTGACTTAATCAAGGATTTTATTTTATTAATGTTTGGGCGATCTAGTTACAAAACAATGAAGGCAATGTGGTGACAGTATTTTCCGCACCCCAAGAAAGTAGAAAGGGGCCTTGGTGGAAGATGGACCAAACCAGGGCTGGGGAATCCAGTCCTCCAGAGCATGGGAACTCCAGTTCCCATCAGCCTAGTCAATGGTGAGTCATGGTGGACCCCCACTCTTAGACTAAACAAATCTAAAAAGCAATTTGATAATACATTCCCCTAACAGTCACATTATCAAGTAGTGGCTGAAATCCAGCAGTAAGTCACAACTAGACTGGGCCTCTTGAATCAGTAGAGATTTTGTGATTCTGCTCCTCTGTAAGTTCCATTAATTCAATGGAACTAGTTGCCCCTTACAACTCTTTCGTTAGGAAAGATGGAGATATCGTTCCAGGCTGCCTACAGAACAGGAGGGGGGAGGATAGCCTCCCTCACCAAAGTCTGTACATGAAAAAAAATTGAATTTTTAAATACTTATGGTTGAAATACTTTCTCTTACCCTTGGACTTGTTCATTCATTCATGCACAAGACAGCTGATTGTTAGGAGTTCATTTCAACCTAGTTTTCTGTGGAAGATTTGGGATTCTGCTGAGTTACACCCCCTGTCCCCACATAAAAAGATATGAGGACTACTGCTAATGGATCCCGCAATGTCCCTGAGTTTGCTATGCTATATTCTGCCTCCAGAAAGATCTCCGGTGTATCACTCACCATACGTACATAGACAAGCAATGCTATTCACCCATGTTGATATGTCAAGCACTGGAGGCCTCAGGATATATACAGCTGGGCCTAACTAGTGTGTCAAATACGCTCAGAGGTCTCCCCCCAAAAGTGGCATGAAGAATTCATCTTCAAAGCCAAATTTAACCCTGAAGCTTTCTGGGCATAAAGGAGAGTCCACAATGTTCTGCTAAATCCTAATTACGGTATGTAGTTCTGCTACCAGACTTTTAGAGTGGAATTTAGTCTAGGACCTTGCAGTAGAGAAAGGGTCACGGAAAGGGGGGAATGGAGGCAAATTGCCCATTAGCTAGTGGCAACAGGAAAACCTTTCCTGTCATTTTCGGACTTAATAAAAATTACCCTGGTTTGTTGAAAGCATAAACCCTGGGGTGGGATGTCAGGTCTTATAGCTAAAGTGTTTCATTTTGTCCACAAAAGTCTTCTTCCATCATAAAGCTTCTCCTTCCCCCACCCAAGCATTCCCGGCAGGAGCAAAGCACAGGCAATTTCTCTTTTTGTCCTCTCTCTGCAATGCTTTCACTTCCATTGACTCTGCACACCCCATGTATTCTCAGAATCTATTGACTAGCCTATAGGCTTTTCCTAACATGGCTGCCTTGCAGATCTGTATTGCTGTTTTTTAAATACATTTTTCCCTCAGGTTCTTTTCATTATAACAGATCTTTGTAATTCAGTAAAATCACACTGCATTCTGTTAATTATCTGCCACCTCCTGCTAACTTCACTTCCTATGGCATTTTATTTTCAGCTTTCTACATGGTAGCAAGAATTAGCCATCCTAGACGCACTGTGTCTATGCCTTCTTTCCCTTTGCTTTATTTCCCCCTCTTAGCTTTATTAGCCATAATTACATTACCAGCAAAACCACATTCTGATTATTTCCTGTGTTCATAAGAAACGGTGACATGGATTGCGTTGTGATGATTTTCTCTCTGCACTAGGGATACAAAATGGATTATTTTGGAACATGTAGGCACAACCAGGATGATTTTCTGCATCCCTCCCCACAGAACAGGTGTGAAGAAACGTTGGTCTTCCAGATGCTTTGGCCTACAACTCCCATTAGCCACAATCAGCATGGCCAATGGTAAGGAGCTGCTTGAGTACCAATCCAAAGGATCTGGAGAGCCAAAGGCTCCTCACCTCCTGCCTCAGAGGAAAACGTTGAGCCACAGTGCAATTCTATATATGTCTACTTAGAAATCAAGCCAATCAAACTGAAAAGAATCCAGGTGGGTCAGAGTATAGGTGGGTGGTCTGAAGGTTTGGAGGCCAAACTGAAGCCCCCTTGCTCCCCACTGTGAGTTGCAACAGCACTAGAAATATCTGAAAATTGCTATTTAAAACACCATAGCTGCCTTTGGCAGTTTTTAAAAGGGGTGGGAACTCCTAGGGGAGCCCCCCCCCAAAAGGCCCATAACCAAAACAAAACAAAACAACAAAAAACATCAAAAAACAACACCTTGTTGCTTCGAAGGGCTTCCCACATTTAAACAACCACAATTGGGATTTTTTGTTTCCTGACTGGCACTTGTGGAAGCTCTTGTGGCCCCCTTAGGGGGGTGACACGTGACCCTGCTGCAATTTATGCATTGGATTTAAAGTGGCACAAGTATGTAATAGTCTTTTGGCCATCCTGTATGGTTGTCTTGCAAGTGCATTTAGCTTCGATTCTGGTTCCGGTTGGGTGAGACAATATTGTTTGTTTGTGTTGCGTCCTCCGGCCTTATCTTTTAAAGTTTTCTTTAAACAATTATCCTGTCCCAGACAGCCTAGTAATTATTAGTATTCTTGCTGTGCTTGACAAAGAAACAGAAATAGATCTGAAAACAAACAACTTGCAAGCTAGACTTTGCGGTTTGTTGTGCATACCTTTGGTGATAGGACAAGTATAATCAAGCAAAATATAACTGCTGCTTTGGGGAGCTGACATCAACAACATCTGGGGACCCAAAGCTGGAGCCACTGGGTTAAAATGACCTCATCAAATATGTTGGTGACATTATCTAAGCTCTCTGTTTAAAGAGTTTGTGTATACTCCTGTTACTCTAAGGATGGGTCGTCGCTGAGGCCAAGAGGCTTGGAAGAGAAGGTTCGCCTGAAGCAGGGAATAAAAGCTTTGTTTGTTTGATGGCAGTCCCTATGTTCCCACTTCCTCTACACTGCTCGACTGTTGATTAATCGGCGAGAACCTCCAAACCCACGGAAAGCCAGCTGAAGCGCCCCGCTTTCTATAACTTTGATTGAAAAGCTTTGTAACTTCTGTATCAAGCAGGTACTCATTATCAAGTACTCACTATCAAGTAGAGATTCACGGAGTAAGAACAGCAGGTGTGGTAAGCCATTTGAGATTATTTCTCCGCCTTGAGAATGAAACTCCCTCCAAATTTTCATATTTGTTGCCGCAAAGTCTAAAGACAGCTAAAGTCTAAAGACAGCTTTACTTTGTCTTTGGATGGTTGGGAGCTGAGACGAACACCCAGTTGTGGGCTTCTCAAGAACTCTAAAGAAAATTTGGGAGTGCCTGCTTTGTGTCTGTTCGTATTTCTATTATCGCGTTCAAGTTTGCGGGAGTTCCCCACCATTTTTAATTTTCAATTCTGGTTGATGGACTTATTATAACTATATATATATATTTGAGTATTTTCTGAACTTAGTATTGATTAGTCAAACCGCATTTGGAATTTTCTGCATTTATAGTTTTATATATGTATAGAATTTATTATAGTTTATTATCTTACTTTTTTATTTTTTTCCTATTATCTTATTATTATTATTTTCTGAATTTAGTCTATTACGGCAATAATCTGATTTTATTGAATAATGGTTTTTACTAGACAGGGGTATAAAAAACATGGGATTTCCCCAGCACATGACAGATTTTTAGAAGAGAGGAAAGGGAGGAAAGGGAGACAAAAGAAAATCACTAATTTCTTTTCTCCCAAAAATGAGGGCATTAAACACACAAATGAAACTTTAGACTGGTCAATTGAGAATAGGTGTACAATAATAGAATCAAACAAAGAAGATCCTGGTCCTAACCTGGCCATGGAACCAGCAGCTGCAGAAAATGCTTTGGACACCAGTGGGGTGGAGAAGAAAGGAAGAAAGGAGGTAGATGACTTTATATTAAAACAAATAGAGGAATTAACACAAGGAGGCACCCAAATAGAAAAAGGACCCCTGCCAAAAATAATTAAGGCAAGTGATAAGTCTGATATCAGCACACTGTTCCACTGGGTAAAAGATATCCTAGATGAGATGAAGTTAATTAAATCATTCCTCTTCGAATCTCATGAGCTACTAACTACATTAACCAACTTAATTGCAATAAGCAATTTACCCAGAAACAATAATACGCAAACTGACCAAGGTACCGCACCCCCACTTCCACTGGATGATTTGTCCAAAGGGAAAAAAAATTCTAAAAAGAAGGCTAAAAACAGGGCACAGGTAGGGAGTCCGCATGAGTGTACAAAAAAGACTAAAAATATTAAGCGCAGAAGCAAGACAAGAAAGTCATCTGACAAGATGGATTTCCATAATCTATTTAAACTTATTGAGAGGAAACCAAAGAAAGAAAGAAAATCTTCTAGATCCAAAAGGAACTCTGAAAAGTTAGATACTGGCCAGGGCCTAACAAATTTAGACCAAATAGCTATTACTCACCCCATACAGGACATTGAGGATAAAATAGATATAGTGGGAAATGATCCATGGACTGATGTGATGAATAGTAACCCTAAGAAGAATAATCAACTAACAGCCCAGTTGATGCAGCCTGAGAATAGAACTAGATGGAAGTTAAGATTAATGGCTAACACTTTAGCATTCTGTGGATACCCAAAACGAAAAGGGATACTTACCCAGAATGAACGCAAATGGAACTTGATCAGCACTCTAAAACCTATAATCCCTGAATTAACTTCCACGTCCCAAATTCTAAATGTGGACTACTTACAGTGGAGTCTCGACTTACAGACGGCTCCACTTACGGACTTCTCGAGGTCCGTACTTCTCTGGCCGCAAAGTTTCACTTCAACTTGCGGCCGGAGAATCGACCTATGGACCAGAAGAGAGAGGCGGGGAAAGCGCCAAATTCAAATTTGGCGCTTTCCCCGCCTCCCCCTTCCAGTCCATAGGCCACGGATCTGCCTCCGGATGCTTGCCAGGGCTTCTCCGCCGCCATGGGAGGCATCTTGGAGGTCCCCCCCCGCCGCCGATAGTGCCTCCAAAGCACAATCGGCGGCGGGGGGGGACCTCCGAGAGGCCTCCCATGGCGGCGGAGAAGGCATCCGGAGGTCCCCCGCCACCGCCGCCGCCGGGAGCCGAGCCACGCTGGGCGATCCCGGCCATGCTCGGGCTCCTGGACTTCCCCCGCCGCCGCCCGGCTCCCAGCAGCGGCGGCGGGGGAAGTCCAGGAGTCCGAGCATGGCCGGGATCACCCGGCGCGGCTCGGCTCCCAGCAGCGGCAGCGGGGGACCTCCGGAGGCCTTCCCCGCCGCCATCTGAGGCCTCTCGGAGGTCCACCCCCACTGCCGATCGTGCTTCGGAGGCACGATCGGTGGCGGCGGGGAACCTCCAAGAGGCCTCCCATGGCGGCGGGGAAGGCCTCCGGGGGTTCCCCCCCCACCAACGCAGGCTTTCCCAGGGTGGACCGGGCCTACCGGGGGAGGGCATCCCCCGGTAGGCCCGGTCTACTCCCTGGGAAAGCCTGGGGAGTAGACCGGGCCTACCGGGGGAAGCCCTCCCCTGGTAGGCCCGGTCTACCAGGCTTTCCTGGGCAGTAGACCGGGCCTACCGGGGGAAGCCCTCCCCTGGTAGGCCCGGTCTACCAGGCTTTCCCGGGCAGTAGACCGGGCCTACCAGGGGAAGCCCTCCCCTGGTAGGCCCGGTCCACCCTGGGAAAGCCTGCATCGGCGGGGGGGGGGGGAGACCTCCGAGAGGCCTCCGGCAGCGGCGCCGAAGCCCTCAAGAGTCCTCCGGTAGTGGCGATGGCGGCGGCGGGGGACCCCTGGAAGGCTTCGGAAAGGTAAGTTCCCTTTTAAAAAAAATTTTGTGTGTGTGGGGGGGGGGCTTTTCTTGGCCGGTTACGGATTAAATGGTTTTCAATGCATTCCTATGGGAAATGCATTTTCGACCTGCGGACTTTTCGACCTACGGACCCCGTTCCAATACGGATTAATTCCGTAGGTCGAGACCCCACTGTATTCTACAATTATACCCAAGCACGTGCGATAGTAACATTCAAAGATAGCATAATAACCAATAGGATTTATAGCAGAAGAAAGGAATTAGCTGCGAGGGGTATAACTGCTGTACGATATTTTAAAAACAAAGCACATCCCCTACCTCTCTTGTGTGGGTACACTAGAGAAATGGAAAGAGAGACCCTAGCTTATGCCCAGGAGAAACATACAGAGGAAGACCTTATTCAAATTTTAGAAGATCACCCAACTGATTGGCAAAATGATTACAAAAATTTTATAAAAAACTATAAGGATGATAGACATGCAACAGAAAAGATCAACCCAGGCCTTGCTTGCCAGAAGAGGAGGTAGAGACTCATATTATCTCATCCTTTAGTAAATTGCCAACTGATGTGCGGGTGTCCTTAGTGAATCGCCTGGACTCCCTGGTTGCAACTTGGAGGGATCTAGAACAGCCCCCAAATTCCAATGATGACCTAGCAACCCATCAACTGCACACACTAGGATGCCCAGTGGAGACACAGGTTAAGGACAGAATTAAAATCCCCCTGGAGCCCATGGTAATAATAAATAAAAGGGTTCCCAGTTCTAACTTGACAGTGCCTGCAGACCATCCCGATCTCTATTTGATAACCGAGGCACCCCTAGATAACGCCCAGAGTAACCCTCCTGATGTTATTGAAATAAATTCAGTGGCGAGTTCAATGCCTGACTTAGAATCATCCATGGATTATCCTGCTTCAAATTGACAATTTGCAATTCAAAGCGAGCACCATCTAAAATGCATTTCATGGAATGTGTCTGGCTGGTTGAACAAAACTCAAAATCCATCATTTTTGTCATTTATGAAAAGTTTTGATATTATCTTTATTCAGGAGACATGGTTATTATCTGAGTTGTTATTAAATGGATTTACTTCATACACTCTCACCGCAACTCCTGCAGTAGCTAGAGGTCACCCAAACGGAGGGTTGGCTTGTCTGATATCCACCTCAGTGGTCTGTGCTGTTTTACTACTACCATCTTTAAGATCTATTGCAATGGCCGTTCTCCTGACCTTCAAGGATTGGGAAATTTTGGTTGTGAATGTTTATATTCCACCTTATTCATCTCCTTTCTATTATGAGCATTGCTGGTCTGATTTAGAAATGTACATATATGATCTTGAGACAACATTTCATGGAGTGCAAACAATACTGCTTGGAGATTTTAATGCACGTCTGGGCAAAGGCCATTTTAGATCTGCCTATTCCGAGCATATTGGTGACTTTTATAATCAGTCAAGAAATACAAAAGATCCCCTTCTGAATAAGACTGGAAAAAGTTTTTGGCAGCTGATTGATAAGCTAAATTTGGTAATATTAAATTGTAATTTCCAAGGTGATGAATTGGGGGAGTTCACATATTTCAGTAAAAATGGAGCTAGTTTGATTGATTATTTAGCTATTATCCCCCTCTCACTAGATAAAATTTTATACTTTACAGTGGGTACACAGCCAGAAAGTGACCATCAGCCTCTTATATTCTACATGCACACCCCTAAAGCTTCATTAAATAATTGGGAGGATAGTTGTTTCTCAATAGATCAAGTGTTGGTGACAGCAGATACTAGACTGAAGTGGTCTCCCATACTCCAGCAAGAAATACAACAAATTTTGTATAGTGCTCCTATGCTCGAACTGAAAGGAGAAATTGAGGCAGCTCCAAACATCAACACTGCCCTTGCAGGATATGGTAAACTAATAGATACTTTGAGACCCTTCTTGACCAAGATGGTAAGACTATCACCCAGAAGCAGACCAACTAATATCAGTTGGTTTGATAGAGAGTGCGAAACTATGAAGCACCAATTAAGAAGAGTTCTTAAATTGCATAAACAAAATCAGTCTAAAAGTTTACCCAGATCTTTTTTTTATCTCCGCAATAATTATAAACAGCTTCTCAAAAAGAAAAAAACAAGCCTCAATAAAAGAATCTTATAGGAAACTTGCCCTGGTTTTGTCCCAGAAAGATACGGCAAAATTTTGGCGACTGCTCGCATCAGCAGAGGGGAGGTTTCGCCATTATCTGGATTCTTATGTACTCACTGAATGTTGGGAAGAGTATTACTTCAAATTATTCAATGATCCACCCTCTACTAGCGAAATATCTCTACCTCTAATATCATCCCCCAGTGATCTAACAATGTGGCCTCCAGTCACAATTAAGGAAATAAAATCATTGATTTCAACAATCAAGAGCAATAAAGCTCCCGGGGAAAATTTCATCCCCCCGGATATACTTAAATCTTTTCAGGACTGGTGGGCCCCGACCCTAGCTACCTTATTTACTTATATAGATATGGTGGGTGGCACCCCTAGAGAATGGTCATCTTCACTTGTCGAGCCCATCTATAAGAAAGGCGAGCGAAAGGACCCAGCCAATTACAGACCTATAAGTTTGCTTGATGTAATAGGCAAACTTTACGCAAGACATCTCCTTTTAAAATTGGAAGATTGGGTGATAGAATATAATCTTTTAGCTCCTGAACAGATTGGTTTTAGGGAAGGGCATTCAACATTGAACCATATTTTTCTGCTTTAACCATCTAATTAACAAATATGCTATTGCATCTTCAGGACAATTATATGTGGCATTTATTGACCTCAAAGCTGCTTTCGATTCCATCCCAAGAGGTCGTTTGTGGGAAAAACTTATAAATCTTAAAATAGATCCTAGATTGCTACAAAGAATCAAAGACCTCCATACTGATACTTCCCTAAAGGTCAGAGGTCACTTCCCTAAAGGTCACATTTCTGGTCAACTATCTAACATAGTTAAAACATCTAAAGGTGTCTGTCAGGGCTGTATCCTAGTTCCATTGCTTTTCAATTTGTACATCAATGATATGGTAGCCAAGTTAACTGGACTGCAGTTTTTCCCTGTAAGAGTAGGTGGAAAGTTTATTTCAATATTACTCTATGCAGACGATACCTTGCTAATATCCCACATACAAATAGGTCTTAGAAGATTATTAAAACAATTTAGTAATTATTGCAAGGAGAACTCTCTTAATGTTAATTATGAGAAAACCAAAATTATGGTTTTCAATAGAAGTAAAAAGATAAATGGACAATGGATGGGAGAATATTGGAACAGGTAACCCACTTTAAATATTTAGGCGTGATGTTTTGTCAGTCAGCTTCCTGGGCATTTCAGATTGATTTTACAAAGCAGAAATTCGAAAAAGCCATGTTTGGTATACTTCGATTCTGTAGAACTAGAGGAGGACATTTGATCCCTCCCACTCGTGAAATTTATAAAACCAAATTACTCCCCCAGATTCTGTATGGTGCTGAAATATGGGGAATTGGAAACTTATACCCATTAGAAGTAACCCAAAACAGATTTGCCCAACTATTGTTGGCAGTACCTCCCTCAACTCCCTCAGCGCTAGTTAAACTAGAATTGGCAATAATGTCAATAATGACACTAGTCAACAAATCAATAATTAACTACAATGGTGCCTTGACTTACGAACGTCCCTACTTACGAACATTTCGACTTACGAACAGCTCCGTTCGCAAAATTTTGCTTCGACTTGCGAACGGAGCTTCGACTTACGAACGGAAAAAGGTAGGGGAAAAAGGCGGGCAATTCAAATTTCTAACTGTAGGTGGCGACGAGGCTGCTTATTTGTACTGTAGCTCTTTCACTTTCGGCAGTTAGAGAGTGTGTCATCGTTGTTGGAGGCTTGGGAGAGCCTCCTTCTGCTTCGGAGTGAGCGTGTGTGTGTGTCTGCAAGGGGGTAAGCTGCTGTTTTCTCCTTTAAAAAAACTGATCTGGGTGGGTTTTGGCTGGGGCGGGTATGTTTCTGTGCTGTGTTGTTGGTGGCTTTGCTGTTTATTTTTGGAGTTTTTTCTTCTTAAAGTCTGAGCAACGGAGGTGGCTTTACTGTATATTTTTGGAGGTTTTTTCTTCTTCTTAAAGTCTCAGCAACGGAGGTGGCTTTACTGTTTATTTTTGGAGGTTTTTCTTCTTCTTAAAGTCTCAGCAACGGAGGTGGCTTTACTGTTTATTTTTGGAGGTTTTTCTTCTTCTTAAAGTCTCAGCAACGGAGGTGACTTTACTGTTTATTTTTGGAGTTTTTTCTTCTTCTTAAAGCCCCAGCGCCTTCCGACCGGGCTTGCTGTGTTCTTTTTATTTTTTTGCTGATTTTTTTCTTCTGCTGGAATGGATTAATCAGTTTTCAATGCATTCCTATGGGAAATGGTGCTTCGACTTACGAACATTTCGACTTACGAACACCATTCCAATACGGATTAAGTTCGTAAGTTGAGGCACCACTGTATTGGCTGAAAAAATTGTTTAGCACTCAGTCAGAATATTTAACATCATCATATGGGGAAATGAATTCTGGAACGTGGAAATCCTCCGTACTGCAACTAGTAGCCAAACTTGGATTTTCAGAAGAGTACGTAAGGCACCTTGGTCAGTCTGCAGCAAAAAGCTCATTAAAGCAGAGATTATTTGATCTCTGTTACCAAACAGATATAGGTTTGCTAGGCACTCTAAAAACGGCCCCGTTTTATAAGATTATTTCATCTCCGCCTTTAAATCTTCCTATTTTGCCGATTTAGTGAGTTTCGACTATAGAAAAGCCTTTAGTCAGGCACGTCTTGATATGTTGCCGCTTGCTAGCTTAAAAGGGCGTTACACACAAATTCCATACTATGAGAGAGTTTGTTCTTGTGACCAAAAATCAGTTGAGGAGTTAGTACATGTTGTGTTTTACTGTCCCCTATACATGACCCACTGTGAAAGGCTCCTGAAGCCTATTTTGGAAAAATATCCTGGAAGACCTGTCCAGGAAAAGCTCAGGATCCTACTCTCAGACAGAGATAAATTTATTACATTTCGAATGGCAAGGTTTATATCTATACTTATGAAAATGAAACTTGTAGCCCCCACTACTACTAATCAAGCGGTTATTTAGGTTCATGTACCCTTGGGGTTCCCCCTTCCGCGATAGATGCTTGTTATTGGCATCAGATACTGTCTATCAACTGCCTTCACTTAGTTTTCCTTAGGGGTTTTTTTTAAAGACGTTAGAAGTTTTTAGCTGTGATAGAAATCTAACTTGATTTGGGTTTTCCCCCTCATACTATAGTGTATTGAATTGTACTGTCTTGTATTGTTTTTATTTGATGTACTTTGCAACGTCCTGTGTGCCACGCAATAAACTTATATGTGTGTGTGTGCATTTAGTTTCGTACAGAAAAATAATTTCCAAGAAACACCATCAGGCTCTTCTGAACAGAGCCCTTATTCTTCTCAAAGTAAGTACCAAGTTCTACATTGATGTCACTGATATTCTTCCCACCATCCATCCCGCATCATGTTTGTCTGACTTAGTACAGTGCTTTTTCCTGTGATTTTTTAAAACTCCTTTTAGTCTTCCTAACAGCATGGTTCATCTTTTCTATTGGTTTTTTTTTAGGGCAGAGTTTAGTGCCAAGAGGCTTCCCATTAAAGCTGAGGTACAAGGGGAGAGCTTCCTGATCAGAAGCTTTCACTTTGTACTCAAAAGAACTACAAGAAAAACAATAGCTTAAGCAAAGTAGTTGGTTTCCTCAGGTGCAACCAGAAAGAATTTCATCTGATTCTGTGGGAATGGATAGTTTTACTTGGAACAATCTTCCTTAAAGCTACTCTTCTGTCCCTACAGGAATTCCTCCAGCCCACTCCCACCCCAAAAGTAGCCCTGTTTCTGGATCAGAAAGGTCCAGTTTGGGCACAAAGCATGGTTGCACTGATTTGCAATCTCCTGTGCATTGTGTGATGTCTGGAAAATAGCTCATACCGAATTGTGCCACAAGTGGTCCAAAATGCCAGCTATTTCTTCATCTGGTTGCACCCTTAATTATTCCTTAAATATTTGGAAATGGTCTCTTAAAGAGAAGTGGTTTTACGAAAAAGGAAAGAAATGGATTTTTAAAGAGAGGTTTGGACATGAATTCTGGTTAATTTCATGCTTCTTCGGCCCAAGCAATGGAAAACAGGGAGATACTCCAGCTGAAGAAACCCATAGTTCACCTCATTGTTCTGGCAATAACTATCACTAATCAGATCATTGCTGAGCTTTTAAAGATTGTTCCATTGTCCAGCGATATTGTAGGAAAATAGTTCAAATAAAGCATATTCTTCTTACTGATTTCTGTACAAAAAGGAGCTTTTCAATGGCATTGATTTGCCAAATCTGAATGGTGAAGTGCCAAGTCTGACAAATATGAACTCTTCCCCCTGGTTAGTCTGCCACTGTTCCCAAATCTATCTGGTATGAGACTCAGCTGCAAGTGCTTTTGAGGAAACAGCACAGTGCCAGATTGGGTAAAGCAAGCACTGCTGCTCAGACCAAATGATACAGAGCCACATGCAGGTGATCTGTCTCATCAGAGCAATGTTGGGTTGCCAAATCTAAATGAGGAACTGTTAAATTTTGTATTAAGGTCCATTGAATTTGGTCCTGGCATGCTTAAATTCTATTAAAATCTCTTCTGCCCACATAAATCTGTATTAGCATTAAACATGAAAAATAAAACAGAAACTTGCTGAGGTCTGGGGATATAGAGGACTTAGTGTGGCCTGCATTTTTGAACAAGCCAACCTAATTCGCACTTCCTGAACTCTGACAGGGGTTAGAACACAGTTATCTTTTGAATTACACACTTCACTGGATTTTGTGATGCAGTTTTTGGATCAAAAGCATGTACACTGCCGCATATTGTATACAGAAATGCATATTAAAATGCAAGTTTGGGAGGAAAATGGGTATAAAAATGTGTAACTCAGAGGAAAATGTGTTCCACTGAAATGCACAATTCAGTGTCTTATTTCTCCCAAAGCACAGATTGCTGTGAAACCAGGATGGAATTGGCTTTCAACTGAATATGTGCAAAGCTGATATGGACAAACAATAGATGGAGCTGTGCTATCCTACCAAGATAATATTCCTGAGGTTTCTTCCTTAAACAAGTAGAATTTGTTCACAACTAGGTCTTGAAAAGTATTACCCAAAAAGTGGAATTTGTTCATAACTGGGTTTTCAGTCAGTAGACTTGGAATCGCAAGGACAGGAAGGAGGAGCCAAAGTCAACAGTAGGTGGAGCTAACTAATTTGTTCCTTTTGTCTTCCTTGGCAAGAAACTGTAGTAGAAACTGTAGGTTGCTTAACTGTTAAGACCTAACAGGAGTAAATACTCCCTAAATTGCTTCAGTAGCTGTCCTCTGTCAATTATGGATTTTTAATAGAAATATGTGGCAGGAAAAATATATGAAAATATAAGAAATTTGAATAGAATGCAGAAGTGTTGCTTTATAAAAATGAAAAGTCCTTTTAAAATGTGCCTCAGCAAGGTGCCTAAAAAGTGAAAGTATTATTGAAAAACTACAGTTGAGAACAGTTTGCCAAAACAACTGAATTGTTTTGGTACAAATAGAACTGGTAAGATAAGATGGCAGTAGTTCATTCATTGAGTTACGTACAAGTGTTTGTGATGAAAAAGTAAACAATAATGCTTACGCTATGTGAACAGCTGTAAGCATCCTTCAGTCTCGAGAGACTATGGTAACGTGCTCTCAATAGAGGTCTTGGAACAGCGTCTGGTGTGGCTGAGAAGGCCAATTCAAGAGTGACAATCCCTTCCACACTGAAGACAAATACAATCTGTCCCCTGTCAAGCTCCCTGATTTTGCTGGTTTCGGGACTGCCTCTTTGCCTCGGCGTGCTGGACAAGTGTCTCTTCAAAATGGGAGAGGCCATGATGCACCACCTGTCTCCAGGCTGAACGCTCAGATGTCAAAGTTTCCCATCTGTTGAGGTTCATTCCTAAGGCCTTCAGATCCCACTTGCAGATATCCTCGTATCACAGCTGTGGTCTCCCTCTGGGGCACTTTCCCTGCACTAATTCTCCATACAGGAGATCTTTTGGAATCCGACCGTCAGCCATTCTCACGACATGCCCAAGCCAACGTAGACATCGCTGTTTCAATAATGTATACATGCTAAAAATTCCAGCTCGTTCTAGGACTACTCTATTTGGAACTTTGTCCTGCCAGGTGACACCAAAAATGCGTCGGAGACAACACATATGGAACGTGTTCAACTTCGTCTCCTGCCGTGCACAAAGGATCCAGGACTCACTGCAGTACAGGAGTGTACTCAGACACAGGCTCTATAGACCTGGATCTTGGTATATGCCATCAGCTTCTTATTAAGCCATACTCTCTTTAAACAACATAAACCTAACACCACAATAAAATACAATTACATAATACACCAGTGCCACCATCACCCTCAGGGCTAGCATTAATAATATTTTAAATTTCATTCAGTGCATTTTCTCTCCAAAACTTCATTGTTTCTTCCCTCGGTGTATACCCCTTCCCTCTCCGAAATACATATTCCAAGAATACATTCCATATTTTCTTAATATCATTATTTTTTGATAGGCCACTTCTTATTTTCATATCACATGTCAGTTTATCATTAATTACCATATCCCATAGTTGTCTATACCATTCCTCTAAATTGAGTTGGTTATCATTTTTCCAGTTTCTTGCAAAAATTAACCTTACTGCCGTAATCATTATTACTATTAAATCCTTATTTTCTTTCAACAATTGAGACATACTCTCTTTGTGAGTCTAGAGAACATGGTAGCTGCTTTGCCAATGCATTTATCCAGCTCAACATCTAGAGAGAGGGTGTCAGAGATTGTTAAGCCAAGGTACACGAAATCATGAACAACCTCCAATTCTTGTGTGGAGATGGTAATAGAGGGAGATGAGTCCATGCCCTGGCCCATGACTTGTGTTTTTTTCAGGCTGATTTTTAGTCCAAAATCTTGGCAGGCCTTGCTAAGACGATTCATAAATTGTTGGAGCTTTTCAGCAGAATGGGCAACAACAGCTTCATCATCGGCGAAGAGGAAGTCCCGCATTAATTTCAGCTGAACTTTGGTCTTCGCTCTCAATCTAGAGAGATTAAAGAGCTTTCCGTCTGATCTAGTCCAGAGATAGACACCTTCTGTTGCAGTTCCAAAAGCGTGCTTCAGCATGACAGCAAAAAAGATCCCAAACAGGGTCGGCGCGAAGACACAGCCCTGTTTCACTCCGCTTCGAATGTCAAAGGGATCTGATGTTGAACCATCAAAAACTACAGTGCCCTTCATTTCCTGATGAAAGGGCCTGATGATGTTAAGGAGTTGAGGTGGACATCCAATCTTGGGAAGTATTTTAAAAAGGCCGTCCATGCTAACCAAATCAAAGGCCTTTGTAAGATCTATGAAGGCCACAAAGAGTGGCTGTCGTTGTTCCCTAAATTTCTCCGGCAACTGTCTGAGGGAAAACACCATGTCAATGGTGGATCTATTAGCTCAAAATCCAGACTCTGGTTCTGGATAGACTCTGTCTGCAAGCACCTGGAGCCTCTTCAGCACAACACGGGCAAGCAGCTTCCCTACAACGCTGAGAAGAGAGATGCCACGGTAGTTATTGCAGTCGCCCCTGTCGCCTTTGTTCTTGTACAATATGACGATGTTTGCATCCTTCATGTCCTGTGGTACTCCACCTTCCCTCCATCAAAGACAGAAGATTTCATACAGCTCAGTGGTGATGATCTCTTTACAGCACTTCAACAGGGATGTTATCCTTCCGAGGTGCCTTGCAAGGGAATCCAAGGCAGCTTTTATTTCTGCTAAAGTTGGTTCACTGTCGAACTCTTCCAAGACAGGCAGGCACTCGATGTTATTTAATGCCTCTTCGGTTACTACATTCTCTCTAGAATATAGCTCAGAGTAGTGCTGCACCCAGCGTTCCATCTGCTGTGCTTGGTCCTTGATGATCATGCCTGTAGCAGTCTTCAAAGGAACAGATTTCTTCTGTATTGGACCTAAAGCCTGCTTGATACCGTCATACATTCCCTTGATGTTACCTGTGTTCGCTGCTATCTGTATCTGAGAGCAGAGCTGAAGCCAATAATTGTTAGAACATCTCCTGGCAGTCTGTTGGACTTTGCTATGAGCAACTGGAAGAACCTGCAAGTTGTACTCACTAGGACAGGCTTTGTATGCTGCTAGAGTTCTCCTCTTATCCTCGATGGCTGGCATCAACTCCTCCGAATGGGCTTCGAACCAGTTGGCCATCTTTTTGGTCTTCTTGCCAAATGTGGACAAGGTGGAGTTATAAACAGCATTCTTGAAATGTTCCCATTGTTCAGGTGCCTTTGCACCAGCCGAGTTTCCTCAAGCGCTTGAGCAAATTCCTCCACTTTTCTCTGATTGCGAGTCTTGCTGATGTCAATACGTGGTCTTCCTTCCTTTTTTGTATAATACAGTCTCTTTATTTGCAGTTTTACTCTGATACACACCAGGGAGTGATCAGTATTGCAATCAGTACCCAGATAACTGCCTGTGATCGTAATACTAGGAAGGCTAGAGCATCTAGTGAGGATCAAATTGAGTTGATGCCAATGCTTCGATCTTGGATGTCTCCAAGAGATTCTGTGTCAAACCTTCGTATTAAAGAATGTGTTGCTGACACAAAGACCATAATAACAGCAAAACTCCAGCAAGCGTTGGCCATTTTTGTTCATCTTCCCAATGCCAAAACAGCCTAGACAAGTGGGCCAAGAATTGTGATCAGCACCAACTCTAGCGTTAAAGTCTCCGAGAATGAACAGCGGCTCTCTCTTGGGGATTTTTTTGATAGTAGCTGCCAGATCATCATAGAATTTGTCTTTGACTTCTGCTGTAGACGACAGTGTTGGTGCGTATGCACTAATAAGGGTGACCAGTCCTGCTGGTGAACAAAGATGCTATGTGAACAAAGACAATAACAAAGAAAAAAAAGAGTGTTGTTTATTTTGCCGCTTGAGTTACATTTGCTTAAAAAGTAAATTAACAAAGAAATACCACAAAATAGATGTGGAAACCTGTGTTAAACAAATGAGAATAACTTTATATTGTACAGAAGAATGCTTTTACAGAAGAGTGTCAAATGAGAGAAAAAGATGAATGTTATCTTAAGTAGTTTGCTTCTTGATAAGCAAGTAGAAAAGAAAAACAAAAGTGTCATTTGTTTTATAAGGTTTTAGCCTCATAATAGATAAATAATAATTCCTTAATTTAGTGTGGTACCAATAAAGAGTATGAACTCATATAATATTCTGTAGCATTTATGAATGAAACATTTTAGATGTAAAAGCATGTAACAGTTATTCAGGGTATACTATCCAAATATGGTATTAAGGAAGTTACTCCAAGGGGAGGCATTTTCCCAACTAGGAGCTATCTCGGCAGGCAGCTGATTCGACCTATAGGTGTCTGGACAAGCTGGCATCGCTCACCCACAGGAAAGCCAAAATTTGGTATCATAAATGTTTTGTTTAAGAAACACTGAGTATATAAAAACAGATTTCCATCATGTTTATGAGATCATCTCCCAGAGCACATATCCCAAGAACCACAGCCACCAGCTTTTTGCAAACAAGTGGGAAGACACAGATGGACTGAGAGTGACCAGGAGATAGCTATGGAAATAACATAGATAAAAGCTGAGAAGCCTGAGGTGAGCTTTTCTCTTTTTATAGAAAATGTTTTTCTGTGTGTCAACTACATGCTTAGAGCTAAATAATGCTTTTGATTTTGTATATTTTTAATTTTAAAAGTTTATATTCTTTTTCATGCCTGTCATTGAAAACTATAAGACTTTTTGCTTTTTATGATTTTGTTCTTAAGAACTTTGAAATGTTATAGAGACATTTATAGGCTATGAGTTCCTGTGCGTCATTGCTTTTGTATTTTGATTCATATATGGCTTAAATGTTTCCTAAGTTTCAATACCTGCATCTTTTTTACAAGTTCAAGGATGTATTTTAAGTAAGCCTACAGTATTCTAAGCTTACTGTTTTACATGTCTGTATGACTCTTGGATTTAAGCATATGTGCCTACAGTATTTTTTTTCACAATTGTAAGACCGTCTTGGATAATTTTTGTCTTTGCTACTTTTAAACATGGAACCTAGATATAATGAGAATAAATAGAACTTGTGTAGAATTAACAAGTTCTGGAGTGGCCTGGAATAATTGCAACAATGAAGAGACTTATAATGAGATGCTTAGATGAGTTTACAAACAGCTTCTGACTGATTATTTGGTTTCATTCTGGTATTAACCCTTTACTGGGATAATATCAGCTATGATGAATCAAAGAATCTGTTCTCTTTGCCTGGGAGGTCTATAGATGTTATAGGACTCCTAGGGGAATCAGTAATCCAAATCAGGATCTGACACCTCACTTGATTCTATGCCAGGAAGGAACATGTGGCTTGTGAGACCCTTCATAGCTGCAAACAGGGTGAACAATGCATCACTTGATCTAATGGAGCTGTCTAT
The DNA here is from genome assembly GCA_037013535.1 of Intellagama lesueurii. NCBI lineage: Eukaryota > Metazoa > Chordata > Lepidosauria > Squamata > Agamidae > Intellagama > Intellagama lesueurii. The sequence goes on along the minus strand of JBAJHW010000003.1, from coordinate 172,874,935 downwards.
TGTTGACAGGCAGGTCACACTTCAAAAAATTCAGAAAGCACTTCCATTTTTTGTTCTACCTTGCAATATCGGTCACATATGTCAAATAGTTCTGAAACTTTCTTTTTCAAGTTCTTTAAGAATGCTCAGAGAAATGTTGCCCAAAGTGATATTGTATAGTCATGCTAGAAGAAGGAAAATGACATAACTTGCAGCGGCAAATTGCCACCAGTTAGCAAGCAGCCACCTGGATTCCTGTTTGTCCATTAAGCCACTCAACTGGCTAGAATGCAAAATCCAAGGAAGGACTCATTAAGTTGTTAATGTGAGTTACACTATTTTCCTTCTGCTAGTCTAACAGGATTTGGGCCTCTATCACCTTTACATGGCTGATAGATTTTTTACTTGCTGTATTTATTTGTTTGTAACATTTCAACTACAGAAAAGGAGTGATATGTGTGTGTCAAGCCACTGACAGTTGAGTATGCCAACCCGCTGACAGCTGAGTATCACTCACATTGTGTCTTGGTTCATTTCTGATACAGTGAGTTCTGCCAAAAGGATGATGAGAGATTCAGAGAGCAAATGTTCATTCTGATGTGACTGAGTGTAGATGGGAAAACATTTCAGGAAATTCATCTTCTTTCTTCTTGAGATAACTATCTGGCCTTGGCATAATCTGAGGGAGAAATTATGGCATATTAATTTGGAGAGGAGGAGATGTCTCTTTGAATTTGCTAAACATACATTTTAAGTACACTGATAAAAATGCCAGTTTGTGGAGAGTAATTAAAATTCCAGCATGAGTCCATGCACCTTATGAAAAAAGCTAAGCAAGAACATACAATTTAATATGTGCAATGTGACCCGGACCATGTGCCATCATAGAGCATTCTAGAGAGCAGTCACATTACTCAGCTTCAGCAAACTCATCCAGAGTTGTGTGACACTTATAGATTAACACGTTTCATTCAGCATCAGCTTTCATGGATTGCAACTCTCTTTCTCAGATGTATCTTACTGTCAGAGCTGTAGGTGTAAAGCAACATATATTCCTAAATACACCAGCATTTATTTGTACAGCAGCTAAGTACTCTACAACACCTGCAGTCTGCATGGCATGGACCTGCCCTCCTTGCCATCCAGTGAATGACATCCAACTGGGAGTGGGGAGGTTTCTGAAGTAGGCCAGAAGCCCTAAAAGCTGCGGTGTCGGCTTAGAGGTCCAAGACATATTCATGGATGGATGGGAGCATCTAAAGATAGGCTGCTTGTGAGAGTTGCAGCACCCTTGGAGCCAGCAAATGCTGAATGTGTTTCACATATGTCAACCGCACACGGAGTCTCTGAGGGTACTGACTGCACTAGTCGGTAAGCCCTCCTGTAGCCACAGCAACTGCTTAGGGATGGTAGGACAGGTCAATATGTCTCAAGGTGGGAACTTCAGCTAGAACAATGATGAAGAACACCTTTGCACATGTGTGTATGTCTATGTATATTCCATAGCTTCAAAGTTATTTTGGAGGTTACAGACCCCAGCATCTCCAGGAACGTGTAGGCTGGGAGATTCTGGGAGCGACAGGCCACATTAGGAACTTTTCCCAGCTCTGACACTTTTGCTGCTAGTACCGTCCTAGCATGATAGACAATTTGAAGCTAAGAAAGAAAGAGAAACCACTTGGTAGATGCCTTCATCCCTAAAGAATTGGGCTCTGAGAGAAGTCACCCCTCTGACATACTCCTTTTAATAACCAGTGAGTGGTAATCTAGTTTCAAAAAAACCACATTGAAACTATTTGAGGCAAGAGCCACATTTACGTATCCTAACAAGCAAGCACGCTCACTCCCCCTTGCTACAGTTAGGCTGCAGCTTGGTCTGGTTCATAGGATCATGGTGGTGAAGGAAGAGGAGGAAGAGGAAAAGAAAAACCTGTAGAGATGTGAAGAATACTTGAAAAATTCTTGTTCTTTGTGGCATTATAAGTCCCACCACGCAGAGACTTCTCACCAAGACTTCTCTCTGTGCCAGTGAGATTTCTCAGCTTCCTATGAAAATGAGAGACTAGCTTGTCTCACTCATTCATTCATTCATTTTCATTTTCTGCCTGCTCTTCTGTAAAAGAAACTGCCCAATTCTGTACAGTTCAATGCCCTTTCTGGGAAATTTTTCACAGGAAAAAACCCAGATGAAAACAAACTTCAAACAGCAAACTTTTCTGGGAGGTGAAAAGAGGGAACATTTTCTTTCTTTGTGGAATTTACATTCTGACAATGGTACAACTAACCCCTGCCTGAATGCTAGAAGCTGAAAATATACACAGAATTTACAGGATGCAAGTACTGCAAGTCTATAGCAACCTGCTATAATTAGTTGAAAAGCCACAGAATTCTTTGTGAAGGCTTTCAAGATGAAATATCTCTTCATTAGGCAGGGTATTACAAAAAAGCAGGGACAGAGGAGGCCTAATGTTGAAGGAATATTGTTGTGTACTGTTCTCAGATGTAATGGAGAAGAAGTTAAAAGACGCTAAAGCTGGGTTCCTTAGGTAAAAGACTTTATCCTTGTAATTTGGATTGCTGGCATGTAATATTTTAAAAAGAATTAATTAATTATGTTAAATTATGAACTAGTGGATGTATAAAGAAAGACAATCTACTGAAAGAATATGTAAGTAATGTGATAGTAGTGTACTACAATTCTAAGTTGCATTGTCATACTATGGATGTTAATAAAATTTAAAATTAATTAAAAATAAAGAAAAAAAGACTTTATCCTTGAGTACATTGCTTTAACATTTACCTCCTCCCTGCTTTTTCATAACAATATGCTTGATGAAGATATATTTTAACCTGTAAGCTTGCACGGAGAACGCTGCATCTTTTTAGGCCTAGAAAAGGGATCATCACACTACTGGTTTTGAAACTGATCTTAAACACAGCTTCAAACATACTGTAGCTTCCCATACAATTTCCTATAATTGAATATTGATGGAATTTTACCATAAAGTCACCCCGCTAAGGAAAGGCAACAAAGCAGCACTCAGAGATCACAGAGAAAATTGTTAAGTTTGCATGTGAGTACAAATATACCCTATTTTGCATGTTAGCACTATTACTTAAACCTAAACTCATTATCCTTTTGGAATTCACACTTCACTGAATGTTGCAGTAGAACTTTCTAATCAACAAATGGACATTCCAATGTGTTTGTTAGGAACAATTGCACACAAAAGTGGATATATTAGTACAAATGACATTTTAAAATGCTTTATATTCTCCCTTTGTTCATCCCAGAAGCAGTACAGCACAATTAATAAATGTATCAGATAATTTTCATCCAGTAACAGACAACCTGGGGCAGCAACCATCAAGTTTTCCATGGTACATATTTGAGGGACATAGAGCTGACATTGTGCTATGTTAAGAAATCTGATTGCAAAAAATGTGTATAACAGACTAAATTATAAACAAAAGGCATGCATTGGAATAAATGGGCAAATTTTAAAACCCTCAACATTCAGGGCAATTGGACTGAAGCTTGGAAAAATGAGGCACTGAAAGAAAGGAAAATGGACAGAATCATCTCACGCTATTAACAATCCCAATTTCTGGAAATAATAAGTAGCACAGTCTTAATTTTGTTTTTTAAAAAAGAGAACACACCAGATTATAGATTCCCTTATGGAACAAATGAGTTTTAAGTTGGGATAAGATTGTTAGAACCTGTGGCTCCAACTGAAAACCTGGGAGCTCCAGTGGAAAAAAAATCAGTGTTTTGAATTTAAATTCTTGACTCTTAGCATTTTATATACTAAGATAAATTACTTCTCTCAGTAATTACTAAGCAATTACTTCTCTTCATAATTTATATACTGTCCTTTCTATAGGTCTTAAGGCAGCTAACAAAATGGCCATCTTCATCACTGCAAGAAAACAAAGTACACAGTATACCGATACTGTAAAATAATAGATGAAACAGCAGGGTAAACAGCAGTAAAGACCCAGTAGCTAAAAACTCATAAAAACAGCAGTCAATCCAACCTGTTGCCACAAAAAGCTTACTTATCAAACTCTTCTCTCCTCTTAAAGAAATTACACTAGACACAGCATGTATTTAACATCTTTGTGTGGATAAATATGTATGAACAATTAAAAGGACCTTTGTCAAACAGCTAGAACCAAGACTTCTCAAATGGTTTTGTACTCAGTAGATTTACACTAGCTGACAAACCATCTCCAGGCAACTTAAAGTAGTATACTGTTGGATTTCAAGGATGGGAAAAACCTCACTTGGCATCCTTACACTGACAATATAGTTTGGATTAGACTTCCCACAGAAGGAGCTCCAAAACCCAGTTACAGTTGCAGTGTTTAAAAACATATCATTTGTATCTCCAATGCATGGTGTGAATTTCTGACTCCCCCTCCCCCGTATGATATCATAAGCACCCCAAGTTCAAAATTATTTCCCCCTGTATCTGTAAGAATGGGCTGCATTACAGAAAAACTAAGTATAAAATTCCCTTGGGCTCCGTTTCATGTTTCTTTGTAACCTGTCCAGAAACGACAGAAGACGTTGTATCATGGGGGAAACCTGGCTGCCTAAATGATATCACATGATGCTTCCTGAAGTCACCCTGGTGCCTGTGTCAATGAATAAACATAAGTGTAGTTGTCATGGAGTCATGAATGTTACCTGTTGCAGGCCATTCAATTTTGACTATAACTTAAAAAATGCTATGTTACTTTAGGAATGTGTTTTTGTTTGCCTGTATCCTTCAGAAGCATAGTTATCAAATATTTCAGCACTGAAATTTAGCTTTATTTTGTATATTAATGTTGGGATCATCTAGTTTTTAGTAGCAATCAAGTGTTTACTAGAGTGGGGAAGTCTGTCTTATTGCCATCACTAATTAGTTGCACATTGGTTGGAGAACTGGTTGCACAATCAGCAGAACCTGTTGAATAACTAGTATTATGTCTAAGGGCACAAATACAAATGCTTACCTGTGCAACTTCAAATATCAATGAAACTCCACCAAGGCTCTGTTTTCATTGGATAACATTGGATTAGGCCAGAACTTGTGCACTACGGCAGGCCTTACTGACACCAAGATTACCACAGGCCTGAGTTCTATCCATGTGGCTTTAGTTGTTGTTTTTAATGGCAATGTTTTGATTTCCTTGTGTGGCCTTATATTATAATTAATATATTATAATTAATTAAGGTGAGTAAGTCTTATTTCCATAAAGTACAATTGGCAAGAAGGGCTTAGATAAATGAGAAGGTTTTAGATAAATGACACTGTATTAAATTACATTATTGGAAATACTGGTGGACATAGACACCTAATTAGAAAAGCCATTATATTTGTAAAGGGGTTGAGGTTGTGGTTTCCTCTTTATGGTTCACATTTACTGACCTTTGTGTGTTTCTGTGCAAATTTAAGAGAGCTCCCTGTATTTAAGTGCCATTTGTTTCAAGTACAAAGAAGCAGAAGGCCACATAAATTGTGCTTGGGTTAGAGGAATGAACTACTGCTTTGTCAGCTGTAGATAGTATTTCTTCTATATACGAACTAGAACATTTTGTGTTAGAGAACTGTGATTTTTGCAATATACACTCATATAGTTTTTATATATATTTCAAGTATATTTTGTTGGGGTGTGGTGACGCTGCGGGTTAAACCGCAAAGCCTCTGAGCTGCAAGGTCGAAATATCAGCAGTTCGAATCCACAACCAGCAGTCGTAAGATCGAATCCATGTGACGGAGTGAGCTCCCATCGCTTGTGCCAGCTCCTGCCAACCTAGCAGTTCGAAAGCATGTAAAAATGCGAGTAGATAAATAGGGACCACCTCGGTGGGAAGGTTATAGCATTCCGTGTCTAGTCACGTTGGCCACGTGACCACGGAAACTGTCTATGGACAAACGCTGGCTCTAGAGCTTGGAAATGGGGATGAGCACCACCCCCTAGAGTCGGACACGACTGGACATTTGTCAAGGGGAACCTTTACCTTTACCAAGTATATTTTACATTTTTGGCTCATATTTACTTAACTGCTTGCTAAATAAATAAATAAATATTTTAAAGAAGAAAAGGATTCTTTTTTTACCTTTCAAGTCAAAATACTAAAGGGCATCCAGGAATGAAGAATTAGTTAAATATAAACAAGGTACAATATCTTCTAAGACCACAATCAATTTCCTGGTCAGGTGCGTATAAGTAACACATCTGTAAGTCACTCATAGGGAATCTGTAGATCAGGGGCCCTGTGAGAACATTCAGATATTCTTACTCGGAATCTGACACAGCCTACAAAAATTAGTTCAGTCAGAGTTCTGGTGAATGTTGTTTTCTATTGTATCAGAACACATTTATCCAGTTCTAGCAATTGTTGGCTGACGTTAGGCTTCTTAAATAAGCTTTCACCTCTAAATTCCTCTAGCCTTTCATAGCCTACCTATTAAGCCCTCTGTACCTCCAATCAGCAGTTATCTAACACAGACCATATAATCATTTTATATAATATGAGCTCTGAAAGTAGCTTAACTGAATTTGATTGCTATATATGAGTAAATCCCACCTACTGGACATCTACCAATCCCTGAATGCATGACACAATGCTAAATGATAACAAACAAGGAATAAAAGCTGCTTGTCCGTACCCCAGTTCAGATTTAAAAAGAGCGAACATGTGATTTTCCTACTGTTCATGTCAGTACACATGTGCACCTTTTCAGTGACTGTAACAAAGTTGGTGGAAGTTTTTTTGCAACCTTGCATGTTGCCTATTTTTGTTTTGGCTGAGAGGGATGTTTCTGGGCTGAGGTGACTGTCAATCTATCCAGCTCTAACCAATCGTTCTTTCCCTGCCTCTGAATTCAAAGAGAGCCCCACCTCTCTCCTCTGTCTTTTTCCCTCGCTAGAGTCTGTTGAAATCTGCTGTTGAAAACAGTCATTTTGTTTGTTTTATCTGTTGATCTGCAAGTAATGAAACCTTTTATTCTTTCCTACTAATGTCTCAGAGCGAATTATTGAGATTGTAAGTGCCACTTGATGAGAAAAAGCGGTGGACTGATCTGCGGAAGTTGAAGCCATTCTGATCTTTAAATCCCTGCATTTCTGCTATGCAGCTAGAGAAAATTAATCAGAAAATTCAAAACTCTGCAACAGTTGCATCTGAAATTCAAGTCCAGATCAGTATTCCTGACTCGAGAGATTATCATGATTTCCTTCATTTGAAGATACATGAAGCTGCTTTTTACTGTCAAACTGCTCTTTCACAGAATGTTGTTTTCTTGATCAAGTTTTTAAAAGCAGTCTTTTCAACTGCAGAAATGAAGAAGAAAAAGAAGAAGAAACAACCGCTAAACATAGAGAGTGACTACATGGTCAAGTGCCATGGGATTTGCTCTGCTTATAAAATGGGTGAATTTGAAGGTTTTTCCCCCCTGTCTCCATGATGTACAAGGCTGAATCAAATTGGCCCAGCCTTTTTCCTTCCAAACTGGCTTTTTTTCTCTGCCTGTAGAGGACTGCAACTTTTTCATGCCAGGAGGTTTTGATTGGGCTTTTCCCTTGCAGATGTTGTTGTAAAGATGAGGGCATGTCTGTAGCACCAGCATTCACCTCTACTCTCCCAAGCCACTTGGAATTCCCAGAGAGGATACTTGGCTGAGAGCCAGGGACGTTCTACCTGCCTTGTCTGCAAACAATATCTGATACATTTGTGTTGGCACGTGCCCCCCCCCAGGTCCTCCTGAACCATGTCTGGGGACACTTACAACTCTTCTCTCTCCTCCACCCAGCATCCTGTATCCAGCCAACACATCCACCAACCCCTCCTGTGGTTCTTTCCTGGCTGAACATACTGCATAAGAATCCTACCCCCATCTGGGAGACAGTTCAGCTGGGATTTCAGCTTGTTACATTCCAAGATGTACCGTATTTTTCCATTTATAACACGCCCCTGTTTATAAGATGCCCCCCCCCCCCACTTTTCTAACCCCCAAATTAAGAAAAGTTAGCTTTGAGTATTCAGCCTCTGGGCTCAGAATGATCAGACATTAGGAGTTCCTGTTGAATCTGAGCACTGCTTACAGGCTCCACCTCCAATGAGGTGTGCTCCAATTGGTTTGTTCAGGATCAGCTGACGTCAGTTCCATAAGGCTCGTGGTTGGAGGAAGCTAAGTCTCCTGACTGTAGGAAGCTAAGCCTCGTGACTGAAGGAAGCCTGTTTACAGAGGCAAGGTATGGGCTGTTTTGTTTTCTCCTCAGCTATTTCAGCTTACTTCCATGTAAAAAACACCCCTCAATTTTTAGTGTAATGATCTTAGGAAAAAGTAGCATCTTATACATGGAAAAATATGATAATCCCCTGGGTAAACTGCTTAATTAATGTTAGATTTAGTGAATCCTTGTAAGTTCAGACTATTGTGTATGAGTTCGTGTTAAAATTTTATGGGTATGTTTCATTGAGTTTTCTTAGAGTTGGATGTTAAGGTGGGGTGTAACAATGAGATCCAGCAAACACTCCCCCACCCCATTTTCTCTCCTCTCCCTGGTCATCCTCTGATTTTGAAATTTTTATTTCATTGCCTTTGAGTTTAGTACTGGATCATCTCTGCACATATACATTTTTAAAGGAATAGAGAAAAGAAGCAAGTAAGACAAAATGAAAGAGGATGCCATGGGATGAGTGTGCTTGAAAACCAAGCTGCTTTACAACAAACCATAAATGGAACATCATAGGTGGGACTAGGGGAAGGAAGGAAAGAAGGGGGGCTGTGGGTTGGAATGCCAATCCCAGTGTGTCCAATGCTAACACTGAACTTCCAAAATGTTCCGCAGCCCCTGTGTGAACACTGATTATGATTTAAAATGCAATACAGGCTGTGAAGTAAATCGAAGGAAAGCCAAGTCCTGCTAATTTGGCATTCCAATGTAGTCACACCCATAAAGTGCACTTGGCTTTTTGGTTATATCCTGCATCAGAAGCGGTTTAGGAGCCAGTAGTTCTTATCTACTGCACAGTGACAGTTCATTTATAAATCTACTTTAGTTCTGTTACAAACCCGTCTATCTATCCCTTCTGCCTCCTCCAGTTTGTGCTATCAAAATGGGCACCTCTCAAATGCCGGATTCTTGTGAGGCCTGCCATGATGGTTGTCTGTTTTTAAAACTTTTGCAAGGATTTTTTTTACCCTTATGAACTTAAAAAATTCCATTCTCATGATCCTTCCCCAGTGCATAACATGTGACACAAATTCCCCTATATCTTCCAGCTGCACATCTGTTGATTTTCCAACTGCACATTTTTCCCACCTGCACATTTTGTGTTCATAATGTTGAAAACTGAGAAGTAGGCAGCATGCTTTATAATTGGCAGGATGTATTAAGGGAGGTATACAAAAGTGGGGGCAATGCAATGATCAGAGAGTGGGTGAACTTTTCTTTCAGGAGAAAAACTTAAATATGATTTTCTACTATGGAAGAAAATGACAGTTGCGGGCAGCCCTGGCAAAGCCTTCTAAAATCACAGTAGTTGATAGAGCAGATTATTTTTATTGAAACACCTTTTGAAAAAGAATGAATGAACTTTAAAAAAATGAAGTTCCATCCGCTATCCAGCTGGCAGCCATATGAAACAGGTCATAATTCAATCATTTCCCCCCTTAGCGGGGATCATTCTTGCCAGAATTTCTACTCCATGCTGAGAAATTCTCCTTCCAGAGATCTTGTCCCCAAGAAGACAGCATGAAGTTCTTCTGAAAAATACATTTTTGTAGGAATCCGATTATCAAGAAACTGGCTGGCAAAATACTAAGCACCATTCCTGCACTTCCACAGTGTGTAGATACCTTCAGATGAAGCTGCTACATGAACAGTTAGTGGTGTGTGTATGTTTGTGTGTGTGTGGGGGGGGCTGTTGTGTATTTATAAACATACAAGTTGAGCACGTGGGAGGAGGCAAGTGTTTAAAAAGAAGCATCTATTTCCCAAAAGCAAACAGTTTGCATTAGTAAAACAAAAGTAAAGTGTGCTGCTTATATACTGCCCCATAGCACTTAAAGCACTCTCTGGGCAGTTTACAATTATGCAGGTTACACATTGCCTCCCTCCGGCAGCGATCTGGGCACTCAGTTTACTGGCATTGGAAAGATCAAGGGCTGAGTCAACCCTGAGCTGGCTACTTGAGCCGGTCAGGATTGAACTCCAGCCATGAGCAGAATCTTGGCTGCAGTACTACAGTTTAACCACTGTGCTATGAGGCAAAGTAGCCATCCCACTCCCCTGGCTGCATCTTGCCAAATAGTACATCCAAAGAAGTTCAGAAACAATGGCTAAAATCCTGCGGCACAGCTCCGGTGCACGATGGTGGTATCATCAAAAGGGGCAGGGGCCACGCGCCGCACTGAGGGATGCCTGGGGTGGGGAGTGGGGGAGGGGCTGCCTCCAGAGGGGGGGCTGCGGGGGGCCGGTGGCTGATCAAAACAAACAAACAAACAAAATAAAATAAAATAAAGCAATGACATAACGCAGCTTATTAAAGACATCTGTCAATTTGGGGGTGCACATGACTTGGCTGCATTGTATATGAGTTGCGTGAACCCCCAAATCACCTTTAATTAGCAATGATTTCCCCTGATTATGACATCTCCATTGTGCATGTAGAGCTATGCAAAAGACTTCAACTTTCGTCTCCAGAAGGAACACAGAATTTACTATTACCAAGAAACATTTATGGCTAAATCATGAACCAAATCCGCCTGATTTGGAATGATCCAGACTGGGCCCTAATCAAGTCAAATAAGTCCAGTTTGGATCTGGATAAGATTGGCCTAGTCTCAAGAAATTTGGATCGAGTTGGCATTCTGGACTTCCAACAGATCAAAATTTATTTAAAAAATCAGTTTTGAAAATGAGGTTACTTGTCCTAGTTGGTGAAAAAGTCTAACCAGAGATGATCTGAGGTTGTTCACAGGTGCAATCAGTTTGCAAATTTATTTAAATCACAGCAGATAAACAGGGAATAAAAGAAGTAAAATGAAAGCACAATAGAAAAGAAATCAAAGGAAAATCAATAAATTTCTAACACAGTTCCTAAATTAGGAAATGAAAAGTGTGATGCAGAACAATCCAAATTAAATAGCAGATGAAATTTTGATTCTGCAAAGTCAGCCACAGTAAGCGCTCTATAAAACACTATATTTGTTCCCAATCTTCCATCAGCCCTCTAGTTAATGCTCACTATGTTCACCGTTCTCTAGCATATTTGACTTTAAGAATTAGAAAGAAAAGCATATAGCTACCTAATCCAAAGAACACATTCCTGATGATTCAGGAGAACGTGCAGGAAGATTGATCCCGGAAAATTCAGATGGGAAAATCAGAAAAGAAAAGAAAAGAAATATAAAGTACAGAAATCAGTGTGTGTATTGAAGGAATAAATCAAAGCATAAAGTAGGGTATCAAAGTTTACTCAGAGAAGTTCATCGGCCACAAATGTAATCCAGCAAACCTGTTGTTCTAAGGTACTGTCAATTTATTTCCAACTTATTGAAACCCTATGAATGAGTGACCTCCAAAATGTCTTGTCCTCAATAGCACTACTCAGCTCTTGTACACTTAAGCCTGTGGTCTTCTTTATGGAGTCAATCCATCTTGTATTTGGTCTTCCTCTTTTTCTGTTGCCTTAAAATTTTCTCAGCATTATTGTCTTTTTCAGAGAATCCTATCTTCTCACGATGTGCCCAAAATATGACAGCCTTAGTTTCATCATTTTTGCCGCTAGAGATAGTTTGAGTCAGTTGTTTGTCTTTCTGAAAGTGCAGAGTATCGAGGAAGTTCTTCTCTAGCATCATGTTAAAAACAAATCATTTTTTCCCGTCAGCTTTCTTCACTGTCCAGCTTTCACACCTGTGCATAATAATCAGGAATAAAATAGTGTGGATGATCTTGGCCTTGGTCTCCAGTGACATATCCTTACACTTGATGTTCTTTCTAATTTCTTCATTGATGCCCTTCCAAGCCTCAGTCTTCTTCTGATTTGTTGGCTGTAGTCTACATTTGGATGATTGGACCATGATACACAAAATCTGTAACAATTTCAATGTCTTCATTGTCAACACTGAAGGTTCGTAGTTCTGTAGTCATGATTTTTGTTTTCTTAATGCTCCTTCCATGGCCGCGGCTGTACATGCGGGAGCTTTTTGCCTGACTGCCCAGGAGAGGCGCGCACAGGAGCACTGGCTACGGTGGCCTGAAGGGAGGGGGAGCAAGGCTTGCCTTTAAAAGGCTGCTCGCCCCCAGCCTTGTCCTCCTTGTGCCAAACTCGTCAGCCCACCCTATGTTAAGAACGAGATTAGCTGGTCGCTTTGGGGCCGGATGGGAATTTTTGGCCTGTCCCTATACAGTGGTGCCTTGAGTTACGAACTGAGTCCGTTCCAGAAGATGGTTGTAACTCAAATTGGTCGTAACTCAAAGCACCATTTCGCATAGGAATGCATTGAAACGCGATTAATCTGTTCCGGCCGTTTTTTGGTTGTATCTCAAGGCGCCGGTCGCAAGTCAAAGGATTAGTTCCCATAGGAACTAATGCAAAAGCGGTTAATCCGTCCACTAGGGGGAGACTTTTTTCTTTTTAACCTAAGATGACTTAGGTTAAAAAAAGGACAGGAAAGGAGAGAGGGAAGGAGGGAGGGAACAATGGGGAAAAGAGGAAAGAAAGAAGGTCATCACTGGGGTACACAGACCCCTCAGACAAAGGTTTGTGCTTTTAGGCACAAAAAGAGAGAGGAGAGAGAGAGAGAAGACAAAGGGGGAGAGTTTGGAGTCTAAAACACATTTTAAACCAAACACCTTTTAAAAGAAAAGAGAGATTCCCCCCCACTAAAAACACACTAAAAACACACTGCAAGAGCCATCAAGGCACAGAAACATAACCCCCCCCCCCCCAGAATCAAACAAACCCATTCCAGCAGGGACTAAAAAACACACTGCAAGAGCCATCAGAAATGCGATTAATCCGTTCCAGCCGAACCCCCCCCCCCACTAAAAACACACTAAAAAACACACTGCAAGACCCATCACAGCATAGAAACATAACCCCACCACCCAGCCCAAACCCACGCTGCAAAACCCACCTAGAACAGGCAGTTTTTAAAAAGCAAAAAGCCGTACTTTACCAGGCAGTCCAAAGCCTCCTCCGAACGCAAACTCTCTAACCGCTGCGGCGAAAGAGCTACAAAGAAGCATCCTCTTCACCAACCAACGGTTAGCAGTTCAAATTTCCCTGCCTTTCCCCCCGCCTTTTTTCCCGTCGTAACTCAAAGCTCCGGTCGCAAGTCAAAGCAAAATTTTGCGGCCGGAGCTGGTCGTAACTCAAATTGGTCGCAAGTCAGTACGTTCGTAAGTCGAGGCACCACTGTAATTGACACTAAAGGATCAGGTGAGTTTTCACCCATCCCGTTCTTAATTTTGCTTGTTTGCAGTAGGGTTGGGTGAGGTCTCTTATTGTTGGTCACACTGGCGGGTAGTGGCGGAAGGCATGAGTTGGAAGGTGAGTTCAATGGGCACCCGCTAGGGGTGTAAGCCATCCCAGCTCCCAGCATTGTAGATCCTGAGGTTTCTTCACTGGGAGGGGAATGAGTCGGGGGTCCCCAGGGGCGCAGACCAGCTTGAGTCATGAATCTTGTCCAGCCTGCGTCCTGGGGGGTACCCACATATTATGGGAACTCACCCAGTAAAAGTCTGTGTCTGGGGCAAGGCCAGCCCCAGATACAGATCATGATTCCTCCCTACTGTAGGCCTCCTTCTGAAAGGGGATGTTGTGTTTAATGTTTAATAAAGTGTGGCCCTTGTTTCAACCCACCTCCTGTGTCTCGCCTCATTACTCTGAGCTGGTTGGGCAATGTTCAAATGCAGTCCTGCTGTTGCACTTTCTTCTTTCACTTTCATCAGAAGTCATTTCAAGTCATTGCTTCTTTCTGCCAGTAAGATAGTTATCATAAATTATTGATGTTTCTTCCACCAATCTTCACTTCCCCTTCATCTGAATCTAGTTCATCTTTCCGTATATGTTCTCCTTACAGATTGAACAGATTGAGAGATAAAATGCACCATTGTCTGACACGTTTTCCTATAGGAAATCATTCTGTCTTTCCATATTCTGTCCCAACAGTAGCTTCTCATGTACTTGATGTACAGTTTATACATCAAGTCCTGAGGCACACACCTTTCTTTCCGAACAATCCATAGCTTCTCATGATCCACACAGTCAAGGCTGCACCATACTCTATAAAGCATAGACTGATCTTCTGAAATTTTTTGGTGCTTTCCGGTAGCCACTGGATATTTTCAGTATGATCTTGTGTGCTTCTTCCTTTTCAAAATGCAGCTGGAACATCAGGCATTTCTCACTTCATATAAGGTAAAAGCCTTTGTTGCAACACCTTGAGCATCACTTAGCTTTCATGGGAAATTAGACCAATGGTCCTATAGTTGCTGCACTCCTTGGCATCTCTTTTCTTCTGCATTGGAATATATATTGCATGTTTACAGTCTGTGGGCCATTCTCCCCCCCCCCAAATATTTGTTGGTGTATTCTTGTTAGGATTTACACATATTTAGTTTCTGTGACTTGAAATAGTTCTATCACTATTCCATCCTCTCTGGCGATCTATTTCTTCCTAGTCCTTTTAGAGCAGCTTTCACTTTACTTTCTAAAATTGCACATTCTGCATCATAGGGTTTCTCTTAAAAAGGAATTTATCATTCTCTTATCTCTTCTGTATAGGTCTTCAGTACACCATTACCACCTCCTCTTTATTTTCATCAGGTCAGATAATGTGGTTCCCTGTAGGCCTTTCTGCATTCCTAATCTATGTTTAAATTTTCCTTTGATCTCTTGGCTCTTCTTGAAGAGATCTCTTATTTTTTCCTCCTTTTGTCATCCCCTTCTATTTCTTTGACGTGGTCATTATAATAGTTCTCTTTGTTTCCACATGACAGTCACTGAAAACGTGACTGTCTTTTACGACTATCATTCATAAACACATTCTATTATCAGAAATGTTATTGTACAGGGACCTTGCTTCTAGACTTAGCTGAAACTAACTAATTGTTTTGCAGTGACTTTTAGTAAACTGCTGTTAAAATCTCATTTTAAAAATACAGTATACATTTTCAGGCTGCTTTTTCTACACCTCCTTACTCATGTTAACACTCTATATATTCAAAATTCCACATTTTTACACTTCCAGTACATTGCCTCAGTTTTGAACTCAGTAGATACTCTTAGCCTTATGCCTTCAGTACTGGGGGTAGGGTGGCGGTGGGCAGTGCTAGGACAGAAAAGCATGACCTAACAGGATTATGTGTTAAACTAGCACTTTACTTTTATAAAATTGTACATCTTTTTTTTTGTCGGAGGGGAACCCAACTTTGCATACTGTTGTATCTATCTGTTCACAATTTGGCAGCATTTCTCCCCTCTGAAATGGCAATCATGTTTCAAATTTCATGCACTTCCATGAAAAATATAAAAAGCTATGGCCATTTTGGTTTCCCAAAGTAAGTAAATGGGAGGTACAAGGATTCGGATTTACAAATTTTGGTTTTAGGATCTGGATCAGCTTGGACTGGATCTAAATTAAGTCTGTGGAGCAAAGAGTAGTAAAGACAGAAGGATCTAAGCATCCATCATTTTTCAAGTATGCACCTAATGCTGTATCTTTCCAGAGCTCACAATTTAATTTTAAAAAAAATATTCATATGTCTATGTAATACAACTAATACACAGCACTATACATTGTCCTGCAAGAAATTACTGTACTTTAATACCTTTGCTGAAAACCATTGGTATTGCCTTGATAAAAATATCTGCAGAGATTAAAAGCTAGAGCTCTCAGCTATAAAACTACACCACCTGACTCCCCATAATCTGACAATTTTTTGACATGAAGACCTTACACAAAGGTCCCTGCATCCCTCTGCACATGGTTCATAAGTAACTAATTACAAATAATGTTGTTACCTGTAAGTAGTCACTTTTAAGCCCCCGGGATATAACTAAGTTACCATTCAAAAATGACATAACAATTAGTTACAAGGTTGTTTTTGTGTAACAAGTACCATTTTCATTTTACAAAGCCATTTTAAGCCATTTTAGAGGCATTTTGCTGGGAATGTAATCAATCCCTTGTACTGAAGCAGGTATTATTTTGTTTTTCACAATTTTGTATTTTCAAAGTGCAATACCAGAACTGAACACTATGGGGAAACAGAGGGCATTTCCTTGTATTTTTCTGGTGTGCTGATAATGACAATGAAAAAATGAATAGCACACACAACACAGTGAATAATTTTGTGAATGGATAGTATTACCTGCTTCCCCCAACTCAACAAGTTCCTTTACATACTTTCACACATGCATACACACATTCTAAAACACTGTCTCTGAAAGTCAACTGCCTCTGAAATAGAGCATAGATTCTGATTTGGCCTGCCTTAGAAAATCCCTTCTTTGATTTAGGTATCTCTCAGATCTCTTTAAATCAGTCTGCCTTTGTTCAAGATCTGGCTGAAATCTGAAGCACATCTCCACAGCTACATAAGAAAATCTGTATAAGCCTTTGCACAGGTGTCAGTCTTTGCTTGAAAATTGATTTATATGCAGACAAATGAAACATTGTTTAGCAACCAAAAGGAAAGTACTTCTGCATCCAAAACATCCCCACAGTGCCTATTAGACCACAATTTTTCTTGCCACAGTGTAAAAAAAAAAGCACCCTTCATGCTTCCTAATTGATATCTTGTTCCTTCCTCTAAGCAGTCAAATGTCATTAATACACTTAATTTTTAAAAAATATAAAAACATCCACAAGCCTTTATGTGCCATTCTCCTGGAGCCTGGATTGAAGGGATATATAGATCTTCCTTTCAGTGCCTCAGGCTCTGTTCCTTCTGCAGTTCGTTAATTGCACACATCAATTAAACCAGAATCTAAGACTACATTTCTGCTCAGTAATATGTAACAACCATATCACTGAAGATGGAGTACCTCCAGAGCATCTCAACACAATCTGAGCCAAAAGCAAATGAAGAAAAGCTGACAAGGAGCTAGAGGGTATATATTCAACAGCAGGGAAGGGCAGAACAGAAGATTACCTAAAATAATTATCTGAAAGCAACTAAAGAGTTTGAAGTAAACTTCCTTTTGGACATTGTTGAGTGAAATGGAGGGGGTGGGGATGAAACCTGAGGGTTAGAGAACCTGAGGTTTGTTCTCTTGGCGAAGGAATAGGAGGCACCAAAATAAATCCACAGTGAGTGAGGTAGGCAATTTATTTACTAGTAAATTGGTATGCCCACTTACAAGGAAGTATGCCTTATGATACCACCACAGAACCTTTTATAGTCTCCCTCTGATGGAACCCACCAATCAGCAATGGACACCTGAAAATCAGTAGTTCACAGTTGCCTTATAAGGAAAGGCTATGCACACGGCTCTAATCTTGTGGACAAGAAACTGTTAATTCTACCAGTATTTATTTATGGCTAAGTAAAAATAACTAAGCAGTTTCAGTAAAACAGGTCAACATACAACAAAGTACTGTACAGTATATCACATAAGTGAGTACGCCCCCTCACATTTCATAAATATTTTAGTATATCTTTTCATGTGACAACACTGAAGAAATGACACTTGGCTATAATGTAAAGCAGTGAGTATACAGCTTGTATAACAGTGTAAATGTGCTGTCCCCTCAAAATAACGCAACACACAGCCATTAATGTCTAAACCGCTGGCAACAAAAGTGAGTATACCCCTAAGTGGCAATGTCCAAATTGGGCACGAAGTGTTAATATTTTGTGTGGCTACCATTAATTTCCAGCACTGCCTTAACCCTCTTGGGCATAGAGTTCACCAGAGATTCACAGGTTGCCACTGGAGTCCTCTTCTACTCCTCCATGATGACATCACAGAGCTGGTGGATGTTAGAGACCTTGCGCACCTCCACCTTCCATTTCAGGATGCCCCACAGATGCTCAATAGGGTTTAGGTCTGGAGATATGCTTGGCCAGCCCATCACCTTTACCCTCAGCTTCTTTAGCAAGGCAGTGGTCATTTAGGAGGTGTGTTTGGGGTTCTTATCATGTTGGAATACTGGCCTGCGGCCCAGTCTCCGAAGGAAGGGGAATCATGCTTCAGTATGTCACAGTACATGTTGGCATTGATGGTTCCCTCAATGAACAGGAGCTCCCCAGTGCTGGCAGCACTCATGCAGCCCCAGGCCATGACACTCCCACCACCATGCTTGACTGTAGGCATGACACACTTGTCTTTGTACTCCTCAGCTGGTTGCCGCCACACACGCTTGACACCATCTGAACCAAATAAGTTTATCTTGGTCTCATCGGACCACAGGACATGGTTCCAGAAATCCATGTCCTTAGTCTGCTTGTCTGCAGCAATCCGTATGCGGGCTTTCTTGTGCATCTTTCTGGGACAACAGCCCTGGAGACCAATTTGACGCAGTGTGCGGCGTACGGTCTGAGCAATGACAGGCTGACCCCCCACCCCTTCAACTTCTGCAGCAATGCTGGCAGCACTCATATGTCTATTTCCCAAAGCCAGCCTCTGGATATGTTGCTGAGCACGGGCACTCAACTTCTTTGGTCAACCATGGTGAGGCCTGTTCTGAGTGGAACCTGTCCTGTTAAACCGCTGTATGGTCTTGGCCACCGTGCTGCAGTTCAGTTTCAGGGTTTTGGCAATCTTCTTATAGCCTAGGCCATCTTTATGTAGAGCAACAATTTGTTTTTTCAGATCCTCAGATAGTTCATTACCACGAGGTGCCATGTGGAACTTCCAGTGACCAGTCTGAGAGAGTGAGAGCGATAACACCTGCTCCCCCTTCACACCTGAGACTTGTGACACTAACGGGTCTCATGACACCAGGGAGGGAAAACGGCTACTTGGGCCCAATTTGGACATTGTCACTTAGGGGTGTACTCACTTTTGTTGCCAGCGGTTTATACATTAATGGCTGTGTGTTGCGTTATTTTGAGGGGACAGCACATTTACACTGTTATACAAGCTGTATACTCACTGCTTTACATTATAGCCAAGTGTCATTTCTTCAGTGTTGTCACATGAAAAGATATACTAAAATATTTATGAAATGTGAGGGGGTGTACTCACTTCTATGATATACTGTAACAAAGAACAAAGTACCAATTTAAAATGCCCACAACATTCAGCATTCTAGTCTAATTCTAAAAATATAGTTTTCTTTTACATCAAAGTATTCTTAGATTTTCCCATGTGCATTTAATATTAATCTTGCTTTCTAACTGTGTGAGTGGGAAGGACTTTCCTAGATATATCTAGTATCTGGCTCCTATCAAACTATCAAACTCTAAAGACACACATTAAAATGCATGCAACACAAATACATAAACTTCCTCCGGTTGCATCTTAAACATTTTTTAAATCTAAAATGAATTATTATCTAAGGTTAATCCATGATTAATGTTTCAGCATACTTTTGTATATTGTATTCTTACTTAAACACTTCAGAAGAAAACAAGAAAACTGTTGGAAGCAAAGAATAGGATGACTTTAAGCTGAAATTAGGCCTTAAATTTGGTTTTAAAGTGACTGGGTATGTTTTATGAACAATATTATGTCTTTTTTATTTTTACTGGACTGTTCTTCCACTGTTATGGACAACTTTTGTCTCTCCACATTTGCATATAATTTTACATTCTTATACCCTTTTGTTTTAATTTAAGCCAGGTAAAAAATTCAGGATGAAGTTGGGGCCCCTTTGAGGCATAGGCCAGAGTTTGTGTCCTTTTTCTGTTAGCTAAAGAGAGTTAACTTTTGGCAGGTTATAAACTACAAGAAACCACCTAAGAATACAAGCTGTTTCTTAAGATTATAACCAACGTCTTCTTCGCCCATTCAATGTTATATATTTTGGGACTTGTTTATAACTTGGATGTCATCTATTGGGGGCAGTTGTGAATCTGTAAAGAGATAAAAGGGCTTGAGAACATACGTGGAGGCAGCTTTTTAAATTATTATTATTATTATTATTATTATTATTATTATTATTATTATTATTATTATTATTATTATTATTATTATTTCCTAACTTTCCATTCATTCTGTTATTTTTCTGCCTGCTTCATTGCATGTTTGTTATGTTTTGAATATCATAGAATCACAGAAGAGTGAAGTTGGAAGGGGCCTAGAAGGCCATCAAGTCCAACCCCCTGCTCAACACAAGAATACAATCAAATATATTTATTGACCACCCTGCATTTTGCATCGGTCTTTCTGATCCCACTGGGTCACGGACTATAGTGGTTGACTGGAACCACAACATCCTCTGATACAGTAGTACCTCGGTTTGCGAAACGGATCCGTTCTACACGACGTTACATAGTACGGAAATTTCGCAAACCGAAACACCAATTGTGCTATGAAAGGGGCAGCGCTATAGGCGCAAAGCACCCTGGGAAAACCCTTTTGTAGTGCGAAAAAAAGAAAACAATGTAAACCGGGGCTTTATTTCTTATGAATTCTGGTGCGTAAACTGAAAATTATGTAAACTGAGGCGTTCGCAAACCGAGGTACTACTGTATATATATTTTAAATTTCCTACGTGTCGTAGAAAGCTGGATTTCAAATCACACAGGTTTGAGGAGATTCATGAACAGTTCTCCGTTTTCTATCTGAGAGCAACTACGGGAGGGAGGGCTTGCTTTTTAATTGGAGCAATGGCACTGAGAGACTAAATTCTCATCTTTTCCCTTTCTTGTGTTTTCTATTCCAAAGAATTTCCTGAAGCTGCTGTTGGCCCTTTGTGGAAAACATAGCTCGTCCACACCAGCACTGCTTCTCCAAACATCTCCACCTTTTGCATGCTTTGTACATGCAAAAGGCTGGGCCAGGCGTTTGGGCCAGCATAACGGTTGACCTTTTAAGGGCCATAATGAAAGTAAAAACCCACTAAAAGATTAGAACAGAGGAGAAAAGCCCAGTATTTAAATATTACGTCTAGTATTTGCAATTGAAAAGTAGCTGTGGTGGTGCTGGTCCCCCTTCCCATTTTTTTTGCAAAACATCCTTGCCTTCCCCCCCTTTTTAAAAAAAACCCATGATATGTGTGCCACAGCAAACAACTGAAAAGTACCATGGTGGCTTCACTACTGAGGTGGGTTTTTAAAATGGAGGCTGTAAATGCTAATGTTTCTTCCTCATTTTCAAAGTAAGTTTTTTACTGCAAGGCATTCTAAGGATTGGCAGGTTTTAGGGTGCTAAATAGAGTCTCTGGGAATTGCTGTGTTTTCCTGGGTTTCCAGGTGGGAAGACAAATCTCAGGGCGAGCAGCACCAGAAGTGAAATTTTGCCTTTTCTCTGTGAGGTGGCTTTAAAGCCAGGGCTCTCTTCTACACTCATTTCCCGACAGTCCTGGCTCAATACCAAGGAATTTCTCTGTGTATTACCCCTGCGCAAAGCCATAGGGGAGAAGAGGGACCTGGCCTTATTTACCTACCTTGCATCCATTTCTACAATTCAGCTTCTGTGAAATCATATGCATTCATTTCCTTTTCTTAAGTCCTCGCCCCCCCCCCCCAAATCTAAGGGAATGACGGCCCTACTCATTTCTTCAGCCACAGGAGTGTGACATAGATTGGATTTTAAAAGAAAGAAGATTTCAGAGAGGGGTGGGAAACCCATAGCAACCTCACTACTTACACATATTAGTACAGGTGGCCTCAACAATCTCTGTCTATAGAAATCCTTATTATTCTCCCTGTGACACATAATGAGACCTTCATCCAGCCCTAGTTTTGTGTGTGTGTGTGTGTGTGTGTGTGTGAGAGAGAGAGAGAGAGAGAGAAAGTGGGTTTAGGGGCAGGCAGGATACTGGTAGGAAATGATATGAAAAGCCCACAGTAGAATGTAAGATGCCCCAGTATGCTGCTTGAAGCTTTTGAAGGCTAGGAAGGAGTCAAAAGAAATACGTAGTTATAAACAAAAATCCTCAGGCTGAAGAACAGTTTTGCCTTATGTATATTTTTCAGTTTTTATAGCATAGCTTTATTTCTATTAACAAACATGGGCACTTATTCTTCCTTTCCTTGTCTGTCTCTATCTTATAATAATGCAGACAGTGTCAAGTTCAGGTAGTTCAATCCATGGATTTTGAGAGAGTGAGACCAGAATTTTCTAAAATAAATCAAGTTTATCTCTGTGCAGAGTGTCTTTAACGTGAAGGTGATAAAATTGTCTAAAAACCTTCCTGAAAAAAAAAGTTATAGGAGCAAAGAACTTTGTTTCACAGTTGATTTGCATTTATGTTCACATTTATGAAGGATGCAATCTGGTTTTCAATTTGATACATCAAGAATAATTCTCACATTATTTTATATGAACAGAGCACCATGAGGTGCTTCTACCATGCCAGGCTGAGTGGTGATGAACATTTCATTTAAATACACCCTTGCCTATTGAAACATGGCAATTAACATGTCAGGGTTTTCAGGACCCACCTCCACTGTTCATTTATAATTTTAGTTCTTAGTGTGCATGTGAGGGAGGATTTGGACACAATATTTAAACATATCAAACTGAGGTAGTAGGATTAAATTGTATCAAGAAGGCTTATTTAAAGGACCATTTACGTTAGGGAGGATTTTCCCTAGTTTAAAACGTGAGAAATAGTCCCACTTTCTGGTAAGAGAAGAACATAAGGAGAGTTTTGACAGAGCCAGCTAAACCCCCATTTAGTCTCACATTTTCTTTCACACCTTGGACAACCAGACAGCAACAAGGAGCCCGAGGCACTCCACAGACAGTCTGGAACTGATATTTGGAATCATATTGTCTGTGATAGTTTGGGTAATATATAAAGTTGTAGTCTCAAATACCCTGTTTCCCTGAAAATAAGACCTAACCTGAAAATACGCCCTAGTATGATTTTTCAGGATGCTTGTAATATAAGCCCTACCCCAAAATAAAGCCCTAGTTAAGTGAAAGCCCGCCCTCCACCATTGTGCAGCAACCAGAAGAAGATGACGTGACTGTATTTGATAAAAATAAAGCATCCCCTGAAAATAAGCCCTGATGCGTTTTTTGGAGCAAAAATTAATATAAGACCCTGTCTTATTTTCGGGGAAACAGGGTATTACCCTTATTTTAAATTTCCCTTTCTAGACAGTTGTAGCAGTTGATCAGTAGTATTGCATGTCACCGAAGCTACCAACATGTCACCGAAGCTACCAACATGAATTTGACCCAACTCCAGGAGGCAGTGGAAGACAGGAGGGCCTGGTGTGCTCTGGTCCATGGGGTCACGAAGAGTCGGACACGACTTAACGACTAAACAACAACAAATTGCATGTACTATTCCACAATATGGTGTTGTCTCATAAGGAGTCTGACAATTGATTTAACTAGTCCACTGCTATTTATTCTACCCAACAATGGCTCTCTCTAACTTCACAGAGGGTTTTGTTGTTGTTAGGATAATAGCAATCTTGCATGCAGTAATGCTGGGTGTCAGTGGGAGGGGGCTTTACAGCGTAACGTGGTTGTTGTTTTTTTGCCACTAACCTGATTGGTAAAGTTCTTTCCCCACTTTTGGCATTTGAGACAAGCCTCCACCCCTCTTCCTCTTTCTTTTTGCTTTCACTGTTGATAACTCTCTCGTCTTCCTCTGACCATCCTCAAAGCAGCAACCATGTAGGGACTCCTGTATGCTGTTGACTTCATTTCCTTCCCCTTTTCCTTCTGACTGTAACTACAGATGTTTCAAAAAGAAATGCAAAACAAAAGCAACAAAAGATGTTGTGGCACTCTAAAGACTAGCTGCTATATTTTAAGGTAAGCTTTTGTGGAACATGGTCCACTTCTTCAGACATATGAGTTAGAATACAGAGACTTCTTGCAAGGCTCTAAGAGGCAGTGGCGTTTGGTTGCATTTCACACCTTGTAATGATTTATGACCCTCTGTTTGTATGAAGTCTGGTTCTGTAAACATTCCCACAAGAAACACAAAACAAAAGCAAAAAAAAAGACAATGTGGCACTTTAAAGAATAACTGTAAGCAACAACATGATTAAAGAAAACAACTTGTGATAATATAGGGAATGGCAGACTTTACTTTTGAGCCTTGTTCTGGAAAGATAGATCTGGTAGTTGTGAAGGAAAATAACAGTAGATAACAGAATAATTATTACATTTGGTAATGACTTAAGAAACCTTGGCTGATATTTAATCCATTGATATAAATGTCCAGCATGTGTATATAATTTATCTCAGGTGTTTCCCTCTAGATTCTTGTTCAGAAGTTTTTCTTCAGATAGTTACTGTAAGTATCTTTTTCTACTTTAAATGCTTCTTGAGTGATTTCTGCCATTCAAAGTACTGGTGTTGTGTAATGATCAGGGAGGATGTTTGATAAGAGTGGGCTGATTTCTCCCCTTTTTCAAGTGGGGTGGAGTTTCTGCCTTATATTCTGCTAATTAAAGGAATAACCAAAATCCTGGAAATCTCCTCTGTTTTACCAACATTTCCCAATAATTTTGCTGCTGTAATGCTGAAGAATAGAAATGGGCATGAACCACCAGTTTGGCAGTTCAGGCCAGTTCATTCTTTGGATAAACAAGTGTCCAGTGGTTCCCAGCCCTGCCTCCTCCAGTGGGCACCCATTCAGAGGCAGCATTGCGGCCTCCATGCATCACCTCCTCCAGGCACTGAGTGGGCGCCCACTGGAGGAGGCAGGGCTGGGAAGTGCTGAATATCTGTTTGTCTGAAGGATGAAGGATGAACCAGCATGAGCTGCCAACAGTTCATGTCCCTTCTCTACTGGACAATCTTTTAACTGGAGTTGCTAGGGATTGAACTAGCAGTTTTATGCATGCCAGGTTTGTGTGTTATCACTGAGCTATTGATGCCCCTCAAAAGTCATGGTAGACAGTAATGAAAGCTCTCTCTTCAATTCTTAATCTATAAGGGCCTTTTCACTTGCTTATCATCAAGACATTGTTACCACTTAGCAACAGCAGTTCAGAAACTGAGAAGATATACACTAAAGGAAGAAATTATTATGTTCATCAGACCATATGCATTTTTCTGGTCACCAGAAGAGCCTTTGCCATTCTTATCTTGTCTGATTTGACATGTTTCAGATAATGGGCTTGTATCACTTCCCTTGGGAAAAGCTCTTTGGAACAATATATATCACTGTCAAGAAGATTTTCTTGACATTCGGCCAAAAATTGCTCTTTTCCACATTGTTCCATTAATCTTCATTACACATTGAACATATCTCACTAAATGAGACCTCACCTTCCGTGCACATCTTAATTGACTATATTTCATGAACTTTTAATTGACTAAACTGCATGTTTTCAGAAAGCTGCTTTCAAACTTTGCTGATGCAGTTATTCTATGTGCCCTTTTCAAAGGCAAATTCAAAAGTCAAAATTAGATCACGTGCTGTAGCAACATTCAAGATACTACATCCAATATTACTTCTGATTCCTCTGTGTTAGCTTGAAATTGAGACTCTCAGTCTTACCTCTCTTGTATCAAAGCTTCCCAGATAGTATGAATGGTGACTAAGATTCTTATCTCTAAACATCAAACCAGACATGGGGCCCTACTACATAGACCAGCTACTTATACTTTTTGAGTACTGTTCAGGGGGTACTCTTTTTAGGTACAGGTAGCATCACTCCATTTTGGTTCATTTCCAGCACGTGCAATCACTGGGATTGAACCGAAAGCAAACCACTTGCCAACAATTTCCCATTCGCTTTCAATTTCCCAATACCATTAAGTGGCTTAAGCAGACAATTTAGCCTCATGATATTGGAAAATTATTATTATTATTATTATTATTATTATTGTTGTTGTTGTTGTTGTTGTTGTTGTTATTTAAAGCATGTGCTGTATCTTTAAAAAAGAAAGAAAGAAAAAAGAAAGCTTCCTCCTGGAAGGAGGAGGAGCAGACCAGGGAGTTTGTTTTGTTTTGTATTCTTTCTTTTCTCTTTCTCTTTAAAGGGAGGCAGGCCAGATAGGGTTGCTTGAGGTGTATATGCCATGTGGATACAAGGATTGCACAAAATGGAATACCGCACATCTCTACAGACCTTAAACAACCCTATTTAGCCCAGCTCACTCCAAATGAGCCATCTAGCCAATCCCCTTGTTGCATTCTTTTCAGAGCAAACAGTGAGGCTAGTTGCCAAGAGATTGGAGACTGGAACCTACAGTACTATCTGTAGGATTTTCAGAAGCTGATACCTCAGAGATATTATTCAAACTTCCTGTCCATATTTGTATGTTTCCATTCCATACATTGCAGAATTTATCTTTTTACTTTAGTGGAGTTGCCTATAAGTATAATAGTGTAGGACTGGAGACGTCACTTCCGCTAGAATGGCAATGTACGGCTGAATTTTCATCTCTTCACCCTGGAATCTAAAAAGGATGATAAATGTCCTTCTCCCTGCCTGAAATGTGAGTAAATAGCGATTAAACTTCTGATGAAAGCTTTAGGCAAAGATAGAAACACTTTTTGAAGTGTAAACATGCTGTTATCTATCTAAAGAATGTATTTTCGTTTTTGCCTGAGAAGACGGAGGCTGCTAGAGAGGCAGAAAACGGCCTGTTAAACACGGCTTGACTCCTTGAGCTATAAATCTTTGCTTAGCTTGGTCTATACATGCGAAAAGGCAGAGATAAAATCAGGAGCTGGGTTCGTGGACAACCCCATAAACCATCAGATAATAGTGTCGAGCGTATCGCCCGTTTAAAAAGGCTGGAAGAGGGGGAGCCCCTCCTTTCTGAAATCAACATGGAAAAAAAAGTTTCAGAGCTTGCCTCTTCCGTGAAAGGAATGGAAGGACAACTTGGACAGGTACTCTCTAAAATGGACATTTTAATAAGAGGGAACCAACAGATGGGACAAGATATACAAAAACTGCAGGGAGAATTGACAGATATTAAGACAAGTTTAGGCAAAACAGAAGGCAGGTTGCAACAGCTGGAAGATTTCCAGAGCGTGGCGTCAAAACGGCACCAAGTGATTGATGACCTTCAGAAAAAGGTTATCTATTTAGAAGATAATTCAAGACGTAATAATATCAAAATAATGAATTTTGAACATGAGAAAGAAAAGGATTTGAGGGGGGAAGTGATGGACTGGATTAATTCTGTTATGAAATCCCAACATGTGGCTGAGGAAGATATTGAGAGAGTACATTTTGTGGGGAACCCAAAGAAAACCAGAAGACCCATAATACTAAGATTTTTTAACTATATGAAGAAAGAACAGTTTCTTAGGGTCATTAAAGAAAAGCCTGAATTGCTAGTTTATAGATCAAATTCAGTTCAGATCTATCAGGATGTAAGCCCCGAAACCAGCCAGTGGAGAAGAACAATGAAGCCCATCACTTCAATTTTAATTAAGAACGGCAAGAGATACAACTGGGGCCACCCTGTCTTTTTGAAAATATGGAAGGATGGAACCCTACATAAAATCTACTCCTTTGAAGATGGGAAGGATTTGATGAAAGCCTGGGGACTTTGGCAAGAAGATGAGAGTGAAGGGACAAGCAAGCAAGTAGCTTTGTAAAGACTGGTAGTCCGAAAGAGAAGATTTTTTGAGAGAAGATACTTTAATTGGAAGAGATTACTGGGCGTTACTGGATGTCGGAAGAATTTTTTTTTTCTTTCTCCTTTACCCTCCCTTTTTTTCCTTTTTTTCTTTTTTCTTTTTGATTTTTGATTTTTCTTTTTGTAATGAGGGTTGGGATTTTTTTTCTTTTTCTTTTCTGCTCTTTTTATTATAATATTAAAAAAATTTTTATAATATTAATAAGATTTTTTTAAATTTTTTTAATTTTTTTTAAATTTTTTTTTCTTTTTCATATTTTTTTTTCTTTTCCTTTTTTTATTTTTATTTTTTTTTCTCATTGTTGTTTTGGATTACCTGATTAGACTTGGGTGGTAGAAAGAAGAAGAGATGTTAAAAGTTAGGAGGGAAGGCATTTGAGTATATATATAGATAAAAATATGAGGTGGGGTGAAATTGGGATGGGGGTTTGGCTGGGGTCCGGACTGGTGGGGGTGACGTCTCCCCCCCTCCCAGAGCTCGCGCCGAACATTAGTGAGACGTGGGGAAACGGGAGGGAGGAAAATAATTTATATGTAGGTAAGAAGGATAGGGATAGGAAACTAGAGGTTGGTGAATTTATTTTTTTTAGTTGTTTTTGTTTTTGTTTTTGTTATGTGAGATGCACAAAGGGACCGAATAAGAGGCAGAGAAAGGAACGGATATGGGGAAAAACATAAGGGTAGCGACTTTAAATGTGAAAGGCCTAGGGTCTGTGTTAAAGAGAAGGAGGATAGAATTATTATTAAAGAAAAGTAAAGTTGACATTATCTATTTACAAGAGACACATCAACTAAAGGATGGAGTCAATGAATTGAAATTACAAAACATCCATATATATGAAAAAGCATTTGGGACCTCTAAATCTAGAGGGGGTAGCAATATTAATATCTAAACATTGTGAATTTGTGATGAAAGAAGTAATAAAAGATAGTAATGGTAGATATTTGATAATTCAAGGTCAAATGGGGGAGGAAGATTATACATTAGTAAATGTGTATGCACCAAACATGAATCAAGGAGAATTTTATAGAACTGTGATTGAAGAAATGGAAAAGGTTAGGAAAGGATATGTGATTATGGCAGGAGATTTTAATATGGTTCTGGATAAGGTGAAAGATAAATCCACATGTAAAAAAGATGAGTTGAATAAAAGAGGTACCCTCTTGAGTAAGATATTAAACACTACGGATTTGAAAGATATATGGAGAGAATTAAAGGGAGATGAAAGAAGGTTTACATATTATTCTTCTGTACATAATAGTTATTCTAGAATAGATTTTATGTTTATTTCACAAAACTTAATTTCAAAAGTAGTAGATACAAATATTAATGTGATAAAAATAACAGATCATGCGTTGATGGTGTTGGAGATGAAAGTTAAGAAGGACTATAGAGAAGCTAGAAGATGGAGAATGGACTCCAATATTTTTCAACATACAGAGGTTGTGGATAAAGTTAAGAAAGAATGGTTGGAAATATGGTCATTTAATGAAGCAGGTGGGAATAAAATAGGAGTGTTATGGGACACTATGAAAGCAGTCATGAGAGGAATCGCCATAAGAGAATCCTGTAGATTAAAAAAATTGAGAGAAGAAAATATAAATAGAATTGTAGAATCATTAAAGGATTTAGAAAGCAAATATTTTATGGATAGAGATAACAAAAAATTAATTGAGATCCAAGCTAAAAGAAAGGAATTAGAAGGTATAGAGCTAGAAAAGGTCCAGAGAGACTTGATATACGCTAGGAGGAATTTTTTCGAATACAGTAATAAAAATTCAAAACTTTTAGCTAGATTAGTTCAAACTAAAAGAGCAAAAAATATAATTGGAGTGATTAAAGACAAAACGGGAAAGAATTGTAGCTTAATGAAAGAAAAACTAAAGATAATACATGAATTCTATCAAAATTTGTATAAAGGTAATAGTGTATCGAAAGAAGATATAGAAAATTATATTAAAGAAAATGTTAAGAGTAAATTATCAGAGAATGATAAAAAGGATTTAGATAAAGAGATAAAAGAGGAAGAGATTATAGAGATTATTAATAAATTAAAAAATGGTAAAACTCCAGGTTTTGACGGTTTAGGATCAGAATATTATAAAACTTTTAAACCAATATTGATCCCTAAGTTAAAAGTGCTCTATAATGAAATATTGGAAGGAGAGAGAATACCAGATTCTTGGAAACATTCATTAATAACTCTTATCCCAAAGCCTAATAAAGACTTAACAGACCCAAGTTCATATAGACCCATTTCACTATTAAATCAAGATGCAAAGATTTTTACTGCAATACTTGCGAATAGAATTAATAAATTTATTATAAAATATATTAAAGAGGATCAGAATGGTTTTTTTAAAGGGTAGACAAATGGAGAATTTGACTAGGAGGGTATTGAATATTTTATACAATATAGAAAAAGACAAATTGAAGGCAGGTATTTTATCATTAGATATATTTAAGGCATTTGATTGCGTGGAATGGCCAACATTAAAGATTTTGTTAAAAGGTTGGGGTTTTGGAAAGAAATTTAGGGGGATAATAGATCAATTATATCTGGGGAATACCTCTGTAGTAATAGTTAATGATGGGATTACAGAACAAATAGCTTTAGGCCGAGGCACTAGACAAGGTTGCCCTCTTTCTCCAGTTCTGTTTTGTTTGATTATTGAAATGTTGGCAAATGTAATAAGGAATGATGATTTAATCGAAGGTATGGGGAAAAAGAATAAAATAAAGATTAATTTATTTGCTGATGATTCCTTGTTGACATTGAAAAATCCGTTAGAATGTGTAGATAAAATTAGAACTCATTTAGAAAAATTTGGAAGAATAACTGGATTATGTGTGAATTGGCAAAAATCTGAATTAATGTTATTTAATCATAATAGAGTAGAACAAGAAAGGTGTGTTGAAAAATATGATTTCAGATTATGCAAATCAATTAAATATTTAGGAATAGATTTAGCAAAAAATATTCAAAAAATAAAGGAATATAATTATAATAAACTAAAGGAAGTGATAAAAAAACAAATTACAGGAATATAGTAACTTTAAGCTATCTTGGTTTGGAAGGATTGCATTGATAAAAATGAAAATCTTACCAAAAATTAATTTTTTATTTAGAATGCTACCAATACAGTTAACAGAGGATGATTTGAAATTTTGGCAAGGAATAATTAATAAATACTGTAATGAAGGGAAGAGATCTAGAATAAATAAAAAGTATTGGTATAGAACAA
This sequence comes from Intellagama lesueurii, assembly GCA_037013535.1. Taxonomy (NCBI): domain Eukaryota; kingdom Metazoa; phylum Chordata; class Lepidosauria; order Squamata; family Agamidae; genus Intellagama; species Intellagama lesueurii. Next base: position 172,844,001 of record JBAJHW010000003.1, on the reverse strand, counting down.
AGCAAAAAGGTGGTATAGGTTTACCAAATATAAAAAATTATTATTTGGCTAACCAATTGAGGTTTATTGGGGAAATTATATATAATCCAGAAAGGCTAATTTGGTGGGAGATGGAATCATCAGAATTACAGGCAGATATAGAAACATATTTATTTGGTATAATTAAGAAAGATAAAATAAGGGAAATTAATAACCCATTTTTAAAGACATTGTTAAATATATGGTATAAGTGCAAAAAGAATTTATGTTCATCATATTCCCCACTTGGATTAGTGACAGAAATAGAAAATTTTCCTACCAATATGAAAGTATATGTGGATCTATTTAAAGAAAAGAAAGTGATTAGATTGAAAGATTGGTTGTATAAAATGAGATCGATAGATCAAATGAAACAAACTCTTCAGAATAGGAGCATTTCATGGTTGAATTATATACAATTAGAAAGATGGACTAATGAATGGGTAAATAAATATAATAAAGGTAGAGAATATACAAAATACGAACAATTGTTATTGTCATATGAGGACATTCGGATGACTGACTCAGTGAAAGGTACTGTGAGCAAAATTTACTTACTTCTTCTTAATTTAGAGGAAGAGGAAAGTGAGAAAGAAGGATTAAAAATAGTGTGGGAGCAAGATATTGGGAAAAGAATAAATGAAGAAGAATGGAGGATGATATGGAAAATGAGGGTGTTAAGATTTATGTCAGTAAGAATAAAGGAAAATTTTTTTAAACTTAGTTTAAGATGGTATTTAACACCGTCAAAATTAAATAAAATTAATGCCAATCATCCGAATGTCTGTTGGAAATGTGAGAAGGAAATTGGTACATACTTTCATATGTGGTGGGAATGTGAAAAAGTGCAAAGATTTTGGAAACAAATTTTTAAAGAATTAAGCTACATATGTGAAAAAGATATAGAATTTAATGCTGAGATTGCTTTGTTATCAATATTTGAGAATGTGGAATATGACAAAATGACTAAAGAATTGATAACCAACTTATTAACAGCAGCTAGATTGATTATAGCTAGGCAATGGAAATCAAAAGTCGAATTGCAAATTGAAGAATGGTATAAAGAAATATGGAATATAGCAATAAATGATAAATTAACTTGTAACTTAAAGGTTAAGAAAGGAGAGTTGAAAAAAAATAACTTTTATGATATATGGGGGAGATTTTTGGAATATGTATTAATAAGAGGAAAAGGGAAAGCTCCAAATCAAGAATCAATGCAGTTTTGGAGAAGAGGACAATAGAAGAAGAGGAAGAAGAAGAAGAAGAATAAGGAAGAGGAAGATTATGGCAAGAGGTCCCGCATATGGTGGTGGGGAACACAGTTAAATTGTATTTTAGTTTGTATGTTATATGTTTTTGTTTAAATTTAAAATAAAGGGAAAAAAATTTCAAAAAAAAATAAATAATAGTGTAGGACTCATGTTTTTATCCAAGAAGATTTTTGTTTTTCACCCAGCCACACCAAGTGGCAACAGCAGGAATTTTGTTGGCAGTATGGCCACTGTTTTGTTTCTTCCACAATACCCTCTACCCCAGCAGTTCTTAACCAAGGGTGCGAGAAAGCTTTTCTAGTGGTGCGAGTGGTAACTTTTTTTAAAAAACCTTCTAGATTTATAATATAAAATTTAAAGCGTCTATATAAATTTGACTTGACTGTACTATGTACTTACGGTTGATGTGAGTACGTGCGTACTGGCAAACACGATGACCAGATGCTACAACGATATGATCCCCATTACTGCACACTCTTCTTTTGTCACTGTGCATGCACTAGCCAGTACCACGAGAAATTGCTCAAAACGTGCACTTTGTCATGCACAAACGTTAATGAAGCAGGCCAATGCACAAACACTAATTTTCTTTGTTTTCAGTAAGAATGCATTTTATCTTGCAAGATATTTTCAAACACCAATTTCAAACCATTGAAGTTGTTAGAATTATTTCAGCAATCAGCATGGTGGTGAAGCTTCAGGACGTACACGTAACATCTTGAAGTCTAAGAAGGCACAATTTGATACCAGTGGTTCTGTCACAAAATTTGACTTTGTGGCAGTTCAGAAGCCATTGTTAGAAGCTCCTTATTAGGTGGCATATCTGTATGCTAGGAAAAAATAGCCTCATACAGTAGCTGAGGAATTGGTAAAACCATGTGCATTGGAAATTGCGAAAATTGTATTAAGTTCTGAAGCACATAAGAAAATTCAGCAGATTCAACTATGAAATGATGTGATTCGATTGCGCATTCAAGAGATCAGTCAGGATATTTTACTGCAAGTAGTACAAGATATTAAAGCCAGTCCTCTGAAAGCAACTATTCAATTGGACAAGTCAACTGCTGTTAATAATTGCAGTCAGCTATTAATGTTTGCGTGACACATAAAGGAAAAGGAAATTTTGGAAGAATTTTTATTTTGTGAGCAACTGGAGTTGATGGCAAAAGGAACTGATGTTTTCAATCTCATTAAAGACTTTTTTTATATAAAAAAATCAAATACCAATGGTTGTAATATGCTCAATTTGCACTGATGGTGCCCCTGCACTGTTGCGCAAAAAATCTGGAATGTTTCCATATATGAAGAAAGAAGTATCATGAGTTACAATAACACATTGTATGCTGCACCACCATGCTCTTGCATTTAAAACTTTGCCAAAGAAGTTAAAACAACACTTAGCTACTGCAGTAAGTGTAGTAAATTATATCCGAGGATGGATGTTTAATCATCGTATCTTTTGTGCTTTTTTAGAAGAAATCGGTGCTGACCATGCTGTGCTTCTTTATCACACTGACATAAGGTCACTCTCCAAGGGACGTATGCTAAGCAGGGTTTTTGAAATGCATGAGGAAATTATTCAGTTTCTTACTAACCAAAATTGTAATTTAGTTAAAGACTTTTAAAGAAGAGATGCAATACTTTGACTGACCTGCTTAGCAGATATATTCATTCACCTGAATGAATTAAATATATCAATGCAAAGATGTGGTAAGAGCATGTTAACAGCTACTGAAAAAATATCTGCTTTTATTGAAAATCTAAAAATTTGGATACGTCGAGTTGAAAATTGTAATTTTGCTAACTTTCCTTTGCTTGATGAAATCATTCTGGAAAATGAGAAAGTCACAATTTTATCTGAACTTATAATACATTTGCAACAACTGAGTGCATCTTTTCATGGATATTTTTCCACGTGAGATATCGGCAAAGAACAGAGATGGATACTGGATCCATTTCTTTTTGACCTTAATTCTATAGACGATGGTAATTTAATGAAAGACGGTCTTATTGAAATACGGGCCAATGCACATATTCAAATAGAATTTGAAAAACTGGACTTAGAATAATTCTGGTGTGCTCAGTTAGAACCATTTCCACAACTGGTAAAGGCAGCATGGCAGATACTTCTACCATTTGCTACCACCTATCTGTGTGAAATGGGGTTTTAATCACTTTTGCATATAAAAACAAAAACCAGAAATTGCTTAAATGCAAGTGATGACATATGCGTAGCTCTTTCGAAAAAGGAGCCCCGCTTTCAAACTATTATTATGAATAAACAAGGACAGATTAGCCACTAAAAATTGAGACATTATTTTAATTTTATATCAATGCATATATGTGTATCCGTTTTCCAGGCAATAAATTGTTTTATAATAAATGTAAGTTTCTAACAAATAAATTGGAACACATTTTTCAAGGGGGTGCAAGAATGTATTTTGAGATTCAATGAGGTAAGGTAAAGGTAAAGGTTCCCCTTGACATTTAGTCCAGTCGTGTCCGACTTTAGGGCGCGGTGTTCATCCCCGTCTCCAAGCCGTAGAGCCAGCGTTTGTCCGAAGACAGTTTCCGTGGTCACGTGGCCAGCGCAACTAGACACGGAACGCCGTTACCTTCCCACCGTGGTGGTACCTATTTATCTACTCACATTTACATGCTTTCAAACTGCTAGGTTGGCAGGAGCTGGGACAAGTGACGGGAGCTCACTCCGTCGCGTGGATTCGATCTTACGACTGCTGGTCTTCTGACCTTGCAGCACAGAGGCTTCTGCCGTTTAACCCGCAGCGCCACCACCCCTTCAATGGAGTACCAACAATTAAAAAGGTTAAGAACCTCTGCTCTACCCAGTGTTGTTCTAAGGCATTGTGGTAGTGGCGGCAACAGGGAGGCAACTGCCAAAAATGGTGGAGAAAATTTGAAAATAGTTCTGCAAAGGGGTTTTCTATCACTAGAGCAATAATAGAAAAACAGAATCTTTATCCAAAGAATGCCTTCTGAGGAATCTTAGTTCGCTTCTTGGATTCAGAATTCAGCACTTTCCTTAGATCTTTCAAATGCTACACTTCTGATGGGCCATTGTAGATATATTTTGTGTCTGTTGCAGATCCTAACAGTACTGCTCCTTCCCTGTAAGTCCTGTAGCAAATATGAGACCAAGCTGTTTTCTGCCCAGTCGGTGTGTGCTATTCATGGAGTTTTTTGAACTACAAATCTCTGAATTCTCCATTCTAGGAGTTCTGCCTGACAGATAGGTGTCTGTCTGTCAGGTAGAACTCCCAGAATGGAGAACTTGGGGATTTGTGGGGGGGGGGGGTTGTGTGTGTGTGTTTTGTTTTTTTAAAGCCACTTCCTTAAAATCTGGCTGTAGGAAAAAGGTGAAGTTTTTACTGTGTCATAATTCTTTGGTTTCCCCAAAGTTTTATTCTTCACATTTATTTGTTCCTGTATCATTACAACTTTCCTTCAGAATTTTTTATTTGGTTATATTTTTAAGCTTGATGTACCGAACTCATTTGGTTTTTTTTTTTTTCCTTTTTCCTTTTCCTTTTCCATGCATCTCTTCATCACTCAATAGGTTCTCTGGTGCTTCCTACACATCTAGACCTGAAAAAAGCTCTGTGAAACAAGTTGCTTTATGACAACTTCCTCTAGAGTTTAATTGTGCAAAGCTGGGGAGAGGGCTGCTGGTAGCCACTGTGATGACTGTATAATGGAAGATGCCATTTCACAAGTTTCTATATCACTTCAGTTCTATGTCATTTGCCAAAGCCAGGGAAGGGAGTGCTGTTAATAACAGAGGAGGGTGGGCAACCTGTGAAAATGGTCACATGAAGCACCATGATATTTAATAAAAATGCAGTCCACTTCAATATGGCATAAGACTCAATGTTACGTTATATTATGAATGGACATTTTACAGCATATTTTCAACTTCTGTGTCCCACAAAAAATTCTGGGATTTGTAGTTTGAGGAAGGGACCAGAAATTCTGTTACCTTGTGGCGCAGTGGTTAAACTGCTGTACTACAGCCAAACTCTGCTCATGACCAGGGGTTAAATCCTAGGTAGCTGTTGACTTAGACTTCCATCCTTCCGATGTCAGTAAACTGAGTACCCAGCTTGCTGGGGGGGGGGCACAATGTGTAACCTGCATAATTAAATTGTAAACCACCCACAGAGTGCTTTAAGCACTGTGGGGTGGTATATATGCAGCACGCTTTGCTTTATCCTTTTACACTCTGCCACAAAACCACAGTTCCTTGCATACCCTGAGGAGAGAAGAACCTAGACATTGAAACAATAATTTAAAATATAAATAATATGAATAAATTATGCAAATAAATTTTAACATTTCTCTAAATTCTTCATTATCATCCGTATAGGATGTGTAAATTCAGGAAGACACAAAAACAGGAATTGTCAAGCCCCCAAAGATTCCTCACTTCCAGCTGAGAGGAGGACAAGAAGCATTATTTTTTTTCTTGCCAAGGTTTCTGTAACTTAACATAAACTCTGCACAATCTTTATGCAAATTTAATGTCTTTTCCCTCTGAGAAATAAAGCACATGTGCATAGCAAGATCAGCAGAACTGAATGTTGAAAACGATGCACATACACCCTTCAGTGATTTTAAAAGTCCATGCAACAAAACATCAGCCCTCACTCTTTCACACAATTAGTCTGTTTCGAAGCCGTTGTGCTTTCTTTGTGCAAAACATCATTCTCATTTTTTTCTCTTCTTAAGAGCCCCACAAAATGCCTCACCCACTTGCATCACCAGGACAATACTTTTGTGGTTCCTTGACCTTACATGGGAGGATGAAACAAGCTGGGATTTACAACCCTAGTGACTGCCAGTCATTGTAAGGTGGCAGCACCTTCATAGGTTTAAAGGCAGAGTGGTCTCAATCTAGCAGAAGCATGGAGCTGGGGACGACACTTCAAAAAGCTATCCTCCATCTTGTTTAAAGGGCATTATGTGCCTCCATTTTGACTAACATTGCAGCTATATGCCGGGTCTGTATCAGTTTTGACAGGTAGCAGGTCACATGCCAGAATGCATGCCCATTGCTTTGAAGTTCTTCTCCCTAAAAAGCAGATTTTAGTGAGAGATGTTTTAGCATAGCCTGCTCTTTAATTTACACCCCTCCCTCCGTATGTAGAATCTTTCCATTCCTCCATAATATGACCTCCACCTACAGTCTAAAAGTGGTAGAGATCACACAGAGGATTACTAGATTTACTATCATCAGTGATATTGTTCGACAATAAAGTTACGTTTCTGTCTTTTCTATCTATCCTTGATATATATGTTTTTATTAAAATGCATTTCATCTTAAGAGAAGTTTTGAAAGATCCACTTGTTAATATTGCTAGAATAATTACTGGCACCATCCTGCAGATGTCCGTTATCTGTTACATCGATAAGACAGCAGGGAGCCTTCTCAACAGGATTAAATAAAGCAGTACTATTCAGCTGTTCTGTTCAGAGCCCCTAAGCAGAAGTAGGTCTACTAATGTTTTGTGACTGCATGTGTAAAACTCTTGAGCAGTGGAAATGTTAGAGGGCTTGTATGACAGTGCAGTTTAACAGAACTGAAGAAGACTGCAACAGGAAGTAGGGGCCAGGGCTGATACATGCATTCGGAAGAACTGCATTAGTTTACACTACAAGTGGGAGCTTCCCCCAGCCTCCCAAGTCAGGTACATAGAAATAGAGCCTATCAATGGGATGATTAGATAGCTATTCAGAAATGCTATGTAAGCATTATGTAACCACATGAGGAGAAGCTTATGCTACCAAACACAGCCCACATAACTTTGTTCATATAAAAAGTGGTGGGACTGAAGAGGGGAGCTTTATAGGAGGTTTGCTTATGTGAAAAAATGATGGGACTGAGGTGGAGAGCTTCCTTTGCAAGTTTGGGCTTAGGTGGAAAGCTGTGGCATTCTCTCCAGACCCTTTAACTTTTGTTGCTCTTCACATGAGCAAAGCAATGACAAAGGAAGTTGGCCTAGTGTGCCCCTTTCTCACATGTTTCTCATAGAATAATTGAGTTGGAAGGGGGTTATAAGGCCATCGAGTCCAACCCCCTGCTCAGTGCAGGAATCCAGATCAAAGTAGATCTGGCAGATGGTTGTCCCATTTTCTCCTGAACGCCTCCAGCGTTGGAGCACTCACCACCTCCCAAGGTAGTTGGTTCCATTGTCATATTACTCTAACAATTAAGGTCTTTTTTCCTGATGTGTATTTATGACTTATACAGATCATCTGGATGGAATTTAAGATCTTTCCCTGATGTGCTATTTTCTCATCTGTAAAATGATCTCTTCCCCACAATCCTAAGTAATGATCCACATTCTTTTCTTTGATGCAGAAGTTCTACTACTTCTCTCTTTGGACAGTGAGCAGTTTCTGCTCACTGAGAAGCACTGACTGCTCCTCTTATCCACTTGGCCAATACCTGTCTGACAGGTTCCATAAGCCGAGAATGGCAAAGGAGCAACATATACATGGTAGGCATCACCTCTCCAAGAAATCTGTCCATATCTTTTGGCTCTAGAAACAGTATCTATGTCACTAGGAAAAGTACCCAACTTAGAAAAATTAGATCTGTAGGAATGATGGAATCCGTATCAGATTGGATATGAATTCTTAATCTAAAAAAAAAAAAGTGTCCAGTAAATTAGCTACAGCTGGCTTTTAAGGAAAGTTAATTAGTACCTTTATTATCACCAAATTTAACAGAGAGGATGGATCATCTCCAGAAACTTCTCTTAGAGGACTTTGTACAGATGTAGTGTCAGTAGTGGAGGAAGCACTGCCATGGAATCATCCTACACTTCTGATTACACCAGAAATAGTCACTTTAATGGGAGCAATCTCCCTTAAAGCGACTCTTCCATCTGGGATCCTCTCCAGCCTGTCCCCTCAAAACAGAAGTCCTACAGGAGGATCAAAAAGGTCTGGATTGGGCTGGAGCACATTTCCCTGTACGTGTATGTCATGTGATTGCCAGGAAACAGGTTGCACTGAATCGCTCCACAAGTGGATCAAATTGCAATCTATTTTCCCATGCTATCACACACTAACATACCCTTTCTGAAGAAGGCACACTCATGCTTTAATTAACAGGTCAATAACATTAATTCCACATGTTAAACATTTTCAGTTTTCACCATCAATAACATTAATTTTCGAATTACTAATATTTAACTTCCAATTTTTAAACTCAGCATTCCAAGCTGTGATGTAAACCTTTTTCTTTTCTTTCTTTTTTAATTTTTTGGTAACACTTAGTGCTCCATAAAAATGTTACACCCAGTATGGTGTAATGGATAGAATAACTGGCCAGGACTCAGGAGGCCTGGGTTCAAATCGCTGCTCATGGAAAGTATTGGGGATGTGGAACTACAACATTCCTTAAATATTTCACTTACCTTGAAACCCCCTTAGGGTTGCTATAAGTTGATTCCAACTTAAAGGCACATAGCAACAAAAGTGTTATCCTCAAAAAATTAAAAACAAAAACAGGAAAACAAAACTCCCTTTCATTCTAAAGCTTAGAATGAAGGCTGTGGAGAAGGCTTCCTTAATAGAATGAATTCTACACCTTCTTTCAGAAGCATCACGATTGGGTGTTATTTAAGATAATGCAGTATGTTAGGACATGATGGATCCTGACTATCAATATAAATGTGATTTGGACAATCAGAATGCAGTCCCTTTTCAGTCCTCTGTACTGCCCCTGCCTGAACCATTCAGAAATTCAAAAAGCATCAATGAATAGGTCAGTAAAAGTCTCCCAAGGTATTCAAAAACCAATTTACATCCGTTTTGATCTATCTATAGCATCTGGCCATTTCATTTGAAACTTCTGCAGAAGGAGACAATCTAGATTTTCGACACGGAGTTCCTGCATCTTTGGAATACATGATATGCTATATTGATTGACAAAATTGCCTGTTCTAGCATAGAGAACAGTCAGGGGAAGCATTCTGATCAATCAGAAAAGGACAATGACTTTTAAATCAGCAGCCGAAGCTCACTTTGGCTCATTTCCTCCCCAGTGATAGCTGCATATTTGAATGATGTGCACCTCCTCTCCAAGAGTAGTAAAAAGACACAAAAACCTCTGCAAATAGTTTAGTGTTTTTATTCATTAGTTGAATTAGCATAAAAACTATTCTGTTAGCCTGCCCCCCCCCCCCCCACACCATGTGTAACTGTTTAACCTCAGAGCTAGAAAGACATGCTGGCATGAAAGCCTGTTTTGGTACTCAGGGGGAGGGCAGAACATACACACTTCAAATTATGGACAGTCTCATCCATGCAGCTATTTACAGTAATTACAAGGCCTGGATGTTTTCATAAGCGCATATTCAGAGCCATCCAACATTTTGCCCATCTTTAGATATCATAACAATTCAGTTGAGCAACCTTCAGACATTCGTATTCAGTGCTCAGACAAATGTTCAAAAATACAGGAAGAGCATCCCTAGATACAGGAGTCTGTTGTCTGTATGCCACCTGTCTTCTCATGTAGTGGGAGGCAATGAAAAGATAATGGTTACTGTGGTCCCAACTGTACATGTTTACTCAACACAGAATGAGACACCTACAGAGTGTCTCATTCATATGTCAGCAGCATGTCTGGCACCCATGCTGCTGGCTACACATAGATCTATGTCACCATATAACAGGTCCTCCCTCAGTGCTTTCTCATTACCACTGATCACAATATTACACAGGAACAGTGAAGTGCCCCATGATCAATGCACTAGTTTCTTGCAACAAAATATTTAGTTGGTGATTTCAGGTCCACAGAAACATTTCAAATATCTTGACTGGGGATGTTTGTGGATTTCATCTACCTTCCCGTTTTCTTTTCCAGTTGTTTTACCTCATAATCCTGTGTCTCACTTATCTCCCACATTCTTCCATAGCATTCCCACTTTGAGCATGTTCACCTAGGACCTTCTGCCTACTTTACTGCTAACTGATGGGCACTTATTTAAGCCGGACATGAACTAAGGGCCTACTAGAATGTCAGTCCCTCTGGAGAGGCAAATGATATTAGCAGAGTGTGAAAAATATATTGGCTTAAAAATCTCTAGCTACACAATGGGTAAAAGTTCAGGAACCTAAAGAACAGAATTAGGTCCAAGTCTCCCCATAGTAGACCACTCTTTATTATTTAGTTCTCCTCCACTGGCACTTACTGTCTCAATAACTCACTCAGAGACATCAGTAAGAGAAAAGAATAAAAGGTTCCATTTTACTCACAGTTCTTCGTAGATAAAAGCAAACAGCATTCTGTAGAAAAAATCTTAACTAGTTACATGCACAGAACTTGACTGAGTAACTAGCTGTTAGTCTGCAAGATATGAACAGAACTTATTGCTAGGAAGGGTGGGCAGCAGGAAGAGGGAACAACCTAACCTGAGAGACTCCTGGTTTGCAAGATCTGAGAAGAGCTCTTAATGATAGGACATTTTGGAAGTCAGTAACTCATATAGAGCCTGTCCACCCTGGCATATAGTTATGCCAATCCCCTAAATAAGGTCTGAGAGAAAAGGAAGGGAAAGGGGCTATGTTTACCCTATGGGCTCTGCCCACACAAGGTAGCACACACCCAGCAGTGGCCCAGATAAGGAGAAAGAGGAGAAAGGGAGGGTTTACATCCCTTCTGTCTCCCTAACCTTCACCCCAATGTTCTCCCCTCACTCTGCAGCTGTCTCCTTACTCACTAGTAAACTGGGTAAAACTTGCTTTGAGATCATCCCCAGCTGCAAAGAAAAACAACCCCAGTAATTTCACAGCTTAAATGAGTAAGCTGCTGAACATTATTCTCTGTTTTTTAAAATATCTTTTCAAATATTTTCACAGGAAGGAGTTAAATGTTTGGCCAGGAAGGAGTTAAATGTTTTATTTCAGAATAATTGAATGGGGTTCTAAGTGGCAGGGCCAAAAGTTCAGTCCATTTAGAATGCTGGCAATCTATAAGGAAGTCCAAATTGTCAGAGTTTTTCTCACTCTAAAACCCTTTATTTAAAAGTGTATCAGAGCTATGAATGGCTGAATTCCTTCTAAATTAGAAAAAAAAAGGGCTGGAACTGATAATTTCCCCTCTAGATATGCAAATTTGGTCTTATCAATGTATTTCACCTGTTTTAAATGATCCAGAGCTCCAAGTCACTTGGTTCTGCATGGGGGTAAAATTGTATTATTTTTTAAAAAATCATAACTCAAAAACCCTTTGATTAAACACCCCCAAGGCATAGGGCAAGAGCAGACTTTCTGCTACCCCTATGCCAAATTTGGTGCTGATCCAAGATCCAATATCATAGTTCTCATTTTTTGTTTGGGGCATCTCCATTTTTTTAATTGGCTTATGGAATGCTGAATCCTGCTGTCAGCACAATATATTGGCATCCTCTTCTTAACTCTTGAAGCTGATGCACATCAGCATTTACGCAATCAGCTCAACCAACTACTGCTTCTTGTCTCCTCCAAATCACCGGAAAAATCAATTAGCATATTATACTATAAATTTGTCATAGTCGCTGGATGAGGATATAAATAGATGATCATTGGGATATACTCAACTTTCAGAAATACAAATTTACAGCTAGGGACTTATTTCACTTTAAAACTATGCTTACATCACATCCTGTAGGATCTGTTAATGTCTAGTACAGAGTTGCTTCTTCACTCTTAAAATAATGATGTTATTTCTAGTTCAATTTCTATTTCAATGCCATACAGAAATTATGAAATGTTTGGGACCAAGAAGGGATGGGGCTATGCATTAGATCAATGCACAGAAGAGAAACTGCACTGCAGTTTACTGCACTATTATGGGCTATGTCCTTGTGGTTAATGAGGTGAGATTATAAGGGGAGTACATAGCTATGCATTTTATGCAGTACTAAGTTATATAACTTTAAAAAAATAATAATACCTAATCGAGGTGTCAAAGCTAAATGCCCATTAGCTTTTTAGCAGTAACCTGACAAGTTATCATGTTTTTGTAGTTTGAAATAGTTTACATTTCTTAGAAAGAATTCTTCATTAGATTTCATGTTATGCTTCGGAGCATCTGCGATGCGAATTGAACATTAAAGCAAATTGATTGAACGTGGATGAATGAAGAAGGGAAGGGAACCATGTTTAGAATAGTTTTGAGAATTCAAAAATCCGACCAAGATTTTCCCTTCCATAGTACCACACTCAGAACAGGATATTGCAAGATGAAACCAAAGGTGGGTTGGATTAAAATTGGGACTACAACACCCAGAATCCCCCAGCCAGAATCAGAAATCCTGGGAACTGTAGCCCAATTAGCAATTTTCCAAGGTCTTAGCCTAAGAGACTTTTGCTCAAATGACAGCTCAGTTTGAAGGGGTTCGCCATGAAAAAGTCAATACAGTCTTCATTTATCAGTCCACTTCTAAAATGCCACTGTCATCTATCTCATGTACAGTGAGAGAATGCGCAAGAGAAAGCAATCAGTGGAACACAGCATTGCCAGGTCAGTAGTATCCCATTCTATGAGATTCCTGGGCCAGAACTCTAGAGGGTGGATTGATGTGATGTTATAGGAGTGGGTCCTTCTGATGAAACAATAGCAGAGCAGGTAAGGATTGGGAGCAAGCTAGAAACTGCTTCTGGATGAGCTGATTATAGAAATGGGCATGAGAAGAATCTGGATAAATATGCCATAAACAGAGGTAAGAAACATCTAACCAGATAATATGCTCCCCATGTCAGAGAAAAAGCAGCTAGCAGCTGGCTTGTGACCATAGGTACCCAGGAGCTACAAGGATGGCCACTATTCCCAATAGGATTCTCATTCAGCATGGCCTCATCTACAAGACATCATTTTTTTGCCATCTTGAACTATATTATTACTGTTGTTTTTATTTTATTCTATTGTTTTTATTTTTACCTATTATTGTTAGCTGCCCAGAGTAGACTTTGGTCTAGATGGGTGGGGTATAAATTTAATAAATAAATGAATAAAATAAATAAATAAATAAGACATGTGGGGACATTTCCCATGCCTTATGCTGCTTCTGGGGACTGTGGAAGACTTGCCACAACAGCTGTGAGGAAGTACATATTTTCTTGTACCTGAGCGGCTGCTGCACAGCCATAAGGCTTTTGACACTGGCCCTCCATTCCCTTCCTTTTTCCAAACAGTGCAGTGCGTCTAAATAAAAGCACCACTGATGGTCTCTCCTTGGTTTCCTCCCATCCTTTCAGACTCTTTGGTGCACCAGTTTTGCAAAAGTGCAGCACACGTGCAAATGCCAGTAAGCCAGCAAGCAAGCATTGGTGCCAGCTAGGCACAGGTGGAGATGGATGCTCAAGGTTTAAAAATATCTCCCTCAAAATTTCAGATTTTCTCCTCCTCCAGCCCTGGTTGCCCCAAGCTTAGTCTTCCTTCCTGGAGACTCAGAGAAGCATACCAATTCTTCAGGACACCAGCTAGTGCCTGCCTGGAAACCCTAGCTGAACGACAGTAACAAATAAGTCATTAACAATGTGCATAACTTAGTGATCCTCAGTTTCCATTTCCCTGTTAATACCATTTATTTGTTTGAGAAAAAAAGAAAAAAGAAAATAAACATGTCCAAACTGTTTCAAACCTGAGAGGTCTGGGAGCAGCTATTCTTTCTACCTTGGGTGGGAGCCACTGTATAAGCATTCAGGTGTGATGAGTGCTGACTCAAGGCTTGCAAACAACTTGCAAAGAAAAATATGAACATAATCTAGCACAGCTATTAAATTCCAGTGAAAGTGATGATACCAAAGCATTCCATATAAAAGGAGAACTGTAATGCCTCATTGCCCACAAGGAAAGAGGGAAGGCAGGCTGCTTACCAAAGAATAGTTCTCCTCAGTATCCATAGATAGATAGATAGATAGATAATACAAAAGTGAAAGGAAAGGGGAAAACAATTTGTTCGATCTGGAAGTTGAGTCATGGCAACCTAACAACTTTCTTGTTAGGTTGAAACGTTTCGCTACTCATCCAAGCAACTTCTTCAGTCTTGAAGCTTCATCTTGCTTGGATGAGTAGCGAAACGTTTCAAACTAACAAGAAAGAAGTCCAGTTGCCATGACTCATCTTCCAGATAACCACGCCTAGATGACTGAGAATACTCACAGACAATTTGTTCGATATTTCCACAGGGAATAACACATCTAAAGAATTCTAGAGGATGATGGTGAAAGTCCATGGGAATATGTGACAGTATGTTGAGATCTGAGTGATAATACATGTGATAATGTATTTTTGAACACTTTGCACTGATTTGTTCATAGATACAAGGTTTTCTTGGTACATGAGACTTACATAATGTCTTGCCATGTAACTGCTTGCTTGAAACTGGAATCAAATTCACCTTTCCATCATAAAAATCACTTCAACTGATTCATAGGTTGGTTATCTCCAAATATCACCAGCACCTTCTGCCAGTTGACATTTGATATTTAAAACAGAATGTGGGATGGCGTTCTGTCTACATGTAATTATCAGGAGCAAATTATTTCGCCTACACAGTATTCAGCAGATATTTAGTCTTTCCAACTGACAACAAACTCAGATAATCAAGTGCCAATCAGAAGGAAAAGAGAATGGGTTTGTTTCTTTCTTGAGACCATGTTAATGCTACCCCATAAACCACAAAAATTTATCCTCTCCCCCCACCCCATGACTGCTGAAGACTGAGAAACTAAGTACTGGAAAGTCTCTGGGCTTGACACAACTCAGCTGAAGTCTCGTTTCTTCACCAAATTTACACATGCAACTATTGATAATCCCAGCTGTATTTCTGGGTGGCTTAGCAAAGAGGAGATACACTCCAAATGTTGATGGTACTCTCAGAGTATTTACCAACACTCAGACATAACTGAACAATGGGAGTAGAAAGTAACATTTTGCAAACTTGCATGACAAGTATGTGGGCAACATCACATATTGCATGAGCAGACTTCTGCTGATACAATGGAACTTTCCTCTGTCCTCTTCCCCTCTACTGTCTCTCTGTACAACTGTGCAAATTCGCTCTGGAGGGTCTCACAACTCTTGTAACACACGGAGAAACACATGGGAGAATCCAGTCTGTTGATGGATGGCATTCCATTAAGAGCTGGGTGTGACTGGATGAAATCATCTGTGATAGGTGAACTTTAGTATTTGAGTGATTTTGAAATGTAGTTTTTCATTTCTGGGAGACATTAAAAAAACAGCATTTACCAAGCTCAGACTGCCCTGTTCTATTCCCAGTGGTTCTCAGATGTTGGGTCCCCAGATGTTCTTGGACTAAAACTCCCAGAAATCCTGGCCAGTACAGCTTATGATGAAGACTTTCAGGAGGTTTAGTTCAAGAACATCTGGGGACCCACGGCTGGGAACCACTGCTCTATGGCTTCAAATGCCCCCTGTTACTGATCCATTTCTTTTCCCTATTCCTGAGTCACCTGCTGGTAGGGAGGTCTCACGGTGAGGTCTCTTAGGTTTCAGATGCTCCTGGTTGCTGTTGTGACTATGCACAGTGGGACCCAAGGCTACCAAGAGGCATAAGCAATGCAATGTCTATGTTCCCGATGTTTCTAAGATGGATACAGCAGCAATGTCTCCCCAATACTACTGTTGCTGCTAGTTGCTGCTGCCAGTTGAGTCTGACAAAGGGGCTTCTGAGAAGCTCACATTGAGATCAGAGAGAGCTGGGTATGCTTCTAAGCTGTGTCCCTAAACCTTGCCATGATGATAACAGGGCCCTATCTGATAATAAACTGAAGCTTACATGGGTCACATTTTGATGCGTTTTAAATATATGAGCCTATTCCAAATGGGATGAAGTGGAATTTGCTCCTCACATATCTGTGTTGAAGATATTCTCGTGAACACAGAGAAGTTCAACTTTTCTTCACTTAGCAAAAGTTTTGGGATTGCTGCAGTAAGGCTAGGTTATGGCTTTTTTTTTCTTTTTTAAAGAGAGTACTGCTTGAGACAGTGCTTTTCTTGTCATGATTTCCATTGTATCTCATTAATCACTGTGAAAGAGGTGCTCACCCTAGCGACAAGAATACAATTTGGAGGAGGCACTTGCTATATTGGAGTGATTTGCCGCAATTCCTAGTTCAGTCCTTTTCCATTTTAACCTCCTCTTGGCCATTAAAATGCCAATGTTCCCATTCTGTGGTAATCTGCCTCCAGGAACTTTAGTCTTCACAGTACCTTTCTTTTTTTCATCCAACATCACATTAATCTTCAAAAAGAAAAGAGCCCCTCTCTTTTTTGCCTTTGTGTGTCTGTGTAATGGATTACCTTCTCCACTAATGAAACAGTTATGAGGGCAACGCTCACATTAGGCATTGTGGACCAACTGCTTCAGATAGGTTGCATTCCTATAGCGCATCAGCATTGCACATAAAAAGAAGAGCAGGCCATGTTTGCGCCCAGGTTGGCCTTACCATCATCCAGAGCCAAGCCTTTGGATAGCCAAGCCTATAAAATGCACTCAATACAAATCCAAATACAGTGTGGACTGGGGCCAGAAGGGAAGATACCAAGCTTTTTCAAATGAGGATTTTGTCTGCATTGCCCCCACCCTTACCTGAAATTGATTCTTTTTCCATAGCTTTCAAAAGAACTTGATCTAACAGAACCACAACCCCCTTTCCACTATAGAACTAAGTGAGGTATACACACAATTCCCCTCATTTTATCCTAACAACCCTGTGGGAAAAGTTAGGTTGAGCCTTAGTATGATTGGTGCAAGGTGGCCTGCTGAGCTTCAAAGGCTGTAGATGTTGGGCTTTGGGTCTTCCTAGTCCTGGACTGATGTTCTAAGTGTTATACCACATAGGCTGTTTTGTGTTATTTCACCTTCCCTCCCCATAATTATCCTGCTCAAATTTCATAGGCACACATTTGAGGATGTGATTCACACCCAACTACATATACGAGCACTTTGTACATTCCATTGCAGTCTCTTTTGAAGGCAATGTTGATGGTTCTATAGGCTTCCAGCGTTCTGTTCGGTCCTTTTATATAAGACAGAAAAGCTTCATGCAGTAGAAACAGCATGTTAGCAGTAGTGTACAGAAAACGAGGCTGGTAGGGGCAACCCACACCATGATCCTCACCATCATGGATGCACTGTGTCAGCGTCCATGTGCAAAGCCACTTGATCAAAGAGAATAGCACTCATAATGGGGCCTCTTGAAGAAGGAACCTGAGATAGTATGACTCAAAATATAATAAAAATATTCAGAAAGTGCATTGAAGAAGGTAGGCATTTTGTTTTCCTGAGTAAAAAGAAAAATTAAATGTTAATAATGTTGACTTAGCACTAAAATATATCACTTGGCCTCCTGCAAAGCTACCTTGTAGCACATCTTGGTCCCTCATGTTGGAATTGAGCTAGAAACAAAATGTATGGCTGACAGTCTTCAGCAGTGAAACATGGGAGAACTAATCCAGTCTGGCATCCACCCACAGTCTCCTACCAACATTCATCTGAATTTTGAAAATGCTGTGTCCTAGATACCAGTGTGTACCCTGAAGTCATTTATGGACCAAGGCAAAGAAAATGAGAATTGTTACAAGTAACAAAAAGGAAACTAAGAAGAGACATGTCATAACTGATTAGCAATATAGTAAATCCTAGCTGGATGAATGGCTCGGTGGTTTAGGTATGTGGCTGTGGAGCCAGAGCTTGAGAGTTCGATTCCCCACTTTGCCTCCTGTGAGTAGAGCCAGCCTTGGGCAAGCTGCACAGTAAAAGGGCACTCCTGGAAGGAGGGAATGGTAAACCACTTCTGAGTATTCTGCACCTGAAAAACCCTGAAAAGGGTCACCATATGTCAGAAATGATTTGATGATACATTATTATTATTATTATTATTATTATTATTATTATTATTATTATTATTATTATTATTATTATTATTATTATTATTATTATTATTATTATAGTATATCCTTATATTAGGAAATACTAAACCTCCACATTTTTGAGATTTATACCATTTCCTCTTATTAATCGTTGACTTCTTTCTCCATTACAAAATTTATTAATCATATTTTGCCAATCCTTTAACTCTTCTTCACTAATCCTGATCAGTAGCATCATGAATAAAACATTAATCTTGGGTAGTATCTTCATTTTAGCTGGTGCAATTCTACCAAACCATGACAATCCAATTTTCCTTAAATCAATCAGCTTATTAATAATTACATTTCAATATTTTAAAATTTTCTTCCTTCAATCTTTCTAGATTGCTTGGAATATTTATACCTAAATATTTAATAGTCTTTTGAATAGCAACAATAATTTCTTTTTTCTTTTTCCTCTTTATTATACTTAAAAACCATCATTTCTGATTTATGCTAATTTATCTGCAACCCAGTTATCTCTCCAAATTCTTTTAAGTATAGTTTAACCCTTTCCATAGTTTCTAAGATTTTCTGTTGTTAATAAGGTCTCACCAGCAAATGAACTGTTGTTGAGTCAAGCAACTTGGAATGGAACAGATAATGTTTACAGTGATTTCTTGACTTCAGACAATTTGTCTCCAAGGTAATGCCACTTGTGTTACACCACTGTAACCAGACAAGAGAATTTGAGCCCCTATATGTAGGCAAAATCTTTCATAGTATCAGAACATGTATTATTAGTGCATTTCTTGAACCTTAGAAACAATGTTTTGTTCATCATTGACATGACTATAGCAACTTCAAATTCCTTAAAATTTACAGAATCTGTACATATAAATCCAGAATATAACAAATTAGTTTTATCTTAGAAGTGAAAGGGGTTTATAAATTGAATTCTGTATCCCCCAATGGATTAAGTGTTTACCTGGATTTGGTCACCTTTCTTTAACTGGAACTGAACGTTGACATAGAGCTCAGTAGGAATCATGTGGTTGATGCTCCTTTAAGAAAATTTAAAGAAGTAATTAAGGATCCATGTCACTGGTGAATCATTCATCTGTTGAACTATGGAGTTCATGCTTCTTTATGGAAATTATAAAAAGCTATCAAAAGGATAACAACTCCAGTGCCAGCATTTAGGATGCCCTTGAAGTTGAGTTAGCCTGTTGAAGTCAAGGTTTGGCATCTGGCATCTTATATCCGTATGTGTCTTCTAAAATACGTTAGCTCTCTATTGTAACACAAAACTGAAAGTCTGCTAGCTTGGTGCTTAGCAATTCCTTGGTCTAAAGAAATTATCTAAGTCTCCTTACGTGGAGTAAAATAATAAATATTCCAGGAATGTTCATAATTGAGGGTTATACTCAATGCTTTCGAACCATTAGAGATGGTGAGTTTTAAGTTTATTACTGTAAAACGTCCTTGGCAATTTAATTAAATTTGGCAGAAACATTATTTGGCATGGATATTATAATCGTTAAACTTTAACTTGTCATGGACTGTAGGGCATATTTCAGTAACCTGTGGCAATCTGGTGCAGAATTTCAGAATGAAATTTAGAAACCTCCCATATTGTGTACTGCTTGTATTTAACAACTACGTATATTCAATACATTGTTTATACTGAACACTGAATGTTCTGTATTGTAATTTTATGCTTTATAATTTTTCCATATGTGTAGCTCACAGTTATCACTGGCAGAAAGCCCCACTAGTTAGTGGTAGCATACAAGTGCTTTGTTACTTTGAGCTCTGTCTGATAGGACCATTTGTAAGGCTCCATTCCACCCCCACTTGTCCTCCTTTGTCTTGCAAAATCATTGTATTGCTTGGATTTCATATGCATTTGCAGCCACAAGCTCCCTCTATCTGCACTGAAGCCATGGAAACACTAACAGCAAAGGACAAGGAAATGCTTCCTTCTCTCTTTGTCCCAGATGGCTCTTTGCCTCCAGAAGGAAAATCAACAAGGAGAAAGAAAAGTAAATGTGATCACCCCATTTTTTTTTTTTTTAAAAGCAAGATTGGTGCTATTGTGGATTATATGAGAACTGCTGAGCTTGGTGGCTTGCTGGACCAATCATGTGCTGAAATGACAGCTTGCTTATGGATTCTTTCCCTCAGCTTGGCAAAGTCTGGGTGGATGTAAGGGGAAAGCAGGCATTCCTGCCTGTTGTACTGTTATTTCTCAAATGATTTCTTCATCATGCAAACATTTCCTGTTGTTACTTTATGCTGATCCAGAATGCCATTTATCAGCAGCAGTTTTCCAGGATCGCAAGATAGTGTCAAGCTCCTTGCCAACCTTTGGAAATAGCCATAGTGCTACTCCGTTCCCTGAAGGCAGGCGAGTTCACCTTAGGAACATTTTAAAAAGAGAAGGAAAAAAAAGAAGTTCTGATAATGAAGGGAAGTACCATAAAGTGAAACTCCAACTCCAGAACAAACAGATACAAAAAATAAAGCAGGGGACTGGAAAGAGATAAAATGTTCTGGGACACTAAGGAAAAGAAGTATAAAGCAAGGTAAGAAGAACATCTGGACCATGAGGGAATTGCCACTGGATTCCTGCATTAAGCAGAGGGTTGGACTTGATGGCCTTAGAGGCCCCTTCTAACTACATTATTCCAATGGTTAGCCGCCCAGAGTACACTTCGGTCTAAATGGGAGGGATATAAATAAAATAAATAAATAAATAAATAAATAAATGGTTCCCAAACTGTGCATGTAGTCAGAAAAGTTTGGGAACCACTGCATTATTCCATGATTCTATGCCATTGTAAGCCATGCTGGAAGGGGGATTTATAGAGATATAAATACCATGTTTCCGTGAACTCTTTCTTCATGCAGTTAAATGTAGGGATTGAAACCTCGTTTACCAGCAATGAAAGAAAAGTGTCAAATTTTTACATTGCAATGTAAGAACTGGCTATTGTTTAGACTGTCTTACAGTTAGTCTCCAACTGTAATTTGTTTTTCCCTCATATAGGGTTTTTTCCGAGAAATAGTAGGTGACTTTTGCAGAAACACAAAAATCTCCTTCTCTCTCTGCATTTTACCACAAAAGCTAGAAATTTATATTTATGTGTTTCAACAAATATGTAAGAGCTATCTAGCAGGCATTTTGATGTCGGGCATATGTTCCTGAGTCAGTTTAACAGTCGTAGGATAAAAGGCTGGTTCTGTACAGACTGGCAGCTGGCTAAATAACAAGACTCAGAAAGTAAGAGTAAAAACAGGCAGTTCTCAGGATGGAAGAACTACAGACAGCATGTAGAGGGCACAGCAGTACCCTCCCAGACCTTTATTGGGGCAAGTGGTGTTTAAGGATGCTAATCTGCAATGACATCATATTTTTCATGATGGTGAAAGTTTGGGAAAACTGTGCAGATCCCCAGTAGGATTTTTTTTCCAAAATATAAACTATGAACTAACAAAAAGGAAGCTAAACAGAAAAAAATCCAGAAAAAAAAATATATGCAGAAAAGAAAATAGAAGAAGAAAATTAAAACATCTGGCATTGTTATGTCTTTAGGAATCTACAGTTTGGTCACAGCTGGAATGCAGCATGCCAGTGACACTCTGCTCTCCCCTCTCTTGAAAAAAGAAAAAAAAGCATTATCAGAGAACTAGAAAATACGCAGAAAGGGAATGTTTGATCAAGGGAGTGGGATTACCTTCTTGATGACAAAATAATAAAGGCTTGGGCCTTTCTTTAGTTTAGAGGAACAAAATCAATAGCAGAGGACATGACAAATGTTTATATAGTGATCCATGTTGTGGAGAAAGTAGATATCCGGAGAAAATTATTTCTCTCACAATATTACAACTCAGTTATACAGGGACAGATCCGTCAAGTCTATTTTTGAGGACTTCCTCCTTTTCACTTCTAAATCTATGCTGGGCTGGTTCTGTGTGGATTTGAATTGATTTTATTGGCCAAAATTCCATTGCTTTACATAATAAATTGCATTAGAGTAGGCCCATTGAATCAATGGAGATTTAGTGAGTTGCTTCCTACATTGTTCCTAGACTCTAATTGTGACTTACTATGTAGAAGTCAATTCTTCCAGAAGTTCAAATGGGCCTAATCTAATGGCAGCTCACTTTAATATAGTAAATTGCAATTAAGTAGGCCCATTTAAAACAATGAAACTTGCAGAAGGGTTGACTCATCAAATTTGTCATTGATGTAATGGGCCTATTCTAGGCAACAGGATTTTGGCCAACAAAGGGGAAAAAAGCCACTGGCTCATAATATTGTACTTGCCATGTTCCAGATACAGTACAGTCTAAACCTGAGTTTGCAGAAGAACCTGAAGCACTGTATCAACATTACTGACATGTCAAGAATATCCTGCCTAGAAGAAGGATACCACTTTTGTAAGAAAGGAGTATAGTTGGTATAGCCATACATGTCTTCATGTTTTCCATATTAACCAAACAGGGATGAATGAGTGTTTCAATATGGGCTTTGCAAAGGAGAGGAAGGTAGATCTAGCAGCAGCATGATTTTTTTTTACTGCAGATGCTTTTAAAAGAACAATCAAAAGTAAAAAATGGGGAGGATAGGGGACTGTTAGGTGTTAGTTTTTTGTTTGCAACATCACATCTATCTGTAGTTTGTGTGACTGGGAGGGACTTTTCTGGGCTGAAGTGATTGTCTGTTTATCCAGCACTAACCAATTGTTCCTTCAACCCTTTGAATTCAAAGAGAGCCCCGCCTCCCCACTGCTTCTTTCCCTCTCTTTAGTATATTGGTGGCAGTTGTTTGCTTGCTGTTGATATTTTTGGGTGGTTCCTAAGTATGTGTGCAGTAAAGAAAGCAGCATTCACAAGCCTGTAATTTCAAGAAATTGTAAGTAAAAAAAATGTTTTTTATTCTACAAATGTCTCAGAGTGAGTTATTGAGACTTTAAGTGCCAGTTAATGAGGAAGGGTGGACTCTGGGGAATTAGTAGCTATTTTTGTCTACGGATCTTTGTACTTCTAATATGAAGCGAAATGGAATTTTATCAGAAATTCAAAACTCTAAACAAGGACATAGTCAGCCTTGCTTTCTTTCAGATTCTGCAATACTTCCTCCCTTTTGGTTGTGTTCTATCTGTATTCTGGTTTAGCACCATCTTTTTATTCTGTTTCAGCACAATCCACATCATAACAAATTGGCAGGAGATTTACAGTTCTCATTTACAAAGAGGTAATTATTTTCATTCTTTAAATTCAGTTTCAGATAACTCCTTTATTTTTTAAAAAAAACCAATTAAAACATGGGAAATAGAGTAAGAAAAGAAGGTAAATATGATATAGTAAGTTGAAATTTGCTATAGTGATTAGTAGGCAGTTAAATAAATACAAAGCAATTACCAAAGCAAATCTGTCTTTCCCAGTGAATAGCCTAAGATGCATTCTATGGCACTTAAAAAAAATAGCACTTGAAATTAAATTTTAAAAAAGGTAGAATGAGCACAAATATGAAAAAAGATTAACTGTAGCTGTCATGCACATACAGCTAATGATATCTACCATAGAAGTTTAAATAGAAACGATGAGGCAACAAGTGATGGGAACAGAACAGAAAGACAGTTGGCCTAAATTCTGTTATATTAGATATTATATCAGGGTTTTACTAGATCTTAATTGAAGGACCTTTAAGACAGTTATGAGTCTTTTTAGGATATGGGCAGAATGTACAGCTCAACAGCTCTACATTCAATGAAGGAATTAGGAAAGATCATCAAGCGTAAGGATGTATCACTGGAGACCAAGGTCGAGATCATCCGTACTATTGTATTCCCAATCACTATGTACAGGTGTGAATGTTGGACAGTGTTGAAAGCTGAAAATTGATTTGTGGTGCTAGAGGAGAGATTTGCAGATACCCTGTATGGTCAGAAAGACAAAAGAAATGGGTCTAAGAGCAAATCAAGCCTGAATTTTCTTTGGAGGCAAAAATGACAAAATGGATGTTGTCATACTTTGGACACATCATAAGAAAGCAAGATTTGTTGAAAAAAGACAATTATGCTGGGAAAGGATGAAGGCAACAGGAAAAGAGGAAGTCCAAATATGGGATGGATTGACTCCATAAAGGAAGCCACTGTTTGCAAGATCTGAGCAGGGCTGTTGAGAACAGGAAATTCTGGACATCATTCATCCATAAGGTCACACTAAGCTAGAGGTGACTTGATGACACATAACAACAGCTCTGCATTATTATGGATTGTCACAACAGGCTGGGACCCTATAGCAAGAAATTTTAAAGCCTTATGAGATTTCTCATCTCCATCTGAGAGTGAGAGAGGGTCCTTTTCTCCTGCTCAACGTCTTTGTAATGTGCACAAAATATCTCTAATATACTTTCTTTTTTAGAAGCAAAAGACACACATATCCAGCGAGCCCAGAGATGTAAGAAAGATGGAAATACCCCATACAGTGTTTCAAATTCTTAAATAAAGTACCAGTAAGACTAGTTCCGTGGAATTCATCAAAGATGTGAGCTCCAGAAAAAGGAGGAAGCTTTTGGGGAAACATTTGTACAAAACTTAATCCTTGAGAATGCAAGAACTCTGTTCAGAGCACCTCCTTCCTCTGGTGAGGAGAACATCGCCATCTTCCTGTGTCAGGGTGAGACAAGTAAAAATTTACTTCATTGTCTCAATAAAAAAAGCTTTGACAGCTTAGCTGACCACAGATGTAAGATGCTGAAGAGGTGAGTGTTATGAGGATTGTTTCTTTCATCCGTCTTAATCATGGTGTTCTTTGAACTCTCAAACTCTCATTTTTCTGGTCTATTCCACATTACCCAAATCCTTATTGTCAAAAGACGGGACTCTTGCTGGAATGCACTAAGGGCCCGCAACACCTTGATAAGCCCTACTGTGGTACCTCCCAAGGCAACCCTATTCAATTGTCTGGATCTGAAAGAATCTCATTACTCCACAGATTTTTCATGGATCTGGTCAACCCACCATGGCAATGTTATACCATGAGCATTTTCTGATCCCTGTCAAGAAATGTCAGCTTTAGTGCAAGGCCAAGATGCCAGTGTTTTTCTACCATTTTTCTCTGCAATTTGCACAAATTCTAAAAGTGATTTGCACAAAATGTGTGGTTCCTGAAAGTAAGAATAGGTGGCTTTCCTAAGAATCAATAGGGTATTTCTAGAATGCTCCATGTATGTAAATTGCATCCAATGCTATCTAGTTCATCCTGTCAACACTGCACATGTGCAGAAAGCAACTCAGGAAATGTGTATAATATCTTTGCAAAAAATTAATAATAATTGTGGCAAGGCAAAAATCTGATTTTTCTTGTGAATGGCACAAGGATGAATCTAGTTTCTTGCCCCTAATTGCAACGTCGTTGTCTTTTCTTCTGTGATTTCTTTCTCTGTTCTCTTTCGACTCTGCCACCCATTTCTATCTGGAACTCCATAATCCTCTTCACTTGTCCCGTCCATTTCCACCACTTCATTTCAGGATACCATGTCTTCCTTTCCAACCTGAAAGGTTTACATGAGAGATGCTTGACATATGTGATCTTCAGAAATTCCCGTATGAACTCATCTGACCCATCTTTCCCCACACTAATCTAGGGACTAGAATGTAGCTCATAATATAATGTGCCATCAAGTCAAATCTGATTTGCAATGACCCTTTACAGGTTTTTCTAGCTATAGAATATTCAGAAGTGTCTCACCACTCCCTTCTTCTGGGGTCACTGTGAGACCATGAAACTCACCCAAGGCTACACAGGGTGGCTCTTCTCCTGGGAGGCATGATGGGGAATTGAACTTCCAACGCCAATTCTCTGAGCTATCCAGCTAGCCAGAATACATATAACTTTTGATCAAATTTTGTGGTTCTCCGCAAACTAAAGACCTGGCTCTACAGTCAGGCCTTCCCAACAGCCATTACTTAGCTTTACCTCTTCTTTTTCCTTTTTCCCCATCTTGGACTCTTGTAGTAAAATTGGGCCTCATTTTTTAATGTATTTATGTTTTCATTTATTATATTTGTATCTTGGGGTTTTGTATTTTGTGTAAACCGCCCAGAGTAGACATGTTCTAGATGAGTGGTATATAAGTCTAATAAAATAAATAAATAAATAAATAAATGTTGCAACACAGTTCTCAGCTCAAAAAAAAAAGTATCAACATGCCATGTAAAATGCTATTTTTGAACTATAATAAATTTAGCAACATGTGTTTTGAGCAAAAGCACATGGAAAAATAAATACCAAAATGTGAATTTTCTTATAGATTATTTTCCCCTCCAAAATGATAGAGAAATAAAACAGAACATACTTTGAATGAACACATAAAAAAATGAAAGGAACTGGAAACAAACTGATTTGGTTTGTCTAGATTGGAAAGTGTACCCTGAAGAAAAATCAGTCTAAATGCTTTCTATTAGATTACATTCTGTAATGCGAACTTAGGGTGGGCTTTTCTTTTTTTGACTGGATAGCTCAGTGGTTTAGGTATCTGGCTGCAGAGCCAGAGGTTGGGAGTTCTATTTCCCACTGTGTTTCTTGTAAGTAGAGCCAGCCTGTGTGGCCTTTGGCAAGCTGCACAGTCCCAGGATACCCTCAAAAGCAGGGAATGATATACCACTTCTGAGTCTACCTAGAAAACTCGGAAAAGAGTTGCCAGAAGTCAGAATTGACTTGACGGCAAATGATTATTATTACTTCTCCCCTTACTAGGAATCAGGACCAGCACAAACTCTCCTGCCACCTGTGTTGGGAAACATAACACTGTTTCCCCCAGTGTCATGGTGGTACTGCACATATAGCACCACTCCCAGAAGCAAGAGGAAAAAGACAACAAAGAGGGAAGACAGCACTGGCTTCAGTTCGCTTCCTTTAAAGGAGGAGATGCAGTGAGACCTCCCTTTTCAAGGAGAAGGAGGGTGTTGCCCCGTCTGAAGGAGCAGAAGGTTACATTGCTGGCCATGATTGTGGAAGGCTGGTTTACTAAGGCTGCTGGTTCCACAGTGTCTGGCTCTGAGCATCCTGTGTGGAAAGAGTGGACAGAAAAGTTACCTGTGCTGCAGAATAGGTGATTTCTTGAGTTACTCCTCCAATAGGATTCCCATGTCCAGAGCTCTAACTGGCAAAGTTGGCTCCTGGGCAAGCAGCATCTCCTCTTACTCACTGTGACCTGAGGCATGGCCAGGTCATGAATATATATATATTCTCTTTCTTTTGGCGTGGGATATCACATTCTCCTTTTTCATTTGAAGGGATGTGTGGCCATGCCTCAGGTCACAGACCTATATTTTTATATATATAGTTTTAAATAAATAAAATAAATAAATAAATAAATATATAAAGAAACGTGAATAGGGTTGGGAAGCATGGCAATTAATTTTCCCAACATTCACCAGTAGAAAACAATGGCTCCTAAATTTTTGTGCCCAAGGGCAAAGTCTAGTTATGGCCCAGCTCTTGCCTTGTAGCTTGAAGCAGGCCCCTTCATGGAGGCTAATGGCAGGACCAGGTCCACCTCAAAGACTTGAGACATGGATTTTACTTACGTAAGAAGCATTTTGAATAGTATTGTAGACAAGTTTTCAAAGCGGTAACCATGGGAGCATGTATAACAAAAAAACACTGTAGCACAATGCAGAATTCCGTTCCATTTTTAATCATACATCTTGTAACACTATACCTAGCAAAAACATATCTAGCTCCCTCAATCAAGATTTGATCCCTCACTTCTTGTCTGGAAGTGATCAGATCATATGCCAGGCACAAGGTTTAATGTCAATTAGAGATCGGCACAAACCTCAGTTTGGAGGTTCATGCCAGTTCATACGCATGGCAACACAGGTACCATGTGTTCCCTTTGCCCACCTCCCAGGCCAATGACCCACTCACCAGTCAGTGTGCGTTCCTCTTCTTCTCCTCTTTGGCTGTTCAACCAGTCCCCAGAAGGAGCACGGGGTTGCCTGTCCTGCCTCCTTGTCTAAGTGGGTGATCAGCCAAGAAGACAGGGCAGGGATGCCCATACTCCTGCCAGAGACTGGTTGAACAGCCAAACAAGAGGAGGAGAGGAGCATGTGCTGACTGGTAAATGGGGGATCCAGCCAGGGAGATGGAGGAAGGGAAGGTGCGGCACCTGTGGTGCTGTGTATACGAACTGGCACAAACCTCTGAACCAAGGTTCATGCCCATCTCTAGTGTCAACAATTAGAAGGGTAGGCAGATTTGTCTGTAGCAATTAACAACTTCTCATTCAGAATATCTTAACAGGGTATTTACAATCTTAGGTCAAGGTGCTGGTTCTGACTTACAGAGCCCTAAATAACTTTGGGCCAGTGTATTTGAAGACTTTATCTTCTTGTCTGAACCAGCCTGGGATTTGAGATCTTCAGCAGAATTCCTGTTGGACATCTCACTAATCTAGGTAAGTAAGTACAGAAAACAGAGCAGTAGCAATTTAATTGTTCTTCCCAAGACAAGTCAGATTGGATCCATCCCAGCCAAGCGTCTGGTGAGCAGTAAAACTGTATAATTTTCTATGGGCTAGGTATGGGTTTTTCAGATTTTTTGGACTACAGAGCCCATAATTCTCTATTCTGAGTGTTCTACCTAACAGATCCATACCTAAAGACACGTAAACGTGTCTCTCCCAGAAAAAAGGCATCTTGGAGGTGCTTCCAGGTCCATCATAGGAAGCTAGGACAGAGCTAGGCCATTGCCCCACTGTTAACTGAGAGCTGTCTTTCTGAACAGGAAGCTAGGATAGAGTTAGGCCTATGCTAGGCTTTCAAGCCTTCCTAGCTGGGTCTTTTCTCCAGGTGGGATTTGAATGGAGAATTATGGGATTTGTAGTCCAAAGATCCCACGGGTCTTGATTTTTAAAACTGTTTTGAAAATTGGCTCTTAGAATAGTTTGTCTTCAGTTTTAAATAATGTTTTATCTAATTCAATGTTATATTTTGTACATTGCTTGCAGAGACCTGGTGGACAGAAAAACAATTCAGATATTAAAGAGAAAGAGAGAGCTTTATTTTTCATAAATTGAAGAGACATGCTATTTTCAGTATCAGTTTGCATTCTCCCAGGACATCAAAGCAACATTCATTATAGTTTAAAGGCTTAACAATACATGGGTGTCTAGACCAAGATGTCCCGGATCCAAGGAGATACAATGAAAATAATAATGATGATGAACCATGGATCTTTGAATAAAAAAATGCAACAGCTGGTATAGGAAGAGATGCTCCTTGATCAGAACACATTATGTCGATTAGATATCAATTGTCTCAGTTTCATATTCACTTCTAAGCTTTAAGTTAGAATGCTGGTCTTTAATAGTATGAGGACTGGATCACATGAAGGAATCCCTTCACCCATATCAATCTGTTTGATGGAGTTTGAGAATGTAGTCACTGGATGTGAAATTAATGAGTATGAAGTACAGGGCATTTTTGCTGGTAAGCAAGCAATTCCAGAACACGGCCAAACAGCCCGAAAAACCTACAACAACCATCGGATCCCAGCCGTGAAAGCCTTTGAGAATACAATTCTTGGATTCCTTCTCTAGGGAGATTTGGCAGTCCTTTTCTTTATTCATCTTTAGGTTAGCTAAGGAATTTTCAAGAAGAAGAAGAAGAAGAAATAGAAAGTACCTTGCAGTTTAAAAATATGTCCTCCTGACATTTTGTTTCTGGCTGCCATAATTTTTTTAAAAATACACTTTTGTTTGGTCGTTTTTATTTAATCGTTTCTTTGATTATATCTGTACACCAGCTGAATACACATGTGCAAAAAACAATCTCTAAATAACAGGAAACATACAGAATGGATGGCACGTTTGATCTCAGCTTATCTCAGTTATAGTCATTGCTTTCCTTATCACTCTATGCCCAACAGCCTTCAAAACGGCTGGTAAAATACAGATGGTGAAGAGAGAACTTATTGGAAGCATATTGGAAGAACTTTTTCAAGTCATGACCCCCTTTTATAATAGCCAAGTAACCTGCAACACCCCCCATGTTGGCATAAAAAGGCATTTTTAATTGGGTAAAGTCATTTCTCTTCAGATAGCAGAGACTTCTTTCTCCCCCCCAAAGGGCCTGTTTTCTCATACATACACATACACACTAACTTTAATATCCCACTCTCAAAGGTCAAGGAAGAAATTATTTCACAAGGGTCACAACACATATAAGGTGACATGTGACCCAGCTCTCTCTATGGATGCACAAGCATCTGATGTGCCCAAGAGTGCCTTTCATCAACCTGCTGTGCCCCTACCTGGATAAGAAATGCCTAACAGTGGTTCATGTCTTGATAATCTCTAAATATGACTACTGTAATGCTTTCTATGTAGGGCTGCCCCTGAAATCATTATGGAAACTTCAGCAGATCCAAAATGTAGCTGCCAGACTGATCACAGGTACCGTCAGATGCGAACACATATCCTTAGTTTTGGCATGCCTTCATTGGCTCCCTGTTAGTTTCCATGCCCATTTCAAGGTGCTGGTCATGGCCTATAACCCCTTTAATGGTTTAGGACCTTGATACTGGTTGGAACATTTATCCCAGAAAAAAGCTACCTTTCCACCTGCTCCTTTCAGTCCTTTATGTTAAAAATGTTGACACCTAAGGAGGGCAAAAGAGCTAACATCAGGAACTGTGTTTTCTTGATTTGGCCCCTTCCCTCAGGAACAAGCTTCCTACAGAGGTTTGTCAGATTTTTCCCTCTCTGTTTTTAGGAAATTAGTAAGGACAGGATTATTACAAGGCAACTTTAGCCTTTTATTAGTGCTTTTAACCACTGACCTGAGATGCCCAAATTTACTTTAAATTTGGTCCATTCTATTTTTTAGCTAGTGGATAAGGTTTTATTTATGTTACTGTGTTGATTGTATATTACGATTTTGTATTGTTGATTTTAATGCGATTTGATGAGTTGTGAACTACCCAGAGAATGTTCGCACTAATGGGGTGGTATACAAGTTGAATGAATGAATGAATGAATGAATGAATCTAGCTAGCTAGCTAGCTAGCTAGCTAATGCTCTCTATGTAGATATAGAGATATAGCTATAGATATCTAGATATAGCTAGCTGTATATATAGCTAGCTATATGTATGTATAGCTAGCTATATCTGTATATAGATTATTACTTTTAGATTCTTCCTTCCTTTGTTCTCCTGTGAGGGCATTTCCTTGCTTCTTCACTTTAGATAGAGAGGAACAGCTCTAATGTAGACTTTCACTTATATAAGATAGATCTAGGGGTCCTGTAGTCAATTATTACAAACCATTTCCCCCCTTCTGCACTATTCATAGATGGATTTCCCAAGTTAATAATCAATAGGCTTTTCACTTTGCCTTACTGCCAATTTCCAACATCAGCAATTTAAGGAAAATAATTTTGGAACCAATTTCACAGCCAGCCTTATGGCTTTCCTGAATCACTGACTTAAACATAATTATTCTGAAAATCAGCCTAATGATTGGTTGTCACTCTGGTTTGAAGCTGCCTTTTCCAGTAATCATGGTCCTCCTATCTGTGGTCTCTCTGTACTTATGCTTTCTGATTTATGGCCTATGGGTGCCTTATGTATATTTGTGTCTTAAAAAAGGAAAGCCACCTAAAATCTAAGAAAAAGAGGAGTTTCAAAAGCTTATACTGGAATGGTTGTTCCTGCTTCAGCAGACACATGCCCTGCACCAGTTTGCTTCTCTCTGCCCGAATACATACCACATAATCATGACAATCATGAGCTGATGGCCATCATCAGCTCATTGCAGAAAGAAAGCAGCTGCATGTGTCAATCTGCCCTCAGGGATTATACTGCCTCAGATTCTATTTTTGTTTCAGAAGATGTGTGTGTGTGTAGAACTAGACTATCATTTCAATAGTCCTAATAAATTATGGAAACATTTGATTGTTGTTTAGTCGTTAAGTCATGTCTGACTCTTCGTGACCCCATGGACCAGAGCACGCCAGGCCCTCCTGTCTTCCACTGCCTCCAGGAGTTTGGTCAAAGTCATGTTGGTAGCTTCGTTGACACTGTCCAACCATCTTGTCCTCTGTCGTCCCCTTCTCCTCTTGCTTTCACAGTTTCCCAACATCAGGGTCTTTTCCAGGGAGTCTTCTCTTCTCATGAGATGGCCAAAGTATTGGAGCCTCAGCTTCAGGATCTGTCCTTCCAGTGAGCACTCAGGGTTGATTTCCTTCAAAATGGATAGGTTTGTTCTCTTTGCAGTCCAGGGGACTCTCAAGAGCCTCCTCCAGCACCACAATTCAAAAGCATCAATTCTTCAGCGGTCAGCCTTCTTTATGGTCCAGCTCTCACTTCCATACATCGCTACTGGAAAAACCATAGCTTTGACTATGCGGACCTTTGTTGGCAAGGTGATGTCTCTGCTTTTTAAGATGCTGTCTAGGTTTGTCATCGCTTTCCTCCCAAGAAGCAGGCGTCTTTTAATTTCGTGGCTGCTGTCCCTATCTGCAGTGATCATGGAGCCCAAGAAAGTAAAATCTGTCACTGCCTCCATATCTTCCCCTTCTATTTGCCAGGAGGTGATGGGACCAGTGGCCATGATCTTAGTTTTTTTTGATGTTGAGCTTCAGACCATTTTTTGCACTCTCCTCTTTCACCCGCATTAAGAGGTTCTTTAATTCCTCCTCACTTTCTGCCATCAGAGTGGCAATTTTCTGCCATCAGAGTGGCAACACTTTCTGCCATCAGAGTGGCAACATTTGATTACCGTTACATAATTCTCCTCCTTATAGGGGTGAGTGTTTTGGGGAACTTTTTATTATACAATCCATATACTTTCATAGAATCCTTAAAAATTCATATAGTGGAGCAATTACTGATGGCTCAAGAGAGGCAGAGGAATCTGCTATATTTATATTACTGCAACCCTTTCCCATTGAATTGAATTCAAGTTAATTTATATACAATCGAGGGTTGAAATAATGTATTAAAAATGCATTTCATTCTCTGTTCAGGGAATGTACAGCTAACATACATACTGTGAGTCACATATAATAATAACCTTATACCTGCAGAGCTGGAACAGACCCTATGGATCGAGTCTGGCCCCAGTCAAGGAAGCACAATGGGGAATTGAACTCCAAACCTCTGGCTCCGCAGCCACATATCTAAACCACTGAGCTATCCAATAGCTATACAGCAACAGAGGAGGAACATTAGTATTTTATTATTTCAGCTAGCCATTGTAGCTCTTCTTAAAAGAGACTATTTTTGAGAGGAATTTGGGTGGGTTGGTCATCAGTAGAGCCATCTTTTCAAAAAGCACTAAGCAACACTCACCAAAGATGTAGAGGTGTGGGTGCAGTTGGAGAAATAGAGGCACACACATGGGTGGAAATATTTAATTGGTTTGGCAGGGTTTCAGTCTGGAAAATGGAAGACTGAGGTGTAGCTTCCCCATGACAACAGTTCTGTGATGATTCAGGCACACCCATTAATGATTTAAATACTTGATGAAATCCATGGCCTCTTCCATCAGCAAACCCCTGCAATTGGGCCATTACAGTCAATTTTGAAAAATGGCTTAATTATTCAAAAGTGGTTGTCTGAACACAGTCATTATGGATTTTCACGGTTGCATGGTTTATTCTTTAAAACTCAGTCTTTTCACTTGGGACGGACAAGGAAGCTGTTCAACGGAGAGTGTAGCTCTAGGGTAGGTGGGCAGTAGGAAGAGTACAGGAAAAAAACCAAGACAGGAGAAATATTTGCAGTGTAAGTAGATTCAGGGATAAATTAAGAAATGCTGAGGCAAGCTGTGTCAAGTTTAAGACTCCATATAGCATTAACCTCTCTCAAAAGGTGCATTATTATAGCCAATTGGGGATCATTATTTTGTATTGAGATATCTCATAATCTGAGGTCCTAAATTGCCTCTTGTCCATAAATACAGTGTTTGTGTGCAAGTCACTACAGGCCTCTTCCCCCACCCCATATATCAAAAGCCATACCTAGATCCCCAGTAATTTCAAAATCTTTTTTTCAACATCTCTATTGGACTCTATTGAAGCTTCTCCCAACCATCCATGAGGGTTAGAGATTTAGAAACCTTACAAGGAAGGTGACATTCTTAGGACTCTAAATTCTGCAGAGGCATAAGCCCATTTCAGGAATTACTTACTATGCTTACCCTGCTTTTCCAGTGTTCCTGCTCATGAAGAAAATTTACATGCATATAGAAAAATCTCTAATGCAGATGCAGGAGGAAAATGGCAAGAAAGGGGGCAGAGTTAACCTGCTCCTCCATTACATATTCCCTAAACATGGTGAATTAAGCCTGACTAGGGCTACACTCTTAGCCCATTTCACTTTATACATGTCAGGCCCCTACTACATAGGGGGACAGTGTGGGAAATCCTACAGAATTGGGACCATCCGATTCACATTTTTCCCCCTTGAGCACAGGACTCAACAGGAAATGCAAATCAGCCTGGAGTCCCACAGCCCCAATCCCTAGTTTTTTTTCTCCCCACCAGCGAGCCTTCTACGTTTAAAACAACTGAACCCTTTTGCTTCAGCTCAGTGTGTGATCACTTTGAACTGATGCAGAAAGGAAAGACCAAGTGAGCGCATGCACAAACATAAGCAATGCTTATGACAAATGCTTATGACATTTGACAAAGCATCTTCTTTCTCACTTCTTGCCTCTTGAGGGAGAACAAGGAACTCTCATGCATATGGACACACAGACACACACAGTACCAGTACTCAGCTCTTTCAATCAATCAATCAATCAATCAATCAATCAATCAATCAATCAATCAATCAATCAATCAAAACCTTTATTGGTATATACAAAAAACGAAAACTACGTCTCGTACCAAACCTGGTTTAAAACGTCTGATGCACAAATGCCTCGAGTTTTTAGCCAATAATAACTTACAACTCAATTATGATAAGTCTAAAATTGTGGTATTCGCAAAATCATGGCAATTGTACAAGTGGATTTTTGAGGGAAGGAAGAGCAGGTTAAGCACCTCAGGTACCTGTGCATTACGTTTCATTTCAAACATACCTGGGTCCTACACCGTAAAGCAGCAAAACAACAGGTCAAGGGTACTACCCAGTCAATCCATAGATACTTTTATAATACAAGAAACAGATATGTACCATCTGCATTAAAAGTGTTTAATGCAAAGATTATTCCACAGTTGCTGTACGGCATACCTTTATGGATAAAGGCCTGGGATCATTCCCTAGAGCAAATCCAATCTATGTTCCTGCGGAAAATCCTGGAAGTACCAACTTGTGTACCATATGCGACCCTCTGTTTAGAGACAGGCCAAAATATGGTAGCAACTCAAGCATGGCTGAGATCAATTAAATATTGGTTGAAGATCCATTATAACTTCAAAGAGGGCATTTTTTACACCAAATTTTCCGAGAAACAACCATCGCTAGAGAGCTTGCCTATACTGAAAAGAAAATCTCGCTAATAGGTCTGTCAGTGGAATCACTTGGCTCCCTGCCCCACAAGGAAGCATTTCAGTTGATTAAACGCAGGATATTAGATATCGAATTCCAGAATCTCCTAAGTGCAGCAAATAAGACCTGTTCTCCCCTAAGCCACCTGCTTCCTGTTAGGCAGGGCCAGAGGGCCCTATACTATCTATTACAATTGCCTCAAAAACGCAGAGCCTACTCCCTGGCCAGATTTAATCTAATGCCTTCAGCAGTATTATCTGGCAGGTTTCATGGTATTCCTTACAATGAGAGGAACCGCTCTTGTGAACTGGAAGGAATTGAGTCGCTTGTACACATGTGTTTATATTGCCCTCGCTATTCTGAACCCCACACTCAATATCTGGGCCCAATATTGCTTAAGGTAAAAGGGTGGTCAGATATAGACAGAATGTGTTTTCTGTTAAACAACAGGGTGGAAGACAGGGTGGAGAAAGTAGCATGTTTCATAGCACACATAGTGAACATGCCAAAATAGCACAGTTTGAACCAGCACTCCCTCCTTGAGCCAGGTTTAAGGATCTTCTGATGTAACCATTGGGTTAATTATGATAATAAAAGTTTTAATTATTATTATTATTAAGCACATAGGATAGGGTGGAGAGTGTGCCTTGCGGCATAAATAGCAAAACTACATTGAATCTAAACAAACTTTGATATAGTTCTCAGCTCTTTCCACAAATCCTCTACTCTCCCAAACCACATCTTTTCTTCTTCTTTTTATTAATGGCTTCTCCTGGCTAGACAGCCCTCTTTCTTTCTTTCTTTCTTTCTTTCTTTCTTTCTTTCTTTCTTTCTTTCTTTCTTTCTTTCTTTCTTTCTTTCTTTCTTTCTTTCTTAACAGCTTAAGGAGCCCTACCAGCTGGCAAAATAAGATACAAACATGAGTGATTGAGGAAGGAAAGACTTCTTAAGGCCATTCCTTTGAACCCCACCACCTATAGGTGCTTGAAATAGAACTGCAATTAGAAGGCTTCCCCTCCCCTCTGCTTGTGGGGATACTTATATGGAAGAGAACCAAATGCCCCTATGTGACTTTCACCATGAAAGACTGCAAGTTAATTTGCATTTCCCTCACTATGTAGTCGCAGGCTAACTCACAGCATCTGATATTCCCATCATGTAGCCCTTTGCTTCACAAACACTGGCCTTGTCTGGGGTACCCTTTTCAAACTTTTGTAATAGAGCTTCTACAAGCCTATGTGCTAGGCAATAGCTC
This sequence comes from Intellagama lesueurii, assembly GCA_037013535.1. Classification (NCBI taxonomy): domain Eukaryota; kingdom Metazoa; phylum Chordata; class Lepidosauria; order Squamata; family Agamidae; genus Intellagama; species Intellagama lesueurii. The sequence goes on along the minus strand of JBAJHW010000003.1, from coordinate 172,807,041 downwards.
TCTAAGGCCAAGACCCCCATTACAATTTATTAGGCACACATGCTATTCCTTATCACTGCAAATGCACAGATAAGTCACAGGTGAATTTTGAATGTGGAAATGCCTGAGGAATCTTTCATAGAGACAGAAAGCTGCAGAAAAAATTGAAGTCGTTGTAATTATCATTTTGAAAGCTCCCTATGCAGCCCCATGATAACTGCTTTTGGCTAATTCTAAAGCATGGACTCAGGGTAGTGCTGGGCTGCAGTTTCCATGGGATGTAGCTAACATAATCAATAGGAATCATAGGAAGTGAAGTCATAAAACATCTGGAATGCCACAAGTTGCTCAACCGTAAATTAGAGCGACAACATTATTTGTTGCTGTTGTTGTTTAGTCGTTAAGTCATGTCCGACTCTTCGTGACGCCATGGACCAGAGCACACCAGGCCCTCCTGTCTTCCACTGCCTCCAAGAGTTTGGTCAGATTCATGTTGGTAGCTTCGATGACACTGTCCAACCATCTCGTCCTCTGTCATCCCCTTCTCCTCTTGCCTTCACACTTTCCCAACATCAGGGTCTTTTCCAGGGAGTCTTCTCTTCTCATGAGATGGCCAAAGTATTGGAGCCTCAGCTTCAGGATCTGTCCTTCCAGTGAGCACTCAGGGTTGATTTCCTTCAGAATGGATAGGTTTGTTCTCCTTGCAGTCCAGGGGACTCTCCAGAGTCTCCTCCAGCACCACAATTCAAAAGCAACAATTCTTCGACGGTCAGCCTTCTTTATGGTCCAGCTCTCACTTCCATACATCACTACTGGAAAAACCATAGCTTTGACTATGCGGACCTTTGTCGGCAAGGTGATGTCTCTGCTTTTTAAGATGCTGTCTAGGTTTGTCATCGCTTTCCTCCCAAGAAGCAGGCGTCTTTTAATTTCGGGGCTGCTGTCACCATCTGCAGTGATCATGAAGCCCAAGAAGGTAAAATCGGTCACTGCCTCCATATCTTCCCCTTCTATTTGCCTGGAGGTGATGGGGCCAGTGGCCATGATCTTAGTTTTTTTGATGTTGAGCTTCAGACCATTTTTTGCGCTCTCCTCTTTCACCCTCATTAAGAGGCTCTTTAATTCCTCCTCACTTTCCGCCATCAGTGTGGTATCATCTGCATATCATCTGCATATTGGCCAAGATGGCGACCCGGTAGTAGGACGTATCTGTTGCTCTCCTTTGCCGGGTTGGCTTTTTCTTTTTTCTTTTCCTCTTTTCGCTTCTCATTCTTTCTATTTTTTTACCTCTATTCTTTTGTATTCGCTTTAACTTTATTGTACTTCAGTTCTAGTTATACTGAATTTTAAGTTAGTTAGTTTTTGTTTTGAGCCTCTCTTGTGTTTCTCTTTTTGGTTTTTTCTCCTCTCTTTTGTGTTTTGCGTTCTGCTTTTGGGTTTTTCACTCCCTCCCTGACCCCTCCCGCTTGCCTGGGCTTTGCCTGCCGAGGATAGAAGTCCTTGAACAGACCTAACGCTTTGCAGCCGGCCTGCTGTGGTCTCGAGGAATGGCGGATGGTCTCCCTGCTCCTGAGTATGGGCGTTTTCTCCACGGTAGTGAGATACAGCTTGCGCCGCGGAGGGTTGGATTGCAGCTTGGGAATGTGATCACTCTGGTGGTGATTCAAACATTGACCACCGTGGAACTTCCTGGTAATGCGCTGGAACTGAGGGGAGCTGTGGTTGCTAAGGATGCCGAGACAACGCTGCTGGTGGCTGGCCCCATTGTGAGGGTATTGTGCTTGCCCCGGGTGGCTTTTTTCCTCTTGCAGCCATCATCCCCTGGGGGTGCGATTGTTGGCGTTCTCTCACAGATGACCCTGGTTTCAGCTGTTGTTACGCCTGCTTCTGTTCCCTGGCTCTCCTGCCTGATATTCAAACGAACCTGGTCCGTCGCCTTTTGGAGAGTTGTTGTGCTGTGGTTCCAACAAAGGCAGTTGGGCCCTTGGAGAGGGCAGGCCATTCCATCTCTGCCGTCCATTGACAATACCGATAGGAGGAGAGGCATTAAACCCAGCGATCCTATTCAATTACACCTTTTGTTTTGGCTGGCTGGAGGAGGCAAAGTCCCTGTTATCTAAGTGCAATGGGAAGGGAGGGGTGATGGGGGGACTTTTTGCCTATGCTCTTTTTATTTTTATTCTGTTTAGTTTTCCGTAAATTGTTTTCTTTTTGCATAATTCTATATGAGTTATAGTGTTAATTGTTAATTTGTTTAAGTATATTGTTACTGATGTCTGATTAATCTGGATCTTATTCCGTTTATTATGTTACAGTTTGTTAATATTGTTTGATCATTTATTTGATTTGACTGTTAATTCTGTTACTAATTATTGGCTACTCTTTAGTTGTTAAATCTTTTGGTTTCTTTTTTCTTTCTTGGTTTCTTTCTTCATTTAAGTAGGCCCTCTTGCCTCTCCTTGCTATTCTTTGGAAGTCTGCATTCAATTTTCTGTAACTTTCCCTATCTCCCCTTCATTTTGTTTCCCTTCTCTTCTCTGCTATTTGTAAGGCCTCATTGGACAGCCACTTTGCTTTCTTGCATTTCCTTTTCTTTGGGATGGTTTTTGTTGCTGCCTCCTGTACAATGTTACGAGCCTCCATCCATAGTTCTTCAGTCACTCTGTCCACCAAATCGAGTTCCTTAAATCTGTTCTTCACTTCCACTGTGGTGGAAGGTTTAGATTATACCTGACTAGCCCAGTGGTTTTTCCTACTTTCTTCAGTTTAAGCTTGAGTTTTGCTATAAGAAGCTGATGATCAGAGCCACAATCAGCTCCAGGTCTTGTTTTTGCTGACTGTATAGAGCTTCTCCATCTTTGGCTGCAGAGAACATAATCAATCTGATTTCGGTATTGCCCATCTGGTGATGTCCATGTGTAAAGTCGCCTCTTGTGTTGTTGGAAAAGAGTGTTTGTGATGACCAGCTTGTTCTCTTGACAAAACTCTATTAGCCTTTGCCCTGCTTCGTTTTGAACTCCAAGGCCAAACTTACCTGTTGTTCTTTTTATCTCTTGACTCCCTACTTTAGCATTCCAATCCCCTATAATGAGAAGAACATCTTTCTTTGGTGTCAGTTCTAGAAGGTGTTGTAAGTCTTCATAGAACTGGTCAATTTCAGCCTCTTCAGCATCAGTGGTTGGTGCATAAACTTGGATGACTGTGATGTTGAAAGGTCTGCCTTGGATTTGTATTGAAATCATTCTATCATTTTTGAGATTGTATCCCAGTACAGCTTTTCCCACTCTTTTGTTGACTATGAGGGCTACTCCATTTCTTCTATGGGATTCTTTCCCACAATAGTAGATATGATAACTGTCTGAATTGAATTCGCCGATTCCTGTCCATTTTAGTTCACTGACGCCCAGGATGTCAATGTTTATTCTTGCCATCTCCTGTTTGACTACATCCAGCTTACCAAGCTTCATAGATCTTACATTCCAGGTTCCTATGCAGTATTTTTCTTTGCAGCATCGGACTTTCCTTTCACTTCCAGGCGCGTCCGCAGCTGAGCATCCTTTTGGCTTTGGCCCAACCACTTCATTAGCTCTGGAGCTACTTGTACTTGTCCTCCGCTCTTCCTCAGTAGCATGTTGGATGCCTTCTGACCTGAGGGGCTCATCTTCCAGCGTCATATCTTTTAGCCTTTTGTTTCTGTCCATTGAGTTTTCTTGGCAAAGATACTGGAGTGGCTTGCCAGTTCTTGCTCCAGGTGGATCGTGTTTAGTCAGAACTCTCCACTATGACCTGTCCATCTTGGGTGTCCCTGCACGGCATAGCCCATAGCTTCTCTGAATTACTCAAGCCCCTTCGCCACGACAAGGCAGCAATCCATGAAGGGGGACAACATTATAAGGCCGCCTTTTTAGCTATGTATCGTACAACTCCCAATGTATCAAAATCCCTGCAGCCATTACAGTTTTCCTTAGGTCTTTTATTTTATATTTGATGTTAGATGCAACAGTATCATTACAACTGTGCTCACAGGTGTATTATCCTATCAAATTATGTCACATAGACTTTTGGAACTATGCTGTGTGAATTCACAGATTTCAATAAATGTGTGCAACAATTTTACCAGCAATGACTGCACTGTGGTTGTGACTGTCACAAAAAAGGATGTGTGAAGAGACAGACAATTAAATCAATAACTTCAAAATGGATTTGTATCCCATACCTCTCTAGACACAACTTAAGTTACACTTAAGTTAATGGTACCCAAAATTTAATTATCCTACTGCTATTTCTTTCGGATTTTTTTAATCAAAAAAGAAAATACTTATGAATCTATTATTATAATTTGTTCCTGAACACACAGAAACAAAACACACACCAATGAATGTCCTTTCCCAAGCTCCCTTTCCTGTGGTTGAAAGAAATATTGTGGGTGAATAATGTCTTTCTAATTTTGCTTTGATACCTGTCTGGATGTTGCATGACAATGTCTTGTTTCACAAAAATTATTTTGTTTTTGTGTCAGTGGTTGGTTTCTAGTAAGAACAGATGTAATCATGGCATTTTCATGTTTTTGCTATTGTTGTCTTCAGAACTATAGTCTTCTTTCACCGAAGATCAAAATAAAAAGTGCTTCATTTTCAGAAGTGAGAAAAGAATATGATGTTCTACATGCAATAAGGACAGGAAAATCTATCAACCTCGATCTTGTCAAAGTTCCCATTCATGCATGCAAATCCATTCCATTCTGATTCCTTACAAATTGCCCATGAAACTTAAATACATTTCTGTTTTCAATTTTCAAATGGATACATTTTCATATGCATATGCACTCACTAATTGAAGATGTTTCGTGCATATTTTAGAATTATTTGTGGTCTTCTTTGTTCATTTTTCAAGGGGGTGCATGCTTTCAAACTGTTTTCAATCTGTTTTGCCAACAACATCACAAGCTTGGAAGTACTGTATATGAATTAGAAACTGCAGATTTTGTTTGGTTCCACATTTGGGTCCAAAAGATGCAAACTGAGTAACTGGAAAATGTTTGATGGAGCCAATTTCTTTCCCTTCCTTTGCTCTCCATTCCTTCCTTGCTCTTTTTTTTTTTAACTTCGGAATTTTGTACAGCATGCTATCAAGAGAAAATTGCAGCATTTTTCCAGTCCTCTAGATGTTTCATGACTCTTTGCATCTTGTATTTGCATTACCCACATAGACTACAGTTTAAAAAGCAATCATGTATGATCATGCATACAGTTCCGTCAGTATTTTTCTTCTGATATGTACATGCACACCTGTACATTAGTGCTATTACTGGAACAAGCATATTTACAATCACATCAAGACTGTACTTGCATAATGGAGGTTTTTTTATTGTCACTGTAATGAAGCTAAAAATTTGCTAAAATGAAGTAAAGAAAATAGGTAGCAAAAAGGAAGACACACTTGCCAACACCACCACAACACAATGAATCTAAATAGTGGGGAAAACACACAAATATGGGATCCATCCAATTTCCTCCTTACTAGAGATGGGGGTATTCGTATTTGTATACGAATATCCCCACACAGGTGGAAATAACGAGGGTCCGGCTCCATGGGGCCAGACTGTCCACTCATGATTTCGCCGCTGTTGCCGGATCCGCAGAGCCTTCCTATCGTGCCATTCTCTGCAATGGATTAGCCACTCTGTGACCTAGCAGAGAGGCTTGTCATCCCACCTCCTGCCAGGAGTGGGTAATCGATTGTGGACAATGGCATGATAGGAAGGCTCTGTGGAGCCAGCGGCAGTGGCGAAATCGTGAGTGGACAAACCATGGGGCCAGACCCTCGTTATTTCCACCTGTGCGGGGATATTCGTATACGAATACCCCCATCTCTACTCCTTACCCATCTCCCTCTTGAATGTATCCTGCATTAGCTGGACATTGTTGCTCAGCTGCCTGTCACCTCTGGATTCTTTGAAAGAAAACCTCTGAAGCACTTAAGCAAAATTCTTTGGGGAGCCTCGATTTGATTGGTGACTGCTTTGAGCTTCCTTACCTTACTTCAGATTGGTTTGGAAATGCACATCTCCCACCGGCTTTGCTTCATTTTCCAAATAAATCTCAAATCTGAAGCACATTCCTAGTGCAATGTCTGCCATTTGGCGAAATGGGCATGCAGTTACTATGCCACCTGTCCTTATGTGTGGACCACATTTTTCTTACCATGCCACTTTAACTAACTGAGTGTAGTCTGGTAGAGAGGTCCTGAGGGATAAGAATATGAAGCTCAGCACCGCAGGTTCCAGGGCGGTTCATTCCTGCCCCCAGAACCAGCCTGGTACACTCACCAGACTCCTCACATCATGTGTGTCAGTCAGCAGCAACATCATGCCAATTGCAGAAGTAGCCCCACTGGTGCTGCCCCACCTCTCCCCACACATGACCACTCCAGTGAAGAGGCTGGAAAATGAATCTCCCCGTTCAGCTGCTGAGCGGTCAGCTGAGGAGAGAGGCAGGGCAGTGCCAGCGGGACTACTTCCAAGATTGGTGCGATGTCAGTGCCAACTGATGTGCGCGCTGTGAGGAGCCTGGTGAGTGGACTGAGCTGGTTCTGGGGTGCAGGAATGGATCACCACGGCACCTATGGTGCCAAGCTTTGTATTTGCATCCTCAGGATACCAATATGAAACTCCCATGTCCTGCCAACCTAGCAGTTCGGAAGCATGTAAATGTGAGTAGATAAATAGGTACCACCACGGTGGGAAGGTAACGGCGTTCCATGTCTAGTCGCGCTGGCCACGTGACCACGGAAACTGTCTACGGACAAACGCTGGCTCTACGGCTTGGAGACGGGGATGAGCACTGCGCCCTAGAGTCGGACACGACTGGACTAAATGTCAAGGGGAACCTTTACCTTTACCTATGTCTAGTATCAACATAAATCCCTCAACCCATATTCTTAATTTGTGAATATGATCACACATCTGGCCTTATAAATCCATATCAGGAGTAAGAACAAGCAGTTAATGAGAAATTCTGGGCTTACAAGACTGGGTGACAGGGTTGAGATGTGCAACTATCAGAGTTGTTAATGAGTATCTGAACTGGTGTTAGGAAAAACCATCCATTGTTAACAGGCATATAACACAGGAGTTTCATGTGATTTATCCCAAATGTGACCCAAAACATCTACATTCATGATAAAAAAGAACTCTACTGGTATAGATTTACCCATGCCTCTGACACCAAAAACATCTACTTTGTATAGGGAATCAAGTGGAATACATTTTCTATAAATGGATGTTAAGCCACGGACAACAGCCTTTTAAAGTGAAGTGCTTCAGTGCAGAAGAGGCAAACCTGGCTGCATCAATTCTGCTACCTGAGGGATTGATACTTGTCAACTTCAATGCCTCCTTAATTTTTACTACCCCCATAAATGATGGCAGACTTCTGTCTTCCTTTTAGTGGCACTATTCGAAAGTGATGTCTACTTCATTATTTGTCCAACCTAACAACAAATCGTTTATCTTCATTTAATGGTAACATGAAATCTCCATCCAGTTTTCAAGTCCTTCAAATGTTATTTCTTAAAATTGTGGGCAGTAGTAAACAATCTGTCAACATTTCTTACTGAATTAAAGTGATCACAAGGGGTCACTTTCTAATTCTCTTTTCCTCCCATATTGTGTAGTTCCATTCATTTTAATGGATTTCCTCAATGCTGTATTGAAAACCTATAGGCCCAATCTCTCCAGAGCTTTCAAAGTTGTGGTAAATTTCTAACAGAAAATTAAAAGAAATACAATAGACCTAATAAAAGCTATGCCCACTCAGGCAGCCACAGGCCTTCTGGAAGAGGAAGTGGAATAGAATATGCCTTGCCGAAAAAAGGGGTAATGCATCACAAAAAGGCAACAAAAGAAGATACACGTTTGAATATATTAATTTATATATATAGAAAAACTTAGAAATAGATTACAGGCCATCATCCTATTTATGATAATGGCTTGTGTATGTCTTGGTGGCAAAGTGCCACGCATTGACAAGGGGCTGATTGTGTTACTGTGTCTCTGCCCAATCATGACATCAAGCACATATTTAGGAATGCAACCAGCACCTCGTTAATGAGCAGCAGTTTGCTGCCAAGACTTACACAATTTCCTCTATAGAGGCATGTAAACTGGCAATAGGATTCTGATCATATTAATCTAAACAGAATGATAACACCTCATTACAGTGGTGAAAACCAGGTGACCTGTGTATCTGCATTTGTTTGTTGTCTCACTGCCAATTAAAGTCATTGCCTCTGTTTTCCCTTCCCTTCCTCCTCTTTCTCCCCCTTCTTTCAAATGTTTGCACAGGATTTGGCCATGGCAGCCCTCAAAAAGAGAGCTGTGCTCTGATAGCTCTTAAAAATAAAGAACTGTCCCCTGTAAAGTAGGCACGTGGCCACCTTGAACAGGAAGATTTTATAGCTTTTTCAAAAATCTGCAAGAAAATGACAGCCCCAAAGCCAACAGAAGCCCCATATTTATTTAAAATCTTACATCTTTTCACTGACTCTCCAAAAGCCTCTCTAAAGAGGTAGATCTTCAGTTGTGGGTAGAAGGAAAGGGGCCCACTGAACCTCCTAAGGAAGGGCGTTCCATAATCTGGGATGAGCCACAGAAAAAGCCCTCTCTCAAGTCCTGATCAGCTGCGCTTGTGATACTCATGGGACAGCGAGAAGGCACTCCCTTGTTGATCCTTTACAATAACCTTTGAACTGAAAAGCTCATGGATGGATCATCAAGTCCAGCCTCCCTCAAGGAGGCACAGTGGGGCGATTGAACTCCCAACCTCTGACTCCATAGCCAGAGACCTAAGCCACTGAGCTATCCAGTAGTTCTCATAATACTTGTTGGGGGCTCATACAAGGAGACAGCCTTTCAGATAGCCTGACACAAGCCCAAAAGAGCTTTAAAAGTCATGACCAGCACTTTGAACAGGACCTGGAAATGAGCCTACAGCCAGTGAAGTTGTTATAATGCTCACAGGGGCATGGTGTCACACAGTAAGCAGCCTCCATCAGTGCCTTCTTGGGATGCATACAACTTCTGTGCATTGTGTGCATGCCATGTGCATCATGAAATCCCAAAAGGAAGCCTTTAAACTACAGCAATGTGCAGCTACTAATGATGTCATTCAGTGATTTCAGTCAGTGATTCAGCCAAAAGTTGGGGTTGAATATTGCAATCTCACAGAATACACAGGCATCCTGGCCTCTAGTCTGTAGCAAGAAGCAACATTCTGTACCAGTGCCAGCTTCTAACATGAAATGGAGAATATGCTACTCCTCTGATGATGTTGGACAGAACCTGCCATCATTCCTTATTATTGGCTTTGTTGGCTGTGGCTGATGGGAGCTGCAGTCTCATTACATGTGGAGGCCTACATATTCTCCATCCCTCTTCTAATACATGTTCCAGGAGACCCTCAGGCAAACATGGTTTATGATATTTCATCCTACAGAAGTGTGAATGGATGAGGTGACATCCTTCATCTTGACATTACAGATATTGATAACATGGTCTCACGAAAGCCAACTGCTTCCTATAGAGTAAGAGTGAAGGATCTATGAGCATCCATGAACGTTTAGCTTTGTTAATATTGAATAAATCTGTATTATTCATTCATTGAGATGAGTGAAGAAGGCAGTGTGCCAAGGATGACCGGAAGCAGTAGAAGCAAAACTCCTTGCTCTTTCAACAATATTAAAACAATACTATACTATAGTAAATTGGATCCAGAAATCTCTTCCATATTTGAAAGTTGGAGAGGGTTTTTTTTAACTGAGTATTCTCCAGGGTGTGGGGTGGGAATGAAAGTCTTCAGAAGTTCAAGGGCATCCACAGAGGGAACATTCTCAAAAACGTCAGCTCTGAGATACGCAATCCAGCATGGTTAGTGGTAAAGCATGATGGGAGTTCTCATCCAAAAGGGACAAGGGTATCCACTCCTGATTTAAGTTGCTCATGATCTCTGCTACCATGAGCGCTGAGACAAATGTCATCACCTGATTATTTTTATTTGCTTCTTTATTCTACCAGCAAAATTGCATTATGACTAGCTTTCAATTATTTGTTACTGCAGATTTTAAGAACAAATAGGTGCTTGCCTGTAGGCTTGGCACAGAGGCTATTTACTACATACTTAGGGCTCATAATGAATGCAGACCTAAGTTCTTTAAAATCTCAAACCTAGGCAAATGGGGATGATTTATATTTCACATTATATTGAAATGGTATCATCTCTTTAATAAAACAAAGTCCTTTTAAAACTATTACATGGCTTTATAACTTGCTTTAATCGGGTTTTATAACATGTTTTAATCTATTAAAACCATTTATGTAGAGATTCATGGTGGAACGTAAAAATGATTGCATTAATATATTCTGTTCACAAGTGATAACACCGTTGAATAAGATCTAACCACATATCAAAAAGGAGGCATGTTTGACATTTAAAATAAGATCCACAATAAGCACTACTTGTGGTCATAAAGCACATTGTAAAACTATTGATAAAAGTATTATGTTGGGAGGGGAGAAAAAACAGCTTTACAACAATTCAACCTGCACGCCACATGCTCCCTGCAGATGAAAAATTGTTTGCTGTGTTGTGATTACTGTAATCTGACCTCAGGATGTTATTTCACAAGACTGAGGGAAAGAACTGAACCTAGAGTGGTAAAGTCAAACAATCAACCTAAAATTGCCTCACTGGATGAAACCGAAAGGTCTACAGGAGGGTTAGGAAACCTGGCACCCTTTAGATGTTTTAGACTATTACTCCCATAACCCCAAATTATTGGCCATGCATATTACTTGTACTGTCCTTAATCATTGTCTAAGCAAGGTCAAGCTGCATGAGGATGGCAATTCTACCATGACTGGAGGATGGCAGATTTTTAACCCTACAGAATAGCTTCCCTTGTCCCTTAGCTGGATCCAGTTGATGAGATTCAGCTGAGATCTCAAACTGTTCTTCATTCTTCACCAATACAGAGTTCTGATTGGCCTTGTAGCCCATAAAACTGAATGAAAGGATGGAAGAATTTCATATTTCTATATGGTCACATTTTCACTTCCCAAATTTAAATATTTAAATATGATTTAGAACAGAAGTATTGATGTTCAAACAGCTTGGAATGTGCAATATGGTTCTTTGAACAGCTTCTCTCTCTCTCTTTCTCTGTCTGTCTGTCTCTCTCTCTATATATATTCATACGTACATGTACAGTATATATGGGTATATGTTTGTGTGTGTACACATATACAAATAAAATGCCCATTTCAGGGGAAATTTGTCCAAAAGCAGCAATATAAATGCCATAAATGCACATCTCATTCTCACATGCATCTGTAGAAGCTAAAAATAAGGCAAATGGCATAAATCATTGGCTGAAATCCAATAGTAAGTAGCCTCTAGGGCAGGCCCATTGAATTGCAGGGATTAGGTGAGTCAACACCTCTGTAAATTCCATTGATTCATTGGGCCTACTATAGTTGTGACTTAGTACTGGATTTTTGCCACTGGATCTCCTGCAAGTATAGCTGGTGGTGAAGGTGTCTGGGAATTGCAGTCTAAGAACACCTGGATTACCAAGGTTGGGAACGACTGTTCTACCTCTACCCCTTGAGCAGCAGAAAACAACCTTGCTTTGTCTTCTGCATAACCGACCTCCATGTACTTAAATAATCTTGTCATTTCACTTTCCAATGTTTTTCTGAGCTCATATTCTTTCCATCCTGTTTGTTATTTTTTGGAAATCCACGCCATGATTCAAATTAATTTTTGTGTGCACAGTGCCCCCTAACATATAGCAATAATATATACCACAAGCATCTCTCCCTTATTTGTTTCCTTTCATTGCCTCTTTTCTCTAATGCTTCTCTTTTTGTGTATATTTTTTGACCCAATAATGGCACTGCAAAATCCAGTGAAATACAAAACAGACAAAGGATAAGTATGTTTCAGTTTACATATTATTTCAGGAATTGTAAAGTTGACTAGCATTTAATAATAATTGTATGCCCTTGAGTCAATTCTGACTTACGGTGACTCTTTTCAGGGTTTTCTAGGTAGAGAATACACAGAAGTGGTTTACCCTTCCCTTCTTCTGGGGGCATCCTGGGACTGTGCAGCTTCCCCAGACCACACAGGCTGGCTCTTCTGGGATTCACACTGGGAAATTGAACTCCCAGCCTCTAACTCCACAGCCAGAAACCAAACTCACTGATGTATCCAGTCAACTGGCATTTAATGCATGCCAAGAAATGTGTTACCCACTGTGATTGCTGTTAATGTTTTGTCAAGTTATTTTTGACTTGTAGGAATCCTAATAAGGGTTTTCAAGGTAAGTGAGACAGATATATTTTTTTTGGACAGATAATTTGTTTCAAGTTCTTCATTCCAGTTTTTTCTTCTTCACTTGTATACTTCAGTTTTTTCCTGTTCTTTCACGATTAAAGCACAATAAAAATGTTTAAAAACACACACGAACAATACTCCTCAGTCCTAATGTGTTGTTGTTCATCTGAGGTTGTGTTTACCTAATTTTCAGACTCGTTGAGGACCAGATGATTTTTATTATGTCCTGATACGAAAACCCATAGAATTCAAACAGGGTATGCTTTCTTTTTTACATACTATACACATACAGGCTAACCTTAATATCCCACTCCAAAAGGTCAAGGAAGAAATTATTTAGCAAGGAGTACAACACATATAAGGCAACCCACAATCCCCAGAAAACATTTTGTGACCCCCAGGTTGGGAAACATTGCTTTAGGGAGTCAATCCATCTCGTATTTGGTCTTCCGCTTTTCCTGCTGCCTTCCACTGTTCTCAGCATTATTATTTTTTTCCAGAGAATCCTGCCATCTCATGATGTGCCCTATGTTGAATAGCCTCAACTTCAACATTTTTGCCTCCAGAGATAGTTCAGGCTTGATTTGATCTAGGACCTACTTTTTTTGTCTTTCTGGCAGTCTAGGACATCCACAAAGCTCTCCCATGACATCACATATTAAAGAAATTGATTTTTTTTCTCTGTCAGCTTTCTTTACTCCCAGCTTTCACACTTATACATGGTGACTGGAAATACAAGAGTGTGGATAATCTTGGTCTTTGTCTCTAGTGACACATTCTTACACTTCATGACCTTGTCTAGTTTATATCAATAAAGACTTGTAAAATTTCAGAGAGGCAATTCATATCCATCCTCTGTATCTCTCCAGTTCTAGTTACTCCCATTTGTCCAGGCTTTTGCATTCAATCCAACATGGGTGACATTTTAAAGTTTTTTTAAAAAAAGTTTTAGAGCATAAAAACAAAATGTATGAAATATCAAAAATAATGGCTTGACACAAATAATTGTTCTATTCTTCCCATACATAATCATGTGGTCATGATTGCTTTTGTTTACACCTTTAACAATCCCTAGTTACCAGTACCTATACATTGCTTTATGTACCTTTATATCTACCTGAGGAGTGTGAATTATTTTCAGGAAAGGTTAAGGAAGGCATCCACACTGTCAGAAAACATTTCTGGTTTGCTTTTCCTCCTGACAATTTTACCTGATTTGAGAGCTTCTTCAGGGCCATAGGTTCCCATACTTTATCAATCCACAACTCATAAGCTGGCGAAGTGTCACCTCTCCAGAAGCTTGATATAACATGTTTGGCAGCTAACAACAGAAATGGCAGACAAATATGCTCAGGGGAAGCTGCCTGTAGGCTTTTTAACCAGAAGAACTCCAATAACTGTAGCAAAATTTCTTGGGGAGTTCTTGACATATTTCGAGTGTCTGTCATGCTCAGAAACTCCTGAGTAATTGATGTTGAAACAGGCAATATTGCTTCATGGTATTTCTACTGATGAACAGCTAGTTCTCAACATCCTTTCACAGTCTAGTCCAGGGGTAGTGCATCACTTCTACCTAAGTTGCACATTCCATCATGGCCAACCTTCCAGCAGCTGCATGGCCAAAGCATATGACCAGCTCATTTCTTTGAATGCAACAACTAAGTTTGTGCCATCAGGGCTGCAGCATGAGGGAGGGCTGAGTTCTCCCTGGGCAGTTGTAACATCCATCAGAATTGTCCACCTTCCATGAGCTAGAATAGGCTGTTAGGCTGTTAGCCTATCCTCCATATTATTTTACCCAGGCTTCGTGCTCTGGAGAGGACACTCCAGCTTCGCATACAGCGTCGAAACAACACGGGAAGTAGCAGTTACCAGTTATAAGTCTTTGCTCGATTGGCGTAGAGCATGACGCCAGGGGCTACTTCTGTCGGTGGGAGAGGTCATTGCACCTCAGTAGGTAGATACCGCTCGCCTTAAGCTGGGCAGCCCCCAGCCAGTAAGGTGCTACCTCGCCACGGTCTGTTAACCTCACGGGGTGCGTGGGGTTTAGGGTGAAAGCCGACAAGCAGATCGATAACCCTGCACCATGCAACAATCATAAGAAAACTTCTGCCCTAAAGCTGGGCACCTGGAATGTACGGACAATGACCCCTGGCTTTTCTGACCACGGCTTTTCTGACGACCTGCAGGAAATAAACGATGTGCGCAAGACAGCTGTCATCGACATGGAACTGAGTAGACTGCAGATGGACATTGTTGCCCTGCAAGAGACGAGATTGCCAGACTCAGGATCTGTCAAAGAAAAACACTTCTCATTCTTCTGGCAGGGAAAACCATTGAATGAGACCAGGGAATATGGTGTTGGCTTTGCAGTCAGAAATACTCTGCTGAGATCCATTGTTCCACCTACTGTGGGGAGTGAAAGAATCCTGTCTCTGCAGCTCCACTCATCAGCGGGACCGGTCACCCTCATTAGTGCATATGCACCAACACTGTCATCCACTACAGAAGTGAAAGACAAATTCTACGACGATCTGGCAGCTACTATCAAAAAAGTCCCTGAAAGAGAGGCACTGTTCATTCTCGGAGACTTTAACGCTAGAGTTGGTGCTGATCACAATTCTTGGCCCACTTGTCTAGGCCGTTTTGGCATTGGAAAGATGAACGAAAATGGCCAACGCTTGCTGGAGTTTTGCTGTTATTATGGTCTTTGCGTCAGCAACACATTCTTTAATACAAAGCCTCAACACAGAGTTTCCTGGAGACATCCAAGATCCAAGCATTGGCATCAGCTCGATTTGATCCTCACTAGACGTTCTAGCCTTCCTAGTATTACGATCACACGCAGCTACCAGAGTGCTGATTGCAATACTGATCACTCCCTGGTGTGTAGTAGAGTAAAACTGTGAACAAAGAGATTATATCACACGAAAAAGGAAGGAAGACCACGTATTGACATCAGCAAGACTCGCGATCAAAGAAAAGTGGAGGAATTTGCCCAAGCGCTTGAGGAAACCCTTCCAGCCCCGGCTGATGCAAATGCACCTGAACGATGGGAACATTTCAAGAACTCTGTGTATAACACTGCCTTGTCCACATTTGGCAAGAAGACCAAAAAGACGGCCGACTGGTTCGAAGCCCATTCGGAGGAGCTGATGTCAGCCATCGAGGATAAGAGGAGAGCTCTAGCAGCATACAAAGCCTGTCCTAGCGAGTACAACTTGCAAGCTCTTCGAGCTGCTTGTAGCCAAGTCCAACAGGCTGCCAGGAGATGTTCCAACGATTATTGGCTTCAGCTCTGCTCTCAGATACAGATAGCAGCCGACACAGGTAACATCAAAGGAATGTATGACGGTATCAGGCAGGCTTCAGGTCCAATACAGAAGAAATCTGCTCCCTTGAAGTCTGCTACAGGCGTGATCATCCAGGACTGAGCACAGCAGATGGACCGCTGGGTGCAGCACTACTCTGAGCTATATTCCAGAGAGAATGTAGTAACCGAAGAAGCATTAAATAACATTGAGTGCCTGCCTGTCTTGGAAGAGTTGGACAGTGAACCAACCTTAGCAGAAGTAAAAGCGGCCTTGGATTCCCTCGCCTCCGGCAAGGCACCTGGAAAGGATAACATCCCTGTTGAAGTGCTGAAGTGCTGTAAAGAGACCATCACTACTGAGCTGTATGAAATCTTTTGTCTTTGCTGGAGGGAAGGTGGAGTACCACAGGACATGAAGGATGCAAACATCATCACATTGTACAAGAACAAAGGAGACAGGGGCGACTGCAATAACTACCGTGGCATCTCTCTTCTCAGCGTTGTAGGGAAGCTGCTTGCCCGTGTTGTACTGAAGAAGCTCCAGGTGCTCGCAGACAGAGTCTATCCAGAATCACAGTGTGGATTTCGAGCTAATAGATCCACCACTGACATGGTATTCTCCCTCAGACAGTTGCAGGAGAAATGCAGGGAACAACAACAGCCACTCTTTGTCGCCTTCATAGATCTCACAAAGGCCTTTGATTTGGTTAACAGGGATGGCCTTTTTAAAATACTTCCCAAGATTGGATGTCCACCTCGACTCCTTAACATCATCAGGTCCTTCCATGAGGGAATGAAGGGCACTGTAGTTTTTGATGGTTCAACATCAGATCTCTCTAGATTGAGAGCGAAGACCAAAGTCCAGCTGAAATTAATGCGGGACTTCCTCTTCGCCGATGATGAAGCTGTTGTTGCCCATTCTGCTGAAAAGCTCCAACAATTTATGAATCGTCTTAGCAAGGCCTGCCAAGATTTTGGACTAAAAATCAGCCTGAAGAAAACACAAGTCATGGGCCAGGGCGTGGACTCACCTCCCTCTATTACCATCTCCACACAAGAATTGGAGGTTGTTCATGACTTTGTGTACCTTGGCTCAACGATCTCTGACACTCTCTTTTTAGATGTCGAGCTGGATAAGCGCATTGGCAAAGCAGCTACCATGTTCTCTAGACTCACAAAGAGAGTATGGCTCAATAAGAAGCTGACGACATATACCAAGATCCAGGTCTATAGAGCCTGTGTCCTGAGCACACTCCTGTACTGCAGTGAGTCCTGGACCCTTTGTGCACGGCAGGAGAGGAAGCTGAACACCTTCCACATGCGTTGCCTCCGACGCATTTTTGGTATCACCTGGGAGGACAAAGTTCCAAACAGAGCAGTCCTAGAACGAGCTGGAATTTTTAGCATGTATACATTACTGAAACAGCGACGTCTACGTTGGCTTGGGCATGTCGTGAGAATGGCTGATGGTCGGATTCCAAAAGATCTCCTGTATGGAGAATTAGTGGAGGGAAATCGCCCCAGAGGGAGACCACAGCTGCGATACAAGGACATCTGCAAGCGGGATCTGAAGGCCTTAGGAATGGACCTCAACAGATGGGAAACCCTGTCATCGGAGCGTTCAGCCTGGAGGCAGGCGTTGCATCATGGCCTCTCCCAATTTGAAGAGACCCTTGTCCAGCAGACCGATGCAAAGAGGCAGTCATGGAAGCAGCAAAATCAGGGAGCTGGACAGGGGACAGATTGTATTTGTCTTCAGTTTGGAAGGGATTGTCACTCTCGAATTGGCCTTCTCAGCCACACTAGACGCTGTTCCAAGTCCTCCATACAGAGCACGTTACCATAGTCTTTCGAGACTGAAGGATACCTAATACTAATACTATGAGCTAGAATGAAACAGTGACTGCCAGCTAGCCTTGGATTATTTAGTGGTGCCTTTCAAATCACTATTAAAGGACTTGATTCATCCAAACCACCCTTCTCTAAAGCTGCCATTTACATCCCCAATATACCCCTATACCTTAAAACATAATCCCGTACACCAACATGGATTGTTTAGAATCATGAATGCTTTGAGGAATATTTATTGCCGATCAGAAATTGGTGATGACTCGGAGATAATAAACAAGCTTGTTAAAATCCCTACCCCATGCATACTGAATATACGCTGGAGTTTCATTTATGTCTGCTCCTTCAGCCATGAGCCAAAGTTTCCCTTTTGGCTTCAGCATGAGAATTTTACTTGGTTTCAACCTGACAGAGTGGATGGATGTTGAACTCCACAGTCAGGATTTAGCAACAGAGGGTCAGGATTCTGCACTTGGTCCGATTGTTGCCAAAGGAAGGAGTTTCCACAGTGATGAGCCAGACCTCCAAAAAAGACCTCTTACCAATAAGAGGTCAAGATGTGTTAAGTGACATTCCATGACTTTTTCCAAAGCTTCCATGCCAGGCTTGGCTCGTGAATCTCAGCAGTCGAAGAATTCTGTTTCAACAGCACCTTGGCTTAATGCAGATCTGGCTCACTTTAACATGACCAGACAGTGTTGGACAACTAGTGAAATAAGCTCTTGCTTTCCTGGTTTTAAATGTCCCTGTGGATGCACTAATAAGTGGCATAATTTGAATGAGACAAGTCTTCAAGAGGATTAAGAGTTTCAGCTATTAGTAACACAGAACTCTTCAGGCAACTTCTGCAGCTTTTTAAGACGCTAGAATAGAGCCTGTGGAAGGCTCTGCTCATTTCCTTTCAGCTCAGGCACACTGAGAGTTTTAGGACCACAGGAGTGAAGCACTTTGAAACGTTCTTTCAGTCCCAACGGGGAAGCACATGCTACGAGACTGAAGCAATTTCTTTTTGCCCCCTGCCAGGAGCAGCTACAGAGGGACTGGGAAGCAGGGACTTCTCTTTAGCTTTTCCTTGACTGAGTGACTATAGTTTCAGCAGCTCTGCCATGATAGGAGGAAAGATAATAACTCTTGTGGGATGTCCTATCTTGTACCTAAATAGTAAGGCAATTACTGCATTCTAAGGGGGATTAGAAAGAGAACTAGCTTACAGCTGAGTGAAAATTCAGTCCAAGTGGACTGAGGCTTCCCTGTGAACAAAATGACTGCTCCAGAAATCAGTTTTCCACAACGAGGCAGAGCAAGAGTCTAATTAGGGGAAACAAATCCCCAAGGAAAATATCTGATTTCAAATGGATTTGTGGTGAACAAATGGCAACAACGTTGGAATAATTTGTCTCTTTTGAGTGTTTAAGTGCAAATGTCTGTTCAGAGCTGCTTTTGGATCCAGCCCTTAAATCTGCAGCAAGGTTGATAAGCACCACACTTTCATTTTATGGCTCAATTAGCTATCTGGCCGCAGTTAGAGAA
Organism: Intellagama lesueurii; assembly: GCA_037013535.1. Classification (NCBI taxonomy): domain Eukaryota; kingdom Metazoa; phylum Chordata; class Lepidosauria; order Squamata; family Agamidae; genus Intellagama; species Intellagama lesueurii. Next base: position 172,787,976 of record JBAJHW010000003.1, on the reverse strand, counting down.
AAGGTAATGGGTCAGTCATCTCTTACAACCTTATTGGTGGCTGTCCCTAGGTGGCGGAATCCTTCCCAAGGAAATCTAGGTTTGTCCCTCCCTATCATCCTTTGGCTGGCAAGCAAAGGCCTTTTCATACAGTCAGGCTTTAGCCATTTCGCTGGGTACTGAGGAGGGGGCTCCTTCCAATGGGTCAGCCAGGCTGCTGAGCTTTTCATTGCTATGCTTTCAAATGGTTTTTAATTCAGTTGTTTATCCCTTGTTCAATTGTGCTTGAATTTGAATAGTATAACTACTCATGTTTTTACTGTACCTGGTTCTTTATTGTGTTGTGAGTCGCCTTGAGTTGTGGTTTTGGACAAAGGTAGGCTATGAATCAAACAAACAAATAAGTAAATACTGCCAGCTCTCTGTTTATGTTCAACGTGATTTGTTGGTTGGTCCTTTGGTTTCTTGCTTTTGACAGGAGTTTGGTAGAAAATACATAAAGAAAATACTTCATTGATGGCTTAATATTTTGGCTTGATCAACTGAACAGCCAGCAGTTCACTATATTTTAATGGCAGTGGACTGCATGGATATGATGTCTCAGTGGTATCTAGTTCCTTAAGGTAAATAGGATACTGTCCCACCTCAGTCTCAGGCTGTCTACAGACAACCTATTCCTTCTTGCTTCATTACTGGAGTGGAAGTTCAGGGCTATAACTGTGCCCCCTCTGACTGAATTCCTGATCTCCTCATACTTAGGGCAAAATAAAGCCTAATGGTCAGTGAGGCTGCACCTCCCAAGAAGCCCTGGGACTCCCAGGTAGCACTTGGAAAGCTTCCTTTTTAACCAGGAAGCTAGACAGAAGCTAGGTTGTCAGGTCAGCGAGTCTGATGCGTGATCATCCTTCTAAGAGCCCTCTAGAACTTTATAGACTTCTAGGAAAAAATCAGAAGCCTGCATTAATCACAACTGGCATTATCTCATTTTAGGGTTGACTCCAGAATGAAATCAGACAATTATTTCCAATCATACCAAAATTCATCTGGATATCAAGTTATAAATATTTTCACAGTTCCAATAATTCTAGGCAACATCAGCTTGCTTAATTTTGCAAACTTCATTCATCTGTATTGTTTCAATGTAACATATATACAAAATTACTTCAAAAAGCAACAATTCAAAATGTATTGAAAATATTCATACAGCTATGAAAAAACTGTCAGTACAAATGCTTAAACAGCCAAACTAATTTGAATCTATGGAGTAAAAATCCATGTTGTGCTCATCTGCCACTGCTGCTACTGCTACATGATTGTTATTGGTATCTGGTGTGTGTGGTGTGGCATTGTTGTGTTGCATTGATGTGTGTCTTCTGCCTTCCTATATTTATATTGTTCTTAAATGTTTATATTTCCCTTCCAATTGTAAACATTCTCTTTTCCAGGGCCTGCAAGTTATAGGCATCTGAGGGACCAGCAGATTTTTTTTTAAAAATGGAATTTCCTTTGCTTTTACACCACCTGTAACATAAAATGCCTGTAACTCAAAATCTGGCAAGCTATCATTTTGATAATAAGCACAATTGTTTTGATTAAGAGGGTTTGAACCAATGGTCTGCGCTGCCTGTAATTTCAAGAATAGAAACTCACAGAGAGAGCAAAGCGCTGGGGATTAACAGAACAAAGACAGTGAATTACAGGCTCTGCAAATACCATCTTTGGTCATACTGTACATTGCAACATTCTGCATTTATTTCAATACATTTTCAGTTCTCACCCACAGCTTTACTGTCAGCCATGAAAGAAATTCCTTGGCAAGACAATGTTGCTCTATAGTGACCTTGCTTCCAGGCCTGGCTAAGCTAGCTAATTGTTTTGTGGTGATTTTTAGTAAACTGTTGTTCAAACCTCATTTTAAAAATACCATGTACATTTTCAGGGCTACGTTTTCTATAACCCCCATAATTATTTTAGCAGCCTATATAGTCAAAATTTCACATCTTGACATGGCCATGCAGCTTGCTAGTTAGGCCCATCTCCAAGTGAGCAAAATACATGTCTGAAAGTATCTGTAGGTATCTGTAGGTGTGTATCTATAGACTTTTTTTTAAGGTGGGGGGAGATTCTATCTCCATCATGAGCTAAGTACTGTATTTTCATCATAGCTGGGATTGAAGGGACATATCCCATCCCTAAAGAGTCCTTAATACTTGCTGTCATTCTGTCCGTGCATATTTTAACTGTTGCTTCCATGATTTTTATAGATTATATACACATTTTCTTTAAGTGATTGATATGTTACTTTATCTGTATTATGTCTTCCTCTTCATACTGGCATTCAAATTAACTTCTAGTAAGTTTTTTTTTTCAAAACTCAGTTAAGTAGGGCTCCCATTATCATAGTGTTCTGAAACATTTCTTTCTAGACTTTTAAAGTTCTCAGTGAAAGGTGTCATATTTCAGGGCCAGCTGGGCATGAACAATAAGCTAAAGTGAGAAAGCATACTCTGAATCTCTTATAATTTAGGATCATGAATTATTTGTGCAATCAAGAGCAATATGGCGTAAAAGTGCAGCCTTCATGGCAATATATGCCACACTGGGCACGTGTTGCAGACTAATTGAAGCCTTAAGCCAGGAAATCAGGCTGTCACAATGCATATTTAGCTTGCTCCATGCAGCATAGATCCTGACACTCAAGGCAGACCAGGAGTAGAAAAAGATAATGAAATTTTAGTGAAATGTCTTGCTTCCTTTCCAGGTCTTCTGAACTATTTACAAAAGTTTGGCTCCAATTCTTGGATCAAATAATTAATCACGTCCAAACATATAATCTTTTATTATTAGTTTATTTATTATTTATTATTTTATTTAAAATATTTTTATCCTGCCTTTCTCCTTAAAAAGGATCCAAGGCGACTTACATCATTGAAAGACAATATTTAGACCTGAAATGAATGAGTATACAATGGTGGTTTACATCATTAAAAGACAATATTAAAGCTAAAACAATAAGTATACAGTATTAAAAAGTTGTTTTTCTCATTACTCTGAGATGGTAAACACAAGTAGTGCTAAAGACCCAGTCAGAGCAGTAGTGTATAACAATCCACCTAAGAGTCACATTCATGTAGCCGGTCACTGAGGGAAAGCTTTCCTGAAAAGAAAGGTCTTCGCCTGCTTGTGGAAGGACAGCAAAGATGGAGCCAGGCTGGTCTCCTGTGGGAGGGAGTTCCAGGAATCAGAGAAGACAAAAACAAATAAATTATTCCTTTTGTGAATGACTGTACATGCCACAACAGTGAATTTCTGTATCTGCAAGCACTGTGATTGGAAATTTGTAGAGAAATTGATGTCTCAGATGCACATTTTAGAGCTGTCAAAAAGCAAAGTCTGTTTTCCCTCCTTTCTCTCCCCATCACACCACCATCTTATGTTCACATAAGGCTTCCTTTTGGTTTGTTCTTTTCCTGCTCATTTTAGCTGTCCAAATTGCAAATTCAGTCTATATCACTTCCTACCATTTTGCTTTACCCAGAACTGAATTTGGCCATTCCTCTTGGATTTGGACTTCATACAAACAGGCCCCTTTTGGGCCTATTCAGTTTGAATGGGGAATTCAGATGAAGCCAACCCATAGCCTAATTTAGGCCAATGTAATTGAAGGGTATGAAACCGCACCTCAAGAGTGATAGAAAAAGAAGCTATGAAAGTTTTATATTCAGAGAAACTTGAGGTTGTTTGGAAATGTCTTCTAATGTAAAAGATATGAAGAATTAGAAGGAAGCCACAATTACTTCACTAATACCATCAAGTGTGTGAGTGTCTCTATAACAAACTGAATCTCTAAGCTAATTCTATATTTTGTGTGTGTATGTGTTGTCAAGTGAGAACCAACTTATAATGACTTCCAAGGTAAGTGAGATATTTAAGAAGTGGTTTCACTTCCCCAGAGATTTTCCATGGCTGAGCAGGGATTTGAACCCAGCTCTCCCAGGTCCTAGTCTGTCACTCTATCCACTACAGCAAACTGGTTATCCTTTAGTTCAGTACTTAACTCACCTACAAATGTTCCACTAGAGATTTGAAGTGTATTCACCAAAAAAATCCAATGCTATTTGCAATTTTCTGACCATTACCATGTCAAAACTCCCTTCTAAGACGTATCCAGCAATCAACGAGATTTCCCAGGTTTCTGCAAAAATTAGCCCCCAGTCATGTTTTCCCTTTTAATTTTTTGCCTGTTTTTTGCCTATTCTTTGTGCTGTAAACTACCATATTTTCCCCTTCTGCTAACTCTGCATAGGGAAGGTTCCATTCTGTGCAGGAGTTATTGTAATCCTGTGCTACTTGGCATTTCTTCCAGAAGAAAAAAGATAATGAAACTTCCAAGAAATTCTGCAAGATTACCTGTGAGTTTTCTTAGTTTGAAAAAAAAAATTAGGGGGAGAGAAAAGTTAGTGTGAGGACAAAGAAAAACAGATGGATTCCTCTCTCTTAGTCTGAGAGCAAGAGAAGATTCATGCCACTTTTCAGCCTAGAAACATAAATATGGAGATTTCCCCTGTTTGGGAATAAGTGAGGATATACCTTTAACCTCTGCCCTTAACATCCTGAAATCCCTGCTCAACCTGTATGAGAGTGCAGTCACTTTAACAAGATAGGAAGATTTTGTAAAATTGAGACTTCTGTACAGATTTTCATGCCATACTTTAGTCAATGAATGAGTGAGCAGAAAGGAATATTGGGTAAGTTGAGCCAGAAAAGCAAGGACCATGTGAATTATTCTGCTTAGAGCTTGCATAACCTCATCAACTGAGCAAGATTGAGAACAGAACAAGATGCCCCCTGTTCGCCAGAGATAGCCAACGCAAAACCATCATTTTCATCATCATCATTATCAGCAGCAGCAGCATTTTTTAATAAATGCTGAAAGCAAATTTTCATTTCCAGAAAAGGTTTAATAGGTTAGTATAATATAAAGCACAGGTTAAAAAATTGTTGGCAGCACTAATAGTTTTTAATCAGGAATCAGAGGAAGAACTCACTATACACACAGAGAGAATAGCACACGTGTACATATGTTTTATGTCACTGGGCCTCTTTACTGAACCACAAGCCACCTATTAAGCTTCCATTTTAGTAATAAATTTGCTGAAACACAGATCCCATGGCTTTTAGAGTCCAAGTTGATCCTCAAGAGCGCTTAGTGTGTGGCTGTCATCAGGGCACAAGAACACAATCCCTCTCTCATCGTCAGCATAGCTCATCAGACATGATTTGGCAGCTTGCATTTGATCTTCAAAATCGGTTCTCACTCTTGTTCCTTGACTCACACTCTGCTGGAGAACCAGAAGATATATCTGTAAATCTTTATACTAGAGGTTCCCAACTTTGGGTGCCCAGATGTTCTTGGACTAAAACTCCCAGAAGCCTTCACCACTGGCTTGGATTTCTAGGAGTTGTAGTCCAAGAACATCTGGGCACCCAAGGTTGGGAACCACTGTTTTATACAAACATTGCACCTTTATTAGTCTTCACTTTCAATAAATAACGTTTTATTCCTCTTTTCTTTATTGCAGCTGCCCTAGAGTGCAGCGATGATATAGTGTGGCAGGGCAAATCAGCGTTCTGCAAGGCAGTTCTAAAAAATGGTGGCAGCTCAAACAGAAAATTACAATTTTGAAACTGGACTGAGGATCAGCACCAAATTTGGTACAATTGTAGCAGGGAGTCTGTGCTTGCCAGATTTGGGGAAGTTTGGACAAAGGGAAGGGGTTGCAGGGCGACTAGAAAAGCTCACACACCAAATTAACTGGAACTGGAAGATAACTTGTCAATCAGGACTCAACTGTTAACTAGGATGAAAACTTTTTAACTCCTTCCTGGCCAAAAGGACTGTTTGGGATTATACTTGCAAGGGATTCTGTGTCTGGTTGTAGAGAACAACCAGAAAGATTAGAGAATAAAAATTCAGAAGTGAACTTGTTTAACCTGGAAAATCCAGACAACACAATGGATCTTTTGCTTTGCGGGCGGGGATTCAGCGGTTGCTGTTTTTTCACTCATCTCTGACATGTTTGCACACTTGCCAGAGCTTGGAAATAATACTTTAATTTTTTTTCACTTCTTTTTTCTTGCTATTCTTGTTATTTATTTATTCACATGTTTATTTTATATATGAGATATATTCTCCTGCTAATGGGGGTTATAATAGAATTCTTGATCTTGGATTCATAATCTTATGTCAAAATTTTTGCTAACTGCCAGCCCACCAATCTTTACCATTTTAAAAGACAACTTTCTAGACCCTGTGGCTAGCAACATCTTTTGGAAATCATACAGGCATGTTAGTAGAGCTTTTATGGCTATATCCTGTTATAGTTGGTAGTTGGTATCTCAGCCATTCTACTTGCTTTATCACTGTACAATGGCTTGGTAATTTAAACTAACACTCTCTCCCTCTCTCTCTCTCCAAAGATGTTATGTGCAATCAAGCCATTTCTGATGTGATTATATGAGTTAATGACCTCCAGAATGTTCTGTCATTAACAGTTCTGTTCAGGTCTTGCAAACCATCAACAGTGGCTTCCTTTATTGAGTCAATCCATCTCATGTTACATCTTTCTGTCTTCTTACTGTCCTGTCTACTCTTCCCATTAATATTGTCTGTTCCAGAAAGTTTTGCTCAGGCCTTCCAAATGAAACACTGTGGCTTCCTTTATTGACTAAATCCATCTCATGTTATGTCTACCTCTCTTCCTTCTGTCCCCAACACTTTCCCAAGCAATATATTTTCCCCCCAGTAAGTTCTGTCTTTTTCCTATATATTCAAAGTCTGGTAGCCTCAGTTTACTCTTTTTTGCGCTAGTGAGAGTTTAGGCTTGACTTGATTGAGCACCCACTTTTCTGCCTTTCTGACTGTATGTGGTATCTGCAGGGCTCTCCTCCAACACCACATTTCAAATGAGTTGATTTTTGGCCCTGTCTTTCTTCAGTGTGCATCTTTCATATAGCATGGATGACTTTGATCTTGGTTTCCAGTAACAATCTTTGCTAATTCCTAGCCCCTCTTTTTAAAATTTCAAAATGCAAGTTTATAGACCCTGTGGCTGGGAGCATATTTTGGAAAACATCCAGGCAACTTGTTAGTAGAGCTGTGGGGCCTATGTAGCTTTTCTTTCTTTCTCAGGTTGCCTATCCCAAGGAAAGGGTTTGGAAATTGGAGGATGGCGATCTTGTCAGCATTCTGCAGATCCGGCATGGCAACAATACTTTACCTGAGAGATTAAAGGTGTGTGTGTTTCTCCAGTGTATGTGTTGCACTCATTCACACCTTTGCTTCACTATTTCATTAAGTCCAAATTGGGTCTTCAGAACATTTTGGACAGAGGGATTGGAGCCATTCTTGGGTCTGTCCACCTCCCAGAAACCACAGTACAGATCATGTGGCCCAACTTCTAGGATCCTCTAGCACTTGGTATTTCTGCATGAGGAATTCTGCCGTTGGAATTTGTGAGTAGTGTTTGGATGAGATGTGGTTAACGGATGAAAAAAAAGGGGCCAGCTTTGAGATTTTTTCTTGCATGATGTCTCTTTGTGAATGACAGTGAACACAGGAGGGTACCCTGTAGACTATCTTGACTGCTGCAATAGATGTTGACAGCATCCAGGCTGCCCTTTGCTGGGTAAAACTTGACCTCTTTTTTCCTTCTGGCAATGTGGCCACAATATTGTGCAACAATATCAGGCCATTTCCTGGGCTTTTGAATCATGGATAAAGAAGCACAATATCCCACGTTCAGTATCCAGAGCTTTTCTTGAAGAATTGAATCATAGTATATGGAAAAGAAGTTCACCAGTCCATTATCTTTCTCTCCCTGCTCTCTGCACTCTGGCAGCTATTGGCTTCCTTCCATCACTAACAAGTCAGATGTAATCACAGAGCTTGAAGAAGCTCAGGAGGCTTTGGCTAACAATTTCAAGGAGACTTCATTTAATTGCCTGCTCAACTCTGCAGTAGATGTCAATGAAGAGCAGTCATTAATCAAGATCAGGTGACAAACCTGCCCATAGTTGCTGGACTTGGCAACGAACAACGTTTCCAAATTTTAATTGACCTCATCCTAAGAGAACACTTTTTGTAGGAACTTCTACAATCCCTGCATGAGGTTAACCGTGCTTCACGAAACTGGATCACTGTACAGAAATCTTCAGAAACTGAAAATTCCACAGAGATAATGCTGGATGTTTATCCTTGTCTTCATCTTATATTGCATATCTTATATAATGTCCAGGTCCCACATTTTTCAAGTTGTCTTTTAATGAGACTAGCCATTTTCTTAGTTTAAGAAGTATGAATTTGTGACTCATGTCCTTTTACCTAAATACAGAACGGAAAATATAAGTGTTCCCCTCATAATCCAGCAGGCTTCCTGTTGTGCAACTAGTTGTATAACTGATCACACCACTAGTGCAAGAACGGGCATGTGAAAGGGAGCCTGCCCTTCTGCATTGCATTTAGGCACTAGAAAGCTGGCTGATGTGTTGAAGAAAACTGAGTTCATTTAAGAAATACAGTCAATTTGTTTAAGAAATGCAAATAACTTTAAGGAACAAAATGCCTTTCAGAAGATGGTAATATAGTAAACCTATTTTATATTAATATTTATTCATTCCATTTATATCCAGACCAATTTTAAAGTTTCTAAACAGCTGAAAAATTGTTTTAAATGTTTCATTTAAGAACAGCTTACAATGCAATTGAACTGAAATTCTTCCCAAATAGCTATTCACTATACTGATAACTCAGAGAAAGCATAATGTTGTTGTGCATGTTAAAACCTAAAAGTGACTGATGAATGGCTAGAATCAGGGTGCTTTTTCACTTCCCTCTGCAGTCACATGGGCCAGTTATGAAATGATGACATTGTGCTATATCAGATGGTGTTACACTTATGAACCCTGCATGTATAACAATGTGCAGGAGAGAAGTCCAATACACTTTCAAGTTGTGCAACATTGTGTAAGCAGTAGCCCAACCAAATATTTACATCACATCATGTCATCATGTATTATATTTAGCTGATACCCTGCCTTTCCTCATGAGAGCATAGGGCAGCTATTCACATAAAAACTCATGTAAAGACACAGTCAACATCAGAAATTTCAAAGATCTAAATCTCAGACAAAGTGAGAAATCACACATGCCTAAAATGATGTATTATAAGTATCTTCTGAACCTTCAGAAAAAGTGATATAAGGAGATAAATTTTTAATTGATGCCTAGAAAAGAAGAGATAGCTCATCACTGAAGGAAAATAATTAACTAAAATTGGCATGCATTGCCTACGTTAATTCCTGCACTGGAACTATTAGTGCCTTTAATTTTGGAGCAAGATATATGTGGCCTGCCAGATGTTGTTGGAGATTAACTCCTATCATTGCTCATCATTGACTGTTCTGGATGGGAACTGTAGTCCAGCAAAATCTGGTGGCTTTCCTCCTTCCCTTGATCGAACAGATGTCAGGCCTGCATGATACTATCTACAAAGGTGAACTTTGCCTTCTCAGGGTCTGTGATCTCCCATCTTTGCTTCTGGCCAGAGACTTAAAAGCTTCATCACTATTCAGCCCATCAAGACAGTGGCAACTTCCATGGGGCTGGCAATTGTGCTCTGGGCATAAAACTGCATTTTTCAACATTCTGCTGCCGCTCTAATTGGCTCTGATGGGAGAAAGTTGAAGACTTGTTTCATTCCTCTCTTGAAATCAGTGGGCTTTAAAAGTCATTAACTTAGGTTGGAATGTGCCCTCTGTTTGCACTGCGAAAGTTCATTCTGCTCGGAGTCCTATCGCCAGTGCCAGAAGCATTTTATATTTTATGGTTGAAGCTCAATCATTCTGAAATAATATTGCATAAAACAAGTGCAAACGCCATACATGCATATAGAGTATTTACTCACCCAATGAACTCTATATGCATTATTAATTGAAAGCTGGGATGTTATGAGAAGGAGGGTGTTTAATTTTTCACACCTGAAAAATGACAGGAGCCTTCCACAGAAACCTGCCACTCTCCAGGAGAACTCAACTTACCGCAAAGACTCAGGTGACTTCAATAGCCACTATGCACAAGACAATAATTATTTTATTGACTCTCAGCTTGATAAAGCATACAAGTTAGGAGCATGCCAGAGCGACCATTCTAAATGAACTTAAGTTACATCTGTACTCTGCCAATGAATTTTCACATTCACATAAAAACACAAAACAATTTCCCCCCTTAAATGTTACTTTGTAAAGCTTTGGCTGTTGTTTTGTTAGTTTTGTAAAGGTGGGGTGGGATAGATGGAAAATAGGCTTCAATTTTATTCGCAGTTTCCACATGCATCAGTGAAATTGTGCACAATGTGTTTGTGAATTCCTGCGAAACAATTAAGCATGCCCTGCCTTCCTGGTCACATGCCCAGGACCATGACTGGCACCCTGTTAATTAGTGACAATTTGTTACTACAATTTATGCAATTTTACTAAGGTATGTGTAGATTATCCATAGGATTTCAGCCATAAAACACTGAAAAAATAATAGAGCATCACTTATATTGGAGGATTGGTATGTGCAACCAGAAGCACTAAAACTCAAGGCTTAAACTGCTTATTCCTATTTCATTATTTTTTCCAGCACATATTTTGCCCCAACAGTAGCAAAAAGTTTATTCTACCACATATGCCTAACTTTAACTTTAATGTTTTGCCTCATAGCAGAACATTAATGTTCCCTAATCCTATCCCTCTCCAATGCCCCTAACACAATCATGCAATCACCCCAACCCTATCCAAATTAACCAACTTTATTCCTTCATTAATGAATGCTTTTTGGCAATTCACTTTATTTATTAAAATGTTGACAAACTGATTGACTGAATTAACTTAACTAGAAAACTGATGAATTGATGTTTAGAGTCAAGTGAAAGAAATGATGAACTGAAGGAATGAAGATATAGTGAACTGATACAATATTTAATTAGACTAGTGAATTGGACTTTTTGCACTCCTGGATATGTTTCAATTTTATTGGACCATGAATTAGGGTTAAAATCTTCCTTGTATTTCTTTCAATTTACAAAACGATGCATATTGGAAAATGCTGGCACATCTGGAATTGCTCATGAAAGGCTGTAGATCCATCTGTTGTTTTAGGCTACTGGTATAAATACAAATAATTAAACAACATAACATACGTATTTGTGAGATTTATTTATCTAATTAACAAGCTAGGAAGTGTGGCAATGTGCAGAGGGAAGTTTGAGAGTGAGGTTGTAAAAGGGTCCACATTACTTCCAGAGGCAACATAGGTGGAAGAGTCTTTTGTATTAATTATTGTTTCTTTGTTTGTTTGGCTTCCACGGATATTCCCTTACAGCAAAAAACCATAAAGAAAACAATTTACCCTATGTTGGAGTCTAGTCCATAAATTAGTTCTGCATTCCTTGACATTTTGAATAGTGGGTAAGAAAAGCACAATGTCCCACATTAATAAACCAGATGTTTGTTTTTTTTAAAAAAAGAATTAAATATTAATATGTTGCTGTTAAACTGTTGTTGTTGTATTTTGTGAACCACCCAGAGAGTGATAATAACACTATTGGGGATGTATGTATGTATGTATGTATGTATGTATGTATGTATGTATGTATGTATGTATGTATGTATGTATGTATGTATGAGTGAATGAATGAATGAATGAATGAATAAATAAATAAATAACATGTTACAAATGCAGGAACAGGTGATACCTTTACTAGACCACTAAAACAGCAATCCATCAGTGAGCTTTCATGGATCAAGTCCAATTCCTCAGGCACTATCTTGTGGGTAGTGCAGTGAAATTATATATATATTATATATATATATAATTTCACTGCACTACCCACAAGATAGTGCCTGAGGAATTGGACTCCAATGCAGCCTGCATTTTTTTCTAACTCACCTTTTCTAACTCACCTCTTCAGAAGCAAACACCCGCCATGAATTTTTGGAACTCTCATTTATAATCTTTATATATATAAATCTTCAAAGGATCTGATCATCTACCTCTGTGCTCATTTACACCTGTGTTCAGAGCTTGTAAAAAAAAAGGCTGTGAGTTCTTTTACTGAATCAATCCCTCTTATGTTAGGGCTTCCACTTTTCCTACCACCCTCATATTTCCCAAGCATTATTGTCTTTTCTAGCAGGTCTTTTCTTCTCAAGATATGTGCAAAGTACAATAGCTTCAGTTTAGTCATTGCAACATCTATGGAGAATGAGAAATCGTTTATCTTTCTAATGATCCAAAGGATCCATACCTCCAGCACCACACTTCAAATAAATCTGTTTTTTTTCCTACCAAAATTCTTCACTGATCAGCTTTTTAATCTGTACATAGTGACTGAGAATACTATAGTATGGATGACCCTGGCCTTGATCTCCAACAATATATCTTTATGCTTCAAGATATTTTCTGACTTCTTCTTAGTTGCCCTTCAAAGTCTCAGTCTTCTTCTGATTTCTTGGGTGTAGTTTCCATTTTGATTAACATTTGAACTAAGGTATAGAAAATGTTTAACTACTGTATTTTGATTTCTTCAGTGGTCAACATGAAAGTTAACTTTTATTCTGCAGTCATTGGTTTTTTACTAGTGATATGGTATCATTTGTGCATCTTTAATTATTGATGTCTTTCACTCCTTCACCTAAATCTAATCTGACCCAGCTTTCCATTGTTAATTGGTTGTAAAAGTAGCCTCTTGTCCAGAGTATACATTATGTATCAGGGCAATCAAATGTTGAGGCACGCTCGTTTCTTATAAACTGATCCATAGCTTTGAATGATCCCCACAGCGAGTGGTTTTGCTGAAATCTAAGCAGCAAAAATTACTTCTCAAATTCTCTGGTATGCTTTAGTCACCAATGTACATTTGAATCAGCTAGCTTTCACGAGTAACAGTTAGCAGCTGCTATGAATGCATATCCCCAGACTTGGCACGCCTTTATTGGCTCCCTGTTAGTTTCTGTGCCCAATTCAAAGTACTGATCATGACCTATAAAGGCCTCAATGGTTTAGGACCTTGATCCTTGTTAGAACATATCTCAGAAGATAGTTGCCCATCCCACCTGTTTCACGCAGTCCATGATGTTAAAAAATTGTGACACCCCTAAAGAGCTAACACCAGGAATCGCGCTTTCTTGGTCATGGCTCCTTCTCTCTGGAACAAGCTTTTTCCAGAGGTTCATCAGGCATTATCCTTTTGATTTTTAAAGTAATTAATAAAAACAGAATTACACAAAGCTGCCTTTTATTAGTGCTTTTAACCATTGGCCTGAGATGCCTAAGTTTGTTTTAAATGTGTTAAATCTATTTAAATGGTGTTGTTTAGTCATTAAGTCGTGTCCAACTCTTTGTGACCCCATGGACCAGAGCACGCCAGGCCCTCCTGTCTTCCACTGCCTCCTGGAGTTTGGTCAAATTCATGTTGGTAGCTTCGATGACACTGTCCAACCATCTTGTCCTCTGTCGTCCCCTTCTCCTCTTGCCCTCACACTTTCCCAACATCAGGGTCTTTTCCAGGGACTCTTCTCTTCTCATGAGATGGCCAAAGTACTGGAGCCTCAGCTTCAGGATCTGTCCTTCCAGTGAGCACTCAGGGTTGATTTCCTTCAGAATGGATAGGTTTGTTCTCCTTGCCGTCCAGGGGACTCTCAAGAGTCTCCTCCAGCACCACAATTCAAAAGCATCAATTCTTCAGTGGTCAGCCTTCTTCATGGTCTAGCTCTCACTTCCATACATCGCTACTGGAAAAACCATAGCTTTGACTATGCGGACCTTTGTCGGCAAGGTGATGTCTCTGCTTTTTAAGATGCTGTCTAGGTTTGTCATCGCTTTCCTCCCAAGAAGCAGGCGTCTTTTAATTTCGTGGCTGCTGTCACCATCTGCAGTGATCATGGAGCCCAAGGAAGTAAAATCTGTCACTGCCTCCATATCTTCCCCTTCTATTTGGCAGGAGGTGATGGGACCAGTGGCCATGATCTTAGTTTTTTTGATGTTGAGCTTCAGACCATTTTTTGCACTCTCCTCTTTCACCCTCGTTAGGAGGATCTTTAATTCCTCCTCACTTTCTGCCATCAGAGTGGTATCTATTTAAATACAGGTTCTTAAACTAGTGGCAAGTTTTTGTTGTATTTATTATATACTGCAATTTTGCATTGTTGATTTTAATGATGATTTGATGTGTTGTGAACTGTCCAGAGAGTGTTCACAGTAATGAGGTGGTAAACAAGCTGAAACAAACAAACAAGCAAGCAAACAGTTCAATGTGTTAATGACTTGGATGTTGCTCCATATATCTGTGGATTTAAAAAAAAAAAATATCACTAGAGTTTTCCTGAGCTAGGAACCTTATCTTGATTCAATAAACCACATGAAAAACTACAGTACATTCATTAAGCTCCCAGGTGCTTTCTTATTTTTTAATTAAATGCAGACTCTAATTTTGTTCTTCCAGTTTCTAGCCAACTGGGTATATATACACCACTAAGGTATATTGTTAGAAGTATGATGGTTGTTGTTTTCTTTTTTCTGGTAGGATGCTGATGCTCGGTGTTCAGCATCACCGGGGAAATTGCCAGAAGGCCAGGCATAGTGCAGCCAAAATACATTCTTCTAAATACTTGTGTGAGCTCTTAAACAGCCATACACTTTTCAAATGCCAAGTAATCACTTAATCCTCTCTTCCATGGCAGTGCAACACTGTACTTACCTTACACGCTATTACTGTTCACACACAAAAAAGCAAAAGCACAACATGGTTTTGTTCATTAAAATACATTGTATTTGGCTACAGAGTTCTTGAAAATTAAATACAAGCAAAGCCACAATCAGTGGCAAAAATCTGATGCTAAAAATCAATCCAGAATAGAAACAGATATCATTCAGCTGACTAAGGAAGGGCACAGTCTTCTGCACACTTAAGGGGCCTGTTCACAATAATCATTTGTTCAGTTTCCTTGCATCCATGTTACTGGTACTGCACCCTGGTGTCCACACAGTGTGAACCTGAAAAAAATGTCATTTGGGTCAAAGTAGAACAAAAACACCACATTGGGTGGTAGTGTATTTTTCCCCGCTGAATTCTCTTATATCATGTTGATGTGTGCTGATCTATTTAGTCTGTGGCTGTGCATCATTTGATGACATTTCTCCTATGGACATTGTTCTGTTGATCAGTTTCCATCCCTCCATGCTTTACTGCCACTCCTATTTAGTTCCTTTGGGATATTAACTGTTCCTGCCTTCTGCTTTGCATTTTTTTTTAAATGTTATTAGTTTTGTACTATATAGCAGTGGTCCCCAACCTTGGGCCTTCAGATGTTCTTGGACTACAACTCCCAGAAGCCTTCACCACCACCTCTGCTGGCCAGGATTTCTGGGAGTTGAAGTCCAAGAACATCTGGAGGCCCAAGGTTGGGGACCACTGCTCTAGAGCAGTGGGCCCCAACCTTGGGCCACCAGATGTTCTTAGACTACAACTCCCAGAAACCTTCGCCACCACCTCTGCTGGCCAGGATTTCTGGGAGTTGAAGTCCAAGAACATCTGGAGGCCCGAGGTTGGGGACCACTGCTATAGAGCATAAAAAAAGAAACTTGAGCCATAACATGAATGTGTGTGAAAAGTGGGTGGGTAAAAATAAGCAGGGAAAGGGAGAGAGGGCAAGGTAGGTGGGTAGAAGGCACAAAAGGAAGGGGAAAGGGGACTGTAATTTGTGTTGGGAGTGAGACATCAAGAAGCAATTCCACATTTGTGTGTGCAGACGGTACCAGGAGGGCCCATTGCTTCCTAGTACATTCAGCACCAAACATCCTCTCCATGTGTGGATACCAATACCAGGACTATCTCTTAAAATCTGCATCTCAATCCAGAGCAAATCCAGAAGGACTGGGGACAACACCACGGCATGGAGAAGCCCAAGCTCATTGGGCCTTCAATAGCCGTTTTATGCCTGTTTGTTCAGAATTACATTCTGCTGATCAGTGGGACTTACTACTTTGTGAATGTGGTATTAGAATGCAACTCTGTGAAAAGCTAAAACACCAATATTTTTCTTACTATTTTTCTCCTTTTAAATTAAAGCAGGACTACAGTATTCACCAGATCAGTACCCGCAGTTTCACTTATCAGCTGCTTGAAAATATTAAATTAAAAAATCCAGAAATATGAATTTCCAATGTGTATTACCAGAACTGGCCACTAGAGAGAACCAGAGATTATGCTATATATAGCATTTCTATACCTGTGCTTTTCAGCATCCACGAGGTAGGGTCTTAGAACCAATCCTCCATGGATACCGGGGTCCTACTGTAATATTCATGCATCCATTAAGGGCTGAGCATAATTTCAGTAGGGAGAACAAGATTGTCAGGAAGTTAATTAGACTATGATTAAAAATATATTGTAATCTTAATGTAGAATTATACCAAATAGTGCCTTTTCAGGGCATTGGTTGGGTTACAGTTACTAGGAAAGCTACTTGCATATCCCAAAAAAGTGGTCAAAAATACAGGTTAATATAAAATTTGCATCTGCTAATTCAGTGAGAGGGAGGGAGAGGCAATGATGTCACCAAGTGAGCTGAGTGCCAGCTCTGTCTACTATTCAGGTACCAACCACTGAAGAGCATCTTTCCCTCTCTACTACTGTTGATCTTAAGCCAATTATGGGCCAGGTAGTCATTCAAGGACAATTTCTAGTAAAGGACTGTTCTACATACACTAGAAAACATGACCATCCTGACTATGGCTAGGTGTATAAGACTAAGTTATGTATTGTGGCTTCAGTCATTAACTGAAAAGATGAGTCTATGCATCTGCTTGGAGGTGGCTCAGCCACTGTAAACATGAATGGAGGCAGCAGTTACTGAAGGGTACAAGCAAAGTACCCTAATGGATAGGCTGAGAAGGATCCAATTACTTGTATCTCCGTAAGAAGTTTCCATAAGGGGTTTGCAAGTTAATTTTAGGCTAGCTCACATTACTTTGCTCCTGTTTCCCTTGGTATATATTGTTCTGGAAGATTGAAAAATGAGTGTAGCGAACACCCTGTCTTCCTATATATATAAAATGATATTGGCCTGCACCAATGGGAGCTGTTGGGAGGCGGAGCCAGAGAAACTAGAAGGGAGGGGTGAGTCAGAGTCTAGTTAGTTCAGTCAGAGAGACAGAGAAGAGAGTTTTAGGGGTTTGAGGCAAAGAGTGTTTAAGGAGTGATTAGTCAGAGTGTGACCTGTATTAATTAAGATAGAAGAGGTTAAAGTAAAATACTGAAGCTTTGTGTAACTTTAAGAATGTGCTTAAGAACTATTCCTAAAACAACGTGTAATCAATAAACCTGTTTCTGTTTAAAAGTTCAGTACTGAATGGACCTCAGTCTTTCATAGGAAACATAGGTTGATAAAGAGATCAACTGGTGGCAGCATGTTAAAGGGCGTGTTGGGATACCTTCGTGAAACAAGCAGGGGCCACGGGGTAAATGCCACAATGAGTAAGGTGTGTTATTATTCCTATGTATTTGACTCACCATGCACATGCTTTTGTGATCTTACTGCCATTATGCAGACTTCATTTAAAAATATAGATAATGAATTGCATGCATTTTTGATCCTGTTTTCTCCTTTGGATTTGGAGCTGTGTTGACCCCATTATTTTTTCAGCGTGCCATGTTGCTCTTCAGCCTTGTAACACCAACCTGCTTATGCTCCAGAGCATCATTATGTTCATCCTTGAAATGTACAAAAGTATGGGACCGTAGTGCCAATACAGGCAGAAGAGATTATCACATAAAGAATTAACTGACAATTTCAGTCCCATTTACAGCAAAACCGTGAACACTAATATAAGTCCCATTTATTTCAGTGAGTCTACTCTAGGTGCAACTAAAATTAGATTCAGCCAACAGCTTCTCATTCTTCCAACCTTTCCATCCCACTTGTGCAGATCACATTTTTTTAAGATTATGAATTTAAATTCTAGTGCTCTGATAGAATAATGATAGAATAGAATTAAAGAATGTCATGAGAGTTGACAGCCTATTATATAAATGAAATCAAACTTCAGTGTTAAAGAAAAGTAGGTCATGGCCATAATGCTTGAGATTAATAATACTAGATATTGAACATTTCACCTTTAATCTGAACATTCACCTGAGAATTATTATCATCAACAATCAACTGTTACTGACACATTAAGAAAAAGTAGTAGCTGTATGATTAATGAGAACTGTAAGGATAGATCTTCCCTATTAAAACAGCCAAAGGTATATTCCTGGGAATTTTTTGCCAAATTAATTTGATAAATTCTTACTAAAAAGTGAACCGGGGGGGGGGGGGAATGACACATCGCTAGTCTGAAGCAAATCAAACTCAGTGGCCAGAATCCTTCATTGGCATCGCTAGCATCATTCCAGTCCCAAGTCAATATATACTTATGTATTACAGCCCTTGAGGGAACTGAGGATTATGGCCTGCACAAGTTTTACAACACAGTAGGACTGCGGTATCAGTGGGGAATCGGTTCCAAGCCCCCCCCCCCCTGCACTTCTGCTGCAGAGCTAGAGGAATTTAATTAAAAATTCAAAACTCTGCAACATTTTCCACATTACCTGTGAAAATGCTTCAGAATTCACTAAGCTCTTAGGAAAACTCAACAATTTCCTTCCACATACAGCTATTTGCACAAGTCAAGTTCAGTAGATATGGCTAAACCCAACCCAACTCTGAATTAGCATAGAGCATGATTAATTTTGCTGCCTATTAAAATAAAATAAAGGATTGTGTAGCTGGGGAAAAATAGCCTTCAGACATCGTTTGTTAAACACACACACACACCAGCCTAAAGATGGCTCTTATATGTGTTGTGCTTCAATATTTGACACTTGGTTCTCCATGAAGACTTTTTGAATCTAATGTATTTCTAGTTGATAAATATATATCTTGCTCTTCTGCCAAAAAATGGCAGCTAATAGTAGTAATATTCGAATAAAAACAATTATGAATGTATTTGAAATGCACTTAGAACCATAGCAGTTAAAAATAACAACAATCTGCTAGCCATTAAGTCCAACCTTCAATAGCTATTCCATTGAATGCATATTCCAAAGACCTGTTTGAGTAAAAGGTCTTTGCCCACTAAGGGATGCATTGTATAAGAAGTCAAGATACAGCCCAGGTTTTCTTGGCAAGAAGTTCCTGATTATAAGAGTTAACAATATGAAACCCTCTCTCCCATCCCCACTAAATGTGCCTCCAATGAATGGCCAAACCAAGAGAAAGGCACCCATGTAAAATCTTAAATATTAAAGGCACCCATGTAAAATATTCATATAGGAATATTTGGACATTCAAACAGGCCAGCCTCATGTCATGCAAGGTTTTAAAAGTCAAAATCAGCATTTTGAATTGTACCGTTAATTGGATGGGTAGTCAGTGAAGCTGTTGCAACAAGGTAGTCATGTGTTCCTACAACTGGTTTTGATCATTTTAGCAGCAAAGTCCTGGATAAATCAAAGCTTCTGGACACTCTTCAAAGGCAACCCCAGGTATTATCTCTGCTACTTTCAGTGGATCCCAGACACAACTGCCTTGCCTTGAACAAGATTCAATTTGTTCATCTTGTTCCAGTCCATTACCAACATCAGATACTGGTGCCGGTAATGGACCAGCATAATCAGAATAGCTGCTTTGGATTTAGATGGAAAGGAGTGAGAGAGCTGGGTGTTATCAGCATGCTGATGGAATCAACCACAAAATGTGAAACAACCTTCATTCCTATTTAGTATGAAATAAAAATAATTACTATATACTCTCATTCTAATCTAACTTTGACTGAAACCCTGTTGCAGAACTCTACATGCACAATGGGGATAGGAGCAGTAGCAAATCAGTGTTATTAAGGGCAAATCATTGCTGTTGAATGGCATTGCTACTTGTACACAAACTAACGAAGTCATGTATACCCTGAAATTGCCAAAGGAAACCTTTAATCAATATGTCAGTTCCATTGTGCATGCAGAGCTGTGCAACAGGATTTCAATGTGTATTACATAAAGTATATTTAGACAAGGTCCATTATGTTATGGCTAATCCCAGTAAGAGTAGATCCCTTGAATCAACTGCTGAATGGTATATGAGTGCTTATGCAAATCTTATTGAATCCACAGACCTACTCCAACTGGAATTAGCTATTGGGTATTGGCCATTGTGGCCAATAGCTTTTAAGGCTTCTGTTAAGCATATTACCTTAGCAGAATGGATTAGGCATCCTTCAGTCTCGAGAGACTATGGTAACGTGCTCTGAATAGAGGTCTTGGAACAGCGTCTAGTGTGGCTGAGAAGGCCAATTCGAGAGTGACAAACTGAAGACAAACACAATCTGTCCCCTGTACAGCTCCCTGATTTTGCTGGTTTCGGGACTGCCTCTTTGCCTCGGCCTGCTGAACAAGTGTCTCTTCAAAATGGGAGAGGCCATGATGCACCGCCTGCCTCCAGGCTGAACGCTCAGATGTCAAGGTTTCCCATCTGTTGAGGTCCATTCCTAAGGCCTTCAGATCCTGCTTGCAGATATCCTTGTATCGCAGCTGTGGTCTCCCTCTGGGGTGATTTCCCTGCACTAATTCTCCATACAGGAGATCTTTTGGAAACCGACCCTCAGCCATTCTCATGACATGCCCAAGCCAACGTAGACATCGCTGTTTCAGTAATGTATACATGCTAAAAATTCCAGCTCGTTCTAGGACTACTCTATTTGGAACTTTGTCCTGCCAGGTGATACCAAAAATGCGTCAGAGACAACGCATATGGAACGTGTTCAGCTTCCTCTCCTGCCATGCACAAAGGGTCCAGGACTCCCTGCAGTACAGGAGTGTACTCAGGACACAGGCTCTATAGACCTGGATCTTGGTATATGCCGTCAACTTCTTATTAAGCCATACTCTCTTTGTGAGTCTAGAGAACATGGTAGCTGCTTTGCCAATGCATTTATCCAGTTCGACATCTAGGGAGAGAGTGTCAGAGATCGTTGAGCCAAGGTACACAACGTCATGAACAACCTCCAATTCTTGTGTGGAGATGGTAATAAAGGGAGGTGAGTCCACGCCCTGGCCCATGACTTGTGTTTTCTTCAGGCTGATTGTTAATCCAAAGTCTTGGCAGGCCTTGCTAAAGCAATTAATGAGTTGTTGGAGGTCTTCAGCAGAGTGGGCAACAACAGCTGCATCATCGGCGAAGAGGAAGTCTTCATTTCAGTTGGATTTTGGTCTTCGCTCTCAATCTAGAGAGATTAAAGAGCTTTCCATCTGATCTAGTCCGGAGATAGACACCTTCTGTTGCAGTTCCAAAGGCGTGCTTCAGCATGACAGCAAAAAAGATCCCAAACAGGGTTGGTGCGAGGACACAGCCCTGTTTCACTCCGCTTCGAATGTCAAAGGGATCTGATGTTGAGCCATCAAAAACTACAGTGCCCATTTCCTCATGAAAGGACCTGATGATGCTAAGGAGTCGAGGTGGACATCCAATCTTGGGAAGTATTTTAAAAAGGCCGTCCCTGCTAACCAAATCAAAGGCCTTTGTGAGATCTATGAAGGCCACAAAGAGTGGCTATTGTTGTTCCCTACATTTCTCCTGCAACTGTCTGAGGGAGAATACCATGTCAGTGGTGGATCTATTAGCTTGAAATCCACACTGTGGATTAGCAGAATGCAGAATGAAACAATCATCATCACCAAGGGAAGTATATGCTTGAATCTACAGTCAGATTGCTCTTATCCTTTCCACCCCCAAAAGGATTTACTTTAATAAGCTTACTCTCTCCTAATGCCAAAGTGCTTGTGAAATTTTATGCTTCAAGTCAAACAATTTGATTTAGGTTTTTGTTTTTTTAAGGATCAAAATTTTCTTTTTGGACGTAGGGTGATATTTTATCTGGTGGATAACATTTGAAGATGGGAAGAATGTCTGTATGTTTCTTTAGAGATTTGGCTTGAAATATTATACATCCCACCTTTCAATTGAAATGATTTAACAGCGGAATCAAACATTCACAGCACCAATCTGGTGTTGCAGTTCAATAATTCTTTTATATGGAAAATGTAATGTCTTCCCACTCAAATCCACTGCTGTACTCAAAGCAGTTTCAAGATGATTTATCTATGCATTACATATCTCTATACAGAACGTTTCCTTTCCGTGTTAATCCTTGCTTAGTTTTTTGGGAAAAGGGGCCCACTCCTTTTAACTATTTTATAAATTTTAGAAGCTGTTGGCTGGCTTAGTTGAAGTTAGAGTCCAATTTAACTGTATTTCTCACACCCTTTGTGCAAAACGCATTGTACTCATTTATGTGAGAAACAAAGAGCTGCAATTGTACATGGAGAATATATTGCTGTGGTTCGTGGTCCACTTTGTGTCCAACTGTTTGATGCTGCCTTCCACCTTGGCAGTTCTCACTGAGTTATTTTATCCACATCAGGCTAGTAGGTACATGGGGAGGGAGGACTAGTGGTGTAGACTTTCTTGGAGTCTGTCACTTCAGAATACACTTGGAGGGTTGTTGCATGATTGAACAGTTCTACGCAGTGAAAATTGAGTCTGAAAACCAAAATGGTTCTTTAGCTGGGGCTGTGCTGGTTACCCTGGAACACTTTAGGGGACTGCATCAACTGGCATGGTGCCAAATTTCAGCAGCCATATTACAAAAATCGAAGGTCTTTTTCCTAGCAAGGTGCATGGGGATGATGCTCCTTGCTTTTAAGGTGGAGCAGAAACTTCAGGAAGCATGATCCACACTAAGAACAAGGTGCAAAGGTCCTGTGTGCCTTGTTTACATATAAATATGGCTATGGTTTTGCTATCAATGTTTTTTCTTTCTTTTTACAAGTGAACACAATGTACAAGGCCATAGCCTATTTTTTTAAGCTGGGTCATGCCTGATTGAGGCTGTGTGGTGTGTCATCTATTGTCATACTACACGGAGTCTCTAAATCATTATTGCCCCCCGACCCCAGAATAATGAGGCGAGACAGGTGTTATGGATAAACTATGGGCCATACTTTATTATTAACCAATATAATAAAGTCAACTTCCAAAGAAATAGAGGGGGCCTGCAGTAGTGCAGAGTCAGGTTTGCAGCTGGGGTCTCACTGGACCCCTTAATCCAGAAAATGGGTAGGTCCAATGCCCTGAGGTTGCGCGGTCCTGAAGACAGCGGGACCCCAGTCAGCCCATATTTGACCACCCCCAGGCCTCGAGGCCCCATCCCATTGTTGATCATCAGCCCGGGTGTGACACTTCCACACACTGTAATCTCATGATCTGCAGCGTTGGGAGGTTGGCTGAGCTATAGCATTACCTGTGATTGCAAGGGGACTCACCGAACCATCTTCATTCCG
This sequence comes from Intellagama lesueurii, assembly GCA_037013535.1. Classification (NCBI taxonomy): domain Eukaryota; kingdom Metazoa; phylum Chordata; class Lepidosauria; order Squamata; family Agamidae; genus Intellagama; species Intellagama lesueurii. Next base: position 172,764,520 of record JBAJHW010000003.1, on the reverse strand, counting down.
CACTACCTGCCAGTGTGGCCTTTCTAATGTCCACCCAATACAAGCCTTCACACCTCTGCCAGTGTGGGATAGGCGAAAAATCCCCACTGCCAAGAGCAAATTAGGAAGCGGGTCAAAAATCCCTATCTGGCCCCAAAAGGTGACCGGAAGAACTCACACTAGTACTGAGGGCGGGCGGATGGGTTGGGAGCCTCGAAAGAGGCTGATAGGAGGGGTGGAAGCAACCTTAAATAGGTTGCTCCTTCCCTCTCCCCTCCCTGGTCACATTTGCGAGACTTCCCTGTCTCGCGCTATCCCAGGGGGAAGAGGGAAAAGAAGCTCCGCCTGGCAAAGCCATCTCGCTGGTGGAGCGGCCATTTGTAGGGAAAATACATTTTGAATGGTGGGAGGGGAGTGACTCCCACAGAAAAATGGGTCATATGCAATCCTCAGACCATGAGTTTCCTCCAGCTAATTTAGTAGCATCTCTCCACTTCAAATCCATTTCTATTGTGGGAGGATGAAAGTTTTGCTTGAGAATGTTTCACTTGAATGTGTTTCCCTGCAACTCTGTACAGGTGCTCTTATCCACGTTGGCTTTACACAGGAAAAGCAAGACCAAAGATGAATGTACTAGTTCTGCCCAAACTTTCTCACCATCCTACTTGTCTTCTTGACATTAGATTCCTGCAGCAGGATGACGCTTGTGTCAGTGCACACCATAGAAATCCAGAAAATCAATGTTCTGTTATTATATACAGGCTTTCATTGATACCCAATGATCCTCACTGGAGGAATTGACTCTGAACACAGGGATAATGGCAAACAGGGGACCTATGGTGCTGGTCTACACTCTGTCCTCTTACATCCACCATCTACATGGATAAAAATACAGATCTATACTTCTGTAACATAAAATTTAAGACATTGTTGGTGTAAAAGGTTAGGAGTTAAGGGACTTTCAAATTCTTCTGTGCCATATAAGTAGGAAACACATTTTAAATCCCGAAAGGCAGCGATGAAGGGCAAGGCCACTCATGACTGGAGCAAGGGAACTTTCTCTCTGAAATGGGATGGTGGTGGTGATATGGCATTTCTTCTTGCCCTGGTCACAAGCCTCACGGTGAAGAGAGGTGCTTTCCAAATACATCTGAAGGCCACAAGTCACCCACTCTCACTGTGAAATGTAAACCCCCCCCCCCATATCAAACTTGGGTGAGAAAATTCCTGAAGTGTTGTTTTTAATTAAAAGGCATCTTTCCAAACGGCAGTGTTTTTCACACTTCAGCGGTATTCATTGATTGTCCACACACAGGTAGGAAGACAGACTTAAGATTTGCTGAGAATAAAGCTAGGCTCCAAGAAATGTTTAAGATTCTGTCCAAGGACCTGGACACGATCGATAGGCTAAACAACTACATTTTTTTTTATTTGAACTGCTCTTGTCTTAGAATTATCATAAAGTTCTATGAATTGCAAACATAGCTTGCTACATGAGATGGTGGCTAAGACTAATGCTAGAACAAATATAACTAAATTCCCTTAGGGACACTGGAGTGGTATGGGATTTAAGTGCAGCCTTGTTTATATCTCCCAGTCTTTATCCCTTCCCTTAACATTATGCACATTTGTATTCTTTATCAGTGAAGCATTTTGTAGGAGAACTGCAGCCATCAAATCCCTGAAGTCAGTGTAACCACGGCCACTCTGACTGCAAAATACCATCTCAAACTAGGGAAAGAAAGAATACTAGCTAATTTATATAAAATCATTGAAAAAATGTAGAGCAGCATGAAATATCTGCCCCTGTGCAGGACGAGGTGTTATGATTTGTTTGTTTTGGCTATTCCTTGTCCTTGCCTATAAGTAAGTATGAGAGAAGCAAGGATTTACATCCCTATCTCCTCAGAATTTTCTTGGGAGATGCATCTTTTTTAAAAAAATAATCAATAAACAACTGAGTTTAGCTAGTTTATTCAGAAACTAATAATGTCAAACAAGCTTAACTGCAGAGCGTATATCTAGAAATGTATGGCAAATGACACAATTAATTATGTGCCCACCTTAATTTCAGAAATCACCTACTCACCTTGATAGCAGCATAATAAATGTTGTAGTCTAGTTTGGCCTGGTTCAGAAGCAACACAAAGGAACGAGTCAAAGCAAACCTTGGGAATATGTGTAAAAATACAAAGGACAAAACCAAAGAATACTTCCCTTGCCAATTAAAATTGGTAAGAGCTTGGAAGAGTTACTGCTTTGGACTTTAGTGGCCTTGTTGGTGGGTGGATTCTGGGGGCTATAGTCTAAAAATATAACTTTTCTGAGCTCTGGCTGTCTCACTGTCTCTTCCTTGCTCTACGCCACCTCACCCATACTGACCATCCAACATAAATGTTCTGCTGTGTCTCTATGATCATGTCCAACTTGAAAGGGAAGACTTAGCAAACGATAGGTTGGATTTATTAGAGGCAGCAGCGATGCTGCCGCAACATACTTCAAAAGTTAGTTATAGTTTGTGTACCAGTGTTACACCTTTTGTTTCTTGACATGTGACAAGGAGGGCTGGGGAGAGTCCAGTAAGCACAGCCCTGAGATAGGAGCTACAAAACATCTCACATGTTATGGTGGATTCTGGGAGGTTTTCTAGAAATATAACAATAGACCTTTGTTTTTGGAGTTAAAAGGTAGACATATTACAGATTCTGTCCCCTCCTGTCATTAGGGTGTTATAAAACACATGTTTTTCTTTCCTAAGACTGAGGAATATAGAAATAATTTTCAATGCAGGGGCAAATGTGAGAAAGGTTGGTTGAAAGGTTTGAAAAGAAGAAAAAGTCATCCTACTCCACAGCTCAACACTGACACAATTCCTAAAGAAAGAACCATGGAAATACATATCATTCAGATCAGTCTCGCCTATCACTGCAAAGAGACCTGAGATCAGAACTTCCAGTGAATCCAGAGCCCTGCTGCCAGGCACCATCAAAGTGGAAAAGCCAGAGAAAGGATCAGTGCTTGTGTTTCATTTCCTTCCCTGGAAACTTTCTTTCTTTCTCTTTTTTTAAAACAACTTCCCTCACAGTGGAACTTTTAGAAGAGAATGGATTTACATGAGCTCCTCGGCTGGCACAGGTCATCAGCCAGTTGAGGGAGACGTTTGGGAGTCAGAGGGGCTATGCCGGCTTCAGAGCACTAAGACCCCTGCCATGCCCATCCTCATTCTAACCTCAGAGAAAACCCAACTCAGACCCGACTACTTTTCTGTGGCAGCTGTGAGAGGATACCTGAAGACAGACTCCTCTCTCTCTGCCTTTGGAGAGAGAAAACTGAATAATCTTGGGCTATCCAGGAAACTCTCCCCAGCCCCATAGGATTGAATCCATCATTTATTAAAAATGGAGTAGGGCCTTTAGAATAAAGTCTCTCAACTCTGAAGAAAAACTGTAAGACTGCAAAAATTCACGTTGCATACTTGGGGGTTGGGTTGTGAACTTCATCAGCCTCCGTATACTCATTACAAACATATCTAAGTATCGCACAGACTGTAGCATTTGAAAATAAATAAGCTACTGAATGTATAAATTGAATTTTAGCAACTGTTTAAAAACAAGCTAATGGTGAAAAGAGAAAATAATGTTTCAAAGAACAATAATGAGAACTCCAATTAATTTTCCCAAGGAGTATATGGTGCTATGTGGCTCCCCCCCCCCCCACTCCTACTAACTCAGCTGAAATTGAACATTTAAATTATTCAGGATATTTTAGTTGGCCCAGAACATGTCACTTGTAATGAATAGTACTGGGTAATGTAAGCAAGTATAAAATGATACACACAGAGACAAAAATATTCTGACTTCATAGACTATATGACTAACCAGAAAAGTGATCTTGGAGTGTGATGGATAGCTTGCTGGCAATCCAGGTTAGGGAGAACTAAGAAAAAGACTGAAAATAAAAGTGTCACTGTTATACTGCCCATGTAAAACTCTATGGTGTGCCCACAGCTGGAACACTGTGCATAGTTCTGGTGACTGCATCTCAAAAAGAGTCATGTAGAGTAAGATAAAGTTCAAAAAAGGGCAACCAAAAGGATCCACAACATGGAGCAATCTGCAATGAGGAAGCATTCCATTTTAGAAGAAGGCAAATAAGTAGGAACATACTAGAGATATATACAGCCAAACAGGGTGTGAAGAAAATGGACAATGAGATGTTTTTCTTCCTCCCTTCCTCATAATGTTAGAACCTGAGGTCATTCACTGGAGCTGAATGTTCAGGAGGAAGTACGTCTTCACACAGCACATACTCAAACCTTGTAAGCTGCTTATTACATAATAGAGAGCATTGAAACTGGGGTGGCTTCAGGGGAACTTAGACAGATTCATGGAAACTATGAATGACTACTAGAGATGGGGACGAATATAAAAACGAATCTCGATTTTCGATTAATATCACCAATTCAACATATATTCATCAATTCATATTCGTCAATTTTGAAGTCCCAACGAATACGAAGTGATGAATATTTTCTCGGTTTTATTTGTCAATTTGTCAATTCGTTAATATTCGTCATATTTGTTACCCTTTTTGGGGCCTCTCTGTGCCATCTCTGAGCTTGCTGGTGCCAATCAGAAGCTCTGGCCAATCGGGAGATCCTGGATTGGCATGTCAGGCAGCCAATAGCACTGCTGAAAGGGGGTGTACCTTTTTCAGAGGCTTTATAAGCTTTTTTTCCTTGCAGCCATTTCCCACTTCTGTTCTGATTCTCTTGAGAGTGAGAACAGTTGCTTGCGCTGTTGCTACTTGATAGCTGTGGCTGTGTTTTCACTTTTGTGGCAGCAAAGCAAACATTTCTTTTTCTTATTTATTTTATTTCTTATTTCATTTATTTCATTAGTTGAACTTTACTGGGAATTTGGGGAGGGATTTCTTTAGCAGATTTCAGTTAGGCTACAGTGGTGCCTCGCAAGACGAAATTAATCCGTTCCACGGTTAATGCCGTCTAGCGAAAATTTCGTCTTGCGAGGCGCGTTTCCCATAGGAATGCATTGAAATTTAATTAATGCGTTCCTATGGGGAAAAAAAAGTCAGAACCCCCAAAAAAAGTCAGCAAAAAGTCACTTACCAGGTAGAGTAGACTGAGTCCAGCTCCTCACAGTGCGTTTGTAGCCCCAGAACAGCCGGAAAAAGAGTGCCAAACAGCGAGCAACCAGCAGGGAGCCGGCAGCCATTTTGTGTTAGTCTCCCTCTTGGCCCCCCTCTCCCCACCTCTCAGCTGATCGGCGCTGGGTCTGAGAGGCTTTTTCCCTGCTAGGCAAGCCTCAGGAAGCCTGTTAGACCCAGCACCGATCAGCTGAGAGGCGGGGAGAGGGGGGGTAGCTGATCGGTCTTGCGAGGCACCAAAAATCTCTCAAGACCCTTTCATCTTGTGAGTTTTTTGTCTTGCGAGGCATTCGTCTTGCGAGGCACCACTGTACTTCTTTTTTGGAGGCTTGTGTTCAGGCAGGGTGGGTGGGTGGGAATTTTGTGTGTGACTGTGGAATCCCTTTCCCCAAAATGTATTTCCTGAGTGGTTGTGTCTGGTTCCCTGAGACTTAGTTGGCAGGGCTTTGCTTAGGCTGGTGGTTAGTTTAAAACTTAGTTATTTTTGGAGGCTTGTATTAAGGCAGGGTGAGTGATCTCTGGGGGTGGGGTTGTGCGAGTATTGAATCCGTTTCCCCCAAAGTTATCGCCTGAGTGGTTGAGAGTGTCTTCTGAGTGCTTCTCCAGCTAAAGCACCTTCAATTTAAAATAAATTCATTTTCATTTTCACTAGTGGGAGACTGGGGAGGGCCTTGTTTAGGCAGGTCACATTTAGTTAAACAATTAGGGTTGTATTCAGGTGGGGTGGGTTATCTTTGGGGGAGTGCTCTGTGCGTGTGGGGGAGAGTGTCTTTCTTTTAGTTATTACTGGGTACAATTAGGGTACAATTACTTCCCCGCATTACTCTTTTAAAAAATTAAAAAAATCTGTTCCATTCCATCCCCAGTCCCCACCATTATTTAAAAAATAAAATTGATTACACTCTCTGACCCTCTCTAATCTATTACAGTGGTGCCTCGCTAGACGATTGCCTCGCAGGACGAGGAAATCGCTAGACGATGCCTTTTTGCGATCGCTACTGCGCTTCGCAAAACGATGTCTCCTATGGGGAATTTTCGCTAGACGATGAGGTTTCCCCATAGGAATGCGCCGACTAGTGGTGAAAAGCTGTCAGTGCAGCTGTCAGTGCATTCCGATGGGGACCCGCACTCGCTAGACGATGTTTCCCTATGGGAGATTTTCGCTAGACGACTGCGTTTTCCCTTGGAACGCATTGAAGAGATTTCAATGCATTCCAATGGGAAAACGTGCTTCGCTAGACGATGTTTTCGCTAGACAGCTATCTTCGCGGAACGGATTAACATCGTCTAGCGAGGCACCACTGTATTAGTTTTTCCTCTTAGTTTTTCTTTCCCCTTCTATTTATTTGTTTAGTGGTTTGGCAGGCAGTGATAAAGGGCAGTTGAAAATGAAGGGAAGTCTCCACCATGGGGTATCCAAGGGGAAGAAGCCTGTGAAGTTGCGTAGGCTAGGCACCACCACCACTGTTCCTCCTCCAGTGGCCTTGCAGGCAGGCATGGAAGCAGACCTTCCAGTGGTTCCCAAAGAACTGCCGCTCTTCTTCCTGGAGGAATCCGAGGAGTTACTGGTTCCCAAAGATCACCGGTCTGAGTTGGAACAAATAATGGCAGGGAGGCTTCACAACCCCCACCCATCCCTGTCCCCAGAGTCATCTCTTCCCTTCTCCCACACCAGCAGCACCACTTTCATGCAGAGTTCTTCCCAGGCCAGCAGCAGTCAGGGGCAGGCAGTAGGTTGTCGTTTTGCCAAACACAGTAGAAGGGCCATGTGGGATCATTTCACAGTGGTCAACAATGACCCACGGCTGGCATGCTGCAATGCCTGCCTTGTAGTGGTCCGGAGGGGGTCAGACTCCAGGAATTTGTCCTCCACTGCCCTCTGCCAACATCTGGAGAGGCACCACCCAAGGCTCCTGTCAGGGCAAGGCACTTTGTCACAGCCGTTGGGGGGAGGGAGGAAAGCAGCTCCAGGGGGAGATGTGGGGAGGCAGAAGGAGGTGCCTCCTTCCAAAAGGGCAGCCACGGGGGTTTCTGGGGCCGGGAGCATGAGGCAGGCCACGGTCCACAAAGTTGCACCCGTTGGGTCTGCAATGACCCTCATCTGGCGGTCAAAGGGGAAGGCCCAGGAGGCGACCACTTGTCTTGTTGCCGAGACAATTGCCCTGCTCGGACTTCTACTGTCCACTGTGGAAGCCCTGGCCTTCCACCAATTGCTGCATTTCTTTTGCCCCCTGGTACAACACCCCCTCATGGAGAACTCTCAGTTCTAGAGTGCTGCCCTCGCTCTATGACTCTGTGAGGGAGGTGGTCTGTGACCATCTTTCACGGGCACAGGGGCGTAAGGTGCACTTCATGACAGACCTGTGGAGTGGAGGTCAGCACGGCTACCTCTTGCTCACAGCCCACTGGTGGCAGCCAGAGGACCTGAGGAGTGGCAGGGCATCGGTGACAGGGCCACAGGGGGAGGCCCTTCTCCTGCCCCCAGGCTACAGGTCCGTCCTGTTGCAGGTGCGGCACATGGAGGCTCAGGCGACGGGGAGGAACATCGCTGATGACTTCCTGTCTGCACTACAGGAGAGGGCACCGAGGGGGAGGTCATTCATGGCCACATAGTCACGGATGCTGTGTGGAACATGTTGGCAGCATTGAATGGGGTGGGTTTTGAGGGCATCGTGTGTATGGTGCACAAATTACACCTCATCATGTGTGATGCCATTGGCCTGGGCAGCCACGTCAACCCCAAGTGGGATGCGGGCACCCGGGAGATGCAGGCACTCCAGGAGCAATGCCATCAACTGTGGGCCACTTCTCCCGCAGCCTGAAAGCTGCCCGCCAGCTGCGTGAGAGGCAGGAGGAGTTGGGTCAGGAGACATACATTCTCCTGACGAACCTGCCCACCAGGTGGAACTCCACCTACACCATGGTGTCCTGCCTGGTGGAGCAGAAGGCCATTTTGGAGGACATCATGTCCTCCATGTCCATTCTGCTCGAGGGAAGAGAAGTGGGCATCAGTGCCATGGATTGGCTGGCCCTCTCCCAGACCATGGAGGTGCTCAAGCCTTTCCAGGAAGCCACCAACATCTTGTGTGGCAATATGGCGAGCCTGGGACAGGTCATCCCCCTGATTCATGCCCTTGATCGGTCCCTGGAGTCTGCTGTGGTACTGGAATCCTCCCTCCTTCCACGGACCAGGGCTTTGGTGAAGAGGTTGCAGGCAGGTGTGTGGAAGCAACTCCATCCTGTCTACAAGGACAGAGCTTACCGCATGACCTGCCTGTGTGATCCTCAAATCAAGGGAAGCTTGGCAGCACACACCTCGGAGCTTGAGGAGTGGATAACGGAGCTCTCCACTGAGGTCTGCAGGGTGTTGGGTACACAACGCTTGTGTGGGGAGCCAGGAACATCATGCCATGAGGCAGAGGAGGGGTAGGGCAGTTTGCCGGAGCCACAGGCAGGGACTTCTGCTTTTGAGGGCCCCAGTCCCCATTACTGGAGCTCTGTGGTGACCTGGGCAGTTGCCCCAGAGGAAAGATAGGTGGCTGAGGAGGATCCGGCAGATAGTGTGGGAATATCTATCAGAGCGCCCCCAGCCCCCTGGTCAGATCCCCTCCATATCTGGGCCAGGGAAGTTGTAATATGGCCAGAGTTGTCTAATGTGGCCATGAACCTCCTTTCCTTCCCCCCCCCCACCAGTGTCCAGAGTGAATGTGTGTCTTCCCATCTCTGAGACATACTCCGACCACGCTGCTCGCATTTGGATCATGTTAGTGTGGAGAGACTATCGTTCATCAAGGTGAACCTTCACTTGTTGGGCTTCTCCTCAATGAACCCAAAGACGTACGGTCCCAGTGACAGTCTCACCCATGCCACACTGCCGGCCGGCCTGCCTGTCTGGGGCCCAATGGTTCACTATAACATCTGTCTGCATGGCCATGCGCCCGCCTCCCTGCCTGCCCACCTGCCAGCCCGCCTGAAAAAATGTCTGCCTACTTGCTGCCAACCTTCCTGAGTGGGAAGGGCCATACCCTACCTAGAAGCCCAAAACCTTAGTGGTAGGGCCGTACAAGACCTGGAAGCCCTAAAGCTGGAGTGGCCAGGCCGTACCTCCCCTGCAAGCCCAAAAAAGACTGAGTGGCAGGGCCATACCTGACCTGAAAGCCCAAGATAGCATTAGTAGCAGGGTTGTACTCGAACTAGAAGACCAAAACCTTAGTGGTAGGGACATACAAGATATGGAAGCCCTAAAGCTGGAGTAGTTGGGCCGTACCTGACTTGAAAGTCCAAAAAAGTCTGAGTGGCATGGCCATACCCAACCTGGAAGCCAAAAAAGCCTTAGTGACAGGGCCGTACCCAACCTGGAAGTTAAAAAAGGCCTGAGTGGCAGGGCCCTACCCTACCAGGAAGCCCAAAAAAGACTGAGTGGCAGGGCATAGCTGGCCTGAAAGCCCCAAAAAGCCTTAGTCGCAGGGTCATGCCCGACCTAGAAGCCCAAAACCTTAGTGGTAGGGCCGTACAAGACCTGGAAGTCCTAAAGCTGGAGTGGCCGGGCTGTACCTGACCTGCAACCCCCTAAAAGCCTGAGTGGCAGGGCCATACCCAACCTGGAAGTTAAAAAAGGCCTGAGTGGCAGGGCCCTACCCTACTAGGAAGCCCAATAAAGCCTGAGTGGCAGGGCCATACTGTTGGAGTCACGAACTTAGCAGGCTGATGGGCTTTGTGGTGATCACCAGATAATTAGGATAGCAAAGAGTCTCTTAGAGATAGAGGTTAAAGAAGTCAGCCACACACACAGGGATGTCTACCAGCAGTGCTCCTGGTGGGCGGCTAGTAGAAGAGGAAGAATAACACCGAATGGGTTCCCAATGAATTCTGCCCTGCCCCCAGGAGGACTGTGCTTTTATTAACCTTACAAGCTCACAGATAGTTGACAGTATACAGATAGTTTACAGAGTTCAGATAGGACAATAGGATAATCATGCCATTATAATTGGCCTAAGGAAAGGCTCTATGCAAGCTCTCTAGCACCTATGAGAAAGAAGAAGAATGGTGGGCAGTCATGCCCCTCAGAAGCAGCTGTGACGTCATCCAGGAGGGTTTGCCCTCTACTGTAGATTAAGCCAACAGTTTAGCAACCTTGGGAATGGCACCCCCACACCATACCTCACCTGCATGCCAAAAAAAGCCTGAGTGGAAGGGCCATGCCCTACTAGGAAGCCGAAAAAAGCCTGAGTAGCAGAGCCGTACCCAACCTGGAAGCCCTAAAAAGCTTGAGTAGCGGGCCTGTACCCAACCTGGAAGCTCAAAAAGGCCTCAGTGGCAGGGCCTTTCCCTACCTAGAAGCCCAAGACTTTAGTGGTAGGGCCATGCAAGACCTGGAAGCCCTAAAGCTGGAGTGGCAGGGCCGTACCTTAACCTGGAAGCCCAAAAACGCCTGAGTGGAAGGGCCATACAAGACCTGGAACCCCCCAAAAGCTGAAGTGGCAGGGCTGTACCCAACCTGGAAGCCCAAAAAAGCCTGCTTGGCAGGGCCTTACCCGACCTGGAAGCCCAAAACCTTAGTGGTAGGACCGTAGCCGACCTGGAAGCCGAAAAAAGCCTTAGTGGCAGTGCCATACCATAACCTCGAAGCCCAAAACACCATGTTTTAGTTATGTAATTAGTTTTGTTTGGAGTCTTGTTTTCAATGCCTGCTTGTGACATATGCCACCTTAATGCCATCCACCACAGTGTAAACCCTCTGTCGCTCATCCATGTGGCAGATTTCTGCCACCACACTACCAATGTAAAAGGAAGCCAGCCTCCCCCAATGTCTCTCCCCACGCTATCCCAAAATAATCATACTGGTATCTGAGATGCCTGAATCCCACATCCTAGGAGATCTTGCCTGCCAGCCAGTAAACCATCAGCCACTCAAATGCCCCGAGACCTCATCTTGACCAAGATGGCAACCGCCTAGAGAAGACCCCTGCCAAGATGACAAATGACTGTCATGCTGCTAAAGACAAACTCCACTTTAATGCTCAATGCCTCAATGCCTGGTGGGGGCAAACTCTAGTTTTATGCCAAATGTCTCAGTGTCTATGGGGGGCAAACACTACCTCAGTGCCTGTGAAACTGCCTGAGAAGACCCTTGCCAAGATTCCAAATGACTGTGAGGCTGCTGGGTGCAAACTGTAGTTCAATGCCAAATACCTCACTGCCTGTTGGAGGCAAACTCTACTTCAATGCTGAATGCCTCAGTACCCGCTGGGGGCAAACCCTACCTCAATGCCAAATGCCTGTGATCCTGCCTAAGAAGACCCCTGCCAAGATGCCAAATGTGTCAGGATCTGGCCCGTACTACCCTGGCAGCTGAAGGATCGGGGCTAGCCTGACCCAGGAATGTCTTGGTGTTTGCAGGCTCAGGCCCTGGCCTGTGTAACAGCTGCTGGGCCACTCATGAGGCTCACCTGGAGGCCTGGAGGGAAGCCCTATTTAAGGAGTGGTTCTCTCTCCCAGAACTTCCCTCAGCAACAATGGTCTTTGGTTGTGCTGACTGCTTTCCTTGCTACTCCTGAGCTCCAGAGTCCCTGCATTCCAGTATTCCTGCACCTGCTTCTGTTCCTCCCTTGGTCCCTGCTCGTGTCTCTGCTTGCCTCCTCCATCTCGTCTCCTTCTTCCGGCTCCGTGTCTCAGACTTGTGCTCTGGCCTCTGCTTGGTCATGACCAAATGTGCAGTGAGTGCCTTTGGACTTGATGCTCTGCATGGTGGACTGGGTCCTGGTGCCCTTGCCCCTGGTGAGGGGGCTGCCTGGGATACATTGGACTTTGACAAAATGACTGTGATGTTGCTGAATATAAGCTCTACCTCAATGCCAAATGCCTCCATGCCTGCTGGGGGCAAACTACTAAAATGCCAAATCTTGTGATCTTGCCTAAGAAGATCCCTGCCAGAATGCCAAAAGACTGAGGCTGAAAACAAATTCTACCTCAATGCCAAATGCCTCAGTGCCTGCTGGGGGCAAACTCTACTTCAATGCCTGTGGTCCTGCCAGAGAAGACCCCTGCCAAGGTGCCAAATGACTGTCATGCTGCTGGGGGCGAACTCTACTTCAATGCCAAGTGCCTCAGTGCCTGCTGGGGGCAAATTCTAGTTCAATGCCAGGTGCCTCAGTGCCTGCTGTGGCCAAACCCTACCTCAATACCAAATGCTTGTGATCTTGCCTAAGAAGATCCCTGCCAGAATGCCAAAAGACTGTGGCTGAAAACAAATTCTACCTCAATGCCAAATGGCTCAGTGCCTGCTGGGGGCAAACTCTCCTTCAATGCCAAATGTCTGTGATCCTGCCTAAGGAGACCCCTGCCAGAATGCCAAAAGACTGATGCTGGAAACAAATTCTACTCCAATGCCAAATGCCTTGGTGCCTGCTGGGGCAAACTCAACTTCAATGCCAAATTCCTCAGTGCCTGCAGGGGGGGAAACTCTAGTTCAATGCCAACTGCATGTGATACGTGGGGCTACCTTTGAGATTGATGCAGAAGCTTCAAATGGTGCAGAATGTGGCGGCCAGACTTCTCAGTGGGACGAAAAAATATCAGCATGTCTCCCCCACTCTGGCTGCCTTGCATTGGCTGCCCGTTCGTTTCCGCATTGATTTCAAAGTGTTAATGATGACATATAAATCCCTAAACGGTTTAGGACCTCGATATCTAGTGGAACGCCTCCTCCCACCTAGATTTACCCGAACCACTCGTTCTAGGCAGGAAGGGCGGCTGAGGGGCCTAACGCCGAGGGAGGCCCGGAGAGAAAGAACAAGAAACCGGGCCTTCTCGGCAGTGGCCCCTCGACTTTGGAACAGTCTGCCCCCAGAGATCTGTCTGGCTCCCTTGCTGGGTGTTTTTAAGAGCAAACTTAAGACCTGGCTCTTTAGGCAGGCTTTCCCTCCTGTCATCACTTGAATTTTTTTTTCTTTTCCCCATCTTGTGCCACATTACTATTGTTGTTTTTTTACTTTATTATATTGTTTTTATTCCATTTTTTATTGTTAGCCACCCAGAGTAGACTTCGGTCTAGACGGGCGGGGTATAAATCTAATAAATAAATAAATAAATCCTGCCAAAGAAGACCCCTGCCAAGATGCCAAATGACTGATGCTGCTGGGGGCAAACTCTACTTTAATGCCAAATGCCTCATGCCTCAGTGCCTGCTGGGGGCAAACTCTACTTCAATGCCAAATGCCTCAGTGCCTGCTGGGGGCAAACTCTCCTTCAATGCCAAATGTTTTAGTGCCTGCTGGAGGCAAACCAAACTACCTCAGTGCCATAGATCTTTCATTCTGCTGGGGCCAAATCAAACTCCCTCAATGCTATCTGCCTCTGTGCAGTGTGGCAAACCTTGTCAGCTGGCTCTGTCACTTTCCTGGGGGGACTGAAATTGTAGGTGAAAAACTCAATTGTCCGATATCCAATCTTCACCAAACTTAGTGTGCTTTTTTGGGAAAGAAATAGGAAACTTCCATGTGATTTAGGATTCTTTAAGTACCTGGGGGGAACTTTCTTGGGGGTATCCTTGTGACTATTTAACTCAGGGTGTCATAACCCATACTTCACCAAACCTGCTGTGTTTTTAGAAAACAGTGTGAGGAAACTTCCCTGTGAATTTGGTGTCTCTAGGTGCTTGGGGGCCTGTTTTAGAGCATTTTAAAATGAAGATGACTTGATTCATCAAAGAATATTTGTAAATTTGTATTAGTTGATTAGGTAGTCTTGACAAATCACAACAAATTGCCATTTTAAAATTTTGTTCCCATCTCTAATGGCTACTAATCCAGCTCTATCTTACATCTAGTATCCGGCACAGAAAGAACACCTTTTGCTGGGATGTTCATACAATGGGGTTCTATAGCCTTCATGTTACGATTGTTTGTTTTTTCATGAGCATCTGACTGGCTCCTCTGGGAACACAACCTTGGACTTAAATGGGTTGGTGTGATCCAGCATGGCCCTTTTCTGGCATTCCTAAGCAAGTCATGGATAAATCTTATAATAAAAGTAGGAATATGAAAAACATCTGATCATAAAAGCAGGAATGTAAGAAACATCTGATCATGGTTTGTGAAGCTAATTCCTGAATAGTTTCTCTAATAGTCACAGTGGCCACATTTAGGCTCAAAAGGCTGCCTTAAGCTCACCATCTCCTTCCTCTGTTCTTGTGTTTCCGAACCTTATCACTGTTTCTTAGCAATATGGAGAGCCTTTCTAGATGTGACACTGAATCTTGATTTACATGCTCAGTTATTAATTGATTGTGCCACCGCATTGATTCTGACCTACAACAACCCTTGCCAGGGTTTCCTAGGCTTAAAATACTTGGAAGTGATTTACCATTCTCTTTCTTGGGGGAGCACTTTGGGACTATGCAACTTGCCCATGGCTACACCAGCTGACTCTACTTGTAGGAAGCACAGCGGGGAACCAAACTCCCAACCAATGGCTCCATAGCCAGTTACTCTGACGTAGTGAGCTATCCAGCCTGCTTTTTTTTTCAGATTTAGTTTTCATTTTAAAACTGGCCAGATTTCCTTGTTATAGTAGAGCTCTATGGTTTTATTTTCTCTGCTCACACCCATTATTATTATTTGCTTGGATGCAGAGATTGTGGAGTCTTGAGTTTTAATGCTAATCATATGATTTAGACCAGGGGTTCCCAAACTTTTCTGACTCATGGCTCATCTGAGTGGTGGCAGAAGCAGTGGAGCAAGATGAATGGCAAGGGGTGCAGGGTGGAGCAGGAAGCAAAGAAGCATGAAGGAGCCAGAACTGCAACCAGAAGAGCAGTAGTGGCAGCAGTAGAGGCAGTGCCAGCTCAGAATAGAAACAGAGAAAAATCTGCTGTGCTGCTGGCTGGGTTTGGCCTGGGGGGCCTTGAGGCACTGCAGAGACCGCAGTGTGCCGTGGCACACACTTTGGGAACCTCTGAGGTAGGCGAGTCCCCATTTTTTATGAAGAGAGGCACTCTTTAGGATAAGCATCACATTTGTTTCTGAGACAAATCTTCCCATGGGAGATTCTGCAGACATATTGTTTCATAGGAGTTCCAAGCAATTTTGCTTGACAGTTAGCCATGCTGGTTTGAAATGATAGGAGTTACAATCTAGCACATTTCTGGAGGTCTTTGAGTCTGAGAAGGCTGGAATATGTAGATGTGTTTTGCATGGTCAATGTTTTTGTGATCTTGCTTGCAAGAGACCAACAGGCTGCTGATTAAGTACTTGCTTACAGATGTAATCTAGCTCTTTGGAGAATGACTCATGTACACATACAGTGAACTAAAAATGAAGATGAACTGATCCTTAATAGAAAGAGTGGCCCCATCCAGAATACTCCCACATCCAATGAGTCTTCCAACTGTTTCTCTTGTGTCTGGCTTGAACTCTTTACTGTCACTGATTCCAAACCACTGCTAAGCACCTCTACTGTTTCATCTAATTTAGATGGGAAGGCCAGACAGGCTATCAACATCTTAAAATGCAGATGGGGTAACTAGCATGTAAATGTTGCTTGGAGCCAGTATTATCATACTTCATTGCCTCCAACTGGATTTATAAAAGTCTACAATGTCAAGTGATTTGAAATAGGATTTGATAATATAGAGCTGTAAACCATGCAAACGCACTTTATATACCAGTGGGTCCCAACCTTTTTAACGCCAGGGACTGGTTTAGTTGAAGACCATTCTCCCAAGGACCAGGGTGGGTGGGTGTGCAGGCGGTGTGTGTGTGTCTGGGTGGGCAGGTGGGGCTGCGTGCATGTGGGGGGCACGTAGGGGAGTTCATGCGGGGGGGTGCATGCAGGAGGTGGACGGGCAAGAGTGTGCGCGTTCATTATTTTGACCTTTGAAGATCTGTCTTGGCGGCCTGGTCCTTCCAAGGCCACAGATTGGTACCGGCCCGGGGGTTGGGGACCCCTGTTATATACATTTGCTTTTTAAAGGTTATGCTGTGATTTTTTGCTATATGACCCAAATCACAAACTGACTCCTGAGCATTGTTAGCGCTTTGACTGGTTGGCAAGGACTCCACAGGATTCCTGCTTTGCCAGTGACAGTAATTGCAACTCTGTAGGTTTCTCCCTTCTTCTGTCTTAAATTGGAAAATAATTACAACTCATTGATTAGCTATCCTAACTAAACAACAGCCACAAAAAGAGTATCAAGTAGAATACCATGATGAGCCAATTCCCTGTTTAAAGCATCTAATTAGACCTCTGTGGCAATTTATTATTAAACATGTTGTCTATAGATTAGTTGAATGACACCATAAAAAAAGCAAGTGCTGCTAATCTTGCTCTCATAAATTAAATATATTGGACCCAAGAAAGTTTGCTATGCCTAGTTTCATTGAAATTAATGGGACATATGTATCTGAGGCTGAGCCCATGCACACAACAAAGTAAAAATGGGAATGAGACGGTGGGATGCAGTGTAGTACCTCAAGCATGTAAGGGATACCACTTCCGAATCACTCTTCCCATATAAAAATAATTTTCCTCAAAGGGGAAAACAGTCCATCCATGATAATGGCTCCAGTCTAGCCTTTTCAGTGTTGCACTACTTTATGCATTTATGTGTGTTTATCCCGCCCCACGCCCAGGACATAGGAATACATCCACAAGTATATCTCATATCTCCATCCTGTGGCAGTGCAGTTCTTTTTTTCTTCTTCTTAATACCAATGCAAGGCTAAAACACTGAGTCCTACAACTGTGGAAAAATGCAGTAGCTAGAGGGTTGCATAGGTCTGCTTCTCAGAATATATAACTCTCAGATTTTTCAATTTGTGCTTGTTTCCAGAAGCTGATTCCACAATTTGGAATATAGCTTACTGGCCAGTATCCTGTTTTATAGCCACACCTGCACAACAGAAGTAATGTCACCACTAAAATGTTCCTAACTAAAGTGCACTAACTAAAATGTTCCTTTCAATTCTAGGGTGTGTATGACTCGCATGCAAGGATACAAAATTGCACACACACATGGACACTGAAAAAAACTCTTTAATTAATGGCAATATGCCACTGCTGGTGACATCATTCCCATTGTGTAGGCAGAGCAGCACAACAAGATACTGGTTATTATCTTTAAAGCACCAGAAGTCTATAAAATAGAACATTTGGTTGTCCACCTACACCGTTATTTATTCATGTACAGGATTTACACCCCAAAACATAGTTCTCCATGTTGATTTTCAAAGATAATCCAAACACTCAGCTTTGTCATGGGTCCTTCCAAACTGAGGTAGTTGCTGTATGTTGTATGAGAAACTCTCATAACGGCATGAAGAATAGCTCAAGCAAATACCTCCTGGACTGATACTCTACCTACTCAACCAGCACACATAATTTACTCAAAAACCTTATTACAAAAATATTGAGGGAATTTGCCAACTGTACTTGCTGATCCATTGGCTAGATTGGAGTATGGCACCTTTTACATATCACTGGGCCAGCAGGACTAGGATCCTGCTATGAAACCCCATGAAATGTGCCCCACACTTAGCCAGCAACTTGCCTTGCTCCTGCTGGGGAGGGGCAAAGAACTCCCATAGAAGGAGCTACCCCTCCCCCATGAAGCTGAACCTTATTTAGATATTTGTGGGAGAAACCTGTAAAATTGCATTCTATGAGTAGTCTATAAACACCAGATCATTAATCAGCAATAACTCAGTAGTGCCATCTTTTTGCATCAAGCAGCAGGTTGTGTGCCCAGCTGAAAAGAACCATTGGTCACACATGCCATAGCATAGCTACAGGACTAAGGGGAGTGTGTGTGACAGCTTGCAAACTTGTGCAACTGCTACAGTTTGATCAGATAATGCAGTGAGATTCTGGCCCCTGCGTTTTTAGCTGTATCTGTTTGGTTTTTTTAAAAAAAATCATTTTGTAAGCTGTCTTGGGTTCCTGTGTTGGAAGAAAGGCAGGATAAAACAATGTCAATTAGAACTACATAGAATGATGATGATAATGATGACAATGATGTAAGGAAGAGTCCCTAAATGGGATTTGTGCAGCTGGTACAACAAAAGCCTAGCCATATATTTTAGCCAGAGGTAAGACTGACAGCTTCCACTCACCCACCTGCCCTTTGGGTTTCCACCATTTAAAGCTAGCAACAAAAGTAAAAGATTTTTCATCTTTGCCCCTTCTCTCTCCATCTCTTATACAGGCACACAAACACACACACACACATATGCATGGCTTGCCAACACATCTCCCGGACTACATTGGGCTCAGAGGATCACCCAGCAGGCAATACCTGCTTTCATACAAATAATTGTAATTTGAAATCGAAGTAGGAAGGGAAAAGGGCAGCAACATGGAGAGACAAACCATCTGCTTCTGCTGTCGTTCTGGCAGGCGGGTGTAGATCCACTGTACAGATCTGTCCTTATAGCTTGGGGCATTTATTACAAATGAGCCATCAGCATGAACCTGTATTGCCCCAAGTTTATAAAAACATATTGGTGCCAGGAAGAACGCCACAAAGCTAACTACTTAATTATAGCCCAAAGTACATCCAATAGCCTCCCACGTACATTCTGTGTTGTCAAGTGTGCCCAGCAAGCTCTGACATTAATTAACATTGCAAAAGATGGCTGTTTGGGAAAGTGAGGTTGACATGTGAAGAGTAACCCAGTAATCGTGGTGCTGCTCCATGCACTAAATTTAGCAGGTGCATGGAACTTCTCATTCACTTTTTATTGTCTCAGCAACATGGCATAGGCCTTAGAAATGCAGACAGGGTGATAAAGAAAGTGATAGAATCCTGGTCACCGTTGTGAGAGAGAAATGAATACAGTTCAAACTTTTTTTAAGTCACAGATGGTAAATGCACAGCCTTCTGAACTGCAGAGAAAAAGACTTGCACTCACTGAACTGCTAGTGTTTTGTTAATGGTTCCGAAATATTTGTCAGTACCAAAAACATCCAATTGATGGTAAAATTCTTATATTCTAATTGATTCAATAATAGTCTTAAAAGCTGAGAGCCAACAAATAGATCTGTTTGCTATTGTGGTATAATCTATATATACTTTATATATATTGATGTGTTATTTACATTACTGTACATGTCACACACCTTCCATAAAATAAAACACAAAACTGGGACATTAACAAAGCTTGATGTTACAATTATTGTGAATTCCTTATGGGGTTAACAAAAGTAGCAAGGCAATATCTTTACCACACAATACATTATCTAATGAACAGGAGCTGCACATGAGAGTGTGGTGGCGATTTTTCCTGATAAGATGTTGTTATTCATTATGAGATATATGACAGTTCATGTAACTTTTAAAATCTATTGTTTTGTGGCCATGACAACTAAGGATGAAATTAGCACACACTTTCAATTTCTGAAGTGAAAATAACACATTTTGGCATCTGAAGATAAACAACCCTTGTATGGCAGCCTGTCTTTGAGTAGAAAGAAAGGGGAAATGGGTAGGACTGTCAGGAATTGTGGTCCAGGAACATCTGGATAGGGACCTGTTTCCCCTTTCTGGTCTAAGAAGTGGAGCAACAGAGTCAGTCACCAACCTTGTGTAAGTCAGCCAATCGTGAACAGGCATGGCTGTATCAAGCAGCAATATCTCTTCCAACCACAGTCCTCAGCTGCAACAGTGGGAAGCCACTCTGTGCCTGCCTTCGAACAGGTGCAAGATCTAGTAACCAGAGCACAACCTGAATTGTCAACAGAACCTCCAGAATTTCTTGGCTCCGATTCCTGAATCAGCAACATGGGAAAGGAACTTTCCCACCTATTCATTATAAATGTTTTGTAGAAAATTACCCACCCCTTTTGTTTGGTATTAGGTTTTCACATAGGCCTGAAGTGGCAGATTTGGTGCTGCTGACATTTGCTATAGTATAGACATTAGATCCTTCATCTGAGAACCATGACTGGTCATGAAACATACTCCCAAGAGCCAGTATTTGCCCCACACAGACATCTCTAACAGATAACTTCCAGAGTAACTTACTTAGACAACCACTGTTCATTGAGTAAAAACATTTTGGATGGCCCACCTACGGTTTGGCATGTGGATTTATTTATTTATTTATTGCATTTATACCCCGCCCATCTAGTCAACTGACTACTCTGGGCGGCTTCCAACACATATAATAACAATATAAAATATAACAACATTTAAATTGGTTAGTCCTTGTGTTTCTTATCCTCATAGGCAAGCAGAAGAAAGTGCAGAATTATTCTTCCTGACCCTCTAGTAGGGAAGGTATTTTGCTCTACTCTCAACAAGAGAAGGGAATAAGGAGGATTTTTTGGGATGAGGAAAATTGCACAAAATAGCACTTCAATACCAATAATGCAGCTTGCACAAAATGATCATGCTTTGTTGCATGGACATCAAAGGATCAGAAGCAGCATAGGGGATATGTAAGTCTCTTTTACCAATCAAACATTGTTCTGTGCTGGTGCCATATGTGCGCACACTTGCACTGCACATCCTCTTTGCTTCTTATCAGGGAAAAGACACAAGCTTTTCTGCAGTTTGTAAAACTGATGGTGACCTTGACAAGAAAAAATAACACTTCTTTTCTTGCTGTCCCCTGAAGGTAAGACACACAGCAGTAGAAAATTCCTCATTGGTGTGTCTCATCATTTCCAGACAGCATAAATCCAGGAGAACAAAGAATTTAGCAAGTATTCTTTACATCCTTAATGGAGCATCTATCATTCTCCCCCACACCTTCTGCATAATATTTTCAGTTAACTCTCCAACAGAAAAGATAACCTTACTAACAGGCTGTTACCTTTTAAACAGGTCACTTAGGTGTTCAGCACAGCTGGCACCTAAGGCTTCTGGGAATTGCAGTCCAAGAACACATGTGTTACCCAAAGCTGGGAACCATCGTTTTAAGCCATAATAGATCAGTTTGTCTTGGAAATGACTGTTGGAATATATAAGTGTGTCCCAGCATGAATGCATGTGTATATGTGTGTATGGGAAAGATTGGAATGTGTTATTTGCATGGTGGAGCATTCTGACCAATCAAATTCTGCCTGGTATTAACCAATAGATGGTAAGAGTTAACTGCCAGATAAAAACAAGTGACAGTTATGCTATTCAGTCAGATACCCTGGAAGTTGTCAGTTAGAGATGTTTGTTAGAAGTCGTCTGCTTATCTGTTATTATGTCTGGTAAGTTAACAATAATATATCAAGTCAAACCATTATAAATAAGTCAAGCACAAGTCTATGTATCAAATCAAATGTTTCAAGAACTCTTAGTTTATTTTGCATGTTTTATACAGAAAACAATTCTTAAAGTTTAACCAAAACCAAGTGAATATTATTTCAACTACTGGCACACAGGAGAGTCAGGGCAAGATTCCTGATCACCTGTGGATTGGGGTGTTGGCAGCAGAGATGTGGATAATGCCCTCGAGGCCACAGGTGTAGCGATGGCAGGGATGGGATTTAAAGAGAAGAGGGAGTCAGGACAGGAGGACAGCTGGGCTGATGTTGTGGACTGGGAGGTGTTCAAGGCCCAAGAGCTACTGCCATGGCTGGAGCACTCGATGGCCAGATGGGAGACCATCTGCCACCGTCATCCCAACACTGGACCCAAAAAAGAGTTTCTGTTTCTGGTGCCACCCAAGGAGGCTGCCTGAGTTTGCTGAGATGAGGCCAGGTGCCGAGAGACTTGAGAATCAGAGACAGGCATGCCGCTGGCAGAGGAAGCAGCAGGGGCAAGTGCCCTCCCCCCGCCAGCAGAGACCTCTCAGCCGGCCTTCTCACAGCCAGTTAGGTGGCACTTCTCCTGCACCTTCTCCTTCTCCCCTACTCTATACTGGAGACCCTAGCCAGGTCTGGCTAGAGTTTGGCTGTGCCTCTCAAGAGATTTACCACATCTACAGGGTGGTTGCCACCAGTGGGGACTTTGGAGGCATAGTGGGAGAAGGAGCTCACGCTGCAAGGACAACTGACTGGCTGCATACAGCACCCCTGTTGCAGTACTCTGTGCCTGGTTCACCTGAGAGGTGTCCCCAAACTTGTAGAGGAGGTGGGGCTCTGCTCTTCCCTGTGAAAGACTAGTAAGGGGTTTATCTTCCCTGAAAGATTTTGGGAAAGAAGTCAACTCCCTCATGCCCTCAACTTCTGAAATGTTGTTGTTTGACCCTGTTGTCCCTTTAATGAGTTCTATTGCTCTGAGAAAGAGCTTGTTTCTGCAAGCACTTGTTCTGTCATTATGGACACAGCCATAATGTCACAACCATTCATACTCTGTAGGTTTTTATGCTATGCTTAAACTGCTGTGTACAAACTGTTATATACTTTTAACAATAACTCTGGATTTTCCCTGCTGTATTGAAACGTGGCTACTCAGCCAGGAAATGATTGAGCAAGTTGACCAGACTGCCACCAGTAACTGATTTGTAGTCTTTGTCCCCAGACCATTGCCCAAGATACAGCAAGTGCACCATATTGCAACGCTTGGGTCAAACAACACTATCCCCCAAGTGGGAAGCACATAAATAAGTCTACATTGGTCAAAGTAGTGATTGACATCTTTTTTGCACAGCTACGTGTTTTGAGTCTTCATTTGCTAATTGACATGTGCATTGCATCCAGGCATTCCCTATGCCCCTGGAAGACCCCATTTCTCTACTGTTACCCCCTTGAACATCAGAACTGAAATTACTGACTGTTTGGAATTCCTCTGCTTTTCTGACCAATCTAGATTTGACAGAGGAATATATTCTTGGCTGGATTATACAGTTTCCTTCACGCTGGTAATGAAAACAACTACAAATGACAAACTTCTATCTAGAACTACCACACAACCGCACTGGGGCTCCTGATTCTGCCATGGGATTTTGGACACACGCATTCAATCAGCCATCCCTGCACTGCCTTGAAACCACTCAGCTGGAAGTAAAAAAAATGGCAGGGTCTTTGCACATGTAGAGCATAGGGGAAATTAATGCATTGAGGTCATGTTGAGTTAAAACAGGACACCCTTTCTGATTTTGTAAATGCAGTGTTCATGGGACATGTACCAAGCAAAATACCATCTCATATTGTACTAAATGTTTATTTTGTAGCCAGTGGAAGCATTTCTATATTGTTTCATTGTGATTTATTTATTTAGCTTTCGCTGGAGCTTGCAGTAAATGGCTTGTTGCTTTGGGAATATTCGGATGATTGTGATGCTATTTATCTTTCCCTCTCTAGGTTCTGGCTAAGTGCCTTGGAGGTCTAGGGACATCTGCTTGATTCTCTTGATGACATGGATTTTGTTTCATTTCTTCTCTCTCCCTTCCTTCCGTCTTGACAAAGTCTAGCAAGACGAGTACAAGAAGGGGGGCATCTTTAGAAATTTAAGTTGATTCTTCCAACTTTGGAGCAACAATTTCGGAAAACACTTCCGTGATCCAATGTTGATTCCAGCTTTGAACCAGGTCACTCAGAGGAACCAGACACAGGCCAGAATCTTGTTGGTAAAATTGTGTGTGCAATGTGCCCCCACCTCTTTGACAAGCTGGCTGTCCTGCGACATATGCCATACTGGTTGTGCAAACAGTGGCAAGAACAGCTGCTAAAGGGGGAACCCACTTGTGTTATCACTGCATTCATGCACAATTCATCCCAACAGGATTCTGCCACAGTACTCGGGAAGTAACTAGTTACAAATAATTAATAACTTGTAATTATTTTCTTTTCCAGTAACTATGCTTTAAGCTATATTACATTATTCTTTAACCTGATGTAGCAAAACTTCATGCCTTAGTTATTTTTACTGTTATAGAGGTACGGTTTCAATAATTGACAGAGAAGCAGTATCACATGGATCAGGTACATAGATATCATATGGTTCATCTTTATGTCATGCTCTGCTCTGGCTCTTGAGTTAACAATGTGGTGGACAGGGGTGTGTTGTGTATCATAAGCTAATAACATTCAGATTTTTTTTAAGTAAGGAAAATTACTATTCTAGGTGCTTTGAAAAATCAGAAAGATAGTAGCTACTTTTATAACTGTAGTAGTAAGTTACTACCTTAGGGAGCTTTAGAATGATACATTTTGGGCCCCAGAGAAAATATCTTATTACTGACCATCAGGTTCAACATTTTTGTTCTTGATTTCATTTTATTCTGTTGACATGTTTAATTTGTTCAAGATTTTTCTAATAATCTGTAGGGCATACTGAATTCTCCATGGATATGGAGGGATATAAACATTTTGATAAAAATCAACTATAACTAATTATGTATTAACAGCTTTGAATTGGCACAACTACCAAAGTATGGTGTAGTAGAAAGACTGTAGTCACTCCAGCATGGAGCCTCTGGATCTAAACTTTTCCAGGTGGACCAGAAGGATGCCATTGTAATTGGCCGCTTCAAAAAAACAATTTTGAGTCTGACCATGACTATAGAAAAGAAGGGAAATTTTACATTTCTTCCCCCGAGCATTATTAATTATTTCAGCGAACACTATTTGCATTTTTAAAATACATGTTTGATGTCATATACACTTTGGCCGTGAGCAGTTTTTTCTTTGGGATTCCCAGTGCACTGTAGTGGATGGAGTGATGGACTACAACCCAGGAGGGCTGGGTTCAAATCCTCACTCAGCCATGAAAACTCACTGTGGTTGTGGAACTGGTAAAACCACTCCTTACATATCTCACTTACCTTGAAAGCCCCATTAGGTTTGCTATAAGTCAGTTCTGACTTGATGGCACAGAACACACAGTTTTTTCTTTACATCCACTGGTACCTCAGAATTCTCTTCAGAGCCGGTAACCATGGCTATTTGTTTGAATTTCTTAGATCTAATGTAGTACTTAATAGATTTTCAAAGAACAAGCATTCTACACGGAACAGTTTTTCAGTTATATCCGTTCTGTAATAGCAATGGTTTCTCTTTTCAGTGGGGTTCAGGAGAAACACAGATTAGAGACACCAAATTAAATTGCAAAAGAGAACAATTTGATTGGAAATAACATATACAATAGTTTGATGTCTTACAGCAGGGACCAGCAAGCTGGTGCCCTCCAAAATTTTTGGTGTACAGCTTTCAGAAGCTCCAAGTGAGCATGGTTCTTGGTCAGAGGTTTGAGGAATTGTATTCCAAAGTACCAGGAGGGCACCACCTTGTTTGCTCCTCCTCTGAAAAATATCTTTCTCTTCACATGTTAAGCTTGCTTTCTTGGAACATGCTGGAAGCAACCAGCTGAAATAGATAACAGATAACAGAAATGGCTGAATTTCCTCACCGCCAAAAAGAACTAGGACAGTTTTGCTGAATGCTTGGAAAAAGTCTCAGACATTAAGATCAGGTTGGCAATGGAACTAAATATATTTGGGTGCTGGGCTGTCCCTTCTTGGATATTTTCAAGCAGAATCTGGGCATCCCTTTGTTGTAGATACTATTGTTGGTGACGAATGCATCTTTAAGATCTAAGCAAGTGAAATAGGCATGTTCGCCTGGGATCAAAGTGACCAAAGTGTATGGGTTTGGAACTACTGGCGAAATATGCCGGGTGACTTCATTAACAGCCCTAAGGTCCTGCACCAACCTGTACTTACCCTCCTTCTTGGGGACTCCCATGATCGGGGTGTTAAAGTCGGACTCACAGGGGACTATAAGTCCAGCTGACAAGAGAGTTTTCAGGACTTTTTGAAGTCCTATCTTGGTATCTCGTTTAAGGGGGCATTGTCTAATCCTAACTGGTCCTTTTCCTGGTTTTAAAAGCACCTCCACCGGTTCTACCCATTTTGCCCTCCCCGGGGTCCCATCTGCCCAAACCCAGGGTACCACTTGGTTCACTACATGAAGAAGCAATGCATCTTCTTCTGGAGCCTCCATCTTAGGGTTTTTTAAAGTTAAAAGAAAGGCAGTTGCTTCTTTATTGCCAAACGACACACGGCAGCCTTCTGAATCAAATTCTAACTTCGCTTCCAGCTTCATCAAGAGATCCCAGCCCAGAAGACTGGCCGGGCAATGTTCTATGTATAAAAATTGGTGGTCTAGGGTCGACCCTTCAACCCTGACCTGCGTCGGGGGCAGAACTGGGACCTTACTAGTGCCCCTGGAAGCATCTATGACATTATGAGAAGGTTCGCCTTTCCTAGGTCGTATCCTGTCCGGGAGGCTCGTTAGGACAAAGTGAGTAGCCCCAGTATCTATAAGGAAAGGGATGGACTGATTCCCCACTCCTAATTCCACCATAGGGTCTCCAGGTGGGAGGCAGAATACCCCAGGGCCCCGTCAAACTTCATCTTCTTCCAGAGCAAATTGTTGTGCCGGGGGCTGGTTTTGGCGTTGTGCTGGGGGATGGCTTTGGCGTCTGTCCCTCTGGGTCCTGGCCCAATGGCCCTCCTGGTGACAGATACGGCACTCATTTTCCCCCAGTGGGGGGCAATTGCCTCTGCCCCGCCCCCTACCGCCCCCTCTTGCCTGCCTCCCTCTGTTACTATAACGCCGGACATCTCCATCATCCCCTGCGAGAGCAGCTACCAAGACCTTCTTTTCCTTACTCCATCGTTTTTGTTCTTCTTGTGGCCTGTTATTAAACACCTTAAAAGCTATTTCCACAAGCTGGAGGATGGGTACGGTAAGATGACCATCCACCTTGTTAAGTTTCCTTTTAATGTACTCATATGAGTTTTGTATGTACAATGAATTGAGGAAAGTCTTCGAAGACTCTCCCTCTGGGTCCATGTCTGTGTATTGCCTACAGGCTCTCATCATTCTCTCTAAATAGTCGACTGGATTCTCATCCACCTTCTGAAAAATTTGAAAACTTTATGATTCGCTATTTGCTTAGGAAAACCTTTTCTCAAGCCCTCAAGGATGCTTTCTCTAAATCTAGACAGGGATAGCTGCTGCTGATCATTTTGTCCCTTGTCCCTGGTCCCATGCAGGGCGAGACTCCTGGAGAATGTCTGCTGGAGCTAAGTACGTCTGGTTATTGGGGGCCTTCCACTTGTTTGTGGCATATTTCTTAGCCGCCTCCCACACCATCGTACGCTCAGCTTCAGTGAGAAGCATATTAATTAAATGCATGACATCTCCCCAAGTTGGTTGGTGTGACAGCATGATTCCCGCGAAAAGCTCTGCCATTCTCTCTGGGTCTAGGGAGTAGGAAGGGGTGTGCGTCCTCCAGTTAAATAAATCAGCCGTGGTGAACGGCACATACACACACGCCCTCCTTACTGTTCCATCTGGTGCCATTATAACTTGTTCCCTAAGGGGGAAAATGGCCCCCGGACGGCTAGGTCCCTGTCCTTCACTATCGCTGGAGCCACTCCCTGTTCTTTGTTTCTGCTCTTCTTTACATTGCTGTTTTCTCCTAGTCACTGGAGGAGAAGCCGAAGGACTCGGTTCCCTCCTGCCTCTACGCTTTCTAGTGGAGCTCACAGTATTGTCCCCCTCCTCCCTCTCGTCCAAGGACTCCTCCGGTGGTGGAGGTGGGGGAAGCGGGAATCCAGATGCCCCATCCGTCGCTGAATCCGGCACATGTTGATTAACTATAATCTATATGTGCGGTTGTGTTACAGCAGGCATGGCTGGTTACGTAGCCTCTCGTGACTGAGAGGGTTGAGCAATCTGGACTCCGGGGACTACCTGTCTTGGCAGGGCTGCTACTGGAGCTCCTGGTAGGGGCCCTGGGATTGGTGGATTTCCTCCCTCTGGCAAAGGGGCCGGAGGCGCAGTAGCTGGGGGAGGAATGTAATCCGTGGAGTCTGTTAAAATGCACTTTCCCTTTTCTATCTCTATCTCTTTCTCGCCTGCCTTATCTTTTTCAGTTTCTTTAAACTCATTTAGGGCCGCTACCAAAACCTTATAATATTCTCGTGGACTTGGTGCCGGTGTCGGTGGGGGGGCTACATAGTCCAGAGAGCCATATGGGTTCCTTGTTTTTCTTTGGGGAACTAATGCTAAAGCCCCCTCGTATAACTCTGGCTGAGCCACAATTGAGGCAAAATATCCTACATATTTCAAATGATCTTCCTCCCCCCTTTTTGTCGCCTCCTCCGCCCAGGCCACCAATGATGCCAAAGCATCTGGAGAAAAACTCCCATCAGAGGGCCATGGAGGCGACAAAGAAAGAGCCGCCAGCCAAATTTGTGTGCATAATTTAATCATGTGTCTTAGTCAGCCCAGACCGCCTGCCCACGAGCTCTCTCCAGTTATCCAAAACACAGCTGAGGGGTGTCCCCCTTTCCGGGTGTGCCTTGCTCACGCACATTCCCATGCCTCGCAAGTTACACCTGGCCAGATTACGGCCCGCATCAGATTTTCTGCCAAGCGGAGCAAGAGCCCGAGGAAGCCGCCCGGGAGTTTCCTTAGTCCGGCTGGGGCTCCAAGGAGGAGGAGGGGGCACGCGAGCCCTCGTCGCCCGGCCACGACCCCCTCCAGCTCCTTCTTCACCACCACCACCAGGAGCAGCAGCAGGAGGACGAAGAAGCGGAGAAGGGAGGGAGTGCCGGCAACCGCCTAGCCGGGGGGAGGAGGGCACGACATAAAATAAAAAAAACCCTCACAGAATTCGCCTTGCCAAAGGAGAAAAGCCCCCACCGGTACCCGTGAAATTAAACAGAACGGGGTGGGGGCCCCCACAGGTGCACGCGCACGCACACAAACACACACACACGGAGGTCCGGCAACCTTCCTCTGAGGGGCCCCCCTCAAAAAAAGGCGCACTCAGCAACAGCAGCTACCCCCATCACGACAGAGGAGCAAACTTTGCGAGGCGAGCCCAGGCAGCCTCCAGAGCCGAGGCGGCTGAAGCAGGACGAAGAGGAGGAGGAGGAAGCACCGCCAGGCACTGAGGCGGCCGCTGGCCGGGCTGGTGCTGGGGGTGCCGAGAGAGAAAGAGAGCCAGAGAGCCGCTTCCCTGGAAGAGGCGGCGGCGGCGGCAGCTGCTGTTGGCGGCTTGGCTCGGGCGCTCGGGGGAAAAGGGCCGGCAGCGCACCTTGCTCGCTGGCTGTCCCCCAAGACAGTGCCTCTTGCACCCTCCATCCAGAACTGCAGCCTGCCAGCCGGCAGACAGGCAGGCTGGCTGGCAGGCTGCAGTTCCGGATGGAGGGTGCAAGAGGTGCTGTCTTGGGAGAGAGCCGGCGAGCGAGGCAAGGCTTTTTTTTTGACTCTTGACAGCAGAGGACACGTGGGTGCTTCAGGGGGGGGCAGGCAAGGCGGGGGCCACAAACTATAGTCCGGCAGGCCGCAAATGGTAGAATATACCAGATGGGTGGGATATAAATCAAATAAATAAATAAATAAATATGTTTGAGACTCCTGGATTAGATGGTCCAAGACTCCTTCTAGGTTTATAATCCTTTGAAATTATAGATCGAAGACTACGATGAGGAAATTTTAAAAAGTAATTAATTAATGAAATAAGATTTCCATCTAGGCACTTGTGAAATTTGAAGCAGACAGTTTCTCAGTTCCCACAGTGTGCTGCTTACAGCCACCTTCTATACTATTGACCACCCCTTCCCACAAGAGGAAAAGATAATATTTTTTCATGATAGTTGATATCTCAAAAGGAGGGACCAAATGCTCTTTTACCTTGGTAAACAGCAGAAGGATGAAGCACAATGAAGTGGTTGCCAGGCCACCAAGTTCAACTTTGCACACTTCTGGATTGGCTACTGCAGGTTGCATCACAGAAAATATGACAAGGAATATGAATGCAGACGATGAGTCAGTGGATAAAGGAATAGTAATCTGCTTTCTCCAGAGAGAATGTATAAACTGGGTTAATTAAACCTAAAACAACAGAGGTCAGATCCAGTATTGTCAAGAGCTGGAGGATATAGTGCTTGAGTTCTCTAGTCTCTTGCAAGCCAGAGAAGAAGTTGAGTATGGGGAAAAAAGAATGATTTTTTCAGCATAACTGAAAATGGAAAGCAGCCAAACAAAAAGATGATAGATTAAGCGTGTTTTTTAATGGAATGACCTTTACAAGGGATGCCCAAAGCCAGGTATTTATTTAACCCACAGGATATATATGAGGATATGATCTTTAACAAGCAGCATAGAGTTGGTATTTACATTTTACACACACACACACACACACACACACATGTATGTGTGTATAAAGTGTAAATACCAACTCTATGCTGCTTGTTAAAGATCATATCCTGATAATATCTTAAGGTAAAGGTAAAGGTTCCCCTTGACAATTTGTCCAGTCGTGTCCGACTCTAGGGGGCGGTGCTCATCCCCATTTCCAAGCCGTAGAGCCAGTGTTTGTCTGAAGACAGTTTCCGTGGTCATGTGGCCAGCGCGACTAGACACAGAACACCGTTACCTTCCCACCATGGTGGTACCTATTTATCTACTCGCATTTGCATGCTTTCAAACTGCTAGGTTGCCAGGCGCTGGGACAAGCGACGGGAGCTCACTCTGTCACGTGGATTTGATCTTACGACTGCTGGTCTTCCAACCTTGCAGCACAGAGGCTTCTGTGGTTTAATCCACAGCGCCACCACGTCCCTAAGATAATATCTCACTTCTTTTTATATGATACTATCCCTTTAAAGTGGGCCAATGCCATTATTTAAAGCATAAACAAATTAATATGAATTCTGTCTTTTCATCAGGCAGATCTCTGCCTGGAGGCTTTCCCCAACCACAGAAAATCTGGTACACATGTACTCCAATTTATGATCAGGACATGGAATTTGTGGTCCAAGCCAAATAATGGCTAAAATTCTGTTGGGTAACTATGTTTGGAGAAGGGCAATATCACTGGTCCTCCTGTTCCACAGTTAACACTGCTCCCATGCAAGGAAACAGATTACTAACAAGCCATGGAATAAAAGTAGAATGTATTTCATTACCAAAAAAAAAAAAAAAAAAGAGGGGGCTTTTCCACCCTGGGAATAGGGTATCTCCTCCGTTCCCCATTCTTCCACTGTTTAAAAAAAGAGAAAAAATGTGTTTTTGCAGTGCTTTTCTGCATCAGTTCTAGCAATCGCATAACAGACTCAATGAAAATGGATCTGTTTTTGAAAGTAGAAGCCCTGGTGTTGAAGAGGAAAAACTATGGATGGGAGTGGGATCCTGGCTGATTCATACTTGCCTTTGCATCATGTGATCAATGGAAAAAATATGAACCTGTCTACCCCAAATCCATAGTTTTCCCCACATTTTTTCCCAATGCAGTCATGCCCTGAGAGTCTCATTAAACACATTGTGACTTATATCTGAGTAGACATGCCACAGTAATACACGTGTTCTCATGCGGGCAATTACTATACTTTGGATTCCTTTCTGTTATAGACAGAAACATTCCTTGGAGCCTGTTTTGAAGATCTAGCTTCATTTTTGTAGCTCTACAAGTTCCACCAGTTAACATACTAAATAACTGCTCTAGGTATGTGCATGATAAGGTCAGCAGAAGCCACAAACACCTGCAATAGATTTTTCCCTGTAGCTACTTGTTGCTTTTCAGGCCAGCTTAAGCTTTAAAAAGTTGACTGAACAAGAACAATAGGTTTGGATAGTGACCTTTCAATCCAATAAAGCACTGCCCTTTACCTGTTGAGTTTTGATTTGCTCCTTTTCTTATTGAACCTGTGCTACAAAGCTACCCTTAGGTGATGGGCATGGAAAAGACTGAAATAACAAAGACTCCTGCAGGCAGTACATTATTTCCCTAGTAAACTGCATCAGCCTTTTAAAAAGCATCCTACAGGAGGCCACAAGATATCTAGTCCAAGAAACAAAGGCCCTTTGTAACCCTCACATAACTGACACAACATATTCATTCATCCAGAGGTGAGAATTATGTAACCGGAGTAAAAAGAAGGAGAAAATATCTTCCTATTGGAAAATATCTATTTGGATGCATGCTTTAAAAAACAACAACTCTATGCCACTTGTAGCTAATAATTATCCCTTGTTTCCATTATACATGTCTGTGTACTGACTTTAAATTAATTAGTTAACTTCTTTATGTTTTTCTTCTTTGTCCTCTACTGACCTACTGTTGTGATTCTTTTCAGACTGTTTCCTGGGCATATTGTAGTTTTACACAGCCTATAAAGGCTTAGTTTGAGGAGATCAGTAATGGTGAAGGTACCTTAGCCCAAGGAATGGTTTTCAGGGCAGGTACATTTTCGTATACACTTGCTTCCCCCCCCTTTTTTTCCCTTTTCTTTCTTTCTTTCTTTCTTTCTTTCTTTCTTTCTTTCTTTCTTTCTTTCTTTCTGCCTGTTTGTTTGTTTGTTTGTTTGTAAAAGTTAATTTTTGCAGCCTGAAAGGGTCTATGAATTTTCATGACTGACCTAACAATTGCCTTCTCCAGAGGCTGTCAGGTTAAAAACAACAAAGAAAATCATTCCAAGCAACTTGTGAGAAAGTTACAAGTGTGGTTTGGGAAAATCTGTCAGTTTCATTTTTCCCTATAAACAATGACAATTCGCATGTTCTTATCACAAACTCCGAACTGTCCATGTTAGCCAAATTCAGCAAGTACACCTATTCCTCAGCATGGCAAGGACAACACTGTACTTACCTACCACAAAAGGTGCAAAGATGAGGAGCCTTTCAGTAAGCAGACATGACAATAATAATAATTCAGAATTAAAAACATTGAATACCCAGGGGCTATTTCAAACCTATACTTCTAAAAGTTAAACATTCAGAGCTGTCATTTCAGATGGCGTAAACCTGTCAGTTTCAGCTTCTTTCACATTCAAAGTTTTGAGATCTCAGGTTCTTCCAGTGCAGAAAATTAAGAAGTTTGAGGATTGTAATAAATTCAGTTAAGTTCCTCTCAGTAGTAGTTCTATACAAAACAGGTGACAGCAGTCCCCTGTTTTTGCTGAGAGTGCATCCTAAAACGTGTTTGCAAATTTCAAGTAGGGAGTGGGGAAATCTTGTCCGTTTTCTTTTGTCCTGCATTTGCATGATCTAAACCTCAGGGTCTTTCTCTTTCGTGCATTAAGAAATTTGCAGATTTGGCAAATTCTTCAAAAATGAACTGAAAGAAAACTCTGCCTCTTTCCCATGGCCCAAATGAGTAACTACAGCAATTTCCAGCATGGAGATGATTATGTGGTACCTGCTTCTCATATAGGTGTCACTCATGGTTTCTTCCACATTCAATGCCCCCACCAAAAAAAAGCCCAAATCCCTTTTTCCTGTTTTTCTTCAATTTGAAGAAATCTGCTAATTTTAGTAAAATAAATTATATAAAAATGAATGGAAAGGAACTTCTTTCCATATGGTATCTACAACATAAGGCTTACGAAGTACAGTGGTGCCTCGACTTATGAACTTAATCCGTTCTGGAATGGTGTTCGTAGGTCGAAATGCTCGTAAGTCGAAGCACCATTTCCCATTGAAATGCATGGGAACGGGATTAATCCGTTCCAGCATTTCAAAAAAAAATACCAAAAAATAATAATAATAAATAAAGCACACAGAAAGCCCCATCGGAAGGTGCTGGGGCTTTAAAGAACACAACAACCAACCAAAAATAAACAGAGCAAGCCCCGAAGGCTGCAAAAAAAACCAACAACAAAAAAACCCCAAAAATATACACCAAGTAATCCCCATGCTGGGACTGCAAAAAAAAAAATCACCAAAAATAAACAACACAGCACAGAAACATAACCCCCCTCAGCCGAAACCCACCCTGCAAAACCCACCCAGAAGTTTCTAAAAAGCAAAAAGCAGCAGCTTACCAGGCAGACCGAAGCCTCCTCCGATGGCACTCACTCCCCGGCGGCTGGCGGCTGGCGACAGGCCCCAGCCGGCAGCGTAGGGCAGCCGAGGGGGCCCTTACTCATGAGTAGACCCGCACCTTCGGCGGGCCTTACTCATGAGTAGACTCACGCCAGGGATGGGCAGGGAGCGCACCGGCTTCCCGCGCCTGGTGGCGATCCGGAGCCGCCCCACCTCTCCTTCCTCCTCCTGCGCCGCAGGAGTAAAAAAGTTCCCTGACCCCATGCTCTAACTGTTGGGGCGAAAGAGCTACAAAGAAGCAGCCTCTTCGCCACCAACGGTTTGAATTTCCCGCCTTTCCCCCCTGCCTTTTTCTGTTCTTACGTCGAAGCTCCACTTGCAAGTCGAAGCAAAATTTTGCGAGCGGAACTTTTCGTAAGTCGAAATGTTCGTAGGTAGGGGCGTTCGTAAGTCGAGGCATCACTGTACAAGGCAGGGGATGTCTGCAAAACTAGTCAATAAAAGAAAAGCTCCCTAGGGTTTTTAAAAATTCATTTTGGCTGAAATGGATATTAAATAAAATCTAATGGTAAGTTTTTCTGTGAAGTATCTAGGATGAAGAGCAGGGCAGCAAATGTTCAATAAAACTAAGAAATAAAGAAACCCAATGATATCTAGTTTGACAAGCAAGGGAAACTAAGCAATGTGGATTCTGTAATGTGTCCGCTACACTATACTTACTATCAAAATTGAGTCCACCATTCAAGACTGAGGCCTCCTGTGCTCTCCAATCTGTATCCTCTTTAAAGGGATAGAAATAGGCTGCCAGATCTCAGGTTGTCTCTCTTCCCATGAATGCCTAAAAGATACCCTGCTAAGGAAAAAAATAGACAAAATCCACCAATATTGTCCATTTACATTTTTGCAAGCAAAGTATCATCATCTTAGAACTACCGAGCTGGATGGGACCCTATGGATCATCAAGTCTAGCCCCTGCCAAGGAGGCACAGTGGGGAACTGAATTCCAGACCTCTGGTTCTGCAGCCAAATAACTAAACCACTGAGCTATCCAGCAGTTTATTTATTTATTTATTTATTACATTTATAGCCCGCCCATCTAGTCATATAGACTACTCTGGGTGGGTAACAACATATCACGTAACAATTTAACAATTTAAAATCATAACAATATATTACTAAATAAACAATGATCCAAGATGGGAGAAAACACAAAATAACAAAAATTCAGACGGTGGGTGGAGGGAAGGCTTGCTTAAACAGCCAGGTTTTCAGTTGGCATTTAAAGATGCCCAGCGACGGGGCCATGCGAATCTCAGGAGGGAGGCTGTTCCAAAGATGAGGAGCCACTGCCGAGAAGGCCCGGTTTCTTGTTTTTTCCTTCCGGGCCTCCCTCGGCATTAGGCTCCTCAGCCTCACCTCCTGGCTAGATCGGGTGATATGGGTAGATCTAGGTGGGAGAAGGCGTTCCGTCAGGTAACGAGGCCCTAAACCGTTTAGGGCTTTATACGTAAGCATTAAAACTTTGAAATCTACGCGGAACCGAACGGGCAGCCAATGCAAGGTGGCCAGAGTGGGAGTAATATGTTGATGTTTCCTTACCCCACTGAGAAGTCTGGCTGCCGCATTCTGCACCATCTGGAGTTTCCGCATAGATCTCAAAGGCAGCCCCACGTAGAGAGCATTACAGTGGTCTAATCTCAAGATTACGAGCGCATGGACCAAAGTGGTGAGCGACCCAACATCTACATAGGGACGCAGCTGGGCTATCTGCCAGAGATGGAAACAAGCGGTGTGGACCACTGACGCTACCTGGGATTCCATGGCAAGCACCTGGTCCAGATAGACCCCCAAGCTGCGCACCTCACTCTTCGCGGTGAGAGTCACCCCCCCCAAAAGAGAGGGAGTTTCCCAAACCGCTGATGGTAGGCCCCCCGACCCTCAGGACCTCCGTCTTGTCCGGGTTCAGCCTCAGCCCTTTTTCCTGCATCCATTGCAATACAGACCCCAGGCAGCGCTGCAGGGACAGAATGGCATCCACTGTAGTTGGCAAAAAGGAGATGTAGAGCTGCGTGTCATCGGCATATTGATGGCACGATGCTCCACACCCCCTGATAACCTCACCCAGCGGCCTCATATAGATGTTAAACAGCATTGGAGAGATGGTCGAACCCTGCGGAACCCCACAATTGAGGCTCCACGGGGTCGACTCATGCTCCCCAAGCTGAACTCTCTGAGGATGGTCCCCCAGGAAGGACCGGAGCCAGGCCAATGCCTGACCACCGATTCCCAACTCAGAGACCCTCCTCAGGAGGATACCGTGGTCGACGGTATCAAAGGCGGCTGAGATATCGAGGAGGACCAACAGAGACGTTTTTCCCCTGTCGGCCTCCATAAGGAAGAGAATAATTGTTGATTGTGTATGCAGTGAAAGCTGTCCTTCTATGCCACCAACAGTTATTGTACATCCCCTCCTATGCCCTATCTGTCTATACACACTCTTATTGAACTTTGAAGTAGATTATTAATGTGAAACAGTAAGCCACTGCAGATGTTTGTCGAGTGTTTCCTGACAGTACATGGACAAAACAAGGAAAATCTATTGAATGCTCTGATAACATTGAACATCAGAGAAAATGCAAGGTCAGTAAAATAATCACTGAAGGACATCCGTTCAGCTTTTCCAATCACTAGTTAAGACTGAGGTGAAGCTACATTTTGATTTTCATGTGCATTTTAGTTTGCCAAAAAGCATCACCTGTTTTTAGCGATAGTTTTTTTAAAAAGTAGCAAGTGCAAACAATTCTTTTCCACACTTTTTTTGCTCTCTTTATAGCTGCTGCTTTTTAATGCCATTGTATCTCCTCCTTCTCCTCCCTCGCTCTCCATGGACTCTGCCATTTAATCCGGTCAGCCATTGTGATCAACATAGTTTTGCCTGTAGCGATATAATGCCGTGCCTTATAATGATGCCATTAATACTCATACAAGAAAAATGTGAAAGTGAAGGAAGTGAGAGAAAAGATTTCACGTGGTGTGAAGATATAGTGGCATCAACAAGAAGCTGAAAAAACAGCATCAACACAATTGAACAAGTGGGGGTTTGCTTGTTTATTTATTGGCAATTGATTTGGCTACACTGATTAATGATGCCAGTTTTGCAACAAAGATTGTAGGTGGAGATTTTTTCAGTGACATTTTAGCACTTAAAGCCTTCAGTCCTGTACACTTAGGAATAAGCAGGGATGGGGACTTGAGTCACAGGATCCGGTATCAAGTTGGACTTAAATTGCACTGGTGACTTGACTTGACTTGGACTTGATTCAAGACTTGGAACCCACCCACCCTCTATCTTTTTTCTGGGGCGGGGAAAAGCTTGATTTTAATAGGGACTTGTCAGTATATTTGTATTGTTTTGCATTGATGTATTTGTTTTGGAAAATAATAAAAAAAATTAAAAAATTTAATAGGGACTTGGACTTGGGACTTGGGACTAGGTACCAAAGTCTCAGACATGGACTTGGACCCAAAGACTTATCAATTTCCCTGGGAATAAGTCCCATTGAACTTGGTGATGCTGATCTTTAAGTAGCCATGCATCAGGCTGGATGGAGAATTTGAACTTCTGGCTAGCCCAACCTATTCAATAAAATAAATGTAGCCTTGCAATTTATCAATTTGCAGCTACAGATCAAATTTGTACTTGACATTCTTTAAAGTAGGTGGAAGATAAATGCAATGCTTGAATTGTATCCTTTTAGTGCCTACAGGAAGAAAAGACTGGCAACAAAATACCAAAGAAGGGCAGAGAAGTATTTTTTAATAAATTATAGTTGCCTTTGATTTTGAAATGTCATGAAGTCATCTGAATGAGAGGCAACACGTATTTTAAAAAGACTCAGACGTTGACTACTACGATACTTTCAATGCAATTTGATCTAAACTTTAAGCAGGCTGCATATTAGTGAGAACTGGACATTGGACAAATCGCTTCTCGTCCAAACAAATAAGGACAAAGAAATATTGAATGGTGCAGAGCAAGTTTGGAAACTGGTAAATTGTATATGTCACTTGGTTTTTCACTGCTACATCTTTATTTATTTATTTTTGATGCCACCTTTATCCCAGTTAAGGAATTCAAGGCAGATAACAAATTATTAAAAACAACAACAACCCCAAACTGACCAAAGCCATGAAAAATTATTACATTAAAAATTAAATGTAGAATCATATCAGAATAGTTAAAACGCCTTAAGAACACACTAAAGCAGACATAAAATAATAGTAATGTCCAACACCCAAGATAAAAACTCTGCACTGCACAGCTAGTTGTTAAAAGGATGGTCTTCACCTGTCACTAAAAGAATAAAAAAGGGAGGGCGCTAGCATATCCTTCCAAGGGAGAGTGTTCCACAATCTGGGAGCAGCCATACAGAAGGCCCTCTCGTGTCTTCCCACCAGATTTGCCTGTGAAGGCACTGAAAGAAGGGCCTCCCTGAAGATCTTTGGAGATACCGTCCTTCAGATAGTCTGGCCCCAAGCTGTACAAGGATTTGTTGTTCATATAGAGCATTTTGAATTGTGCCTGGAAATGGAACCAGTGAAGCTGTTGTAAAGTAGAGTGATATGCTTCCTGTAAGCAGCCCTGCTCAGCAACCTGGCTGCAACATTTTGAACCAGCTGAAGTTTCTGGACCATCTTCAAAGGCAGCCCCAAGTAAAATATGGTACAGTAATCCAAGGAGGATGTAACTAAGTCATGTGCCACCATAGCCAAATCAAACATCTGCAGGAATGGGTGCAGCTAATGCACCAGCTTGAACTGTGCAAATGCACTCCTGGCCACTGTTGAGACCTGAGTGTATAGGCCCAGGGAAGAGTCCAGGAGTATACTCATGCTACAAGCCTGGGTTGTTGTGAGAGTACAACCCCATCCAACACAGGGTGGATCCTTATTCCCTGATCTGCTTTTGATTGACCAGAAGCACCTCTGTCTTGTCTAGATTAAGTTTCAAAATGATTGCCTTCATCCAGTCCATTACTAATAACAGACACTGGTTTACAACATTAGTAACCTCCTTGAAGTTAGATAGAAAGGAAAGATAGAGTTAGGTGCCATTCCCATACTCATGATACTGAACTCCAAAACTCTTGATAACCTCTCACAGAAGTTTCATGAATGTGTTAAACAACATATGGAATAAAAAAAGACACCACAGGCTAATGGCCAAGGCACTAAACAGGAGTCCTCCCAGCACCACCTTCTGAAGCTGCACCTCCAGAAAGGACTTAGTGCCACTGTATAACAGTGCCTCTAAGTCCCATCT
The DNA here is from genome assembly GCA_037013535.1 of Intellagama lesueurii. Classification (NCBI taxonomy): domain Eukaryota; kingdom Metazoa; phylum Chordata; class Lepidosauria; order Squamata; family Agamidae; genus Intellagama; species Intellagama lesueurii. The sequence goes on along the minus strand of JBAJHW010000003.1, from coordinate 172,725,333 downwards.
GAGAGAGGTGGCCCAGAAGTATACTACAATCAATGGTATCAAAAGCTTCTGGATTCCTGGAAATTAAAGAAGTAGAAAGAATATATTTTGAAGTCATTGCTACTGATTTTCCCCTCAAAATGTAAAGCATATTCCTCACAGCGAGCTGCTGAGTGGTCCTGTGTCTCCACCGTCTCTCCCTGCCGGAGGAGATCACGGACCACCTGAAACAGCTCTGCTGGACGACATTCTGAGGAAGCAATGCAGGTGGCGAAATATTGTCGTTTTGCTGGCTGTATTGCCACGGAATAGGCCCGATAATGGGCTCTAAGCCGTGTTCGGTCAGATTCACAGCGTGATTTCCTCCGCCTGCGCTCTAGCCATATCCCCACTCGCTTCATTGCCTGCAGCTCATATGTATACCAAGGAGCCATCCAGGCTCTGCGGGTGGGGAGAGGGCGCTTAGGCACGATCGTGTCAACCGCCTGGGTCATCTCTCTATTCCACAAGGTGACCTGAGCTTCGACAGGAGCGCTGACCATATCAGATGGATATTCCCCCAGAGCATTCAGGAAACCTTCCGGATCCATTAGTCTCCGAGGGCGGATCATCTTAATAGATCCCCCACCCTTGCAGAGGAAAGGGGATGCCAATAGTCTAAACTTTACCAGGAAGTGGTCTGACCATGACAATGGGGTCACTACCAGCCCCTCCACATCCAGATCACCATCTTCCAATCCCATTTCAGTTTCAGTTTATTACGGTCGAAGACCAGAAAATTAAACAGAGTATACAAAAATATGGTACACATTTTAAGAACGTACTTCAATAAGTTGGAAACATTTACATTAAAACTGAATTAGTCCTTACTGTGTGGCCGTTGATTAACTCGTAAACCTTAAAATCTCTTTTCAAAACTTAAAAGGGCTTTACGGGTTTTACAGGCTGCTGCCAGAAAACTAGCACACTGCTTCGTTATCTGTGGATTAAATGCTGTAAGCAGCAGCTTGGTCCTTTCTGCATCCATGAGGCCCAACATTTTCCCGGTTAGGGGTGAGATATATTTATCCCGTATGCCCTGGTAATATGCGCACTGGAACAGAACGTGCTCCATTAACTCAACCTCCCCCAAGTCACACGGGCATACCCGTTGTGAAAGGGGTATCCTTTTAAAACGGCCTTCGAGTGAGGCTGAGGGGAGCACTCCCCATCTGGCTAAAAAGAAGGCCCTCCTATGTTGTGGAATCTCTAATAATGAGAGGTATGTAGCTTGCTCGGCCACATACTTCTTATCTTCCACAGCTAAGAAGTTGGGGCATTGATTAATATCACTCTGTCTCTCTGTGTCCATTACTCTTTGTCTCAGAGCAGTTTTCGCTTGATTTATATCCATAGCCAGAACGGCCTCTGGGGAAAATCCCAGGTGTCTCAGCTTTGCTTGTACCATCTTAGACCAGGAAGATTGGAAGTTGTCACGTAGGACCAAGGGTGCTAAATCTGATGTTGTGTGATTGAGTTTGAGCCAGACGTTGGCGGAGGAAAGTAGGACTCTGGCCTCAACTTTTATCATCCCTGTCTCCAATCGTAGACTAGCATTGGATGCATAATGGGAGACCTGGAAGATGGACCTTAGGAATTTTGATTGAACTCGTTCCAATGGGGCAAAGCTAGTGGAAGGAGGGCCCAGTAAAATCCTATATAATAGTTGGGGAAGGGATTTGGCTTGGTATAATTTAATTGCCGCAGGGATGTAATGGTCACCTTTAGTTCGTGCGAACCTTGCGACAGCTTGGGCCGACTGATGGCCAACTGAAGCTACATGTTCATGGTGGGCTGTCCGTGCCCCAGTTGAATGCAGCATAACCCCCAGGTATTTGTAAGCAGATACCTGTTCAATCCTGTGTCCATTAATTCTCAACACCTTTTTTTTAAGATCTCCTGCCAAATGATACGACCTTGGTTTTGAGATAGTTGAGCTCTAGCTGGTTATCGTCACAGAACTGGCTGAACCTGCTCATCACCCTTCGGAGACCCACTGGAGTTCTAGATAGAATGGCTGTATCATCTGCGTATAAGAGTAGCAGCACTTTGCAGTTTGCTAGGGTTGGGGGATGTGAATTAGGTGTATTCATGAATTCAACCAAACCGTTAATATAAATGTTGAGCAGGATGGGTGCCAAAACACATCCCTGCTTTACCCCTTTGCAAGTAGGAATTGGGTTGGAGTGATGCCCATTCACAGAGCATCTCACCGTGAGGGATGTGTTCGTATATAATTCTCTGATCAGGTACAGCAGCCTGTGATCAATGGATGTGCCCTCCAGCTTCTCCCACAGTTTTACCCTTGAGATGGAGTCGAAGGCTGTTTTTAGATCTATAAAGGCTGCATGCAATGTCCCTGCATTGCCTGCCACATATTTTTCTATCAGATGTTGCATAATCATAACCTGGTTCAGTGTGGACCTTCCCTCCCTAAATCCTGCCTGCTCCTCTGCAATCAGATTTTCTTGATTGACCCAACATTTAGGTTTATTTAAGAGGTGGCTGGCATAGAGTTTGCTGATTATGCGTAATAAACGAATGGGTCTGTAATTAGCTGGATCATCTCTCCTGCCTTTTTTGTGGAATGGAACAATAATAGCCTCCCTCCAGCCTTCTGGGATAATCCCTGAGGAGTCTATGTTGGTGAAAAGGGAGGCCAGCAGTGGGACCCAGAAGGCCATGTTCTGTTTTAATAGCTCTGGTGGGATGCTATCCATACCAGGGGCCTTGCCATTTTAAGTTGATTAATTAGTGATTAAACTTCATCTGTCGAAACTGGGGGCCACACTGGTAAATCCTTCTTTATTTGCAGTAGCGTTTGACTAGAGGGGTCAGCATATAGTTTCTTAAAATATGACTCCCATGTGCTTGCTGGTATAAGGGAGTCTAATGGTGCAGATTCCCTGAAAGTATTATGGGTTATCAGCTTCCAAAAAAGGGCTGAGTTATTCACCTTGGCTGCTTGGATTAGTTGGTCCCATGATGCCATTACATCAGCTTTCTTCTTCCTAGCCACCACTTTCTTATATAATTTTTTCAGCTATAAGATGTGTAGCCGAAATGGGGGGTGTCGCAACCGGGAACCGTTCGATAGCTCTGGTACGCGGGGTTAAGTGCCCTTTTGGCTTCCAGACATTCCCTATCAAACCACCCTTGGGAATGCCTAGCTGCATGGTTACCTTGATTTCTTTTCTGCGTTACCAGCAGGGGTTTCAGCCCCTGTATTAATTGCTTGTAGGGGAGCAGGAAATCTGGACCTGTGGTGTTATTTATGATGGCACTACAAGGGTTCGATGTTTATTTTGGGCAGCTTTTTAAGATGGACTAAGTGGGAGGCTAAATCCATGTTTAAGAGAAGAGGTAAGTGATCACTCTCCAGGTCTGGAAGGACTCGGAGGCTTGTGACTAGAGGTAGCATGTTATTGGTAACCAAAATGTAATCTGCACCTTGTACCCGCCATGAAGGTGAATTCTCTGGGATAATCTCCGCCCATTCAAAATTTGGGGATTGAGACGCCTAGCCATTGCTACTAGTTGGGAGCCGGCAAAATTTGTCTTGCTGTCTCTAGAGAGTCGTGGGTAATCGGGGCCAAAATGCCCACAACTCTGTTCGACTCTGGGCCCCTTGTCTAGAGGGGAATCGTTTGGCCCGGTTCTTGCATTGAAGTCACCCCCCAGAATAATCCCATCCACTGAGTTCTCCAATATTAAATCATCTAGATAGCCCTCCAGGGTGGACCAGGTGTTCTTGATATGGACCTTTGCGTGTTGGGGGTTGAGATAGATATTAACCACCAGAACCAATAGGTCTTTAAATTTGAGACAAATTGCCATCGCCAGGTGCTCCAGAGAGAGCAGTTGTCTGCAGCTTACTCCTAAGAAGGTGGAAACCAACGTACTCAGGCCTGCTTTGAGCCTCCCGGGCCCAGCCCCGGGTATTGTGCTGTTAGTGTACGAATGATAGCCATCAACCCTAATTTCCTTGTCTGTCCAGGTCTCCTGGAGCAGGATTATATCATAGTTCCTTTGGAAGAAAGGGTAGTCCTGACTTTTGCTGTGTGCCCATCTGGCGATGTTCCAAGAGGCGATGTTCAAAAATTTCTCTGAAACCATCTTGGACTTATCTGCATGCAGTCAGGCTGAGCTGCAGTCGTCCTGGTGCTGATTTGAGCTTAACTCGCCAGCTGCTATAGAGAAGATAGGATCGTCTTCGGGGATAACCACATTGGAGCACAGGACCTTCTTGTTGATTATTACAACTGGTTCTTGTGGGGGATGATTCCTATTACAGCTAGATGGTACCGGGGCCATTGAGGTCGCTGTTGAAGGATGCTGTGCGGAGGGCCCAGGGCTGGCCAGCTGATCAGAGGAAATTGGTTTCTTGAGACTTTTTAGGGAAAGAATCAGGGATTCCAATTGCCTTATTGAGGTTGCCTGTTCTCCTGCCGACATGGCTCCAAATGTGGTCAAAAATTTAGCATTCTGGTTATCTGCTGTTAGTCCAGATTTGAACTTGTCCTCTGCAGACCGATTGCTGTGGGTTGCGTAACAAAGCAGATCAAACGGTGCCAAGGAATTAAGGGGTTTGGTCCTTGATGACTCCAATGGCTCCGGTAGGTCTGTCAGTGCAGGCTGGTCCAGGAGGATTAATGGGGTTTCTGAGTTCTTATTTGAGACATGTATCAAATTATCTACTTGCCCCCTTGATGGTCTGGCTCTCCTCCTGGGGTTGACCAGGGTTAATTTCTGTGTTAAAATATCTCTGAAATGCCTTTGAAGCCTGATCCCAACTCCGCTTAGCTCTGGGGATTGCGCAAGAAGCTGCCTTGGGATGTTACTGGTACGGAAATATAAAAGGAAGCATTCCTGGCTCCTTGTACCAGGCAGTCTCTCTATCTTTGAGAGGTCGATGACAGTGGGGTCCTTCCTTAGCAAATGCTCAAGTCGCTGCCGGGCCACACTCCGGCGGCGTGGCTTGTCTTTGCCTCCCTCCCCGGAGGATCGCGAGACTCTAAGTCTCACAAGAAGATCCCGGGAGCAGAGGGGGGAACAATGGGCTATTTAAGGGCCGTTCCCCCCTCTCTCCTCCCTCTTCCTTGGCTGGCAACAGACACGGATGAGTCTTTTCGGCTTGGCTAATTTCCTCTGCGTAGTGCCCGGCGAGGCCAGAACACCTCAGAGTTCGGCAAAGGGGGGGTAGCATCAGCTCCCCCCGCGGTTCGCTTATTCTTTAATCTTGAATTATCTTATTTGCCAATCATTTGATTTATTGATCATTGATTATTACTGATTATTTCTCTGCTTGGGTCTGTTTAATAAAGGGGGGAGGGCGCGACACAATCCCGCGCGATCGGATCACTCCTTTTATTTATAGTGCGGTTGATTTAACCATTGATTGAGTTTGTTTTGCTAACATTTTTTTAAAAGAGAGAGGAGAAAGAGAGCAGTAGTGGGGCTTGGCGTGCATTTCTCAGGTTACCCAGGAGTGGTGGTGGTGTGGCGCGGATGCTCGGCCTTGGCCATTGGGCGCGCCGCTTTGCCCCCCTTGCTTCTTCCCGCTCTCAGAGGGGAAGCCGGAGTTTTCGCGCGGGTGGGATTTGAATGTACCACATGACCGGCTTGGGCCGAGGTGCGCTTTCTTAGCCAGGCAATATAAACAAAAATAAAAAATAAAAAAAGAAGAAGGGCAATAGACATATAATAAATAAATAAATACATTAAATAAATATTTAAACAAATATAATAATAATAATATTACAATAAAATAAAATATAAATATAATAATTGATTAATTGCCTATATAGAATATTAATTTGTCAGTAGATCAGGTAGTATTTTAATTAATTAATTATTGTTTAGTATATTGCATTAATTTAGTACATGAATTGGTTTTAGGTGTTTAATTATAAATTGATAAGGCATCAACTTATGAATTGATTGTAATTAATTTGATAGCTAATTGATTGGGAATTATTCAGTGGGGCAGTGTTTTGTGTTTTTTTAAAAAATAAATAAAATAAACACAAAAAAACACGCCTGCCCTTTAAAATTTTTGCTTAATAATATACTGAGCAGTGTTAACTAGCAGCAGTCGTTTCAATACATTTTGACAGCAACAAGTGATCTGGTTTCACAGGTTACCGGGGTGACCTCTTGGGTTCCCAAAAGCGGGATCTTGTTGGAATGTGGCCAGTTTGAGTGTCGTGCTACACAGCTTTGGCAGGATCTGAACACAGGTTCTAATGGCTTCGCATAAGGGCCAAGGAAACTGGAAGGGAAAACAACCGACCAAGAAAAGGCCAGTCACTCAGGTGTCACCTCCTCAGTTCTCTTCTGATTAAGAATCTTGGCCTGTATGGCAACAGCTGCAGGAAAAAAAATTCTGCGCTTGAAGCTGAAAGAATGGACAGACAGGCCCCTCAACCTAGTGAGGCGCTACCACGACGCTCTGCTAGGGATGCCAAAAGTCATTGCAGAGCCAAGCTTAGGGCTATTGCTGATGATCTAATGTCTAGGTTTGCCATCCTATAAGCGGAATAGCAGGAGGAGGGGACATCTAGACACGAAGCTGATGGTGCGGCAGCGACACCTCGGTGGGGGAACGCTAATAAAGGTAGAAGGATTCTGACATCAGCGGCAGCTGGTTCGGTGGATCCTGATAAGCAGGAGGCATTGGAAGTGGCTGTGCCAGAATATCTGTCCGGAGGAGAGGAACCAACTGTGGTATCACCTTCGACAGGTGAGTTAAGCGTAGCACTGGACACTCCATCGTTCATACAGGCTTGGCCTTGGCAGGGCAGTAGGCAATGTACTCCCACCGCCTATACACATTACGACACTCAGGGTTTTAGGGCGCCAAGTATCCCATGGCTCAGTACGAGCGTGCAATTTGGCGGATGGGCTGCAGCATATCTGCCAATTACTTTTCCGGTACCGCTCACCCCGACGGCTGGTGTGGGGGTCTGGCCGTATCCTTCTGTTCCTGACACGGGTTACAACACCGTGCCCTTACAAGCCTTACCATTTGGCGATCACACAATGCCTCTTGGGGACCACCTTACCCCAGCAACAAAAGAAAAGATATGGCAAGGAAAATATGTGGACTTGTTTGAACTGCTAAACAGAGATGTCGAAAAGAAGGATTTGGACAAGGAGGACAATAAAGATAAGGAAAGACGCAGGAGGAAGAAGCCAGATAGGACATGGGCCAACTGGTTGCCGGGGTTCCTAATCTACGCTGGAGTGGTCATGAAGGCCCAACCTTGGCGGGCTCAGTCTCTCTTTCAGTATTTAGACTTAATTTATCGGGCCTACGTAGACTTCGCGGGCCAGGCATGTCGTAACTATGATGAATCATTCTGTATGCGGAGCGCTATTCACCCAAATCTTCGATGGGATGAGCCCCTGCCGGGTCTTTGGCTACAGCCCATGATGCCTGCCAGGCCTAACTTGGGTGATAGGTTTGATAGTGGACACCTTATCAGGAAAACAGCTTTGAATCAGAATCCCTGTCTAGGAGCGGGGCAGGTGGTTCAACCCCGCCTGCTCTGCTGGGACTACAATGCCAAGGGTGTCTGTAATAGGAAACCGTGCCGCTTTAGGCACAAGTGCACAACATGTGGAGGTCAACATCCCAGTTCGTCATGTTTCAGGGCAGGGGCTCAACATCAGAACAAAGGCCCAGCCGGTGGTAAAAAAAACCCAATAGTGGGGGCGGTAACCCTGGAAAAGTGTCCCAGCCCAATTAAAGTGTCGGTTTTGGAAGCATGGCTCAGGGAGTATCCATGCAGAAAAGATGCTAGTTACCTTTTGGAGGGATTTAGATATGTTTTTAGGATACCAGCGGCTGGTGAGCGCAAAGCATTATTTGCGCAAAACCTGAGATCCGTTTGTGGAATGGAAGGTGTTGTCCAGGAGAAGATTGACAAAGAGGTGAGGGAAGGCAGAGTGCTGGGGCCATTCTCAATGGCTCCTTTAGAAACCCTAAGGGTCTCCCCTCTGGGGATAGTTCCACGGAAGGCACAGGGGGAATTTAGATTGATACACCACTTGTCCTATCCTGAGGGGGCTTCGGTCAACGATGCCATCCCTCAGGAACTTTGTACCGTGCGCTATAACTCCTTTGATGAGGCGGTGCGCATGGTGTGAAGGTGTGGTGTGGGGGCAGAGCTGGCGAAATGTGATATAAAATCAGCTTTCCGGATTTTACCGGTGCATCCACTCGATTTTGACTTCCTAGGATTTTCCTTTCAGGGTTCTTTCTATATAGATAGAGCTCTGCCGATGGGCTGTTTGGTTTCATGTGCAGCATTTGAACGTTTCAGTTTGTTTGTGGAGTGGCAACTCAGGCGAAGGGTGGGCTGCAGTAATATGGCCCATTATTTAGATGATTATCTTTTTTGTGGTGAAAGGAATTCAGGAAGGTATAGATTTATTCTAGATACTTTTCAGTCAATGGCTAAAGAGTTAGGGCTACCCCTGGCTGAGGAGAAAACGGAGGGGCCAGCCACATCCCTGATGTTTTTAGGTATTGAACTGGATACGGTGCAGCAGACATCCAAACTGCCGGCCAGTAAGTTAGATGACCTTAAGATTCGCATAGCCACGCTGTTACAGTGAATGAAAGTGAGGTATGAGAGAGGAGTCTGGAAACAGTTTTTAGCTGAGTTTAACGGAATATCTTTCTGGAGGAGTGAGATAGGACTTAAGGCGGATTTACAGGTCCATTCGGACTCTGCGGGTTCATCAGGATTTGGGATTTATTGCAGAGGTAGATGGTGCGCCGGAAATTGGCCAGACGAGTGGCATCAGGCTGGTGTCACCAGAGATCTAACGTTCTTGGAATTCTTTCCTATAGTTGGCGCATTATGGCTCTGGGCAGGTGAATGGGTGAACTCAGTCGTATGGTTTAGGTGTGACAATCAGGCTGTTGTTTATATTATAAACAACCTCACGTCCCATTCGGAGTGGGTAATGTCATTAGTTAGAGCATTCACATTACGGGCTTTACAATTCAACATTTTGGTGCAAGCCCGTCATGTCCCTGGCATAGATAATAGCCTAGCTGATGCATTGTCGCGCCAACAGATTGAGCGTTTCAGGGAGCTAGATCCAGGAGCCAACGAGTTCCTGGAGATTCTGCCCCCAGAGGTCTGGCAAATTGGCGAGATGACGCGGACAAAGCAATAGGTTTGGCTTTGGCACCAAGGACACGGAAAGGGTACTCGGCTGTGAGTATAGAGTTTCAGGAGTTTAGGAACCTAGTAAATTTGGAACCGGTATGGCCTGTTCCAGTTGAACATCTTCAGCAATTTATTGTCTATCTGAATAGGAAGGGATTGGCGCCCAGAACTATACGCAGGTATTCGGTGGTGTTCGGCAGCTGCTGGCAATCATCGGTTCCGCCAGCCCCCCCCCCTCACCAGGGGCAAGCCGAGCAGGCTAGACAAGGAGCACAGCTCCGGCCACAAATGTTCGGCAGTCGCTGGCTCTGGCAAGCCCCCCCCCAACTGGGGGCAAGCCAAGCCGGTCAGGCGAAGGACACGGCTCCGGACGCAGACATTCAATGGCCGCTGGTGGTTGTCAGCAGGCCCCCTCTCTCACCAGGGGCAAGCCGAACAGGCCAGACAAAGGGCGTGGCTCTGGCCGCAGATGTTTGGTGGTCACCGGTGGTTGTTGGCTTTGGCAGGCCCCCTCTCTCACAAGGGGCAAGCTGAGCAGGCCAGGCAAAGGGCACAGCTCTGGTTGCGGATGTTCGGCAGCTGCTGGCAATTGTTGGCTCTGGCAGTCCCCCCCTCACCAGGGGAAGCCGAACAGGCCAGACAAAGGGCGCGGCTCTGGCTCGCGGCTCAGGCCACATATTGCTGACTCCTCCACAGATGTTTGGTGGCCACCAGTGGTTGTTGGCTCCGGCAGACCCCCCCCCTCACCAGGGGCAAGCCAAGCAGGCCAGGCAAAGGGCGCAGCTCCGGTCGCGGATGTTCGGCGGCTGCTGGCGATCGTTGGCTTTGGCAGCCCCCCCCTCACTGGGGGTAAATCGAGCAGGCCAGACAAAGAATGCAGCTCTGGCCACAAATGTTTGGCGGTCGCCGGCAGTTGCCGGCTCTGGCAAGCCCCCCCCCCCCACTCACCGGGGGCAAGCCAAGCTGGTCAGGCCCAGATGAACTAAGCACAGTAGTGGAATCTGTTTATGACTCCAATTTTGAGCAAATAAATCTACTATGACTCACACTTCTGACAAAAGAAAAGTTTCTTTGGTCAAACATTTCTTGGGAAAACAAAGCAATTGAAATGTGTTTCAAGAAATTTACCAGTGAACAATGGCTTTTTAAGATACAATACATATCAACTTCTGGCTGCTGTAGAGCCCTAAAGTTGTAACAATTCCAATGTATGAATTTTTAGGAGTTTGGTTTCCCCCCCCTTCTTTTAAAAGGTGCATAATGCACCTACCATTTTGAAGGCCGCCTAGAACTTTTATTAAGCATTTTAAAGCATTTTTATATCTTTACAAAAGGAGACCTATTTCTTGGGAGCAAATATTTTCAAAAGTTAAAGATTTATTTTCATTGACTTCCAAAAAGAAAGTTATGCATACTGTTCTCAACACCACCTTCCCCAAATGCTTCACTGAGGCTGAATTGTAATGTCCTCTTATTTTGTGTCTAGACCTGTCTTTCTTTTGTTTCATATATGTTATTGTCATTATACCTGAAGAAAACTGAGTTGTTGAGAAACCAAGGTGGGTTCCAGTTTTTAACTTCTCAGTTACCACACAAACTATTTTGTTTGTTTTAAACCTTTGGTATTCTCCTATACACTACATCCTTAAAATCTTTCCAGATTATGAAACAACAATAACAAATGCCAGTCATTTAATTTCTTGTGTTCATACTAAATTGTTCTTTTAACATGACCTGTATATGGCTTGTCATGTAAATTAACACACTCTTTCCTGAAGGTGGAGTGACTGCTGTCTTGTCTCTCCGGGGTCTGGCCATCACATCCTCTCCACAAGTGGGGAGCAGGTGGGTGGGTGAACAGGATACTGCTATGCACCTTCCTTCCCTAGAAATGTGTCTTCCTCCATAACAAGGAAGACTTCCTTGTTGGCTGCCTGATGTAAATGAAAAAAAGGGGGGGACCAGAAGTCTATGCATGCAGTTATAAAAAGGATCAGACCTGGAAATGGAGGGGGGGGGGTCAGTTGTGCGTGATGACATTAACAGCTATGCTGATTTTACCAATACTGTAGATGCACAGAAATTTCCCCTGTAACAACCTTATCAATTTACTGACATTAAGACATCCAATTCATTTCTGACACTAACCTGCTCTTTTGATTTTTCTACAGTGTTTTCATTGGTTACTGTACTCTCCAGTTCAGAGTGGGGAAACAGAATGTTAATTGTGATCACTTTTTTATTTATAGTTACATGAAAACCTTTAAGGTTTACTGTTGTTAAATTTCCCTATATTAAGGAAGCCTGTGAAGTTCATTACAAGTTAACAAAACAATTGTCTAAGGATGGCAGCGTTTGTTTCCTATAACATTTCATAGAAGGAATGGGTCCGAAACAGCCTTAAATTAAGAATATTTACCTTCTTAACTCTCTGTAATATATAAAAGGCTAGGGGTGTATTCACCTAGACTATCGGGGTGCATATGGGATGTGCGTTTATTTTTAGTTGTTACGGTATCTGGAAGCACCAAATGAGGGAAGGGCAAAGTGTGTTGAGTGGAAGCACTGAGGTAACTGCATGGCCAACTTCCTGAAAATGAAACAAAACAAAAACTTGTCATCAGAAAAGAGGAAACAGTAGAAGAAGTAGGAGAAACAGCTAGATAGAAATAATAAATCCCAGCAGTGTACACCCACAAGAAAGTCACCGCGGAGGTCTATCCAAAACCATACTTTTCTTGCAATTTACTAGAGCTCGATCAAGATGCATGGGAAGGTCAGGCTGCCAAATTGCATGGCCAGGTTCCTCAAAACAGCCAGTACAATCCTGTTGTATAGCCAACCTTGTGAGAAAAGAGGTTAAGTCTTAAATGGCTTGATTTTATACTCGTATACAGTCAGCCAGGGTAGACTCTCACAAGGTCACGGAGTCTTGTAAGACCCCAAACCTTGTGAAGTCAAGGTTGTGAGATTTGGGGCTTTCCCCTCTCACAAGATACTACCAAGACAGGTGGTGTCTTGACAGGGCGCCACTGCCCCCCCTTAGCTCTCTGGAACCTCCCTCTTTCAGAAACCATCTCAGGCCTCTCATTTCTTATAGCCACCAAAGCAGGAAATGTGAAGAAGGAATCTAGGAACCCGATTCTAATTGTGACTCATTTTTGTAATGCTAAGCCATGCTTTACCATCATGTCTACATGCAGCTGTGCCTATTACTGCAACATCCTTTGAAACCGACAAGAGTGCAGTGTGAAATATTTCAATTGCAGGTAGGATGACACTGATGAACCCTCACTAGGCTCATTTTTTTTCCTGAAGTATTTCCTGTTGACCTTGTAGCTGTAAAAAGGAGAAGCCAGGAGCATCTGCTTCAAGTACTGCCTGCAAGGATGTACTTAAGCTGTCAGTGAGAACTACTTGGTCAAGATTTATTATTAACGAGTCTGTCTTCTCTTAATCACTGACACTATTAATTAAAAGTAATCTTGAGATGAGTGATGGGGAGAAAGTGATGGTACTGTCACAAGGTCATGTCCAGTTGTCTTGAAATTAAAGTCAGTGCCATTGAGAAGAAAACAAAGGTGAGGGCCATGTCTTCAAGTGCAATTGTCAAAAAGGAAGTCATAATTAACAATCCATTTCTATCATAATTGTAGAGCCCTGAAAATGAATTCTAATGGGTGTGTTTAAAAAATGACAGATCCTGACTTTTAATTTTTATGAAGGTATATATTCTCTCTGGAACCATTCAAACAAAAGAAACAGGATTGAACTGACACTAGGATCAACATTTTCTTGACACTCAAACCAATATGTACTATAGCTGAGGTTCGAATAGCCACTTTCAGTGCGCCAAAGGGCATCAGCATATAAAAAGAAGACAGTAGTAGTAGGCATCCTTCAGTCTCGAGAGACTATGGTAATGTGCTCTGTATGGAAGTCTTGGAACAGCGTCTAGTGTGGCTGAGAAGGCCAATTCAAGAGTGACAATCCCTTCCACACTGAAGACAAATACAATCTGTCCCCTGTCCAGCTCCCTGATTTTGCTGGTTTCGGGACTGCCTCTTTGCCTAGGCCTGCTGGACAAGGGTCTCTTCAAATTGGGAGAGGCCGTGATGCACCGCCTGTCTCCAGGCTGAACGCTCAGATGTCAAGGTTTCCCATCTGTTGAGGTCCATTCCTAAGGCCTTCAGATCCTGCTTGCAGATATCCTTGTATTGCAGCTGTGGTCTCCCTCTGGGGCGATTTCCCTGCACTAATTCTCCATACAGGAGATCTTTTGGAATCTGACCATCAGCCATTCTCACGACATGCCCAAGCCAACGTAGATGTCACTGTTTCAGTAATGTATACATGCTAAAAATTCCAGCTCGTTCTAGGACTACTCTATTTGGAACTTTGTCCTGCCAGGTGATACCAAAAATGTGTCGGAGACAACGCATATGGAACGTGTTCAGCTTCCTCTCCTGCCGTGCACAAAGGGTCCAGGACTCACTGCAGTACAGGAGTGTACTCAGGACACAGGCTCTATAGACCTGGATCTTGGTATATGCCGTCAGCTTTTTATTGAGCCATACTCTCTTTGTGAGTCTAGAGAACATGGTAGCTGCTTTGTCAATGCGTTTATCCAGCTTGACATCTAGGGAGAGAGTGTCAGAGATCGTTGAGCCAAGGTACACAAAGTCATGAACAACCTCCAATTCTTGCGTGGAGATGGTAATAGAGGGAGGTGAGCCAATGCCCTGGCCCATGACTTGTGTTTTCTTCAGGCTGATTGTTAGTCCAAAGTCTTGGCAGGCCTTGCTAAAATGATTCATGAGTTGTTGGAGGTCTTCAGCAGAGTGGGCAACAACAGCTGCATCATCGGCGAACAGGAAGTCCCGCATGCATTTCAGATGGACTTTGGTCTTCGCTCTCAATCTAGAGAGATTAAAGAGCTTTCCATCTGATCTAGTCCGGAGATAGACACCTTCTGTTGCAGTTCCAAAGGCATGCTTCAGCATGACAGCAAAAAAGACCCCAAACAGGGTCGGCGCGATGACACAGCCTTGTTTTACTCCGCTTCGGATGTCAAAGGGATCTGATGTTGAGCCATCAAAAACTACAGTGCCCTTCATTTCCTCATGAAAGGACCCGATGATGTTAAGGAGTCGAGGTGGACAGAGGGGAGATATATAGCACTTTTCAAATACTTGATAAGGAGTCATACAGAGGAGGTGCAAGATCTGTTCTTGATCATCTCAGAGTGCAGGACTCTCAATAATGGGCTCAAGCTACAGGAAGCCAGATTTAGGCTATCAGGAAAAACTTCTTAACTGTTAGAGCAGTATGACAATGGAACCAATTAGCTTGGGAGGTGGGGAACGTTCCAATGCTGGAGGCATTCAAGAGAAAACTGGACAACCAGCTGTCAGATCTGCTTTGATTTGGATTCCTGCATTGAGCAGGGGGTTGGGCTTGATGACCTTATAGGCCCCTTCCAACTCATTTATTCTATGTTTCTATATCCAGTTAATTTTATTAATTTCTTGTTAACAAACCCCAGAAGTGCCATAAATAATTCCTCCATAATCCCCCCCTTAAATTTCTATTTAATTCCAGCAGCCCTCTCCCAAAACTTGGGTTAATCATATTTATTGGTCATAGCAGGGTTTAACATTTGAGGATTGCATTACTTCTTTCAAAAGTTCATAATACAGGACAGCGTTACAGCTCAAAGCAAGTCTGCAACATGCTTCATTTGAGATCTGTTACATTCCATCAGTCTCCTTGAACCAAAACGTGTGCATTCTTCATTTCCTCAGATCATGATTTATGCAGCAAATCAACCTGCTATTGAAAGGTTTTGCACATCATAAACACAACTTATAACATTTCTCATGCATGATATGCAGCACTTAGAGAAGCATTTAATGGAAGCTTCTTTTATCATTCAAGCATGCTAATGGAAGACCCCAGTAAATTAGTGAGCAGTCTAATAATGCAATGGTATATTTTCGTTGTCACTTTATCCCATCTTTATACCTGGAATAAAGTAAATGTAAATTCAGAATGTAGATTACTCTGTAATGAATTCCCAGATTGGTGGAACCCTCTGAGCTACACAAGATAGCTGGGAGTATTTTAAAGGTACATAATAGATTTGTAAAATAATTGCAACTAAATAACTAGCATTGTTTTTTCACAGTGTTATCCAGTGTCACTCAGAGAAAACATCTAATGGATTTTGCAAGTTTTATATATTTTGGCAAATCACTCTGGAAACCTGTTTGAAGGTTAGCATAGAAATCTCAAAAATGACCAAACAAACAAGCAAACTATGCTTTAGATTCGATGTCTTTTGCAATTACTGTGTAAAACTGCAGCCTTTAAATGGCTTCTTCCATTCTGTCTTCAAAGACACAGCAGGTTGATGAAATGATTGATCAGCAGTTGAATGGTGACCTCTGTCTTACCTTAGCAGGGCTGTAAACAGATTTTGAAAGAAATCCAAAAGGTAGGAAAGAAAAAGGAAAGGGAAGATGGTATAGGGGGAGAAGGAATCAGAAAAGGAAAGAAAAACTAGTATAAAATATTTTTACAAAACTCAAATTAAACTTTATATTGTACTTAAATGTGGGCCCTTCAAGTTGGATCCATAGTTAGGCACATGCATTTGGGCTGGTGTAGGAGAATTTCTTGTCTCGTTCTCCACATGACAGCCCTTCTAGCTCTCTGAAAATATTACACAGGGAGCCAGGGGACCCTGCTGAACGGGATAAACTGGGATGGAGGTGGCAGGTGTGGAGGAGAGAAAATATTTCGACAGAAGCCGCTTCTGTGACACCTTTCTGTTCCCAGAAGAGGGATCCTGGATCCATCCTATGTTTATATAGCTTGAAGGCTACAGAGAGAATGAATAGGTCACACTAAAACTAGGAAATGCAAAGCAGTCCTGCTGTTATCCCAACACATGACAAGGTGGGCATCTGTCTTGCTGGCTGTTCTGTTTTCCTTGCTGAGAATTCTACGTTTTTGATATTCTCAATTTTTTCGACAATCAGAGAACATTGTTTCTAATCCTGAGTAGATCTGATCTTTTTGCATGAGGATCTGGTGCGTTTTGTTCAGCCCCCCCAGTGCTCTTCTTGGCTGTTGTTATGTTTCCTCTTGCATTTTGGGGGCTCGGAATTGTATTATGTAAATTCCCAACCTTGGATCCCCAGGTGTTCTTGGATTAAAACTCCCAGAAGTCTGTACCACTAGCTGTGCTGGCCAGGATTTCCGGGAGTTCTAGTCTAGGAACACCTGGGGACCCAAGATTGGGAATCACTGGTGCAAATAATTTCTTTCTTTCTTTTTCTTTTTTTAGTTCTCCTGGGGCAGTGCCAATTATGTCTTGAGCACACACAGGTGCAATGTGGATGTGAACATTTTTTACTTTTCCCTCCTACTAGTTTGCCCTGCCATTAAAATAACAATAACTTTCCATTAATTTTTCCTTTTAAGAATCGACAATAAATTTAGGCTGTGTCAGGTGACAATGAAACAGATTTTGCTCTCTACCATTTCACCTCTACATGCTTTTTTTTTTCACTCAAGAGCTATCTATGGCCAATCAGTGAAGAAAATGGAATATGAGAGATGGGATCCATCTTCAGTGAACCCTATGGGAGCCTGAGAAAATGGCTTCTCTCTGGTTCTATTGGAATTTTTTTCAGTAACAGAAAGGAAAAAGCTTGTTCTTCTTCATGGTCTCTGTGAATGCACACTAATGGGTTAATCTGCACCTGCACAGAGCAGCTTCGGAACATTTTAGAGCTCAGGCACATGGTGCCGGGACCTCCCACACGCTACCCATAACCCCACCCCCAGCACTGAGTGCCTCAGTTCCATTTCTGCCATCGCTGCAGCAGCTTCTCGGCTTCGGAGCTCCATTTCACTTTCAAAAACAAAAACGAACAAACATACTTTGACCTCCCGGCTCTTGATTACGGACTGTTGACGATTCCTTCAGATCTGTGAGTTAAACAAAAGCATAAAACAGAATTACATTTTCATTTTTTCCAACATCTATATTGTTGTTTATGGCCGCTTTGGACCCCTTCAAGCGTTGTACAACCTGCCCGAACAAGATAACTTACCTATTTTGTTTGGGAGAGGAGCATCAGTCGGCTCTTTGTGGTGCTTGTAAAAACTTCACAAAGCCAGCGCTAAAGCTAAGGCTACAGCGCCTTCGCTCCTTCCTTTGGGAGAAGTCTCTTTGCTCCGCACGAGTGCCAGTTATGGATCCGCCACAGGCGTGCTCCTCGGAGCCGCCTTCTAGTGCCGGTCGTTCGCCGAAAGTGGCTAAAAAGGCGGTGAAGTCATCCTCCTTGGGCTCGAGGTTGACCGCCCCGGCATCGATACTGAAGCCATCTTTGCCTCGGCATCGAAGAAAAAGAAGAAGCCATCACAAAAGCCTTGCCATCACCTCTGCTTCTGGCTCAATCCCGGCATGACTCGGTGTGCCTCAGCATACTGTCGGGAGATGAGGAAATTCCTCCCCCAAGGCTGGTGACTGTGCCATCCCTGCAACTCTACTTATCCTCTGACTGGGCAAACACCTCGGCTGTGGTGCAGCAGTTGATGCAGGCCAGCCCGCATTCTCTGCTGGGCTTGGCGTCAGGACAGGCATTGATATCTCCGCCTATCTCCGTATTGCCCGAGGCTCCTAGGAAAAAGAAGCAAAAGACTCATCATTTGGAGCCCCCGGCCGAGCCCGAGGCCTTTCAATATCGACAGGTTCCCCCAGATGATTACCTTGTGCATTGGAGTTTTCAGAGGGCTTGGCATTACGATTACCGTTATTATTACGAACCTGAAGGCTTCAAGCCCAATGCTTGACAGTATGCAGCGCCGTATGAGCTTGAGCCCTACTACTGGCACCGTATCAGCACCTCACTACTATGGGCCCTATTCGCCCTCACCTTCACCTTCGCCCCCTCAGTATCGAAGGTATGCCAAGCGCTACCTTTACCCGGAAGAGGACTACGGGCCCAAACTACCAATGCAGAGATATACTAAGAGGACTGCCCCAGACAACTTCTTACCTCCAGCTCAGACGAAGAGGTCTCATGCCGCGCCGGTGTTGATCCATCATTCTCGGCCAGATCCCGCCTTCATACCACCAGCTTTGCCCACGTTGCCTCCACAGAGGGCTGAAGGGGAAAATAGGAGAGGTCATTCCATCCCATCTGATATGTACTAGACAGAAGGTCCTCAAGATATCCTCTCTCCATCTCCCGCTGATTATTTTGACACCGAGTTGGAGGCTTCCAATATCAGCATCAACAAGAAATCTCCTCCGAATGTGCCGGCCTCGGATGTTGCTGAGAGTGATCCTCCCTCTCCATCAGAGGATTACAGCTCCTACTCTCAGTTAATCCATAGGATTGCAAAGGTGATGGACCTGGCCATAGATCAATCTGTGGCAGAGGAGGTAGATAAGGTCTATGAGGATATTACTCAGGACCAGACCCCTCCTCTTCACCTTGCATTTATTTCTTTGCTCCTGAAGCTTGTGAAGGAGTCATGGGACAAGCCTTCCACTTCCCACCAGGTACCTAGAAGAGTGGAGAACTTGTACAAAACTCATGGAGACAGTACGGACTTTCTCTCTAAGCATCTCCTCCCCAATTCCTTTGTGGTTGACACCATGCAGAACAGGGCCAGGAACCATTCAGCGTCAACACCAAACAACAAGGAGGGGAGGAAACTGGACATCCTCGGACATTGGGTCTATTCCTTGGCTTCCTTCATCTTAAGGGTAGCAAATTATTCAGCAGTGATGGGGGCATATCACTGCCACCTATGGAATAAGGCTTTGCCAGCTTTGGGAGCCGCCCTGGAAGACCTCCGAGCCTCGCATGTCATGAGGAGGCCATGGCATTGGCACGGCAGGAGCGAATAGCCACCAGACATGTGGTGGACACTGCTTCAAAACAGATTGCCATAGCAGTGACC
The DNA here is from genome assembly GCA_037013535.1 of Intellagama lesueurii. NCBI lineage: Eukaryota > Metazoa > Chordata > Lepidosauria > Squamata > Agamidae > Intellagama > Intellagama lesueurii. The sequence continues at coordinate 172,706,146 of JBAJHW010000003.1, read as the reverse complement.
TTGCGCCATCACGCTTGGCTGCACTCAGCGGGTATTTCGGAGGATGCACGGTACAGGATTGAAGACCTGCCCTTCGAAGGGGTAGGTTTGTATGATGACAAGACAGATGAGATCCTGGACAACTTGCTAAAACTCAGGAAGATGGCCAAGTCCTATACCAACCAGCAGAACTGTCCACAAAATACCTGGTGCCATCCTGATCCCTACAGGCACTTTCCGGACCGTCTGGCAACACAATTTGTGGTCTGTAACAATCTGTCCGAAAGAAGTAGCTTCACATAGAATTCAATGGGCCTCCCCGGAAATTTGTGAGTAACAGGATGAATAAGTTCCTTACGTAGTTCTTGATAGAAAGGGCAGCATAGAAGGACATGGGTCACAGTTTCTACTTGGTTGCTTTTGCAAGGACATAAACACTCTGAAAAGGGGATATTTTGGAATTTCCCATCCAGACGTTTGGATGGGAGCATATTCAATCTAGCTAAGGTAAAAGCTTGTATTATCTTTGTGGACATTAGGCTAGAAAAATATGAAGACATTGTAAAAGCACTGTATGTAACTACACAGTTAGTACCCATCTGGCTCACATGATCCTGAAATTCTATATCCCAAATCCTACATTTGACTGCCGCTTTGGTGTTGGTGTAGCCCATCGCTATAAGGGTATTGGGAGACAAGCCAATTTGTTGTATTTCTTTGACTACAAAGGATTTCCAGTCTGACTGGAAAGCATCCAAGAAAGTCAATGGTGCCAGACCTTCTGAGAAAAATACAAGTTTTAACCAATAGTTAATCATAAGAACTTTGACCTGTGCTCTTATGGAAACTAGACAGGCCTCCAAGCGAAGGGCTACATTAGGGGTACAGGGAGGCATGGCCAAAATTGATCTCAAAAATTTGGTCTGCACGATTTCAAAGGAGTGTAGAGTTGAGTGTGCAAATATTTGGGAACCGTATAACAGTTGAGAAATAACCTTGCCCTTAAAGACGAACTGCTGAGGGGATGTGCCGTCTACCTTTAGAGAAGAAGAATCTAATTAGAGCTGCTGTACTTTTCTAAGCATTCAGTAACAAATGTTTTAATTGGGAAGCCCAGGAGCCTGTGAAGCTAAATACTATGCCCAGATATTTATAGCACGAGACCTGTTCTATTGGGTGATTATTTATTGCCCATTTATGTTTGATTCTCCTTCAACTGGTTACAAGTATTTTGGTCTTCATATAGTTTATAACCAATTGTTCCTGGTTACAGTAAGAGGAGAAGGCCTTCAAAAACCTTCTAAGACCAACACAAGTTACAGACAGTAATACTGCATCCTCAGCATATAGTAACATGGATAAAGGGCGTGAAAATAATTTGGGGGAGATGGAAATCAGGTTTTGATAAGTTGTCCACAATACCATTTATATAGAAGTTGAACAGAGTGGGGCCCAAAATACAGCCCTGTTCTACCCCATTATACACTGTGGTTGAGTTGGATAAAGCTCCTGTTGAATTGCAAAGGACTCGCAAGCTGGTGTTTTCGTAGAGGTGTTGAATTAACATAAGGAGCCTCCTGTCTATATTTGTATCTTCAAACTTGGCCCAGAGTTTGCATCTTGGGATGAGGTCAAAGGCTGACTTAAAGTCGATGAATGCAGCATACAGGGCTCTGCCCTTAGGAGACAAGTATTTGTGTGCAAGATGGTGGAGAATAAGTCCCTGATCCAAGGTGGACCTTCCTGGCCTAAAGCCAGCCTGTTCCTCTGCCAATACGTTCTCTGCTTGTAGCCAATTGGTTAGTTTACTCAGAAGATAGCTAGCATACAGCTTGCTGACAGTACTGAGTAAGCTTATAGGCCGATAGTTGGCCAGATCCCCTCTGTTTCCCTTTCTCAATATTGGGACAATAATGGCAAGGCCCCAGTCCTCTGGAATACGTGCTGTTTGGTTGATCCAGGTGAATAGAGATGCCAATACTGGAGCCCACCAGTCAGAATTGGACTTTAAAAGATCTGTCGAAATATAATCCATTCCGGGGGCTTTGCCTACTTTCAATTTGGAAATCAGGGTGGTAATTTCTGCAGGTGAGACTGGGGGCCAATCTGGGAGATTTCCCTTGGCTAACAAAGAGCTTTGGGCACTGTCGGGGTGTATAGCGTATATATTCCGGAAATGTTCCTCCCAGGCACTAGGTAAGGTGTGGGAAACATGTCTGAGGGAGTGTTCCCGCATTCCCCCTGCCACTAGCCTCCAGAAGGTGGCTGAGTCTTTAAGATCAGCTGCGGTCTTCAATCATTGCCAGGTCTCTTGCTGGGCTTGATATTTTTTCTTTTTTGATCAGGGCTTTATAATTTCTCTTAAGGGAGAACCAGTCGGGAGGAATTCTGGCCAAGTTCTGTTCTCGATACCATTTATACATGACCCTTAACTCCTTTTTTGCCATTTTACATTCATTATCAAACCACGTTTTTCCCTGGACTACATTGGAGGGACTGGAATTTGTATTTTTGTATCTTAGGTGGGGCTGTAGATCCTCAACCAACTCATTATAGGCTTCGAGAGCAGTCGAGATTGAGTCTGCAGTTGTAATTTGTGTATCAAGAGAGGAGAAGGGGTCTGACAGTAGCAATTATTTCATAGAGACATCCCTTTTGGTGGACCACTTAATGCGTGCAGCTCTAATTTCAGTTGAAGGTGGAAGTGCCATTTCACTATCGGCAAACACTTTAATAATTCCAAAGTTGATTGAAAGAAGCAGGGGGAAGTGGTCAATAATTGGAGTGATCAGATCTTTGGATACTAAGATGTAATCTATAGTGGAGGCACCCGTAGATGAAGTAAATGTAAATTCCCCAGGCCTGTCTCCCTCCATGCTTCCATTTAATAGCACCAGGTCCAGATTATTGGCCATTAACATCAGACAAAGGCCTGCATAATTACGGCCCTGATCCTTGGATTGTCTGTAATATAGGCTCCAGGGGGAAACTGGGTCCGGAGGAATCATATTAAACTGTGCAAATAGCAAGTCATTGTTTTCTCCTGTTCTGGCATTAAAATCCCCTGCTATCAGAAGAGAGGCTCCTGGGTATAATGATATCAAACTCAGGAAGACGGCCAAGTCCTATACCAACCAGCAGAACCGTCCACGAAATACCTGGCACCGTCCTTATCCCTACAGGCCCTTTCCAGATGGTCAAAGACCGCAGGCCTCTGGATTTCCCTCAATGTCCTTCCGGCAGCAGGCTGGCAGGCAGCACCCTCGCCAACAGGCACGTCGCCCTGACTGTAAGCCATGGCAGGGTCTTTGACTTTTCCAACCCACCAGCAACAATCGACCCTTCTATCCACTTGGCCCCCTTCTTTCCCACCTGGCAAGCCATCACCTCTGACTCCTGAGTACTTACGATCATAGCCAAGGGCTATGTGATCGAATTCAATGTTCCCCCTTTGATGGGGTTGCTCAGGACCACCACCCCCTCTCCCCCGTTGGAAGACGAAGTCGGCTCCTTACTTCAGAAGGATGCCATTGTTCAGGTTCACAACCCAGATATCTCACTTAGCTTTTTTTGCCCGTTACTTCACTATCCCGCAGAAGGACAGGGGACTGCGACCTCAAGGACGCCTATTTCCACATCAGCATCCGACCAGAACATCACCGTTATCTCAGATTCTCCATCAAGGGGGCGACCTATGAATTGAAGGCCCTCCCCTTCAGGCTGTCGACTGCTCCTCAGGTGTTCACGAAGTGCTTAGCCCTGGTGGCGGGGCATCTTCATTTGCAGGGGGTCACAGTCTTCCCTTAACTGGACAATTGGTTGCTGGTGGCACCGTCTCGCGCCCAGGCCGAGTGAGACATAACCTTGACTCTCTCCCTTTTGTTGGCCCTTGGCCTCCAGGTCAACCTGGAGAAATCTACCCTACAACCCACTCAACGAGTATCTTACATCGAAGCAGTGCTCGACTCCTGCTTGGGCCGGACAGGATAACGAAGATTGAGCTTATGTTAAGGGACCTCCCAGGTGCTATGGTGTCGGCCCACCAAACCCAGCATTTGTTGGGCCTCATGGCATCTACCACAGCGATGGGCCAGCACACTCAGCTGAAAATGATATTCCTAAAGGCTTGGTATCTCCCTCTCTTCAATCCCCTGCTCAACTCCCCGTCCAAGCTGCTAAAGGTCACTGTTGAGCTGGCATCACAACTGACGTGGTGGGGCCGTCGGTCAAACCTTCTTGTGGGGAGGTCCTTTGGCCCTCTGACCCCGATGGTGCAAGTGACCACGGATGACAGCCGAACTGGCTGGGGGGCACACTCGAGGGACCTGACTGTCCATGGCCTCTGGTCGGTGGCTGAAATCCACCTTCACATCAACCACCTGAAATTGTTGGCAGTTTCCAAGGCGTTTCGGGCGTTCGAGCGGTTCTTCGCAGGCCATGTAGTCCAGGTGGCTTTGGACAACACGACAACGGTCTATTATATCAACAAGGAAGGTGGCACTCACTCACTCCCCCTTCTCTATCTGGCAGTCCAGCTGTGGGAGTGGTGCTACGCCCGCCACATCTACCCAGTGGTGGTGTATGTGGCATCAGAACAGAATGCCCTGTTGGACCATCTCAGCAGGCTCCAGTGCTGCAGCCATGAGTGGGCCCTGGACGACAAGATCTTTCATATGCTTTGTCACCAGTGGGGCACCCACAAGTGGATGTGTTTGCCTCGGTGACCAACAAGAAATGCGGTCATAACTGTTTGCAGGCGGGGATCAGCCTCCATTCCCAAGGGGACGCCTTCATGTTGGTCCACCGGTCTCCTGTATATGTTCCCTCCCATCCCGCTGATTCAGAAGGCTATCATCAAAGCCCGCCAGGACAGGCAGAAGCCGCTGTGGGTCGTGCTGTTCTAGCCTTTGTGCTCTCGTGACGTCCCTCCTCCGGGTAAGTCAGCTTGCTAGTCACCCATTAATGTGCATTCACAGAGATCACGAAGAAGAAAAAGAGGTTACTTACCTGTAACTCTGGTTCTTCAAGTGGTCATCTGTGAATTCACACTTCCCGCCCTTCCTCCCCGCTGTCCGTCACATGTGCCTTTTGCATGCTGGGCAGCGGCGGACTGTTCCACAGAACTGAGGCACTTGGTGCCGGGGGCGGGGTTATGATAAGCATGTGGGAAGTCCTGGCACCATGTGCCTGAGCTCTAGAATGTTCTGAAGCTGCTCTGCGCAGGCACAGATTAACCCATTAGTGTGAATTCACAGATCACCACTCGAAGAACCAGAGTTACAGGTAAGTAACCTCTTTTTTTCTTATCTCAAGGACACTTTCACTGGGCTACACCTGGCACTGCTCTAATTAACAGAAATGCTTTCAACTGTGTTGGCAAGGGGCTAGAGGCTGCAGCGGACTTCTTGAAGTTTATGGGGAGGACAAAACCTGATTGGTTGTTAGACAGTAACCTTCAAGATGGGGACTTTTAAGGGTATAAAGGGACCCAAGAAGTGACTTTTGGTGTGCTTAGCTACCTTGATAACATGGTGCTTTCTTCCCATATTAATTGCCTTGTTATCTAGAGCTGCACTCTGTGCTCAGAAGCTGTGCTGTCCTCAGTGCTATCAAACAAGTATCAAATAGTGAAGATAGGTTTATTGTTTTTATGTGTGACCTTCTGTCTGACTTGTCTTACCTTGGATTTTGCGTTTTTGACTTTTTTGCCTTTTGCTCTCTTTAACAAAATGTAACTATTTTTCAATTTAAAGGCTTGCTTATTGAGTTGGGGACTTGGTACTAGATCCAATTTTAACCCTTGACCACCTACTAAGAATTTTGGTCTGTTTTTGTGTGTAGTGGCAGCATTTCTACCTCCCTGGGCTAGTGTGCAAGGAAGAGCTATGTGGGTTTTGGAGTTCCTGGAGGCATGCTTGGTCAAAATAAGGTGAGAGTGCTTGGAACTGGATGTTTGGAGCCAGAACCATAGGCTGCCTGCATGAGTCTCACAAATAGCAAGTGGTACTATGTTTATTATTCTGTGCAACAGTACAAGTCTTATTGCAGTTTTGTATATTACACGCTTTGAAGAAATGTGGGGAAATGTTCTCAAAATGTGCAAAGTCTCTCTAAGGCCTCGGTCATACTAGAGAAATGCGCCCCTGTTTTCTCACGTCTTCTGCGACATGTAGAGTCGTCTGTTGCGATCACGTGAAATATATCCTGTGATAGTGGTTCGTATGGTTTTTAACCGTTCCACCTTTTTAAAGGGTAAATTATATGCAATACATTCATCTACCTCTCTCAAGCAGGATATATCCTCTTCCTTTTTTTGTGTGTTTCTCTGCCTGCCCTCCCTTTTTTTTAAAGTGTGGGTATGTTGGTGTGTTGGTAAATAACATTTGCTGCAAAAATCCCTCGAAAGTACATTGTTTTCTTAGCACCACCTGGTGGATGCATGCTGTGGGTGGCAAGCTAAGAACACCCTCCTTGAGTACTTCAAGCCATATTTGACAGAAGCATACCAATGTGCTGACATCCCCGTTTGAAAATTAATAAAAACAAAATTAAGGGAGTCGAACGATGTAAAGGAAATGAATCAATTTAGTAGTACACACTCAGTGGAATATCAGTTGTACTGTGCAATGAAATGGGGAACAAATATAGTAGTAGCCTCCCAGAGGGCTGGATTTGATGCGGAGATAGCACTGACAGGGAACAAAATAATTGGTAATGGCTGTGTGTTGTCTAACACACACACCCCCCCGCATCCCAAAAAAGGTTCAAAATTCACAAGGAGTAACTCAGAAACATTATGCTGGTGTGACCACAGCCTAAGATTGAGTTTTAAAAAAACTCACCATTTCACTGTCAGGAAAAAAAATGTTTATGTTGTCTTGTGTATCACATGAGGATGAAACAAGTCTAGATTTACATCCCTACATTAGTTAGACAAGGAAAATTGATGATCCACAGTACTGAAAGGCAGAAAAGTAACAACTTGTAGCAAAATCCCAAAGGGCTTTTCCAGGTCTAAACTACTCCAGGGCTGATCAGTCCCTAGAGAGGCATCAGAATCTTATCCTTTTAGTTTTTGCAAGAGGGAAGGAAAGAGCTACACTGTTGTAAAAGGAGTAAAGTATGTTTTACTTGAGTACTGATAGAGGTTAGATAAGGCAACGTTTTACTGATGTTATACATGCACCAACAACCAGTTATTTGTGAAAACACCAAAAAACTAGCTGTTTTGCCTTGCTGGATGTAATCTGGTGAAACAGCAGAGCTCTGGATTAGGGCCTTCAGATAGATATTGGAGGGAAAACCCTAGCACCTCAGTGAAGTGGGAATTTATCCTCTCTCAGCCCCAGTTATCTTTGCAGGCCCTGTTTGTTCCATCAACGGGTGCCTCACAGCATCAGAGAGTGTTACAAAGGGGATAGATAGCTGGGGGTAGACTGTGCTGAGTATGTCTCCCTTTTCCAGATAAAGGATGATCAACAAGGGCTTCCATGTGCTCCCAGGTTGGCTTGTTCTGTGTAAGCCGGAACACTTAGGAGGACTAAGGAGAAATGCCCTTGATTGCTATGTATTGTTTTCAGATTTCTTTCTGCTCCAAAAAAGCCACTCTGACCAGAGGTTTAAGCATCTGGCAGTGGAACCAGAGGTTGGGAGTTCAATTCTTAAATTGTGCCTCCTCGACAGGGGCTTAGACCTGATGATCCCTAGGGTTTCTTCCAGCTCTGCCATTCTCAGATGATGATGATAATTCTCCCTCACATTTCCATAACTGGTGTCAATTGCTAGTGTGACAAGTTATCTTTGAATTCTGTACAAAAATTATCACCTTTGGAAGTAATCCAGTCTAATTTTTTATGCACCATCCTTGAGGTCTCACAGTATTCCCAATGGTCTATTAAGGTGGAATCTGAATGGTTTCACTGGATGACATGCTTTTAGCCCCCTTGGATTAGCTCCTCTGATTTTACTAGGTGATTGCCATTCCACTTGAGTGACAGCTGTCAAGAAGAATCTAAAAGATTTTGTGTTTAGCCTCTCTCCAATGTTATTGCATCTTGGGCAACTGAAAGCTAAAGCAACAATAAGCAACAGGGCTGGAGTAAATCCCTCCAAGAGGACAGAACATGGGTCTCAGGTTACCCAGCAACTGAGAATCATAATAATAATACAAAAAATTGACCCAGCTGAATAACTTCATGGCCTAGAAATCCCGAAATATTGTCCAGCTTTTACTTTGGATTGTTTTTATGCCATACCGCCAACCATTTCAGAAAGGAGATACTTGCACAGCTATTACTCCTACCATGGCAACCATGTGACCATATTTTATGATATTGCTCATATTATAAGGACATCTATCAGCTACGTATCACATTAATTCTAACAAACATCTCTCTCAGATTGTACTAATGAAACTATTTTTAATGTGGCAAAATTATGTGTATCGACATGCTCCACAAGGGAGCACTTGATTAAATTTCTCCATTAATCAATTCAGTAACTTAGATACCTTGTGGTGACATCACAGAGCTGTTCCTGCATGTGTAGAATTTTCAGGCCTGCCTTGTCAATATTTTAAATATTTTAATTGTTGCATATGGCTGATCTGGGAACATAATAAAGACTGATTGATTTCCATTTCCATTCCATAATATAAGCTGATATGTAGATAGGGATACCTATCAGCATTATCTGGGCTATACAGCTTTGGTTCTCAGAGCAACCATAGTTTTCCTCAGTGGCCTATTAAAACAGAAGCACATATATTTATGGTCCACAGGTATATGCAAAGGCACAGAAGTACATTAATGTTTATAGCAATGCATTGCAACTTAATCAGGCAATGTTTGTGCATCCATCTGTGACAGACTGAAGAAATTTGAATCCATATAGTCTTACCTACAGAAAGAACAGAAGTGCTGTGACAAACGTCTTTATTCTGATGTAACAGAACAGTGCCTCCTGCAATGTCTGGTGAACCTGTATCATAAGGGCAAGTTTGAATATGCCCCTCTCTGTGTTTGCTCTCCAATATGCATCCAAGACTTACGGGTCTTCACACAGTGCACCATCCAGCCGGAACTAGACAGCTATTCAATAATTCAAATGTAAGATTGCAACATCAAGGGAGATTGATTCAGCTGTTAAGTTTTGATTTTCTGGCTAGACCAGTGAGATCAGAAATGGAGGATATTGCTTTAGAGAACAAAACAACAGCCAACCTCCAGAAAAAGGTTGCATTTTACGGATCCCTTAAAAATGGACTTTGGTGTCATTCCCTAGCAACATCTAATCAGTAGGCCACAATGTTACCTCTCAGAACCTCATTTCTATAAGAAACTTTATATAGGTTCTGAAATCCAGAATTCTACTCAAGTAGTCCACGTGTGGGATTCCCAGTGTGGTGTAGTGGATAGAGTGATGGACTAGGACTCTCGAGAACAGGGTTGAGATCCCCACTTGGTCATGGAAACTCATTGAGGGAGTGGAACAAAATCATTCCTTAAATATCTCACTTACCTTGAGAGCCCTATTAGGGTCGCAATAAGTCAGTTATGACAGAAAACACATACAAACACACAGAGAAAATGAGAGAGAGAGTGTTAATGTGTACGGAGAGTTTGGCTTTCCATCTCTGCAATTCTAAGATTATTATTGAAAAATACCAGACACAGTCAATCAAAATTATAAAAACATTGACTGATATTATATAGCAGATATACGTTTTACAAAAAACCTTAGTATCTGTTAAATATTGGCGCAGTATGTATGCTGTTCCTAATTAATACTGCTGTTTTTTGCAGCTCTGATGGTGTTACTTCTGAGATCTCCAACTGCTTATAATACTGTGTGAAATTTCTTGATATTGTTCCCAAAGCCCAATGAATATGGGGACCACTGACATGTGTTTAATCCACAAGTGAGATGTTTTGATTACCAGATCTCTGTATATTGTTAGTTTTTCCAATTCTTTATTTTCAACTCTGGCATCCCCTGGAATTGCAATGTCAATGATCCAGACATTTCTTCATTCTATTAATACTGTGTCTGGTGTGTTATGTTCAAGATGTCATAACACACCTCTTTGTCTGCGTCTTCTCCTACCCTTTACCTTTTTCTCTGGTTAGAATTCTGTTACTTATGTATGTTGCCATAAATCAAACAGTGTAAATCAGCTGCTAGTTAAGGAGTCAATGCTTGCATTCTTGGTCATTCACCAGTTACATGACTTGGCCCACTCTCAGGATACAAGGGTCAACTCCTTAACTGATAGCTATTTGCCACTGCCATTTGACATAGGCAATCCTATGGCATATGAGAGTAATAGGCTTCCAGTCTCTGAGTATCATTATTATCTCCCATTGTACTTCCTTTGTTCTCTTTTACAAAAGAAACTTTTAAAAATATGTAACCTGACTGATTTTTTAAAATAAATTTTGCATGGCAGGGTTGCACAATTTACAAACTTTTAAATTACATTCTGTGTCTCAAGGCTTTTGGCAAGAAATTCCAAAAGGCGTTCTTTTGCTTGTTGGTGTTGCTGAGCAAAAGGAAGTCAACCCTCTCATCAGGGATCAGATGCCCTGGAACTGAACAGACTGGGGGTTTCATAGGAGGGTTAGAATGTGATAGAAGCCCATGAGTCATTCTTCTGGAGGGAACCCTAGTAAAGGAGTCAACCAGCTGGGAAAATATCTCCCGCTAGCCTACAATGGGTGCAGAGTTGAGGTTAATTATGAGTACAGATTAATTAAATCCACAATTAGGATAATTCTGAAAACTGTTTAAGCATCTAATTAGTCTCTACACAGGATAAAAAACCTCAAGGTTTTTCTCAAGTTCTTGCGTTCATTCCTGCAAATACAGTCAGAGGAAATACAGTCTTAGGAAATGTTACTAACCAAAAAACCAAAATGCAACACAATGTGGTTAGGCCTTTCTTATCATGGATTGAAAACAGTATTAACAGTCTGCTGGATGGTGGATGAAGTGTTGCGGCTGGTTTTTTTGAAACATAAAAACTAAATTTTCTTCTGAGTTTGTATAGGTGTAAGAAAATATTACCACATGCCCTGCTTAAAATGAGGCATAAGATAAGGAGGCTACACAACCACACAGTTCTTTAGGAAAGGCAGGAAGGCTGTTTGTCCACCTCATACCCATGTTTCAGACCACATGCACTTCAGTTTCTGAAGTTGTTACTCTCAGTGTGCGGTCTTAACCAAGAGGGCCTAGGGCCAGCTGAGCCAGCGCTATGTCAGGTGCAGCTGTGCTGCTGCATTTAGAACCCCTCCAAGACTCAGTATGTTGGAAATTATTACTTGGAAGTCCAGGTATGCGATGGATTGACTCCATAAAGGAAGCCACAACCTTGAGTTTGCAAGAACTAAGCAGGGCTGTTAACAATAGAACATTTTGGAGGGGTGTTACCATTTCTAGGGCTGCCATAACATAATGACAATAACAATAATAATATTTTTGCTTAACCTTGTGCAAACTTTATGGCTTTGTTTCTGGGCTTGAGAGAGTTTGGATAGGGCACAACTTGGTTTCTCCCTTACCGTGCCCACCTCTTTCTGCCCTTCATGTGGCAGATCTTAGCTTGCAGAGCAGTTCCAATGGCAGAATACTGTAGAAACGACTCTCTGAAATCCGCCAGCAAAAAAGGAGTCTGACAGTGGAAGGAGACTTTTATTGCCAGAACAGCTTGTTCCTAATTCTAACCCTTGATAGCTGGTGCATCTTTGAGGCAGGATTGCCTAGTTACATTGTCATTCCCTCCAGACAAGGGAAATGGCAGTCACCTCAACACTGCATACCAGTACATAGAAGAGGGAACAGGGGAGTATATAGGAGGATGTATTCAACCCTAAAGGAAGCCACAGGTTTGGGTTTGCAAGAGCTGAGCAGGGCAGTTGAGGACAGGACATTTTGGAGATTGCTCATTCATAGCGTCACCATAAGTGAGAGGCAACTCGACAGCACATAACAACAATATTCAACCCTTACGGAAAAACTGAAAATAATTTTGCCCCATTCCTAGTGATATGTCATAAAGGAGCTCCAACACACACATGAAGATGATGATGCTACCGGCCAATATTGGGTTTTGGTTTTCCGGAAAGGAATCAGGCAGAGACGCAACAGCAGAACCAAAGGTCCGATTTTATTTTAGAAAGCAAAGTGCAATAAAGGTCAGCTGGGACTTCCCTTAAAAGCAGAGAAGACCCTGAGCATATAGTGTACATACATTTTATAATAATACAAAGAGCCATAAAAGACTAAGATTCTATTGGTCAATTGTACCCCAACTTTGGATCCAGTCCCTCATTGGATAATTGATGCCAACTACGCTAATCTATTGGTTACATGTAGGAATGCATATTGTGCCCCCATCTTTCCTTGACCTATGCCCAAGATGAGCCTGGGATGAGCCTAAAAGTCTGGGGTATAGAGTATCTATTTCCCTTATCTATTGGTATGTTTATGTGTTGTCTTCCTGGGCCCTTATATATGGCCTTCAATGCCGTGTCTCACTTGTGTATGTTACTTGTTGGTTTCCTCCTACAAACATTCCAATGATGGGCCCTCTGTTACATTGAAAGGATAAATAGGCAAAAGAGAAGAATTACATTGTTAATTCATTGATCAATTCTAAAATGTAGTTTCAGCTTTCCTCGGTATCAATACCAGTAAGCAAAGCCCTTCGTATTCTTTGAAATGTCAGGGGCAAGCTGTGCATGAGTTTCTGAACTCCAACAGCAGAGAGCTGCTCCTAACACGTGAATACGGAAGCCTTTGAGCATGTGGTAGCTCTCATGGCTGTCATGCTGGAACGTGATTGAGTGGTAATTCTTTTGCAGATATTCCACTTACATTCCTGTACCTTTAAAATACTGTGTTTTAAGTACTCCAATATTTTTTCTCTATCTTTGACTTAAGGATAAAAATTCAAATTAATTATATTATGTTCCTTGCATCACCATGGAAAATGCAATATTATGCTCACCTTTTCTAGTCAGACTCATAATTTCTCACTCATACAATTTCTTCAAACTGTTATCTTTTATTGACATAGCTAGGAAAGCATCACTATGCAAAATATTTTAATATTTGAACGTTTCTTATATAACACAAGCTCTGCTACAATGATTTCTTTATATTGTTTGCTTGGTTGTCGACATGCCTCTCTTTCCAATTATTTTTGGTGTGTGATCAAACTGAAAATATATATCTCCTTGTTACTGAGAGTCTTCCTGACTTTTAATAATCAGTGTCCACCGTTTATATCTTTCTGGAAAACTGGGATGTGTCCCAGAGGGAACTCCTAAACTAAGTCTCTGTGGCGTTGTGTAGCAGCTGTTGATCTTGATTATGCTTCCCATGTGTTCCTGCCATTTGTCCCCATACCAGTTTGGTTTTTCAGCAAAGGCTTCTGAAGATGACATGCCACCTTTTAACATGATTTTATTAGAATGATTTCATTAAAGTTTTACAAGCTTGAACCTTGATATTTGTGCTTTTGAGGAAGATAAAGTACAATTAATATGCATAATCAGTCTCAAATAAATGCTATCAACAATGCTAGAAGGAAAGGTCAAGTTCAGATTTTCTTCATTAAAATAACATACTACGACTAAAGTAGCTTTCTTAAAAGTATGCCTTTAATGCACAGTCCCACTGATTATATTTTCTCCCAGTGATCAGTACCAGGTAGTTCTCAATTCATTGGGCACATCTGATATCATGGTAAACCAGGGTTTCATGGGAACCCTATTTCATTGTGGGAAAGCCAGCATGCTAGTTCTCACTTTCTAATCATTCTTGCTAAACAAAGCATGGACTTTGCTCTGTAAAGTTTGTTTAGCATGATACAGAAGCCTGGCAGCAGCTAGTGTTCTAGCTTGTTTCTCTCTTAGCAAGCTGAAGAAAAAAATCCAAGATTTGTTCCTGGCCTCCCCTTCTAGCTTGTTGGGCCAGAAAATAACCCTCAGCACCAGTTATCGCCAGGTTTGTGCAGCACAACAAGTGTATATGGGCCCCAAGGTCCATAGATGGTATATCTTCTCTTGATGCAAGTCAACAAACTGAGCCAGGATTTCACCAGTGGTGACTGGGCAGTATGTACCACAACACTGCTCATCCATCATAACACAAGGTTTCTTTGAAACTCATGGCTCATTGTGACATGCATACTGTGTTGTATTAAGTACTAAGAATTCACTTAAGCAATAGACAGGTTTCCGGAAGTTTTCATTCAAGGACTTCTATAAAACTCTTAAATGACCCCAAGGTTCACAGGAAGGCAGGATGAAAACTAGGATTGCATAAGAGCATTTATCTGCCCACCTGAAAGAAATCAAGTGCCCTTGAGCGTACTGATAGTGAGTAGATATTGATTAAGAAAAGTAGTGAAATAAATGCAACATATAGCAACGTAGCATACATATAGAAATAGACTCTTCACACCAAATATAGCGAACTTTAGCTGACCTTGACTCCTAGAAACATAATAAGGCCTACAGTGACCTCTAAACACATTGGAATGTTACAAGATGTTACAGGGGAGGTGTGAAGAGGCCCGTTTACAACACAACAGATCCTAAGTCTTCAGGAAGAGCAACATTAACATATAGATAAGGAATACACATCTCGGGTGCCAGGATGTCTGGAAATTAGAAGGCCAATCAGAGGGGGGCCTCCATCATTCCCCATTCCCTGTCAAGAACCAATAGGTCACTGGATCGTAGCCTGAACAGCAGTTAGGGTGATACCGAGGGAATCTGAAACTACATTTTCGAATTAATCAATTGACAACACATACAGAGAAAGACCAGGCCTCAATAGGCCTCGGAAGAATTCGACCCTGAAACATTCACACCTAGCCCAAAGGTATTTATGGCTGACATAGAATAACAATGTAACTCTTTTTCCTCGCCAATTCATCCTTTTGGTGTAGCAGATGGCCCATCATTGGAATGCTTGTAGGAGGGAAATAACAAGTAACATACACAAGCGAGGCCCAGTATTGAAGGTTATATTCCAGACCCAGGAAGACAACACATAAACATATCAATAGATAAGGGGAAATAGATACTCTATACCCCAGACTTTCAGGCGCATCCCAAGTACATCATTGGCATAGGTCAAGGAAAGATGGGGCACACTATGCATTTTTGTATTTAGCCAATAGATTAGCTTAGTTGGCATCAATTATCCAATAAGGGACTGGATCCTAAGTTGGGGTAAAGTTGACCAATAGAAATTTAACCTTTTATGGCTCTTTGTCTGCATTCTTATAAAACATATGTACTCTGTATTCTCGGGGTCTTCTCTGCTTTAAGGGAAGTCCCAGCTGACCTTTTGTTTATTGCTATTCAAATAAAATCGGACCTTTGGTTCAGCTGCCGGAAAACCAGAACCCAAATCTGGCCGGTAACAAGGGCAAGGATCCAAAAATAATCCTTTCCTGGAGAAATAATCCTCTGCTTCAAATTTCTAAGACCTTAAAAATCGAGGCTAACAGTACCAGCAGTTGCTCAAATTAGCCTTTGATCTGCCATTTGGACACACAGCAAAGTTCAGGCACGTAGAGACACCAAAATTGCACAGATGCTTCCTCTAACTGTCCTCTACAATCCCTCCAAGTTTGGTGAAGATTGGGTTTCCCCAAGCCAGCTGCTTAAAGGGCACTTTCTTGGGGAGACCCACTTTGTGGGTGTATAACTTGGATGTCTGAAACCAATCTTCACCAACCTTGTAGGGCTTGTAGAGGACAGTCAGGGAAAGCTTTCCTGAAAATCCGGTGTCTCTAGGTCCTTGGTGGGCTGTTTTATAGGGTTTTAAAGCAAAAAAAGAATTATCTATTGATTTGTCAGAAAAAAATCATAACGTAATTTGTGATTCATTGACCTTGACAAATCACAAATGAAAATGAATCATCATTTTTCTGATTTGTGCCCGTCTCTATTTATGGTTAACATATCTAATTGTCTGGCTTTTAATTAACGATCTAGTTTATCTTGCCTAGATAGATGCCTCTTCTGCTTCTACAATCAGAGCACCCAGAAGCTGTTTGGGTCCCATGCTATCCCTTACCCACTCTGCCTTTGTGACATCATGAGGAACTACCATATGACATCACAAAGGTCCACGTCCTGGTCTCAGGTTCTGGTGCTGAATCTTAGGGAATTGAATGCTGCTGAACTGACAACCCTAATCACTGCCTTTTCCTTAATGTTGTTAGCTTTTAGCTGAGTTTCCAGAAAATAAATGAAATAAAACATGAACAGCTCACCTTTGCTTCTGAGACAATTCCTGAAGGAGAAGGTAAGTGCAGAATATTTTAGGAACAAGAAAATGTCTATATACATTGCTTGCTTTCTCTTATCAATATTTCTGGGACACCCCAGGCTCTTTCCCACTGCATTTCTGATATGCCAGCTGATGAACTATATAAATATGAATATCAGCATTCACTTTTCCCAAGGATGTGAATAAAGTTTCACTCTCCTTTTTATCACTGAATGATGTACATGAAGACACCCTGTGGCTCAAATTTGTTCTAAGCAAAACCACAGCACATGATTAAGCCTACTCACATTTTTGTGCAAAAAGGATTACATTCCTAAATCATGTGGATATCAGTGTCTTCGGTATTTTGTGCGTTATCTGTTGGAGTTTTATTTACAGCCTCACATGCTGTCTGTAGTTTGAGTGACTGGGAGAGACTTTTTGGGCTGAGGTGATTATCTGTTCGCACTAAACAATGGTTCCTTCCAGCTTTTGAAATTCAGAGACAACCCCTCCTCTCTGCTGAGTGTTCTAGCCCTCTCTTTCATCAATTGGTGGCAGTTTGTTGTTGTTCATCTGTTTGATTGGTTGCCAATATGTGTGCAGTAAAGAAAGCAGTATACACAAGTCTGTAATTCCAAGCAACTGTAAGTAAAGGAACTTTTAAAAAAATTCTTTCTCCTACAAATGTCTCAGAGTGAGTTAGTGCCAGTTAATGAGAAGGGGTGGATTCTGGGAACTTTGTAGCTATTATCCTCTATGGATCTCTGTATTTCTACTTTGTAGTAAAAAAGAATTTTACTGGAAATTCAAAACTCTGCAACACTATCAACAGCACTTTAGCTATTTAAAAAACTCTTCAATGTCTCATGTATTAATTTAAAGTTATAGTTTTACAGATTCCTCATATTTCCTCCTATGACCAGGAAGGAAGCTTGCTGGAGTTGCTTCTTAATGTACATTTAGGAGTTCTTTAATGATCATAATAATCTGGAGTTCCCTCAGTCATTTTGCCCTGAAGAAGTTTTTGTGCTTGAACAGAAGAGAATTTTCTGGTGTTAATTTTGAATTCTGCTATTATTATTAGAGAAGAGAAATGAGTGTAGCAATCACAGGCAACATAAATATATAAAAAAACGTTCACATAGACATACAAAAGAGGTCCATTTTGAAGCTTCTGAAGTATCTTCTTGTTCCTGGGTAGTTAGCCTAAGATAAGGAAAGCAAACCTATTTATTGTAGCTGCTTATATATCACTCCAAAAGATGGGATAATCTTTCTTAATAAATAGCCTTTCCATGAAATTTGCATACGTTATTTGCCTCTATAAATATAAATTTGGAGGGAAATACTGTAATGTGGATAGAAATATAATACATTTCACTACAGAAGGGAAGACTGTGCCCAGATGTGTTCAGTCTCCCATCCAGTTCCTGTGAAGGAGAAACTTCTAGGTCTCTACTCTCCCTTCTGTCTTTAAAGCAGATTTGAAAGGGACAGCTCTTCCAATAGAAGATTGTCCTCTATAACGTAAGATACAACGCGATCCTAAATCCCATGTGGAAACTACCTAAAGTCTAGAAATGTGTTGTGGTTGTTTTTAAATTTTGGTGATTTAAATTAGAGAAAAATTAATGTGATTTTATTAATTTTTCTGAGGCAAGAAAGAAAACAGAAGCAATATCTATGTGCGAGGAAGCAGACTTGTCCACAAAAATCTCACATTAAAATATAGTGGTTAGTTTTTCTATTGCTTCTGTTTTGTTTAGTTTCTTGCTTGATATGCTTGTACAAACTAACTTGGTTACCTCTTCTAAAACTACAGCTATTGATTTTATGCTTTCTACATTGCCCTGAAGTCCTTGAGCACCATGTGGGCAGGATTTCCCTTTCAAAATAAAATAAACAACATTGCTTAGCAATAACATCTAAAAAAAGAAAAGAAAATCCACCCACCTACCTACTTGCACTCTTCTCCCATAGCCACATCCAAGCTGACCTGATTAAAATACCACAGATATTTAATATTTCATGGGAAAAGCTGCATGTAGACTTGTTGGGAAAGGGGGCATTTCAGAAGATCAGCTGCTGTTAGCTGCCCAACGTCCCAGCAAGGAATCCAGTGTTAACTGGGTCCAGAGAGTGTACTTCGTCTTTGCTTTGCTTATGCACCTACATTTCTGTTTTGTTCCTCTACAGATTTCCCTTTGCTGGTGCTCACAGCCTATCCAGTAATTAGATGGCTTCAGTTGCGTAAACATAATTTCTATGGGAGCTCACCTACAGCATGTACTAGGCTGAAACCTCATATGTTGAGGGAGCGTGGAAGAGACTTCTGCCAAGATGTTTCTTCCTAGCAGTCCTCTTCCGACTGCTGCTTACCACTGTGACCAAATGCAGTTTACTGGTGAGCAGCAAATATTCCACACTTCACACTTACCATTAATTTCCTGCATAAAGTTGTGCATGCCCTTAGCTGGATCATAGATGATGCCTAGGGCAACCTGAAGCCTAAGTAACGATGGAAGAAGCAGGAGTAAGAGGTAATGTAGAGTACTGGTTAGAAACTTGGACTGAGACTGAGAGATCCGGGTTGTATACCGTCTTGTAGCATGAAACTTACCAGTTGATTTTGGGCTGACCTCTGCCTCACATGATTGTTCTGAGGGTAAAGGGGGAGGAAAGCCATGCATCAGAGGAATAGTGTAAAAATAAATCAACAAGTTGACAGGAGTGTATAGCTTTCTGGAGACAAATTTGTATGAGAATGCATGCTTACCAGTAGGAAACCATATTCTTCTATATGTGCAGCAGGTCTTTTCTTAGCAGTACCACAGACAGAGAACCAGGGGTGGCTCAAACTGTCCTGTTGTCTGAACAGGGAAGCAAAATGGCACCCTGCTTTGTAATCCACATCTCATACGTATGTGTGTGAAAGAGCTCATGTGTGTGCATGCACAGCAACACAAGCTGCTCTTCATCCTCCTAAGGGAGGTATTCCCTCACCACCCACCCCCTCAGAGGAGGCAGCAGTAGCAAAAGGCATCACATACAGCTATTGCCAGAAAAGACAGCATTGTCTTTGCTCCTTTTCCAGCCCAAAAACAAAACTGGGAAGGGGAGGAGGAGCAGAAAAGGATGATGTTGGCAGTAGCAAGATCAATGTCCCCCAAAGAAAGAAGGCAAGGAACAGGTTACTACACAACACCCCCTTCCCCAGCAGATCTGGCCTTTTCCTAAAATCAATGCTCATCTACCTCCCACAGTACCTTGGTGATGAGAACCCCAGGGTTCGATTTATGAAACTGCTGTCTTCAGTGGGAAGCCCTCCATCCCATCATCATAACTACTACCAGTATCACTGCCTCCACGGCTGCTGCCAGGGTTTCCATCAATGCTTTCAACTCCTCCTCCGCACCTGTCTATTTCTTAGGGTGGGAAGGGAGTGGGAGTGGGGGGGGGGGCAGTGCTGTCTTTTCTTTCTTTCCTTCCTCCTTCAGTAAACAGCTGTAACAGCAAGCTCTGGAGGGTTGTCTATAGCCACAGCTCTCCAGAGCAGCCACTGTGGCCACAGCCAAGTTGAGGCAGGCAGTTTGGGTGTATGACTCATTGGGTGCCCCCCAGAGGCGACTGCCTCACTCAGCCCTGGCTCTAAAGACAACACCTCTTAAGACAGTGACCAGTTCTGATATGCTTAGCATTTTGTATAATACGTTTAACATAAAATGTGTTTCAGTACAATGCCATCTGCACTTGGCATCACACTACTTCTCAGAAGAAATACACAGAAGTCCACTCCTTCTGGCATTTCCAATTATTTGCTAATAGTTAAAGTCTGCAATAAATAACAGAATCAGGATTAAAGGCTTTGTTCTGAACCACCCGTTGGGGCTCCACACAGTTCTTGCTAATTGAACTAAAGCACACTTTTTTCTGGGCAAGTTTTAAATGTTCATCCTCAGAATATATATACGACTCATCTCTGGTCATTTTGTAGGCTAGCAGTTGCAAAGCACTAACTCAGAGCCTTTTTGTAGTGTTCACTTCTCATTAATGTCTGTTACTTCCCAAATTCCTCACCACCTTCTAATAGCCTAGCTGCCAAGTGAAGAGAGGCCAAAAACAACCCTCCTGTCAGCATAACAGTTAGCATCCTTGGGATACGTCTCTGTGAAACTTTGTTTTTCAGAGAGATTTATAAATTTATACTTTTTAAAAAATCATCTGCCTTTCAACTTTAAAAAACCATCTAGGCAGCTTGCAAACCAAAAATTACACGAAACATGGACTGTGCTGCTTCCTTCAACCATCAAAATATCGGGGGACAGTCTATTACATGGGAGTGAGGATTTTGTGAGTCCCCTCCTGTTTCCAATCCGGTTCCTTCATTCAAATCACTTCAAGTTTAAATTCAACAGGTTTATTAAACATGGTAAAATATTTGTCACCTCAGTTTTTATCTAACCTGGGTAACTAAAACATTGTCTATAGGTGTTGAATTTCCTTCTTTAAACCCACCTTCTTGGGTTTTAACTGAACTTGAAACAGGTAGTAATGAATTGGCTGCATAGATAGCCGCAGCTCTAGTGGTGCAATACCCAAACTATATTTGGTTCCCAAACCTTCTTGCTCAGAACGCTGCAGATTTGTGAGAAAAACAGTCTCCTTCTAAGACTGATCCCAGGGGAGGTTAGGCATGCCCATGCTTTTCTATTTGGTCTCTCTCTAAATGCTCTCGTTCCTTCTTCCTTCTTTTCCTCTCTGCTGTTTCTCCCCAATAAGGTTTCCGCACCTCCTTACTCCTCCACTCTCTTTTAGCAACTTCTCTCGGTACCTTAAAAGTGACCCATTCTTCTGCCCATGGATCCTCTTTTGTTACTTATTCTGCCATTTTCTCCTCATCTTCTTCCTTTGCCCAGCATTCCTCAGCAACTGTCCTGTCTCCACCACTCTGCCCTTTATTCTCCTTCCCACCTGCCCAAACAGTCTCTTCCAACGGTTTTTCCCTCCCCGAACATTCCAGAGTTCCTAGATTCAAATCAGTCCTCCCTGTCCTCAAGTATTGGCTTCAGCCAACCATGGAGGTTCTGGGGTTGGAGAGGATGGCGTACCAATTGATGGGTGGGGGGGAGCAGGGGGGCAGCTAAGGTAAGGAGAGGAAGGGGGTGGGGGATAGACTGTGGGGGTGGGTGGCTGTGGGGTAGGTGGCTGCCTATCGGCTCGCTGATCGGCGGGCCGGTAAGCAGAACGGGAAAGCCATAGGAAGAGAGGGAAGGCTAGCCTTCCCTCTCTTCCTATGGGGGATGAATAAAAACGGGGAAATATTCATCCCTTCATATTCGTGGGGGTCTCTGGAACCCATGAATATGAAGGGATGAATATTTAACGAATCAGTGATTTCTGACGAATATCGCTATCAGTTTTTTTATTCATCCCCATGTCTAATTAGAGGACACAAGTCTAGGAGTGAAATGGTTGGAGGCATTTGGTTCCAGCCCTGCAGATGCAAGAGGAGCTTTTGTTGTGACCATACAGGCGGGAGGATGGAGACCCAAAAGTATTCTTTGTCACCCCCCAAGCTTTGTTCTTCTTCTGATGCAACAGGTTGGAATGGTCCCAGATGGCAATTACAGTCAACCCTCGACTTACGAACGGCTCCAGATACGAACATTTCAACTTACGAACCACTCTAATAGGAAAAAACAGACTCGACTTGAGAACTTTTTCCGAGTTACGAACAGGGAAAAAAACCCACGGGGAAGGCAGGGAACCTCCCTCCCCCCTCCCCCCGCAGCAAGCGCCACTTTCAGAAGCCTCCCGGGGGCAGGGGAGAAGCACCATTTTTTTATTTCCCTGCCTTCCCGGCAGCCATTTTGTGTGCTTCTCCGCTCCCGCCCCCCTCTCCCCGCCTCTCAGCTGATCGGCGCTGGGTCTCAAGAGGCTTGCCCAGCAGGTAAAAAAGGCAGCGGCGGGCGATGGGGGCGGGGCGCCAGTCCGGTGCGCTCCCTACCCATTCCAGGCGCGGGTCTACTCGCGAGTAAGCGCCGCTGAAGCTGCGCAAGAGGAGGAAGGAGAAGCCGCGGGTGCTGGTGCTTTGCTAGGGAGGCTTCGGACGGTAAGGTGCTGCTGTTTTTTCTTTTAAAAAAGTTGTTCTGGGTGGGTTTTGGAGGGTAGGTTTGGGCTGGGGGGGTATGTTTCTGTGTTGTTGTTTTTTTTTGGTGATTTTTTTTTTTGCAGTCCCACCGTGGGACTTGCTCAAATGTTTATTTTTGGATGTTTTTGTTTTTTTTGTGTGTGTGTGTTTTGCAGTCCCAGCGTGGGACTGCAAGTGTTTTATTTTTGGGGTATTTTTTTCTTCGGCCGGAACGGATTAATGGGTTTTCAATGCATTCCTATGGGAATGCATAGTTCGACATACGAACTTTTCGACATACGAACGTTAATCCGGAACGGATTAAATTCGTAAGTCGAGGGTTGACTGTAGATCTGGGACAGAGCCTGTCAAAGCCGCCCTTGTGCCTAACCCACGTGCCTGGGCGAGATATACAAAAAACAAAGCCAACCAACCAAAACCAACCAAAACCAAACAAACTTGTTTTCACCTTTCCCAGGACATTAGGTGCCATGATAAGTTACTTGTAAGTATTTTGTTCCAGCCCTCAGTGATGGGTAGGACGGGAAGGGGCAGATCTTTCCTGATTGTTGGAGCTGCCACAGTTGCAACCCCCAATTATGGGGAGGTGGGAATCTTGGCGGAAATGAGGGTTAAATCCATTACAGGGATTTAAAATGCCTGGCAAGGACACCACCACCATTTGTAATTGCTATCTCTTTCTTAACTAAGCCTTAGTATCTCTTTGTGAATTGAGCCTAGTGAGCTTGCCTATCATTATATGTAATATTAATAAATATATTAATTTGAGGTGAGTAATTGATTAAACCCCAGTGGCTCACCATTTATCACGTTGGATTCTTCAGAACAAAGCATATTTTTGCCATCTGATTACAGTTTCATAATGATCACCTTTTTAGGTCTTGTGAGATATTTCATTCTAATCAGGAAAGCCCTTTGTTCAACCTCTTCAGCTAAATTGCTGAAAATGCCAAGATACTTAATGAATATGACATGGATATTAACGATGGCCACACACAAAGCCACAAGGTCAAATGGATGCTTATTTAGGATAGAACTGTTTGTTAACAAGATAAAACATCTTGTTAATCTTATGGTGTAAATCAGTCAATTTTAATCTTCAGATATTTGTTTCAGTTCTGCTTGTCTATTAGTTGTCTACATGGACTGCCCAAGACAAAAGTGCTAAAATGCACATTTATTCGGCAGCATAAAAGTTAACAGTTTGGAGAATGGTTGACTTCTATAAAAATGCCTAGAGAAAATCTTAGTCCAAAATAATTCTCTTTAGGGATGTAAATTGTCTTTGGACAAATGTATAAAAGCAAACCAAATTAGAGCTATTTTTATACTCTCAAAGTTACTATGATATGGAGCAAGGAGCACAGAAGCACTAATGGGGCAGAGTAGCAGATCCATAGGATTGCCACGTTAAATCTGGCTTTCAGCTGTTATAATCTTAGAATGACAGTGCTGGAAGGGACCCTATGGATCATCGCGTCCAGCCCCTCTCAAGGAGGCATAGTGGGGAATTGAATTCCCAAACTCTGGCTCTGCAACCAGAGACCTAAACCGCTAAGCTATCCAGCTGATTAAAAGTAGGGAGGAAGAATGAAAAACTGAAGAAGACAAAGAGGAGTATGCTCTTCACCATATGATCGAACCTTCCTTGCCTTTCCTGCTGCAAAAACATTGATTTCAGATTCAGGGAATGAGGAGGAAGGGATGAAAGAGAAAGGAGGGCATGTATAGAGAAGCTGGTAAACCACATTGCCCTTTTAAGAAGGAATCAAGGCAGACTGTGCCAGGAGATTGCAGCGGGTCCAGAATGTGACGGCCAGATTGGTGGCTCACGTGAGCAAGCTTGACCACATCTCCCCAGTACTGGCCCATCTTCACTGGTTACCTGTTGCATCACAGGTAAGATTCAAGTTTTTGTTACTTACTTATAAAGCCCTTCATAGTTTGGGACCACGTTACTTGTCAGAAGTCTTTCCCCAAAGTCATCTACCTGCTTTGTGGGGTCTGCCCAAGCAATGCTCCTCTGAGTAGCCACTCCAAAGAAGGCCAGGAGATTGTACACCAGAAACAGAGCCTTCTTTGTTGTGGTGCTAACAATCTGGAAACAACTTCTGGTAGAGCTTTAAAACACTGCTATCTACAGAGGCCTTTTTTGGCAACCCTACTTGACCTTTGTATTTTTGGGTTGTTTTTTTTTTTTTTTTTTTTTTTTTTTTTACAAAACTTGCCTCCTGAAGGTTTTGTGTCTTGTTTAACTATTTCAACAACTTCATTCATTCATTCATTCATTCATTCATTCGATTTTTATACAACCCATCTAACCCAATGATTGCTCTGGGCGGTTAACATGAACAATAAGAGTGTAAAAAAAACCCCATCACATAATCAGTAGCAACATAAAATAAATAATAAGTTAAATTAAATAATAAAACAAGATATTTAGAACATGTAAACCATTATTAAGAAAATTAAGAAGGCGGTAATTAGATAAAAGGCTAATAAACTCAGGTCTTAGTTTGGTGCATTCTGAAAGGCCTGGCAAAACAAAACTGTTTTAAAGGGTTTTTTAAAAGACATCAGGGAGGGGGGAAGGCAGATTTCAGGTGGTAAATCATTACAAAGGCAGGGTGTGACTGCAGAGAGGGCCCATTTTCTTGTTCTCTCTTTCCGGGCCTCTCTCGCGGTCATCATCCTCAGTCCGCCAGCCTACAAAGTGCATGTAGGATGGGCAGTCCCTGTTGGGAGTAGGCGTTCTGCCACATACTGAGGGCCCAAACCATTTAGTTCTTTATAAGCCAATACCATCACCTTGAAGGTGATGTGGAAATGGACAGGTAGCCAGTGCAGCTTGGCCAGAGTTGGGGAAATATGGTGACGTTTATTTATTCCCTTCACTAGTCTAATGGCCATATTCTGGACCTGTTGAAGTTTCCACATCAGCCTCAGGGGCAGCCCCATGTAGAGTGCTTTACTATTTTATTTTATTTTTATATGATGATTACATGTTTTAGCGTGCTGTAAACCACCCAGAATAATGCACTGCACTAATAGGATGGTAGGTAGATAAAATAAAAATAAAAATAGTAAAGTTTTATTATGCAGTCATAGACCCGATTATACATAGATAAAATCTTGCTATAGCACTTTGCGAATTCTCATAACTGAAAATAAAAACTTAGCCACTTTTTCCTCCTCTCATAATAAAAATAAAAACAAAAATGGCCATTTTAAAGATCCATCCTTCCTCCCCTTCTTGGTGAATGTCTTACAGAGCTGACGGGACTTTCTCCTAGTGTCTGGAAAAAAAGGGGACAAATAAAAATAAAGCACAGCACCCAGCTCTAGAGACTGGTGCTGGTGATCTTTTGACCTGCCAGCATTCCGTCTATGACCCAGCCTTGCTGTTTGTGTTTCTCTGTTTGCAAGAATGGATCTTCATGGAAATCTGGAAATGCACAATTACTGTCAGGAACCTAGACAATGATCAGGTCACAGTGTCATTAGTCACAGGGCAGGTTGCTCCCAATCTAGGGGCTTCCAGACAGCTATAGTAATTCACCTTAATTATTACATAGTGTAAGCTGAAGCTGTGCTATTTAATGAACTTTTTGGCTGTGTGGCACATACAGCATATGCACGTATCCCTATATTTGATTATTCCTGTCCTTCCTCCATGCTTTAAAAATATCTATCCTGTAGAAAACTACCTTATCCTGTGGAATACCATTGATTCATCTCACCTAATAATAGTAATACTGACCAGCAGTATTTGTTTAGTGCTGCATGCATAATCCTTATGTAGGGTGTGACTAAACAGTGAGGGAAATGTACATTCATTGCTGTAAAGTTACACCAGGGAATCCATGTCTGTTCGACTTAAGAGGCCACACATATATCAGTTCTGCCATCAGCCCTGCAGGTGCTGCTGCTCAAAGAACCCCATGAAAGACAATGAGACAGTTTTTTTTCCTACCTTAGGGCTCGAACACACCAGCCAAAAGAATCCTATTTATACCGATTTGGCTGTTTTTAAAATTGTTTCATAATTTTCCGTTGTCAAGATGCACAGCCGACATCAATTCATTTGCACCAGCAATTTTATTTACAAAATTTATTTTCCCCTTGCTGGGAGGGTTGTGTGAAATTGTTTCAGCATGTGTGAACATTGCTGTCAATTTATTTCCTTTGTGAAGGGGTTGGGTTTTTGAGAGCTGTGGCCACTTTATGGCTGCTGCACTTGTATCTTTTTTTAAAAAGGGATATTGGTAAATCAACATGAATACTGTACATTGCTCAGAAGGAGACAGCTGGAAGGAGATAGCCTTCCCCCATCCCTTGCAGGTGAAAGAGGGCTTGAAAGAGAAACATTTCCTGTTCTGAATTGTAAAGAAAGGGGTGTAGCGTTAATGTCTACTCTCTGTTTAACTCTGCTCTTCACAATATGCTTCCCCCTCCTGGCGCTTTGCAAAAAGGAAAAGGAAAATTAAAAAGGACTGAATAAGGGAAAGGGGACAAGTGGGCAAAGGAGGGAAGGGAAAAGGGGAGGAGGAGAGGAAGCTCGTACTGCACTATTGCTCCATTGATATACCTTTTTTTTTTAAGGACAAGGAGGGGCCTGATTGCCCCAACAAACAGTAGAGAAAATGAATTGATACAAATATTAAAGAGCAATGTAGCCTGCTGTAATGGTTCAAACAGAAAGAAATGAATTGATGCATTTAAAAATAATGTGATATATATATCACATGACTGCTGGAAAAATTTATCAGTACAACAAAGGTATGAAAAGAATCAGTATAACTGGGGTTCTTTTCTCATGTGTGATTGAGCCCTTAAATTCCAACGCAAGGCTGGGCATCCTTAAACTGTTAAAAATATAAATAAAATAAAATAAACAGGAGTCTTGTGTATGAGAAGAAGTTTTAAAAAATAAAATAAAGAAGAGTGTTGGGAGAGGGGCTTTGCTGGGCAGTGTATGCTGGTGCTGCCCTGTCTGTGTATGTGCTCATACCTTAATTGAGGTAAGGGGCAAGGGGGATGGTAGAAAGGTGCTTTGAGTGTGTGCACACCCCTCTCTTTCTGCATTGATTCAAGTCATCACATGTTTGAATCAATCCAAAAGAATTCAAACATTTAAAAACTAGGTTTCCTGGTGGAAAAAAAATGTGATTCAGCTGTAGTACTTTCTGCAGTTTTGGAATTATGATTACCCTCATAGTCTACCTTGAGAGTTCTAGTATTCCCTGCTGATCTCCTATCTAGGTATTTGCCAGGGCTAACCCTGCCTGACTTACAAAATCAAACAAGACCAGATGTGACATGTACATATTCATTGACATTCAGGCTGTTTATTTTCTTCCAGTTGGCTCCATGGTATCTTCATCTATCCAAAGTTGAGTGGATATTTACCACCACAAGGACAGGCTGTTCATAGCATAATCCCAAACCCACCCACCCCTTCCACTGAGGGATGCTTAAAAGGGCCAGAAGAACAATGGTAGCAATGCCTAAAGCTAATTCTTCTTTGTTCTTCTTCAGTTAGTTATTACAACTCATTACATAAGACGTGTGTGTGCGCGCATGTGCAAATGCTTGTATTCTTGTAGCAGTTTTGAATGCTTAGGTCAGTACTTCACTTTAGAATGTAAGAGTCAGTCTTTCCCTCTCTCCTCCTTTGGTTTCTCTTTTCTTGCTGGTGGTGTCACTGCCAAAACTCATAATTGCTGTCTCTGCTTTTCTTATTTCTGTTTTCTAGGCAGGAGGTGGGTGTATAATTTTGCCAGAAATAATTCTGGTGATTCTGAGTAACTCCTTCCATATTATAACAGTTCACATGTCCCCCTTCCTATTTCACAAATCAGATAAGACTATCTCACAAACAGCATTGGGAAGAATCAGGTCCTCATTTGTATGCACTCATTCAGATATCCATCAAATGTCAGGGGACAGTGCACATCCCAAGGAATTAAAGTCTCCTAAACCAGATGAACTGCATCCAAGTGTGTAAAAGGAATTTGTGAATGTAATCACAGAGCCTCTGTCTATCGTCTTTGAGAATTCTTAAAGAACAAGTGAGGCCTCCGCAGACTGGAAGCATCTTCTGAAAGAGGAAAAACAGGACCAGGGTGACTACCAGTCAGTCAACTTGACACTGATATCAGGAAAGTTTCTAGAACAGGCCATTACACAATTGTTCCATGAGCACTTAGAAAAAAATGCAATCAGTAATGAGAGACAGCATGGATTTTTAAAAAACAAGTCATGACACACTAGTCTTATTTCTTTCCTTGTTAAGAGATACAAGCTCAGTAGATTAGGGAAATACTATGGGTGTTATATATTCTGATTTCAGTAAGGCTTTTAACAATGTCTCCCCATGGTATTCTCTAAGGGAAGCTTGGAAAATGTGGACCAGACAATGCAATTGTTAAATAGATTTGTAGTCTATTTAATTGACAGATCATATTCAAAGAGCGCTCACCAATGCTTCTTCATCTCTTGGAAAGGAATAATAAGTGGAGTGCCTCAGGGTCCTGCCCTGTCTTAGGATTGTTATGCTTCTAAAAATGATTTTCAAAAATAACATTTTGAGTGCTGGGTGAGGGCAAAGTCAGCCATTTATGTGTTACCCACTGGTTCATTTGTCAGATTTCACCCCCTAGATATAAAGAAATAGTGAGATGTTGCAGTGTTTGCAAAGGAACATTGTTTCCACTACCCCGGAATAATGATGCGAGACAAGTATTATGGGATAAACATGGACCACACTTTATTGAACATTCATTATTGCCCACCATAAAAGGGGGGGGGTCCTGTTGTAGTGCGGAATCAGGTTTTGCACAGGGGTCTCAACGGACTCCTTACCAAACAAATGGGTGAGTCCCTAGCCCCGAGGTCTCGCAGTCGTGAAGACAGCGAGAGCCCGGTAGGCCCAAATTTGACCACCCTTGGACCTCGAGCCACCTTCCCCTTGGTGACCGTCGATCTGGGTGTGGCCCCAGTGCATATTCCCCCCCCCCCCCACAAGCACTGTAATCGCACAATCCGCAGCGCTGGGAGGTCAGATGAGCTATGCATTACCTGTGAGGGGACTCACCAAAACCCGTTCTATCCGCACTACCTACCACAGAATAGGGACTAGTGACACTAAGTCCCATGCCCGCTATCCATCCTATCCAGCTCCAGAAGCAGCCCCCCCGGATGCCCTTAAGGAATATATCCAAGCCTCTATCTCAGAGGTGCACTCCATCGTGTCAAAAGAGCTCAGGCCTATCCATGCGGATTTCCTTGTGACCAATCACCGATCAAAGGCCATTGCATACTGCCCGACACACTTCTCTGTTAACACTCTTCCACGCAGTGTTAACCTGATGTGCATGGCAGTCTGATTTCCACACAAGCCATGGGACAATCATGGACCACACAATCCGCATCTCGGGATAGATAGATAAAACTTTATTACGGTCAAAAGACCAGCCACAAATAAAACATCTAAAATATATAAATTACAAAAATATACAAAAATATTGGGATCGAATGCAAAGCAATAGTTGATTCTGAGGTAAAGAACAACAGTGTCAATACATCTCCCCTGAAGCAATTCCAAAATGTCTAGCAAACCATGCTCTGCCTACGGAAGCCCATCCACTTTTAGAATCCTTTTTCTAATGCCCATAGCAACAGTAAAGAATTTGGCAACACTATGTGTAAACATAGGATTGGAATCCTGTGGTATCATCTGCATATCTGAGGTTGTTGATATTTCTTCTGGCAATCTTAATTCTGGTTTGGGATTCATCCAGTCCAGCCTTTCATATGATTTATTCTGCATATAAGTTAAATAAGCAGGGAGACAATATACAGCCTTGTCGTACTCCTTTCCCAATTTTGAACCAATCAGTTGTTCCATATCCAGTTCTAACTGTTGCTTCCTGTCCCACATAGAGATTTCTCAGGAGATATATAAGGTGGTCAGGCACTCCCATTTCTTTAAGAACTTGCCATAGTTTGCTGTGGTCCACACAGTCAAAGGCTTTTGCGTAGTCTATGAAGCAGAAGTGGATGTTTTTCTGGAACTCTCTGGCTTTCTCCATAATCCAGCGCATGTTAGCAATTTGGTCTCTAGTTCCTCTGCCCCTTCGAAATCCAGCTTGTACTTCCGGGGGTTCTCGGTCCACATACTGCTGAAGCCTACCTTGTAGGATTTTGAGCATAACCTTGCCAGCGTGTGAAATGAGTGCAATTGTACGGTAGTTGGAGCATTCTTTGGCACTGCCCTTCTTTGGGATTGGGATGTAGACTGATCTTTTCCAATCCTCTGGCCACTGCTCAGTTTTCCAAACTCGCTGGCATATTGAGTGTAGCACCTTAACAGCATCGTCTTTTAAGATTTTAAATAGTTTGACTGGAATGCCATCACCTCCACTGGCCTTGTTGTTAGCCATGCTTTCTAAGGTCCACTTGACTTCACTCTCCAGGATGTCTGGCCCCTTCATGGATTGCTGCCTTGTCGTGGCGAAGGGGCTTGAGTAATTCAGAGAAGCTATGGGCTATGCCGTGCAGGGGCACCCAAGATGGACAGGTCATAGTGGAGAATTCTGACTAAACGCGATCCACCTGGAGCAGGAACTGGCAAGCCACTCCAGTATCTTTGCCAAGAAAACTCCATGGACAGAAACTGTTTATATTACCCTTACTATTATTATATGTTTTTTGATGTTTTATTATATATATAATAAAACTATATATTATATATATATATATATATATATATATATATATATATATATATATTATATATATATATATATATATATATATATATATATATATATATATATATATATATATATATATATATATATATATATATATATATATATATATATATAAAAATATCCTGTCGAGGCTCTGGTCAACGGATGGTTTACCGCAGCTACCAGGGCTGTAGACACGATCGCTCCTAAACGCCCTCTCCTATGCAGAGCTCGGCCTGCGTCCTGGTTTAATCAGGACCTGAGAGCGATGAAGCAAAATAGGAGAAGGCTAGAGCGCAAATGGAGAGAAGAACCGACGGTTCAGAATCGAGCAGCTGTCAGGGTCGCGATTAACCTTTACCTAGCTAAGATAAAGGCTGCTAGGAGAGCACACTTCGCTGACTGGATAAGCGAAGCTTCAAATCAGCAGGCGGAGCTTTTCTGCATAGTTCGCGACCTATCCGGAATTGGTCTAGGTGATGGGCCTCCCCCTAGTATCTCACCAGACCAATTTGCAGCATCTTTTAAATCTAAAGTGGATCCCATCCGCCGGGAACTCTCTCCTTTTTTTGGATACAGTGAGTCGAGCAGAGATGTCCAGCGCTCCGCCTTGCCCGGTGAGTTTTGATCATTTTCAGCCGGTGACACCAGAGATTGTGGACAAGGTACTTGATCGCTGTCGTGCCACCACCTCATCCCTTGACCCTTGCCCGGCCTGGCTAATCAAAGCAGCCAGGTCTATAACAACAGAATGGGCAACAGCAATAATCAATGGGTCTTTCCTTGAGGGCAGGGTTCCCCTTGCCCTCAAGGAGACACTCATTAGGCCCATAAGAAAGAAACTAAATTTGGCGGCGGATGATATTGGCAATTACAGGCCCGTCGCCAATGTTTCTTTCATTAGCAAAGTGGTGGAGAGGGTGGTGGCCGACCAGCTTCAGGCTCACTTGGATGAAACAAATGCCCTGGATCCATTCCAGTCGGGTTTCAGGCCGCGCCATGGTACAGAAACGGCATTGGTCGCCCTGTATGATGACCTATTGAGGGAGGCCGACAGGGGAAAAAACGTCCCTGTTGGTCCTCCTCGATATCTCAGCTGCCTTTGATACCGTCGACCACGGTATCCTCCTGAGGAGGCTCTCCGAGCTGGGAATTGGTGGCCTGGCGTTTGCTTGGCTCCAATCCTTCTTGGAGGACAGTCCTCAGAGAGTACAGATTGGGGAGAGGGTTTCGGCCCCGTGGAGCCTCAATTGTGGGGTTCCGCAGGGCTCGATAATCTCCCCAATGCTGTTTAATATCTATATGAGGCCGCTGGGTGGGGTCATCAGGGGATGTGGAGCATCGTGCCATCAGTATGCTGATGGCACACAGCTCTACATCTCCTTTTCTCCAACTACAGTGGATGCCGTTCTGTCCCTTCAGCGCTGCTTGGAGACTGTACTGCAATGGATGCAGGAAAATGGGTTGAGGCTGAACCCGGACAAGACGGAGGTACTGAGGGTGGGTGGCCCCACCATCAGCAGTTTGGGAAACTTCCTCTCATTTGGGGGGGTGACTCTCACCGCGAAGAGTGAGGTTCGTAGCTTGGGGATACATCTGGACCCGGCACTCACCATGGAAACCCAGGTGGCGTCAATGGTCCGATCCGCCTATTTCCATCTTAGGCGGATTGCCCAGCTGCGTCCCTATCTTGATGTTGGGGCGCTCACCACTTTAGTGCATGCGCTTGTAATCTCGAGATTAGACCACTGTAATGCGCTCTATGTGGGGCTACCTTTGAGACTGATGTGGAAGCTTCAAATGGTGCAGAATGCGGCGGCCAGACTTATTAGTGGGGTGAGGAAACACCATCATATCTCTCCCACTCTGGCCGCATTGCATTGGCGTGCCCATACGCTTCCACGTCGATTTCAAAGTCTTAATGATTACATACAAAGCCCTAAACGGTTTAGGACCTCGATATCTGATGGAACGCCTTCTCCCACCAAAGTCTACCCATTTCACTCGATCTAGTCTGGAGGTGCGACTGAGGAGCCTAACGCCGAGAGAGGCCCGGAGGGAAAGGACAAGAAACCGGGCCTTCTTGGCGGTGGCTCCTCGGTTATGGAACAACTTATCTTCAGAGATCCGTATGGCCCCCTCGCTGGGTGTCTTTAAAAGCCAATTAAAAACATGGCTGTTTAGGCAGGCCTTCCCTCCGGGCATTATTTGATCTATTTTTGTTCTCCATCTTGAACGATTATTTATTTTTTATTTTGGGATGTTGATGTTATTTTAATTGTTTTTGTTATGTATGATGTACGCCGCCCAGAGTAGTCGAAATGACTAGATGGGCGGGATAGAAATATAATAAATAAATAAATAAATAATATATAATTATTCCTTCCTTTTCTTTAAGGACACCTATAATGTGCCCAGGCCCGGCTAGGCCCTAGCGGCCATACCTCGCGTACCTTTCGGTGGGTCCTTATTCCCTCCTGGTTTTTCTTTTTCTTTTTTTTTTTTTTTAAATATTTCAAATGAATAAAAATAAAAATAATTCTCCCTTTCTCCAAATTAGCCCCTTAAGGCTAAGGAGCCGAGAATCTCTGCTTTCAAACCGTGTGTGTGTGTGTGCCGATGCAATCCCCCCTTCCAAACTGCAAGTAGTCGGAGCTATGCAGCAAGAAAAAGCCTCAAGCAGCGGAGCTCCATTCTTCCTTTTGCCAACAATGGAAGAGGCTGTTGGGAGGGGGGATCGTTAAATAGGGTGTTCCTCCCCCCTCCCCTCCTGGGTCGAATTCGTGAGACTTAGCAGGTCTTGCGATATCCCAGGAGGGAAGCAATCGAGCGCCGCACTGCCGAAGCATGCTCGGCAGCGGAGCCTGCAATGGAAAAGTTTTGATTTTCTCTGTGAAAGAGGAGCATCGGTGCATGAATCTTAATGTGGTTTCTGTCAATGGTCTCACTTACATGCACCTGGGCCATAGAATGTTTTGGGTAAGTGCATCATAACAGAGAACATTCTGGAATTCAGTGAGAAAGCTCTCTGTCAGATTTGGGCAGCAGGTTTGGCACTAGATTCTGGTTACTGGTACAGGATGCCATAGATCTATTTAAAAAGCATACAATTTCCATGTAGAAGTTGCTGGGTTCCATCCCTGGCATCTTCATGAGGGTTGGAAAAGAACACAGTTTGAAACTCTGTCAGTGTAGCTAATAGTATATTAGGTAGGCTAATAACCAGACTTTGGATAAGTCATCTCCTTATGTAATGCAGAAGCAGCAGGAGGCTGCTGAGGCAAAAGATGGATTTTCCTGTTAAAGAAAGCTTTCTCTTTAGGTGCCATTAAATAGATAAATAAATAAAGCTGTGAAGATAAGTCTGTGCCACGCCTTCTTATGCTAAACTATTTCTGTAATATGTGTAAAGTTCATTTTTAGCAATCTTTTATATAAAAGTGAAATGTTGCTTGAACATTGATAGAATGTCACTGACAATTTGCTCTACTACAGCACCTTATAAAAAGTTCAACAATACTCAGAATGCTTACAGTAAAAATATCCAGACACAATAAAAAAACCAAGAAATAAAAAAAACAAAAGCGCAGTGGCACTTTAAAGACTGTTATATTTCAATATGGGCTTTTGTGGATACATCCACTTCTTCAGGCATTTTAGTCAAACCACAGGTTGTATGCAGGCTAGGCACAGGAAATGAGTTTATAAGGTGACAAAAGCATTATTGGCACAAGTAATTAACTGTAAAAATATTGATTGTATACCTGGCTTCAAAGGATAGTCTCACGGTTTATAGGCTTCTCTATGGAGTGTGAAGGTGTAGGCCAGGCAACAGGAATTTTCTTCTTAGAATCAGTTGTTGGAGTAGTTTAAGAGTTTAAAGCAGCAGTTGTTTAATTCCTAGAGTCTGCATCTGCATCTGGTTTATTGCCTAGTCCATACACAAGATAGTACAAGATAGTAGGGACAACTGTTTATTATTATATGTAATAAATATTTAATTAATATTTAATCCTTGTGACATGTTCTAGAACTTATGTACGTGTCTTATCCCTGTCATCTCTCTTTCCAGTCTTGTTTTATAGGATTTTTTTCCCCTACAAAAGTCACTTTCAGATAATTTACAGAGTGCACTGGGAGACAGGTTTTTGTGTGTTACCTGATTTCAATTTTTCAAAATGCAAAACAGAAAAGAAGATGTCATCCTTGCATTTTTGATGGACCATGATTGCTAGGAGTTCAATTATCAGGTCATATCAGAAGTAGCAAATTGACAGACATTTCTCTAACTGAAGGGTTTCAAGAAACACACTAAACAAGCACTGCTTATGTAACACAGAGCATAATAAATATAGCAGAAAATAAAGGATTCCCCAAAGGTAATTATTTTGATGACATGCCAGTTACCCCCTTTGGATGAGGGCTAATAAAAGTCATCTTTCCAGCTGACACTAATCTATCAATGTCATACTTTTAAGATCCAGAACCATCTTTTAAGTAGCATCTTTAAAAGGAATGGGACAACATTATTTAATATGTTGTAGCTTGCACCAAACTGATTGTTGTTTAAAAGAATAATCATCCAAATTGATTTACACTCCCAAATTACAATGGCCTTCTCATGGATGGGTGCAATTCCAGGAGTCATTGTGTGTAATGGGTGTGAGGGGGGTTGACTGCTTCTGTAGTAAACCAACAATGATGAGAAAAAAATAATGCCACATCTTTCACTACCTCATGAAATTTACAAATCCCTTCCCATGCCATTATTGTAAGAAAGATATTACTCCTTTACTCAGCACCATAATTCAAGCTGAAAGTTTCCCTATACAAGCTTCCAGTTCCACTGAGTAAGGCATTTGAAAACTTTTGTTGTTGTTTAGTCGTTAAGTTGTGTCCGACTCTTCGTGACCCCATGGACCAGAGCACGCCAGGCCCTCCTGTCTTCCACTGCCTCCCGGAGTTGGGTCAAATTCATGTATTTGAAAACTACCTGTGTATAACAGCTCTTATTGACTGGATAACTCAGTGAGTTGAGTAGCTGGCTGCAGTGTTGGGAATTTGATTCTCCACTTTGCCAGCATGTATTGCCTTGCGCAAGTTGCACAATCTCACAGCGCCCCAAAAGAAGGAAGTGGGAATCTACTCCTGACGTTCTCTACCTAGAAAACCCTCCAAAAGGCCCCCATAAATCAGAACTGACTTGACAGCACATAATGATTATTAGAATATATAAATGCCTAAAGAGTCTTGTGGTGCAGTGGTTAATCTGCAGTACTGCAGTCAAAACTCTACTCGCAATCTGAATTCAATCCCAACCGGCTCAGGTAGCCGGCTCAAGCTTGACTCAGCCTTCCATCCTCTTGAGAAGAGTAAATGGAATATCCAGTTCACGGGGGGGGGGGGGGGCGCGGAATGTGTAACCATGATTAAATTGTAAACCACCCAGAAAATGCTTTAAGCATTTATCTTGCATTTATAGTTATTATGGGTTGGGTTTCTTTCGTTTGCTATTTTAATTTGATGTTTATTATTGAATTTTATTATTGAAACTTATTTATGTTTACAGTGTTATATTGTATGCCATCCACAGTAGTGGCCTGTCTACTAAAAGGGCAGAGGTAAATATATATATACTTTGCTTTATATTATAACAGTCCTTAGAGAGCTATGGCACCACTTTGGGAAGCAGACATGGTAAAAAATCAATTCAGATTTCTTCCTTTGAAGTATGAGTTGAAAATGATGACTTTCTTTTTCCTGGGCCACTTGTAGCATCATTTACAAAGAGGAAACCCTGCTGAGTGGCTGCTTCTCATTGTAGCTCTGTCACTGCTTCATGTGGTGGCAAGAATTTTTCTTTTAATGCTTACAAAAGGGCTAATGGCAGCCTTTTGCCACCTCATATCTATCAGTTCAGTTGCCCCTGAAAGATTCTAGACATTCTGCCAGACTCTTTAAGATCACAGAAACCTGCAGGGGTCATTTTCACCACACTCCTCTTCTGACACTTACAAAAATAACTGGGCTCATCACAATTTCCTTCTGCAAAATATTTATTAAAAATAATGATGCCTCATCTTTCCATCTGTCAGGCATCCAGGAGGCAGCAATGTTCTTATCACATCTATCCAGTGCTGTTTCCCCCACAAAGCATTTATGTTGCTATCAGAGCCTCCAGTACATTTCACTTGATAAGATGACTCAGCATATAAAATGGCTGGTTTTTAATCCCAAATGCTTGCTCTGTTGACACACAAAAAAATACTGAGAGAACCTTCACAGTTCTGTATATAAGGGGGAGAATCTGGAACTTCACAGCACTAGATCATGAAAAATTCCACTGGTTCACCAATAAAGCTCTTTCTTACTCTGTTTGCAATGTTTCTTAAGTATAACATGTTCTAATCATTTGTCTGTTATGTATCATTTAAATTAAATAGCAAAGACCCAGCTTGCTGACATGTCAAGCCAAGAAAATCTATGTGCTGACCTTCTCCTTTTTCTGTACTGTTGGCATAAAATGTGTTCTTATTAATGACAGGTCATTGCAAACAGCATAACTGGCAGTTACCTTCTTTCTCAGACACATTTCTTTATTAAGATGGATTCATGCTATGACCTTGTTGGCCAGTATTTTTCATGGTTTATTAGCCCTAAGGAACAGAAGAAAAAGCCCATTATTGGAGATGAAAATCAGAAGAATTTAAGAGATCCAAAAATGCTTCCGTAAGATTAATAACATTTCTCAGAGAATTTTTGCATCCCTTGTTTCAGAGAATCTCCCCCATCTCTAGTTTAGGCCCTAGAACCGATTTCACATTCTGCTACTGGACCCCATCCAGGAAAGGCATGCTGATCAAGTTTCATGACACAAGTAGGCAGTCCTGTAATACCTCCTTGGATGGCTTATTTCACATTGCTTTCCTGGGTCATTTGTTTATGAAATGCAGTTTGACTTATGGCGAGCCAAGGCTGTGAAATTCTGTACAGTGGACCCTCGACTTAACGGAATTAATCCGTATTGGAACAGTGGCCGCAGGTCGAAAAGTCTGTAGGTCGAGGGTCCATTTCCCATAGGAATGCATTGAAAACCTATTAATCCGTTCCGGCAGAAGGAAAAAATACCCCCCTCCAAAAAAATTAAAATAACAGCAACAGTAGAGCAAGTCCCACGCTGGGACTGCAAAAAAAAAAAACACAAAAAAAAAAAACCAAAAAAAAAAAAACACACAGAGAAACATACCAATTTCTGTTCTTATGTCGATTCTCCGGCCGGAAGTCGAAGTGAAATTTTCCGGCTGGAGAAGTCCCTAACTCGAAAAGTCCGTAAGTGGAGCCGTGCGTAAGTCGAGGATCCACTGTATATTTTTTCTTGGGACAGATTCCTTCTCATCTGAATTTTTCTTCTCCAGTCTTCCCAAACAATTAAACTTGAGAGTGATCTTTTAAAATGATGCTTAATTTTAACATTTAAATTTAACATTAAATTTAACATAAATTGATTTGGCAAGGTGCTTACTGCTGAAATGTAGTATATGGAAGGAAGGAAGGAAGGAATGGCTGCAGCAGATTCAGGAACAAATTATTCTTTCCCCATTTCTGCCAAAATCAGTCAGATATTAGAAAAAAGTGGCAACATTGTACAGAAACCTATCCTATGAGAAACAGTAATGGAAGTCACAAGTAAGTAGTATGAATATATACATGAGACAGTGGGCCTCTCCAGACTTGCTTTTGAGTATAGGGTGGACTGGGCTACAAAGGGTCTTTTAAGGTGGTGAGGAAGGAGTGATGTGATGTTTGGTATACATCCAAACAGCAAACAACCTCTTGTAGCCCGATCAGTTGTCAATTAAGTCCTTCACCTGATTGTCTGCAGAGAGTCAAGGGAAATGATTTTTAAAATTTTTTGCTCCTCTCTCTGTCAGTGCCATTTCATTTTCTCCTCCCTGCTTCCTTTTCCACGTTCTCCCCCAACACTTTCTCTCTCCCTCCAGATCCGCAGTTGGAAGTTGAGGCTGGTATCTCCTGATGAAACAGGCTAAACAACAAACATGGCAAAAAGAATGCATGCTCTACCACTGGGCCACAAAGTTGTGTGACAGCTCTTAAAGGGGAAGGATGGATCATTCGAAGTAGAAACACTTACAGACAAGGTCTTCTTTTCCAATTCAAATCATGCCATCAGCGATCCATATATCATATCTACATGCCAGTGTGGACAGGCTCACGTTACAGCACAAACACAGCATCCAGAGTCAACACATATCTCTCA
Source organism: Intellagama lesueurii (assembly GCA_037013535.1). Lineage (NCBI taxonomy): Eukaryota > Metazoa > Chordata > Lepidosauria > Squamata > Agamidae > Intellagama > Intellagama lesueurii. The sequence goes on along the minus strand of JBAJHW010000003.1, from coordinate 172,666,686 downwards.
AAGGCAAGATAGATCTAATTGTTAGAGATGGGTACGAATCAATTTGGCCCACTTTGTCTAAATACATATGCGTGGCATCTGTCTTCCCCCCACCTTCGGCTGGCTGGCCTACTCACAATTCATCATGCACCACCCAGGTCCTCCTCCTCCTCTGGTGGCTGTCAAGTCCAGGCAGGAACTCAGGCTTCCCTTCCCCACCTCCTCTGGCAGCCGACCACTCAGATGAGGAAGTGGGATGGGGATTCTGGCTGCAAAGCCTTTGAGTGGTCAGCTGCCAGAGGAGGTGGGGAGGGGAAACCTGAGCTCCTGCCCAGACTCAACAGCCACTGGAGGAGGAGGAGGATGACCCGGGCAGCAGTCAATGGACTGTGAATTGGGCAGCCGGCCGGGGGTACCACAGGTGCCACACGTATGAATTTGCATGAAGCACAGCGAAACACTTTGTGCCCACCTCTACTAGTGGTTGTATATAGGATTACAGTGTGGGAAATCACTTTGCTGCTTTTACTGGAAATAGATTTTTTTTAGGATCTTCTCCATGTTTGACATCATAATAATTTAAAGTAGCATTATTTTCACTGTAAAAAGAATACTGAGGGGTGCGAGAAAGCATTTCTAGTGGTGTGAGTGGTAACTATAGTTTTTTAAACTTCTAGACTTATAATATAAAATTTAAAGCTGTCTCTATATAAATTTGACTCAACGGTTGATGTGAGTATGTACTGTGTTTCCCCAAAAATAAGACAGGGTCTTATATTAATTTTTGCTCCAAAAATGCATTAGGGCTTATTTTCAGGGGATGTTTAATTTTTTTCATGTACAAGAATCTACATTTATTCAAATACGGTAATGTCATCTTCTTCTGGTTGCTGCACAATGGTGGAGGGCGGGGTTTCACTTCACTGGGGCTTATTTTTGGGGGAAGGCTTATATTACGAGCATCCTGAAAAATCATACTAGGGCTTATTTTCAGGTTAGGGCTTATTTTCAGGGAAATAGGGTATGTACTGGCAAACACTAGGACCAGATGCAACAACAATGATATGATCTCCCCTACTATCCACCCTACTTTTGTCACTGTGCATGCACTCACCTGTATCACACTGCTTCAACTCATTGGCCTTCCTTGTTTCTGATAATAATATAAATTTTATATCCCTTAGAACTAATTATTATTTATATTTTTAAATTTATTTATTTATATAACTTTTTTTATTTTTAAACTGTATTGCCTTTAAAAAAGAACAATCAAAGTAAGTAAATAATTATCACAATGTAAGCACATAACCAAGATAACTTTCTATTATCTCTTATGCAAAATAGTAAGTCTTCAACATCTTTACTTCCTTATTTTCCACCAGACATTTATTTTCTTTGCAATCTTAACAATACCTTTCTTAATTCTTGTTTTATATCTAGATTAACAATCTGCTTTACTTTGTTTTTTACCTCTACCAATGTTGAGAGCAGTTCTGCGTCTAATTTATGCCTGAGTCACTTGGTACAGGTTTGGAATCTTTCTTCCATTTCTCTCTAAGATAACTCTTTACTTTCCCCCACTGAGATTCATGCTCCATTCTATTCTTTCCTTTCAATGAGTCTGTTAATTTATCCATTAATATTAATTCCTGTAATTTTATTAAACAGTCCTCCACCAAAGGTTCCTCCTTGTCTTTCCATTGTTTTGCCACTTGAATTCTGGCTGCTCCTAATATGTATAAACAATTTTTTGTCTCTTGTTTTGAGTTTAACTTTACCATATTTAACAAATATGTTTCGGGTTTCATTCCCATCATTATTTTTAAATCTATGGTCATTATTATTTCCAAAATTTCCTAATAGATTTGTATCCCCACCACATATGATATAGTGTTCCTTTTGTTGTTTTACATCTCCAACATTTATCTTTATCATTTTTCTTCACCTTTGCCAATTTCTCTGGTGTCGTATACCATCTATATAATATTTTCATATAATTTTCTTTCAGAACTGTACTTAGTAATAGTTTTTGATTATCATTCCATGCTCTAAACCAATCCTCTATTTGAACTACCTAATTCCTGCATCCATTTTATCATATTCTCTTTAACTACTTCCTGTTCCATATTTCTTTCCAATAATAATTTATACAACTTTGCGATTTGGTGATTTTCTTTTCCCCATATTATCTTGTCTAGTTCCGTAGGTTCTTTAACCAATCCTATTAATTTATTATCCATTTTCATTCTTTCTGATAACTGTCTATGTGGAAACCACTGGCATGTTATACCTACTTGATTCATTTCTTCTCTTGTTCTTAGTCTTAGTTGTCCATCATCTCCTTCTACGAGGAGATCTTTATATGTTAACCATTCATCACTCTTTATATCTACTTCCTTTGAGAGGGCTTCGTGGGGAGACATCCACATTGGAATCCCAGCATTAAAATTTCCCTTTATATTTCTCCCATACTCTAATTAATGCCTTTCTTATTATATTATTATCAAAAGCTTTGTTCACTTTCTTTTTTCCATACCATAAATATGCATGAAGTCCATATCTTCAATCTTTGCTTTCTAAAGTTAATATTTTTTCATCCTCCAGTCTTATCCACTCTCGTAACCATTGTAGCGTTGCCGCCTCATAATATAATTGGAGGTTTGGGAGACCCCATCCTCCTCTTTTCTTGTATTTATTTATATAACTTAATTATTCTAAAAGTAATTGAAATTGTTTCCCTCTCACTCTCAAGGAGACCTCTTAAGTGTCCAGGCCCTGGCGGCCGCGCCTCGTGCTCTTGCTGCACTGTATTCCTTCCTCGCTCTTATTTTGTTTTGTTTTTTTAAAGTAAAAAAACCCTTTCCACAAGTTGGCTCCCGAAATTCAGGAGCCAAGCAACACTGTATGCAAATCGTGTGTGTGGGGGTGTAACCCCCCTCCCAAGCACAACGATCGGAGCTACGCAGATAAAAAACAGCCACAAGCGGCGGAGCTCCGTCCCCCTTCTTTGCCAGCAAGGAAGAGGCTGAAGGGAGGGGGGACCACTTCCTAAATAGCACGCTCATTCCCCCCTCCCTTCCCAGGTCGCATTTGCGAGACTTAGCATGTCTCGCAATATCCTGGGAGGGCAGCAATGGCGCTTTGTGCTGCCGAAGTGCGCTCGGCAGCGGAGCCGGCATTTAATAAAAGACAATCTTATTGAAATACGAGCCAATGTACGTATTGAAATACAATTTGAAAAACTGGACTTAAAATAATTCTGGTGTGCTCCATTAGAACCATTTCCACAACACTTCTACCATTTGCCACCACCTATCTGTGTGCAATGGGGTTTTCATCACTTTTACATATAACCCCCCCCCCCCAGAAATCACTTAAATGCAAGTGATGATATGTACACTAGCTCTTTCGAAAAAGGAACCTCGCTTTCAAAATATTATTATGAATAAACAACAACAAATTAGCCACTAAAAATCAAGACATTATTTTAATATTATGTCAATACATATATGTGTATCGGCTTTTCAGTAAATAAATTGTTTTGCAATAAATGTAGTTTTCTAACAAGTAGTTTGGAACACATTTTTCAATGGGGTGCTGACCACTAAAACAAGCCTCTGTTCTAAATGATATTAGGCAGCTGTGTGATGCTGCCTTCAGACCATTCCCTGTAAATGTTACACACAATCTGGGACAACAATATTACCAACACTTATAATCATAATGCACGCAGGGAGGGACTGTATGAGGTCACAGATTACATAATCAGTTATGTCACAGACCTCTTTGTTTACCTGCTAGATTTAGTGGAAGTATTGCTTAGCAGACTGTAGAAAGAGCCGATGGCAAGGGATTTAACTGTCAGAAACTGGTCTCTGAGTCTCTAGCTCTTCAATTCCCAGGAGATCTGCCTTGTCAATTATATAGTTGTGCCATAATTTTTTTTTGGCTTCCTTGCTAGTGTGTTTATTGTGTATGAATCTCTGTGTTTTAGGTAGAGAAGCTTATTCCCCCACCTCAAGTGGCCTAGCTCTTGTTAAAGGTCTGATTTACTTTCTCAGTGTGATTTTTTTTTAATAAAAAAAACCTCTCTTGTTTCTGTCTGCATTTGTAAGCAAGCACATTTATTTTATTCATATTTTTGGAGAATAATACAGCATTGTTGTTTTGCATGTTTAATATTCATACTGTAAAGCACTATTATTCTATTGCCCGTTTCATTCATTTCACCTCATTGGGCACTGGATTTAATTTCCATTATAGCTCATTAGTTAAACATAGTATAACTCATTACAGTTTCAACTATTACTATTATTACCATTATATCTGATCATTAGTTTAATGTAATCAATCATGAGGCATCTCTGCATCAATAATACATGGTACCTCTAGAGGTAGAGGGAGGCAAACTGGTTTCCTCTCACTGTCAGTAAGGCTTGTAAGAGCAAGTAGTTTTGGTAGGACTGGGCAGCAAGGTCAGGATGGTGATAATGGAGCAGGTCTACGTTTACTGCCAGAGCTATGTTTCATCCTGAAGATGAAAGACAGGCAGGGGAAGAAGCAACATAACTGAGGTGGCCCCTAAGGTGGAAGGTAGGAATGTGGCCTTCACTGCATTGTTCAGTGCAGCAGTACTCAGTCTGAACCTTAATTATGCTATTTGATGCTCTAGCACAGTGGCTCCCAACCTTGGGTAACCCAAGTGTTCCTGGACTGCAATTCTCAGAAGCCTTCACCATCAGCTGTGCTGGCCTAGGTTTCTGGAAGTTGCAATCCAAGAACACCTGGGTTACCCAGGTTTGGGAACCACTGATCTAGCTTGTTGCCAAATAAAGGGATTATGCACATCCAAAAAGGATGTCTTTGGTGTAGTTGCCTGATGTTCTTAACCAGTCTGCCTGTTGACGTCTACCAAGACCTTCTGTCCACCTGCCCATTTTCCAGTGTTCTCCCTTTTATTGCAGTACTTTAACCCAGATTAGCTCCCCTTTCTTTATTGTCTCTTCTTTGGTGCAGCTCTTCAACTAATGAGCTTGAATTGGCAAGACTGAAGTCCAATTTTGGTGTGCGTGCTTTTAAGAATTACACATGTGCATGCACACACATATATGCATATTTTTAGAAAATTCAGAAAATTATTTGTTTGAAATCTGTGAGGATTAATCCCCACTTTAGGGTCTACTGCTTATCCAAATTTTATGCATATCTGTGAAAAACCAAAAATGTTACAGCTGTTTTGGTTTTCTCAATCCATGTTACTAGGTGGACTGGCAATTCACTTTTCCAGGTCATTTCAGATTTAGAATGAGACAAAATCAGCAGGCGTTCAGATCCATTTAGACCAGATTATAGCTGGATCAAAATCAGGCTACAAACTGAATTGGGTGGTTTGTGCACAGGCCTCTTCTTTCCTTTTTACATGTGAGATTGCCACACACTCCAGATGTGTCAGAAATCATGATTTCTCTTCAACATAAAAATAAAACCTTATATGATATATGACTGAAAACTTGCCCTGATCTCTCTTTGTATTACAAAAAAGGCAGCTGGAGGAGGGGCTTGATCCTGGCTAGTTCAAAAGATCAAAGATCAGATCCTTCTTTGTTCTGGTCCAAATAGCCACCCTGTTCCAAGGCTGGGAGTTCTAATCACCCCAGTCCCACAGTCCAAGTAATCTGATCCAGTGGTGAGGGTGTGAATTCAACCTGAAATGTATCTTTTATTTTAATTAACATTTTATTAATTTTTCAATATATCTACATTCAGTTCGTGCTTCTTAAACATCGTGTTACATGGGTTGCTTAAAATTATTTGTTTTTGCGTCTTAGTGTCTTCTTAGTTGTCCCTTCAAAATCTATACATTTTTTAAGCATTTGAACCAATCTTATGTGTATTTTAGTATACAATATTGGCTACTATCATAATATTGCTCTCATAGTATACAATGTTCTCAAAATTCTCTAGTAAAATACCTAATAAAAGCAATTCTAGTTTCAAATCTATATAATTTTGAGGCAATTTGACCGACCGACTTTGTATTTTATACCAATAATAACTAAATAGATTCCTAATGCATAGTAAATGTTATCTAAAGCATTTTATATAGATTTTCTTTATATAATTGTTTAGCCATTTCTATCTCCACATTTTCTGTCATATCTATATCAATATCATATCTAATATATGTTAATTAAGTACTATTTGTTTTACCTCACCTTAAGAACCACCATGTTATGTCTTTACCCTGATTCGTGATCCCTTATTTCAGTTTAATTCCCTTTCCTAATATATAAGATATGTCCCATTACAATTCCAGAAGTTAGGTGTATACATGCTTTCAACGTTAAGGGCCACCTTAATATTTTTTCCTTTACATCTTTCTAAGTAACTCCTTCTCTTGTTTGTCTTTTCCCAATTCTTATTCCTATCTCTCTAAAAATTCTGCTGTCCATTGTATCATCTGAGATCATTTTATGCACTTGATCTATCTCCAATAGATCTTCCAGGCTATTTTTAATTAAATCTGCTGGTTCTCTCCCCTTATCTTCCCTTAGCACATCTAAGACTGTCCTCGTCTCCAGGGTTAGAATTAAATCTCCTAAATTTTGTCCTCTGATTTCCTCCAGCCCCTCCTTTGGTTGGCAGACATCATCCATCACCCTCACATTTCCTTGTTCATTATTTCCTGTCTCCTGTTGAATATAGTCCTTTCTTAACTGCTCACTGAATAATTTTGCCTCTTCGTTGTGGGATCTCACTATTTCTAAAATTGTTTGAAGGGTAAATTTTGTTTTATCCCAAAATTTTCCGTGTTGTAGCTTATGTCCCAAGATGTCAAATAATTGTATTCCAAGTGAAAGATGTCCAGTTGCTTAAAGTAATCAATCCAGTTCCATCAATAATTGCTTCAATAAGTCCACTTTAATAGAATGATCATCTTTAGGGTTAAATTTGAATCCAGTCTCAGACGTAAAGTGACAGTTCAGTTCACTCAATGTTTGTATTCATGGCCAGATGTCTTTTGTAATCCAGCCCCAGAAGCGGTCCATTCCAGTATTAATTCTGTCCCAGCCTGTGTTCCAATCAGGTTCAGAACCCAAGATACATCCAAATGTTTTTATTGGTCCACATAGGTCCACATTAGCTAGATATATATTCCAAGATGAATTGTCTTTGTTCAGATCTCAGCAAAGTACAGTTTAAAAATTCCACTTTGGCATGATTAGACTTTCCAGGGTTAATTTGTCTATGCTTCAGTCAGTTCTCAGAAAAAAAGGAAGTCAAAACAAATTTCTTAGCTTAAAACTGCCATAGAGTGTTCAAGGTCATTGTTCTGGGCTTTTTGCCAGCGCTGTAGATAGCCATAACATAACAAGTTTAACTCTCAGAGTTGTTTAACTAATAATGATTTTAAGAGAAAGATTTCTTAAATTTCTAACACCAAAGTAATACCAAACGTCCTTCCTTGAAGTACAATTAAATGTCTAATTGGTATCCAATTTATTTTCTTTGCGTCTCTTTGAGTCTCCTTCCCTCTCTCCAGATTCACCGCTGCTCTATAAGTGGTGAGGATAAGAGACGCTTAATTCTGTTATAGGGATTTTCTTGTCCAGGGATAGTCATAAAGCAGTACGTATAGTTATAACATATTATAACATATTATCTCACCCAGTGGTAACGACGATGTTAGTTAGCTGATTTATCGTTTCTCTATTGCTGGCTGCCGACGACTTGCAAGCAAGCTATTCAGCTGCTTGTTTCCGCCCACTGGCTGATTGAGGAGTTTCCCGGATCAAACCGGGGGTAACCACCGTGCCCCCCGTGATCAACAGGCTTCTCCCCCAATTCACCATCAATTATGTACTACAGTGTGGTGTAGTGGAAAGAATGGCAGCCTAGGACTCAGGTTCAAATCTCTGCTTGTACATGGAAACTCAGGGGGATGGGTGGAAGTGGTAAACTTCCCTTAGAGCATGGAAGTTGGTAAGTCTTGGGACCCAAGTCCCAAGTCTAAGTTGTGAATCGCTTGCTCTGCCCCCCAAGGCTTGGATACCAAAGACTTGGGCCTCCTGCTGCCTGCCCCCCTCTGCTGTCAGCCTACCTGCTATTGCCTCCATTCGGGAGCCAGGCCATTACCTCCCCCCCCCCCATTTATGTGCTGACCAGCTGATATGCCAGTGCAGGCAGGCCCTCTGAAGCAGGAGGAAGGCAGAGGGCCTGTCTTAGTGACACTGTATCTGCTGTACTCTGAGGGTGGGTCCTCTGACCTGCCTCTTCCTGTAAGTCATCCTGGTGACACTTTATGGCAGGCTAGAGCATCACCACAGGCGGGGTGAAGGACCTGCCCTCTGACTACAGCAGGCTAGAGTGTCACCATGAAAGGCTTTCTGATATGCTGCATTTGAAGATGACAGGGGCAGCAGCAGGTAGGCTGGTGGGGGGTCATAGAGACGTGACAATGTGACTCGGACAAATGGATCCAAGTTACAAGTTGAGTCATCAGTTGCCCCCAAAACCGAGTCGAGTCCATGTAAAGTCACAGGTGTGACAAGTTCAACTGAACATCGAGTCACGAGTCCCCATCCCCGCCTTAAAGATCTCAGTTAACGTTGAAAGCTCTATTATGTTTGTTGTAAGTTGATTCTGAGTTGATGGCATATAACCATAACCAATTAGTTTTAGCAAACAATTTTAACTCTGTTTTCCTACCAACTCCATCCCAGTGAGCTTTGCTAAATTAAGAGGCAAGGAAGAAGTAAAAACATCTATTGCTGCTATTGCCATTTTGTATAGGAAAAGTTTAATGTGATAAACACCTTGCACATTAGGTCAGAAGATCCCTATGTGCTGCACCTTATTATGCTAAGTATCCCTGTATCCCACTGGAAATCCAAATGATGTGACACAGTAACCCTTATTAACTTAATGAGAGCTGACATGCCATAAATATGACAACTTATATTGGAAATGAGAGATAGCACCTTCATTTAGTACGAGCATTTCTTCAGAACTGATGCTTGTATCATTGAACCAAGGACAGTTTTAAGTAACCAAGTTAAATGCTACTATTACCCATCCAACTGGAGTTTTGGGGTGGCTTGATGGCACAACATTTGGTTAAAGCAGAGTTATAATTTTGAGCAGCACCTTGTTGCTTCCAGGCATCCTTATTCCCACCTATATGGGACTGGAATGTATGGATGTCACATAAGAAGCAACACAGCTCTGTGGGAGTCTTTATCCAGAGATATGGCGAGCACAGAGATGTATGTACTATGCTCTCACTTCAGTAGCAAATAGTTGTTTTTAAATTGAGGGATAGCTAATTCAGACCACTACAGAATATCAGCAGATTAAATACTTCATCTTCTCCTTGGTGGAGGGGCATGGGAAGTAAATTTTCTTTTTAAGACTCCAGTAGACTATTGCTGAGGCAGTGCATCCATGGATTCAGCTGCAAGCAGCTTCTTGAACCAGTCCTTCACACAAACCAAAGAATATCTATAGGACACACCTACAAGTGATGCAGTACCTCAGTCGTAGTCTACCAGAGTCTTATAAGAAATTTTACTTCCCCTGCTCCTCCCAAGGAGTGGAATAAGTATTCAATTTGCCGATATCCTGAATTAGCTAGTTTATTAAGCCACTTCATAATATCAGAAGGAACCAGATCAAATAGGGTCACTTCAACTCTGACATGCCATTTGGATGCAAGCATTGCACCACATAGTATATCACACTTTCACCCAGCCCCAAGCAACCCTATTTATCTTGCATCAGCCTGCTCCAAAAGACCCAGTGTAGACAAGCCCTCAGCTACATACTGTATCTAAAGTCAGAAATGGGGCATTAATCCAAAGGCACTAAATTATCAGGAAACATCAAACAGACTGTCTTGCATTAGTCTCCTGATACTGGTCATAACAGATAGACCAAACAGAGGCTAAACCATTATTAGAAACGCAAAAGCCACCATAATTTGGTTTTAAAAGATTTAGACAGACAGTGTATTGCCAAGGGGGCTCTTCTAAGAGTTTTCATTAGAATTCAGAGATTTTGCAGCCTTTAATTTATTGATCATTTCCCTTGGCTTCAAATTTGACAACTCACAAAAAAAGGACATAGAATGCTTATTTGCCTTCACATGTCAAACTGTATTTCTGTCCCAATGGAACCTGACTCTGGGACTTGACAGCACTTTATCATGGTTGATAAAACATTTTCTCTTGGTGTACAAGATCTGTGGGCAAAATCTAAGAACAAGGTAATTCAGTCGGAAAGTGCAAGTGAAACACTGACCTATAAAACAGAGACTTGGTGTGCCCAAACAGAAGAAAAAAGTGGATTGTATGATAGTGGGTTATCATGAAAAACAGTAGCAAACACTTAGCTGAACCCCCTGTTTATTCTCACAGCTCAGGCACACTAGTGTGATAGGGGCTGAAACAAAGGAAACAGGGATATTTGGAGCAGAGGATGTCTCCATGACTCAAAGGCTTCAAATACTGAACAGAAAGTAAGATCCTTGCTTTTAAACTAATTTAACATCCAACTCATTATTCAACATAGCATAACACAGTATTAAAACAGTACTAAAAACAAAAGGAATGATCACAGGTAATCAGGTTGGCTAAGCTAGTGTTCAGTCTTACTGAGTAGGCTGAGAGATGCCACAGACCAGACCATCTTCCCACCATGCTTTCGGGTGGCCAGATCAGAAGTACCTGCATAGATAGGTAGCTGGGTGGAGACAGGGCAATTATATAAACATGTGCCTGTTTCCCCAGACACATAGAAACACTCTCTTTAATATAATTGAGGCAGAGAGAAAGACACACAGTATGGTTCTTGTATTTTTGCAATGTTTTAGAATCTTTAACCACATTTTTGTCAGGAGATGGTTATGCCTTCTGAACAAAATGCTGGAGTTCTGTTTGCAACCTCACAAGCTGTCTCTTATTTGTGTGACTGGCAGGGATTTATTTGAGCTGGGGTGATTGTCTGTCTATCTAGCACTAACCAATTGTTCCTTCCAGCCTGTGATTTCAAAGAGAGACCAGCCTCTCTGCTGAGTGTTTTTCCCCTTTCTTTAGTCGGTTGGTGTCAGTTGTTTGTTTGCTGTTGATCTGTTTGCAACTGTAAGCAATGAAACATTTTTATTCTTTCTCCTACAAGTGGGTTCAGAGTGAGTTATTGAGACCTCAAGAGCAAGTTAGTGAGAAAGGGATGGACTATATGGGGAACTTGTAGCTAGTCTCCTCTGTGAGTCTTTATACTTCTACTGTGTAGCACAAAGGAATATTACCAGAAATTCAGAAACTCTGCAACACAAAACATACTCCAGCGTGTGAAGACAATGTCCAATAAATCCAAGCACAGGACACATGTGAGCCAGCATGTCTGAAACTCCCATAGAACAATCATGAAGGGAAGATTTGCCTCATGGAAGCTGCTACAGATCTGCTTGTTTTTCAGTGGACAAAATGTGCATACATTGCCAGGCCAACTATTCAAAATCCAATCTTGTACCACTGAAGTTATTCCATGAGTAGTATAGTTCCTAGCAGATTTTTGGGTGAAGATAGATGGTACAAAATAATTTCCTAGGACTGATGCTTGCTCAAACCATTGTATTATATGCTGCTGGTAGATTGTTGATAGGAGAGGATGGTGCAGGGTTGCACGAGGAATCTGATTCATTCAAGTGCCCATACAAAGAAAGCCAATCTTTAAATAAAGTGTGGTAGGAAACTTTTGCAAGAGAGGATGTGAAAGTGATATGACTGACAAGTAGGTTGATTAATCCATCCCAGTTATGATGCTGATGTTGCACAACACATTGCAGCCACAATTGTTAGTGCTCTGTTGAGGTGAATAGAGTATTATCCCTCTTTCTTTATAAAAGCCTACATTATGGGTAAAGCTTCATTTTCAAGTGCACCTTGCACCACAGTGGAATGATGATGGAGGATTTTGAAAGTATAGGGCGGAGGAGCTGACACAGTCTATAATTGGCACAATAGATTGTCAAATGAACAGGCAGAGGTGGAATCAGAAGAAAAAGGAGGCTAATAAAGTCATCTCAGTGCAAGTCAAACTAGCACTTTAAATGTACAGAGATGACTTACGTTCAGTGAACTGAGGCCTTGACTGTGGTCCATTATCACAGGATATAAGCTAATTATGTCATCAGTTTTCCAGATTGATGGCACAAAGGAAACAGAAAGTGAGCTTTGCCTCTGCTTAGAGGGTTCTCCGCAGTACCAAGATGATGGGTGTAGCAGCTGCCCTGATTTATTTATTTATTAATAAATAAATAGCCAAACACATTTTGAAAAACAGGGGTAGGGACTCGGGTTGCAGCAATTCGCTGTCCAGTTGAACTTAAGATGCACCAGTGACTCGACTCGGGGTTGTTTTCAAGAATGGCCTTGGCAGCCAGATGGGTGGTATAAAAGTCAAATACACACACACACACACACACACTTGGACTCAGACTTGGACCAAGAATCCCTCAACGGCATGTGGCTGCGTGCGTGCGACTCCACCTTCCTCTGCGCAGCTTTCTGGAACCCTGTGCACGGGGAGCGTGGAATCATGCACACACACAGGGGAGAAGTCATGTGAGAGAGGCGAAGCCCCACCTAGCGGGGCTGAAAATTGGAGGGTACGTTGACTTGGACCGAAAGACTTGCCAACATGCCTGTTGTAAACCAGGCACAAGATCTGCTGAAAGCTGAAATCTATCAGGACTGACAGTTGAGAGGCAGATCAGTAGGTGATTCTAAAAGCAGAAGTGAGTGATCAGGGACGCAATTTCTGAGAACTCCAGTTTAGTCTATGCTTAAGTGACGGATTTGCTCAGACCCGAGGTCTCAGGGCAAAGTGAGCACCTTTATAAGATAAAGTCCAACCTTATTGGGTACTTCAGCCCTTGAGATGCTGCAGTGTCATATCTGTTGGTGGCATTGTAGTGCTGGAGACAAGGCCAGCCAGTATTTCATCACATAAGCATTAGAGCAGTACAGAGAAAATCAGTGCACAGAGCACTTCATATACAGATAGAGATATGAATGATAGAGTATTCTCCAAGGTGAAATTCTACATTGGATAGACAAAGATGGATGAGAGAGAGAGAGAATGAGAGAGAGATTGGGGGGGGGAGAGAGACTGTAGCATGCACATGTGTGTGTGTGTGTATATATACACACACACACACAAATGTGGAATACACACACAGAGAGAGAGATAGAGAGAGATGCAGAGGTATAAAAATGTCTGTGTATCTTCAATTTAAAATTGAATTGAACTAGGAGAATACTGCATCTTCTGTGGGATTTTATAGGATTTGGACAGTGTGTAATTTCCTTCAATGGTGCTCGTTATAAAACAAAGTCCTATCGGTACTGCAATGCTACGTCTTTTTTCAAGGCATGCTACAGTACTGTCAGCAAACTTCTCTTAACACCAAATTGAAGCTGAGGTGGACTGTTCCTGAATGAGTCCAGTAGCCGAGGAATTTGAAGAAAAGTTTCAATAAATTTTGATATGACTCTTCCAGTGGCACTGCACACAGTTTTGGATTACCACTGCTCTTCACCTCATCCAAGACTTGAAGGACATTTTCAACTCTGATAAGAGATTTGAAGGGACTCTAAGAGGGTTTCAGATATAGAGATGGAAAAATCTGTCAGTTTTGTTTTCTCTCACATCTGGTCAATTTCTTTCCAAGCTATATCTAAGGAACTGTGCTAATTTTGGTAAATCTTCCAAACAGTGCAACCAAGTTCTTTTTCATTTCCATTGGCTATTTGCTAAGCTCAGCTTGAAGAAGACCATGTCGTACTTGCATACCATGCGGGTATTAAAAGAAGGAGACTCTCAGGATAAGAAAGAGATGGCAATGACAATTTAGCACTAGCATGGCTGATGATACAGAGATTCAAAACTTAACTTAAAAGTCTGCATTAAGCACTCATATGCTGGGCCTAGGTGGGTGTTTTTGTCAGTTTCAGCTTCTTCCACATGCCTCCTTTTTAAGTGTCATATTCTGGCCATCTCAGAAGGTATTTTTGAATTTGCTTGAATTTTTATTTAAAAAAACTTGAAACAAAATAAAATTCTCTACCAACCCTATTCAAAGAAGTCTAGCACAAATTGTTGTTGTTGTTTAGTCGTTTAGTTGTGTCCGACTCTTCGTGACCCCATGGACCAGAGCACGCCAGGCCCTCCTGTCTTCCACTGCCTCCCGAAGTTGGGTCAAATTCATGTTGGTTGCTTCGATGACACTGTCCAACCATCTCATCCTCTGTCGTCCCCTTCTCCTCTTGCCTTCACACTTTCCCAACATCAGGGTCTTTTCCAGGGAGTCTTCTCTTCTCATGAGATGGCCAAAGTATTGGAGCCTCAGCTTCAGGATCTGTCCTTCCAGTGAACACTCAGGGCAGCACAAATATAAAGGGACAAAGATGCACATCCCTAATGTACAGCAACATATGGAGACATTGCCATTCTTTATCAGGAGAGAATAGTAGGCAAATATGACTTAGAACTAGACCAATAGCTCATCCTTTCATTCATGTCCATTCCGGGTATATGATTACATGAAAGAAAGGCGAGATGGAGAGAATACTTGATAAATTCTTCATTTTAATCAATTTAGGCCATCTTAACACAGCAAGACAGCTTGATGAGGAACCTTCATGCCTGGTGAAATCCCTGATCTTCAGAGAAAGGGCAAGAGAAAGAATGCTCCCCACATCTCTGTAATTTGCATGATTATGTCTGCTGTCCTTTCTGTTTGAGAAGCAAAGCTTACACATCCACGCACCAGCCAAAAGAAAAGGACCAGCTGATTGTTAAAGATACAAGGTAAGGTAAAGGTTCCCCTTGACATTTAGACTAGTCGTGTCTGACTCTAGGGCGCGGTGCTCATCCCCGTTTCCAAGCCATAGAGCCAGCGTTTGTCTGAAGACAGTTTTCCATGGTCACGTGGCCAGCGCGACTAGACACGGAACGCCGTTACCTTCCCACTGTGGTGGTACCTATTTATCTACTCGCATTTA
The DNA here is from genome assembly GCA_037013535.1 of Intellagama lesueurii. Taxonomy (NCBI): domain Eukaryota; kingdom Metazoa; phylum Chordata; class Lepidosauria; order Squamata; family Agamidae; genus Intellagama; species Intellagama lesueurii. The sequence continues at coordinate 172,651,642 of JBAJHW010000003.1, read as the reverse complement.
CATGCTTTCGAACTGCTAGGTTGACAGGAGCTGGGACAAGCGACGGAAACTCACTCCGTCGCGTGGATTCAATCTTACGACTGCTGGTCTTTCAACCTTGCAGCACAGAGGTTTCTGCGGTTTAACCCACAGCGCCACCACGTCCCTTAAAAGATACGAACAGCCCACCTAATGCTTTAAATTTGTAAACAAAGCAGCAGCCATTGTTGATTGAGCAATCAGTGAAATTGTGCAATATTGCACTATATATGTAATTTTGTGCAAAATGGGCTCTTTGGGGTAAAAAACTAAAGTCTATCAATTTAGACTACATAAAAACACACACACTTCAGAGCTCCAGGGAAGCCAGCAAGCCCATTGCCAAGCCAATGACATTCGGCTCAGTTCAGCCATTTTAACGGCTTGACAACAGTAGGTCTTTAGTGATCAAATGTAAGCTCATAAATTCCTAAAGCACTCTGAAGGTCTTGCTAAAAGTCTCAAAAGCATGAACAAAGAAGCAGACCACTCAGCTGCTCCATTTATTTATAACAAAAGACTGATTTACCCCCCCCCCCCACCTTTCCAATGCCTTCTGAAAGAAATATGATGGATATAACCACGATACATCCAACCTGATGCGCAGTAGCTAAAAGTTTGACAGGCATGCCTGTCCATTGCTGCAGTTTCCATGGCTGCCTTGAACAACAGTATATTGTATTTCTTCCTTTTTTTCTTCCCCTTACACTATTCCCATAGTCCCTTTTCTGCTTAAGTATTTTTTACTGTAATTAGGGAAGCAGATGGGGACAATTTGGTAGTGCACATTAGTAATTTGTAACAAGCAATGTTGAATGAGAAGGATATTCCCCACTCAATATGGTGTGGAGATTCACTGGCAGAGTTTGCCAGTTAATCAGGAATAAGGCATGGACATCCCTGCAGGTGTTGCTGGATTACAATCCCCATCATCCCCCACCATTGGCCAAGCTGGCTATTGCTGAAAGCAGTTGCATTCAAGCCACATGTGAAAAGGTGTTCTGTTCCCCCAGCTGTAAATAACTTCCCTGTTCTTATTCTACTGTTTCTAATTAAAAAGTTCTAGATTTCAGAAATCTGTTATAAGTGTTTATGTCAATATGCATGAGGGGTTTGTAAATGATGGCATGTTTTGATGGACAAGACCTTTATTGGATTGTGAGAAAAATGGAAAAAAGATTGGGCTTATAGTGTTAGCTATCCATTTTCATAAACAACGAATCAGCACCAGGAATTCATGGCAAAGCACTAGAGCAATGCATGGATTGATATATCTCCATTCTATCATAATAGAAGTAGTGAGAAATTAGAAGTGGCAGTTCAGCAGCTCAAAAGGATGAGGAGGCATGCCAAAGATCTATCAAGGAACCTTTTTCAGGACATTGGGGATCTGTCTTGAAGGTTGAGGTGGGAGCAGTTGTTGAGTTGGGGGTTAGGTTATGGGATGAAATGGTTTTTCCATCTGCCATACTAACGGTAGAGCTGTGCAAGTAATTCATGACCTACTCTCTATCCAAGTATTTCTGCCTGAGCAACAGGAAGGCAAGTTATAGATTCTGGTGGGCCCCAGCAAATACAGCCTGGGAGAACTTTGAGGCTGCATTGGTGGTTCAGCTGTCACTCTTATTTTCCTGTAATGTTTCCTTTTTTGTACTACCAATTCCAATGCTAATGGGATAAATTTCTGTAATCTGCTGGGGAGGCCAGTGACAGGGTGATTGTTGGAGCATCCTGCTGTACTCTATCATTGTTGGGTTTTTCACTACCTCACATGCTCCTGGAAGCCAGGCCGTTGTCTCTGTGCATGTGCCAGCCTATCAACTGATAGGCATGCACATGCGCGGAGACAGGAGTCCTTTCTTACGGAAAGGAAGTCAGGCTGAAGTCTTTGAAGATGGTGGTAGTGGAGGAAGAGGAGGAGGCAAACCAAACTAGGATAGGGCAACAGCAGGCAAGGAGGTGATGAGTGCAGTCGGTGGCAGAGTGGGTGGAGGTTTTATGTTCCCCTCCCCCCCGGCATGAGCTGGAAAAATGAACTTCAAATTGGTTCATTTTTCTGAGGTTTGTGGGTGGTTTGTGGGTAGCCACAAACCACAAACTACCCTGATTCATAGTTCTTCCAGTTTTTGCCCATCTCTAATCCTGAATTTTGCAGTTGGCTGTCAAGCATCATAAGAGACAATGTTTGTTGTGGGTGAGAGGAGACATTTGCTCTCAAATGCTTCCTTGCTCTTCCCCTTTTTCGATTTGCATATTTGTAGGTGGACCAATAGTCAAAGGCACCTTAGCCCATCTTTGATCTCCATTCATGAAAAACTGGAAGAACCATAACACTCAGGAAGTCTGAGCCACTCTAAGCATCTATCACCCTCTTCTTTTTCACACATCCACACACAAAGATGATAAGTTACCAGCTACTTATGCCTACACTCCTACACTGAATAATACCTACATAATATTACTGTTCCCACACTACCAGCCAAGTAATTTAAGGGGGGAAAGTCTTCCTGCCTTCTAGTCAGTACAGAGTCCCCCCCTCCCGAGAAGGAAGACTACAAATAACAAAAGAAGTGGTTAAAAAAAGACTACTGTCCTACTGTCTGAATGGGGAAATGGTGAGAGAGACGGGGTGTTGTAAGTTATCCTTGGGTGAAGGGCAGGAGACTACGGAATCAGTGGACACTATCTATGGCAGCCTGCCAATGATTCAGAAATGAACAATAATGTAAGATGGATGCTCTATGTAAACCCTCATCACCTACAGGAGTTTGTTCCCAGACACAGATAAGGTGCTTGATAAATTAATGTTGGCAACTTTCCTCTATCTAGCCTTTCCAACAAGGCTATTGAAAAATGAAACATTGATTGACTGGCTTACGGTAGAGAGCGAACGTTCCAACTGTTCCACCACTTATACCAGCCTAAAAAACACTCTGTAGCAACATTTTGTGCACAGCTGATGGGACTTTTTAAACCGCTTTAGTACTATATTGTGCAGATGGAAAATGTTTTACAGTCCTATCTTGTTTTTTGTGGATCTGGCAGCACTGTGCCACAACAAATGGTATTTCTAGGATGACTGTTACAATGCAGAAGGCTAAATTCAATATCCTTGGCTGGGTTTCTGAAATGTAGAAATTCAGGCAAGCACAAGAAATAGATTTGTCTACTTTGCGGTGGAGCAGAGACAGCATTCACAAAACTCTACTGAGAGCTGTTCATAGCCATGGCACTGTGAAAGGCAAACAGCCCCAATCTGAAGATGGAAGGAGGGGATCCTTCCAGTGTGGAATCAAACATTACTAAGGGACTCTAGAGCTTGAATGAGGTACCTCGAGGGCAATGTTTATTCTGATGGACTTGCATTGTCTCAACTTGACGAGAAAACCTTGCACAAGTCCTTGCCTCTTGGCAAAAGCAAGGCACAGAGAACTATTTTTCTCATCAAGGTTTCCACTACATGCACAGTCTCCCCATGAAAACAGAACCATCCATGTTGTCAAGCTAAATGCACCATCTGGGGCACCTAATCCTTAGAAGCCTATGTACGAGCAGAAGAAGCCATTGCCATCTTACATAATTTCTGATATTTGAATTAAAGCATTATTTGTGCAATGAAAATAAGTTATTCTTGTGGTTTTACTTTGCCCTCTTGCACACTGTGGAGAATAGTTCTGTACTTCCTCAACAATGCATGCAACCAGACAGCTGAAGATTTACACCCCCAGCTAAATAGAACACAATGGAATAAAGCTATATAACCTTGGACACTGTGATTGAGAGGCAGAAGTAACCAGGCACAATATAGAGCTGAGGAAGACCTTTTTGGTTCTTACCACTGGCGTCAAGTTCAAGAAATGTAAACCAGTGAAGAAAATGAACATGTCAATTTCGCCAGCAGGTGCAGACAGAAGTCACAAATTTTGGCTCATTGTAGCAATAAACAACAGAGATTCTGATAGGGGAGATGTCTGGCTGCTACCTCTACCCCAGTCTGGGCTTTATAGCTGTTATGCTCTTAATGGTCTTCTAATTCTTTTTACACATGCACTATTGTTCTTTCAAACCAGGATAGGGCAAAACATGGAGAGAGATGCAGAAGTACTTAGCTGTAACAGCCAAATGCAAATAGCTGCATTTGTGTCAAATCAGAATCACCAAATTGGTTGATTTGCTTCATTAAGCAAATCAACCAACTGGCACAATTATCTATCTTTGTGTTATGTATACATACATGGTGGTGCTTTAGCAACTGTATTATTATTAGTGCTCCTTCTTATTCTCAAATAGTCCAGTCACACAGATGAAAGCACATGCATTGTAGATACAATGGTTCCTATTCTCCCAAAGGCCTGTCTTCCAAAGAAAAATGTTAATGGGAGCTTTCTAGAAATGACTCAAAAGTTCAAATACATTTTGAAAAGGATGTCAGTGTGGGAGAAGTCATTGGACTGGTCAGCATTAACAAAGGCACCCCACATAAAAAAGGCTGGTGAAATTACACTGCGATAACAGTGTACACAAATCAGCTGTACCTGCAGTATTGCTAAAGCCTAGCAGTTCAGCGAGGGAAAGAAATTAGACAAGGAGATGAATATAATGCCACATTTAAATAATGGGACAGAATCAAATTAGCTGGGTATCAAGAAAAAAAGAGAGATTTATTTTCAGAGACTGAAATTAGATGGGTATTGAGAAAAAAAGAGAGATTTATTTTCAGACTGAAGTGCTAAGCGTTGGGTCTGTTACCGAACGATGTTTGGAAAATAACAGCCAAGAATATTCAGGCACAGAGACAACCCAGGCAAGCCAAAACTCCATTCACCCAACCCAGCAGTTCATTTTAGAAATGAAATCCCTAGATTTAACAATTGTAGAAGATTTAGCTCCACATATCCATGGAAAACAAGTTAGTAAGGAAGTTATCTGGCTCAAAAACTGGCCTGGGAAATTTGGTTTTCTATTTTAATTCTGTTTAGCAAAGCCTTTACATTATTATGTAAGAATGTATTTTTGCATTAGTATCTGAGGAAACTATGATATTTTCTGTTTCAGTAAGAATTGGAAATGATGAGTGTCTCCCACGAGGACATGTTTCTAGATGGACTATCTGGAAGCCACTTAGTAGACTCCAAAGCTAAGTAGGAAAATCGAAAAATAATCAAGTAAAATGGAGCTATTTGGAAACAGGACAAATTTTCTGGGACTGTGGAGAAATTCAATCAATGCAGCAGTTATGTGCATGCAATTTATACCCTACTAGATGTACAAAAGAAGATCTAGCAAATGGTCAAGATAATACTATTACAGGAGCCCACCTCTGGCAAAAAAAAAAAGTCTAATTATCTTAACATTTTAATTTGTTTTTTCATTTTACCTATATTTCATATATGTCCACAATTTTAAATTGTGCAATGTTCTGATATGAATAAAGGAAGGTGATGCCCTTATTCTCTTGGTTTCAATTAGTGTCCTCGTACTCAGGAGTTTGTGGCTTAGCTGGAGCCTTCTTTACTTTTCATTCTCTTTTGCTTCAGTACTTCGTAGAAATGAGTTAGTTATGTGCCATCAAGTCAGAACCAAATTCTAGCAACTCTAACAGGGCTTTCAGTGTAAGTGAACTATTTAAGAAGTGGTTTTACCAGTTCCACACCCCCACTGAGTTTCTATGGCAAAGCAGAGATTCGAACTCTGGTCTCCAGACTCTTAGTCCATCATTCTTTCGACACAGGCAGCTGGGGATTCTGGGAGTTGTTGCTGAAAAGTAATTTTTCCAAGCTCTACACGAAACATTCAGGTACTTGGGCATACTAGTTAAGCAGGTGCACTGGCTAAACTTCTCTCTTGTGTTCCTCCTATTTCACAGTGGACTGACTGGCTATGAAAACCCCATGCAGGCTAAGGCTAGCAACCGCACAGCTGGGAGAAGAATCTGTCCCTCCATATAAAGCACCATAAAAGGTCTTATCAGTCTGAAGGAGAAGATAATCTCTTTACTCCAAAGAAAATGACATGAAAGGCAGCAGTAGAGATGGAAGACAAAAATTGCTTCATTTTCAAAAATAACTTTCCAGAATTCACAAATTCTTCATACATTCAATGGAAAGTTCCTCAGTTTGGGGAAAAAAATGAATGTGAGAAAAAGCAAAAGTGTTGTATTAAGACAACCATCTGACTCAAGTTTTATACTGTCGATATGTTCTAACAACTTACTTATTCTGTATATCTTCTATTATGTTTTCATCTTTGAATTTTCGGATCTATGACCGTATAATAAAACTTAACTAATTATAAAGCAAAAGTGACAGATTTGTTTATCCTGGCAGAGGACCTGAAGTACTCAGTTATCTGGCCTTGAATCATTGTGTATACACCATGTTTGTGGTACTGAATTAGGGTTGCCACCTCTTTTTTTTTATTTTCATGAAAGATTCCTCTCATATTTAACAGCTACATGGCAGGCAAATGTTGCTTAGTCCTCTCCATATTATAAATATCCATATATATAGAATTTGCCCAACAGAAAGGGCTAATAATTTTGTTTGTTTTTGATAAAAACTTTACAAAATTCAAAAATGTCTTCAGTTTAACAGAAAAGAAAAAAATTAGGTTAAAACTATTCAAATATAGGGGGGAAACTGATAAATGCATCTGTCAGGCAATGGAACTAGAATACTGTCCTATGCTCAAGCAATTACTAGCCTTCTTTCATCAGAAAAGCTGAAGCTGTCCTCAACCTTTTTCTGGCCTTGTTGATAGATGCTTGACAGACTTGTCTGAATTCTGGACTGAACTGTTTGGGCTATATAGAAATATAAAATAGTAGGAGAAGCCACAGCATTAGTACCAGTAGTTGTAAGTTATCCACAACTTTAAGAGTTTTTCTTCTCTCCTGTGGGTGTAGGAGTCAATAGGTTTTCAAACTGAAATAGAGAATATCATAAATATCATGAATGACTCCCTATCTCATTCCAATAGTAATGTACTCATTCAAGTTTATTGCACGTCTTGCTTGCCTCCTTTGAAAATAAGAGTGGGTACTGAGCTAGGATTGGAGTGAGAAATGTAAAATCATTTCCTGACTGTTCAGACCAACTCCACTCAAGTATCTCAAACTTCAAGCAGATATTATAGCTCTCATATCCCTGTAGATGTGGAGGCCTGAGATTTTGTGAGGTAAACCCACAGGCCCACAGAAAATGGTGCCTAGGCGGCAGCAGGGTACGTTGCCGCCAGGTTCTCCCAGTGCCTCCCCCCTTACTGCACTTCACCAAGGTATGCTTGGGAAGTACATTTTCTGTGATTTGAACCCACTGATTTTGGCCCTGCCCTCTAGAGATGCAGAAAACAAGCACCTTCCAACCAAGTGACAGCCCTTAAAAAATGTGCTAATTTTTTCATGCCCAAAAGGAGCCTTGTAAGCACAATGAAGTTCCCCCCAGCGTTCCATTTGCCAGGCATTTAGAGTCTCCTGCCCTATGCGGCAGTCAGGTCTGCCTCTGAGCCATTTTCTTGCGCCCTTTTCTGTCTTGTTTCCCTTTGGAGATCTCTGCTCCTGACAACTAGGTGTCTTCAGGATATGGCCTGAGTAACACTAATGACTCATATCAGAGTATCTATCACTTCCTTCCCAGGTTCACAGTTGGAAGAATGAAGATAATTACTCATTCAAACACAAACACACACCTTGAACCAGATCAAGTGAGTTCAACATGAGGTAGTCACCAGAAACCAATATGCTTCCTGCTTTCAAGAAGCAGAATAAATACAGTTAACCTTCTTAAGATGAAAGCTGCTGTCACTGTCAGCAGCCAAAAGAAAAGAAAAGCATTGTCTACCTTCAGAAATACCAAGGCCAGCTGAAGTAGACATAATTGCTCTAAAGCCGACCAGAGGGTGATGCACTAGAAGCCAGTGCCATGCGCTGGACATGTCCTAACTGGATGAATCTGATCCCCCTGCCCTTGTGTGCATTCGGCCCTCTCTGCAACTCCACTTTCTCTTTTGGAGTTGTTTTTAATCTCTCTGTGCTGAACAAGCTCCTGGTGGCCCTTGAACTGAAAAGCACATTTGTCTGCCAACGATTTGTTACAAAAGATCAGAGTTTGGCAGCAGGTTGCCATTGCAGTACCCAGCACAAGAAGCTTTGCTTAAATGTGCTAATAACTTACAAGGTGTATTGCTGGGGTTGAGTAATGACTTCTTGCAACCTGCTGATTCCTTTTTTAGCTGTGCAATTAGTTCTCTGATGCTTTTTACAGTAAACGATGGGATCCCATTGAGTCCTTTGGAGCAGCTGGCAGAATATCTGGTTGGTTATGCATTGCTCTTTGGTGGCTGAATTAATGGGGAGGGCCATCTAGATATAGTAACTGAACTGTTTCTGCTTGCTTTCCATATGCAATCTGAAGTAGGGATGGATCAGACTGTTTCTGGTTCAGGTCAGTTCTGCACATGTTCAATTACAACTATGCTCCATTATAGTTACTTTTAAAAAACCTCTACATGGATGGATATTTGTGTTTCATTTATTTTAATATGTTTGTACAAGTTATGTATAAACACAATTTTTTTACTCAGTTCCCTAAAATAAGCATTTTAGTGCACATTGACTTAAATCCTGTTGCTTAGTGTAACAGGTTGCAGTAGAATAGGCCCATTAAATCAGTGAGGATTTGGTGAGTCAAAGCTCAATTGAGTCAAAGGAGCCTACTCTAGCTGCAGCTTACTTTAGTGTAATAAGTTGCAGCTGGAGTAGTCATGTTTGCATCAATGGTACTTACAGAGGAATTGACAGCAAATATCTACTGATTCAGTTGGACTACTCTATTGCCACTTAGGGATGTGGTGGCGCTGCGGGTTAAACCGCAGAAGCCTCTGTGCTGCAAGGTTGGAAGACCAGCAGTCGTAAGATCGAATCCACGTGACGGAGTGAGCTCCCGTCGCTTGTCCCAGCTCCTGCCAACCTAGCAGTTCAAAAGCATGTAAAAATGCAAGTAGATAAATAGGTACCACCACGGTGGGAAGGTAACGGTGTTCCGTGTCTAGTCGCGCTGGCTATGTGACCACGGAAACTGTCTAAGGACAAACTCCAGCTCTACGGCTTGGAAACGGGGATGAGCACCGCCCCCTAGAGTCAGACACGACTGGTCTAAATGTCGGGAACCTTTACCTTTACCTTTATTGCCACTTACTACATTACACAACAGGATTTTAGCCATAATATACCAATGTGCACTAAAAATGTTTTAGAACATAATACGAAAGACAGTTGTTTTATGGTTTTGTATTAGTCCAAAAAGTGCTAATTAGTTTGATTACTTCACAAATGCAGACTAAGCAAAATTCCTCAGCATCCCTAATTTGAAGAGGTCAACACTAGTTATATGTGGGTTGCACATCAAGCCTATTCAAATGAGAGGTGTTTCCACCAAAGGTCCTAATTACCTAATTAGGAGTACAGTTTCTTAATGTTATCTTAATGTTAAAAGAACTGGTGCTTTCTCCACAAAGTTCTTCACCTGCTGCAAATGGGAAACCAGATCCTGCGTAAGCATATTTAATGCTTAGGTGGGCAAGATAGTTTTGGAAGTGCATCCCCCAAGGTTCTTTCATATTAACCCATTGTTCTCAATAAAACTGTTGAAAGCCTCATTGACTGTTGTGAAATGATAGGAGCGTCCAAGTCAGCTGCTGGGCAGATGCTTGTGTAGAAGTAATTCAGTAGTAAATGCTTCTCAAAACAAAATTATTCCTGATTGCTGTGAAATACATAATAAGAACAGCTGACCAAGCAGCCTTCTGTTTGGCAACTCTCTTCTCTCTAAGTCAGGTTTTTTTTAATTGCTCTTTGCAAACCTTTCACATGGCTGTTTTCCACCACTGAGATTTACAAAAAAACAACCCAAAACCACCCTTGTTCCGATGTTTTTATCTTGGCAAGGGTTGACCTCTTGACTTTCCAAAGAGCTCTGAACTATGGCAGGTGCTGGGAACTACAACTCTCAATACGATAAGGTGCATCAATGTCCGTGCACCAACCTTTCCAATGAAGAGAGAATTCTCAATAGCATGAAAGCTTTTTCTTAATGCTCACCAAGAGAGCTTGTAACTTTCCAGCCATGTTGTGAAACAAGAACGCATGGTAGAAAAATCACTCTGCTTATTTGGTAACAGCGAGGAGTGTGAATCTGAGCTTTTGTAAGATTCCAGAGTGACTCTGCAGCAGAGTAAGGAGCCATTCTTCAAACCCATAGTGAGATGACAGCACAACTGATCCTTCAGTTACCATTCTGATTCATATGGTGAAAGAGCTGGTCAGCAATCCATATGGAGGAAAGATGAAATCAAATATAATATAGTAACAGTATACTCCTACTTGGGCCAAAGGAGAAGCTGCACTTCGCAGGACACGCCAACCTCTGAGGTGCTAGGGGGGGCTCAGCCTGAGGTCACCAAACATACATATCTTTACAGCTGCCCCACCAAGCATTTCTCAGAGGTGTAGTTCAAAACAAAAAAACTTGTGTTTAGATAGCCCTTTTGCATTCTGACATATTTTCCTTTTCTTTGTTCTCTCACTTGCGTTAGCTTACTATTTTTTTTTCCTGAAATATTGTTATATTATTAGAACTGAATGTGTGTGCTGCTTGTGGAACAATGATTGTTATAGGGTCTTTGAGTTTTGAAGTCACACAGTTAGGGTGCTGTGTAGCCTTTTTTTGTTCTGGAATATTTTTCATTTTCTTGCTCTTCCCTGTAAAATTTACTAAAAATTTTACATCATTAGGATTGAGGGTCTGCATGATTGTGGAATGACTGGTATATTGGCTTTGAGTGGATAGATCACACAGTTAGAGCACTGCAAACCCACCTCCCAGGTCATAGCTTTTTCTGTGTCTCCCCATTTGTAAGATTTTTTTTTCTTAATGGAGATCTGGAAAAGCAGAGACAATGTGAAGGGTAAGGTTTCTCCTAAAAGGTACAGGGCAGGCCGGCCTAATACGTATATATTTTATCACTAGTAATATAAGAGTGGTGAATTTTTTTAAAAAAATTAAAGACAACCTCAAAAGCAGAAAATTAACAGGAACCATTGAAACAAAATGAAATAAGTGAAAGAAAAAGTGTGTTCCAAACAATGTGCAGAATTAGAAATGAAGATCCATTAGTCCTTCAAAGTGCATTAAAAGAGCAAGGATGTGGCTCAATGGCTACCACTGATGGACAGTTACCGTATTTTTCCGTGTATAAAATGACATGTTTTCCTAAAATAATTAGAGGAAAAATTGAGGGTCGTTTTATACACGGAAGTAAGGAGAGGGGGAGGGGTCAAAGCGCTTTGATCCCTGCTTTCCCCCTCAACGTTTTGCAAAGAAAGTGTAGGGGGAAAGCGATTCCTCCTTCGCACCTACACTTCCTTTGCAAAAAGCTGCTTTCCCCCTACACCTTTTGCAACAAAAGTGTTGGGGCAAAGCAGGAATTGCTTTCTCCCTCCACTTTCGTTGCAAAAAGCTGCTTTCCCTCTACACTTTCGTTGCAAAAAGTGTAGGGCGAAAGCAGCTTTTTGCAATGAAAGTGGAGGGGGAAAGCACTTTCCTCGCAAGAAAGTGGAGGGGGAAAGCAAGAATCAAAGCACTTTTATCCCTGCCTTCCCCATCCACTTTCTTGCAAGGAAAGAAATTTTGGGTTAGAAAGGGGGGGCATCTTATACATGAGGGCGTCTTATACACGGAAAAATACGGTATAATTCTCTGATATTTGATGTCAAGAATAAAATCAAAGAGTAGGATGAGTAGATTAAAGAACTGTTTGAAGGTAAAAGACCAACAGAATTTATCATATCACATAGTGATACTGGAGCAGAAATTTAAAAATCCAAAATTTAAAAGCATTATGGCTAGCAAAATGATAAAAAGAGCCCAAAACCAATGATGTTCACAATGATTTCCATATAATATAGAAGACAACAACTTAGATGTTTTAGTGAATCTTTTCAATCAAATCTATAGAACAGAAATCATTTCATAAATCTGATTTCACTCCATCTTTATAATAATGTTTATAATGAGGAAAGGCAAAGCGTGCAATTCTGTACAAAGATAAACTTATTCAGTCATTTGCTTAAAATTTTCTTAAATACCTGATAAGATTTACAAGAAGTGTGAAGACCCAAAATTTGGATTCAGAGGACACAGGAATATAAGTAGAATTATGAGAGGGACATATACTCATACTGCTTTTTCTATTTGTACTATGAGAACATCTTTAAAGAAGTACTTGCCGATTCTTCCTCGCCATCCTGTAGAGCAAGTCATGACCTTAATCACACTGATTTTTCTTCATTTTCCTCTCAGCAACTCTTTGATTTGCCTCTACTTTTTTCCTCAGATTCTTCTTTTGATAGATTATTTGCATATCTACTTTAGACACTTTGCAGTTGGCTTTCCCCTGGCATACCAATCATTGGTGTATCCCATAAAACTCATTTGGACCTAGGGCTTTAGTGAAATTTTAATCCCAGCCAAACTGTTCAAGTTCTGTGCCCTCTCAAAGTGGTCATAGTTTTGTCCTTGAGAAATTAAATTTTTTATGAGCATCCCATGCCACTACAAAGTATTGTGATGTAATTTTAGCATCACCATGGCAAAGCTCTCTGTGTGTCTATGTCTGTCTATTTACCGTATGCCAGTTTCTAAAACCTTATGTGCCTGTGGAGTGAAAGGTTAAATAGTTTTAAAAATAGTGCAGTTGTCTCCACAGAAACATATACAACAGCACTATATCACATTGAACTTCAGAACTGATGTGGTCAGCAGTGTGTCAAGAGGCACAGTGATCACCAAGAAGATGAATATGAGCAGTGCGGAACATTTATTTTCCACATCAAGAGGAGACAGGATGTATATCATTCTTTTATATCTATATTTTATACCTATATTTTAGCAAGACAGAGCTATATAAACACCTGCTACCCACATCCCACGTTAAATTCATTCATGCCCCAATAGCAGCAAGACATAGGCTTTTAAGGAGAAAGGTGGGGTAAAAATATTTTAAATAAATAAATAAAGTAATGGGCTCTCTGGAAAGAACATGTTTGCAGTTTTCTTTGCACAGTCTTCAATTCAGTCATTAATCAAAATGGAGAAATGAGGAAAAACTAGAAAAGACCCTCAAGTGCGAGGATGCATCACTGGAAACCAAAGTAAAAAAATCATCCTTGCTATTGTATTACCAATTATTATGCAGGGATGTGAAAGCTGAACAGTGAAGAAAGCTGACAGGAAAAAAAGATAAATATCTTTGAAATACAGTGCTGGAGGAGAGGTGTGTGGCCACCCTGGGCCGCCAGAAAGATGAACAAGTGGGCCTTAGATCAAGCAAAAAATGATGAAACTGAGGCTGTCATACTTTGGGCATATCATGAGAAGGCAAAGTTTGCTGGAAAAGACAGTCATGCTGGGGAAAGTTGAAAGCAGCAGGAGAGAAAGGAAGACAAATAAGAGACAGATTGGTTCAATAAAGGAAGCCACTGCCTTGGGTCTGCAAATGCTCAGCAGGGCTGTTAATGATAGGTCACTCATTCATAAAGTCGCTGCAAGTCAGAAGCAACTTGATGGTACATTACAAACAGTGAAATTGGAGGGGGAGGAAGTTTTAAAAAAAAGGTGTTCACCAGTCATGTCAGTTCTTACCTGTTTTGTCTGCCTAGGAAGACAAGAAACTGCAACAGAATTTTCCTCAGACCTAGAAGAGGGCAAAGTAATTTGTTTCAGTCTCAGCAGAGAAAATAATGATAGCAAGGATTTTTGTTAGTTCTCTCTCTCTCTCTCTCTTTGCAAAATTGAATGAAATAGTGCTCTAATGCAGATCCTATTTAATGCAAATAACACAGCTTTTGTACAATGATGATGGTCGCTGCCTTGTTGACATAAATATTTAAGGGATTAGCTGTGTAAAAAAGGTTGTTTTTACCTTTTAAAATTAGGCATCCTTCAGTCTCGAGAGACTATGGTAACGTGCTCTGTATGGAGGACTTGGAACAGCGTCTAGTGTGGCTGAGAAGGCCAATTCGAGAGTGACAATCCCTTCCACACTGAAGACAAATACAATCTGTCCCCTGTCCAGCTCCCTGATTTTGTTTGTTTTGGGACTGCCTCTTTGCCTCGGCCTGCTGGACAAGTGTCTTTTCAAAATGGGAGAGGCCGTGATGCACCGCCTGCCTCCAGGCTGAATGCTCAGATGTCAAGGTTTCCCATCTGTTGAGGTCCATTCCTAAGGCCTTCAGATCCTGCTTGCAGATATCCTTGTATCGCAGCTGTGGTCTCCCTCTGGGGCGATTTCCCTGCACTAATTCTCCATACAGGAGATCTTTTGGAATCCGACCATCAGCCATTCTCATGACATGCCCAAGCCAACGTAGACGTCGCTGTTTCAGTAATGTATAGATGCTAAAAATTCCAGCTCGTTCTACGACTACTCTATTTGGAACTTTGTCCTGCCAGGTGATACCAAAAATGCGTCAGAGACAACGCATATGGAACGTGTTCAGCTTCCTCTCCTGCCATGCACAAAGGGTCCAGGACTCCCTGCAGTACAGGAGTGTACTCAGGACACAGGCTCTATAGACCTGGATCTTGGTATATGCCATCAAATTCTTATTAAGCCATACTCTATTTGTGAGTCTAGAGAACATGGTAGCTGCTTTGCCAATGCGTTTATCCAGCAGCAAATCCCCCCTCTCCATGTCGCTGAAATAGTCCAATGGAAAGGCAAGAGCCAATACAACTGGTTCCAGCAACGTCGCAGGAGTTGCCAGAATTACACGAACTGCCTCCGGGACTCCGGCTCTGGATTTTGTGTCAAAGTTAACTCCTGAAGCCTTTTCCATCAGTGGATATAGCCACAAGGCAGTGAAAGTTTGAAATTGGAGTTTTCCTTCTCCTAGATGGGCTGCCTTCCAAGGCTGACGAGCCCCACCTACCCAGCCTGCTCCCTGATAGTGTGGAGATTAGAACACAGGCCTCCAGTTGCTGGACCTTGTCTTCCAAGAGGACCACCAGCTGACACTTAGAGCATTTTTACCCAGGCACCTCATTGGCAAGAAAACAGACATGCCACAGGTGTTACAAATGCAACAGATCCTGCACTCTCCATCTCGACTGATTGGTCAGTGAATTAAAAAAGAGAGGAAGTCTGATCCTACCCCTAAAACGTTCCTGCACCCCAGGTGTATGCAAAGCTATTTGGCTTTCCTATTTACCAGATTAGAGTCAAAAATAGAATCAGGATTTCGGCTCACATGCATTTAAAGCCAAAACCCCGCCCCCTCTGACCATGCAGTCAGGGAGAACAAAGGTCAGCCTAGAAGAAAATACCTCACCAAATAAAATGTCCTCCCAAACACAACTCACCTCCTGCTGATACTGGAGCAGAATCAAACTAGATTTTAGTATAACCCTTAGCAGAGAAAACACAGGCCTCAGAAAAACTAGGCCCAGGAACATTCACACATAGCTCAGGCAAATAGAGGAACATTCACACATCGTATAGAATGTCATTGTAACACTTGTTTTGCCCATCCTCCTTTTGATCTGGCAGATGGCCTGGTACTGGAATGCAGGCAGGAGGAAACCAGCGATGACAGGCCAAAACATTCACACCAGGGAGCCGGAGAGTGAAGGCCATATATCAGGGCCCAGGAAGCCTACACATAAACATACCAAAAGATAAGAGTCTTTCCCCAGACATCCAGGCGCATCTTGGGCATAGGCCAAGGACACAGGGGCACGCAATCTGCATATCTATAGGGAACCAATAGATCAGCGTAGTTGACATCACTACCCAATGAGGGACTGGATCCAAACTTGGGGTACAAATGACCAATAGAATTGTAGCATTTTATGACTCTTTGTTTGTATCACTATAAAACATATGTACACTGTATTTTCAGGGTCTTCTCTGCTTTTAAGAGAAGTCCCAGCTGACCTTTTCTTTGCTGCTATTCAAATAAAATTGGGCCTTTGGTTCAGCTGTTGCATCTATGCCTGATTCCTTGCCAGAGAATCTTAGAACCCAGGTTTGGCCGGTAACACTGCCTCAGCTCCTCTTCAGGAAAAGGGCTTAGAGCTTCTGCTCGCACGCATTTAAAGCCAGAACCCTGCCCTCCCTGACCGTGCAGTCAGGGAGAACAAAGGTCAGCCTAGAAAAAAAATACCTCACCAAATAAAATGTCCTCCCAAACACAGTTCACCTCCTCTTCAGGAAAATTGGCTGATTATTTTCTTTTAAAATAATCAGCCAATTATTCTGTGTCTGCTGCACATGCTTTGCTTTTTGAGGGGAGTTTTACAGAGAGCCAGTTTCTGCAAAAGATGGAGACCTTGATGAGAAGCCATAGCACTCCTTGCCTTGCCTAGAAGCAAAGAATCTTTCAGGAATTGCATACTGCTTGTTGAGGCATCACCTCGGGTCTAGAAAAGCTGAAATCAACAGGAAGGAATAATTTCACAAGTATTATTTACATCCTTAATGGTCACCCCCATCATTGCCACTGGGATAAAAGGAGAGACAACAAGCCTTTGGGAGAAGGCAATAGGAGAGGGGGAACTGTAGTATGAATGTATAGCAGCCTCTTTAAAAAAGTCAAAACAAGCAAACAAACATCCATTCTCCACCTTTTGTTTCCATGAGGAAGATAATATGCAGAGCCAACCATAACTGCCTGAGGGTTGGAGCTACCATGCAATATTCGAGGTGTCTCTGAACAAGATGGTGGATATAGACGGGTGCCGAGAGAACACCAGTCTAAAACATCCATTTGAGTAAATGCATTTGCCAAGCTGTCCTTTCTTATTTACAAAAAGAACTACAGTTTGAATCAGAATATGTGGACTCCTACCAATGACTTAGCAATCACAGTAGAGCCTGTGGGGAACACAGTCATATCTACTAAAGCACCAACCAACGTAGGGACCCTATGCTTTGCAGCTGACAGTAAATCCAGTATCCCTTCCCCTAAAGAGGTAATGTAGATAGAAATCACTTACCTAATTCAGAATTTTCCATTTGGGTGTGTAATTGCCCTGAACATTTTCAACAGTCCCATGGGACCTTTTTTGGGGGGTGAGGATGGGTATTTAAAGAGGCTGGTCTTGCTACCACTCTATCTGCCAAAGAAATGGCATTCTGCTGAGGGTTACAAAAGGTCCTGTTGCCATGGTGACTCTATCAACAGAATAGTGACTCATAAGAGAAGAAAGGCAGTGTTGGAGAAAGTGGCAACCAGAAGCAAATGGGTAGGCTGTGTATCTTTCCTTGAATTTAACTTGAACAAGCAAGAGTAGAACCAACTACTCAAACTCCTGAAGATGAAGTATCAAAACAAGGAATGTGGTGAAGTACAGATCTAGGTTTCAGGAGCACTGGCCAAAAATTAGAATGAGATTAGATTAGTAGAGGTTTAGAAGGAGAAAGGGTGTGTGTAAGAGGGGTGTACAGTCTGCAGGTTTTGTAGGGCTCTTGGCTGTGGTTTGTACGATCCTGACCAACTTATCTCCATAGCCCACATGATCAGCTGAGCTTGGGAAATCCAAATATTTTAGCTAAAAATCAAAATAATCTTCAGAAACCCAGACTTGGACAGTACAGCCATTAAACAGGAACTGGGGAAATCACCCACACAAGAACAGGTGAGGTATCCTGAAACAGCAGCTCCACTCCCTTTGATAAGAAAGATCAAATTGCTGGTATTGGGTTCAAAGGTAAATCAACACAATCTGATGTTAGTACCTCCACCATGCATCTTTAATTTAACATATAGCTAGGGAATCCACTTGCTCCTTTTTTTTTCCTTTGATGATAAAGAAAACAAGAGTCAAAAATCCTGACTACTTCAGAAAGAGAGCTAATCCTGTTGGGCAGGCACTAGCTTGTATATATAATATTTTAAAGCAGTAAGCAGACTTCTGAATAGTCTTTTACAAGAAGCCAAAGGAGGAAGATTGTTTTGTTTTTAAAATGAGAGTGTGAAATAATCCTCCTCTCTGAAAAGCAGGGACATTGCAGGATCTGAAGGTGTCTCGTTTTCATCTGCATAAACACTTCCTTCCAATATGTACTGCTGTTTTCGAAGAACAAGATGTGGCAGAAGGACTTCCTGTTTGTAAGTTCATTATTAACTATTTAACCTATCTCCTCCTCTAGTCTTTTATCTGGAGGTTATTCATGCCTCCACCTCTTTCAAAACAATGGCATGTTATTTTTCATTTTCTGATTAATCAACTGCCCCTTGAGGCCTTGATGACCTTCGCTGAAGGGCCCCCTTGTCTGCAGACAGGGTTTGTACTAGTGCCTACACAGATTTGTCTTGCTATTCTTGACAGGGAGTCATCATGTAAATTAGGGTACAGGGAGCGAGATCTAATTTATATGCATCACTAAACAGGAGAACTTTCTGGCCTAATCTGGGAAAGTTTCATTAGCATTTTCTAAATGCAAATTAGCAGAACAAGTCTTAAAATTTTTAAAGATTCACTGGAAATTCATCTTTGCTCCTAGCTTTTTTGTTTATTTGTTTGTTAATCATCATCATCTTAGAACTGTAGAGCTGGAAGGCACCCTTTGGATCATTGTCCAGCCCCCATCAAGGAGGCACAGTGGGGAATCAAACTCCCAACCTCTGGCTCCGCAGCCAGATGCCTAAACCAACGAGCTATACAGCAGTTCAGTTTTAAAAAATATATACGTATAGGCAAACAGTAATTTTCAGAATTTGAATTTTTAGAAGTTTTCTGATCCCATTTAGCTTAGAGCTGCTTCAGACATGCCAGAGCACCACGGGAAGGAGAAGCATGAATGACTTTCCTTCTTCTCCTGTTTGCGTCTTTTCTTAAAATTGAAGAGAAGATGAAGTTGTGATTTATTTATTATTTAAATATATAACCCTGTTCAACTTAGTGATCCTAATGGGGTGTTCAAGGCATATGAGCTATCTAAGGAGTCATTTAACCAGTGCTTCCTCCAGTGAGTTTCTGCAACCAAACAGAAATTTGAATCCTGGTTGCTTGAGCCTTAGTCCATTGCTTTAGCCATTACACCACACTGATTCTCACCATCAAAATATCAACGACATAAAATAAATTTAAAATACAAAGCTGTCGAAAATAAGCATCCAAAGAAAAAAGTTCAACAAATGTAAAAAGGCATTGAAAACTGAAAATACATTTTTCTGTTAGTAGACAGATACCAGATCAGCACAACTCTTTCTTGAGAGAGAACTCAACATTCAGACGCCACTAGTGAAAGAGCTGTTTCCCTAAAAGAAATCAAGAAATCTGTAAATTTCACATAGTTCCTAAGTTTCCCAGTCTTATGTGGCTTCTATTCCATTTCTTCATAAGTCTGTGATGTTAAAAAAAAAATCAAATGAGTTGCAAAATCAGACAGGAAAAGGAAGGTTATGATTTTCAAATCATCTTCATATCGAAATATACCATATGTTTCCGTGTATAAGACACCCCCACTTTTTTAACCCAAAATTTCTTTCATTGCAAGAAAGTGGAGGGGGATGGCAGGGATCAAAGTGATCCACTTTCATTGCAAAAAGCTGCTTCCCCCCTACACTTTTTGCAACAAAGCGATCATTTAAGGCAGAAAGGAGGCAGCCAAGACCGCGCCGCCCCCCCGCGCCTGAAGGTTGGTGCTGCTGGAAGGCAAGGGCGCTCTGTCTTGCGGGCTGCATGCAGCTGGTCTGATCGATTTCCTCCAGACCACCAACCCGGCGCGTTTTTACATTGCTCCCTGAGAGTGCACAGATCGCACTCTCCCCACGGCCTTTGGAAGAGAGAGCAGGACTTTGCTTGGCGAACTTTGGCAACCCAGTGATCGGAGGACCGCCGGTCATTGGAGCGGGTTGCAGGCAGTGGTGTTGGCCGGATTGGCTGCTCATTTCAAAGACTCACCAGCTTTCATTGCTAGCCTGTCATTGCTTTGGCGGAGGAGAAACAAAGGGAGGCGCGCTCTTGTTGCGGCGGGTGGGAAGGGGAGACTCGGAGGCATGCTGTGCTGCCGATGACATCCGGAGTCGTTCTCTCGTTAGCCGACGCGACAGAGGCGGGTTCGTCTTCCCTTTGGACTTTCCCCTCTCCAGCTATGAGAAGCCCTGCCAGGCGCTCGTCCACAGGGGAGGGATCATTGTGTGTCTTGGCTGCCTCCTTTCTGCCTTAAACGATCGCTTGTCCCAGCCAACCAGCTCGCCTACGGCCGTCAAGCCAAAAAAAGGCTGCAGAGTTCGCGTGGCGTGCTCTTGCCAGGAAGCGATGCTCCACGCCCCCCCTACTCACTTTCCCCCTACACTTTCTTTGCAAAACATGGAGGGGGAAAGCAGGGATCAAAGCACTTTGATCCCTCCCCCCCTCCTTACTTCCGTGTATAAAATGACCCTCAATTTTCCCTCTAATTATTTTAGGAAAAAGTGTCTTTTATACATGGAAAAATACGGTATTCCTGGACAATCTGAAATTCTCCCTTCCTGTGCCCCCTCCAGAAAAGAAATCAGGGACAGAATTTCCCAGAAGCCTTTTAAGCTATGTTATTTTTCACCCATAAAAATAGATTATAATTGAGAGGTAATTTTGATGTTCCTTTCTCATGCAAAATAGCCCCAATTAATCAAACAGCAAAATTAAAACATGGGGATGTTGATGTATTAATTTAAAGCATTTTTGCCCTGTCTTTTAGCTAGAAGCTACCTTTATGGCTTACATATCAGTCCAAAACCAAGGCCATCCCTGCTGAAAGGCTTAAGATCTAAAAGACACAATTAGGGTTGCAAAAAACTCTCTTCTGAGTTAGTTGTGCTTCTCTACATCCCATCTGCATTGTCTTGCTGTTCCTCTTTCATAGAAGGTGGTGAGATTTTGTGTGTGTGGGGGAGGTGTCTGCATGAAAATTAATGCATTTTCTGCCTTTTTTTCTAACGTGATTTTATGCATTTACCCAAATTATGCATTTTCTTCATTAACTAAAGCATATGTATGCACATTTTAAAACTGTGTGCCCTTTACATTCTAAAATTTGTGCAAAAGAGCTCCACCAAATTGTGACCCAAGTACTATTTCTGCTGTTCGTAAAAGTATTTTCATCTTCAATATACTGAGCATACATTATTGTTTAGTAATCTTTACAAAAACCTTGTAAAGTTAGTGACTGTTGTCATATTTCTATCCAGCTGAAGCCTGGAATGGAAGATTTGCCTAAGCCCCCTGAATGGGCTTTTAGCTGAAGAGAGATACGAACTTGAATCTTCCTAACACAGATCTGAGTTTCTTTCCACCCACTGTACTGTATCAATTCTATCCTATACATCAGTGGTTCCCAACCTTGGGTCCCCAGATATTCTTGGACTAAAACTCCCAGAAGCCTTCACCACTAGCCATGCTGGCCAGGATTTCTGGGACTTGTAATCTAAGAAAATCTGGAAACCAAAGGTTGGGAATCAGTGCTATACATCAACAGTGAACTCTGGTTGGAGAACTTGATGTAGCCAAGATAGCACTATCCATGTACAAGAAGGAGGTAATAAGTTTGGACAATCCCCTCCCCTCAAGATTTGCAGAAGTACAAATGTATCATTGTGAAGGCAGGCCCTACCAGCAGATGCTGTGTTTCACTTGTAAAAAGTGATCTAGAACAGTGGCTCCCAGTCCTGTGTCTGTGGACCTTGTTGGGAATCAACTCCCACAACCCCCACCAACATGGCAAATGGTAAGGAATTTGTGGAGGAGCATGCATAGAAATATTTCTTAACTTTTTCCCCTTTTGTTTCTCATGGAATTGAGAAAAGTATTTGGCATTCATCTTTGGTTTTTGCAAAAAGTAGAGAGATGGGGAAAGAAAAAGCCAGAAAATGATCATGTATGGTCTCAGTATCTGGCTCAGAAATAGGTGGCTTGCAACCTTAATGTTTACTCTGAGGTTTGGAAAAGATTTTACATGACAATAAGATTAGGGATTCTATACCTATCCATTATTTGAAATTCATATTTATATTTATTATGTGCAATTCCTGTGGCACCAAAGCCACGAAAATGATCCCTTATTTTGCAAACTATCACCCAGTTATACTGATAATGCACAGGACAGAACAATACATCTTTTGTGAAATGGACTAACATGCTATGTCACAAACCTGAGATTTGGCAACATGTACATTTTAACATGGAAGGGGAGGAAAGGAGCAATAGAAATAATAGAGAAGGTTCTGCTCATTGCTATATAATCTCACAAAACTGTCCTTCAGCCACTGGGTGAACTTTATCACTATCCCATAGTCCTAAGAATGCTGTACAGTGCTGTAAAACAGCTGCAGAAGTAGTATTGGTATCATCTGAATGGTTTCTTAAGAAACTTGCCACTTGTAAATGCGAAGATGTGGTTGCAAAGACATGGCCACTGTTGCAGAGTTTTGAATTTCTGATTAAATTCTTTTCACAGCACAGCAGAAGTGCAGGGATCCACAGAACAAAATAGCTTCAAGTTCCCCAGAGTAGACCACATCTTTCTCATTAACTGGCACTTACAGTCTCAATAACTCACTCTGAGACATCAGTAGGAGAAATAATGAAAGGTTTCATTACTTATAGTCAAACAGATCAAAAAGCAAGCTGATAAATACGACTGCTTTCAGCAACAGACTTCAACAGACTCTAGAGAGAGAAGAAAGCACTGAACAGGGCACTCTTTGAAGTCAGAGGCAGGGAAGGAATAATCAGTTAGTGCTGGATAGACAGACAGTCACCCCAGCCCAGAAAAGTCCCTCCCAGTCAAACAAACTACAAGTGACATACAAGGTTGTAAAAAAACTCCAGTAGCCTCAACAGTGCTAAGGAAGTATTGTGTAGCCTTCAGTTCTGCAGCTGGAAACACAAAAGTACTGTGTAGTCACCACCAGTCTTAACAGCCATACCAATTCTCCTCTTGGGCATACCATTTCTTGAATATGGAGTTTGACCCTGGGCTATCAGGCTTTTTGTCATCAAGGCCACTGTAATTTGTGCAAACTGTCTTTGTGCAAAACTAGTGAGCTTTCCTTCTGTAGGGTGAAGCACTTGTACCCCAACACACAGACACAAAGGACAAACACAGACCAACTGGCTGATTGTTTTAAAAGGATGCAAACAACCCTTCCGTTGCTTCAGGTCCTTAAATGTCCATGTGAAAAAGAAGTAGCCAACCTTGTTTTGCAGTTTGCACAATTGTCCTCTTGTGAAGAGTGGGACAAAATACCTTTGTAAAAGAGGAGGATACTTTTCCAGTACCAACTGTTGAGGGCTTATATCACGAGACAGTGTGCTGCCAGGAAACGTATGAAATGTAGCAGTGTTCTTCTTCTTCCCCAGAGGAAAAAACAAACCATAACAGACAACACCTTGTGCAATATCTCATGAAGTGGTTGGTGCGAGTGGAATCCCAGCAACAGATCTGACACTCACAGATTTAAACAAAGCTTCCATGAGTTGTGGTAGCAGAACAGCTCAGCTAAATGTAACACAAAATGTATTTATGCTGGGTTTTGGAAATCCTAGTGCAGAAATGAGACACGATGCTGACAGATATGATTCTTACTGTTATGGTTCTAATTTCACTTTTATGGTAAATTTTGTATAGGCTGCACCACGTCAAACCTTGGGATGGGTGGACTCAGCATGATGAAACATTCCTTTACTAAGTGCATATCTGCTCACAGAAATGTTAAGTATAATGAGAATGACAGGATATAATTTTTTTTACTGACCTTGTAGCTTGTGTGGGATATCAGTTTTAAATATTCAGGTATCATGATTAGGTAAAGCTTTCGTTAGGATCTTTGAGACAGAAATCCCTGGCACAGATTTAGTAAAAAGAAAAAATTGAATATTCAGAAGAGATCCCCGTCTTGTTTTTTCTTTAGGTGAACATAATCAATTTCTAACATTTAAATTTAATTCATAAGATGGGATCTTTGCTCTCCTCTGAAGTGCCTTTTCCCAATGTTATCCTTTGTTTTCCTATGAATAAAATCAATAACAACAGACATCATGGGGCTATTCTTCTCTCAAAGCACCATAAAAATCAGCATGAAGAGCTTGTAAACAACCCAAAGTGTCTGTAATGAATCTGGTTTTGTCAGAATATGAAAGGCAGACACCATGTGGGAAATGGTAGGGGAAAATGACTTGTGTTTCCAAGTACCTTTTAAATTCAAGACCTTTATCCAATGTTTAAAATAATCATGGTTTGATTGTTTTGTTTGTTTGATGAGAAAGGCTTCCAAGATCTCAAAATGTCTAATGTTTGTTGTTCAGTTTTCCTCACCAGACTGACAAATAGCAATTCACAATGAAAGCTTGTATTTATTGGGAAGTACATTCCATTGTGTTCAGTGGAGATTATTCCCA
Source organism: Intellagama lesueurii (assembly GCA_037013535.1). Taxonomy (NCBI): domain Eukaryota; kingdom Metazoa; phylum Chordata; class Lepidosauria; order Squamata; family Agamidae; genus Intellagama; species Intellagama lesueurii. The sequence goes on along the minus strand of JBAJHW010000003.1, from coordinate 172,627,184 downwards.
CACAAATGCTTGCAAGATTGCAGCCTCCATATACAGCATTTTGCACAGTTTCAAATATTCAGGAAAATAAAATACAGTGGTACCTCGCTAGACGATGTTAATCCGTTCCACGAGGATCGCTGTCTAGCGAAAACATCGTCTAGCGAAGCACGTTTTCCCATTGGAATGCATTGAAATCGCTTCAATGCGTTCCAAGGGAAAAGGCACTCGTCTTGCGAAATTTCCCATAGGGAAACCTCGTCTAGCGAGTGAGGGGTCCCCATAGGAATGCACTGACAGCTGCACTGACAGCTTTTGACCACTAGTCGGCGCACTCCTATGGGGAAACCTCATCGTCTAGCGAAAATCACCATAGAGAGACATCGTTTTGCGAAGCGCAGTAGCGCTTGCAAAAAGGCATCGTCTAGCGATTTCCTCGCCCTGCGAGGCAATCGTCTAGCGAGGCACCACTGTAAGTATATTGTGGTATCTGGTGCCCACTGGGCCTAGTGAGGTGGAAGCTAAGGTCACCAAAGTTGGAGTCATGAGGCAATGAGGTTGACTAGCCTCTTTCCTTGTAAGGCACACTTAAACAATGCATTACAATTAATTAAATTGAAACATAGTGTTCTACTTTGCTTTTAAAAAGGTGGGTGCTGTCACTCTTGGCTGTGTCGTGGGGGAATGCATGGCCACTAACACACTGATCCTCCGATTATACATCCCTCTCTTTGAATAATGCATTCAGCCCATGTACTACTTAGCCTTGAAAAATGTGTTCTGAAGAATAACATCAAAAAGAATAAGAAAAGGGTGTGTGGGAGCAGTGTGTATGGTTTAGGTATCTGGCTGTGGAGCCGTAGATCGGAAGTTCAATTCCTCACTGTGCCTCCTTGACAGGGGCTGGACTTAATGATCCATAGGGTTTCTTCCAGCTCTGCAGTTCTAAGATTTTTGATGACAACGATTGTCTTAGATCCTGGGCCAATCTGCATGGTAAAAGGGAAAACAAGGTGATTGGCTGGAGGGTGCAGGTAGTCAGCCTATCCAAGAGAGCTGAAAGGAAGGAGGGATCTGGAAAGCTGGAATGTAAAGGAGAAGAAGTTAAAGTGTAACTGAAGAAGGAGGTTGTGTTTGGGAGTTGGGCTGTAACTGAAGAGAAGTTGATGTTGACATCTGTTTCCCTACAAGTTGTTACTTTGTAATTAAGAGAATATAACTGTAATTTTTAACTGCTTGGTCTAGGATGTTTAATGGCTGGAATCAAGCCCTTTAAAGGAAGGTTATTTAAGAAGTTATAAGCCTGGGTAGGGGGCTGGTCACAATGATGTATATTAGTCTTTACAGCCACTCTAATTCTCTAGTTGAACACACCATTTTTGAAAATGGTGTTTGGCTTCTGGTCTATCAGGAAAGAGTTTATGCGTAGTAAAAACAAACTACAGCACACTGAGGGTACAATCCAGTGCACACTCACATGAGTTCAAAAGCTTTGGTGGGAGAATAGTTGATTTTTGTGTGGAAGGTAATGATTCCGGTATATGCTAATTGCTAATTCAAAGGCTGAACATGGATTCAGAGGCACATGCCTGATTTTCTGTCTTCCAGTTGGCTCAAGCTAGTGGACTTCAGGGAATCTAGTACAGTTTGAAGATATACATCTTGTAGTCTGATGTTTGCTCACCCCTAACTACAATACCAGGGACATCCCAGTTCTGATTAAGACCCTTCTTCTGCTTTAAATCATTTGCAGTACCTTTGATTATGAATGGAAATACATTTTTATGGAAAGCAGGCACAATTTCCAGCTCAATATGTCTTCTCTACCTCTTGGCCTTGCTTTGATTTGTGACTGTTTTATTCAGAGCTGTAATTTGGGTTATGATTTGTTTGCTGCTTGATCATGATTTCTTTCTGGATAGTCTACTGTCTCTATTTTTTATAATGTACATTTAATTTGTTGTTTACCACCCAGAATAGCAATTTGCTAGATGAGTGTTGTATGAATAACATACATACATACATAACATGGCATCACCATCCACTCTCCTCACCCTGATGCATGGGCAAAACCTCCCAAGAAAATGGAGATAAGACAATGAGCTATTACCCCAAAAGAAAGTGAAAGTTTATGCTTTCCAAAAGAAAAGGGTTGGGGGGGGGGGAGAGAGAATAAGGCCAGGAGGTATTTATTTGTCAAACACTCACCTGTAGAATCACTTTCATATCTCTGGGACTGGGATGAATGTGTTTGGCCATAGCATGAAGAATTTCATCAGGAGGGATTTAAACTGAATTGGAAGGGGGGGGGGGGGGGAGATGCAAGCTCAGAGGTAAAGATAGATGATTGCTTATGCACAATAAGAGGAACAGACCAAGCAGCTCTAAAAGGGGCCAATAAGAATCTTCATAAAAATGTACAAAGTAAAGCAGGCCACAAATCACACAATTTCTTGTGTCTATATAGAAATGGCAGGAGTATGGGAAACAAACAAGAAGAAATCTTAGTTCAAGAGGGTAAATATGACTTTATAGAGATAATTGAAACTTGGTGGGATAACTCCCATGACTGGAATATACCAACTGAAAGATATAGAGTGTTCCAAAAGAACAGAAAGAATGGACAGAGAGGTGGAGAAGCACTATATGTCAAAACATACAGATTCCTGCACAGATAATATGGGAGCTTGGTTGTTACATAGAGAACATCTGGATTAATATAACTGGAGCAAAAAACAAAAAGAACGTGGTAGCTGGAATCTACTACGAACTGCCTAATCAAGGAGAACATGAGGATGAAACCTTTGAAAATCAAATGGCAAGAATTTTAAAGAGACACAATGTACTAGTAATGCCAGATTTCAATTATCCTGCTATCTGTTGGGAGGCATATTGACAAATATTGCCCTTCCAAGAAATTTCTGGCTTGTGTGGCTGATAATTTTCTCCTATAAAAGGAGGAAGGAACTAGAGGATTCACTATCCTTGATTTGATTCTAACCAATAGAGATGGAGTAGTGGAAGAAGTGGCAGTAAGGGGAACTGGGGGAAAGTGACCATGTTTTACTTGAATTCTTATTTCAAAGAAAACAAAAGCAGAGTATAGCCACATGTATATGCTGGATTTTAGGAAAACAAATTGTAATAAGCTCAAAACAATGTAGTAAGTAAGGTCCCATGGCAGGAGATCCTAACAGGAAAAGGAGTCCAAGATGGGTGGGAGTTTTTTTTAAAAACAATTCAAATAAGGGGGGGGGGGAGAGATGGAACACAGCAAAAGACCAGTGTGGCTTCACAAAAAACCTCAGAGCCGACCTGAAAATAAAAAAGGACATGTATAGGAAGTGGAAGGAAGGCCAGGCTACAAAGGAAGAATATAAACCACTAGCAAAGAATTGCATGGATGGTGTTAGGAAGGACAAAGCTGAGAATGAGCTGAGGTTAGCATGAGATGCTAAAGACACACACACAAAAAAAAACATTTTTAGGTACCTCCATGGAAAAAGACAAAGAAAAGAAACAGTGGCTGAGCTACTCAATGGGGATAGGAAAATGATAACAGACAACAAAGAAAAGGCAGAAGTGCTCAATTCCTACGTTAGCTTTAAATGTTCATTTCTGCTTCTGGTATAGAAGCAGTGATCTGCATCACCTTGTTTGAAGCCTTGTTCCAGTAGCATTTTTTCAGTTTCTCATTCCAGGACTGAGCAGCTTGCTTCAGTCCATACCGGCCTTTCTTTAGTTTGCATACAAAATCAGGATGCTTCTGGTTGATGAAGCCCGGTGGCTGTTCCATACATAGCTCCTGTGCAATCTCTCCATGTAACAATGTGGTTTTGACATCTAGGTGCTTGACTTGCATCTTTCTAAAGGCTGCCACACTCAAGAGCATTCTTATTTTGCTGTACTTGACAAAAGGAACAAAGGTTTCATTGAAGTCTTCTCAAAATTTTACATCTAGGTGCTTGACTTGCATCTTTCTAAAGGCTGCCACACTCAAGAGCATTCTTATTTTGCTGTACTTGACAAAAGGAACAAAGGTTTCATTGAAGTCTTCTCCATATTTTTTATAGGAAACCCTTTTGCAGCTAGCCTTTCTTTGTAGCACTCCACTTCACCATTTGCATATTGTTTCAGCTTGAATATCCACTTGCACCCATGGCCTTCTTGCCTGGTGGTAACATGTGCAGCACTTCTGTCTCCTTTGCAGTTTTTCTCCATCTGATGGCTTCAGCTGCCAGCTACTCAGTCTCCTCCCTGGTCATGGGCTTGTTAATTCGTGACAACCTTGTGAGGCAAGACAGATGAGGAACTGGTACACCTTTGTTGGGTCATGGTGAGCATCTGATGGCTGATTCTGGAACATCTTGTGGCATAAATGCCTCTTCCAGTTCAACAGCCTCAACATCTCCATCTGTGGCTCCTTCTCTTGGTGTACTTCTCTCATTTTGTGCGTCATCACCTTCCTATTCTGTTTTGGTATATAAGCGTATGTCAGGCTTCCAAAAATTCTCATATGTTCTATATTTGGTACTCTGTCATGATGTAGCTTGAATTGTTTTTGTGGCGCCTTTGGTTAGCACTCTGTTCTGGAGATATGTTGCTGTCATGACTGCATCACTCCAAACTGTGTTGGGCAACTTTACATCCCCAATCATGCATCTTGCCATCTCCAAAAGAAATCTCAGCTTTGTTCCAGCTATTCCATTCTGCTCAGAGTGTGTTGAACAATTCTCTAGTGCAAAATGTATTGTTCCCCTAGGAAAGCTTGTGCGTGGTGTGAAATATACTCACCACGGTTATCTGCCTGGGATGTCTTGGGTTTTCTTTCAAATTTGTTGCTGGCGGGGCTTGTCGCGGTGCTGCCAGCAACTTCTGGAGAAGCTCCCGGGGAAAGCTGGAACCGCCCGGTCTGGGGGTCCTTCAGAAGATGAAGGGCCAAAGGGGAGGCTAGGAGAAGTCTCCCTGAAGCAGCTGGTGAGCAACAGAGGAGAAGGAAGCCGGGCAGCAATCTGGTATTTCTTCCCTCTGAAGAAATCACCCGAGCACAGATCGGATGCGGGAGCCATCTTGGGCAGTTAAGCTGTGAGTAACCCACCCCCTACGGAGGAGAGGAGAACAAACAGATACTGCGTTGAAAACTGACAACAATAAAGTAAGTTGAAGCCTTTGATTTATGAACAGCCCCATAAAGTGGAAAGAGAAACTAGAGTGCAGAATATTTGGCTGAAAGAAGGGAAGAAGCGGCTAGCTTGCTTACCGGTCCTGCTGCCTCAGGAAGTGAAACTAACATCTAGTTTGCAGGCTGGTCAAGGCCGAACACTGAGAGACTGAGAGGAAAAAAAACAGATTCTGGAAATAATCCCAGGGTGACATAATACAACTACGAACTGGACTTAAAGCTGTTATCAGTCAGGAAAACAGAGTGAAAAACATAACATCGCGCTGCCAGATTTCTCAACAGTATAGACAGAGTGCCATCAAAACTTTGGAACTGTATAATATCCCTGGGGGTGGGGAAGCTTTGGGAGATCCCCCTCAGAGGCTACGGCTGTAAAGGGCTATATTATATACTGGGAGAAGCTAACTCATTCCAAGGGGGGAGAGATATTGTCACCGAGGGTGGACTGTGGACCTGGGAAAACCAGGACTGGAGTTGTTGATTGGATTTATGGATTAATGGAAGGAACATACGGTGGATTACAAGGACACCTACTGGAGGAAAAGCTGAATGACAGCCTCAACACAGCTCTTATATTGCCTAAGGAGCAGGTTGGAGTACAAATATATCTGATTTGATATGTGGAAAGCCTTTTGGGACTCTGGAACATCGCACTGAGGTTGGAACTGTACAAATATTGAGGTGGGAAAGCCTGAAATTTTTTCCTAGCTCTGATTTGATATGTGGAACGCTGTTTGGGATTCTGGAACATCGTATGGAGGTTGGAACTGTACAAATATTGAGGTCTGAAACCCTGTGATTGTTGTTAGCTTGGATTTTCTCTTTAGATTGCGTGGGACTCTGGTAATAGAGGTTGAGAGACATAATAACTCTGCTAGGTTTCTTGAGAAGAAGGAACATTTTTGCCATGGTTGTATTTTAAACTGTTGGGCTAAAAGCTGATTTACATATCATAATACCTGTGTAAGGATTGGAGGAAGAACCTGGGGGAGGGTTTTGGTTGTTGGTTAAAACAGTGGAAACATCTGAAAGAGCATGTGGTATATTTGAGGGTTGGACATTCTGGTGAAGGATATAGTATGACTTATACAAAGTCCATTCAGAGACAGTAGGAGGAAAAATTGAGATATTGACATTGAAAAGATCGAAATGGCCTCCAAAAAACCAAAGCCCCAAACACCAGGAACCTCTCATGCCCAGTCTCAAAGTCTGGGAAAACTAGTGGCACAAGAACCAGACAAAGAATGGCAGACTACCATGCAAAATTTACTAACAGCAGGATTTCAACAAGTAAATGAACGTCTCAGCCAAATAGCAGATCAGATGAAAGAGATGATGTTAGAGATTTCAGATGCCAAACAACAGATAGCTGAAAACAAAACAAAGACACAAGATCTTGAGGAAAAAGTGAGAGGAATAGATGCTAGAGTGAATCAAACTGAAGAAACAGAGGCAGTGCAGAAGAATCAAAAACAAAGTGACGACAGATTAATAATGCTAGAGATGGAGAGAGCATCGAAGATGCTTAGATTTCAAAATGTGGCAGAAAAGGAAGGGGAGGATCTAGAGATATTAATGAGTAAGGCTTTGGCTGCAGAGATAGGGATGGAAGCAGCCGATTTGCAATAATATATGGAGGCAACTTACAGGGTGAATTCAGCATATGCAAGAAGAAATAATCTCCCCAAAGAAATCCACGTGAGATTTATGAAGAAATCAATTAGAGACAAGGTTTTAAGAGCCTCACAAGATAAACAATTGATAATAGAAGACAGGAAAATTAATGTCCTAAAACAAATTCCCTGGCAAATGAGGCAGAGAAGGAAGCAATACTCCTCCCTTACATCTTTACTTCAACAGAATGGAATTTCATATAGATGGCTGACACCGGAAGGTTTTATTCTTTCAAATTGATACACAGAGATACAATATAACTTCACCGATGAAAGCGCAAGACTTTATGGAAAAAAATGAGAAGAAGCTGACAAAACAGGGAGAAAGAAAGAAAGAGGGGAAATCAGAAGAAAGACCTCAAGAGAAATCAGACCACTCATCACAATCAGAATCAGACACAGAGCCAGAAAAACAGGAAGTAGCTGAGCCAAGATACCAGAGGCATGACAAGGAAAAAACAGAAAGGTAGTAACCAACAACAACATGACTAAAAAACAAATGAAGATCTTTTTAGTCAATATAAATGGCCTGAACTCACCTCAAAAATGGAAAAAGACCTTTCTGCAACTGCAGAAACAGAAATCTGATGTAATTTGCATACAAGAAACCCATATGAAAAGAGCAGATCAGAAACTGTTGGAATGTTCAAGGTTAGGAAAATTGTTTGCAGCTTCGGACATAAGTAAAAAGAAGAAAGGTGTGGCTATGTATATAAAGAAAGAACTGGAACCAAAACTAATTTTTGCCTCAGGCAATGGAAGAATATTAATGGTGGAAATCCAAAGAGAATCAATGAAAATGCTAATTATTAATATTTATGCTCCAAATGGAAATCAAGATAATTTCTTTAAACAATTACAACTAGAACTAACAAACAAAGATTATGATCACTATTGTGTGATAGGAGATTTTCATGCTGTTTTTGACAAAGAACTAGATACAAAATCAGATAAAATAACAAAAAAAGAGAGAGAGGAATGATCTCAAGAAATTTTCTACAGTTGGCGGAAGAAGTAAACATCATAGATGCCTGGAGGACATGTTACCCAAAGACAAAAGACTATACTTTTTACTCTAACAGGCATAAATTGTGGTCAAGAATTGATGCATGCTGGATCTCAACAAGCCTAATGAAAGAATTGGAGCAAATAGATATTTTACCTAACACATTTGCAGACCACAGTCCAATTTCATTACAACTGGGTAGCAAATCAAGAGAATTTAATTGGAAGCTCAATACTTCACATTTAAAAAATGAGGAGTTTATCAAGCAAATAAAAGAAGACATGGACTTCTTCTTCAAACAGAACATGAGGCCAGAAACACCAATAACAATGGTTTGGGAGGCAAGTAAAGCATTTTTTAGAGGAGCAGCCATAAGATTCGCATCAAAACAAAAAAGAGAAAGACAGAAAAAATATAAGATTTTGGAAAATAGATTAGCCTCAGATGAACTACAGCTGAAACAAAATCCATCAAATACAGAACTGAAAGAGAAGATAAAGTTAGTACAACACCAGATAAATATATTGCTCACTGAGGAAACTGCAAAGAAGCTTAAATTTGCAAAGCAATTTTTTTTTTGAAAACACAAATAAGCCAGGGAGATGGTTAGCATATAAATTAAGGAAAGAGAATGAGAAAACAATAATACAAACATTGAAAGATGAAACAGGGACTGAGAAATTTAAACAAGAAGAAATAAAAAAGATTGTTGAGGACTTCTACCAAAATTTATACAATAAAAAGGAAGTAGACAAAGAATCTCAGAAAGAATATGTACTGAAATACAATAAAATGAAACTGACTAAAGATCAAATGCAGTCTTTAAATGAGCCTTTAACATATGCAGAAATTATAGAAGCCCTCAAAAAGAAAAAAAGAAAAAGAAAAAGAAAAGAAGGGAAATCACCAGGCCCAGATGGTCTTCCAGCTGAATATTACAAAGAATTAGATAAATGTATTGCTTAAACCATATAAGAAACTCTTGGAATTTGTTGAAGAAAAGGGAGAATTGCCACCAACGTGGTCCGAAGTGATAATCTCTCTCATACATAAGGAAAACATGGAGGGTAAAGAAATCAGAAACTACAGACCGATCTCATTACTAAATGTGGATTACAAAATATATGCAACCATGTTGGCAACTAGATTGAAAAGAATCTTAATACAGACAATACATCAAGACCAATTGGGCTTCCTTCCAAAAAGGCAGATGAAAAATAATATAAGGATAATCTTAAATACTTTGGAATACTATAAAGCTCACCCGGAAAAGCAAATTCTTTCTTGGATGCAGAGAAAGCTTTTGATAATCTGAATTGGAATTTTTATGCTACACCAATTGGAAGTGCTACAAGTTGGGGAAAGATTTTTTGAAATTAAATCAAAGCAATCTATACCCAGCAAAAGGCAAAAGTTAGAATCAATGGAGAGTTGATGAAAGTAATACAAATACAGAAAGGTACAAGACAGGGGTGCCCACTCTCTCCATTACTATTCATTCTTACTCTAGAAATATTAACTGAGCAAATTAGAGATAAAAAGGAAATAAAAGGATTGAAAGTAAGAGGTCAGACTTTTATGCTCCAAGCTTTTGCAGATGATCTAGTTATTATATTGGAGGATTCAGTGGACTCAAATTGAAGACCTGATGGAGATGCTGATGAATTTTGGGTTGATATGGCAGGAACGAAAATAAATCAAAAGAAAACAAGAAATACTTGTTAAAAATATGAGAGATCAAGAACGACAGAAATTAATAGAAAGGACTAACTTTCAAGAAGAGAAGAGAGTCAGATACTTAGGGATCCAAATCACAAAGAAAACAAGTACATTATTCAAAGACAATTATATGAAGTTGATTAAAGAGATACAGATCAGCTTGGAGAGATGGGACAAATTACAGCTATCATTGATGGGAAGAATAGCAACCATCAAAAATGAATGTTTCTACCTAAAATTTTATTTTTATTTCAGACAATTCCCATAATATTAAAACAGTCATTTTTTCAAGAACTTTAACAAGATAATCATGAGATTTGTGTCGGCAAGGGTAAAAAAACCAAGAATTAAAATCAAAGCAATGCAAGATGCCAAACAAAGAGCAGGTTTTGGTCTCCCAGATTGGGTATTGTATTATAGAGCCTGTGTATTAGTTTGGATAAATGGAATGGATAACTTTAGATAATGATAGACTACTCAACCTGGAAGGACATGATTTACAGTTAGGTTGGCATGCTTTTCTATGGTATAAAAAAAGATAAAGAGCAGAAAAGTTTTCAACTCGCATATGATAAGAAGAGCCCTACTAGGGACTTGGAAAAAGATCATCCAGCAGATTTACCAAAAAACACCAGTCTGGGTATCACCCATAGAGGCCTTTACACAACCTAAGCTCATGACAGAAGCGAAACTTTTAAGATATCAAGATCTATTAAAAAATGATTGTGAGTTAAGGTCCAAGGAAGACTTAGAAACACAAAACATATATCTAGACTGGTGGTCCAGAGCACAAGTGGAATCTAGGTATAGAAAAGACAAAATAGAGGGCTTTTACACAGAACAAACGATATTCGATAAACTTCTGCTGGGCTCAAATGATAAAGTAATTAAGAAAATGTATGATTATTTGCTTGAAATTAAAATGCAAGATGAGATGGTAAAAGAATGTATGATTAGGTGGGCACAAAATATAGGACATAATATTGATATTGATCAATGGTTGCAAATATGGAAAAATAACATAAAGCTCACAAAATTGGTAAATTTCAAGAACATATATAAGATGTTTTATAGCTGGCATATGACTGAAAAAAATGTCAAAGATTTATACAGAGGTGTCAAATGTTTGTTGGAAGTGTGAAGCACAAGAGGGAAGCTTTTACCATATGTGGTGGACTTGTAGAGTAGTGAAACAGTATTGGATAGCAGTACATACTCTGTTACAAAAAATACTGCTTTGTAATGTTCCACTAACCCCAGAATTGTTTTTACTGAGCATTATACCAGATAATATAGATAAGACAAAGAACTACCTAGTTATATATATAGTCACTGCAGTCAGAATTCTTTATGCTAAGAATTGGAAGAAATCGGAGATGCTGAAACAAGAGGAACTCTTTGAGAAGATATGGGAAGCGGCAGAAATGGATATTCTATCAGAAGTGTTGAAAGACTGTCCAATACAAAAGGCAACTGAATGATGGGATTTATTATATAAATGGCTTGAGTCACCAGATAGTGCTTGAATAACATAGAATTAAACTAAGATGTAACTGTAAGTTGAAACCTGGAGGGCAATCAAATTGTAGAAAGGCGAAAAGTCAACTTGATATCGCAACATGAACAAACAGATTGGATGACAGTACATTTTGTGTTCTCCTTCCCTCTTCCCCCCCCATATCCCCCTCTACCTTTTGTACTCCTTACCTTATCCCTAGTTGCTAAAAATAAAAAATAAATTAAAAAAATTTATTACTCACCTTGGCCATGTACAGTGGTGCCTCGACTTACAGACGTCCCTACTTACGAAAATTTCGACTTAAGAAAAGCTCCGGTCGCAAAATTTTGCTTCGACTTGCGGCTGGAGCTTCGACTTACAGACTAAAAAAAACGTGGAAAAAGCAGGAAATGCACTTTGGACTGCCCGGTACTGCCTGGTACTGCCTGGTACTGTAATTTTAAAATGCAAAAATTGGTTTAAAAGGTGCTTGGTTTGGTTTAAAGCTGCTTGGTTCTGTTTAAAAGGTGTTCCCTCCCTCCCTCCCTCCTTTCCTGCCCTTTTTTTAACCTTAGGTCATCTTAGGTTAAAAAAAAAATTCTCCCCCTAGTGGTAGAGGACGGATTAACAGGCTTTTCATTAGTTCCTATGGGAACTAATGCTTCAACGTAAGAACGGCACCTCTACATAAGAACCAAAAACAGCCGGAATGGATTAATCGGTTTTCAATGCATTCCTATGGGAAATGGTGTTTCGACTTACGAAAATTTTGAGTTGCGGCCACCGTTCCAATACAGATTAATTCCGTAAGTCGAGGCACCACTGTACTCCTTCAGCATCTCAGGTGTCTCATTCTTCTCCTTCAGCAGGTAGGTGATACAGTACCTTGATAAATCATCCACAAATACTAGAATATATCTCTTGTGTTCCAGTAGTGGGATATTGAGTGGATCACGTAACTCATTGTGTATCAGATCTAGCAGTTTCTTCTCTCAGTCCTTAGCAGGAATGAGGGCCTAACACTCTTTTCTGTGATACACTTTGCGCACCTGGTTGTGTTGAAATATTGCCATACAAAGTAGGGGCAGGATCTGTTTTTGATCATCCCAGAGTGCAAGACACAAAATAATGGGCTCAAGTTACAGGAAACTAGAATTCAGATGAATATCAATAAAAACATCATAACTGTTAGAGCAGTACAACTATGGAACCAGTTACCTTAGGAGGTGATGAGTGCTCCAATGCTGGAGGCATTTAAGAGAAAATTAAACAACCATCTGTTAGATATACTTTGACTTGGACTCCTGCTTTGAGCAGGGGGGTCGACTCAATGGCCTTATAGCTCCCTTCCAACTCCATTATCTTATGACTCTACGATTTCAATGCCCTCTAAAATTTGATGCCTTGGGGCAAGGCCCCAGTTGCTCTGCCCTAGTTATGGCCCCATTTTTGTTGCCCATTGGGAGCCCGAACATGAAAAACACTATCTCAAGCAAGTTCTTTAACTTTTAATACCCAGCCCATTGTGGATTTATTATTGTTGTTGTTGTTGTTGTTCTTGGAGTTTCATGTTGCAAGGACAAACTCCCAACACTTAGCATCACTTCTATAGATCATTTCTTTTTTCTTGTTTCCAAATGCAAAGTCTTCTCTTCTCAGATTTCTCATTTCCTGATCTATCCAGTGACTAATATCTGATGTCTCCAAGCTAGTGAGATGCTTAGTAGAGACTCTTGGTGCATTCCCTGGAGATTTTGGTTTATTTCAACTATCATTTCAGTTGTGCCACTATGCACAAACCCCTGAATCTGGTATGGCAAGTTTAAGGTGAGTACCTCTCAAAAGAGCAAGTGTTGCCATTGTACACCTGAAAAGCACTGTCTTAGAGCCTTTGAGAAGAATTGACTTCCGTAGGTCATCTGGCAGTGTTTTGGTTGCTGACAAATGTATATTGTGTGTTATGTGCCATCAAGTCAGAACTGACTTGCAGTGACCCAAAAATGGATTTCAAGATAAGAGAGATATTTAAAGAATGGCTTTACAGTTCCACTTCCCTCTCCGTTAGCTTCCATGACTGAGCAGACATTCAAACCCAGGTCTCCTAATCAATTGTTCTATGTACTACACTATACTGGGTATGTGTCCTACGAATTGGTGACTATACAGCATTTTGAGAATCTTAAAAGGTTAGCAAAATGTCTGGTTTTGCAAGGTGATGATCACAAAAGGAAGTCCGATATCATAATATTCAGCATCTTACAGAAGCAATTAACATTTCAACTATATCTCTCCAGTACAAATGTTTAAGTACTGTGTTTCCAAAAAAAGAAAAGAAAAAGAACAAAAAAGAGCAAAAAACCCTCCAATACATCGCTGAAAAACACGAGATTCATAGCTTTGTTTGATTGATCACTTAAGCTCAAAACATGAGAAGGATTCAGCTTGCTGGGAATCTAAATTACTTTTCAACAATGTGCTGCATCTCGGCTCACTCATAAGAACCTTTCATAATTGTACCCTTATGGATTTCTTCTCCCTCCAAGGACAACTTCAATAGCCCTTGTCTGATGCTCCGAGATGCCAAGATGTACTGTAATTATTAGTTTTACTATGCTTGGCTTTGCTAGAGGCTGCAGAAAATAATGTATGGTGCATTGATGCTGGGAAACAGACACCATACCAGTGGCATGCTCTACACAGCCCAGACGCTGTATGCTACATACTTGAAATAAGGTTACATAATAAAATTCCCAAGCCAACTACAGAAGTTGGCTTGGGAACTTGGCTTCCCTCTCCAGAACTGAACAATGTTGGGCAAACTGATACTTAAAACAATTAAGACAGGGCAGATGAACACAACACAAATGTAGTTCTGCTGAAGTCAACCGAAGTATTCCCCTCCCCCTGGCTTGGAGTGAGGTTGTTACACTTTCCCTAAATGTCATTAGGGATGGCATTTCAGTTCAAAACAAAAGCATAACACATTATATAGAAACAGAGGGAGTAAATTGCACAACCTCTGTTTATGTTCCAGGAATTACCCAAAAGTGAAGGCTATGTCCCTTCTTTTTTTTAAAATTCTTTTTTTATTTTTTCAGAACAAAAACAAATACAAAAGTGCAAAATACTTACTACACAAACTAAACTACCGTGCACCCCATACCCACGGGACCCCTTAGAACAATACTTCTAATACGATTTTCCTTTCCAAAATTGTATTGATTGTTGTTTAGAGGCTTTCCCCTTTCCTTTCACTAATACAAATTCAACAAATCTACCCCAAATAGCATAAAAAATATTTGAACTTATTTCCCCTCTTTTCATCTTAAGTTCAGCAGTTAATTTATCATTTAATGCAATGTCCCATACTTCATTATACCAATCTTCTAATTTAATGTCATTTTTGTCTTTCCAAAATCTAGCTATTAATATTCTAGCACTTGTCATAAAATTGGAAATCAATTCCTTCAAACAATAATCAAGTTCTATCTTATCAAAAATTGACAACAAAGCAATTTTAGAGTTGAATTCAATATCTTTTCCAAATATATCACATATTTCCTTAAAAATCAATTTCCAAAATTTCTGAATCCATTTACACTCCCACCACATATAATACGTGCCAATTTCTTCATCACATTTCCAACAAGCTTTAGAATAATCTGAATTTATTATATTCAATTTCACCGGAGTCATATACCACCTTAAACTGATTTAAAAAATTTTTTCCTTTATTCTTACCGACATTAACCTTAAAACTCTCATCCTCCAAATTTTTATCCAATCCTCTATTTTGATTTCTGTCTTTAAATCATTTTCTCAAATTGATTTCAAACCTTCTATTTCTGTCTCTTTTTCCTCTTGTTCCAAAATTAGGTTATATATTCTACTTACTACTCCCTTCATCAAAGCATCTTTCTGCATATCTTCATGTGATGATAGAAATTGTTCATATTTTAGTGCATTCTCTACATTTGCCATTAATTTTCAGCCATTCATTTGTCCAACTATCTAATTGGATATAGTTATACTATGACAATCTATTAGTTTGAAGTTTAACTATAATCTGATCCTTCGATCTCATTTTAGTCATCCAATCCTTCAATCTAGCAACTTTTTTTATCCTTAAACAAATCAACTAAACCCTTCAAGTTTGTTGGGAAGTTTTCTATTTCAGTCACTAATTTTAATGGTGAAGTAAAGGGACATAACTTCTTTTTATATCTATTCCATACATTTAACATATTTCTTTAAAAAGGGTTGTTCAGCTGATTTATTGTATTTCTTTTTACTACATTAAATAAATATTTTTCAACATTCCCATTTATTTCTGAGGATTCCATATCCCACCAAATTAACTTTCCTTTGTTATATATAATATCTCCAATAAATCTTAACTGATTCGCTGTATAATAATTTTTTATATTAGGAATACCTAAACCTCCATTTCTTTGAGCCTTATACCAATATCTTTTATTTATTCTAGATTTTTTACCTTGATTACAAAATCCATTAATTAATCCCTGCCAATACTTAAGATCTTCTTCTATTGTATTGGGAGCATCCTGAATAAAAAAGTAATTTTTGGTAGTATTTTCATTTTGATCATGGCGATTCTCCCAAACCACGATAGTTTCAATTTAGAATACTCCTGCAATTTATCCTTAATATCACTTTTTAATTTATTAAAATTTTGCTCTTTTATTTTTTGAGTCACTTTAACTATATTTATACCTAAATATTTAATATAATTACACATTTTAAAACTATATTTATTTACAAACATTTCTTGTTCATGTTTATTATGATTAAACATCATTATTTGTGTTTTTTGCCAATTAATAGTTAATCCTGTTATTTCCCCAAATTTTTCTAAATAATTTTTAATCTTATCCATACTTTCTAATGGGTTTTTAATAGTCAATAATGAGTCGTCAGCAAATAAATTAATCTTAATTGTATCATTTTTTCCTATCCTTTAATTAATTCATCATTTCTTATTGCATTAGCTAGCAGTTCTATAACCATACAAAACAATATTGGTGAAAGTGGACAGCCTTGTCTTGTACCTCGGCCTAGAAAAATCCGCTCTGTTAAACCATCATTAACTATTACTTCTGAAGTATTATCTGAATATAATTGGTCTATAACCCCTATAAATCTTTTACCAAATCCCCAACCCTTTATGAGCAGTTTTAATGTTGGCCATTCGACACAATCAAAGGCCTTAAACATGTCTAATGATAAAACAGTTTCCTTTGTTTTTTCCTTTTCTATCTCATATATAATATTCAAAACTCATCTAGTTAGATTGTTCATTTGTCTTCCCTTTATAAAACCACATTGATCCTCTTTAATATAATTTGCTATAAATCTGTTTAATCTATTTGCTAGTATAGCAGTAAAAATCTTGGCATCTTGGTTTATTAGAGATATAGGCCTATAAGATCCCGGATCTGTTAGATCCTTGTTGGGTTCTGGAATATGAATCATTAATGAGTGTTTCCAAGAAGATGGCATTGTCTCTCCTTCCAATATTTTATTATAAAACATTTTTAATTTAGGTATCAAAATGGAACTAAAATGTTTATAATATTCTGGACCCAATCCATCAGGGTCCAGAATATTATAAACATGGCATTTTACCATTTCTCAGTTTATTAATAACTTCAGCAATTTCTTCTTCTTTAATCTCTTCTTCTAATATTCTTTTATCACATTCCAATAATTTAATTTTTAAATTCTCATTTATATAATTTTCTATATTCTCTTTCAGTACGTTATTTCCTTTATATAATTTCTGATAAAATTCTTGAAAAATCTTCAATTTATATTTCATTATATTACAGCTCTTACCTGTTTTATCTTTAATTACCCCAATTGTATTTTTTAATCTTCTATTTTTACACATCTGAATGTTTGTTGCTAAATTCAAAAGAATGCCTCTTTATATACATCAAATCCCTCTGGACTTTCTCTATTTCTAAGTTTTCTAGTTCCTTTCTCTTAGCCTGAATTTCTACTAATAACCTTCTGTCTCTTTCTAAAAAAAACTTGCTTTCCAAATTTCTCAAGTCTTCTCCCAATTTTTTCACGTTTTTCTCCTTAATTTTTTTTCAATTTACAGGATTGCCTTATTGTTATTCCTCTTGAAGTTGATTTCATTGTGTCCCACAACAGACCTAATTTCGTACCTCCTGCTTCATTTATTGTCCATAATTCTAACCATTCTTTCTTTATCTTTTCTATTACCTCTGGGTACTGAAAAATATTAATATCCATTCTCCACCTTTTAGAGTCTTTATAATCTTTTTTAATTTCAATCTCCATTGACATCAAAGCATGATCTGTTATTTTTATGGAGTTAATTTCAGTATTAACTATCTTAGAAATTAAATCTTGAGATGTGAATATAAAATCTATTCTAGAGTAACTATTATGTACTGCTGAAAAGTAAGTATATCTTCTTTCATCACCTTTCATTTCCCTCCAAATATCCTTCAATTGGTTATTTCTTACCTTCTTGCTCAATATTGTATTTCTTTGAGGAACATCATTCCGATCATAAAAAGTTTTATCCTTTATCTTATCCATAACCATATTGAAATCTCCTGCCATAATAACATAGCCCTTCTTTACCTTCTCCATTTCTTTAATAACTGTATCATAAAAATCTCCCTGTTTATTATTAGGTGCGTAGACATTGACCAAAGTATATTCTTCCAAACCCATTTTACCCTGTATTATTATAAATCTACCATTGCAATCTTTTACTACCTGTTTCACTATAAATTCACAATTTTTAAAAATTATAATTGCCACACCTCTAGATTTAGACGTTCCAATTTTTTTCCATAAATGTCTATATTATTCATCTTTAATTCATTAACTCCATCTTCTGATTGATGAATCTCTTGCAGAAAGGCAATGTCCACCTTATTTTTCTTCAATAATGCTTCTATTCTTTTTCTTTTCACTGTTGATCCCAGGCCTTTCACGTTTAAAGTAGCAAGTCTTATTCTTTTGCCCATTTAAATTCAAGAGTTCTCCTTCTAATAGGCCCCGTGTGCAACCCCTCCCCCACCAAACTAACAAAAATATACTAAAACTTAAAATTAACATAACATACAATACTTTACCCCTAACAATCCAGTGAACATATATCTTTTTTCCCACCCCACCATATTCCCCCGCCATAACTATTAGCGAGGGCACAAGGTGGGGGGGGGGAACGTCACCACCATCCGGCGGAACTACAACCAGAACCCCACCTCTGCTCTTTTTATTACATTTTTGCATTTCTTCTAAATATTTGATAAAACTGAAGCCCTCTTCTCCACCCCTCTCTCCCCTATATTTATAAATAAAAAACAATTAAAATCCAATTATTAATAATTTTAGTTTTGTTATTGCTGTTACTATCTAATATTAATATAATTAGTATAATTATAACTACAAACTAGGAAAAAAAGAAGGAGAAAGAAAAATCAATATAGATGAATGAGGAAAAGAGAAAAATAACAATAAGGAAAAATAAATGATTTGGAGGGGGGAAAAACAACTGTTGGTCCATCTTCTAGTCCTTCAAAAATCTAGTCCTTTCTGCTTCAACCTTCTATTTCTTTGCTTGAAGTCGGGGTTAGCTCCTGACCTTCCTCTTCTTCCTGCCAGAGTTTCCACGCCTTCAGCAGATCTTTACCTTCATCGCAAGAGTAGATTTTAAACAGAACCTGGTCTTTCCAAATTTTCAGAAAAACAGGATGACCCCATTGGTATTTGAGATTATTTTTGATCAAAACTGCTGTAACAGGCTTCATGGATTTTTTCCAATTCAAAGATTCATTGCATAAATCTTGAAAAATCTGTAGCTTGTTGCCCCTATAGACCAGCTGATCTTGTTTTTGTTTGATTTCTCTCATAAATTGTTCTTTCTTTGTATAGTTAAAAAACTTCACCACCACTGGTTTTATTCTGGGGCTTTTGGGATTACCAACAAAATGAACTCTTTCTATGTCCTGTTCAACCAAGTGTTGTGTACCCATTATGGAGTTAACCCAGGTTATAATCTCTTTTTTGAGGTCTTGTCCATGTTGCAGTTGAAAGTTCATTATTTTAATATTGGACCTTCTGGAGTTATCTTCCAAATAAATCAACTTTTTGTTTGTTTCGTTGATTCTCTCGTCCAAGCTGTTTATCTCAAATTGATTTGTTTCTGCCCTGTCTCCAAGCTCTTTAACTTTCTGTTTAACATTTTTCAGCTCCTGTGTCATTCCTGAAACTTGATCTTGAAGCTTATTAATGCTCATTTCAATAGACTTGGCTCGTCTCTCTGTTTTTTCGAAACCTAGAGTTATTTTATAGGACAGGTCCTTCACCATCCGCGTCAATTCATCCATTGCTTCCTGTTTATCTTGTTTATTTTTGTGTTGGGGTCGTGAAGCTACTCTCGTCAAGCGTTCCAGACTGCGATCCAACGGTTTTTCAGAGATTTTAGCTAAAGCTATATCTCTTGTCCAAACAGGAGTTTTAGCAGCCTTATCTTTCCTCTTTGGCATAAAGAAGACTAATTAGGAATGAATATAGTTGTTGCGAGCTTTTCATTAGAAGCAGGGCTCTACAGAAACTTTAGCAGCTTATCAGACCCAAAAGCGAAAGTAGTATTCAACTTTAAATCAACACAGTCTTTAGAGAATTAAACTAGATGTAGCCATTCCTTATCTTCCCCTTCGAAGGTTTATGCAGAAAAAAGCAGTCTTCAAAAGGAAGAAATGCATTTTAAAAGTTGTTTACCATGTCAGCGGTGCGGAGGTTAGGTTCTCAGCTGCTCATCCCTCCCAAGCAGAAGTGACGTCCTGTCCCTTCTATTCTGATGCAGATACAGCTCACATATCTCTCCAGCACAGGAGATGCACAAGTTCCCACCTCACGTAGTACAGTGGAACTTATTGTGCTGGTTTAATACTTTCCTGGATCCTATATATTCCCTTCTATTCTTAGCTAGATATATTAGCATAGGCTCAACCTGTCCCAACAAAATCACTGGAACACTAAGGAAACCCACAGAATCATAGAAAGCCAAAGATCTTGTAAACCAAAACCAGCTGTATTGTGAACCTATACGCCAGCTGGCTGGATTGCTAGGTGAGTTGCGTACCTGGCTGAGAAGAGTTTGAGAGTTTGATTCCTTATTGAGATTCCTGGAAGAGGACTCTTGCTGTGAACAATCTTGGACAAGCTGTATAGTCCCAGAGTGCCTGCAGAAGAAGGGAATGGTAAACCACTTCTGAGTACTCTACACCTAGAAGACCCTAGAAGGGGTTACCCTAAGTTGGAATCAACTTGGCTGCAAATAATTATTCAGCCAGCTAGGAGAAACCTCTAGCCAGTGAGAGTTCTCCAAATGGCCTACAAACATTTGCTATTATCCTGATCACTGATGAAATACAGTGAACCCAATAATGGGACCCCCAGTTGTGGCCAGAATGGCAGCCCAGGATGGCAGCAAGCCTTGCAGTCGGACTCCCAGTGGCATGGTGGCTCCATGTGGAGCCTGTAGCAAGCACTGGGAGGGCCAGGAAGTCAGACATCGGGATGGCCCTTCCGGCTTCCTTCCTATTGGCTGGTACAGGACTGGGGCGGTGCGACCTTGGGCAGACAGACCTGACTGTTGCAGGCTTCACTCTGGTCTGCCTCCCCAGCTTAAAAATGAGTGCAAGGCTGCTCTGGTTGTTCTCTGGCTCACTGGTCTTCCCTCTCACCCCATCTCCTTTTTCTACTAGTGGTTTATGCATATTTCTTATTTTTATTGTATATAGTTTGTATTTTTTGTTTGGGGTGGTTTTGGGGACACAGAGAACACTAATGCTTTTAATTCTTTTATTTTCTGTCACAGTGCTTGGGACATTGGGGGAGATCCAGTCAGTGTGGGAAGGGCAGGTAGGTGCCAACTCATCCTGGGCAATAGATGAATCCCCCTTTTTTAAAAATTGTATTTTATTAATTTTTCATAGGGATAGGGGTTGAGGTACAAATAGGGGGACAAGGTAAAAGAGGGAAGGGTAGGAAAGGGTAAAATTCCAGAGAGTGAAAAAGTATTCTTAAATCCGCTTATACAGTTATATTAAAAAGGGAAATCATACGAAGAGAAAAACAATATAGCAATTTTCCAGAATATCTATAGTTACTAATCTTCCGTTTTCTCGGGCCTTCTCTTTCTTTTTATCTTTAAACTTACCAATTTTATAAGTTTGATATTATTCTGCCAAGTTTATATCCACTGCTCTAAATCAATGTTATAACCATTATTTTGTGCCCATTTTATCATATATTCTTTCACCACAAAGTACTATCTTAAATTTTACATTTCCATCTTTTGACCATCTGTAGAAAATCTTATCTATCTTTTCTTATTCTGCCAGGTTTATATCCACTGCTCTACAGTAATTTTCTAACCAATATTTTGTGCCCCTTTTATCATGTAATCTTTCATTCCTTCATCTTCCATCTTATCAACCATTTATATTTACTTAGATCAGCTCCCAAGAGCTTCATCAACTCCATGTACTGTCTCCTTCTTTGTCCCATCTGCCACAGCATATGTCCCATCATCTCCATTCCCCTCCCTTCCATAGTAAAGTTCACCATTTGCTGCACTTCTACTGCTGACATCTCCATAAGAGGGGTTAACAAATTAGCTCTCAGCTGCACTGTATCTTCACCTTTTTCTTCTGAAGACTTCTGAGATCTAGAAGTATAATTGTCTCCCTCTGTTTGTAGTTTTAGTAAGTTGATTTCCTCTTGTTTTGTTTCCTGTCACAGTTCTGGTTTTTCCTCCATCTTCACTGTAGATTTCATTTGTGTCTCTTGGTCTTTAATTTGTTCAAATAGCTGATCCATCTCTCCTTTTATCTGCTGTAATCCATTAAATATGGTGTCTTGAATATTCTTTTGCCAGTCTTTGAGAATGTCTTCTTCCATGATTCAAGCAGTTACTGTCTATGCAAATATTATCTGGATTTCTTTCCAGCAGGTGGTAAACACAATAGATGTTCACAAGGGCAACTTGTGTCTTGGGGCAAATAACATTTGCAATTCAGTCTTTCTCTCCAGTCTTCGTAATTAGCAATGGTTGGCAGGGAGAAGGGCTTTTCTTCCTTTTCAAATCTTTTCCCAAGACTGTTTCTGGCTGCTTCACAGATTTAAATCCATCAACTTTGTAGTTCAGTAGTTTATGGTTATATTGTCCTGTGGAAGCGAGTCTTATTACAGCAATACAAGCACAGTCATTTTCTCCCCCACCCGTTTCTTTCTTCCTTCTTTCTCTTTCTCCCAATCAAGCCTCAAATGAAAGGGGGGGGGGGAGTGCTCGCCTGTGTGGCCAGATATAGATGTAGTCACTTTCTCTGACAGATTGCACCCACTCTCTTCATTATTTAGGTCCTTAAGAGTTCCATATGTAAAACAAGCAACTTACTTCAAGTTCTGGTCAAGATTATTTTCCAAAATCCTACTGTACTTTTCCACTCTCTGTCCCCTGGCATTCACAGCTTTCTGTCAAGATGGCTCCCATTCGATCTCTCCACTCAGATGAGACTTCAAAGAGAAGAAAAACCAGGCTTCCACTGGTACTTCTCCCTTCTCGGTCGATTCTGCTACTTCAGACTTTCACTTCTCCTAGTAAAAGTCCTTTCCCCCCGCAGGTTTGGGGGGGGGGTCAAAACTGAGTGGTCTCAGTCAGTTTCAGGAGCCCTCCTGAAACCCGACCAGTCTCGCTGCGATGAAGCCCAACCTCCTGGCAATAGAGGAATCCCCTTAAGGGGAACAGGGGCAAGACCATGGTCTGGCCTCACTCAAGGGCCATAGGCCTGGCCATGACCCTGAGTGTCAGGGAGCCGGGGAGTAGCAAACACTCATATGGTCTCCAAATAACTGTCATTCCTGATTGAACCCCCAGTTGGGAACAGGGATGGTGGTGGCTGGTATTGGGGAGCACTGGGTCTCTTCATGCTTTGGATACATTCCCAAAGAAACTTCTCAAAACATTTTTATTCCAGCAGGCTTACCAGAATTAGCCAATTTAAGATCTTGTCAGCCTTTTATATTTATTGCTGCCCATTTAGTCTATTTTATGTTTTTAATTGTTAATTTTTATTGTTTATATTTTTGTTATTTAATTTAAGTTAGTTTAATTTGGAGCACTTTGTTATATTATGTTTATTTTTATTGCATTGTGAAGTACCCAGAGTGATCACAGGCCAGATGGGCAGTAATGAAATTGAAACAACAACAACAACAATAGATTGGACCCAAAATGAATTAAAAGAACTGGATCGAAAAACATGAAAACTAATGAACATGCATCATGCACTACATCCAAAAAATGATGTGGACAGATTTTATTTACCACGAAAAATTGGAGGCTGTGGATTACTGCAAATACAGCAAGTTGTACAGAAGGAAAAATAAGCCTAAATTATTATATTAGCACAAGTAGAGAAAAATTACTTAAGGCAGTGAAAATGGAGAATATTTTGAAAACAACAGAAACAAAGGCTCAATATAAGAAACAACAATTTGAAAATAAATTAAACAGTCGGAAAAATAAACCACTACATGGACAACACCTGAGAAATACTGATGGAAAGCATGATCATAATTCAACATGGGCATGGCTAAAACTGGGGACCCTTAAGAAAGAAACTGAAGGCTTGATTTTTGCTGCGTAAGAATAAGCACTCCTAACCAACGTGATGAAAGCTAAGATTCAAGGAATTAGTACTAATAGCAAATGTTGACTGTGCCCTTCAGTGGCTTTGGGAACAATACCAAGAAATTTCACACAGTATTATAAGCAGTTGCAGATCTTAGAAATAACACCATCAGAGTTACAAAAAATAGCAATATAAGGAACAGCATACATGCTGCACCAATATTTAACAGATACTTAGGGTTTTAGTTAAAACTTGTAACTGTTACATAATACCAGTCAATGATTTTCTAATTTTGATTGACTGTTCCTGGTATTTTTGTATAATAATAATAATGCTAGGCCAGGAATACTACTGCTAACCAGTAAGGTTGGTTATTTCCCTCCAAATAAATGTTTGTTGTCTTATTTTATGTAGTGCCTTTTTCCTGCAGTCCCGGCCTGCTCAGCTTTAGGTCAACAAAAGAGGCCATACGTTATTTAAAGCCTCTCCCCAAAAAACCCTGTTATATGGCACTAAACTCTGGCTTGAAGCCCTAAGATAAACCTGCATAGAAATAAGCTCTGTTTCACCACCAGGGAAAGTGTACCATAGGACTGAGCTGTGCTTCACATGTCTAAACAGGGTCATACTGGGCTTTACTCATTAGTAGGTATGCATAGATTTAAGCAGAGGTTTGCATGCTTTGTGTGAAAATGTCACAATTGGTGCAAATGACATGTGGCACTCTCCACTTTGCTTTGGCCCAGCTCATGCCCTTAGCCTTGTTCAAATGTGGCTCCGAAGACATACTCCAAATGAGAATTCAGTTTCCAAGCTAAATAGGTTTCTCACCCTTAAGCCAAGGGGCCCAAAGAAATCACAACCAGGGGAATATGGTTGAAAATAGAGATGGGCATGACCCACGCTTTGGTACTTTGGCACAGTTTAGCATGGTGCCCGCACAGGTGTTCCACAGGTCCAGTGCACTTCCCTTCTCTGCCTTCTCCACGCAGTCACCCATTCAGATGAGGAGGCAGGGCAGGGAAGCCCACAGCACTGTCGGTGAGTAGACAATCACATTGAGAAGGTAGAGGAGGCAGGGGAGGGAAGCACATAGCACCATGGAATACCTATACGGGTGCTATGCCAAACCGGGTTGAACCACCACAGGACAGTTTGTGCCCATCTCTAGTTGAAAATAACCCTTCTTGAAGTCACAGTGGACCATCAATCATTCTGGATCCCTATGGTGTCATATTCCCTGTTCCTAGTTACTGCATTCGTAATCTCCCCCCAATGCATCAGAATGAGGGGGGGGGGGGACTGAAGATTTTGTGCTGCAGAGAAGGAGATCACAACCACAAATAAACTGGAACTTTGTTACATTCTGAAACCTGGGAATATTAATTCATGTCTCTCTTTTTTAAACACAGGAATAAATGGATCAGCAATTGCTCATGTATTAAATGTGACTGCTCATACAGAACACTTGTTTTTCAATAATTGTTTAATAATTTAGTTCACTTAGCTTTTGTAATCATACAGCTCATGACTTATTTTGAGAGCTGGAATATTTAAAATTCATGCCTCTGGAATGGCTCAAAAATATCCTAAAACAGTAGAATGAAATGCTCCCGTTTGTCAGACTCGGGACAAGCTGGCATCCAAGGCAAATCAGACTTTGATTTGGGGAAAATATAATACTGCCATCATTTCTCCTTGGGATGTTCCATGAGGGCATATTTTAAAATGCAATGACTAAGAAATTATCCTTGCCTAACTGTATCAAGCAGTACTACTTCTCAAAAGATGGTGCCACAGGGTTTCTTTACACAGCTCATTTGGAGTGGGCTGGTGCAGGCTAAATAAAGTCACCTGGGGTCAGGTAGATAGATGTCTGGTATGCTGTTTGGTGGGATCCTTGCATCCAAATGGCATAAGCACCTCAAGCAACCCTATTTGGTCCTGCACCTTCAAGAAGATTAATCTCTGTCTTTACCTCCTCCTGTCTCCTCTAATGTCAGGGAGAAATATTTCAGGGTTGTTTAAAAAAAAAACCTTCTGTAAGTGATGCAGTGCTTCTGCATTGCCCTGTTTTGTGTTGCTGTTTTTGTTTGTTTGTTTGTTTGTTTTGCTTCCTCCCCCTCATCCATGGAGGAGCAGGTGAAGGAAGTTTTTTTAAATTTCAATATATTTTATGTGTTATCTGTGTCACTACTGGTTTGTTTCCAGCAATTGCATGCAATAGAAACAAACCAAAATGGAGCAATCCTACCTGTACCAAAGTTGTAGTAGCCCCTGACAGGGTCCCAGAAAGGTGTGGGTAGGGACACTTGGGGGATGGGCTGGTGCACTCCAGCAATTATGTCATGTGATTGCCAGAAAAAGGAGCACACCAGTCCACTCCTACAACTGATCAGTGGGACAAATGCCCACCTGATTGGACCCACAATATATTGTTCTAAGAAGTGTAATCATACATAGTAGCAGAGGGGTAAATTAATTCTTTCATATAATGAGAAGCCCAAGATCTGGTAGTCATAGTTCTAGGGTTGTCTTTCCAGTACTACTGTGTTCATGGCTGCAAGCTTCTTCTTCTTCTATATCAGCAAATCTGATGCACAAAGAGTGGAAATGAAGAAGAAGTACCAGAAGGAAGGCATCTGGTCATTGCTTTAGCTCTACACTGTAATAGCCAACTCTACCTACATAGGCACTGGGGGGAAATCCTGTGCCCGTGCTGTCCTATTGGAAAGGCAGTAACGGATTCACCTGGGACACAAACATGTGGGCACAGAGAGAGGGAGGGGAGGGAAGGAGGGTGGGAGGAGGGGTGAGCAAAATGGAAATCAGGATCTAGTGGTACATCTCTGGGTGATTTATAGTAGATCTCTGGAGGAGGAGGAGGAGGGAGCAGCTTTTTGGAAGCTTGGCATGGCCTTGCACTAAATGGCATTTTTTTCAGCCTGGTATTTTGCATCTATGAAATAGGATAGTCACTGATTGTTTTTGATCAGGCCTTAGCTTGATATGTCAGAATCTCTGATCCCTGGTAGTTTACATGTAGGTTTATACATATCCCAGTGTATGGCCCTTGGGCAGCCAGGGGTGCTGAAAGATCTCCTACTACCCAAGAAGGGAAATTAATTACTTACTACTCTATATATGGCTTGAGTATTGGGACCAGGGTCAGGACTGCTGGCCCACCCCCATTATATGCAGATCTTAGCACCAATAGCAGTGGTGGCAACAGCAGAAACAGTGGCAGTCGCCTCCACAGACCATCAGCACAAGATTGGCAACCTCTTCCACAATGGCTTGGGTTGAAGGAAATTTGCAACCAGGCGTTATTGAAGAAGTCTGTCACTTTCTGGAAGCAACTGGGCAAAGGGCAATGGGGATTGACAAGGGCTGCCCTGTGGTTGGTGCTGGCAACTGCTTTGCCATCCCTAAAGCTGTGTTGTCTTAGGTGAGTACCTCAGCTCATCCAATAAATAATCCCCTGAGCTATCAGCTTGTGTTGGGTCCTCACTGATCCTTTAAAAAAAAACACACAACAACACCAAACTTAACATAATAGAAATTGAGAAACAAACAAAACCCCAAGTCTGTCCATCTCATGGTATGACAGGTTTAACCTGCATGGTAAATATATTTCAGAGGACCAATGGAAGGTTGACCAACTAGCCCATTTCATCAGAAAATAAGTCATAGTCATACCATTTTGGACAAAGTGCCTCACTCACATCAAACCAGCCTGAGATCTTCATAAAGCATGAAACGTCCCACATGTTGGATCCCTAATAGAGATCCAACATGTGGGATAATCCCTAAAATCCTGATCTGAATGAATTATCCTGGAGGGAAGTTTAGAAAGAAGAATCTTCACAAACTCTGAACTCTTTAATACTGAAAAAAGTTTGGCAGAAGTTGATGTCCCTGTTACACACTTTCACCATGAATCTGGACACCTACCAGAAGAGTGAGACACATTCTAACTGAATATATATTCTTTTTATTAATCCATCTGTTAATACTGTAATACGTTAAACCTAATCCCAAAAATAACATCAGCCAATCTGGAGCCCGATGTGTTAAATAAGACAATATTTCTCTACTTCATAAGAGACCAATTAGATACATCAGAATAGTATTAGCCAAATATTTTTTTCAATGAGGAAAATAATTATTTTTTAGTATGCTTTTAAAAATCAAGAGTTGGGGAGGAGACCTCATTTTCATCATGAAACTTAATGCTCCATTGCTCAGCATTGCTGACTCCCACATATAGATTCTGACTGTATTGATTTTCATGAAAGAGAAGGTGAACACCTTTATGAAATTTATCTCAACAGTGTTCATGCTCCTGTGGTTACGTATAGGTGAAAACACAACATAGTTGAAAATATATGATCAGATTTCCCACTGAAAAACGAATGAACAAACTTAGCAGCTCTCGAGGAGAAATGAGTTGGATTGGGACCACCGAGGGATGAGTTACCTCTTCTTTGCACCATTTTCTCAAACCAATTTTTCTGTATCATTTCTCCCAGACAGTATTTGCCAAAGGGGGGGGGGGGGATATACAGATACAGAAAGGTAAGGATGTAAAAATCCCAGGCTCTGTTTTGCAATGTTCCTCTGAATCCCACTTACATCTCCCTTTCATCTTTGTTTCATATCTGACTCTGATTCTAAATCCAAGTTTAGTTCCAGTTAGAACAGATCTATTAAAATTAAATGAAAATTAATTGGGCATTTGCTAGTGTTGACTACTAAATCCCATTCATTTCAATGGGTCTACTCTAGTGGGGACTGTAACTGGGTATAGCCCCATGTGGAGAGCGTCGGGTTTTGCATGGAAAATTGTGCTTATTTTGGGACACACTTTTCTTAATGTGTACACTTTTAATGCATTTTTCTTAATGAGTCTTATTTGTGGAAAGCATTGATTGACTCATTCATTCATTCATTTTATTTGTGTCCTGCCTGTCTCACAATGAAGGGACTCGTGGTAGTCTGCAGAATATTTAAAAAACGAATGCAGCTAAAACAACTATAAAGTAAAATATTGTGGTTTTTTTTACTGTATTAACCACTGAATTAAAAAAAATCAAAACATATTAAAAGAAGGTTAAGATGTTCAGCATCTTCCGCTAAAGACCCATTCCAGGCAGTGAGTTGCTTGACCAGACAGAAGGTTCTTTGCCTGTTTACAGACATTCCTCTGATATGCATTTTCGGTTGTGTGTGCTTATTTGTGTATCGTTCAAAAAGGAAAAAAAGAAATATAATTTGCTGATCATACTTTTTTCCCAGGGACAGGAAACTAGAAGATATGTGCAGCACTTCCATTTTTGTGCAGATCATGATTTGGATTAACTCACTTTAAAAACAATATAATTTTTTCCCCGTCCCTACCATATAGCTAAATAAACACACACCCTTTCCCTGGTGGCTGCTATTAAGCTTTCCTAAGAAATGAGATATCCTCATTGTGATGCCACCCTGTCCCAAATAATAAAGCCTGTATCTTGGAGAAATGTGTGTGTTTCTAATACTAACACAGAACATAACACGGACAAGATGGAGGTCTTGAGGGTGGGTGGCCCCTCCATCGGCGGTCTGGGAGACTCCCTCTCTTTTGGGGGGGTTACTCTTACCGCACGGAGTGAGGTCCGCAGCTTGGGGATACATCTGGACCCGGCGCTTACCATGGAAAACCAGGTGGCGTCCGTGGCCCGTTCTGCCTATTTTCATCTGTGGCGGATCGCCCAGCTGTGGCCCTACCTTGATGGGGGGGCCCTCACCACTCTCGTCCATGCGCTCGTAATCTCAAGATTAGACCACTGTAATGCGCTCTACGTGGGGCTACCTTTGAGATTGTTGCGGAAGTTTCAAATGGTGCAGAATGCAGCAGCCAGACTGCTCAGTGGGGTGAGAAAATACCAACACATCTCTCCCACTCTGGCCGCATTGCATTGGCTGCCCATTCGCTTCCGCATCGATTTCAAAGTGTTGATGATGACTTACAAAGCCCTAAACGGTTTGGGACCTCGGTATTTGGCAGATCGCCTTCTCCCACCTAGATCTACCCGAATTACTCGGCATAGCCAGGAGGGACGGCTGAGGGGCCTAATGCCGAGAGAGGTCCGGAAAGAAAGAACAAGAAACCGGGCCTTCTCGGCAGTGGCCCCTCGACTATGGAACAGCCTCCCAACAGAGATCCGCCTGGCACCCTCGCTGGGTGTTTTTAAGAGCCATTTAAAAACTTGGCTATTTAGGCAGGCCTTCCCTTCTGTCAATTCTTAAATTCTAGTCTTTTAATTTTTATTATTCCCATCCTGAATACTTTATATTATTGTTTCAATTGTTTAATTGTTTAATGTTTTATATATTTAATGACATTTGTAAGCCGCCCCGAGTAGACATTGTCTAGGGGGGCGGGGTAGAAATCTAAAAATAAATAAATAAAAATCAATAATGTCTGGAAATAACGGTTGTATTCCATCATTCTCTAATCCAGGATCAGCTGCAGCATAACTAGAAGGGAGTGGCTAGTTAGGGTTACACTGGCTCAGTCCCGTCACTCATATTTGTGCTCATGCCAGCAGTGAATCTGAATCCTGCTTGTACTAGGGCTGAGCTCAAGACCAAGAGCCCAGATTTTCTAGGGTTCTTTCTCATATGTACAGCCTACATCCAAGGAAGAGCTTCTCTTCAGACTCTTGGCTGCTCACATGAGCCAAGAATGGTTTGGGGAGAGTGGGCCACCTCAATAGAACCATTTTGAATATCTTGGACTGCAGAATGACTCAGTTAGGGAAAGGTCAGCAAAAACACAGTGCAGAGAAGACCCTGTCCCAGGGATGAATAAGATTGTCAGTTACAAGTTTATTGCTATTCCGTAAATCTCGCGTACATTTTCTTCCTGCTCTTGTTTTGTTTAGGGTTGCAAAACTTAAATGTCTCATTCTAGAAATGAAATATGTATGCAGTTTTTCTATCTTTTCCTACTCTGCATGTTTATTTATGCCTCCTGGCTAATGCATGAATTTATTTATGCTATTTATCTAATTTGTGCATTTTTGTTCCGTGGACCAAACCATTTTGTAGGCTTTTTGTTGTTGTTATTTTCAACTTTACCCATTTTAACTGTCTGCATTTTATAATGCATACATAGTCTTGTCCACACTTTATTTCTCCACACTCCCACAAGCCTCACAATGTGTAAAGTATCAGAATGAGAGATGTTTCTTCCTGAAGAGACTCTTGGGTGATACTACCTTCATCAAAACCATCAATTCAACAAAACTCTTTTTCATCCTCTGTTCTTGTATACATTTATTTTCAAAGCATCAGAGCTCTAGGTATTTAGATGACAATCCCCAAATCATGGTCCACTGACTAAAGTACTGTATGGCCCCATTATACCATCACATTAGGGATGGGCTGAGTAAATTCTCAAAATTTATTGATAATTCTTTTGGGTCTTCCAAGTATATAACCTGATCATCTCTGTTGTTCACAAACAAATTCTCTTTATTTTGTATTAGAAAGATAATGTTTCCTAAAAGAAAAATCTTCCTGCGTGTCAAGAGATAGCAAGTTCTTTGATATTCATATGCATGCATGCACATAGACTAATATTGGGGAATTACATTACTTCAGCGTCTACAGCCCAGAGTTAATGTTATGAGCCAGAGACTCAGGAGGAGGAGGGATTGGCCTGGTGGGAGGTGTAATCAACTGGCTTTCATATATTCCATTTACTTTTTACCACTTTAAAAACCATTTTATTACCTATTCTCTTCTATTGAAGGGACCAAACTAGTGCACTTGAGGCCTGAATCATTTTTCTTTGGCGTTAGACACAATAAACTATCTGTCATGGAGTGTTTAGCACTATGATGTTTTTTCTCCACACATGGCAAGCAAACAGATTTGATTTTAATGTGACAAAGAAGAGACAGGACTTCACAGAAGGGGTTCTCAGAAGGGAGATGAGTTCTCAGCCAGCAAGAAAATGTGAATCAGCTGAGAATCCCACTGCCCTCAAATAGGAATTCTTATCCTTAATTACAATGCTTGGTGGTGTTCTCTTGTAAAATCCCAGAGATGGTGCTGGAACATGCTGCCAGTCAGAGCAGAATTACTGGAATGGTGCAGATGTATGGGCAGCAGAATGAAGGAGAATGCTTTTGCCATGCCCTGCAGCTCTTCAGTCCATGGGCAGACCTGTACCAGCAGAGCAGTCCTACATTGTCCCAGAGATCAGACAGAGTGTTTCCTTCACATTGACTTCAACAAGAAAGAAAGAAAAATACAGGATAGTTGCTTTTTGCACTGATAGCCATTCTGTAGCCATTGAAGCAGACATGAATAGAGATGGGCCTGAAATTAGCCACGAAGCAAAACACACACACAAAGCACAACAACCATGAATCAGTCTGTTTCATGGTTTGTTTCAGGGCACTTTAGGGAAGTGCACTTACCAGAATGAAATGAAACGCTGAACTATTATAAGCGTTGGCAATTTGTATGCTTCATGGTTTGTGCAATTTCGGACTTCTGAGAGCAGTAAAATGGCCCTCACATGAATTAGAGATGCCAAACTCACACTGAGTCTTCAGCTGGCTCTCCTCCCCAACCCCTCCAAGTTTGGTGAAGATTAGATTTGGGACATCAGAGTTATAGCTAAAGAGCACTTTCCTCTAACTCAAACAGTTCGTTTTGTAAGAAAGTTCATGGAAGTTCATGGTTTGTGAATAGCGACAAACCATGAACCATCACAAACCACAGTTTTCTTGCCCATCTCTAGTCATGAGTGCAAAAGAAAGCAATGCTGTCTTTAGGTGTGTGGGTGTTTTTTAATCAAGAGAGCATAGGGCAGCTTTGCCCAACCTGGTGCCCTCTGGATATTTCGGACTACAACTGACACCAGCTCCAGATAACATGACCAATGATAAGGGGTTATTTGTTTAATATCCTGCTTTTCTCCATTGTAAGACCCAAGCTGATTTACAAACATGAAAAACTGTTGTATTTTAAAAAAAACACATCAGCACATTTACAGGACTAAAACAGTACTAAATAGATTATCAGATTAAAATGAATCCTAAATTAATACAGTTTAAAGCCAATTAAAAACTTGGAGGAGAAGAGAGTTCACCACTAAGGCCTGCCCATATTAGTCAGTCTTTAGTCAAAGGCCTGTTGAAATTTTTTTAAAAATTACCTTCTGGTGGAAAGACACTTGAAATGGGGTATAGAATTCCAAAATATAGAGAAAGCACTGGCTTGGTGGGGGGGGGTGGGGGGGGAATGAAGATGTAAGTACACAACATACAAATATATGCTTTGATTTGTATTCCTGCACTGAGTAAGAGTTTGGACTTGATGGCCTTATACACCCCTTCCAACTTCATGATTCTATGATTCTATACTACCATCAGTATTTGCAGGGCAGTGTGGGGAAAAACACTTTGGTTAATGGATAACAATAGTTCATCTAGCAGAAAAGGTCTCTCTTTTATCAGATTATTATAAATATTTTTTACAGAAAAGAAATATTTGCAGAGGTCCCATTTCTTTCCTTCAGATATTGCAAAGAATTTGTTTATGGGCTCTGTAAGTCTGGATACTTTCTGTAGTTCAGAGCAGGCCAGAGGAAATAAATTGTTGTGGTTTTGGTAAAACGGTTTCTAGGAATTTGGCTATTCCTTTAGTTAGCAGAGTATAGGGCAGAAAAAAAACCACAGAAACATAGAGAGACCAGACGAATCTCACCAAACCCTCACTGGTTGCATGCATAACTATCTCTTTCTGTATTTTCAAGTTGAAAAAGTATATTTTTCTTTCAGCTGCCATCAGTAGTTGCAGTCAGAAGGAGAAAGGGTAAAAATTGTGTCTCCATGCCTGCTTCACTATACATGATCAGAGAATGTACAAAAGGCCATCAGCAAGACAACAGCACTCCAGGTAAAACAGCAGGAAGAGGCTCGCTCCAAATTCCAAAGGTGGGAAGAACTTTACCAATCAAGTTAATAGCAAAGAACAATCACATTAGGCTGTAAACCACACTCTCACTGATACTGGATTTTGGTATGTGCACAATTGCTATGTTTCCAGCATAAATTGACCAGCATCCTACTGAGCTTCCACTGAGTGGAAAGTGGAGTGGAAAGTCCAACCAGTATTGTAACACATGTTCATGCCACTTGTACATGTTTTGCTGTTACACAAGTGGATGACAGATATTCTTTGGGAGATCATCACTTCCTCAGGCTGTACTATCCTACAGTATTATACTGCTGAAACTGTTCTCTCACCAAAAGCTCAGTAGGATATTGCTCATTTTCTGGAGGCAACAGGGTCATGATAGCCCTCTTGTCCTTTGTTGGTTCAAATAAGGAGCAATTATTTATGTCACAATTCTTCACAGTCACTCCTAAGTAAGAATGTAAATCCCCACTAATCCTGTCCTCAAGACCAGCAAAATTATGAGAGGGTGAGGTATTCTGTGGCAGTCTTGATAAAAACAGAGAATGAGGTTTTTTTTTTAAATAAACTGAACAATGCTGTGGAAAAAACAAGCCTCAACTAGTGCTTTAATGAAAGTTGTGGAAGATTACAGGTGTTCTTCCTTTATTGAAAGATTAGAGGGACTGAAAGGAAACTCTTTTAACAATCAACCATTATTCTGAGTTTCTTATATTTGTCTATGTTTTGCTTCTCAAAAGGGAAAGGATACTAATTTTGGCCTGTCAGTTTGTGCATGTTATGAAAACCTTAATAAGAAAAAAAACAAACACTCCTTGACTTGCTCACACAAGAGATGAGAAATTTTGAAGGGCTTGGAAATTCCTTGTTGAGATGTTTTGACAATCAAGACAGGCCATATCTATGAGAACGTGGAATGTAAGGTGGCTTTAAAAAAATAATAATCCTACTCTTAAGAGCTTCTAAAATCATAATTGAACCCTAGAAGACACTGCTCTGCAAGAAGGAGGTGAAAGTTCTGACATCATCCTTTATCATAGAACAGCTGCAGCTGCTTCCAAATTTTAGCTGGAACTGCAGTGGTGAGGGAGGGTGTAAAGGTCCTGTCCATTGGCTTAAGGAGCTGGGAGGGGGCAATGCATTCCCAACCCCTAGAAGATATTTATTCCCCTTTTTCAGTCCAAGCGGATCCTAGCAATGTGCTGGCTAGCCTGGTGATCAAGCTGCTCTGCTTGTTTTTAAGTTTTTTGTGTGTTCCACAGATGCATCCAGACTGTTCAGAAGCCCATAGCAAATAACCTCTCTCTACTATACAGGTTTACTGTTTCTACATGGATAGCAGGAAATCACTGATAGTCACAAGACAAAAGATTGTACCCTTTTCCAAATGAGCTCATGCTCAACCGATTCTCTGCCAAGAAATGTTTTATGTGTTTGGTTTCAGTTGATAATATAGAAAGAAATAACATTTTTAATTTCATAAGATGTGTCACTAGACCAGAATTTGGAAGTAACATATTACAGTATATCAATCAGATGGAATGAAGTTATATTGGGGCATGTAATGACCATGGCTGTAATTCTTTACCTTTTCAGTGTAATGAGAAAGTGTCTCTTACTGTTGTTCATCTTTTTTCTTTAAGTTGGGATGAGCGTATGGTTCTCATGGGTGGTTCAGTTTCTAGAACCCATTGCCTTTCATTGTGGAAGAGGCATTATAACATGAGCAAGAAGGAGAAGAGAGCAGAAGGAGCAGAAAGGCCAGCCCCAAAAGATGAAAAGGAGGAGAAGAATGAGCTGCCGATGCTCAACGTAGATGAGAGGGGAAACCCTTTAAAAGAGGCTCACTTGCTTTGGAAGTTGGGAAAAAGGAAGAAAGCGCTTAGTAGAACAATGGAGGCAACATGAGGTGCAGAAACATTGAAAGAGGCCAATTTGTTTTAGAATTTGGGAAGTGAAATGGAAGGAAATGAAAGCTACAGGGACAGCAGGAGTCGTGAACATACATATGCACCCTCTCTCTTACGGAAAAAGGCAACATGACCTGGGGGAAAACATTTTAAAAAAGACTGAACCACTTTGGAGCTTGTAGGTTAGTGGGAGGGGAAAAAAAGAGTAGAGGCAGGAAATGCAAACAACTCACATGCCCTCTCTTTCTTCTCCTGCTTTCTGATGAGTCTGAGCTCAGGTTACATGCTGCTTCAAATATTATGATGACCGGCCTTCCCCATTTTCACACACTCTCTTTCCTCAAAGAGGTTCCAGTTCAATTTGTCCATTAAGCTAGCACTCATAAGAAAGTCTGCCTATAGAGTTTCAGCCAGCCTTGGCACGTGATGTGCTAGACTCCCAATCTAGTTTCATCTCAAATTGGTTTGCGGTTGAGGCACTGTAGTTCAATGCATCTGGGAAGAAAGTGCTGAGGAAGCTTTGCTTTTTGATGTGTGTGCATTGTTGTCACAGTCAATTCTATTTTTTTGTGCAATAAATACAAAGCTTACTTGAGAGAACTGGTGAGCATTTTAATGTATATTCCAATGGGGTAATGGTTGGATAGCTCAATGGTTTAGGCATCTGGCTGTGAAACCAGAGGCTGGCAGTTTGACTCCCTACTGTGCCTCCTGGGAGAAAAGCCAGCCTATGTAGCCTTGGGTAAACTACATAATGCCAGACTGCCCCAAAAGAAGAGAATGGTGCACTGCTTCTGAGTACCCTCTACCTAAAAAACCCTGGAAAATGTTGCCAGAATTCAGAATCAACTGGACAGCACACAATTATTTTTATTGATAATAATTGCAATAACCTCTTGCTGGCCAAAAATAGCGGGTAATGGAACAAGTTACTTTTAAAAAGTAACATTCTGACATCTGCATGAGAGCCATAAAGACTGGGATATGGTTCTTTGATCAGGGATGGGACTTAATCAAAGCATCTTAACCTTTTAATAAGAATTTTGAAAGTGGTAACTCTAAAATGAATACACACACTGCAGAAATTCTTTTCCATTAGAAAGCTCCAGATAACTTTCAATGAAAGTTAGCTCCTGAAAAGAGAGGCATATTGCTCAATTAGTGCCTCAGTGCCAAGGAGCCCATAATCACCATCAGAAGAAATGCATTAATTACTATTCTTCAAATAGTATTATGCCTAAGAGTCACATATTTATTTAAATACACATTTCACTCAGTCCTCAAGGTTTTTTTCTTTCTTCAATTCCAGGTGTAAATTAGTGTGAGCAATCTCATGTGCAATTATTCTGTATCACTCTGGAGAACATAGATAGGCTTTTCAGTTGTACCCAGGAGGTTAACCAACTGCGATCTGAGAAAGTCAACTACAGAATGCACTCTCACTGGCAGCACTTATTTTTCAGTTTCACCATGTTTTAGGAATGTAAATACTTGCTTGTCTCACCTTTGGATGTGAGGACAAAGAACTACAAAATTATTCTTACCTCATGAGAAACTGTGGTGTTTTGTGTCACTCAGCAAGAGAAGAGAGCATGTTTTGCACAGATTAACCCAGCTTGTACAAAGAACACATAGAAGAAAAATAACCCATGGACACAAATTACTCAAGTTGCTCAAAAAATGGTGACAGCGTCTGCCTTTTTGCTTGAACTTTTTAAAGTTATAGGCACTGGATGAGTTGTTTGCATCTTTTAAAACCATCCACCTGCTCTTGTTGAATGTATGTGTGTTTGTAGCTTCACAAAGCAGGGAAAGAGACGTGCAGGTTTGTGTTTTTGGAAAGTTAACCCCCAGGATTTCCCCAGGCAGGGTAAAGTGACCTGGCTGCCTTAGAAATGCTGGGAGCAAAGATGGAACAAGCAACCCATTTGGTCCCTCATATTAAATATGGCGTTCATGGAATTAAAAAATGTCAAAATAAAAAAAGATGCAACATGATTAAAAGTGCAGAAAGGGAAAGAGAAATTAAGAAGGATACTGAGTGAGTACCAGTGGAAAAGAAGAGTACTGTACATTCTTTATCTTAGAAACAGAACTTCCCTGCTTTTCCTGCTGCAAAGCCATTGATTAAATAATCAGAGTCTGCATTGATAAGAGATTTGTCATTCAATATCCTATGCCCCCGCTGTCAGAGAGCTGCAGTAGGACAGGGCTACAACACCCCTAATTTCAGATCTAGGACAGGCAGGAAGAGGACAGGGACCTGAAAGGATGGAAAGTATTCTTGTGATAGGACTAGAAGGTTTCTTCCACCCTTTTTTTATATACAGATCAACTCTTTGTCATCGAATAACCTTACTTGCTGTACTGATGGATGGCAAAAGAAAGGTCCAAGAAAGGAAGAGGATGAGGTAAAACTCTAGGTGATATGAACAAAAATCAGGTTCTTTGCCTTTTTAAGAAGGAACCAAAGATGGTCATTTTCATCGCCCTTTTAAAATCTGGGAGCAATGGCAAAGAAGGCCCTCTCTCATGTCCCTACCAACCTCACATGTGAGGATGGTTGAACAGAGACAAAGGCCTCCCCTGATGATCTTAACACCTGGGCAGGCTCATAATGGCAGACATAGTCTTTGAGATGGCTTGGGTCCAAGTTTTTTAGGGCTTTATAGGTTGAAACCACCACTTTGAATTCTGCCTGGAAATGGACTGGCGGCCAGTGGAGCTGCTATAACCAGAGGGGTTATGTGATCCCTGTAACCAGCCCCAGTTAACAATCTGGCTGCAGTGTTTTGGACCCACTGAAGTTTCCAAGCACTCTCCAAAGGCAGCCTCACATACAGCATGTTATAGTAATCAAGCGAAGATGTAACTAAGTTAGCATGTTTCACTGTGGCCAGGTCAAACCTCTCCAGGAATGGGCTCAGCTGGCCACTGTTCACAGGACCAACAGAAGTGGCTTGGAATGTCTCCCCAAGAGCATCAATTAAGGGGACAGCACACATCCCTAGTTTGCTGTCCTGTTTTTGCACATGACAAGGAAGACTCTGACAGGACTTGAGAATTTCTGATTGAGATGTCTCATTCAACAGCCCAAATCAACAAGTATGAAGGATTTGAGCATCATTCACACTGCTACACTGCCTCATTTGGTTATTTGGCAAACATTATGTGCAAATAATGAGGGTGGCGGCAGTGATAGGTCCCCACAGGGGAGAAGAGTACACAACATTGATACAACAGGATTGTTAAGAAGGATTGATCAATTGGAGATGCAGGAGAAACAGAAAACAATAGAAATGAACAGGAGCACCTTACCTGGGACAACCTCCCAGAGATCTTCAGAAGTAACTTATCACAGGCAAATAGAAGGCCAACCAGAGACAAGCATCTGAGTTGCTAGGATACCTCAGTAGGAAGCATGAACCTTTCACACAACCTTATGTCATCAATGGAGATTATTTACATTGGCCAATCAGGAGAGCAGAACAAAATGGAAAGGATGATGGAGATGCATGAATAACTGTCAAAATCAGTTGTGAATAAAACTGGGATCCTTGTCTGTGCCATAGCCCTCACTGAAAGCCAGCCAAGGTCACAGGGGGTAAAGAAATGGCAGCACTATTCTGATAGTCAGCCTGTCCTGATCTGACTATAAATACACCCAGGTGAGGCCTGAATGTTTGTCTGGGCTAGATTCCACCCAGGCGCCCTGGACTTTCTTATCTTGGAAATCTTAACTAAGTAATCTCTCTGAAGTTGTTTTCCTCCTGTGACTTATTTTTAGCATTGTCTGCCTGCTGCCTCGTGTGGCCTTCTGAGTGGCTGTGCTCTCCCTGTTCCCCATGACAGTCTGCTGACAGCCATTCCCCCATGGTTTGAAAGTTATTACATAGATCAGTGACCCACAGAAGGAAGGAAGGAATCCATTTAGGGTCCACCCAAAATTATTTCCCTCTTTTGGCCAATGACTAGTGGGGGGATATCTCAAAACGTTGTGCTTTGTGGACTGGTGTGTCATAACTTGGAAAGGGTACAGGTTTGCTCCCATACAAAGGCTGCCTGTGACCTGAAACTTGACCCACACATCCTGATCCATGAGCTACCCTTGCCCCCAATAGAATAGAAACCATAGCCTGCAGAAGGAAATAATCTATGTGAAGAAAGGTCTTTTTGGCTTCTCTTTCCCTCCCTGGCTGACTTTGGGGCATATGAAGAAAGGGGTCTAAAAGTAGCTGTTTGGCTACATTACAGCAGAATTCCAGGATGAAAACTCTCTAATCCACTGAGGGGGAAGATTGAAAAAAAAAATAACACCAAAGAAACCCTCACACACAAAAATGAAGGCCCTGATCCAGCAGAAAATATATTTATTTACCTTTATCTTACTGAACTAGAAAGAATCTCAGAAGTCATGATCTGTTCGGTCTCCACTCCATCATCTCCTCCAGAGGTTTGGTGGAACTGAATAAAATAATTTTATTCCCTGTCAAAACTCAATGAAGCAAAACCAGGCACTTCCTCCCATCCTTCGAGGTATCAGGCCAGTCAGCAAGGTCATTTCACAGTTCTCTGTGTTTGCTGGATTTACACCCTGTCTTTCTCACACAGAATGAGACTTATTCATTTGTACAGTACTTCCCCCAAAGTGAGCAAAATGCCTTACAGTTCTCCTTTGCGTCTTTTCCAGATTTGTGAGGGGAAAAGACTGCAATAGGGATAGAATATGTTCATGTGACTGGACATGACTAATTTCAAAATTGTACCTCAGGAAGAGCAATGTGTAGCCCTCAGGATTGCATGTGCCATGCAAGACAATTTTTGTCAGCCCAAACCCTTGTCCCCTTTTTGGCAAAAAGGTGAATTTCAGTTCCTGGAAGCCCCTAAGAGTGATAATTCGCCTTTTAAAAAAGTCACAGCGCTCACTTGCAGAATCTAAAACTGGAGGATACCGATACCCATTTAGAAAAACTAGACATCCATTTGCTTCCGGTTTCTTTCATTCTTTCTTTCTTGTACTTTTGGGCATTTTTGTAGTTTTTCTGAGCCCCAGACGGTCCAAGGGGCAGGCATTTCATCTTAAATACTGCTTCTCTGAGTGACTGAGAACATAACCTTGAATATCATATTTAAAAATTATCCATCAACACTGAGAATTGGAAATTAGGGAAATAATTTGTTGTTAACACTGGGAGGATTGTAATTTAATTATTTTCTCTTCATGTCAGTTAATCTGCTAATAAAGTTAATTGTTAAATCAAGTTAAATCATCAGTGCCTTTTGATGTAATGGCAGTATCCAGAGCTTGAAGAGTTGCCTTTGAAAGTAAATTGTTATATTTGTAGTTCAGGGGGGAGGCAGCTCAATTAAACACAATAATAGCTATATTTTAAAAAATTATTTACTTTCTTGTTTCTGTAAAATAACTAAAATAATTAATTTCAGTTAATTTTGGATTAACAATGAGCCCAGTGCAAAATTAGTTGCCAGAAAGGTGAAAATTCCTTTCTTACTGTTGTGTATTTTCTGACTGTATGTTGTCTAGCCTTCATTTCTCAGGGTGCAAGGTGGGCTGTTCAGATGGATTAAATGTTTCCACTCCTGGGTGCCCTCTTTCTTTCCTCTGGCCTTCAATGGAAATCTGATTTGGGGAGAGAAGAACCAAGATGTGGCTGGCTTGGATGGAAGCCTGCACAGCTGTTTGGCTGGCATTCTGGGAGCCACGCTATAACTGCAAGCTGGAAATGTGACTCCAAATTGCTTTGAAACATTTTTGCCTCAGATTGCACACACAGTGAACAAACGAGATGAGGGGAATACATTATCCTACATCTGTATACTTTTTGCATCTCTCCCCCACTAGGAAATTATCCTCTGCAGGAGTCCAAAGTACTATTGACTATGCAGGATAATACTATCTCTTTACTTTGGAAGGAAAACAAAGTCATTTCCACCCGCTTGTTTCTCACTTATAACGCTTAATGCAATATACATGAAGTGCGTCTTCCTTTAGAAACCTCCCATTCTATTTGTACCGTAGAACTAATTTAACAGAACTGAAGCTAAATGGAAGAAGGTTGTGGAGATGCTTCAAAGGGAAAGAGGAAAAAAATCAAAGGCATGTTTACCTCCTCCCTCAAGCACATATTTCTAAGCTGAAACAATGCCACCTGCCAAGTTAAATGTATTGACACTGTAAAATAAGAATGTTGAATAAATTTAGCCTACAAAGTTTTACTTAAGACAGCAGCTGTTAAGTAGACCTTTTGCCAAAACCTAAGAGCTGTTTTAAAATATAGGAGGGGCAAAGCCATTGGGCTAAACCTAACTGTAACTATAACAACTATAACAGACCTATTGAATCTATGGGAGCTTGGTAAGTTAACACAGAAATCCCATTGATTCAGTGGTTTACTCTAGCAAGAACTAAACATTGGATTTAACCACTGACATGCATATCTGCTATATGTGTCAAATACAAGCCACATGCATTTAAATTCAGCTGGTAGTCCCACTGAAAGCAGACCCATTGAATCAATATAAAATATCTCTATGCTAATGTACCATGTCCCCATTGATTTAGTGGGTCCTAGGACTACCAACTGGATTTAGACCATTGCCAGGAATCACATCAGAACCTAGGGTAGTTGGCCTAAGCAGGCTATGAAGAACTAACGTGCTTATCCATTATAAATATTCAGCTAGATCCATAGTACATGGAATACAGCGAAATACAGGCATACTCGAGATTTTACAGCAGAGCTCTAGTCCTGTGAAAACATTTATTTCATTGTATCACAGCAAGCGTGCATAGCTGGATTGCATTGTTCAAGGTATCAGTGCTAGATTAGTGCCGCATTTCTGAAGATGCTGTCTCAGAAGTAAACACCACTAATATCGATATCATTAGAGTTGAGAGAGACATTTGTTGTCCTGAACTCATTGGAGTAAAGGCTGAATGTAAGTACAACCCATGAGTAAATGGTGTGTGTGTGTGTGTGTGTGTGTGTGTGTGTGTGTGTGTGTGTGTAATATAGGGTCCACCCAAAAATGTTTAGTTCCTCATTCCATGCTTTTAGAGTTGTGGGAAGCCAAAGAAAGTCAGAAATATGTGAGAGTGGGGTTACTTTAATGTTTACGGCAACATTAAATCATAGTTTAGAACAGTGGCCTATTCTTGTTGAAGAACAGTCCTGATAATTGCTTTGTGTTTGGGTGAGAGGTGGTTAACTGATGAAAAAAGGAGTCAGCTTCTGGGATTTTCCCTTGTGTGGTGTCACTTTGTGAATGGCAGTGAGCAGAAGAGGGTATCCTGTAGTGTAGACCATCTTGGCTGATGCCATTGGTGTTGTCAACATTCAGGCTGACCTTTGCTATGTAAAGGCTGGCATTCTTTTTTCCTGCTGGCAACACAGGCATGATATTATGCAGCAATATTGAGCCATTTCCTGTCTTTTTGAATCATGCGTACAGAAGCACAATATCCCACATTCATAAACCAGATATTTTTTGAAGAATTGAGTTTATTTGTTTTCATAGAGCTAAGTCTAGATGAGAACAAATGAAATAAAATGGGACTTGCTGGTCACCACTTATATTATTGTTATTGATTTCAATGGATCCCCTCTAGCTGGAACCAACATTGGACTTAGCCCACAGTCAAAGCTCTTTGACATTTCAGCATTTGGTCAAAAGCAGTTTTATAGCTTGGTGATGGAAGGTATGTTACAGGTACACTTTTTTGCTCAAAATATTTCTCTCAATTTTTGTTTCAGCACTATGACATGTTAGTATGAGGACAGCCTACTTCATTTCTCATATTTTTTAAAAAAAGGTGGGTCTCACTTCAGCTTTTTGTAATGTGGGAACCATCTTGTGTCTCAGATGAAGCCAAGAAGTACAGTAGGAAAGAAACCTGTTCACTGAAGAGAGAAAGAGAGGGAGGGAGAGAGAGAGAAAGAGAGAGAGAGAGAGAATGTACATAAATACAGACAACCAATTTAAAATGTCCTTTGATGAGGTCACTAAAGCACACATTGCACTGTGTCATTTCTGAGTAATTAGTATTTAGATGAAAATATTTGCCATAGACTTTGATTGAATGCTGAAGAAAGTGTGACTTAAAGGTGTGAAATTCTCCCAGTGAGCAAATTTGTTACATATCCAATGAAAAATAGCACTAATAACAGAAAAACAGCAATTGACTGACAAGAAAGCCAAATGTCAATTTGACTAATTTGAAATCATAGTTAAATTTAAAATACTAATTAATTAAAAGCCCCAAAGCATCAGAAGATTTTTGTACCAAGATGACTTTAGCAGGTCTCTTGATAGTGCTGGGAAAGAGTAGGGGGGGGGGGGAAGGGATTAAAAGATATGCTAAAGAAGGCTGAAGAATGGCTGATGTCCTGAAAAGCTGATTTTTAAAAAAATCTTCAAAACCAGTAAACTCCCCCCCCCCCAAATGTGGTATTTTCAAACTTTCTCTGTGAGTATTTGGAAAATAATGAGCCTGTTTCCAAGAGTTCTTTTCTACCTGGTAATGTCACTGTATGTGTGCTGATGGTAAACAAGACTATTTTACTATATGGAAGAAAAATGGCCAAACAAATGACCTCTTGATTTGCTCTGAGTATGTGAAGTCACTTTCTTGGACAACAGTTCCAGAATTCCCATAGCCAGCAGGACCAGTGGTCATACTAGCTTCATGCCTGTCTGAGAGATCTAGTCAAGAAAAGTGGATTGTTCAAGCTAAGGCAAGATGCAGTCTGAAACTTTGCCCTCTGCACCAGGATTTGGTAGGCACGGTGGATTCAGGACGTTGTAGTGGGAAAAAAAGGAAGAAGAAGAAGTTTTCCAATTTCAGGTTCTTACAGGTTATTACAAAACCGAGTCTTTCTGAGTATAGACAGTGATCTTAAATCCTCATCAGTCATTGTATCTGATTTCTGAAAGCTAGGAAAAACTTTTAAGTCTTGATTGAACATGAAAAACAACTCAGTTGGAGTGGTGAGTTTAACAAGGACTGATCATCTGTAGGCAACTATTTTCAGAACATTGTTAAAAAGTTGTAGGGGGCTGATTTCTTTTTCCTCTCAAAGGTGGCATTATCCATAGACACCAACACTTTCTCTTTCCCCATGGCAAGTGTGGGGGATAATATTGAATGATTAAATCCTGAGAGAAATGAATGAATGATGTCAATAATGAGCAGATCAGTTATTTTGCTGATTGTTCCCT
This sequence comes from Intellagama lesueurii, assembly GCA_037013535.1. NCBI lineage: Eukaryota > Metazoa > Chordata > Lepidosauria > Squamata > Agamidae > Intellagama > Intellagama lesueurii. Next base: position 172,582,286 of record JBAJHW010000003.1, on the reverse strand, counting down.
TGAATGCTCTTTCAGACTTGGTGAAAAAGACTCTGGTATTTAGCAAAAACTTTGGAAAACAAAGCGAATTGATAGAAATTAGAATTCCTTTTAATGCAAGTCAAAACTACCATTTTTCGGAATATGAAATGTGCTATATCTTGATTCTTGAATAAACAATTTACTGTTCATTACTGCCACCCTGTTGTTTGCTTTGTGGCTTAAAAATACATTAATAGCACAAGCCTCAGTTGAGCAAATCTTTTATCTTCTTCAGGATGTATTTTATAAATTCTCTAGAATGCGAACTGAGAGGCAGTGTTTGACTGATGGCTATCCAATGGGTTCAGAAGTTCAGGGCTGTTAACCACTGAGCTAAATTAGCTCCATTTTCTTTTTCTTATTTTTTCCTTCATCTTTTGGATCACTGTGACCTCAGAAATAGAGGGACATGTAGGTTTGTCCAGTCTTTGAAAATCATAAAGGAATCCTTGGGAAGTGGGACACAGAAGTAAATGTGTAGGTATGTGCCAGTTTTAAATGGCAGTGATTTCAGGAGCAAGGGGCATTTTGTAGGTGCTGATGGTGTTGTTGAGTATCTGCATGTGATCAGATCTTAAGTGAGTTTGCAAGGCTTCAACAACTGTACTAAAATGGAAGAGAGGTGGTCATCTGCAAAGATGAAGGGTGTCAAGTATGAGCACCATGTGAACTGGGCCCATTCCAGCCACCAAATATTGCTGAAACTACAGATGTACCTACCAAGAGACCAGTTAATATTTTGACCTCTGTTTCTCCTTTATAACTTTCATTCATGGGGAAAGATGCATTAGTACGTTTAAAGACAACGTTGCAGTCAAGAGATCAGTCACTGGATGGCCTGGCCATTACTGAGAATAATAACGTAGGTAGCAGTGGTGGCAGCTGCCTTACAAAACATGTGTTCTGCTGAGGAAACAATGCACAGCTGGAGCAGCACTGCTTGTCTCCACCCATGCCCATCTATCTCCTGGCAAGCTTTAGGTGGGGATGCAAAAGAATGCTCTTTGCTAAGAGGTGCATCACACCTAGCTTTGAATCTACATTTTATCATCTAGCAGATGGTGTCCCCATGGCATTCATTGATATCACAGACAAGAGTCTGCACAAGAATATACTCACTAGTTAACATATGCACCTTTTGTGCATCAAGGAGATATTCAAAATTATTGGATGCTGACCTTGTCTGAATACTTATGAAACTGGATGAATGGTATCATAATTAGACATGGGGACAAATATAAAAATGAATTGCGATATTTGTTGAATATCACTGATTCGTAGGATATTTGTCCCTTCCTATTCATGGGATCTGGAGACCCCGACAAATATGAAAAGACAAATACACACCTTTTATATCCATCCATTCATCCCCATCTCTAGCTACAGTATGCCCCCATGGATAAGCTGATCCGTGTGGCATAGACAGACAGGGGAAGCCTCACTGAAGGGAATCCCCTCCCCCCTCTTTTCCTGCACGGATCAGCTGATCCTGTCTGTTTGCAAAGACAGCAGGGGGGATCCCCTTTGGTCAGGCTTCCCTTGTCTGTCTGTGTCCGGACTGATCAGCTGATCCACACGGGCAAAGACAGGCAACCTGCCCGGCTGCCCAAAGGGAAGCCCCCCTGGCTTGCCCAAAGGTAAGCTTCTCACCGTGTTTGCAATGGAAAGGAAGCTAGGCTGCCGGAACTGGAACCCGCCATTCCAGCAGCCTAGCTTCCATTCTGGCAGAGGCAGCGGTGGAGACGGCAGCAGCGGCGGAGCAGGAGTAAAGGCAGCAGGACAAGGTAGGGAAGCAATGGGATAGTGGAAAGGGTTTTTTTTTTTTTTAAAGACCCGATGAACCAATTTGTGGTTTGTCAGTTCATTGGGAGGAAATTTGTGGTTTATGGGTCATCAACCTTGAAAACCCATGAACCAAGATGAACCACCATTTTGGCAGTTCGTCCCTGTCTCTAATCATAATAATTGCTAGGTAAACCAATGGCTCGAGCAGCTTCTGCTCAGTGCATTAGTACATTTCTATAGTTTATGCTAGGTTCAAAGGGGAAATACGGAAGAAAATAATATAAGGCAAACATTTATCCAAAAACCTCCTTTCAAGCTCCACACCAGTTCATCACAACAACAAGCACATTGCTGCTTCTTGCAGCTACCCTGCAAGGACTTCCTTTAGGAATGACAGGTAAAGTCTTTGGATTTTCATGTCCACACTGAGGTACCCATTTCACACAATCTAAGAGTGGCAACAGAACAAACCCAATCTTGCCTTGGAAATGGGTACATTGAACAATCTGCTTAGAAATGTGCAGGTTGAAACATGCACTCCATTTCAGCAGAATAAATTTACTCAAAACTATGTACATTTTTTTAAAAAAAGGCAGGGCAAAATGTGTATCTGTAAAAAAAAATGCACACAGGCACACTTTAATCAATATTAAAAATATATGCAAAAAAGTATAAATCCAAAAAGAGTTCACACAGTTTTCTATAAAGAGAAAAAATGTCTTGCAACTGACACAGAAAAGGGGTTAGAATGAAAATGTCCATAGAACATAAAGACCCACCACCACCCCCAAGAGTAAAACGTAGTTTCACATCTCTGGCTTCTCCCACAAGAACCTCACTGTACACTTTTCACATCTTAAAAATAAGATGGCTTATTGTTCATTTGCTTATCCATATCGGGCACAAGTGTGGGAGTAAAGGATTTGGCCAAGGCCAGGCAATGAGTCAATGGGCTGTTCGGTACTAGGTCAAAAAGGACAACGGTGACATAAGCCTTTGTACAGAAAGAAGCATTTTGGGTGGAACAGAGCACTATTCCAGAGCCTCTAGTTATGTGCAAAACTGACTTCCTTCCCCTTAAATAACAGCAGCAGTAGCAGCAGCAACAACAACTTCCTGAGGAGGACGGTTTCACTTAATCAGATGATAGTAGTAAACAACAAAAGAACCAATAATCTTGAAGTGTGCAAATGAGAACCAACTGATGTTAATGGCAGTTTCAGGGATGCATGGTTTGATAACAGCATCCTAGCTACCTCTTGGACGATAATGTCAAAAAGCAACAATTGAATCTGTGCCTTTAATGAGGCCGTCTTCAGGCTGAAATTGATTCATATGTTCAATCTAAGACCAAGTTATCTGCACTGGATACTATCAGAAAATAATTATGAAGCAATGTGTACATAGTGTATATAAGGCCTGTCACGAATCTAAAGAAACAATTCATCTTAGCATAGCTGAATGCCCCAAACTAGCATCAACAGATTACATGTGCAGGTATAACTAAGTTGCAAAGATAATTTTTCAGCAGTTACCAAGGTATTATAGATTATGCATATCTTTTCCTCCATATTACGAACTCCAGCCATCTCAAATTTTCAAAAATAAAACTGCAAATCTATCCTGAGACGAGCAGATTATCATGGATAAAAGAGTTGATTTATGTAAACTGAATATTTCACTTCCGGATAAGCAAAAAAGAAATACACACCTTACAGAAGTTGGAGTTTCACCGACAAACAACCTGAAAGATACAGAAAAAAATATCAAAATGAAGAAATGCAAAACATTATGAAAAGAAATTAAAAGAATCTGGAAGCAAGATTGTTGTGTCCTTCCGCAAGCAGGTGAAGACCTTTCTCTTCAGGAAGGCTTTTCCTCAGTGACAGACTGTCTAGGAGAGGTTTTCAAACTGGATGGTTTGCATGTTTTTGCTTCTAAATCTGTTTTATTAATTCTTTACCTAACATTCTTAAGAAGTAATTCATTTAATATTTGAACAATTCACTGTTTTTCACTGTAATGTGTTTTAATAATATAAGCAGCCTTGGGTCCTTTTGTAGGAGAAAGGTGGGGTAAAAATATTTTAAATAAATAAATGACTGAATAAGATTAGGTCGTCCTTCTTCCCCCTAATCTTAGCAACTGGAGTTCTTCAAAAATCATTGGCTAACAATTTAAAATCATTGCCAATAGTTGCTAATCTGCTTCCTGAAATGCATAAATCAGTGATTTTGCAAACACCTCCCCTGTACTCCCAGCCTCCAGCTCCACAGTCAGGTACCCAACTCATTGAGCTCTCCACCCAACGTTCCATCCTTTACCAACAGGTGCCTGCAATTAGTATCCATTTGTGATCAGGGAGGTTTTACCAGTTTGATATGTATGATTTTAATTCATACTGGAACATTGAAATGTCCTTCTGTATTAAAACTGAGTTCTAAATCGGTGATCTTGATGTGACCTCAACTTGTTGTCCAAAGTTGAAAGAGTTGAGTTCAATTTAGGGGCAATTATGGCATGATTGTAACTTAACTGAAGCACTGCAGGAAATATCTCCTTTGGACATCTCAGGCATATATTTTCACAAGGATTCTTGATCAAGTTCAAATATGAAGTGTTTATGTATCTTTATCCCTGCAACCACCTGCACAACCCCACAAAAATGCTTCTCCAGAGGATGAGAGGAGACCAAAACAATATGGAATGGGTCACAAAAGGCTATTAAGAGAGATGAAGAGGAAGAAAACATTCCTTCCATGAATGTCCTTAAGTTAATTTAACTTAGGATCCAAGCCAATGATTTTTAAGAGTAAGAACATTGGACTTCGTTTTAGCTTCAATCACATTTAAGCTTATATTCCAAACTTTTTAATTTCACAGCCAGCAGGAAAACAATCATTCTTTTCACTGTAAAATGTGCTGCTCCTTAGAAAATAATATATAATTTTAAGACTGGCTTCAAAGCAAGCAAGCAACTCTCCCGACTGTTGGTAGAGCTTCTTTGATGACTCGTGGTTGCTGCTTGAGCAATTGTGATCAGTAAGCAATCCCATCAAATGTACGTCTATTTTGTGTTTTTCACAATGTATTAAGGATGCCTGGGGCCTGAAGGCAGATGCAATTTGTGACCATTGGGATTACAATCGTTATGCCAGTGAAAGAATTGGCACCTCTGGGTTTTAATGAAACTGCCTCCTATAAAGTTGAGCGCATTTCTTCTCAGACATCTCAGACTGATTTGCCACAGGTAGGAAATCTTTGTCCTTAATAATCTTTCTGAGGAGCTTGTGGGCCTTTGTCCATTTTATTTTTTTATTTTAAAGTAAACTTTTAGATCCTCCAGATCCAGTATTCAATGACACAAATGTCCAATGTGTGTCATAACAGAGAAAATGTTATGCATATTCTAGGAATATGAAGAGTACTGGCTAAATTCTTCATTCTTTCTGGGGAATATTGACAGGGTGAGATCTCCTCAAAAAATAATTTTCAAGCCTTGTGGGATCCCTTACCTCCAGTGCAAGAGTGAGAAAGGGGGTCTTAAAAAAATCAGTGTCTCCTCAATTTGTGCAAAATGTCCCCATGCAAAAATAGCATCCTTCCAATTTAAGAAACAAAGCATTCACACACCACAAGTAAGTGGGCGATTGTTCAAAAAGATGAGGACAACTCATCTGATGCTTTTAATTTAAAAAAAATATGAAAGGCTGTCATAGTTTTGTGTAATTTTTGTTGTGTTCTTGTGTTATTAGCACAAAAATTGTTCTCACAAATGCAAAAAAAATTCACACTGAGATCAACAGAAAATATCTCGCCCCCCTCAAAGGAAAGGAGAACAAAAATGGCTTCTAGTTCTCACACACAACAACAGGACAAATGAGGATTTACATCTCTGCCACACCAGTCCGTCATATAAGAAGTGACTACTGGAACTGTACAAACCTGTATGGTATAAAAATGTCCTGCTTTAAGAATGTTTAACATAAAGTACAGCATTTCCAGCTTGGAAATGACAGTTGTGCATTTCTGAATCTTGAAAACATAGTTCTGGAACTTTGCATTCAAAGGAGAACACTGTTATGTTTCGTGTTATTTCAAAAGAACTGCAGTGCCTTGTTTCTCTATAATACAATCACAAAGACATTTGGTTGGCCCTGTCAGGACTACCTTTTGGTGCCAGTGGACAAACTGAAAATTTTGAGAGTGTCATGGGTAGCCTCACAAGAAAACAGTCAGGAATGTGGTGGAAGGAGAGAGCCCATTCAGTGCTTAGGCTAAGGAGAAGTAACTTTTTCAAGAAAGTCAGTGTGGTATAGGGGATAGGGTAATGAACTAGGACTCAGGGGGAAACCCGGGTCAAATCCCTCATTGGCTGTGGAAACTCACTGGTGGGTAGAACTGATGAAACCACCCCTTAAATATCTTACATTAAAAAATGTGCCACTAAGTTGAGGAGCATTATAAGTTGGTTCTGACTTGACAGCACATTAAGCATACATGTACGCATGCATACACACACACGTAGAATGTGTTAGGTTGGCCATGTATCCTATATTAGAAGGACAGCCTTTTAGTAGAAGAACTGTCAGACAAAAGCTGTCTATTTGGACGTGTCCTCTGTTTGAAAGATGTCAATTCAAGCCAGCTTAAAGGTAAATACTCATAAGAAGGGGAAGCAATAACCCTGAAATCGCCCTTCAGTACTTAACACCTGGAGAATAGACTAAGCTGGCATGCATAGTTTACTCTGCCAGTCTTTCTCACGACGGGGGAAGAGTACTGAGTACTGAAAATCTTTTAAATCATGGTAAATTATTTCTATATTATTTAAATTATATCCATTATTTATAAATTTGCATCTATACACCCCATTAGCATATGCAAAATTAATGCATAGCCATGTCATTCTTGGCCAGTGAAGTGTTTTCTCTTGTTTTGTAATGCCTAAGTGGCCACTCTCATAATTACTTAGTTATCAGTGAGCTCCTTTTCAGTGACAGGGATAAAGGAGTTGGTCATTGTTGTAGTAGTTGTCGTCAAGTCAGCAGTTCTGGTAGGTTTTGCACTTGTAATATGGGGCTAACAATGCAGACTTATGGCTTTATTATGATATGTGGGAACTTTTGAATCCTTAGAGTATGCAAAGACAATGCTAATATATGGTACGATTCTGAAACAATGCACATAGTGCCAGGATTCGCCTTGTTCATAGTGCAGTGGTCGGGAAACAGGAGTAAATTACCCCAAATGGGTAAAAATGAAAATCCTGGGGGTAATGAGCAGAGCGCTACCCCCACCCCCCCACTCCCACCCCCTGCAGCCGAACCTCAAACTGGAAGCCACCTCTCCCTGCTACATTCTTTGGTTGCGGCACTTGTAAATCCATTCTTTCAGAGATCGGAGATAAGGCTGCTTGATTGGTTACAGCTGTAGAACAGCCCGGGGCAGTCAATCCGGCTTGTGAATGAGTGCTTCCACCGGAGGTGACTGCAAGCAGGACGAGGGAAAGCTGCAATTAAGGGGGGAAGGAAGGTGCGAGAGAGCAACGGGTGGCTTCATCAGCTTGTTTAAATGTATGTAGAAAATGGAGGGAGGGAGGGAGGGTCGGTGGGTGGGTGTATGTGTGTATGAGAGAGAGAGACTGACTCAAAACTATGAAAAAAGGAACAGGCAAACAGGACGGAAGGCTTGAATTAAGGGGGGAAAGGGTGGCTTCATCAAGCTTGTTTAAATGTAATGAGAGGAAATGGACATACTGAACTGAAGCAACTAATTGTTGAAAATTGAGGGAGGAAGGGTTTGTGTGTGTGTGTGTGTGTGAGAGAGAGAGAGACAGAGACAGAGAGACTTGACTCTTTCATAAAACCATGAAAAAAGGAACCTTCTAAAATTTAATCTCCACTGCATTTAGCTCTGCAGTTTCTGCTGAGAACAGCAGAAGTCTGAAGTGTGTAGCAATCACGTTTCTCTATTTCTCATCCCCAAAGCAGACAAGAGTATCATAGTTTATTCCCAAAATCTGAATCCCAGTCTTTCTGCTCCTGGTCCTACTTTGACTGCAGCACCAAACAAAAGACTGTGGGTTTCTTTATTGAGTCAATCCATCTCATGTGCAGTCTTCCTCTTTTCCTACTGCATTGCACTTTTTCCTGCATTGCTGCCTTTTCCAGTGAGCTTGTCTTCTTATGATGCCACTGTAGTACAGTACCCTTTGTTTGGTTATTTTAGCTTGCAGTGAAAGTCCACACTTAATTTGCTTTACTTATCTTTCTGACAAGTCATAATAGGTTTGTCATTGCTTTCCTCCCAAGAAGCAGGCGTCTTTTAATTTCGTGGCTGCTGGCACCATCTGCAGTGATCATGGAGCCCAAGAAAGTAAAATCTGTCACTGCCTCCATATCTTCCCCTTCGATTTGCCAGGAGGTGATGGGACCAGTGGCCATGATCTTAGTTTTTTTGATGTTGAGCTTCAGACCATTTTTGGCACTCTCCTCTTTCACCCTCATTAAGAGGTTCTTTAATTCCTCCTCACTTTCTGCCATCAGAGTGGTATCGTCTGCATATCTGAGGTTATTGATATTTCTTCTGGCAATCTCAATTCCAGCTTGGGATTCCTCCAGTCCAGCCTTTTGCATGATGTATTCTGCATATGAGTTAAATAAGCAGGGAGACAATATACAGCCTTGTCGTACTCCTTTTCCAATTTTGAACCAGTCAGTTGTTCCATATCCAGTTCGAACTGTTGCTTCCTGTCCCACATATAGATTTCTCAGGAGATAGATAAGGTGGTCAGGCACTCCCATTTCTTTAAGAACTTGCCATAGTTTGCTGTGGTCCACACAGTCAAAGGCTTTTGCGTAGTCAATGGAGCAGAAGTAGATGTTTTTCTGGAACTCTCTGGCTTTCTCCATAATCCAGTGCATGTTAGCAATTTGGTCTCTAGTTCCTCTGCCCCTTCGAAATCTAGCTTGTACTTCTGGGAGTTCTTGGTCCACATACTGCTGAAGCCTGCCTTGGAGGATTTTTAGCATAACCTTGCTAGCGTGTGGAAATGAGTGCAATTGTATGGTAGTTGGAACATTCCTTGGCACTTCCCTTCTTTGGGATTGGGATGTAGACTGATCTTTTCCAATCCTCTGGCCACTGCTGAGTTTTCCATTGATGATGATAAAAAAAAATAGCGCACTGGTCCTTTGATATTGGGCTGTGGCACCAGGGTGAGTGACATGACCTTTAGCCTGGTTTGTTCCTTTTTGCACACCACACACAGAATGATTAAAGTGGTAGGAAAAGCCCCCCCCCCCACTCTGCATTGGCTGTCTCTAGCAAGCATGTCATTGCTAGCACCACACTGGCAGCCATTGATGATGATTAAATCCTCTGCGAGCTAGCAAAAATTTAATGCAACTTGCTAGGCACGTTGGACACCTTACTACTCCCTATACCACCCCATGGCTGGAGTGCAATGTGTTCCAGCAAAAATAGTGCACATCTTTATTAAATTTGGTGCATCCTGTTAGTTCGGTACATAGCCTGGCAGCCATTGATACTGATGATATATCCAGCTAGTTCAGTACACAGCCTGTGTAGATTCAATAATATTTTGAATTCAAATAATGTATGATTTCCTTCCTTTCAAATCAAGGGGGTAATGTCGGCGTATATAAATTTTTTGGGGGGTAAAAGGTAAAAAAGTTCCCTGACCCCTGTCATAGTGTATTTCCTTCCTTCCTTCCTTCCTTCCTTCATTCCTTCCTTCCTTTTAAGGAGTTACTTAGACTTATACTGAGCAATTTCTAGTTAGAAATAAATTCATATTTCCAACGGATTGCCCAAAAATTTCAGATAATTGACTCTTTGTCCTCTAATGTCATTTTAATAGTATCCCTGTTCTGATTTTATAAGTACTTCTTAGCCCCTCTCAAGTCTTTTTCATGATACTGCTTAACATTAAACAAAGAGTAAAAGAATATTATTGGTTTGAAGCTTGACAAGTTTTAAAACATATGTGAGGGAGATACTTTGTTTTACTGCTATGGGAAGCTCAGATGGCTGAGGAAGGGGAGTGATACGATGCTGTTATTTCATGTTTTCACTATTTGAAAACTGAGAAGCTAGCAGCAATTCACAGGCAAGGTGTCTGGGCTTGTAATGGCATCTTAGACTCAGGAGTGTGTCCAGGATGAATAGATGACCCAGGACTATCTCAATGTGGTTTAAGGCCTAGACAGAACTCGTGTTGGGAGAGAGACAGGTTTTATTGACTTCTGAAAGGGTCTTTCCTGGGTGTAGGTGAAAAAGTAGTTCACTTTCTGTATGAATTCATCAACTTTTACAGAGTTACCTATTTCTTCATAGTCAATATGAGGGAATAGAAAGATTATAAGAATTCCAATGTAGGTGAAATCAAAATTGATTAACTCAGCCATTCAGACACAAGGCTTTGAATGTTTAATTCTTAAAAGCCTAGATATGAATCCCAGTGCACTCAATTATGTCCATAGCACTGAATTAAGGTTGCCATCTCTTTTAGTCTTTAACACCTGTATGGCAAGTACAACATGGTGCTTTATGTACTGCAAATAGCTGTACCTATGGAATTTGGCTGGTGCAAGTGAGGCAGAATTTCATTTCAGACTATGTGTGGAGCTACATTGCTAAATAATGTGGGGGATGCTCTGATTAGTATTATTTTTCTGTTGACTACATGATGTAAAAGCCAATGCAAAACAGCCCAGAGTTTCCTTCCTTAATCAATATTTTTTCCCTCCACCATTGGGGCTTCTGGTTTTTTTCAAATGTACTTCTATCAGTTTAGACTGATAGAAATCAAATGTATTTCTATCAGTTCAGGTTTTATGATTGTGTGAGCCAAAATGAAGCAGTTTGTAGCTGTTGTATTTAAAGCCATTCCAACTGTCTCCAGCAGCAGTGAGAGGCAATGCAGTGGGGAAACTAGCTGCTACTTGAATCTTCTCTTCTACCCTGGTGCCTGGGTCTACTTTCATCTTCCCTTCTCTTTTCTCTTCCTTTCCCATTCCATTCTGTTCTATTCCTTTCCATTTTGTTCCATTTCTTTCTTTCTTTTAGAAGCTGTTTTAATGCTAGGGAAGGTAGGCAACCAAAGAAAGAGGAATCATCAGAGAAAGAAGAGGAAGGTTTAAGGTTGCTCTGCTGTAACTGTGCATCCTGCAGATCTAGATAGAGAGAGCAGAGCTATTTTAAACCTTCCTCCTCTCCCTCTCTCTCTGATGATTCCTTGCCCCCTCCCCCCTGATCATCTACCTATCCTAATGCTAGGACAGCAAGTCTTTAAAAGAAGAAAGAAAGAAATGGGGAGGGGAGGGGAGGGGAGAGGGAAACAAAAAGACCCAGGCACTAGGGTGGGAAGGAGAGGATTCAAATGGTCAATGAGCTGCAAACAAGGCTGATATGCCTGCCTTTCTCTGTAGGCTCCTATACGGTTGGTCGAAGTGAATTTACGTGGTGAAATGTGACATTCTAGGTGTGACCACACAATGGATCAATTTGCATTTTCCCACTGTGTAGCAGCACCCTCAGTGTTATTTATATGTTGATAATGTTTAACTCTATCTCTCCTTTCCATCGAAACACTAGGAAACTGTTGAAGTTCCAATATAATAGAAGTGCTGCTAACCAAATGCCCTTGAGTAACTGATCATCAGCAAGTGTGACCACCTCTATAAGAGCCAAGTTTTTACCAGTTTACCAGTTCTCTAAAAAGAACATAGCATCATGGCTTAGGTTTGCAAAGTTGTATATGGACAAACCACAAGACTTCTGGAACAATGTCCTTTGGATGGACAAGACCAAAGTGGAGATGTTTAGCCATTATGCACAGTGCCACATTTGGCAAAAATCAAACACAACATATCAGTACAAACACCTCATACCAACTGTCTGGCATGGTGGTGGAGGGGAGATTTCTTGGGCTTGTTTTGCAGCCACAGGACCTGGGCACCTTGCAGTCATTGAGTTGACCATGAATACCAAAGTATTCTAGAGTCAAATGTGATGCCATCTGTCTGACAGCTAAAGCCTGGCCGAAATTAGGTTATGCAACAGGACAATGATCTCCAACACACCAGCAAATCTACGACAGAATGGCTGAAAAAGAAAAGAATTAAGGTGTTGCTATTGCCCAGTCAAAGTCCAGACCTCAACCGAATTGAAATGCTGTGGTGGGACCTTCAGAGAGCTGTGCATAAACAAATGCCCACAAAGCTCAACAGTCTGAGGCAACATTGTAAAAAAGAGAGGGCCAAAATTCCTCCACAATGATGTGAGAGATTGATAAAGTCATATAGAAAATGATTGTTTCAAGTTATTGCTGCTAAAGGTGGTTCTACAAGCTATTGATTGAATCATAAAGTGTACTTAGTTTTTCACACATGGCTTCTCCATTTTGGCTTTATTTTTGTAAAATATACCATGACACAGTGAAATATGTCACATGTTGTTGTTCATCTGAGATTGTATTTACCTAATTTTCAGATCTGCTAAGAACCAGATGATTTTTATTATGTCCTGATATGTAAAACCATAGAATTCAAAGAGGGTGTACTTTCTTTTTCACATGACTGTAACTAGTGTGCAAAATGCACCATTCTGGGATATGTCAGCTCTGGCCACAATGGTGATTTAACCCTTTGCAGATAAATTGGATTATGCCAAAGGCACAAAATCATAGGCTATATACCAAAGTGTCAGAGAGGAAATGACAGTAGAAGTTATCCTTTTAAATGAGGGCTTGGAAGCATGTTGCTCATGGGCTCTTAAGGCCTCCTGATCATTTGGAATGCCTTCTACTTTCTCCACTATTCAGTTCAGTGGAATGGAAGAAAAACAAGGTATGCATTTTAAAACAAGGTATGCACTCTATACATGCCTTATTTTCAATCAGGGGTAGACATGTTCTGGTTGTCGGTCCCCAAGACAACCATAAGCCCACAATAGCAAATGCAAACAAGGAGTGAGAAGAGAACGAGAGAGATGTCCACCTCTGATTCTATTTTGGGCTTGGGGCTTGGGAGTGGTTCATAGGTGTCCAAATGCAAAACACTGAACCTAGTTATTTCCTGGAACAGAAAACAAATCTTTCTAGCCAAACAGTGCAGGGCTTTGAACAGACTGGAAGCCTGAGGGGCATTTAAAAAATGCTCCTGGCGCACTGCATGTCACCCATGAGCCAGACTTTGCCCATCAGTTACAAAGGCAAACCACAACTCCAGAGTCTTTCAAAGGTGTAAACCCAATAATGGTAAACACCTGTCTCAGCTACTAATTAGAAGTTACAAGTCCTTTTAAATCTAGCTGGGACAGTTTCCTTCAGAGAAGAGATACAAACCATTTATGGTGCCTTTGTAATTCCCTGATTTTTTGCAAATGCAAAGGTTGAAGAAATACTAGTGGGTGCATACAGTAAGTGGCTAATCCTAGCCACCGTTCACCTCACGCTGTAATACATTGACCATGCAAGAGGAGTGTTCAAAGGTGAAACAACTCTGCAGCAGTTATGAATCTCATTCCTTCTTGGTATTTTTCCGCATTAAGATCAGCCTTGATTTCAACATGCTGACAGAAATTCGCCTGGGGCATTACTATAGTTACTATGGTAATAAATTGGATGAGGTTTGAAGCTTCACATTTCCCAGATGGCATTTTCGTACTGCCTTTACAGCTCAAAATGTTACAAAAGTGATATAGATAGTCCAGTCTAGTCATCACTGTGCAATTATAATTGTATTAATCATAGGCTTCTGACTACCTTAAATGTATCAGACACTATCCTATTCAGCTTCCACTTAGCAGAAGGTCCCAATGGTGTAGTGATATGAGATCACACTGCTTGTGCAAGTATTTCCATTAGCAGTTGGAAAGTGGGTTTTCTTCATGGAGATCACCACTTGTGCAAAAGTAACATTTACGCAAATGGCATGATCCTCCATTACTACACTGCTTGGACTTTCCACTCAGCAGAAGCTCAATGGGATCATGGTCACTAGTGCTCCCCTAAACATGTCTGCTCTACAGGAATTCCCACTCAGTTCAATGACTTATTCCTAAGCAATTGGATGTAGAATCGCAGCCCAAATGAATTAGGCTGTTCATGCCTAAATGTATTAACTTAAGGTTAAATGTTATCATTTTCTTTATATTGTATAAACATAAGAGGGGACAAGATATTATACCCATCAAAGTGCACATTAGAGATGGAATTTTCAGCTTTTTTGGACTTCAGCTCTGAAGATTATCCAGAAACGTCCCAGGCAGAATTCTCAGAGATGCAGCCCAGAAACAGAAATCTACAGGCCAGCTTTTCTTACCTCCACTGGGGCCTTTTTCCGCTTGCTTCTGTTTCCAAAAACTAGGGAACAGCCCTGATGTTTCCCAGGCCTCCTGATCTTTCTGGGAGATGCAGCCTCACTTCCCATTAGGCTCTCTAGAGGGCTCCACCAAAGAACTACACCTCTCAGAAAGGGCTATATATAGCTCAGCAGAAGAACTCATGCTTTGCATGTAGACAGTTCGGGGTTCAACACTGTGGCATCTTCAAATCTAAATTAAGTGCAAAGATCAACACACTTAGCTTGATCTGCATTCACCCTGACTGCTTACAATTCTGTGATATTTGGTGAGTTGATTGGAGATGTTTTTGGTGTGAATTTCCTGCACTGGCAAGGGTTGAAATGCAATGATATTCCAAATAGTGGGCACCTTTGAAAAGTATGCATAGAAAAATGTGCACATTTCAAATGTGTGCAAAAAACATTATAGGCTTAAATACACATCAGTCAAAAGGAGGGGGTGCCTTCAAACAATGTGTAAAAGTTATGTGCACAAACCTGTACAGGAAGAAAAGCTCATCTACAAAAAACAAAACAACAGCCCAAACTGAGTGTGGATTGGGCACAAAGATGGGAAGGAGAAGATCTCAGCTGATGCGGATTTTATGGATTCAGATCTCCCTGGTCAGTGGTGCATTTGTCTCAACACGAGAGTATGTCTTTTGCATTGTGCTAGCAAATAGTCTCTACCTTCAGCCTCCTCTTGTGACTGCAATGGCAGTTTGAAATGAAGAGGCTTGCAAGTGCCATGTTTATGAGTGTTTGAAGACACCTACCATGCTTCAAGTCAAGAAGTTCACACTAGGGGGAAAAGAGTCTTATTTGCCATGTTGATTTCAAAACAAGATTGATTTTTTGTAAAACTGCTTCAACACACGTAATTGGACATACTCTGGAGGTGAGAATCGTAGGAAACCTTGACTTGTAGAAATCAAATTTTGAACATTTATTTGGAGGGCTCTATTTACAATCACTCATGTTCAGTTTATTTTCATAACAGCACATGGGGCTGCCGTAGCTTTCCACTGCTTCATGTTCATTCTGTGATCTTGCACTCTGTGGAGCTCTCCTCAGGCAACCGTGGGGAACAGAAGACAGTTAAGGCAGCATGGATGAGTCTAAAGCAAATTGCAACTTTGCTAGATGAATGTACGCTGCATGTGCCCCAGGCATCTGGTGTTGACATTTACCTTCTGCTCCCCATTACAAACAGTGAAAAGAAAACTGTTCACAGAGCGCTAGGGGAAAAACAGTCACTCATCCAATAACTTTTAAACATTCATGCAAACAACCATGGATTCTGTGCTGTGTAATTTACACACCCACCCCCGTGACCAAGTCTTCTGTTAGAACGTAAAAATATGATACCAGGCTTAATTAAAATAATAAATGAATCAATCAATCAAATCTCCATTTCTCTTTGTTGCAGATCATGGACATAATGCAGAAAACTAGGAGCCACATGAGTCCCATCTAAATCAATAAATTCTGGGCCTGTTAGTGCATGTACATCCATATCCCAGCAAGTCTCATATCTCAAATATTTCTAGCATCAAATAATGACAAAATAAATGAATTATTGTAGATCTGAAAATAAAGCCGGAAGCTTCTGACACTCAGTCTCAACGTAAAGACAATGTTTGCCAGTAAAGTTTGTCATTATATATTTAAAGGCTGGTTAAAAAACACTTGTGGTCAACTGATCAAGTTGGTTAGCAAAGGGTTGTAGTACTAATCCAGTAAAAGTGTTATTGCTTTAACTAGAGAAACAGACCTTGAGACTGAGATTGTCCTGACCTCTATAATATCACTGCTGTAGGATATCATAGGCAGTTTCTCAGACTTGAGCCTTATTGTTCTTCTCTCTAGCAAGGCTTGCTGTTTTGAAGAAAAAGAGAAGAGAGAGGATATTGCTGTAGATGACTTCCTCTAATAACAAATTGCAATTTAGAAAAAAGTTACGTCGTCTGGTCGTGTTAACTGTGTTGATTTATGTAACTTGGTAAGTGACTTGCTTAGAGTCTATAAAAATAGTATGTGAGGGGAGGAGCATGGAATGTAGGTGAGAATGATTTGGATTGGCTGGGCAGAAGGAAGGAGAGTGAGAGGGAAGGTCTGAGAAGAGGGAACTGAAAAGAGTGGGGAGAGGGATAAACCTTAGTTTAGGCTTAAAAATAAAACTACGTTATACTTGAAAAAAATTATTGATTCAGTTGAAGCAAAGTTGTGTAGTGTATTGATTAAAGGTAAAGGTTCCCCTTGACATTTAGTCCAGTCATGTCTGACTCTAGGGCGCGGTGCTCATCCCCGTCTCCAAGCCGTAAAGCCAGCGTTTGTCCGAAGACAGTTTCCGTGGTCACGTGCCCAGCGCGACTAGACACGGAACACCATTACCTTCCCACCGAGGTGGTACCTATTTATCTACTCGCATTTACATGCTTTTGAACTGCTAGGTTGGCAGGAGCTGGGACAAGCGACGGGAGCTCACTCCGTCATGTGGATTCGATCTTACGACTGCTGGTTGCAGCACAGAGGCTTCTGCGGTTTAACCCGCAGCGCCGCCACGTCCCTATTGATTACCTGAGTGTATTGATTACCTGAGTGTTGTTTGTGTGTTGGGAGTGGGGAATGCCAGAGCGAGAGTTGCACTCATCAACACATGGGAGCAACTATTGATGGAAGTAAGAGGTGAGGATTGCAAAAGGGGGGAAAAACATGACTATTTCTGAAAGTTGTGAGCAAACCCAGCTCCAATTGTTCAAGCAGCAAGTTAAAGAAAGAGGTGGAATATATGTGAGTTTAGGGCAGATCTGGCCAAAGTGCGGCCCGCGGGCCACATATGGCCCGCGAGCCGCTCCTGTCCGGCCCGCCGCCAGTTGCTTATCTTTAACATACCGCGAAAAACCTCTTTAGTATTTGTGAAGATTAACAAGTTTAAAATAAAAACAATCATAACATCACTGTTTCATTTTATTTTTAAGTAAAGTTGGTTCGGCCCCCGAACACAGTTCAGATTTTTCATGTGGCCCCCTATAGAAATTAATTGCCCACCCCTGGTTTAAGGTGTGACACTAGTCTACAATTTTCTCTAGACCAGGAACAGGGTTGATGGACAGGATCTTTATAGCTTGGATGACTTTTCACCAGGATGACAAAGAGCTCTATATTCTTTCTCCCTACCCCTGCTTTTCTGATTTCTTTCCACATGACTTTGAAAATTTGAGTCCTGCTAAGATAAATACTTCATTACAGCAGTGCAGATGAGCTGAGCATTCCCTAGCCAGAAACTAGCTCTATCAACTGACTTTCTATTAGTTTATTTTTAATCAATTGTCATTAGGAAAACAAAATTAGAAAGCACAAGGCAGCAAATCAAATGGAATACAATTTTCTTTAGGGACCTGATCAGTTGAAATTCCACTGTAAATCATCTTACAATTGAAAGATTACATTACTACGTCTTGCTCACTTGAACAGTAAGCTTCTTTATTAAAACACAATTTTCTTTCTAACCTTTTGCTTGGGAGGTGGTGGAGGTAGACAAGAGGGGATATGAAGTCTGTGTGCAAAAGACTTCCAAAACTCAGAAGAATACCTTATGAATGCAACTGGCCTTCATACTTGAACCACAGAGTATCTTGTAAGGCTTCCCAGCTCTAGCCTGGCCTTCTACTGAATGTCGCCTATCTCTTATATATGTTTGGTATATTGTGAATAGGCAAAGATTTGTTTTTCTTAGTGGGTAAATCGAATCCGTAATCATCTCCCTTCAACCATCTGGGCATGATGTAGTCTATTCATGCACTGTGGTCATAACACAACCTTTTTGTCCAGAAGAGCACCTGTAAAGCAGCTTACAATTTATTGACATGTTATTATAAATATAATCCCTGTTCAGCCTGATAATAATAGTAGTTGATAAGAGCCTAGTGAAAGAGTTAATCTAGCAAGAGCAACAAAGTTAAACTGCAGGAAAAAAAACGAAGGAAATCTTTTTAAAAATCCAAGACAACAGCAATCCACATCAAAGCCTATTGGAATAAACAATGAAGCTACTGAGGGTTGTTTTTTTTTAAACGAAGTCCAAGCTCTGGCACTCACAATTGCTAATTCCCAGTGCTCTTAGATTTTGCCCCACCCAGTTGTCTCCTAGAAGGCATTCCATGAAGTTGAGGAATCTCCTTCCATTATGAACTTGTAGCTAGGTTTTTTCCCCCTTTGGATAGCTTGGTGAGTTAGGTATCTGGTTGTGGAGCCAGAGGTTGGGAGTTCAATTCTTCACTGTGCATTCCAGAAGAGTGGCCTCAGGCAAGCTGCACAGACCCAGGGCGACCCCAGAAGAAGGGAAAGGGAAACCACTTCTGAGTATTCTCTTCCTAGAAAACCCTGAAAAGGGTCACCATAACTCTGAATTGACTTGATGACATAAAATTATTTTTGTTTATGAAGCTTACAAATGAGTAATAAATAATTTCATTTTCAGCACCTTATAAGACAAGTTGAGCATGGTACAGGAGTATAGAGCAATTCCATCACACAACACTGTTTTCTACCATAGCACAGATCTCATCCTTTTGCTGTAGATTCTATCCGATGATGAGGATGAATGGGAGGATGATGTAAACTTTGTTGATTTTTGCACTGAACAAGCTGGATAGTTTCACAAAATTATATCTGCATACATTATTAAGATGGGCATCATTTGTGGACATAACTGAGGGAGAATCTATGCCAGTTCTGTACAAATGAAAATATATTCACAACAACAGCAATAACCATTAGTCTTGTCTGGCGGTCTTTTGAGATCTCCCTATATCTGATAAGCAATACTGTTCCATTTTATGTCTTCCAGTGTCAAGTTGTATCTGCTCACATATTTGGACTTGAGATCTCTCTATTGGCAAGGGTTTGCATTCAAAGGCTCCTCTTCCAGCCCTTCTGGATTAACCGTACACCACGGGGCAGAGCAAATTCCAAAACCTGTGCCTCTTCCAAGTCTCAGGGCTTTCTAAGTCCTGTTGCGAGATGACCCTTGTGGCACGGTGGTTAAACTGCTGTCCTGCAGCCAAAGCTGTGCTCACAACCTTGAGTTCAATCCCAGGTAGCCGGCTCAAGGTTGACTCAGTCTTCTATCCTTCCGAGGTCTGTACAATGAGTACCCAGCTCGCTGGCGGGAGGGGGGGGGAATGTGTAGCCTTCATAATTAACTTGTAAACCGCCCGGAAAGTGTTTCAAAGCGCTGTGGATATAAGCAGCACACTTTGCTTTTTGCTTTTGCTGCACTCTGGAGCAAAGCTGAGCTGAAGTTGATTTAACTGGCTTCTGAAACGGATGAACTGACCTTCCCTGCTGCAGTTCAGATCACCTGGGAATCTGTATAAGCACCATTTAAATGTCTGTTTATACAATCCAAAATCTGGAGGGGACAGGAGTTAGATTTTTTTCCCCCTTGTTTAAGGACGAGCAATTTGCTACACAGATGGCTGGGCAGTGTAGCATCCAACCAAAACATGAGACGTCTCCCTGGAGGCAAAGAAATGTTTTCTGGGACCAGCTGAGACCAAAAATGGGAGAGGAGGGCATCAGTGAAGCATTTGACAAGATAATCAAACAGATAATGTATGTATAATGTGGGTAATCTAAGATAAATACTCTAAAAAGTAACACAATAATAAAAGTCCTGAGTATGGTCAGAAAATCTTGAGGATTCAGTGGAATCTTGTAGAATGTTTGGCATCAAATGTGTGGGGAAAAACATGCCAAGACTTTATGTGAAGTGGGCTGGAGATTGTTAGCCCATAGCATGAAAGTCACTAGCCACAAATCGCTAATTACTTGTAATTAATTCCTCTTTTTTTAGTAATAAAGATATAGCTAAGCTACATTAATACTATAACTTAATGAGAGATAAAGTGACCCCTTTTGTGGTGGGTTTTGTTTTAAGAAGAAAGGCAGGATATAAATAAATAAATAAATAAATAAACGAACGAATAAATAAATAAATAGTTACTTTAAGTTATCTTAATAATTATAGGGGTATAGCTTCATTAAATGGTTGAGGAGGAATATCACTTAGTTTAAACTGTGGATTGTGTTGCACCTTGTACTGCGGCCTCAATTTCTGAGTGGTGATAACAGAAGTGTATTTTGCACCACAGGCCAGTGGCTTGTAGCATACGGATGTTCCTTTTTTAAGGGAACAACAAATATTTTAGTTACATCCAAGAAATTGGAAAGTAAAGAGTGACTTTTTAAAACTACTGATGTGGCAGTAACTAACTACTTTAGGAAGCTTGGACTGTAACTGTAACTATTATTTAAAGATATATTTCTGAATTCCACCGTACACCATATACTTGAACCATGGTGTATCAATGTCTGAGGAGGACTATACCAACTAGGGCTTCTCCTTTCCATTATGGATATGGATTAGCCTTGGATTGAAGGCTCTGAGTGATCCAGAACCCTACACAGTGGAAATTCTAGATCACATAGCAATCTTTGTGTTTATAACTGTATCCCATTACACAGAGCTCCAGAACTCATGAAGGTGCCTACCATGTAGATGTTCACATAAGGGCCATGTGGATTCCTATACAGTCTGAGAAACATAATAAAGTAGGTTTTGATGTTATTATATGCCATCAAGTAGCTTTGGACTTACGGTGGCCCTATGAATTAGTGAAATAGTCTGGATCAGCTTTTTAAAGATCATTGGTTTCTTTCATAGAATCAATCTGTCTCATATTTGGTGATCTTCCCCTCCTACTGCCTTCAACTTCCACAGCATTATTGTATTTTGTGTTTTTTCCCTTTAACCCAAACTATTCTCAGGATAACCAAAGAAACTAGCAGAAATGAGTTACATTCTTATAGGGGTAGAAAAGAATTTGCACACAGTTCAAGAGTCTGGACAAAAAGAGGGATGTGTAAGGAATTTTGAACCTCCTAAATATCTATTTTGATGTCTGCATTTTTGTCTAGCTGAGAATTATCCCCCTATTTAAAATGTTTTGTATGGCAACTTGGACTGTAGCTGTAATTCTGCACTTAAAATCCTTTCATGTGGTCATATGAATTGCACTGGTGTCGAGGGAGCGTGTTTTTATCCAAGTCTCTTTCACTAATACTTATTAGGGACGTGAGAAGTTCTCACATAAAACATCTCCTTGGCAATGACTTTTAGAGCATTGTCACATGAAGACTCGCTGCTGAAGTCTGCCTGAAACAGACAGATTTCTCCTCTTCCTGCAGAAATGAAAGCCATCTCCTTTCCTCCATTGTTCTTACTTGTCTGTTCGTCTGCCAGTAGTTTTGCACAGAAAACTGCCAAATCCTGTGCAGTGTACTGAACTTTCTGGTGAATCCTGCACAGGAAAGGTCCCATTCTGCAGGAGTAGCAACAATCTTATACTACTTGGTGGTTCTTCTTACCAGGTGACTCTTGTCCAGAAAAGGTCCTTTTCTATAGAGGGATTGTTAACAACCCACAATTTAGTTTTTCTTCTCCTTTTTCCAGGTGAATCATGTGAATGAAAATGCCATACTGTGCAGGGGGAAAAAAAGAATTATTGAAAAACAAAAATCACAACACTTTCAATAAATCCAGAGATATTTCCTCTGAACTTTCCTGAGAGAGAGAGAGAGAGAGGAAACACCTCAAGGAGGAAAGAGTGGGATTTCCCTCCCCTCAGTTTGAGAAAGAGTCAGTGAGATTCACATACTTAATTTTTAGACATGGGAAATTACTGGCAGAAGCAGGGGGGTTGATAACATGCTTAATGGCTGAAATAAATCTTTCATGATTTATGGATGAGAAAGCTCTTCAGTAGTAATGTCAGATGCTGTTTCTTCAACAATTAGCACAGTAGTAGAAGTGCAGGAACTGGGTCTCCTCCTTCTTTTAAAGATTCTGCTTTATCAAAAGACTTACAACACTATGTTGGAAGATATTGTTAGGTAAGCGTTTAGGAATCTGGATTCTAACCTCCACAAAATCAGGAAAATTGGTGGGCGACTTTGAGCCAATCCTTCTTTTTCAGTTTTTCCTTGTGTGGCTTATGAAATCTAAGAAACAGTATAGAAACACTAAAATATCACACAAGAATGAAAGCTCTGAAGTCTTCTGTCTGGGCACTGCAGAGTTTTAGGTAGGGGAAGAGAAAAACAACCAAAAGCCATATTGCCTTGATATTAAAGCTACAGAATCTGAGGATAAATTTAATCTCAAGGTTCCCCCCCCCCTCCCCACTGGTAGGTTTCTGGGTGCTTCTGCCTACACCCAGCACTGGGAAGTCCCTTCATAGTGCATTGCCTACAGAGGCAGGAATATATGTTTCAGATCACCCACAGTAAGGTTTTTACTGTGGGTAATCTGGAAACAGGCATGAAACTGCCTGTTTAACACATCCAACTTTAATACGATTCCTCCCATTAAAGCAGGTCCAGGAGCAGCCATTGGCCAGCCAATGCTGGGAGGCTTCCAGCTACTTTTGATGAGGGCAATGGCTCACCCACTTGACATGAGGTGAAAATGACGCTGCTGGAACTGCCTGCCCCCCAGCAAGAACAACATCACCAGCTGGCCAGCCTCTTAAGGGACCACACCAGTGGCTCCATTTCTGCTGCATGTCAAGCCTTGACCCCTTCACTTTCAGTAGCTGGGAAGCTTCCCAGCACTGGCTGGCTCGCTAAAAAGGGAAACCCTAGTTAAAAAGTGTGTATTGGTGCCATTTTTAAAACTGCACCAGGGCGTGCATTGTGTGCAGTGACTAAAACTGCCTGGAATTCACTTTGCATTGTCCTGCACATGTAAGTTACGGCCAAAGACAGAAAGAGGGAGGCAATTGATTTTATATCCCTATGGGTAGAACATGATATCCTCACATCTCAAACCAGTTCTTCAGGTTTCTAGTCTTTATCTTGGAATGCCAGTTTAAAGGCAGAACCTGCAGCTTCAACATGTAACCAGAAAGCTCAAAGCATGGACAAGGGTGAGGACTAGAGATGGGGGTATTCGTATACGAATACAAATATCCCCCCACAGGTGGAGATAATGAGGGTCCGGCCCCATGGGGCCAGACAGTCCACTCATGATTCCCCCACTGCCACGAGCTCGACAGAGCCTTCCTATCGCTCCGTTGCTCACGATAGATTAGCCAGTCCTGGCAGAAGGTGGGATGACAAGCCTCTCTGCCAGGTTGCAGAGTGGCTAATCCATCGTGAGCAGCGGAGCGATAGGAAGGCTGTGTCGAGCTCGTGGCAGCGGTGGAATCGTGAGTGGACCCTCGTTATCTCCACCTGTGGGGGAATATTCATATACGAATACGAATACCCCCATCTCTAGTGGGAACTCAAGGATGGGATTTTTCATCTTTATTCTAGAAAGTAAGGTAGCACTAATGTAAAGGCTACTTTAAAATTACACGTGAAAAATGTCCCCTTTCAATATAAATGCAATTATTTTTATTTATGGGTTTTTTTCCTGTATTTTGGTGGGTTTTGATCGTTGTTTTTTCCCTATTAATGCAACGTGTCCCTCTTTCCCATCTGTGTAGCACATCACTGTGTCTATGCTATTGGTGTTTTGGTTGAAAGTTGCTATGATACCTATTTATTATACTATACATTATAGTATACATGATAATGGGACAATATGTGCATAACATAAATATTGACAAATGAGGAAAAAAAATGCCAGCATTAAAAGGTTTAGTCAGAAGAGGGAGGAGAGGGCCATTACCCTTCACCTTGGACTCTGATAAGTAAAAAAACGTCATCTGCAGACTTTCTAAGATCCAGGCAATGAAAACTGCAGTTTTTTTCAAGACTTTTTACAAAATGAAAGGCACCTCACATTGAAAATGCACACATTTGTGAGCCGTATGGGTATTTCAGGTAAACAAATGCTGTGCCAAATGTTTCACAACTTTTAAAAAAGCAAAGAGTTGAAAAGTGCACCATGTAAAGAAATGTGCATAAATACTGATCACTAACAACTGTAATCATTGAGGGGAATGCCTAAATTAGGCAAACTGTTAGGGACCGTGCAAGGAGTTTCAGCTAAGAGGGAGACAAAGAAGATGGGTCTCAACTGATATTTAAAAAATTGAGAAAGATCCAACAAAATTGGGATGCAAGTCCTATTCAGGCATTGAATTACCCAGTCTCCTGAATGGAGTATGACTAGCCCAGACCTCCTCTGCCATTGCCTTCCTTGTGTGATGATGGAGGAGTCTGAAAATGAGAGACTCCTGTTGGCATGTAGGCCCTACAAAGGAGCCTGGACACTGGTTCTTGCCCACATGTACATCGTGTATATGTGCCAGAACCTCACCTCTTCAGAGCTATCAATCATCATGTGAAGAAAGCAAAGGAGGGAGAACAGAGCTAAACATGCTTCCCTTAAAGCCTGTTTAGGAAACCAGATATTTCAATACCTGAATAGGACTTGAGAGGTTTTCACATCCTGATATTCTTGGCTGTTTTATCTGTTTTGGGATAACCCCCTGTGTGTATTGTTGTGCAGAAAGCATGAGAAAATATTTTATTTGAGCCATTCAAACTGACCCGCTGTGGTACATAAATCTGTTATAGACTTCCATTAGAGGAGAAAACCTTCTCTGGAAACATGGACAAAATAAAATTAAAATGCTGTTCCAGGTTCCTAGGTCTGAGCACAAGAGGTAAGCTTTACAGTGTTATATTTTATTTGGATGGCAAGAGTACAGTACAACTCACTGATTGACTTAATGGCCCACCACTGAGTAACTAGCCAAAATAGTGATCCGTGGATTTATATATATATTAGCTGAGGCACAGCAGCTGTATTTCTAAAGGCCAGCAGCTACTGTTAATATATCCTGCCTCCTCTCTCTCACACACAAACAAAATACTGCTCCCCTTAAAAACATTATGAAAACAATCTTAGAGCTTGTCCAGACTGGCTGTTTTGGGTGTGGGGAGGATTGTGCTACAAAGGTCTGGTGAGGTCAGGGGGAGGAACAAAGTGCCATTTGACATGTTCCTCTTGTCTGAACACCCAAGGACCCGTTGTAGACCAATAAGCTGTCAAAGTAGAAACAGCAAATAAGGAGAGGAGGAGAAAAGAGAAGGTGGAATGTGGAGGAAAAAGGGTCTAGGACAGAAAGAAGCAAGATGGGGAGAGCAAAGAGGGTGCTTTTGGGTGGGGAAAGAAATGGAAATGGAATTTGACAGAATTGAAGAGGATGGAAGAGCAGCCAGGAGAAGGCAAAGATTATAGAAACAGTAGGTAGAACTGCTGAAAGAGAAGGATGATGGACAGACAGGAGTGGGAAGAAAAAAGATAGAAGGAATCAGAAGAGGAAAGAGAAAATGGAGGGAAAGAAAGGCGAAGGGGAGCAGGAAGGCAGATCATGGGAAGCGATGCTGTGGGACACACAGGAGAAGGGCAGAAGAGGCAGTCCCTCACTGCCACCATCACTACCAAGGTCACTGGCACTCGCTCAGTCTCTCACTCACCCATTTGCAGTACATTATCCATGATGCCTGTCTCCAGCAGGTGGATGCCTCTGCCAAAGGGGAGCCCCTTGGAGACAGCGGCACTGGCTGGGGCACCAGGAGCCAATTTGGGAGCAGTCGGGTGTTTCCCCTGATCATCTGTGCCAACAAGAATGTATGCCCTACTACTGGGCAGCAAGGTGCATGACAGCTATTCAAGGGGAAGAATGGCTCCATCAAAATACGAGTGGACACTGTCTTTTTTTCTATCCAATCTGTGTCCTCAGCGATCCATATATCATATTTATATGCCAGTGTGCACAGGACATTAGCCAAGAGAGCACAGATGAGAGTGGGCTCCAGACTAGCTCAACCTTCATAGATCTCACAGTAGTTAAAAGGTTCATTGCCCAGTGCAGGAGCAATCCACAGCATGCTGCCAACAGGCAAATGCTCTGAAATAGCCATGGGACTCCCATATTCTTCAGCCAATCACAAGGTTCATCTTAGCGCTCAGCTTCATCAAGGCTACAGTCCCATTTTTTTGCCCCACTGCCACATGTTTCTGGTCAAACTAGAGTGCCAGCTGATGTCAATGGAAATTGCTGTGCCTCTACATGCCTCCAACTTGGAAGACAAATCTTGGGGTGAATAGTGCTGGAGAAAAAGAAAGTCTGATATTGATTTCTGCAGTAATTTTAAAGTTGCGGCAGTGAGCGACTGTGTCAAACCATTCCCAGCTGGCACAGGTCTTCCTGGCTCTGCACAAAGGATCTTGCAGGTGTGTTGTGCTAGTGCAGTGACAACACACCAACAAGCCAAGAGCAAGGGGAGGGGACTTAGAAGAGATCTTGGGGTTTCATGTGAAATGTTGGGCCTATCATGCCATTTGAAGCAAGGTAGGGTCTGGAGAGCCAGCTTCATGACTCATAAGCCTTCTTTTTGCACTGGACATGGAAGCACTAGTGTGGATTATTCTCGTAGCCTGGGGGTGGTGAGTCTTCCACAAGTCCCAGTAATAGTACCCTGTTTCCACGAAAATAAGACCTAACCTGAAAATAAGCCCTAGTATGATTTTTCAGGATGCTCATAATATAAGCCCTACCCCAAAAATAAGCCCTAGTTAAGTGAAATCCTGCCCTCCACCATTGTGCAGCAACCAGAAGATGACACGACTGTATTTGAATAAACGTAGATTGTTGTACATGAAAAAAATAAAACACCCCCTGAAAATAAGCCCTAATGCATTTTTTTGGAGCAGAAATTAATATAAGACCCTGTCTTATTTTCGGGGAAACACGGTAGAGGGCCTGGAAGAATTCCCTACATGTCCTGTAGGTAATGAAGAAGACAAGAAATGTTGAAAAGCTGCTTGTCCACAATTTAGCATGGCAAATTCTCTCTTAGTGATCTACTGTTTTCCATGTTTTATGGCAATGTGTAACCTTGCCCGCCCAATCCGGAATAATGAGACAGACACAGGTATGTGGGATAACTAGGGCCACAACTTTATTAACTTATTTATAACCCAAACTTTCCCTTTTACAAGGGGGCCTACCATAGTGCCTCAGACTGGTCTGTAACCAGAGTCAGCCCTGACCTTCTGGTCCAGACCACCAATCAAGTTCCTATAACGCAAGCGTGCTGTCTTAGCGTACAGCAGGCCTCCGTGTAAACCATAGCTGTAGTACCCCAAGTTTGCCCCATCCGGGTCTCCAAACCCTAGCTGCTCAGCATCCCCTGGGGTCCCCAGCTTCCCCTCCTCTCAACTAAACCTCTGCTGCTGCCCTTCTGAGAGGAGGGGTGCTTAGCACCCTCTAGGTGCCTTCTTAGGAAGTGATCTAACCCTTATCCTTTGGCACTACCCGCCACCGCATAGGGACTACTTAGTATGTCCCATGCCCCCCACCAAGCTGAAACATTTCAACCTTAAGACCCCCTTGTAGATCCTCTAGGAAAATGTCCCGGCCCTGGTCTGACAGATGCACACCATCCTCTCTCTATAACTCCGGCCGGGAAACTCTTAAGTAGAGGATATGCAACAACTGACCCCAGGCCTCTCCATACCGCTCTGCCGACTTCTCTGTTTATGCCCTTCCGGGCCAGATCAAACCACCTGGGGTTACATGTGGCCCTCCACACCAAATGTGGAACAATTGCCGACCATATGACACGTATATTGGGACACCGTGCCACAAATGCTCTGAGGTCCGCTATGACCTGGAGGACCAGTGACTTGCCCGATCTTTGGGCCAAGTCATTGCCTCCCAAATGAATCACCAGAATGTCAGGGGGCACATCCGTAGTGCCCTGGGATGCCAGGTCAAGAAACCCGTCCCAGAGCATGCCTCTCTGTCCCCTCCATTCCAAAGCGGCCACCTCTCCAAGGCCCAGGTTGCAATCCCAACTGCTCCGACTGGCATATCTGGCTGGCCAAAAAATGTAACTGTGCCCACACAACAGAACCCGAACTCGGGCCAAGGGCTTCTCCTGATCTGCAACGACAAAAAGAACAAACAACGCAGCAGGACCTAACACTGCAGCAATGGGCGAACATAAGCCTTATATTTGTGCGATGACCATCTGCCAACTTTCTTAATGTCCTCAACTGTATACCCAAGGGCGGCTGCTGTAGATGCAGCACCAATTCGAAAAGAATGCGTCCCAAAACACCAGCCCTGTATCCCGTTTTAATTATTTGCTTATTTATTTAAACCCTTGCCAAGTCTTCTCCACTCCCCACTCTACCTTTTTCTTGTTGTTTTTTAAACAACTTGGAGGAGCCTCCAAGGCTCACTAAGAAACCCCCCAAAAAACTTATTTCCAACCAGAGGGCTGTGCCGATGCACAGCCCCAAATCCAAAAGCCTCCGAAGTGCTGCAGGTCCACGCGGCTGAAATCGAAACCACAGGACCGCTGCAGTGCCGACGACGCTCCTGCCAGCTCTGCTCGAGAATAGGAAGGGTGAGGCGGGGCGGGGCGCATGAGAAGCCTTAAAGTAGGCTACCCAGCCACGGCTGTGTCTGTCTCATTCGTCCAGGTGGGCAAAGGAGCCCCGCCCTGGCAACTTCGTGCCTCGCGGAGAGGCACTTCCAAACTTATAGAATGTTCCATTCAAGTCAATTGGAGCTCTGGATATTAGGAAATCTGATTATAGGCTGAAATTGTTATCTGGATTGGGTGGGGGAACTGTGCACAACCCTATTAGCTAGCACCTCCTTGTGCAGGTATAACCCCCGTTCATTCAAAATGGGTGATTTCCTGCCTGTGGACTGGCAAACTGGAGATTATACAGAACAATGTAATGGTCTTCCTGGAGTACTTCAGGATTCTAACCTCTGCATTTGAATCCAGCCTTCTCACTACTGTATCACACATCTAATGAAGTACTCACCAGGCATGAGGGGAAATTTCTATGGTTTATATTTCAATACGAGCCAAGCTATTTCACACCTCTTTAGTAATACATAATTAATTAACCAGCTTTTGTACTTGAATTTCATAATGCATTTTTCTAACTAAAAAAATTCTACAAAATGTGCACTTTGGGAAGAAGTGCTCATAAAAATGCATCTATTAGGAGAAAGGTTTTAGAAACACACCCATTTTGTACACATTTCTCATTTATACGTATCTATGAACCCATGCATTTTTCTATGCAGTTCTAATGTGAGCATCACAAAATGGCTGAAATCCTGTTGCTTACCATAATAAGTCACAACTAGAATAGGCCCATAGAATCAGTGGGGATTTCATGAGAACTCCTTTATAAGTTTCATTGATTAAATGGGCTTACTCTAGCTGCAAATTATTAGAATAATCAAAAGAATTTCAGCCTATGAGAGATACAAAATGTATGCATTGAGAGAAATGCGAGGGAAGGAAGGATGGAAGGATGGATGGATGGATGGATGGAGAACAAGCTTCAAAAAGTTCAAAACTGTGGAAATCAAAACAGAGAATCGATTCATCCAGGTGTCTTTCTTGGACACTCACAATAACACAGAAACACACGGTTATTGCAAACATATTTATGCTTGGTTGCTGAAGTGAAGGTTGGAGAAATTTACTTCTTCCTGTGTTTCTGTGTTTCAACCCTCACATTCCTTCCATTTTGAATACGAAGACATTTGTGAATGTCGCAAAATTTTTCAAAACAGATGTTCTGTAGATGAGCTACTTTGGGAGGGGCCTGTGGCTATTTTTCTGGGATTCATTTGAAGAGACAGAGCTTGGCTACTTTGCCTTTGTTGCTGTCAGGTCCTGGATGCAACATTAGTAGCTTGTGGACTTTTAGTTGCATTGTGGGCTCCAAGGACAGGCTTTTGACCAGGAGCCACAATAGCTGAGCAAGATTTCATTGTTCTCAAACCTCCTTCTTGGTCTTGTTGTGGATTGGGGATTTGAAAAGCAAAGAATCAAAATGGCAGATACAGAAGAAAACAAAAGCAGGAGGCCAGGGCAGCTCTTCAAACTGAAACAAACCTTGCCATCTTTTGCATCAAACAAATTAAATAGGTACATCTATTGCAGCTATGGAATAGATGCACAGACCATACTGTGTGAGGAACCACTTTTTTTTTTAAAGGAGGGAGCTGATTCTTATATCATTGGGATTCAGTCCAACAGAATGACATTATTAGTTTGATTTTTTTAAAGTTAGCACTCTAAGCTTTGGGCCTGGTGTACAGATCATTCATTTCTGGTTTCTCCAACATTCTATTTCTTAACCCTCAAGAGCTTTCCATCCAAAATATGAAGAAATAAATGAATGATGAAAAAGTCTGACCAAATATGAACCAAGCTCATACACCTCTAACTGCAGGTTCAGCCAGTGACTTGCATCATGTGAGTATAGATCATTCTGGATGGGAATTCTAACACCAGATTCACATCACCCGAGACACAATATGCTTCTTTGGATTCAGCTGGCTCATTCACCTGTCAGGAAAGGCACATTTTAACAAGCAGTCTTTGTTCCTTTTTCATTCAAAGAACAAGGGAGCTCTGGGGGGCACCTCAATCCAGCCAAAACCGAGAGACTACAAAATGACTGGAATGTTTTGCCATTAAAGAAGTGGGCTTCTTTTCATTAGCTCTTAGTGGTGCTGCTGTTCCCCCACTCTTTGCTTTCTCTGCCATTCAAATGAAGTTAGAGAACAACTCAGCATTAATCCCTCCTGTCATACTCTAGAAAGCCATTTGCTTTGAGAAAGAGGGTGAGCTCTCAAACCACCCACGAAGGCTTCCTCTGGAATTTGTGAACTTCCCTCAAGCACTGCTGACAGTCTGATGCATGGGTCAGCTGCACATCACTTTTTTTCTCGGTGAATTATGAAGCTATTAACTCCATTGCTTTCTTCAGCTTTAAAAAGTGTGCTTTTGCTGTGCACACATAGAGGATGAATAGCTTCAATAAATGGCATTAGGCTATGGAACCAGAAGAAGAACAGAGTGTTGTCATTAGGAAAGTGAAGGCAACCCAGGGATTTTTTGTCTTTCACTATGATTAGCATGGCACTCTCCTTTCTGAGTTTTCGAAGCTGTTTTCTCTCAGGAGGCCTTTTCAATTTTACAATGTCAAGTACAACACAATTAAATATTCATTAATCTTCCCCATTTGCTCCCAGATAGTGCACACAACTCTGGCTTTAAGGGTGAGGTGGGCAGTTACTCGGGGTACCAAGCTAAGACAGGTGGTGAGCTGAGCTGAGGGACACAGAAAGCTGACTGGAGGGGGGGCGCAAGCTAAGCTGGGCACCAAGCTGCTACCACCAGGCTCTCCCTGTGCAATGTCTATTGAAAAAGTCCAGAAAACCTACCACTCTTTTGCTGCTCTAGTTTACGTTCTAGCATTGTAATGAAGTCTCTGTCACCTGGTGTGTGGGCAGTTCTCCAAGGATGACTATCCATTAGGAATGATATTGCTCTATGTCTTGATTTGGCAGCCACTGTGTGTCTGTTTGCATAAGACAAAGCCCCTGAATGCCATATTCAGAGCAGTGGCAGTGAGGGAATGAAAGGCCTACTTATTAGCTATGTGTTCCGCTGAACTGAAGGAAGTCTGAATCACACACACTAAGATAAAAGCTTTCTTTATCTCTGGACAATAATAGAAATACAATTGGTGTTAGTTATATTGGGTCGGCAGGGTTATGACTGCTAGCCCTAGCCAAGTGCCACAGGCACAGAATTTGATTTAAGGAGAGGAAGAACATGGTTGGCTGTATGGAGAGATTCTGTGACAGAACAGGTGGCTTTCTTGTCACAGAAAGAACTCCAGGAACACTCATGGAAGAATGGAAATACGGTGGACATAAATGAGTGAGTGAATAAATGCCATGTATGATTTCAAGTCAAAGTGCCACTGGGAAGTAATTTTCTGTGGCAGTTACCACACGGAATGGCACAGAAGTGGTGCAGATCCAGGTCTTCAGGGATGAATCATTCCCGGATAAGTTGTGAAAGCCAGCATTGGGATAAAACAAGGAGCCCTATGGGAAAGAGACTCAGGAAGCTGAAAGACATTCTGCCAGAAGGTGTTTTGAATTTAGAAGAGGTACTGGGGACAGACACAACCCAGTGCCAGTTCCCTTATCTCAATGTCTTCTTAGTCTGTGTCAGAAGCAAGGCAATGGTGCTTCTGGAGTGGAAGACTCATCTGACAGGGTTCCCAGGGAACATCCAAATGTGCTGACACTCCTCTCATTCTTCAGGGAGGCTCCTTCCATGTCCCTTTATACCAGTGTAAGAAAAAATGAAAGACATCTGATTGATCCCACAACTAGGAAGAGCCACAAGCAAGGATTCTCACATGGAGTCTGTTTGTGCGGTAATTCTCCCAGGACACCCCCCTCCAGCTTTGTACACACATACCTGAGTCCTCACGGGAGCACCAGAGCCTTGAACATCACAAACACCCCAGCCTCCATAATCTCTTTGGGTGGCCCTCCAAAGCCAACAAAATCAACATGATTTTGTTGATGTCGGTTTACATCTGACATTTATGGTATTACATGGGACATTTATGGTATTACACATGCTTGTAAAAAAATAATTATGGATTATCACATTTGATTGACAGCGAGGGCAAAGAAACAATAATGGAATAGGACAGCGAGACAGAAAATGGAGGGAGAAGAGATGGGGAGAGTTATTTGGGGGGACTATAACTGACCATGCTGTCTGAGATATTATGGGAGCAGTAATCCAAAAATCTGCTTTCCTTGTCTCTGCTCAAGGCTCCTCGTGGAACAAGTAGAATCCTTCCCATCAAAACACAGGATCAGTGCTTTCTGAAGTAAGCAAAGGAAATGCAAATTGCTTTCTCAGAGCTCTTCCTGAAGACCATTTGTGAGCGTTTAACGTTAATTTACAGTGCTATGGCACAGAAGGCTAAAAATAACTCTTTCATGAAGCAGCAGCAACCACCACCACAAACAGCAGAAAGAAACGGGGCCAATAAGATGTAAATAACATAAATACCAGGAATGAATTTTCAGGCTGAGGATCAGGGGATTGTCTCCATCTGCACTTCCTGCACAGTTCATGGGGAAGGTGCAATTTGTAGTACACAATCCAAGCACTGAAGGAGGGGGGGGGGGAGATTTGAAAAGCAGACACAGAAAAATGTGCACATTTCAAATGTACATATGTACATTATACATAAAATCACATTTTTAAACATCATTTAGCCAATGGAGAAGAAAGCATTGAAGCAATGAAAGGAAATAAGCAAAGAATGAAACAAATCTCAGTCTTTTGAGGGAAAAGGGAGAAGGTGAGGAAGAGAGGATGCTCACAGATGGACTTTATGGATACAGATACCCTTAGTGCATAAGTCTGTGACAAAAATTGCCAAGATCTGGCAGTGCTTGCAGATATAAAAAGGCAAAACTAAGTTAAGAAATTTGACTTTACTCTGCCCATTTCAGATGATGTATGAGCTGGCTGGATAGCTCAGAGGTTTAGGTATGTGGTTGGGAGTTTGATTCCCCACTGTGCCTCCTCAGAGAAGAGCCAGCCTGTGTGGCCTTGGGCAAGCTGCACAGTCCTAGGGAGCCCTCAGAAGAAGGGAATGTTATCCACTTCTGTGTATTCTGTACCTAGAAAACCCTGGAATGGGTCACCATGAGTCGGAATTGACTTAATGGCACACAAGTGTCCCAAAAAGTTGAGTAGCCAAAGTCTTGCATAATTCATAGCAGACATTCTTCTGAGTCATTTTGATAATATCAGCACAACTTGAAAAGCAAATCCTAGACACATAAAAAGCTTTCATTTAACATATCGAAACAGACAGCCTTCCACTACTGCTGATGTCTGGAAATGAAACTCATAAAATTTCTGGTATTTAGCTGATGTTCTTCTATAGATGTGCTCTCAAATGTATTATAAAATTGTCTTATTAAGTAGAAAAGTAGAAGCATTTCCAAATTTGCCAACGATATGGTAAGAGACTTTCCTCTGAAAAAAAGCTTTACATCACACTCATTTTCAGTCTAGTCAATTGGTAAGAAAGAAGTCACTTTTGCTGGTAGTATCTTCATTTCACACTAATCTCCATATATACTCAGGGGGAAAAAAATTCCACTGCCAGCACCCTATGCAGAGTGGATGGGCAATAGTGTAAGCGTTAATTCAGCTCCCTCACCCTCTCTGTCACACAACTCGTCACATGAGTAGGCACACAAACAGTCTTAGAGCCAGTGCAAGACCAGAGGTGGTAGAGGATAGGCTGTTGAAAGAGGAGAAATACACGTTTTTCTCCTCTGCTTCACATTTCCTAAAGGATAGTGGCCTAAAACTGTGTCAATATATACAGTAAGTAGTGTGTCACTTCCGACTTTCCAGGGTTCTCAAAGTAGAAAATACATAGAAGTGGTTTCCCATTCTCTTATTCTGGGGATGCCCTGGGACTGTGCAGCTTGCCCAAGGCCACACAGGCTGGCTCTACTTCACAGGAGGCACAGTGGGGAATCGAACTCCTAAGCTCTGGCTCCACAGTCAGATACCTAAACCACTGAGGTATTCATATATAAATATATATATCTGTTGAATTCTCATTTTTTTAATTAACTCACAGTAGGAGAGTAATTTATTACTTTTTATTTTACTTTCTTATTTTAAATTAAGTTTATAGAATTTTTCTTATATTATTCAGTGCCATTTGTCAAAATCAATTTCCAGTTTCCACTTCTGAGCTCAAATGGGCTTCACTTGAAGTGAAGACTAAAGACATTTCGATCTAACTCAGACCTGGGGCCCAGATGGATAGGAATCCATAAGTGAATTGCAGACATTTATTGATGCCAAAGACAAATTTACTATGAAACAAATCTCTTGCAAAACTTGGGATAGAAGAGTCCCAACTCTTCCTCTTACCAAAAGGTAATGTCCTTTTGTCCTACACTCAAATAAGACATGAGCCGCAAATGACTTTTCCTTTCATTTTTAAAAGAGGTAAGATGGTTTTAAAAAACAACTAAGTATATAAATTTTTTTACTGCTGCTTTTCCTCTACAAATTGGTTGCCATCTAGAGAGACTTACCTGGATCAGTGCCAACGAAGACCTTGTAGCAGCACTGCTCACTTATGTCATGCACTTACATGTGGTCTTGATGAAGTCCCCCTTTCCTACATGAATATTTTTCTTTATCCAAGAATATTTCTCGGAACACCACATGCGCAGTGATTACTGAACACATTGCAGTTTAGTTTTGATCAAAGAGCCATGATTGGCTATGTCAAGTTTTCTACTTAAGAAATCAATCTCGAAACTTCACAGCTCCCCAATTTGTCCCACTGATAACTCGCTCGTTAAAAGCAATCACTGACAGAGCTGAATAGGTGTCTCTCTATTTCTTTTCTACTGCATCTGACTTCAAACTTTCTCACCATCTGAACACTTTCTGAAAAGCTATCATATACATGCAGCAAGCCTGGAAAGAGCAGGAAAGAGAACATAATAACCAGCATATCCCCATCATCATAAGGTAGCCATGGTTCTAAGGTCACTCATCAAGTCAACGAAAAGAAAATGT
This sequence comes from Intellagama lesueurii, assembly GCA_037013535.1. Taxonomy (NCBI): domain Eukaryota; kingdom Metazoa; phylum Chordata; class Lepidosauria; order Squamata; family Agamidae; genus Intellagama; species Intellagama lesueurii. Next base: position 172,546,584 of record JBAJHW010000003.1, on the reverse strand, counting down.
CACAAAAAAGTGGGGGAAGGAGTGAATATCAACAGGAGTCTTAAAGGTTATTGCCAGGTGTGAAATGCCTCATTACCAACAACTTGTGCCCAGGAAACAAGCAGTCTCTGTTTTGGGGCCATGTATAAATGTATAAATATTTGCCATGTAATTCCACTCTTATGTATCCACGAAAGCTCACAGTAAAATATAGCAGTTAGTCTTTAAAATACCACATCTGTTGGAAAGCTCAGTGGTTTAGGTAGAGGTTGGGTGTTCAATTCCGCACTGTGCCTCCTTGGCAGGTGTTGGACTCGATGATCCATAGGGTCTCTTCCAGCACTGCAGTTCTATGATTATTATTATAATATTATTTTTATTCATGTCTTCTTCTTCTTCTTTGGCCTGAAAAACTGCAAAAACACTGGTACATTTGCTATGGCAGCAACACCCATGTCCTGTTGTAGCTCGAGCCCATCAAGAGTGGCAAGGCAATCATAGTGATCTCCAAAATGGAACACAGTCAAAGTCAACCATAGGTGATAGGAGTTCTGGCTCTGCTTCACCTTCCTCTACCTCTTGCAATGACACTGGAATACAATTCCTTAGCATCTATCAATTCAACCTAACAGAATGGAAGAACAGGTTCTCATGTTAGTTCAGTAAGTTTCCACACTATTGTATTTGATCTGCTGCTGAGATAAAGCATGACGTCTAACATCCTGTTTAACTGCGCAGCAGACAGGCAAGGTCCTACTAGACCAGCCACCCATACCTCTGTAACCTCATTCGCAAAAGCACATACTACACAACAGAGCTGACATTTTAAAACGGATAGCGTTATTTAAGTCACCACTGAACCACTGACTGGGTGTTCTTGGGCCAGTCACTCTTTCTATGAGAATAAAATGAGGACAAGGAGAGCAATGTAAACCAACTAGAGTCCATTGGAAAAAAGGGAGCACATGGACATAATTGTTGAAGCAGCAACCCTTTACCTCTCCTCTATGTGCCCTATACCCCTCTGTTTTACCTTTTATTGCCAGTAAAAGCATGGTTCCAGTGACAGAGAATAGCCCCTGCAGCTTTTGTGCTATCCTGGTACAGAGTCACTGATCTAACGTTTTGGCAATGCAAGATGGCACAATATCCCATGTTTTCTGCATTCCTCAGTACAAACAACAACAAAAGTTTCACTCAATGTCAAACAATTTCATTTCCTTCCTTCCTTCCTTCCTTCCTTCCTTCCTTCCTTCCTTCCTTCCTTCCTTCCTTCCTCTCATTTGTTCACCTAAATAACTGGAAACCTTCATCTCACACTCCAGGCACATTTAGCGACCTGTCTCCCTCCATTATCACCACTTACAACCAGTGTGTAGAACATGGAGGTGGCAGCTCAACCATTAAAACAATGGATTGCTGCCATCGAGTTCCACTCAGTGTCACCTTTCCAGGTCTGTTGGAAAGACCTGCCTGTATACATGTTCAGAGGTTTTGTGGAAGACAAACAAATCTAGTAAACGGTCCAAGAGATTCCATGGGTCTCTGCTGCGAAGACAGGCATGTGCACAATGCAGGTTTTTAGTCAACTTGATCTGCAAATTTAGTCTGTGATTGTGTAGTTAGGAGCTCATGGTTGTTATAATAGATGAGATTATCTTTGCATTTTGCTACTGACTTCTTCCTGCTTGCTTGTTATGTGCTGTCAAGTTAGAAATGGCTTACAGTGACCCTAATAGGGTTTTCAGCTGGCTGGATACTTCAGTGGTTTAGATGTCTGGCTGCAGAACCCGAGGTTGGGAGTTTGAGTCTCTACTGTGCCTCCTGCAAGTAGAGCCAGCCTGCATGGCCTTGAGAAAGCTGCATAGTTCCCCAATGCTCCCAGAAAAAAAGGAATAGTAAACCACTTCTAAATATTCTCAATCTGGAAAACCCTGAAAAGAGGTCACCATGAGTCAGAATTGACTTGATGGCACACAATTATTATTAATAGGGTTTTCATGGGAAATGAGACATTTAGGGAATGATTTTAGCGGTTCCACCCACCAGTAAGTTTCCATAGCAGAACCAGGGACTCGAACCCAGGTCCTAAGTCCTAGTCCATTACTCTATCCACTATATTACACTGAGTACTCTGCTGCTTGCTACCTGAGGCAAAAGCCACAATGGCCTAAAATCTTCTTATGTTTGTATGCTGGCATAATGCAGATTATGGATGTTCTGTTGGTGAATTACTGCAAGTTAAGACGTTAGCCTATGCATTTGCTACCAGCCAATGTCTATGCTCACTTTTGTCAGTTTGCCAATGAAATTCATGCCAATTGTGTTATGCCAGTGGCATAACTAATATTTTGGTTAGTGGTGCCTTCTCCCTGTCTACGTACAATGCTGACTGGACTCACAACTGAAATTTCTTCAGAAGTGGTGATGGGGCAGCATCCTCCACTTTATCTGAAGGCTGCAGGATAGCTTAGGCAGGGCAGAACAGGTCATGTGACACATAGAGCTTTCTTCCAATATTGTGCTCTTCCTTCATACCTCTCTTGTCTGAGGAAGCCACCCATTTTGCCTCATACTTGGGTTTCCCTGCTTCTTGATAACAATTTTAGTTGTTAAGGCATTTATGACTTTTTTTGCTTAGAAGAACATTTCAAGGAATTTGAAAAGCAGCAAAAAGTTCTAATCAAACAGCCTGCTTTTCTCAGAAGGCTTCTTTACATTCCTATTAGGTTTCTTCATATGTGGGGGCCTGTTTCTGAACAACAGAACAGATATGTTTCAGCCCAGCCTATATTTTTATTAAAAGCTTTTCCTTTTTGAAATTCTATTATAAGCATTTTCAATCTACTTTTCGTTTGAATGCAAGTAAAATTAATTTTGGGAGAGACACGAAAGCTCCAGGGCTACCCATGATTTCAGCAACAGACCTAGCAGCCTTAAAGAAATTAAATAATGTTGTGGTATATAAAAGAAGTTATTTCATAAGATCTGCAATCAAACACTCCATTGCAAAAGCAATGTGGTATTTTTGCACATAGAGTACATGTTATATAAATATTTTTGTTTTGCACAATATATTAAAAATAATTACATTTTTGAACTGAAGCTCCTCATTGCTCGGTGGCCCAATACGCTGAGGAATCTACCCTGTTACAATCAAGCACATCAGCTAGTTGATCTGCATATATATTCCTGTCTAAGTCACAAAATGCATTCAGGCAATTCAAAGGACCAGAGAGCCTTCTGGTACAATGTAAACCCATACACAGATGGCCATAGGTACTCTTTTAGGGGAAGCAGAACTCTGTTTCAAGCTGTCTTGTACCTGAAGTACCAAGTTTGAAAGATCAAGAGCCATGTGTGTGCACGCGTAATGGTGCCCCTCAGCACTTAGCACCTGGGCATCTGACATACAGTATCAAGCATACAGCTCATGGCCATCCCCACAATGGTGAGAATTTTTTAAATGTTGTTTAAATCACAAGGATTATGACTAAATATGCATCTATATGTGAAGTGGCATGTTCCTAGTTGATGCAAAATGGTATTTTGATTTAAAACAAAGATGCACACACCCTCTTTTTCCCAGTTAAGTAGTCACCATAATCTACACCAGTGTCCATGTCCTCTACAAACAGGCATGCATCCCCTTTGGTAGATTCAATCTGTTTTCTGTAAAAGATTTCTTGTAACATATTATTTTTAAGTTCACACAACCATAAACCATGTAGCTCATCGCAAAAGATGTCACAGCCCAGAGGAATACCATGGCACTGAAAGCATGGATAAACACAGCACTTTTATAAGCTCCAGCAGCAGTGCCTTCTGTGAGATCCTGTTCACCTTTCATCCACAAAACATTTCAAGCGCCATTTCCTCCAAAATGCTGATAACTACCATTACCTGAACTAATTGAGAGTCATTATCTGCTGCTCTAACGAAAGGCCTCCTGTGATCTCTAAACCTCCTTTAATGTCTTCATGAGAAACTGCACACACGGGAAGCAACTGGAGGGAGAAGGAACATCTAAAAATACAGATGACACCCAGAGGAGATTATTTAATTCATCATTACTGAACAGTGTGACTGGGCCTTTATGGCTTTGTCTTCTAAGTATATGGAAGCAGGAAACATCTTCTGAGGGACAGAGATTGACAGAGAGAGAGGGACATGTTCACAAAAACTCCAGACTTCTTCCCTCAGAGAGGTACACAAAGTGTGGTTCAGTTTACACAGGCTGAGGCTGAGACCATTTATCCAAGTGGTTCTCCTCCTATGACACACATACCTCTGCTGGAACATTTTAAATAAATAAATAAATAAATAAATAATATAGACATAGTCTAGATGAAATGGAGAGTCTTCATAGCAATTATTAAGAATCACTGATTCTAAACCTTGGGTAACCCAGGTGTTTTTGGACGGCAATTCCCAGAAGCCTTCACCACCAGCTGTGCTGGCTGGGGTTTCTGGGAATTGCAGTCCAAGAACAGCTGGGTTGCCCAAGGTTGGGAACCAGTGTCCAACTGACTAGAAGCAACTTTGGATGCTCATTGATTTTAAAACAGGGATAGGCCTATGCTATGTGGTGTCCTGTTTTGTTTTGTCCTGTTTTTGGAATACAACTCTGTCACCCCTCTACATTGTTAGTCAGAGCTTGTAGCTGAAAAAACTGGAGGACAGCAGGTTGCTTATTTCTTGTCCTGGAATATTTTGAACATAGGCTTAACAATATAAATGAGGGCAATATGTGTTCTCAGAGACATGTATTGTAAAGGCCAAGACAATCATGATTGGGCCTTAGGGAGATCCTGGTTGATTCACTTCTCACACACTAAACAGGAATGTACCAATTATTTTGTTTTCCTTGCTGCAAGACAGCGAGACCAGTGATCTGCTTGCCAAGTGATCTTATTTCATTTGCTGCTAAACTGAGTCCCCCAGTCCCCATCCTCCCTGGGCCCCTGGTTTGTGGGCTTGCCACATCCAGAGCTGCTGCTGCCATGCTACCATGATCAGGGAGCTTTGTGGCAGCTTGAATCAGGAGAAGGGATCCTAGGTGGCCCAATCAGAAGCCTCCTGGGGTTAAAAAAGGAGTAAATGGGGGGTGCTGGCTGGCTGGAGGCTGTGGTGAATCAGTGCCCGCGGCACATAGGTTGCTTGGCAGACTAGGAGGGGAGGAGTTTTCACTCCAGTCTGCCAAGCAGGTATTTAAGCACTGCTAGGAGCTCCCATAGGTCATTTGTCATTGGATCGTCGCACAGGACGGACCTGGGAGCTCCAGCAGCGGAGAAGAAAGTGCCAGTAGCAGGGAGGCGAGCAGCAGGGACAGTGAAGTCAGCTTGATCACTGGCAGTGGCGAGATACAGTGGTGGAGGAGAGATCTGACAGTGAGGAACTCAGTAGTGGCAACATTCGGCAGTGGGGCGCACAGAGGTGGCGGCAGCAAGATCTGATGGCAGTGAAGACGCCTGAGAAGTGGCGAGGGCAGCTACAGCTGGAATTAAATCACTGCAGGGGAGGGCATATACAGTTGTAATCAAAATTATTCAACCCCATTGCAAATCAGGTTTATTGTCAACATTTGCAGACTTTCATCTGTTTGCAATAAACAAATCAAACAAAAGCAATTGAAACAAGTGGCTTCCCCAAATTCATCTGAAAATGCAATTTTTAATGAATTCTGTATTGGCAAGGTATTAACGTGGTGATTTCACAAGGGTAGTAAGGCAAGCATCAGAGGGTAGGCAGGTCACCCGGTGCAGGTATCCACTCATTCATCCTGCAACAATACTATTCTCCTGCAACCAGTCGAAGTCAAGGCCTGTCATAATCTGTACAAGTTGGAGTGTTTCTTCAGAGGTGGAATGAGGAACAGCCTGGAATGATCTCACTTGCTTTTGCAATCTATACCTTTTGTCTTGTCTTTGGGGTTAACAGTTTGGACACAGAAGGCATACTGGAGTGGTGGGGGCAGCAGGACATGGTCCAGAAGCTGTAAGATACTGACTCCTATTTTATACAGATATCAGAAGCAGTTTGCGTGTACGCAAAATGATTATACCATGAGGATTGAACTTCAAATCTAGGGATTCCTTTTCTAACTCCGTGAAGAAATGTCACACATGTCATTTCTGATTAAGCCATCCAATTTCGGTATTTTGAACAAATACCTTGCAGCTTTCCCACTTATTATATAAATATAGATTTATACTGACAGCTTAAAAAATGCCTTACCTTGTGTCCAGGCCCAATGATATCCTCAAGATCTCTTTTGTGTTGGCTTTGGAAAGTCATTTCCCTCCTCCCTTTCAAAAGTTTTCCTGTATCTACTGGGTTGGCATAAACCAAACAAATGAAAAAAAACAACCAAGAAATCCACACACTTTTGAGTAAAAAGCACTCAACATCAGTACTGCAGTTGGACCAAGGGTGAGGAAGCAGGATAATCCTTTTCTGACATCAGACCAAATGCTATGGATGGGGGTGGTGGAATTTACTCAACAATTCTGTGTAGTGCATGGAAGAAAGGTGTGTTACTACAAATGATGTGATGCAATTGGCCACATCGTGGGGTATCATTTCCCTTGATTTTTATCTTCTGTAAATCTATCCAGTCTATCATACCCTCCATTTGAAACGATAAAAGTGCAATTCCAATTTTCTCTGTTTGCACATGAGTTACTGAGACTGTTGACCTTGATAGTGGCATTTTCTGCATTTAGGCTTCAGTTTCCACGAGAGTGGAAAAGAATGGCAGTGAAGAAATAGGGAATAAAGTTAGTGCTGAGTGCAGTAGATCAGAGCAATACATTTGGAGCTTTAGTAAGTGCAGCAATGTAACATTTTTTGAATACAATGCCCAGAATCCCCCAGAAAGCATGTATTCTGGGAGGTGTAGCCCCAAAAGTAACATTTCCAAGGTCTAGGTTTTAGGATTAAGAGTGGCACTTGCATTCAACAGTAAGTTATATAATACTATTCAAATGCTGTATTCCCCCCCAAAAAATTCTTGTTGCTTTGTGTAGTAAATCACCATAGAGTAGGTCCATTTAATCAATGGGGATTGTGTGGGTCAACTTCTCTGTATGTTCTATTGATTTGTATGAGCCTACTTTAACGTCAACTTACATTAACGAAGTAAGCTGCAATTGGAGGAGATCCTTCTGAATCAGTGAAACATATGGAGGAGCTGACTCATAAAATCCCCATTGATTCATTGAGCCTACTCTATTGTGTTTTACTACACTAAGCAACAGGATTTTGGCCAGTGTGTTAAGGGCAGGCTTTGGTGTATATTTTGTTGTCACTGAATTCTATGAATCTTATCCTCAAAACTTTTTCTCATGTTCCCCTCACTTACTTAGTTAAAATATCGAGGGGAGGGGGAGAAAAATTATTATTTTAAATACCCATGAATTGGAAGTGCAAAGTCTTAATCCAAGGCTGTAAAGCTTAATGATCATTGAAGCAGAATAAATCTTATTTTAAAGAGATAGATGTTTGGATCAAAGGATAAATGCACAACACACAAGAGAGAATTGTCACGTATTCCAGAAACAGAAGCCCAGGCTGTAGGTCTGCCATTTAGGGTCAAACTGGACATGATGATAATCCTACCAGTTTCCAAAACATAGCGGCAGCTCAGGACCCTTAATTTTCACTGGGACCCCAGCATGTGGTAAGAAGAGGTTTGACTCTTCCTTCCTCAAGGTGCATCCTGACAAAACTTGTTCCTCTGGTGCCAATGGAAGCTTCCCTCCAGGAGCCAACAGCAGATGTGTCTTGAAATCATTTTCATCTGGATATTGATGGAGAAACACATTCATTCCCATACTAATTTTAGTGGCTTGAAAAGTAGTTCATTGTTGTTCCTGTTACATTGTTTTTTAAAAGTAATTCATGTTCATTGAGTTGCTTGCTGTTTTTTATTTCTTTGAAAAGCATGGAGGCTGCCAGATAGTATTCAGGCTGTTAGGCAGAAGGAGGCAAGAACAGTGGATGGTGGGCTGCTGATGCTTGAGGCTGAGTCAGGAAGCCAATATGGAGGAGACTCCTCTGTATTGACATGCACCTCCCAGCCCAGAACTGGTTCCTGTGCACTCTCTGACATGATGCCATCTTTCAAATACTACCTTGGCTCCTGACTTCCTCATTATTCTCATCCTCCATGAACTTTCCTAGGTCTCTGGGCACTCACCACAAGATGGAGCCCACAGAGATGCTCAACATGATTTAAAGAACCCATGATTTTTTTGACAATGTTGAACAGTGTAGAAATGTAGACTACATTTGTACTTCCCACCTGGGTGGACCACCATCCTCTGCACCAGAGAAGGCAGCACACTTTCCCCCTCCAAATTGTTTTCCTAAATTGTGAAGGAAATAGGCTTGCAGCCCTCTCACAAGGTAGTTGTGTCCTGCGTAGGTATTTTAATAAAGGCTCTTGTTTAATCTCCAAAGATAAAATTTTCAGCAACTAGCTATCACGTAAATCAACATCCTCCATGGTGCCAGTCAATCCTGGAAAATGGATGGAGGTTTTTGTCATCACCATCACCATTACCAATATTACTTAGTATTATTGTTCAGTCTTCTCTCTTAACGTTTATTTTTAAAAGGGCAGCGGGTGACAACCTAGCCAGGTCCTACATGCGTAAATGTGCATCTTCTCAGATAATGCTTTCTGGTGGTGCCCATTCAGCTGAAGATCATGAAGTGTAGTAGAGTTGTCAGGTTGTCAGAAACCAAGTATTACATTTGAAAGTAAGTTCACTGTAATTAGCTCACTGGCATTCTGAAAAGGAAAATGTTAAGACCATGCTTCTGTGATTGTCCTTCAACTTTATTATACCACTTGTGCAAGTATTTCTGTATGCAAGTAGTGTGTAGGTTATGTGTTTGCCAGTTAGGGAAGGGATGGGGAACATTTACTTTGAAAGGAGGGCTGAATTCCAATACTGGAAGGGTCTGAGGGGGCCATATACTAATAGTGAACAGGGAGGGACCATGACCAAGTAAGGATTGGATATTCCTATCAATCTGCAATTCAGTTTTAGTAGATTGGTTACCAATTATTTTCAAGGTCAGAATAGCCATGATGACGTCTAACATTGGGGGGAGGAGGAGGAGAAAGAGGAAGATTGCCAGTCACCAATCTGAACTCTAATTCTCAAACCGATTGTATAAAGCACAGCACAATTCTATGCATATTTACTCAAGATAAAGCCCTAATGCAGCAGCATTGTGGTCTATAACCAGTGCTTCCCAATCTTGGGTCCCCAGATGTTCTTGGACTACAACTCCCAGAAATCCAAGCTTGGGAACCACTGTGCTAGACAGATAAAAGTTCCTCAATTTGTACAGCTATTGGAAACCATTGCTATAAGCCATACCTCAGTTTGGTTTAGCTGCTACCCTAGCTGCAATCCACAGGTCAGTTCTATTCAAGAGGTTTCCACAAGCTTTAAATAGGATCTTATTTCTGAGAAAGAAACATGTAGGCCAGATGGGGAACTTCTATGGGCTGGATATGACCTGGGAGTAAAGAGTTATTTTATTCTTGCTGTAGTGCTCTGAACTGTCTCAATAGATGCAACTGTCTTGGAGAGGAAATCACTTTTTAGCTGAAATCCAGTTGGCAGAACTATGCCTGTGAAAGGCTGTTGATGTCATTAGCAGGAAGTAGTTTTTTGAAATTAAACGCCTCCTACTTCTGTCCAATGGCTCCTGCACCTCCTTTCATCTTTTAGAAGCTTTGTGAGCTGCAGGTCAGGAGGAAGAAATCTTTGATGATCCAATATCACCACTGACAGTAATGTCAACTTGGCAGTGGCAATTCTTGATAATGAAAGACTTCCTCATCCCATCCTGTGGCTCCTATGGCTTCAATTTGATGAAATGGATTACATGAGAACCATGGGAGTTGTGGGACAGAAGTAGGAAATGTTTAGTTTCTTGAAATTGTCTCTGTTGATAACATCAACACTCTTCAATAGGTGTAGTTACTCTAGATGGATTATTATTATTATTATTATTATTATTATTATTATTATTATTATTATTATTATTATTATTATTATTATTAGGACTAAAAATCTTATAATTCTCCATTCTGGGAGTTCCACCTGTCAAACACATTTTACAAAAAAATCCCATCCCTAGTAATTATGCTAGCACGATTTCAGCAAATAATACATACTTGGAACTAGAGGAAATAATTTCTCAGGAAAAAAAATAGTATTTACCCATCTACATTTGATTTTATTCTCCCCATCCCAAATTTAATCCTTTAGCTCAGTAGCCAAGAGATTAAAAAGTTAAAAATGGAAACAAGAGTGAAGGAAGGGTAAAGGTTAGACAGATTATACAATAGTAGCTAGTTTTTTTTAAAAAGGCTGTATCTATAAAATAGATTGTCGCTGTTAGTCTGACACATCTCTGCCCTTTTCCTGATCTAGAAGATTCAGATTTTTTTTTCATATTGTACCTGTTTTTAAAAATCTTATTCATTTCCCAACTTGAAAGTTACACATCTTTTAAAAAGATAACCAGGCAGAAGCACAAATAATTATACATGCACCTTCTTTGAACCTAACAGATGTCTTTGCGAGGTCTAAAAACCTGTACAATATGAGTTTTTAATCTTTCTGTTGTCATCGTTGCAACATTTAACTGATCCTGTCTTATGTACTTCTTATTGAGACTGAGACTTCTTTGAGGCAGTCCAATCAAAACTACCACTTCTTTGTATTGAGTGAGACAACCCAAGACCTTCTGGCTGCTTTTTGCATTGTGTCTAAGAGAGATCATTAAGCGATAGGGAATGGTTCTTAATGTTACTTTTGTCTCAAAAGAACTGCACGTAGCAAGGCTCGGAAGAAAGTTTTCTTTAAATCTTGGGAAATGATTGCCAGCCAGAGGAGATAAGAGGAGAACCAATGGTCTGAAGATGCATAAGGTAGCTTTGTATGCTTTGTACTCAGGAATGTTGACCTACATGAATACCTATAGCATCGCTGCAAACACACAGAAAAAAAAGATGGACAAAGACGTAGCATATGCATATTTTGAAATTAGGACTGTGAACAGGTCTACCAATTAGGTTTCCAGGACACTTCCGGGCTTCAGGCTGTATTTTGATTTGGTTTGCAGTGATCGGTGCACCATCAAATTCAGCTAGCATCCCAGATCCAAATCAATTGGTAAATTTGTAAAGTTAACTCTTTGGAAAACTCAGATATTTATACATTTATTTTTTGTTTTTGTACTGAGGTACATGAGATTTGATGACATAATAAATACCAAAGAAGATGGTAAACCTCTCAAATGTCAGAAAACTAGCTTCAGGGGTTTTCATAGTAGACACCTTTCAAACTTCCTTGTTATAAAAAACAACAGGAGAAAAAACAGCAGGTTACGTGTGCCCCCATTTGAGTCAATTTATGCTTCGGATCCAAATTAATTTGTACCTTTAGTTTGCTTTGCCCCATAGATCAATCTGGTGATTTACTTTGATTTGGATCTCATACAAATCAGTCTAAATTAGGCCAATTCAGTTCAGAATCTGTGACTTACTCAAATATGGGGCACAGCCTGGGTCTATACAGTGACTAATCTCCCTGGCCATTCTGTACTCTCATTGGATCACAGGAAAGAATAGATACCTGCCAAAGCTTCTTTTCTATTTCCCTTCTTGATTTTTCATGGCACAGTGGTTAAACTGCAGTACTGCAGCCAAGACTCTGTTCATGACTGAATTTGATCCCAGTGGGCTTAGGTAGTTAAGTCAGCCTTCCATCCTTCCAAGGTCAGTAAACTGAGTACGCAGCTCGCTGGAAGGAGACAGTGTGTAACGTTCACAATTAAATTGTCAAGCACCCAGGGATGATATATAAGTACCACACTCTGCTTTTGCTTCCCTTTCTCATTTGCCACTCTTAGATAAGATATTACTATGTGATAGAAAACGCTGTGAGTGCTTTAGCAGTAAGGTAGCATATCTATGGAGCAAGCAAACCAGTACATTTAGGATGTTTTGGGATTGAAACAAGGGATGTGATCACACCATTGTCTCATTTGTGGTAGAGACAGGCCATCAGCTCTGTGAGTTAGCGTGTCTCAATTTCTCCAGTCACCAAGAGGGTTCTTCTGACCTCCTCTGAAAGCACAAGACACCAAGCACTTTTGTCCTGCCACAGTTTGTGAAATTTGCACAGAACACCTCTAGTATCAAAAAGGCAGATGTTATTGTGGTTCTAAATATTGCACAGTTGCACATCACATCAGTCTTGCAACTGTATACATTCTGTCTGAGAACAATTTAAAAAAAAAAACCCTCTCCCTCAAACCATGAGAGTTCTTTTTGAGGGGTCACTTCCTAATTCATTATGTGAGGAGAAACCAGCTCATGATTTACATTCCTAGTTGGAGTGTTCAGTCCAGCTGAAACAATCAATGTCTGAGGTTTCTCTGTGACAGACAGAATACAATCTAGTTATTATAATGATTTTTCACAACTATCCACTGTTGGTTTTAAATCACATCTCTTTGAGTAGGCTGACAGTTAATAACAGCTTAGAGGCACTCCCCCCCCCACACACACACACCATGCCGCTGACCTGCTTTGGTCTCTTTTGTTTCCTTGCCAGGAGCTTTACCAGAGAAAAAGAAAGAGCGGTTCAGTTGTTGGGCCTGAAGCCCAAGGATTCTGTGCTAATCCTTTTCCAGCCCACTGGGTTCACATCTCAAAATTATAGCAGCAATATGTCATCTCTCAGTGTTACTGGATGTTCAGGTCTAAATGGACCCCATGGGCACTTGGCAAACTCTTCCCCTCCACAAAGGGCAGACATTTGCAGGAAAATGGCTAAGTTGAACAGAAATGGCAGCAGCGCTAGATGATACCGTACGGGCTGTGTCGATTTAATAACCACATTATGATAATGCATGTTTTCCAAGGGAAGTGGATATAAAGATGCGTAGAAAAAAATGGGTTCCAAATAGGTGAGATGAAAGAACTGTCACGTCAAGGGTGGACTTGAAATAATATTTTTGGAACACTAATGCAATGTGTTTGGGCAGAACATCTGTGCTATAGCATTTGGCAACAGTGGCTGTTTGTACTGCAGGAGTTTTGTTTAAATCTGAGAGCCGAGAGAGAACAGGAGGAAGATTTGCAGTGCCAAACACATAGATTGCTTGATGGATGGTGTATTGAATGTTTTTCTGACAGGTTGACTCAGGAAAGTTCTCACATTTCAGGTGCATCTTTAATTTGGTTCATGCTGTAACTTAGGAAATCTGAAAGCTTCCTGAAAATCTTATTAAATCTCTTTGGCTGCCTATGACATTTCTCAGGTGCTTTATTTGTTGCAGAGGAACCTTCAGACATGCTCTGAATATTCCTTTAGATAACATCTGAGGATAATAAGAGATGTGTCATGCTCTGTTGAGCAGTGGTGTAGGGATAAATTGGAAAGTGCACACACCCATCATACTGGTCTTCATAGCCAGTACCCCCTTAGGAGAGTCCAAACATACAGGCTGTTGTATCAGTCCATATCAACAACTGAGGAGCTGGTGTTTTGTAAAGTTAATGGCCCTTAATTGCCCAGTAAAGACCAAACCAGCTTGAAGTACTTTCAATCACATGGATAGATTGCAGCTATAAATTGTTCCTGGGTGAATACATTTCTTTCCCAGCTGCTGTGAGGATTGCAACTAAAATCAGAAGGAACAGTGAAGCTGAGGAGAGTAGATGATGTCATAATCCTTGCTACTCAGAAAATCCCTACATTGTACAGAGAATTCTAGCCCTAACTTCGTGGTGGCTTCCAGACAATTTTATGGATACATTGGTTACTTACAGGCTTATTTGTGTGTGTACTATTGGCGTACTGTATGTACTCCTATTTGGGAGTGATACTGATTAACCAGCAGAGCAACACTGCTCCTAAAACAGGCAGTTCCCTTTCATAAAATCCTGTACCAAGAGAGGCACATAACTGTCAGTAAGAAAGCCCTCCCTCCTGTAGTAGAGGCTTCCCTCTGCTCTTTGGAGGGACAGGTGACCAGCACAGGCTATTGGAATTCTATGCATATGGGTCACGGGAACCAAATGTACATTAGAAGTGTCTCTGGTCTGCAGGAATAACAGTATATAGCTATGCAGATAGTACAGAAAGCAGGAACATGAAGAGAATACATCTAGACACAAAATTTTGTGAATGCTAGTGCTCTGAATCACAGTCATCTCCATTCAACCAACATGTTCAAATATGGTCCTCAATATATCTAAAATTCAAGGTTACTCTTTTGCTTTGAGGTACCTTCCTGGGACTCTTTCGCTTCTGCCATTATTATCACTGCTGGTAGCAGAGATGGGGAAGAAAAATTTGCAAATTTCTCCGTCCTTCCAGAAATAACAAAAATGTGAGAAAAATTAAAATGAACATATTCACCTATCTAGGTCCAAGATACTGCATGGTCTACTTTTAAAGATTGGGTTTGAACTCCTATGTATTTGAGTAGGTATCACATGATCCCCTCCAAGCTGGAAATTGACTGTACATGTTAATTTGACTAGTGAAGATGGAAAAGAATTTCATTTCAGTTTTGCTCCACAAAATTCGCAACCGTCTTCATATCCAAGATGGAAATATCTTGGAACTGAAGAATTTGAATGCAAGAGACAGCAAAACAGACAGATCCAGCCATTCCTGGTTATAAACCAATGCATATGTTCTCAGCATATTTGAGAAAGAATATTATACGGAGACATAATAAATCACTGCTAAGAACTCAGACAGATTTCTTTGCAGTAAAGATCAAGCAACTGAGATTTCTTGTAGTCACAGAGCTATTTTATAATCTAAGTCCAAATATAACATGCAACTGTTCTACGACAGATGAAAATGATAGACATTCTTCAAAGAAGAAATATATTTGCTGCCTCTGGTATTCTCACCTTTCTGTCATCGTGCTCTGCTCTCATAAAGAAATACAAAGTCAGGGACATAAGTCATGATGCGTGATTCATTAGAATGACAGTTATATACCAATGCACAAACACATTCCAGAGCTTTATATGGATTCCAGTTTTAAGGAATAGAGGAAGTTTCCCTATGTTATTGGTCCACCTAGCCCAGTATTATCTCCTCTGAATACAGAAGTGTCAAAGTTTTCAAGCAGTAAGTAAGATGAGATGCTTAGTCCTATTTAAAAGCAAGGCTCCTTCGACTGGTTAAAAAAAAAGACTGTGAAAGCTGATTAAGGACAGAAGTATAACTGTCATTGGAATGGTCACTGAAATGTGAACAAGAGTTTCTTTTTTATGCTTATTGCAGAGACAATTAGCATGCAATTGAGGAGGGGATTGTAAGAGCAGGAAATATGCATTTACTTGAATGTATGAATGTCCCCTTGGTTCTACCTGGGATGCCAGAAATTGAACTTGGGATGTTTTGCATGAAAGGCAAATATTCTACAAGTAACCTACTGTTCTTTTATTTTCAGTGTGTTTGCTCTAAGCATGACTAAGGTTGGATCCAACCTAATAATTTGTGGAAAGATGCTGCATCACTTTGCTTTCTATTAACACTGGATGTGCTCTGCACAGCCCAACCACAAATCAATAAAGCATTAAACAACCTCTTTAAAATGTGTATATACATGCAAGATAGTTTTGATCTTTATGTTGTCTGTGCTTGGGAGAGTTTGGCTGGGGAGTTCTAGACAGAAGTCTACCCACGTAGTTGGTAGAGCATGGAGTGGAAAATAAATGATGCTCCTCTTCTTAATTCTACAACAGGAGTAGACTTAAAGCACATTATTTACTTCAGTGGTCCTATTACTGTATGCGTCATTACATCTGAAGACTAAACTAGCATTTTGAATGTTCCAGCAACCGTGCGGACATTCCCTTCCATACCAAAGCATTATTATTGGTCTTCATAAATAACTGCTTTCCCAATTTTCCAATACAGAGTCATCCAACTGTGTATGAAGAAGAGAGGTATAATGAAAAGAAAGCAAGCAGCAAAGGGCGACCTGAAAAGCCATGCTAACTCTAGGAGAAGCATCTCTGCTCTCATCCCAGTCTTCTTAAAAGGCAGGGGAGGGAGATGTCTCGTTGGACTGCAACTCTCAGGACTGACTAGGGTGCAGCAGTTGGGGCTTTGCCTCCAGGCACCAACATTTAGAGGGCACCAAAATCTGGAAGCCATATCCTGATGAGTGGTTGTAAAATAAATGGCAACACTGGCCAGCCTTAAAAAAATGATTATAATAAAACATAAACATTCTCTTTCTAAGAGAATGTTTGGACAGGGCATGATATTCTCCTCCTCCTCTTTTTTTTGGGGGGGGGGGAGGTACTCAGGCTCATGCCTCATCTTGGAGTGGATGGGAGAAGGTGCCACTTGCCCCTGGTGCCAACATGCTACTTACAGCTCTAGCGATTGCTACTCATCTCCAAAATCAACAGATAACATTACTATGACACCCACAAGGAAAAATAAGCACTGAAGAAGCTAAATGTTTCCAAGCTTAGTCATGAGATATCCAGCTTGATCCTTAAGACAAAATTAAATGCATATATAGGTCAATTCCATCCAGAAGCAGAAGCACTGATTACCAACAGAAAACTCTCAACGACACCATATATATCAAGGCCACAAAAAGCTTAAGAAAGTTGTCAAGCAGAATTGGTTCGACAAGAATGATGAGGAAATTGCAAGACCTATTGAACAAAAATATCAGCTACATAAAGTATTCCAATTCAACAAATCACTTGCCAATGGGTTTCAGTCTAAACTGTGACAGATGCAGAACACATGCCTCAGCAGGAAGGCTGAGGAGATTCAAGACTTTGCAGATCATAGAGAAGCTAAGGAATTATTCAAAGCAGTCAAAACCATCTGTGGTTCCAAACCTGTGGGCATGTTGCCTTTCCTCAACTAACAACAGCTCATCACACATCTCTAAGAAGTCACAGATTTTGCAGATGGCTTGAACAGACCATCTGAAATTAGCAAAGCCATTAGCAGGCTGCCACAAGTACCAATTCACAACCCCATGGACCAAGTCTCCAGTGCAAAAGTCGTGGGCAGAGGCAATTCCAGCAGAGATATATTAAAAATGTGGCAATCAACTCCTCCAATAACTGACCTACCTATTTCAAGGACTATGTACACAAAGCAAAACCCCTTATGACTCCAAAGAGACAATAATTGCTCACAGTTACAAAAGGAAAGTCAACTGTCAACATTGTGACAGCCACTGAGACATCTCACTCCTGAATACTGCTGGGAAAATTCTGAATCACCTCACAAGGCACTGGGAGAGAGGTCTGTTACTAGAAATCCAGTGTGGCTTCTGTAAGGAACGAGGGACTGTTATCATGTTATCTGCCTTCTGACAGCTACAAGAAAAGTGTCAAGAGCCGCATGTCAACCTCTACATAGCGTACATAGATATGACTAAAGCTTTTGACGTGGCATGCAGAAAAAGTCCATGGAAAATCAAGAAGAAATGTAGAAATTCATACATATTGTTTGAGAATTACATGATGGTATGCAAGCTTCCATCGTTGACAGCAGTATCCTCTCTGATCCTTTCCCCACTACAAACAGTGTAAGACAAGACTGTGTTCCTGCTCCAACCCTTTTCAGTCTTATGTTTTCCATGAGGCTCTGGGGTGTTTACAGCAAAGAACACCCTGTTGTTAACCTTTGGTGTTGCACTGATAGGAAACTTCAACTTACAGCATCTGCAGGCCACTAACTCTTTTTGCATAGTGTATGAGAATTCTTTGCCAACGATTGCACTCTAGATGTGACCAGACCTCTGGATATACAAAGAAGTCTTGATCTATTCTCCTTTGCCTGTAACCATTTCAGTCTGAAGGTCAATAATGATAAGACATTGGTGATGTACCAACCTGCTCCAGATGTAACTTATGAGGAACCCCTTCTAAAGATATACAAATGCTCCCTTCCTTCAGTAAATAAGTTCATGTATCTTGGCAGCATTGTCTCTCACTGCATTCTCATTGATGATGAACTAACCTCACAAATATCTAAAGCCCAGCACTGCCTTTGAAGAGTTAAGTCCCCTGAGTGGGATTGATATGGACTCAATCTTTCTGTTAAGCTGAAGATGTACAAAGCTGTTCTATTCTCCCTGCTTTATGAAGCAGAGACGTGGGCCACCTATCAAGGCCACGCAAGAAAGCTCAATTGCTTTCATCCTAGCTGTCTTTGGAGAATTCTCAGTATCAAATGGCATCCCTGACACTGAAGTTGTGGAGCAAACTAGACAGTCATGGAACAATGATAACTTCAGTGGGCTGACCATGTTGTCAAGACATCAGACAACAATCTCCCAAAGCATGTTTGCAATGGAAAGCTTGTTGCAGGTGCTTGATTGCATGGAGGACAATAAGAAACAGTTCAACAATCCACACTATAATAATAACATAATAATAATATTTATTTATATTCTGCTCTATACCAGAGCGGATTCCAATAGTCAAAAACAGTTAAAATACAACCATAACATAACATAACATAATTACAATGATAAAAACATACAGTGACCAATTATCATTCAATAAGACAACAGTCAAAATAACTATAACACTGAAGACAACATAGAAGGACTTCAATACTGATCATGCCAACTGAGCAGCTCTCACTAAAAACTGAAATATGTGCCAAAACACCATCAAACAAGCTGAAAATTGCAAAATCAAGGATCAAGGAATCAAGGATGCACAAAGGAAAAGAGAAATGGGAAAGCGAGGATGTAGTGTAACACCTAACAGCCCAATGAGTTCAGGATGAGCAAATCTGCCTCCACTTTCCCCATATCCTCTGGGCTCATTTTGGGCTAGCTAGTCATCTGCATGTCAATGTGCTACTGTTCAGCCTTAAGTGCTTTCTTCTTGCATTCCCAAAAATGGTAAATCTGATGGAAATGGTCTTCTTCAAAAACAAATAATGAACTATATGTGCATACCCACTCAGGGGATGCTCTGAGTTTAGTGCCCAAGAAACTTTAAATGAAGGTACTAGGATATGTACTTGGAGTTTTCTGCATGCAAGCATGTACTTTGTCAATAAACTTTGCCCTTTTCTGGAAAAACTACTTCTGGTGAAGTGGATTCCCCTGTGTGAAAATTCTTGCTACAAAATGTGTTATTTAAGGCCTTACAGAACCACTTGTTCTTTGAAAACCTGCCATTTCCTCTTCATTTCTGTAATATGTTCTTTTAAGGCAGGAGTTTAAACTAAGTATTAAGCCTGTCCTTTTTAGCAGCAAAACGACAACATCCAAAAAATAAAGCCACCCTCAATATTGTATAACAATACAATATTGTATAACAATACAACACCCTCAATATTGTATAACAAATCAGTTCTCTTATAGAAGCAAAGGCCCATATTTAACACTTAGAATTGGAACTGCAGCTACAAATCTGTAGTTGAACTCTAATTATCCATTAATCTAATAATTATCTTACTATTACTAGTAGTACTATGGTGAGATTGGACTCTGTAGACAGTTGGCTAGAAAATGCAGGTTTATTTCCAAAGCCACATGCAATTTCTGGACACTTCTCAAAATGTTTGAACAAATCAATTCTTATCTAATACTTCCCTGATCATAATAAAAGATTATTAAAAATAAATATGTTCAGCCCCCTTCCCCACCACTTTAAAAAAGAACTTCATTCTCACCAGCCAGCAAAAAGTAATTTACATAAGAGACTGAACTCAGTGTAAACACAGATACTCGTACAACGGTTATTGCTAGCTTGTTTAACTTCCCCTGTGCAATAGATATGACATACGATCAGTTATCTACATTTTAAATGCCTGATATTTTCACAAGGATGAATTACCTATCCCTTGATCTTTATCTTCCTCTAAGAAGCTACTCATCTTGCATTTTTTTCTAGACCTTCTTCATTACTCTTAACATACATCTCCATATACTAGTAAAACTTCTATGGGGCACTTCCACCATGTACCCTGAAACACAACGAGCATCTCTTGTGTTTGTTGTGTACTGTCAAGTTGGAACTGACTTACAGTGACCCTAATAGGGGTTTCAAGGTATGTGAGTTATTTAAGGAGCAGTTTTACCAGTTCCACTGCCCTAGTGAGTTTCTATGGCTGAATAGGGATTTGAACTCTGATCGCCAGAGTCCTAGTCCCTCTGCTACACCACACTGGGAATCCCAGCACCCCCATGGATTACTCATGTCAAATCCAGCATCTCTTAATGAGTGGCAGTTTGTCACCAGGAATTATGCAATTACTGAAAGGATAAATCAAAAATAGGTTTCTAACCCATATTTTGAATGAAATCCTGTTCCTTAGCATAGTAAGTCACAACTATAGTATGTCCATTTGAATTAATGGAACTTCCAAGGCGTTGATTTACCAAAGCCCGACTGATTCAATAGGCTTCCTCCAATGCAACGTACTTCACTAAGCAACAGGATTTCAGACTTTGTGTGTGTTTTGCATAGCTGTTCATAGTGAATAATGCCTCTTGATGTCTGCTACTTTCTAGAACTTTTACAGAATTAGACCAGGTTATGCCTGGGAAGACTGGTCCATCCTTAAGTATGTTTCAGTAGGGCTTGATTGTTGTTATACACTAGGGATGTGCATTGTCTTCTGAGAAATGTGCAAACAGGAACAGAATTAGGGGTATTTGTGTGTTCATCGGGTGACCACAGGGCAAAGCAAACAGCCCACAGTGATTAAAAGAGCAAAGCAGCACCTCCTGTGGATCACTAACGTTAAACCCAGCATTCGTCCATCACAATTTGAAGTGAAGAAAGGGAGAGATAAAACAAGGGAGATACTCATTTGGTGGCAACAGAGGAGAGTACAGTATGCCCTTTGCTTCAGAAATACATATTTCTTTCCTTTCCTTCTGCATAGTCATTGATTAAATCACTACAGTTTATACTGTAATTTCAGAGGAAAGGAAGAGGAAGGGTGAGGAAGAGAGAAAAGACACAAAGTGGAAGAACAGCAGGCTCCCTGGATTGGCTTTTAAAGAAGGAATCAAAGAGGACCATGCCTGCCAACGGCCTCTTAGCTTCCCTCCCTCACTGCCTTACCCCTGCTTGCCTTAGGAAGCTGCTCAGGGCTGTTGCCTGGCAGATAAATAAAGGAAGATAATAAAAATGAAAATAAAATTAAAATAAAACAGAGTACCAGGCTCTGTAACTCCGTTTGCCCTGACCACTCAGTCTATGCTCTGGATTTGCTGTTCCCATTTACCTATTTACAGGAACTTTTCTGGGTTTGGGCTTTTTTTTGGGGGGGGGGGAGGGTTAATGGAGAACTGGAAAAATACAAATCACTTCAAGAATCCAGATAATCTGGCTGTCTCCCTGTAAGACCGAGAACGAGAGAGAGAGCTCTCTCAAGGGAGTGCCGTCCCTCCCGCCGACTGCTGAGAAAGAGAGCCAAACCCCACCTGTTCCCCCACCTAGGAAGACGAGACCTCCTGGACCTGACCCGGGGCTCATAGAGAGAGATTTGAAAGGACTAATGGTCACAGAGGACTCTCTTGGCGGGCGCGGGAGAAAAAAGGCGGGAGGTGGTAGAGGCGGGGTTAGGAGATATAAAAAGAGGGGAAGGAGAACTACCCGTAGGTTGGGAGTGGATTTGGGTAGAAGACCCATGGACAGGAAAAACGGAGAAACTAAGAGTCCCAAAGGACAAGGCAGACGCCCGCAGAAAGAGAGAACTGAACCCAAAACCATCATATTGGGGTGAGAGAGAGACTAAAGAGTGGCGAAAGAAATTGAGAGAAGAAAGAGAGAGGGTGGAAAGAGAACAACGAGAGAGAATAGGATGGAGGATATGGGAGACACAACAGAGGGGATACCAAGAACCCCGTGGCAGACGGGGGAACCCACCCGGGAGTGTGACTGGGTGGACGTTCGGGAGGAGGACACCATCCCCTTGTTGGAAGGAGAGGAGGGACTATTACTGAACCCCGATACCCCACCAGAATGGCCGGGACCCTGGAATGACCAGGGTGGGGATCCTTTCAAGTTGGAAGAATGGAACCCCCCAGCAGACCTGTTGTCAAAAGGGGAGAAAGTTTGGGATACCTTTGTAGACACTGGACTTCTGTTGAACAACCCAATAAATGTTACCCCCGTTTCTAAACCGAGTCGATCTGGCGTTTTATTTGAAAAAGAGAAGGAGCCGACCATCGAACCCTCACACTCCCAAAGGGCACAGAGTGGCTTAGCTCCAATCTGTGTGTCTTTATGGGGGGACAGACCTGGTAAGGGGGGGTCACCCCACACCCTTATTAAACTTTATGAGGTGAATGTTTTCATACACCTGCTTTTGATCTCTAATAACAGGATTTGGGTGCTATTGTTATAACCTACCCTGTTTTCCCGAAAATAAGACCTATCCTGAAAATAAGCCCTAGTATGATTTTTCAGGATGCTCGTAATATAAGCCCTACCCCCAAAATAAGCCCTAGTTAAGTGAAACCCTGCCCTCCACCATTGTGCAGCATTGTGCAGAAACCAGAAGATGACATGACTGTAAATTAAAACATCCCCTGAAAATAAGCCCTAATGCGTTTTTTGGAGCAAAAATTAATATAAGACCCTGTCTTATTTTCAGGGAAACATGGTATACGTTGTGTGTAATGATTCATGTCACAGATTAATAAACCACATGAACAGATTTCTGGAATAAGTGCATTAAAAGCACACATCACTCCTTTTCTTTCTTCCTGATACCTCCTCACCTGCTTCACTTATGGGGAATCCTGCTGTTGGTCTCTTCTACACAGTAGTGAAATTGCTTTGGCATGAGTATTGCAAGTTGTTAAAACCATTGCAACAGAAAACACTAAAAGTCAATTCCCTGAGAGAAAACAGGACACCTAGTATCAGCCGATAAATAAACCACAAAGATTTTTATTGGTGTGCTCTTTTAATGCTCTGTGGGGAAGGTAAAGTCCACTACAATTCAAAGAAAGTGTATTAAAATAACTATTTGTATAGAACTGGGTGTATTTTCACAATAATTCATCTCACAAAATTTAGGAACTGTCTGTTCTAGTGTTTCATCCCTAAGTACAAAGCTGAAATAAACATTCATTTTTGGTGCTCATCAAAATTTTGCAGAATCAATACAAAACTAAACCGTAATTTCTTTTCCTCTTTCTTCCTCTTTCTTCTCTTCTCTTTCTATAAATCAGCATGCATCTTTAAAATTGTGACTTGTTAGTTATTGGTTTTTAGTTTTTACAGAGAGGAAACACAGGAAAAAACAACAGCTGATATCCTGTTGTTTAGCATAGTAAGTTGCGGTGAGAATCGACCCATTGAATCAGTGGAACATAAGAACAAATTGATTAACCAAATCCCTACAGATTCAATGGCTTATTTTCATTTTAATTTACTACTGGGTTTTAGCTAGATAATCCCAGGTATATGTACTGAGAAGTAAACCTCTTTAAATTAGTTGGGACTTACTCTGAGGTGCCTGGATGTAGGATGCTAATATCGAAGCATTTCTAACTTAAAGAGATTCAGGGTTCAAATGAACATACAAAGAAGGGGACACACCAGCCCTAATCCCTTCTATCATCACTCTTCAGGAACAGCAACAGGTTAAAGAGGGTCTCTTTTATAGACTGGTGCTTTCCACTTGAGCAGAGTGGCAACTGAAGGGGACAAGCTATTACAATCCCCTATTCACATGTTTACTTTAACTTGTCTCTGAACATCTGGATCAGACTTCATTCTCAAGAAACTCCAACTACAAATAGTAAGGGTCACTTCCAGTTTCTAAATATAAAAGGAGAGGCTGATATCCTCCTCATCCGTTCTGCCGTTCAGTTGTTCAAGGGGTCAAACCTGTATTGAGCTTGTGCAAGGAGATATCCACCACATTCTTATGGAAACTTAAAGTGTCATTCATTTCAGCAGGGTGATCTCCGGCTTGCATAATGGCAAGCCAGAGATTGTGCAGCATACCACACTGGTAAGGCACTATTGGAGATCAGCCACTATACTTCAGAAGGATAATGGCCAGAGAATTTGGTCACTAGGCTACATTTCTGCATTATTATATGTGGTGGCCACTAATCTTTTCCAATATCTAGGAGGCAAAAGGAACAAAGATTATGTTTCTAATCTGATAAACATGATTCTAATACAATGGTCCAAAATGATGTATGAATCAACCCTGAGTCACATTTACAGAAGGATTTTCAAAACTGACTGAAATGTATGGCAGAATCATTTTTTGTCATGCTGAGCTAGATACATTGGCAGTCAACTTCTTTGTGGTAAGAATGATGGCCAAGTGCTCCACAACTGTTATGAATGGGAATCAGAAGTCATTGTGGCCCAAAGAAGCTTTGATGAAACCAAGAACTGCACCTTTGTCACAATCTTCTAAGAAACTACTGTAGATCTGCTCCAATACCACAGGTCTCAGCTGCGTTCCTTTCTTTAGTGATTAAGCTATTAGTAAAGTCTTCAACTGAAGAGACTTTTCTCTTTGCCATTGACCTGAGTGCTGTGAGGTTTCTTGTGGGCGGTGAAGTCCATTCTCCCAAAAGAGGGACATTTCAACTTTCGAGTTCTTTACAAACTACAGTCAATTGATTTCTCAATCGTCAGAGTCACTTGAGGGAGCTGACAATGTCAGTAGTCTACAGAGCTTTTGAAATATCTGAATCAGTGGAAGTAGGGCTTTCTCTAAAGGTGCTCCCCGTATTATTCATTGCTATGGCTATTTAAAGATGCTGAAAAGGAAGTTTAAAAGTCATAGTCTTTTTTTATTTTGACAATTATAACTTTAATTCCTTCCCTTCAGGGAAATAAGAAAGTCAATGGTAATATGTATAACAAAATTTATTTTACCAAATTTAGTTACCACTCTGTAAATACTTTCATCTTTTTGTGGACCGTTTATATGAAATGACTATAGCTTGGATCACATGTGAAAATATCACAGTATTGGTTATGAGCGGCATATTAATGAATAATGCCCAAGCTCAATCAATCACTCCTGTTGCATGCTGGAGTGGCTAAACAAACCAAAGACCTTCTATCCAGTGTTTATTTATTGTGACATCCAACCTCAGCACTTTGTTTATCCCGACGAACTCCTCAAACTAGAGGATACCTTTAGCAAACATTGAAGTACTTACTCAAGTGGTGAAAATTAAACAGCAAATGATTGTCCTCTACCAAGTATCTTGCATTTTGTGTGCTTTGTTTTGTGATTGGTCACTGGAAGGTAAACATTGCAAGGTAATTTGCAAGTATGTACCCCTAAGAAAATCTTGTGGTGGTGTGGGAAATGTATTAATGTTAGTGAATGCATATTTCCTTTAGCAGCTTGTTTGTGGAGGAACTGCTCAATCAATACTTCACAGAAGAACTGAGCTGGCACCCAACAACCCACAATTCAGTTTACTTGTAGCACTTCCATATTGTGTTGGGCATTTGTGGCCTTTGCAATGTTATTACAATGCTTTTGTGGCCTTTGCAATGTGACAGGGGATGAAACATCCCCCCTTCCTATCACAAGCTGTGGTAGTGATGCCCTTAAGGGAGGTTGCTCCCATTAATGCAGTCCCTCCGGTGTAATCAGGCATGTGCCTTTGCAGTCGTCTGATCACAGTCCTAGATGGAAAAGTGTGATAAAGCTGTGTGTCATCATCATACTGGTGAAGCAGAACTCCAAATGCCAGACAACCTCTCTGAGTAGTTTCATGTACATGTTTGGTAGCATGACTACAAGACAGAGCCCTGAGGGATCTCATGAGCCAACAGCATGGCCATTCAACAGTTCTTCAACACCACCCTCTGAACATAGCTTGGCAGGAAGAACTGGAACCTCCAAATCCTGTCACAGAGTGTTAATTTAACTAATGCCTACAAGATAAATATTCAGGCAGCCATTCCAATTTAAGCCAAAGACTTTCATCTTAAAAATACATTGTCACTTATATCAGCAAATGTCCAATGTAACTGATAAATTGATTAATGCTGGAGCCTATATATGTGCAGAATATAAAAAGATACAAATGTTATACTGTGTATTTCTTTCATTTTGTTTCTAAAAAGAAGCAAGTTTTTGTATGTTAGTTTCTTTTTAGCCACTGGCTGGCACAATAAAAAACCAAGCTGTGTTCTGAGAGTGGGAAAAAGTGCAGCAGTATGTCAGCCAATACTTAGATAGGACTCAGAAGAAGCACCAGCTTGGGAGCAGCTGCAATAGAAAGCCAGTATCTGAATATGTAATGTTAAGTTTTCTCCCCTCAATATAACAGACACAGCCTCCCATCTACAGTTTCAAGAGGATCACCTAATTTTATTTTTCAGGGAACTATTGAGGTTGAACTTTACAGAATGAGGAAATTGTTGGTGTGGGGCCAACTCCAAAGGCTTTATGTGGCTCTTGCCTCTCCAAAAGCTTGGAGTTAGATTCGGATATGAAGCTTGTAAGAGCACTCTGTTTGGGAAAACAAACCTTGAGACTAAAGACAACAAGTTACCCAGAGCCTCTTATCTGGCTGCTTCAAATCCTCCCACTTCATTAGCAGAGTAAAGATGCAAACATGAGAAAATGCACGGAGAGAGTTCTGATACAACTTATAACATTATGTATTAGACTTGGTTAGATATATATACATGGCAACATATACATTGGCATAGACATCTCAGAGCAACATTATATACATATTCAAGTAAAGCAAATGGCCACCAGACTCACAGCTGAGTGGCAAAGATCTGTTCTGACTCTCTTGCTTATATACACAGAACAGCCTATCACTGCACATATGGCAGCTGATCATGGTTAACAAGCATTACATAAGCTTGTCCCACCTGTATGCTCTCAGTCATTCCTTGGCTTCACGTTACATGCATGACTTCGCATTCTCTACTACAATATTAAATTTAACCCCTTGTTCACTTAAAGGAACAAATCCTGACAGAAATCCATCTCCTCTGTAATCCTGGAGGATCATCCACCGCATGCTGAGATGATAATGAATGCATGAGCACTCAGCATTATTCTTGTTGGCAAGCCACCATGAATAGTGGTTGGACAACTGACCTCACCATAATCCATAATTGTGTTCTAACTGATATAAGTTTGGAGAAAGGTTCTTTGTAATTATAGGTTTCTACATCGTATTCTAATTTTTTCACATGCACATCATCAAAGGGCATCATGAAAAGTGTGACATAACATACAGGTGTAAAGAACAGTTGCTAAGTTCTTTGTTCTCTTTCATGACTTGACAAAATGCTTCAACAAGGAGTTTTAAAGCCCTTCAAGATTTCTCATCTCCAGATGAGTAAGTGAGTGAGTGAGTGAGAGGAGTGCTCTTTTTCCTTGGCAAGGTCTCCATAATACACCTAACTGTCTGAGCAAAACTAGTGTCCTTCCCCTCTGAAAAGCAAAGTGCACATACACAGAGAACTCTGACTGACAGTTAAAAGAGACTCAAACAACTCATCCAATGCTTCTAACCCTTCAAATTCCATGCAATAAAGCAGCAACATCATCATTTTGCACAAGCTGAATTAAAGCATTACTTTATCTCATGCAATTTTGTTTCCTTTGCACAGAAACATTCTTCTTGGATGGCCAAGGAACTTCAAAAAGTACTCTGTCTGCCACTCAAGAAAATGAGGTATTTCATAGTAGTCTTGGCAAAAAAAGAGAAAAAATATCTTCCCTTCCTAAGTGGCAAACAAAATAATTTTGCAGTTCCTTGTTCTCGTGAGAAGGAGACAAATCATAGAATCATGCATAATAGGGTTGGAAGGGCCCAAAAGGCCACTGAGTTCAAACCCCAGATCAATGCAGAAATCCAAATCAAAGTATATCTGACAAATGACTGCCTAACTTTCTTTTGAATGCCTCCAGCATTAGAGCACTCAATCAGTTCCATTGTTGTACTGGTCTAACAGTTAAGATGTTTCTCCTGATATTCAACCAACATCTGGCAACCAATGATGGCTTGAGTCCATTATTATATGTCCTGGTTTCTAGGATGGTCAGGAATAGATCCTGCCCTTCCTCTGTATGACAATCCTTCAAGTATTCTCAGTGTGTTGTCATATTTCTCCTCAATCTTCTTTTCTCAAAGCTAAATATGCCCAATTGTTTTTTATAGTGCAGTGTCTCAAATCTCTTTTTCCTTTGTGTCCAACCCAACAAAGCAGACAGCAATGCATCATCATCAGATTGATTCTTGCCCATCTTTAGTAGTAGTAGACTAGTAGATTTGGGTCTTTTCAAGGAGAAAGGTGGGGTAAAAATATTTTAAATAAATAAAACAATGAGAAAAAGTGATTGTGGAAGCACTAGCTGTGAAAGTAAAAGCTTCATTCACACAAATGGA
Source organism: Intellagama lesueurii (assembly GCA_037013535.1). Taxonomy (NCBI): domain Eukaryota; kingdom Metazoa; phylum Chordata; class Lepidosauria; order Squamata; family Agamidae; genus Intellagama; species Intellagama lesueurii. The sequence continues at coordinate 172,518,165 of JBAJHW010000003.1, read as the reverse complement.
ATTCCAGGGAGCCTTAGCATGATTTTGATGCTGACAGTCTTATGGGGAAAAGGGCCTAAAGAGTTAAAACAAAATTGTTCTGTGCACATATGCATTGGAAATAGGACTTTTTCCATTTTTTTCCAAAAAACAAAGAGTTAAAGAAATGATCACAGAAGCATACAGAAATCTGGTGGAGAACAGACATTTCTTCATGCATGTCCTTCTGCAGAAAATACAAATTGATCAAAATACAAACACAAATGAATCAATCTTGATTTGAATTACTAAAATATTTAAGTTCATTGGTATGGAGATATTATGCACTTAGGGATGGGCAAGTCAGCCTCATCCATCCTCATATGCATTCAAGAATTACAAAATGTCTAGAGTCAACTCATGAGCCAACTCAGTTTGTTTTCAGTGGCATCACTACTCAAGGGACTCCAACTTGAGTCAAGGAATGCTTGAGCAGTTGAATAGACATCACTAATGAATACCCCTTGGCCTTGGGCCATAGTATTTCTATGCAACAAACTTAATATCTGAAGCAACTTCTGAAATTATTCCAGTTTTAATTCCACTGTTTTCATAGGTTTCTGAAAACAGAATGTTCTTTTTCCTTACTGAACACAGGTGGGCGAACATATAGTCTAACTCCACAATTTTGAGAACATTATTTATGTTTTGGGGACTGAATATGGCAATCAAGGATCACCACTGTACACATGTTAATCATATTCATTAACTATACAATATTTATGAAAATTGATGCCCCACCTTTCTGCCAAGAGAAGTACTCCTGGTAGCTAAGATTGATGGCCAAAATCTTGTTGCTTAGTTATGTATGTGGAAGAAAAATGGTGCAACTTACAACAGCTTCTAGCTGGCAGTTAATAAGTTCCTCCTGGGGTTCTTGAGGTCACGTCAGGCCATCCTGACAATGATCCTTTACTTAACAGAAATCTCCCCTATGATCTGACCAAAAGAAAGAACTCTTCACTGAATGACAGATTAAGATAAAACTTCTTACATCTGAGATACTAGATCAGACATGAGTGATCTCCAGAGGCCTTTGAACTGCACAGGTACCTCCCTGAATGATGGAGGGCTGCTCCTGAACCCACTGGTGCATTCACCACGACCACTTTTTCCCCTGACAAAATGGCGTTCTTTTTTCAACTGAAAATGTCTCTTTCACCCTCTTGTGGCCAAAATGATATTTTAAAAATATTTTTAAAATGGAATATATGGAAGGCACTGAGGTTTGGGCTCCCTTCAAAATATGAAAGCATGCTGCTTATATGCTGCCCCATAGCTCTTAAAGCAATCTCTGGGTGGTTTACAATTTAATTATGCAAGCTACATCACCCCCACAGCAAGCTGTGTACTCAATTTACCAACCTTGGAAGGATGGAAGGCTGAGTCAACCTTGAGCCAGCTACCTGGGATTAAACCCAGGTCATGAGCAGAGTTTTTGCTGCAGCACTGCAGTTTAACCACTGAGCTGCAAGGCTCAGTCTCGTCGTGCATTACTCAAACAAACAAATAAATTTCCCCATACCCTCTAAAAGGCACAAGGGGGCTTTGGGAGCCATTTCCCCCCTCAAAATTTTGATAACACGTTTGTGGAGTGTGGGAATTTTGTAAGCAACCAGGGATGTAAGTGCTTGCATTTGAGCAGCATATTGCCCGTCACTGCATGGGATAGTTCTGATGAAGCCGCCTGAAAACAGAATGAGATTGCTAGATAGCTTTTCAGTCAGAGCTGAATAGTAAACATAGGATAGAGACAATTTTTAAAGAGCCAAACATGGTGTCAATGATTTTCCATGGTATATACATCTCAGGAAGACATGGCTGAATGGGAGAGTATCTCACCCTTCGATTTTTGAATGAGCCCCCTTCATTAGACCATGAGCCGCCTTTGGTCGGTTCTCATTCTTTTTGCTCCAGTGTGGCATCTCCACAAGGAGCCTGAAACACCAGGGTCCATCCTACCATATGGAAGGGTTAGATGTCTTGTCATGTATAACAGATGTTGGGACATCATTAAAGGGCAGTTACGGACAATTATTGTGTTTGCAATATTTTTTATCACAACCAGGAGTGTCATTTGCCTCAAAAACCAAACATCTGTCTGTTTCTGTGAAACATCACAGAATGTTGCAAAAGCTGTGATCTGAGACAGTGATGGAACAAGCTAACACATCATAGGCAACAATGCCTCTTGTCATGACACCTTCAGTTCTCTGGAAAAGCTGTTGGGCTTATCTCTGGCATGGCATGACTATATTTAGGAACAGTCTGTGAATGTTTGCTCAGCATGCATTAAGATATCCATTCTGGTTTGGTTGGCTGTGTTTTCTAAGAAGGAGTGGCAGGAGGTGGGGATGGCAAAGGGATGAACTTTCCAAACCCAGATCTGAATGATCTAACATTGTACATTTCCATAACAATATTAGCATGGATCTGTCTTAATTGCCTCCAAAAAGGGCTGAGAAGGCTTCACAGCAGAATTGTTTGGAGTGTTTCCTCACAATGTAAACAGGCTTGCATTGTTTAGTTTGTTGACTAGCCACAAGAACTTACTTTGGCTCCCCCCCCCCAAGAGGGAAGGGTAAATTGGGTTTTGCTTTGAATCTATAAGCTATAGGTAAATCAGCTGGGTTTCTGGAATGGGAGGAGCTTTGCTTTTTTACTGAACAATGCCTCAGCACCACCAAAACCCATTCCCACCTCAGGCTGGGTTCTGCTGCCATTTGCTTTGAAAGGAAAACAACCCTAAGAGAGACCAAATCATTGAGAAAGCTCCTCTTCTCCCAAGGGAGTTGACTTGTCCTCCTAGCTCAGAACCATTTCAGAGAGTGGCAGTGCCTCTTCAGGAATGGAAAAGATTATGCAACAACTTGTGCACGCAGATATACATTAATGTAAACGATTTAAGGAGGATTATAATAAGCAGCTTAATAACTGTCTATGCCTAGGCTAAAAAATTTCATTCACTCTAGAATGTTATAAAAAAAAAGATTCTAGAAATAATTATTTAGCTCTTTATGAACAAGTATCAGTAACTCTGTACTAAACTCTTCTAAAATCATGCATAAAGCAGTCCTTTGTGTTTATCAATTGGCTGTTAAAATAATTTATAATTGCATCTCCAAAGCATGCAATTATTTAAGCTAATACATTTGTTTTCCACAACTGCAATATATAATCTGAGATCTTTCTTTCTTTATATCAGAACGTTGCACAATTTAAAATTATGGATGCATATTAAATGTAGGTAAAATTAAGAAATAAATTAAAATGTTAAGATAATGAGACTATTTCTGACCAGAAGTGGAGAACTTCAATAGTGTTATCTCAGGCATGTGCTAGATCTTCTTTTGTACATGTGGTGGGGCATAAATTACATGAACATAAGTATTGCATTGATTGAATTTCTCCACAATCACAGGCAATTTGTCCAAGCAGCCTCATTTTACTTCACCATTCTTTGATCTTCCTATTTCACTTCAAAGTCTATTAAGTGACTTCCAGATGGTCTGGCTAAAGTCTTGTCCTGGTGGGAGACACTCTTCAGCATTTATCCATTCAGCAAGGTGCACTCTTCTCCATAGGTTAAGCCTAGCAGCTTCTCTTCTGATATTTAGAGCTTGAGATATGTGCAGAAAACCTTTCCTTGGTTTTAGTCATTGTAGCGATCACCCTGCTTTGGCTCAGGTAGAAGATTATTGGCATGTACCAATGAGAGCTGTTGGGAGGCGGAGCGAGAGAAACTAGAAGGGAGGGGTGAGTCAGAGTCTAGAGAGTTCAGTCAGAGACAGAAACGAGAAAAATGAGTTTAGGGGTTTGAGGCAGAGAGAGTGTTTAAGGAGTGATTAGTCAGAGTGTGACCTGTATTAATTAAGATAGAAGAGGTTAAAGTAAAATAATGAAGCTTTGTTCCTAAAACAAATTGTAATCAATAAACCGGTTTCTGTTTAAAAGTTCAGTACTGAATGGACCTCAGTCTTTCATAGGAAATATGAAAGGTAAAAAGATCAACTGGTGGCAGTGAGGAAAAGGGCATGTTGAGATACCTTTGTGAGCTCTGTGTTTGGTGAAACAAGCAGGGGCCACGGAGTAAACGTCACAGTCATTGTCTAGGGGGTTGGTGTCCATGAGGTGGATGGGTTCGGTGCTGTATTACCTTATTTCATTCATTATTTGCTGGCACCTCTCAGTGTACTTCCAGAGGCACAATGCCAACCAAATAATAGACTTTTTAAAATGGAGGCAGGTTTCAGGCAGCCAGTAATAAACATGCACGATTCATTAACACCTATATCCACTTGTTTGGCATGTGCTGATTTATACCACATGGCACTAGCTTATTCTGCTGTGGTGTAGCACAGGGACAAAGCTGTTCTTATTGTTTCTGGGTGTGTACCCCAGTCTGACCCAGCCAGTTTCCTAAATATGTTTTTTTTTCTGGTGTTCAATGTTCTGTTTGTTTTTTGGACAATATTTTTTGTAAGTCAGGGTTCAATCCAGGATGACTCCCAAATTCTTTGGAATAGTGCAATGTGGGTCTATATACTATTTGGCTTTAGGCCTTTTCTTACTGCTGTATGCCACTTTGGTGGGTTAACCCCTAGGGAATATGGTTGTCAACAGAAAAAAAAAAAAAGGTTTCCTACCCCTGATGTATGAGATCAAGTGTGAGCTACAGAATGTCTCGTCAAGTATTAGCATTCTCCATTCCCTCTTCTTTTCCTCTGTGCATGAAAGGAGGAGAGTGAAAGCTCTTGCTTTTGACTTCCCAATACTCAGAAATTAAAGGAAATGTAATTTGAACTAATTTTAAGAGCAATAATTCTAGGACATAATTTCTTCTGGTGCTCTTGACCTCTAAGTGAGAGCTTGACAGACCTGAGGTCCTATTCTAGCCTGCCATGACTTTCTGAAGGCTATTATCTTGTCCTGTCAAGCAAGGAGAGACGGTAGTCCCGGGATGTAAAATGGGTATCAATACTTTATTCAAAGATAAGCCCAACGCGTTTCGGCTATTGGACTTTTAGCCTTCTTCAGGGGCACTGATATTATGCTTATGTAGAATCTGTCTCTGAGGGTATTTTTGTGGACAATCTCTCACTCCTTTTCGGATAAATCTTGTCCAAAATGTGCTCTTTTTTCCATGAGAGGGGTTGTTGTTGTCCTGGTTACTTCCTTGTTATGCCACATAGGGAGAAATACAAAATTCATTGGTTTGGGAAAGTTCAGGTTCTCCAGTTTGGACAAACCTGAACTGATCTGATCTGAACCAACTAATTCGTGATTTTGGATGAATCTCCTGGTTCCTTTTTAGATTTGTCCCCATCTCTAGTGGTTCATTTAAAAGGGGGGGGGGTACACACCCATCTCACCATGGTTGAGATTCTGATTGAGAATGGTTAGCTTGAAAACGTTGAGGATTACCCATAAAAGACAATGTCAGCTAGACATCTCTGAACTTTGTGAATGAAATAAGTGGACTGCACAATAAAAGCGTCATTTGAGAGCACCCACCTACTATTGGCAATAAGCATATTAGCAGTCTATGGAAAGTGTTACGACACTCCCTACTTTGCCATATCTCCATTCTAAATCTCTAAACATATGTGATGCATCATTTCATTCAGGATACGAAAATTTACAGAAACAACTAATTATCCATCAGAAAGAAGGGGGGGGGAGCTTTAATATGAATTTTGGGTTTCTTCCAGCAGTGATATTTCCTAGTGGCAAGAGTTTATGTTTAATAAGATTTAGTAATTATGCACAGACCTCTGATGTTTATCTATTCTCAAGAACTGATTAGAGTTTAAATCAAGAGGAAAATAAACTAACATTGTGCATTGTCAGTATTTATCACATTTTTTTTTACAGATGCTGCTATATTAGCTCCTCCAATATCACTACTCCTGAGGTACAAGCTTAGCTTCCCATGAGAACACAAATGTTATGGATAGTTAATACAAGTTGGAACTACCTTAAATATGTGGGTAATTTGGGCTTGCATGTCCTCTGCATGATTTCTGAAAAGTTTCTCTGCATGGCAATAGAACATCATGATATTGTAACCTCAAAGGATGTGCTTCAGATTTGGAATTAATTCAGTAAATAAAATTAAGCAGGGCTATTCGTCTATTTCCAAACTTATCCAAAGCAAAGAGACAAAGCCAAGATCATAGGATAAAACAGAAGAAGGGCTTTCTGAAGTGCTGGATTTTGCTTCGGAATTTGTGGTGGTGGGGTTTCCACTTGGCATCAGCAAGTCTCATGTGGAAAATGAAAGTAACACTGTAAATGAATCAGGAAGCCCAAACCAGGAGATTGTCAATTCCTGTGACAAAGAAAAGTCTATGCTCTCCCTGGAAACCCCAACTGTGGAGCTCCTGGGAATGCTCAGATGATCTAAACAAATTCCCTGCGATCCATTGTGAAGGCAAGGAGAAGATGTTAATCTGGTTAGAGATTACTATGTGCAAGGGTGGGAATACAGTGGAGAATTCTTCTTTCCTTTTAGGCAGTTACAGAGCTCAATCCAATTAGTTGAGTGTCCATATATGTGAAATGTGTCCCACAGATGTCTTGAATTTCTTATGTGGGGTATGAGTGGAATATGTTACAGAAGCATTAGAAATAGGACCTGCCGCTCACTTTTATTTTAGCAGCACCTTGCCATTTTTTTTTTTTTTTTTACTGTGCATGTCTGTGTTCCAAGTGAGATGGCCTTTGGGATTCACAGGGCAAACCTTGTTCAGCAAATTGCCTGTGCTTTTTTTCTGATGCTTCCACCTGACCTTTTTCTGAGCCCATGGTGACATTTCTTTGTTTCTGATTCTCCATGAATACCCTATTTCTTCAAATGGGGAAATACAAAAAGCAAGGCCAGGTCACAGACTGAACAGAGTAGGGGAAACAAAATGGCATCCTTTCTGTCTTATCCTGCCCTTCCTGAATCTGAAGTTAGTTGTATTGTAGCCATAGACTCTGATGATTCAATCAATGACTTTGCAGCAGGAAAGTTGAGGATCATTTCCATAGCAAACAACATATATCTTCTGTTGTCAGCAACTCAACATCTTTCTTAATTTGTCTTCCTCTTCCCATATTTTTAATTGTGATGTGTGAATGCCACCCTGTTAATGCCTCTGAGCTTTTTGCTCTACCCTGTGATCACCTTGAAAATTTACAAATACCTCCGGTTTGATTTGTGTTTCCACTTTTGTTCAAAGATAGAACACATCCCTATACTTACCCAGTTCCAGTTATTTCAAAGCATCTTTACATAACTGTCTTTCTGTAAAAGGAGATTAATAGTCTGAGTGACTGAATCTTCTTTGGAGAATGAAGACCAGAATGACTTACCTCTGCAGAAGGATGTAAGGACAGAGGAAGAACATGAGGACCTAGGTGGCAGGCCACTCCCAGAGGCATAGGAGATAAAGGCAGAGCCTGGCTTTGTTATGGAGGACTCAGTCCCTTCAGGAGATGATGAAAGATGAACACACCACTGCCCAGATAATGCCAGCAATTCTGAGTGATGGAGCAGAGAACACAACAGAAGTGAAGGCATCATCTCCAAAGTTGACCACATGCAGTAGAAATTATTCAGAGCCAGCTAGAGAAGGAGGGGTCCCATGCCAAGGGTCTATAAATACAACTATCTCAATGAAATAAAAATTAATAGCCAATGAACATATCTGGCTTTGGTACCCACTTAAGCCTTCTTCACTTCCTGCCTGTGTGAACTCTCACCAAATGACCTGACTTGTTTACAGCCATGCTTTTGATTACTCTCTGCTTGACCTGTCATCTTGGAAAATGAGCGATTTACAGATTTACTACTTCACTCTGGATTCTGATTTGCATGTCCCTTGAAACTCTGTTCAATTGCTCCATGTTTTGACCTGGACTGATTCTGACCTCCCCAAACCTCTGATCTGCTAACATTTAATGCCTTCCAACAAGACATATATGCTAGCAGAGTCTCCTTGATGCAATTTGACATGCAAAGTGTGTGGCTATTATCTTCTGTTGAATTCACTACCAGAATAACTACAGACAAACCTTTTCACATTAGCATAATAGGGAGAAATCCTTCTGCATTATTTGAACATCACACCGCTCTTTACTGTTCACATTGATTGCAGTTGGTTGGTGCAAAAGGCAACAAAACACTCCTTGTTTGATTTAACACAACAATTTAACAATCACACAGGCAATTTTCTTTTCCAGTTTCCTGAGCAGCCAACAGTGGAGAAAACAGTTTATGTCTCTAAGTTCAGGGACCACTTTTTTCCCCTTGTTAGTGGGGCAAATAGCATCAGAGGTTAAGGACCATTTGGAGACTCACTTCCGTGGTCTTGATAACAAATTGTTCCAAACACCAGTCCTTTCCTTGCTGGACTTTCCTTGTATATCCCTCTAAGTGTAGAGTGAAGTCCCTCAGCCTTTGGCATGTGACAGCGGTGGTGGATTGACATTTGGGATGGTCTCTGTTAATTCCATGAAATGAGAGCAAACTTTTCTTCTGCGGTTATCTCCGTGACTGGTTTTCAGGTCAACACTTGATAAAATCCAGCGGGAGGACAATGAAGAAGAGGCACAGTCTTGCAATTCAAGCTAAACTGTTTGTGTACGACATGCTTATCAGTGCACCTGGTATGTCTTCTAAAATAAATAAGTACCTATAAGAGCTTTGATCAAAAGAATTATTCATGAGTCCATAGCAGGTAATTATACTTTCCAAAATGCATGGGGAATTCTTTCCCCCATATACTCAGCAGGTGGTAGCCCCTTTCTTGAGATATGGGATTCCATGTGTGAATGCTTAAGCCCCATCAGTGGCAACGGTTTCATCAGTCTTTCCACTCAAATTGAGATCCCATCTGGGAGAAAGAAAGAAAAATGCATAAGAATAGTTCCACTCACATTGTTGGCTTATTTACACCGAGGAATACTTCTCATGTTACCTTTGAGATGTGGAGTCTGTATCAGTATTGTTCCATTTAGGAAGAAGCATAAGGCGATGTATACTGAAACAGGACATCTAAACTAGTTTTGCACCTCTGACTATCAGCTGCCCAGGGCTTCAGCTCCCACTTCATAAAAGCATGCTGCTTATATATCATCATCAAGGTAATATTAAAAGCAGCCTTAAAATAGAAATGCCTATCTTGAAGACCCTTGTTCTTCTTCGTGGGAATGCACACTAATGGGTTAAGTCTGCGCATGCGCAGAGGCCTCGGAATATTCTAGAGCTAAATAATCGTTTAGGACCTCCCCCCAAGCCCTCGTGGACCGCCCGCCCTGACAGTTACCTCAGTTCCTTTTTTTCCGCTGCTGCAGCAGGTCTCTCTATCTGGAGCTCTTCGCAAACGGAGATCGGAACACCGCATTTTATCTTTCTCCAGTTAATCGTTCGTACTTTGTTCCCCTGTTTCTATATATTTTTTTTTAAAAAAGTTTCGTTTAGATTTTAGAGTTTCCCCTCCCCCCTCCCTCTCCCGTTTCCCGCCTTTTTATGGCACCGAAAGTGACTTTCAAAAGCTGCGATTCTTGTCGCAAAAAGATCCCATCTACTGACGGACATAGACTTTGTCTAATCTGTCTCGGGGACACTCATATCCCTCAATCCTGCCTCCATTGCAAGAAATTTACTAAACAGGCGCTAAAACTAAGGGAACTTCGCCTCCGCGCCATTTTGTGGGAAAAGTCTCTTCAACCCCCCACAATGGACAATAAATCTACTCCCTCTACTGCTGAGATGCCCCTGTTATCTCCTAAGGCAAAACCTCCTAAAACTAAGGTCGCCAATCCAAAGGACAAGTCATCATCCTCAAAGATCAAGAAGCCACTTTCTTTCCCCACTCAACAACCGGCGCCGCAACAACCATCTACGCGAGCGCCACCGTTGCTCGAATCTCCCATAGCCGCTTCCCCACGCGCCGCGAAAAATCAACCCCCTATACCAGCCTCTTTACAAGAGGAAGCGGTACCATCGGAGGGGTCGTCAGGGACTTCTTCAGTGGCTTGGAGCCTCGCCTCGCCCTTGCCCTCAGATTCCGAACAGGGATCTGTTTCCCCACCGCCAGATCCATCACCAACCAAGAAGAGGAGGGCTAAAATCAAACATCTTGTGCCGGCCGAAAGAGATTCCCGGTCCTCGAAGCATTCGGGACCGAAGGTCTCTAAGTTACCTGGGGTTTCAAAGCGTCACCCCAAAGATAAGAAGTGCCGGGCACGCTCTGAAGACTGGCCTCCGTTTCCGTACAGCAGGAAACAATTCGGCCGCTGGCGCAAACAAATGAAAAGAATGTTCGATCCCCGTTCCTTTTACGGGTTCGATTCGTCGTCTTCGGAATCGTCGGCGTCCCACGATACCAGCTCGTCGGGGGAAGACTCGATGCCGAATGATCCCAACCCCTACGGGACTGAACATAAACGACACCGACGGGATCGAGCCCTTACGGTACCGACAGCGACGAAGAAAGCTAAGTCAGTGCCGGTACCGTCTAAACGTACCAAGGTCGACGTCGCTTCTAAAACTCCTAAGCGTCGAGACCGAGATGTGGCCGCGGCTGCGGCTGCCCACGGTACCGACACTGGTACCGTACCACGACACTGTCACAAGGGCTCTCTCGCTACCGTGGTAGAGCCTAAAAAGACTACGAAACGCCGTCGGGACCGTTCCGCTTCCTCGGACTCGGCGACTTCTGCCGAACCTCCGGCCCACGGTACCGTGCACAGTACCAAGCGTAGAAAAATTTTAACATCTAAATCCAAGGACTATTCCAGAAATGAGTTTTACTCTCCCGCGGACTCATCTGACACGTCCTTTGACTCGGATTCGTCGGACACTTCTCTCCGCGAATCACCCCCTAATGCTAATACACCAGATTCAGAAATTGATGATGCCAACCCTACCTCTCCGGCAGCCGACTTCGCCTCTTATTCGGACTTGATACGTCGCATAGCTGCGGCCCTGGACCTTTCGGTGCACCAACCACCTCAGATAGCCACTGATAAAGTGTATGAGGATATAGATGAAGACCAGAATCCTCCTTTACGTATGGCGTTCATCCCGTCCCTACTGCGTGTCACCAAACAATCCTGGGACAAACCATGTTCGGTACCTCAAATGTCCCGATGAGTTGAGAATCTCTATAAGATCCATGGGACTGAGTTGGATTTCTTAACAAAGCACCCTCCTCCCAACTCTGTAGTTGTGGATGTCACTCAATCTAAATCCAGAGCCAGTTCAAACGCTGCCCCTAATAACAAGGAAGGCAGGAGGATGGACATTCTCGGCCGTCGTGCCTACTCACTCGCCTCCTTTACGCTTCGGGCTGCTAATTATATGGCTGCGATGGCTGCTTATCATAAGCACCTCTGGAACCGTGCCCTACCATCTTTACAAGCGGCCCCGGCTGAACTTAAGCCTAGGGGCCTATCCTTGCACCAAGAGGCTATGGCCCTGGCCAGACAGGAGAGGGTGACTGCCTGGCACATCATAGAGGCAGCCTCCCGCAATTTGATGACTGGAGTAGCCATCAGACGTCACACATGGCTTAGATCGGCCAATATCAATGAGGACTCCAAAACGAGGATATTGGACCTACCTTTCGATGGCACTGGTCTTTTCGACCCTAAGACGGACGACATCCTGGAGGGTCTGCAAAAGGCAAAAAAGACGGCACGCGCTTACTCTTCCCAACCGTATTTCAAACAACGATTCCCCTGGAAGCGTCAGCCCTCTTATCAATCATCTTATCAATCATACAGACCGTATCAGAATAAACAAAGATTCTACCCTTCTCAGTATGCCTACCCAGCTCGTCAACAGGACCAACGTCGGCGCCCACGCCAACCATTCAGGAAACCTGACCGGAAACCCAAGCAGGGTTTTTGACTCCCACCTTTCATTTACTCTTGGTCCCACCACCCATTATTCTACCCGCCTTGCACCCTTTCTTCCAAATTGGCTCCTGATTACCACCGACAAATGGGTACTCACCATAGTCGCCCAGGGCTACGCAATAGAGTTCATCGAACTACCCCCTTCACGAGTCATCTTCACTCCTCCTTCCGTTGCCCTACAAAAAGAAATAAAAATACTTCTTCAAAAATCTGCCATTTTTCGAGTTTCCCCAAACCCTACCGACCCTGGCTTCTTTTCCAGATACTTTTTAGTTCCAAAAAAGGACGACTCCTTCCGTCCCATCCTCGACCTCCGGGATCTAAATTTTTTCATCATTTACCGTCGATTCCGGATGATCACCTTAGAACGCATCCTTCCTCTGCTCCATCGCGGGGACTGGTTCGTCGTTGTCGATCTCAGCGACGCTTACTTTCACATTTCTATAAGACCAGATCATCGAAAGTATTTGCGTTTCTCTCTTGGCTCCGCTTCTTTCGAATTTGCGTCCCTACCTTTCGGACTTTCCACGGCCCCCCGTGTCTTCACAAAATGCATGGCACCCGTGGCGGCTTTTCTCCGCACAAGAGGCATCGCGGTGTATCCGTACATCGACGATTGGCTCCTGGTAGCCCCCTCAAAGCATCTGGCGGAGTTGCACACCAACACGACTCTGACTCTCCTGCAGAGCCTCGGCCTGCAAGTAAACTACAAGAAGTCAATGTTGACGCCTTCTCAGGTGGCAAATTACATAGGCGCTATAATCGACGCAAGACGGGCAAGAGCCTTTCTTCCACAAGAACGGGCAGTCAAGATGAGCGTCCTCATCAAACTCTTCAAACCACTGCAATCGGTCACTGCCCATCAAGCACAAAAACTCCTAGGCCTCATGGCCTCCACAACTTCTGTCATACCTCATGCCAGACTGAAGATGAGATCCCTTCAGGCTTGGTTTCTCTCCCTCTTCAACCCCATGCTGGACTCTCCCAGGATGCACCTCCAAGTCTCCATCGAGCTCTCGCAACAACTTCACTGGTGGACCAACCCTCACAACCTGTTCATGGGTCGCCCTTTCGCCCCACTCCTACTAACGTCACGAGTCACCACCGACGCGAGTCCAACAGGTTGGGGCGCTCATTGCAACGGCCTTCAAGTCCATGCTCGATGGTCTCAACAGGAGCAACAACTGCACATCAACAACCTCGAGCTACTGGCAATCTTCAAAGCCTGCCGATCCTTCCTCCCCATCATCTCAGGAACAGCAGTACAGATTGTTACAGACAACACCACAGCTGCCTTTTACATCAACAAACAGGGAGGCACTCACTCCCCCCCTCTGTTGTATCTGACTGTCCAGTTTTGGGAGTGGTGTCTGGAGAACCACATTTTTCCCTCGGCAATTTACATTTCCACCCACGAAAATGTCTGGGCGGACCGCCTCAGCAGAACGAGTGCATCCATGCACGAGTGGACACTAGATCAGGGGGTGTTCCTTCGGATCTGCAAGAAATGGGGCTTCCCAACAGTAGATGCGTTCGCCAATCAGGACAACACCAAGTGCGCAATTTACTTCTCCAGAGCAGGTCGGGGAGTCGGATCCCACGGCGACGCTCTCATGGTCCCGTGGAACACTCATCTGTTCTACATGTTTCCACCCTTTCCTCTACTACTCCGTACCCTTGTCAAAATACAACACGACAATGCGGATGTAGTGCTGGTGGCACCCAGCTGGCCCCGTCAGCCTTGGTTCACAATGCTGAGGACAATGGCTGTGGACAACATGAAGCTACCGTGTCTTCCACGTCTGCTTTCTCAACATGACGGAGCCACTTACCATCCGGATATCCCCTCCCTGCACCTCACTGCGTGGAGAATCATTCCACAGTGACCACCGTCATCTCTCACTGCTGGAAACCTTCCACTAAGACTCTATATATTAACAAGTGGATCGCTTTCCAAAACTATACTGCTCCACGAAACTTACCTGTCTCGCCAACCTCACTGGAGGCAGTTCTGGAATTTCTGGCGTACCTGTTTGACAAAAATTTGGCACTCTCTACCCTAAAGGTATACCTCTCAGCAATTATTGCTCACCAACCTCCTGACTCGGAGAGCGCTCTCCTCTTCCGACATCCTACAGTAAAGAGGTTTTTGCGTGGAGCGGCCCAACTGCACCCTCCACGAATAACGCCTGTTCCCCAATGGTCATTACATACTGTTCTCAATCGCCTGACGCATTCTCCATTTGAACCGCTCGCCACAGCTTCTGAGCGTTTACTCACCCTCAAGGTTCTGTTCTTGGTGGCGATAACTTCTGCCAGGCGAGCCTCTGAGTTAGCCGCATTGCGGGTGGACCCTCCTTTCCTTCAATTTATCTCAGACATAGTGACTCTGTACCCAGATGTTTCGTTTCTCCCCAAGGTCTGCTCTACCTTTCATGTGCGTCAGCCCATTATACTGCCGACTTTTTCCCCGCAACCGTCTAACCCTGTTGAACAGTCTTTACACCTGCTTGGCGTTATCTTATTATGTTCAGCGGACTGCACCTTTTCGACAGTCTAAACGACTCTTCGTTTCTCCGCATTTGCCTCACAAAGGACAACAAGTGTCTTCTCAAACCATTTCAAAGTGGATTGTGCAGACCATTCGTCTGGCGTACGAACTGGCACATAAGCCTCTTCCAGACATGGTCAAGGCCCATTCAACTAGGGCTGTTGCTACCTCTACTGCATTTTTACGAGGTGTCCCACTTCAGGATGTTTGCAAGGCTGCGACGTGGTCCACGCCTTCTACATTTGCGTCCCATTACCGGCTGGACGTTCGTGCTAAGGAGGATGCTAGATTTGGACGTGTGGTTCTTTCTGCTGTACTGCCGTGACGTCCCTCCACCTTTCTAAGGTAAGCTTGCTAATCACCCATTAGTGTGCATTCACAGAGGCCACGAAGAAGAAAGAGAGGTTACGTACCTGTAACTTTGGTTCTTCGAGTGGTCCTCTGTGAATTCACACTTCCCGCCCGTCCTCCCCTCTTTCCGTCATGGCTGTTTCTCTTTAGAGCAGCAGCGGAATTTGGGAACTGAGGTAACTGTCAGGGCGGGCGGTCCACAAGGGCTTGGGGGGAGGTCCTAAACGATTATTTAGCTCTAGAATATTCCGAGGCCTCTGCACATGCGCAGACTTAACCCATTAGTGTGAATTCACAGAGGACCACTCGAAGAACCAAAGTTACAGGTACGTAACCTCTCTTTTTAGATAGAAACAAAGAAAACGTATTAATTATTTTTGCTTCACTGACAAATTCCTCTGTGTGAGATCTGCACACACCCCCTCAAGAAATCTTACCTTCACAGGATTCACTTTGGGAAGGGCAGAACACACATGAATCTGTGGGTTGTTAGAGTTCTTGCACAGAATTTGGACTTTTCCTGCACAAGTTTCACTTCAAGGGCAGGAGAAACAACACATTGGGAAAGATTATTAAAATGCTTGAAGAATGGCATTGTTCCTGTAGAGCAGAGGCCGTCAACCCCCAGTCCACGGCCCAGTGCCGGTCCACGGCCTGAGCCGGACTGGGCCGTGGAGACAGACCTCCCGCCCCCCTGCATGCACTCCCCTACCCACAGCTGCTTTGTGCACGCGCGCGTGCCAGCGCATGAGCCCGATCGCCCAAGTGCCCACACGAAGGGGTGGGCGGGCGCGTGGGAGCGCGGGCAGGCGCTCCTGCGCATGCACAAAGGGGTGGGGGAGCGCTCATGCTGGTGCTGGCGCGCGCGCGCGCTCTCCCCCACTGCTTTGCGCATGCGCCCGAGAGAGAGAGTGCATGCGCCCTAGAGTGCGCACGTGCCCACACCCGCACAAGCACGGGGGGGTGCCCCGCCTTCCTCAGAGGCTCAGCCGGTCCACGGTTCCAAAAAGGTTGGGGACCATTGCTGTAGAGGATCCACATGGAAAGGGTAGAGGAAACACCATGCTGTGCAGGATTGTTATAATTCCTGTGCAAAATGGCACCTTTCTTATTCTGAATTAACTGGAAATCAATTAAGCTGCAGAGAATGAGGCAGCTTCCTGTGCAAAGAGACAGAGGAAAGCGGTGAGAGGACAAGGCCAGAGTCTCATTTTTATAGAAAGCCAGGAAACTTCAGTGATGCAGGTGGAAGTCTCTGCAGGAATCTTGGAATGATGAGACTCAGAAAATTGCCAACCACAGGAAATTTTTCAGTACTCAGCACATCCCTAGTTGAAAACGTTGTTTTCAGATGTGTGATTATTGGAACCAAAGCAAGGTAGATCAAGGGATTAGGTTGCAGATTGAGAAGGAAATAAAACAAAATCCACAGAGTTTCCAAAATGCATTAGGCATGACTCAGATATCATTAAGCACTTTCAAATCCCCCTGGTTTGTATGAAGGTGAAATGAGCTTTTTTAGACAAATTGGCTATTTCATAGTGGATTTCTTTAAACACACACACACACACACACACACACTTTAATATAGTCAAGGTATATGAAATAAAAACAAGAATGTGTGCTTTCCCTTTGAGGGGCTCTATGACAAAAGTTAATAAATCCTTCCTTTGCTCAAAATCCTAAGGGACATCTTAAAAATAAAAACCCAACCCCATGTCTTTTAGAGAAGTGCAGAATAGCCAATTTGGGTGGTGTCTGTATATTAAGGATTTTAAAAAATCTTTTAAAATGTGTTCTTCATTTATTTTGAAGGCGTTTTGTTTAATATTTTAAAATCACTAATATACTTAGCTGTTCTGTAATATTCTAATTTATTGTAATTTAATTGTTTTAGTACTCTTCCCCCCCCCTTCTTGTTATCCACTTTGGGTCCCTCTGCTGAGAAGAAAGTGGACTATGAATTAAATAATAAACAAACAAATAAATTCGTACAATTGTGAATTTGAATCCTAATGTGTTCAAATATGCTGCCACAGAATTAAGTTTGCCACTCCTTTTTTCTCCTTATACAGAGGTTTCACATTTTTAACACTTGCATGGCAGAAAAGTGCGAAATGGCCCTCTCCATGGTTGGAACAGTTGTACCTGTTGCCTTTGGTTGTCACAAAAAGGGGAACATTTTGCTTCAGTTTGCTTTTATCAAATTTATTAAAAATTTGAATTTACTGAAGTTTGTAGGTGTAGGCATCCTTCAGTCTCGAGAGACTATGGTAACATGCTCTGAATAGAGGACTTGGAACAGCGTCTAGTGTGGCTGAGAAGGCCAATTCGAGAGTGACAGTCCCTTCCACACTGAAGACAAATACAGTCTGTCCCCTGTCCAGCTCCCTGATTTTGCTGGTTTCGGGACTGCCTCTTTGCCTCGGCCTGCTGGTCAAGGGTCTCTTCAAATTGGGAGAGGCCATGATGCACCGCCTGCCTCCAGGCTGAACGCTCAGATGTCAAGGTTTCCCATCTGTTGAGGTCCATTCCTAAGGCCTTCAGATCCCGGTTGCAGATATCCTTGTATCGCAGCTGTGATCTCCCTCTGGGGCAATTTCCCTGCACTAATTCTCCATACAGAAGATCTTTTGAAATCCGACCATCAGCCATTCTCACGACATGCCCGAGCCAATGTAGACATCGCTGTTTTAGTAATGTATACATTACTGCTAAAAATTCTAAAAATTCTACTGCTAAAAATAATGCTAAATAATGCCAATGTAGCCATCGCTGTTTCAGTAATGTATACATGGTAAAACTTCCAGCTCGTTCTAGAACTACTCTATTTGGAACTTTATCCTGCCAGGTGATACCAAAAATGCGTCGGAGACAACACATATGGAACATGTTGAACTTCCTCTCCTGCCGTGCACAAAGGGTCCAGGACTCACTGCAGTACAGGAGTGTACTCAGGACACAGGCTCTATAGACCTGGATCTTGGTATATGCCGTCAGCTTCTTATTAAGCCATACTCTATTTGTGAGTCTAGAGAACATGGTAGCTGCTTTGCCAATGCGTTTATCCAGCTCGACATCTAGGGAGAGAGTGTCAGAGATCGTTGAGCCAAGGTACACGAAATCATGAACAACCTCCAGTTCTTGTGTAGAGATGGTAATAGAGGGAGGTGAGTCCACGCTCTGGCCCATGACTTGTGTTTTCTTCACGCTGATTGTTAGTCCAAAATCTTGGCAGGCCTTACTAAAACGATTCATAAGTGGTTGGAGCTCTTCAACAGAATGGGCAACAACAGCTGCATCATCAGCGAAGAGGAACTCCCGCGTGCATTTCAACTGGACTTTGGTCTTCGCTCTCAATCTAGAGAGATTAAAGAGCTTTCCATCTGATCTAGTCCGGAGATAGACACCTTCTGTTGCAGTTCCAAAGGCGTGCTTCAGCATGACAGCAAAAAAGATCCCGAACAGAGTCGGCGCGAGGACACAGCCCTGTTTCACTCCGCTTCGGATGTCAAAGGGATCTGATGTAGAGCCATCAAAAACTACAGTGCCCTTCATTTTGTCATGAAAGGACCTGATTATGTTAAGGAGTCAAGGTGGACATCCAATCTTGGGAAGTATTTTAAAAAGGCCGTCCCTGCTAACCAAATCAAAGGCCTTTGTAAGATCTATGAAGGCCACAAAGAGTGGCTGTCATTGTTCCCTAAATTTCTCCTGCAACTGTCTGAGGGAAAATACCATGTCAGTGGTGGATCTATTATCTTGAAATCCACACTCTGATTCTGGATAGACTCTGTCTGCAAGCACCTGGAGCCTCTTCAGCACAACACGGGCAAGCAGCTTCCCTACAACGCTGAGAAGAGAGATGCCACGGTAGTTATTGCAGTTGCCCCTGTCTCCTTTGTTCTTGTACAATGTAAGGGTGTTTGCATCCTTCATGTCCTGTGGTACTCCACCTTCCCTCCAGCAAAGACAGAAGATTTCATACTGCTCAGTGGTGATGATCTCTTTACAGCACTTCAGCACTTCAGCAGGGATGTTATCCTTCCCAGGTGCCTTGCCGGAGGCAAGGGAATCCAAGGCCGCTTTTATTTCTGCTAAAGTTGGTTCACTGTCCAACTCTTCCAAGACAGGCAGGCATTCGATGTTATTTAATGCCTCTTCAGTTACTACATTCTCTCTAGAATATAGCTCAGAGTAGTGCTGCACCCAGCGTTCCATTTGCTGTGCTCGGTCCTGGATGATCACGCCTGTAGCAGACTTCAAAGGAGCAGATTTCTTCTGTATTGGACCTAAAGCCTGCTTGATACCGTCATACATTCCCTTGATGTTACCTGTGTCCACTGCTGTCTGTATCTAAGAGCACATCTAAAGCCAATAATCGTTAGAACATCTCCTGGCAGTCTGTTGGACTTTGCTATGAGCAACTCAAAGAACCTGCATGGTGTACTCACTAGGACAGGCTTTGTATGCTGCTAGAGCTCTCCTCTTTTCCTCGATGGCTGGCATCAACTCCTCCGAATGGGCTTCAAACCAGTCTGCTATCTTTTTGGTCTTCTTGCCAAATGTGGACAAGGCAGTGTTATAGACAGCATTCTTGAAATGTTCCCATTGTTCAGGTGCATTTGCAACAGCTGGGCCTGGAAGAGTTTCCTCAAGCGCTTGGGCAAATTCCTCCACTTTTCTCTGATCGCGAGTCTTGCTGATGTCAATACGTGGTCTTCCTTCTTTTTTCGTGTGATACAATTTCTTTATTCGCAGTTTTACTCTACTACACACCAGGGAGTGATCAGTATTGCAATCAGCACCCTGATAACTGTGTGTGATCATAATACTAGGAAGACTAGAGCGTCTAGTGAGGATCAAATCGAGCTGATGCCAATGCTTCGATCTTGGATGTTTCCAAGAGACTCTGTGTCGAGCTTCGTATTAAAGAATGTGTTGCTGACACAGAGACCATAATAACAGCAAAACTCCAGCAAGCATTGGCCATTTTCGTTCATCTTCCCAATACCAAAACAGCCTAGACAAGTGAGCCAAGAATTGTGATCAGCACCAACTCTAGCGTTAAAGTCTCCAAGAATGAACAGCGGCTCTCTCTTGGGGATTTTTTTTGATAGTAGCTGCCAGGTCATCATAGAATTTGTCTTTAACGTCTGTTGTAGATGACAGTGTTGGTGCATATGCACTAATGAGGGTGACCGGTCCTGCTGATGAGTGGAGCTGCAAAGACAGGATTCTTTCACTCCCCGCAGTAGGTGGAACATGGATCTCAGCAGAGTATTTCTAACCGCAAAGCCAACACCATATTCCCTGGTCTCATTCAATGGTTTTCCCTGCCACAAGAATGAGAAATTTCTTTCTTTGACAGAACCCGAGTCTGGCAGTCTCGTCTCTTGCAGGGCAACAATGTCCATCTGTAGCCTACTCAGTTCCATGTCAATGACAGCTGTCTTGCGCGCATCGCCTATTTCCTGCAGGTCATCAGAAAAGCCAGGGGTCATTGTCTGAACATTCCAGGTGCCCATCATTAGGGCAGAAGTTTTCTTATGATTATTGCATGGTGCACGGTTATCGATCTGCTTGTCAGCTTTCACCCTAAACCCCCCACACCCCATGAGGTTAACAGACCATGGCGAGGCAGCACCTTACTGGCTGGGGGCTGCCCAGCTTAAGGCGGGCGGTAGCTACCTAGTGAGGTGCAATGACCTCTCCCACCGTCAGAAGTAGCCCCTGGCGTCATGCTCTACGCCAATCGAGCAAAGACTTATAACCGGTAACTGCTACTTCCCGTGTTATTTCGATGCTGTATGCGAAGCAGAAGCAGAAAATCCCCTCTCTCCACATCACTGAAGTAGTCCAATGGAAAGGCAAGAGCCAATACAACTGGTTCCAGTGACATTGCAGGAGTTGCCAGAGTGTGACTTTACACAGTCACGAACTGCCTCCAGGACTCCGGCTCCAGATTTTGCCTCGAAGTTAACTACTGAAGCCTTTTCCATCGGTGGATATAGCCACAAGGCAGTGGAGGTTTCAAATTAGAGTTTTCCTTCTCCTAGATGGGCTGCCTTCCAAGGCCAACGAGCCCCACCTACTGAAGTTTATAAATCACGTATATGGAACAGAAAGCACTTTGGTATGTTATTTAAAAATAAAAACAAATCCAAAGGAAATGGATATGTACAGTTTTTCTTATTTGTGTGTGTGTTAGTTTGTGTGTGTGTGTTCACATATTTAAGAGACAGTGAGTGAGAGAGACTTCTATCAAGACTTCCATTTGGAGAGAAAACAATTAAACCTGTCTGTTTTAATTGTTATGGCCCAAATCTATAACAGCCCCCTAGCCCCATGCCTGCTAACAAAACCTGTGTTGACGCAATTCCTGTTTAGTATCACATCTCTTTTGGCCCTTGATAGTAGACATAAGCAGCTAAGAAAAGAGAAGAGAAATCTATTGCCACCATAACCACATCAGTGTCTTGTAACTGGAACAGGGGGTACTCCCTACCTTTGAGGGGAGAAGCCCCCCTGCCCAGTTCACAGGCTGCCATTATGAAACAACCACTACCAAACACAAAACTTTTAATTGCAATACAAATAAAACTTCCTACATAGCCATAACTTCACTTTCAAGTGACTTGCTAATGAATTGCTTGTTGAAAAGCAGACTGCCCTTCATCTACAGAAATGTTACACCCCTAAGGCTAGTTGATTGCATGGTGTGTGAGTTGGGTAATAAAATGTGTCCCACTTAATTCAAGAAAACTAATATCCTTATCAACTGTCAACAATATTCATCTACTGCCTTTGTCTTATGACTAATAATTAGAGCTATTAATTGTCTGGAAATGTAGGAAGAGCATCAAGCACTCAGCTCCTTCAGACATGGTATTAACACTTGCTTAATGACACAGGGCTAAAGGTTGACTCAGGAGGACTTTAATGGGTTCAGAGACCTCTTTTTCATTACCAATTCAAACCTCAAATACAACTGAGCTGATTACTGAACTAGCTGACATAAATCTCTTCAAAACCTAGTTACTGTGTTAAGACTCTCCAACATCTTAATAGTCAGTGGTGCAGAGTAAATAAGGATGAGAGGAAAAATTGGAATCATTATGGATGAAAAAATATCCAGAA
This sequence comes from Intellagama lesueurii, assembly GCA_037013535.1. Classification (NCBI taxonomy): domain Eukaryota; kingdom Metazoa; phylum Chordata; class Lepidosauria; order Squamata; family Agamidae; genus Intellagama; species Intellagama lesueurii. Next base: position 172,496,192 of record JBAJHW010000003.1, on the reverse strand, counting down.
ATAGATGGTTCAATCAAAAACAGAGAAGTGACTTTAAATAAGATCACTTGCCAGTTTTCAGATAGCATTTACTTCTGTATACTAGGGGACCTTATCCCTGAAGAGGTTAATGAACTACCATAATTCACCACTGGACAAGCTAGTATAGGTCAGCAACATATGGAAGATCATAAGTTCTGCAGACATTCTATATACATACCTCAACTCTACTACAGCTGTCTTTTAGCACGGTCCCTTCATCATTGTTGTGGGGACATCAAAGAAGATGGTGACACAAAGAGCCATCAGTCATCAAGGTTTTATCATGCTTCCCACACTCTGCTGAAAAGGATTAGAAACATGGATTCCAAAATATCATTTCTTGTTTCAATCTCTGCAGCCCCTAGCTGCCTTCAACCTCTGAGAAACCACACTGGAGGTCAGGGCCTCCTACCTACTGGAAAGGTGAGATGGGGCACAGGCCATGAAGATGGCTGGAGGAAGGGGGGGTATTGGAATATTTCCTCTGTGGATGTCCTTAATTCATCTTATTTGGGGTGCTCCTGAGCATGGTGGGATTTGGCTAGGGGACTCCTGAGGGAGGTAGAAATGCCCAGAATGCAGACCCTCTCAGGACCCACCCCCTCAGCCAAATCCCAAATTATTCAAGAGAGCATCAAACTTCTGTTAGTACCGCAAGCAGGGATGGAGCTTTTGAGAGTAAGGCTAAATGAAGGAAATTTATGGAAGAATGGGGTTGGCCTCACTTAGCCTAGGAAAACTAGTTTAGGTTGATTCCTTAGTTTCCTATCAGTTCCTTGCATCCTATCAATATTATTCTGGAAATTCCATCAACCCAAAGGAGCTACTCAGGAGGCCTCAAAAGGCCTCATCTCTTGAATGGCGACACCCGCCAGAAACAGAAATGGATCATGAAGGCCTTCACATGATAGTGACCATCATACAGGAAGAAGGAAATCGAGCATTATGATGACATCTAACCTAAATCCATGGCTGGTGTCATTATGGATTCGTGTCAAACTACGTGAGATAGATAGAATCCTGTTGTACACTGTACGATCCGCTGACGAGCTTACCTTCGTCAGCGCGGGTCGCCATTGCCTTCTTCCCCAGATGGGGCGAGACGCTTGGAGTCTCATGCGAGCGTTCCTGGAGGGGAGGGGGGAACGAGCGAGCTGTTAAAAGGGAATTCCCCCATCTCTCCGTCCTCTTCCTTTCTGGCAAGGATTGAAGAGAGAGCTCAGCAGTTGCACCCATTTTGAACTGAGTCACTCAACTTGCTTGCTGTTTCCTCGGAAAGCAGGGTTGCATCAGCGCCTCTCCCCCCCCCCCCCCCATGGTTTGATACCGTGTTTCCCCGAAAATAAGACAGGGTCTTATATTAATTTTTGCTCCAAAAAACGCATTAGGGCTTATTTTCAGAGGATGTTTTATTTTACAGTCATGTCATCTTCTTCTGGTTGCTGCACAATGGTGGAGGGTGGAGTTTCACTTAATTGGGGCTTATTTTGGGGGTAGGGCTTATATTACGAGCATCCTGAAAAATCCTACTAGGGCTTATTTTCAGGTTAGGTCTTATTTTCGGGGAGACAGGGTAGTATCGCAACTGTCCTGGATCGGGGACAGCTTGCACAGTTATAACCTAAGAAAAAGGGAGCTCAGAAGAGCGAAGGGGCATGCGAGTCGAGCCGGCAAGGGCCGGTCACCGCCAAGCCCGGGCATGGCAATCAAGTATTTAATAATTAAATTAGCTGGTCACCAGCTGCATCTATATATATGTCCCTCTAAAGGCTCTGCCTTTTGGAGATCACGACATTCTGTTCGGCGATCACCTCACTCTAGCTACCAATGAAAATATGGATAGGGGTCACATAGCCTTGTTCAGCTTTTTAAGTTGGAGATAGACCATAAGGAGCTTGAAAGAGGAGAACCCGAACTTACGCTGGGACGAGCCTTGGCCAGGCCTCAGGTTGCTGTATATTATTTATTTATTTATTTATTTATTTAACTTCTATGCCGCCCACACTACCTAAAGGTCTCTGGGCGGCTTACAACAATTTAAATACAGTAAAAAAGATAAAACAATTAAAATACAATTAAAGTATATACTCTACAAATTGCCATCAGGACCCACAGTTGATATCATTTCAGTTAAAAGCCTTCTGGAACAGGAAGGTTTTGACCTGGCGCCGAAACGTCATCAATGTCGGTGCCAGACGAATCCCAGTTGGGATGGTGTTCCATAGTCTGGGGGCACCAGACACCAGACAGGCTGAAATTTAGGTTGCAGGTGCGGCACTGGGCATCTTAGGCACAGAGCCGGTCAGACTAAAGTCCCTGGCGGGCACGAGGCAAGTGGTTCACCCACGCCCACTTTGCAGGGACTATAATGTGAAGGGCAACTGATCATGTAAGTATGACGGTTAAGTTATGAGGATTGATATTCAGCGGTCAGCACCTTAGCTCATCGCATCTTAGGGCTTGGGCATAGAGGAGCATCAGCAACGTCCAGGGAGGTAATAAAGGCAAATGGCAAAAGGGGTCACTTTAATAAAGGGCCCCAGCCCAATTGAGATATGGTATGAGAGGCATGGTTACAGGTCTACTCTGGGCGGGCAGATTCAGTTCACCCTTTGAAGGTTTTAGGAAGGGTTTCAAGATACCGGCTGTAGGGGAAACCAAGTCGTTCCTGGCCCAAAATCTGAAATTTGTACAGGGATGGAAGGCACAGTCTCAAGATTGGACAGGTGGTAAGGATTGTAGGGCATTGGGACATTTTACACATGCTCTGTGGAGGACCTTCGGGTCTTATTACAGGGCGTTGTTTCCAAAGAATCAAGGATTTTAGGCTCATACATCATTTGTACTGTCCAGAGGGTGAGGCAGTAAATGACGTCATTCATCCGGAATTATGCACGGTAAGTTATGCCTTAATTAACGGGGCGGCGTGTATGCTTTGTAGGTTGGAGTAAGGGTAGGGCCTGCAAAATGCGACATTAGCATATGTAAATTCATATTAGAAGCTTCCACGCAATGGCGTGTGAGCTGGGTTACCCTTAGCTGCAGGAAAAGTTGAGCGACTAGCTGCTTCCCTCACAATTTTCGTAAATAAGAGTTAGACACAAGGACACAGCCTTCTAGATTGCCAGGCGGCAAATGGGCCGACCTTGCGTTCAAATCAGTTTGATATTAAAGCAGGACAGTGTTGCCAAGACCTGCAGGAACTTGCAGTTTATAATAAAAATAATTAATTTTAAAAAAATGATGCACGCAGGCTAGTGGTACCGGGTCATTCATTCCTGCGTGGACTATACGATACTGAGAAGGGTCTCAGCTGCCTTTCCACAGAGTGAGTGTTATAGTGGGTGTGAAGCAGGAGAACGAGTTTGGAGTTAGTTTTTAGTACAAGTCTAACTGGTCATTTCGGAGATCCGAGACAAACCTCAGGGCCAATTCAGAGTTCTGGCAGGCGTGGCAGGCTCTTTAGGTGTAGGGGATATAATGACAAGGTAGACAGGGTGCAGAAAGGTGGCCTGAAGGATAGCACCAGCAAGGGATCACCGATCACCAGGGATCCTATATTGCTAAAATTTTACGATAATGAGTACCCAGTGGTCGTGGACGTGCATTTGGGCTAATTGTGTAGTTCTTTCCTGGGGCATAATCAAAGGGTGGCTTTCATTAAACAACCCACTTCGCTCTCTGAATGAGTTATGGCATTAGTCTGCGCATTTACATTGCGTGCTTTACGGTATGACATCTTAAGCGAAGCACATTCCTGGCCTTGTTACCAGCTTAGCTAATGCAATATCATGCCAATAGACCTATTGGTTTTATATATATATTTATATATTTAAAAAAAACAACAACAACAGAAGTGAGTCGGAGTAGCCAATGAATTCCTGAGACTCTTCCACGAGGTTTGGTAAATTGGCATACTGATGCGGGAAGAGCATTAGGTTGGTGCCCCAACCCCAAGGATGTGAAACGGGTACTCGGTAGTGAGTATTATTGCAGGAGTTCGAGAACCGAATGGACTTGGAAATGATCTTACTTTAGCACCATGTCCTATAGTGGAGCTATGCCCGGCAAGAGCGGAAGGTGCATATTTAGAAGTCAGGAGGCAAAGACAGGATTACTTCCTTGTGCACTAAGACGTGCTCCTTTAACAGAGTACCAGTCATGGAAGATCATAGACATGGCACTGCATTAAGTGGGAATTTCAAGGTTGAAGGTTTGGTGCACATTCTGCTAGAATGGGTGCTGTTTCAACTGCAGCCGCCCTAGTCTACCATCCTGACGATATTCAAAGGCTTGGACGGTGGTTGTTCAATGGCTTATCATGAATATGTCAGAACACTCCCTCATGTCTGGGCAGGCGCCTGGTTCTTTTTGTCGTTGCAGGTCCGGTAGTGATGGAGAGGCGACTACACATTATGGTGATTAGCAGCATTTGGCTTGCAACTCCCAATTGTGTTGTTAATACACTTGGGAGGTAATGATCGGGCCTGTACAGTCGAACGGCCTTGATCTTTATGTACTATGTGACCTCAGACATCTGAGGGCAACTGACCCTGTTACGGGCATTATATGGTTCACGACCATCCTGAGGCTTGAGTGGAGAACAGAATTCCGAGTTCAGCAAGTTAATACTGCGCGGAGGAGTGTTAACAGAGAAGTACGGAGAGCCGGATGTAATGGCCATGGATTGGTGATTGGTCACCAGGAGATCCGCGTGGTTTGGCCCAAGCTCTTTTGGAATGCCGAGCGCGTTAACACTGCATGGAGGTGTTGACAGTGAAGTGTATTGGGCAGTGCTCAATGGCCTTGGATTGGTGAATGGTCACCAGAATCCACTGGAGGCCTGAGCTGTGCTGGCATGGCCAGTGGGTTAACACTGCGTGGAGGAGTGTTGACAGTGAAGTGCATCGGGCACTGTGCAATGGCCTTGGATTGGTGAATCGTCACCAGGAAATAAGCATGGCTCAACCAGAGTTCTGTAGCACGATAGAGTGCACCTCTCAGACAGAGATTTGGATTTATATATTAAGGACATCCAGGGGGGCCTGCCTATGAAGCCTTCGAGGTTGGTTGGCGGGCATGGGACTTAGCGTTGCTAGTCCCTATGCTGTGGCGGGTAGTGCGGATAGAACAGGTTTCGGTGAGTCCCCTCGGAATCACAGGTAATGTATAGCTCCTCTGACCTCCCAGCGCTGCAGATAGTGCGATTGCAGTGCTTGGGGGGGGGGAAGATGCGCTGGGGCCACACTCGGACCAACAGTCAACAAGGAGAAGGTGGCTCGAGGTCCGGGGGTGGTCAAATTTGGGCCGGCCGGGTTCTCGCTGTCTTCACGACTGCAAGAACTTGGGGCTTGGGACTCGCCCATTATTTTGGTTAGGGGTCCATTGAGACCCCTCTGCAGAACCTGATTCCGCACTACAGCAGGACCCCCCTTTCACATTGAGGGCAAGATTGATTATTCAATAAAGTGTGGCCCATGTTTATCCCATAATACTTGTCTTGCGTCATTATTCCGGGGTAGGGGGGCAATGTACGATCTGCTGACGAGCTTACCTTCATCAGTGTGGGTCACCATTGCCTTCCTCCCCAGATGGGGTGAGACACTTGGAGTCTTGTTCGAGCGTTCCTGGAGGGGAGGGGGGAACAAGTGAGCTGTTAAAAGGGAATTCCCCCCTCTCTCCGTCCTCTTCCTTTCTGGCAACCTGCCCGCCCGCCCTAATTCTAGTGTGAGTTTATCTGGTTGCCTTCGGGGGCCGGATAGGAATTTTTGACCCGTATCCTGATTGGCTTTTGGATGCGGGGATTTTTCGCCTATCCCACACTGGAACAGGTGCAATGGCATTTTGAGAGGTGGAAAATATTCAGTCACACAGGCGGGTACTGCGGATAGAACAGGTTTTGGTGAGTCCCCTCGGAATCACAGGTAATGTATAGCTCCTCTGACCTCCCAGCGCTGCAGATAGTGCGATTACAGTGCTTGGGGGGGAAGATGCACTGGGGCCACACCTGGACCAACAGTCAACAAGGAGAAGGTGACTCGAGGTCCGGGGGTGGTCAAATTTGGGCCGGCCAGGTTCTCGCTGTCTTCACGACTGCGATAACTTGGGGCTTGGGACTCGCCCATTATTTTGGTTAGTGATTCGTTGAGACCCCTCTGCAGAACCTGATTCTGCACTACGGCAGGACCCCCCTTTCACATTGAGGGCAAGATTGATTATTCAATAAAGTGTGGCTCATGTTTATCCCATAATACTTGTCTCGCGTCATTATTCTGGGGTAGGGGGGCAATGCTGTGTGACAGAGCAACAATCCCTCAATACCTTCTGGACAAGACAGAAACAAAAGCAACAGCTTGATCACCTGTTTTGAATTTTGTCAGAAAATCTATTCAGGCATTCACCTGAACATGTGAAGAGGGCTCCAGTCATTGTGCAAGTCACCTTAGCTAGGCCTTCATATTGTTTACTGTGAAGAAGAGCTTGGAAATGTGTTTGGTCAGTTCCAATGAGCCCTGCTTTATTGGGGTTCCTGATCTCAGGAGCTATGTAAGGACATTTAATCAAGTATGCTTACAAGCTTCTATTCAGATCCTTGCACTCAACATGTGATGGTCTGAATGCATTCTGGAGTGACAGTGGGGCATAGGGATGGCTTACATGTGTACCCATGTTACCACCACTATTACAGTTTTATCCATGGATGCATGCCAAACTCCTGTGGGACTCTGTTGCTGTGTTCTGGTGTTTTTATAGATTGGAAATACTGCTTAATAAACAGCCATCTGCATTCAACCCTATAGTCTTTACAAAACTTTGGAAATATGTCATTAAAGAACAGCCATGATAACACTTAGACCTTAGAATTCATAGTCTCTTGCGATAGTCTGGTTGAAGCACTATGTTTGCATCAGAGAACAGCAACTACTGTGAGAGCCACACCTCAAAGGTCTCATCATTGTCCACTCACTCCCACTCTTCTGGGGATGAGGGAGAAGGTCTGAAGGGAGCTTCTGTGCACATCCTCTTTAACACAAGTATAAGCCCTCTCCAGACTTTCTCCTTCAAAACAGAAAAGCAGGGGTAAAGCGCGTGTGCATTGCCTCATGCCTTTCCAATATGCTGATTAGCTCTGTTTGGGCACAATGCCTGAACAAGGCTATTATTCACATCTCTTTTACACTCATTTGTTCCCTTGGGTGTCAGATGCAACATTCTTTTATATCCTCCCATTCCCCCCTCCCCCTTTTACCCACACCATCTCCATGCCCAGGCATGCCAAGATGATGGAAGTGTTTGCTACTGTCTACATCTAACTTTACCATTTCATTTAACCCTGCAGTTGAACTCAGGAAGTCTGGTAAATCACAGTCATGTTAGATGAAGTATGAAATAAAGAGAAAGAAGGGATGGCTGACGTTGAGTGATGTTGTAGCTTGGCACTAGAGTGTCCTTAAGAAATCATATGTTTAAAACTCAGCTGGGCCAGTCTTCCAATATAAATGGAGCCAGGCTCCCAGTTGTTATCTGCAGTAATGGCACAAATGTTTGCTAGCAGATGGATGGGGAATTTTGCTTAGTTTCAGATTTTTCCCATCTGCCAATTCTGGACTGACTTGCAGCTGTTCAAGTTTAATCCTCATCTGTATTGTATTGTGTGACACATACCTTAGTTACATCCTGCCTGGATACCTGTACTGCAGTCTACATGGGGCTGCCTTTGGAAAGTGCTAAAGAAACTTCAGGAGGTCCAAAACGCTGGGGCTGGTTTCAGGGAGCACATATCCTCCCTGTTAATAGCACTTCCTCTGGCTGAGGATCTGTTTCCAGACACAATTCAAAGTGCTGGTTGTAACCTATAAAGCCCTAAACAATTTGGGTCCCAGCCGTCTCAAAGATTATATCTCCCTGTATGACCCTGCCTGGGTGTTTAGATCATCAGGGGAGGCCTTTCTCTCAGTCCCAAGACCCTCAAAGGGCCTTCTCTGTTGATGCTCCCAGGCTCTAGAAGATGGCTGGCCCCATCTCTGCTGTTCTTCCACAAGCAGGCAGACATTTCTCCTCAGGCGAGCTTCCTCTTAGTAGCTGGCTTTCTAAAAGCAGTTTGAAGACAGAATGGTTTGTAATTTTTTGGGTTTTAAATTCATTTTAGTAATGCTTTCATCTAACATTTTTTTATACAATGCTTATTTAATTTCTTTAAAATATTTGAATAATTTGCTGTTTTTAACTTTGAAAAACTGTCTTTTTTAATGATGTAAGCCACCTTGGGTCCTTTTTCAGGAGAAAGACTGGGTAAAAATATTTTGAATGAATATTGTTAATACTTGTGGTACTATGAGTTCCATCAGCATCTAGACAAAAAAAAAATGTATTTCTCACACAACTTTGGAAAGGCACTGATTTCTACAGAGCCTGATGAACCAATGAAACAAATTAACCCAATGCACCTTTAGTACATAACTACTGTGTTTCCCTGAAAATAAGACAGGGTCTTATATTAATTTTTGCTCCAACAAATGCATTAGGGCTTATTTTCAGTGGATGTTTTATTTTTTTCATGTAAAACAATCTACATTTATTGAAATACAGTCATGTCATCTTCTTCTGGTTGGTGCACAATGCTGTACAATGGTGGAAGGCAGGGTTTCACTTGTTGTTTAGTCGTTAAGTTATGTCCGACTCTTCGTGACCCCATGGACCAGAGCACGCCAGGCCCTCCTGTCTTCCACTGCCTCCCGGAGTTGGGTCAAATTCATGTTGGTAGCTTCGATGACACTGTCCAACCATCTCGTCCTCTGTCGTCCCCTTCTCCTCTTGCCTTCACATTTCCCAACATCAGGGTCTTTTCTAGGGAGTCTTCTCTTCTCATGAGATGGCCAAAGTATTGGAGCCTCAGCTTCAGGATCTGCCCTTCCAGTGAGCACTCAGGGTTGATTTCCTTCAAAATGGATAGGTTTGTTCTCTTTGCAGTCCAGGGGACTCTCAAGAGTCTCCTCCAGCACCATAATTCAAAAGCATCAATTCTTCGGCGGTCAGCCTTCTTTATGGTTCAGCTCTCACTTCCATACATTGCTACTGGAAAAACCATAGCTTTGACTATGCGGACCTTTGTCGGCAAGGTGATGTCTCTGCTTTTTAAGATGCTGTCTAGGTTTGTCATCGCTTTCCTCCCAAGAAGCAGGCGTCTTTTAAATTTGTGGCTGCCGTCACCATCTGCAGTGATCATGGAGCCCAAGAAAGTAAAATCTGTCACTGCCTCCATATCTTCCCCTTCTATTTGGCAGGAGGTGATGGGACCAGTGGCCATGATCTTAGTTTTTTTGATGTTGAGCTTCAGACCATTTTTGGCGCTCTCCTCTTTCACCCTCATTAAGAGGGTCTTTAATTCCTCCTCACTTTCTGCCATCAGAGTGCTATCATCTGCATATCTGAGGTTGTTGATATTTCTTCCGGCAATCTTAATTCCGGCTTGGGATTCATCCAGTCCTGCCTTTTGCATGATGTATTCTGCATATAAGTTAAATATATACATGACAAGGCAGCAATCCGTGAAGGGGGGGTTTCACTTAACTGGGGCTTATTTTTGGTGTAGGTCTTATATTACGAGCATCCTGAAAAGTCATACTAGGGCTTATTTTCAGGTTCGGGCTTATTTTCAGGGAAACAGGGTACAGCTTGAACAAAACAATTCACAAGGGAAAGCTTATCCTGAATTATGAAAGCATTCACTGCAGAGCTGAGCTACAGTACTGTAGTGAAGAGCATATTTAATTTTACTTGTTAAAAGCCTGATTCACCCCCTTTTTATGTTTAAAAAGAAGACGGCAGAGGAACAACTAATGAAGGTGGGTGACATTGTAGAAAGATGAAAAGGAGAATTTGACTTCTTCTCTAGTTTTAATTGGAGCTGGACAATGAGGGGCAGGTCTGTTATGTTTGTATAATACCTTGCCTTTTAATCGAGTTCTGCTAAGAACTATTAATGGTATATTTGGGCTAAGTATGAGTATTAGTGAAGTTGCTATGGGAAAGATTCAGCTCATGGACTAACCAGAGCTGATGAAAAGCCCTCATAGCCATTGATTGTGTCTGGACACCCAGTTACAGCAGCAGCAAATCAAGGACTTAAATAAGTCTTAACTGAAGGAAGTATTATAATTATTTATTTATTTGCAATATAACCGTGTTTCCCTGAAAATAAGACAGGGTCTTATATTAATTTTTGCTCCAAAAATGCATTAGGGCTTATTTTCAGGGGATGTTTTATTTTTTCATGTACAACAATCTACATTTATTCAAATGCAGTCATATCATCTTCTGGTTGCTGCGCAATGCTGCACAATAGTGGAGGCAGAGTTTCACTTAACTGGGGCTTATTTTTGGGGTAGGGCTTATATTACAAGCATCCTGAAAAATCATACTAGGGCATATTTTCAGGTTAGGTCTTATTTTCAGGGAAACAGGGTACATATAGATCTCCCTTTCAAGAGACTTGGGTTAGCTAATCTCATCATTAACATCACCACATTAATGTTACAGAATATAAGAATATGTCAAACAAACGGTAATAAAGGGAGAGAGACAATTTAAATAATAATAATCAGAAACAAATATCAACAGAGTATTTGTTGGCTTACCTAGATGACAAAGTCTTTGCTAGTGGCAAATGACTGAGAAAGCTGGAGTAGGAAATGGAACTGTGGTGGTGACTAAATGGGCATTTGTCCCACTGTTTGGTCCACTGTGGGGATGAGCTGGCTCACTCCTTTTGCCAGAACTAGATGACACAAGGGCCAGTGTGAACCAGCTTATCTGCATAGTCTTCCTACCCGCTCTTTTTTGGCTCCCTGTCAAGGGCTACTTTTTTTAGTTGCAAGTAAGATTGCTCTGTTTTGGTTTGTTTCAAGCACATGTAATTGCTAGAATCAAACCAAAGCAGAGTTTGCTGCTTTAAATTTCCCTTCCACTTTCAATTTCCCAATATCATTAAGTGGTTCAAGAAGATAGCTTAGGGTTATATGGAAATAGCTTCTTAAGTAAGTATCCTAGTCTACTATTCATCTTCAGTTGGTGGATCAGGCCTCACTGCTGGGTGACAGCATTCACCAAAAGTGGACTGAAGCAACATCACCACCACAATAAAAGTACCGTATTTTTCCGTTTATAAGACGACCCAATGTATAAGATGACCCCCCCCTTTTCTAACCCCAAATTAGAAAATTTGATCCCTGCTTTTCCCTTCATTTTGCTAAGCCACAAAGCTTAGCAAAAGGAAGAGAAAAGCAGGGATCAAAGGGCTCCCTTTGACCACTGCTTTTCTTTGCCTTTTGCGAAGCCACGGGGCTTAGGAAGTGGGTAAAGTAGCCATGAAAGGGCTTCAGGATCAAAGGGCTGTGATCGTGCAGCCCTTTCATTGCTGCTTTACCCGAAGGGAGCCTTCCCTTCCTTTTTGCTAAGCCCCGTGGCTTCGCAAAAGGCAGGGAAAAGCGGCTGCCTTCCGTGTATAAAATGACCCTCAATTTTTTGTCTAATTATTTGAGGAAAAAGTGTCGTTTTATACATGGAAAAATACGGTATATTACAAAATAATCGAGAAAGCAATATAGATGGTTTGTGACAGGAAGCCAGAAAAGAGTGGGTAGGAACACTTCAGATGAGCTGGTTCACACTGGCCCTTATGTCATCTAGTTTCTGGCAAAAGGAGTGACCCAGACCATCCTCACAATTTAAACAATAATGACAATAAAAATAAAAGAATGGAACAAACAATATAGATGGCTTGTGACCAGGATGTGGGAGGCTTCCTGTAATTTGAGGGAAGTGCCCATCTACTCAGTTCATGAGATGCCCCTAAAATGTGATCCCTAAATGCATATTCGGTCAACTGTGAGTCCAAGGTATAAAAAACTGAAGACTACTGCACCTAGTATGAACCAATTTTCACTTCAGTTGGGTCACACTTTCAACTGCAAGTGAGGAAGTGCTAAGCATTGATGGTGCTTTGAGGGGAGGACTTGGGAGCACAGCCTACAGTCCCACTCAGCAGAATGATCAGGGGAACCCAAAACATACCAGGGCAGATTTACGGCACTCTGAAGTAATAAACATGACCACCAGAAGACCCTCTTCCTCTGTCCATGTTTATCTGGTGATCTAGTGGTTTAGATCTCTTGCTATGGAGCCAGAGGTTGGGAGTTTGACTCCGCAGTGTGCCCTCTTGACAGGGGCTAGACTCGATGAGTCCATAGGGCCCCTTTCAGCTCTGCAGTTCTAAGATGATGATCAAGGAGTAAAGCATAACCACAAATCACAAAGTGATATGCTATAGGCTGCACACTGAAATGTGTAACTGAAATGAATGGAGTGGTTTATTGATAGAACATGCTCCACACAGATAATTAGGAACCTAAAAGATGACAAAACAATGGCCAGTATCCTGTTGCTAGTCCCAACTAGCATGAGTCCATTGATTCTATGGAACTTGCTTGTTATTTACTATTCAACAATTGATTCAACAAACCTGTTTTTAACTGGCACAAGGAACAAGACACCGCTCAATATGATTGCTAAGAAAATATGACATGCCATTTTCTACTCCATTTTCCTCCAGAATGTGTAGCGTCAAACATCCTAAACAATTCATTTTCTTAGCCATTTCTAACTGTCTGACGTTTTGGAGAAACGTGTTGTGCATTGAATGGGCTCAAGGATCCTTTTGCCACCTGAAAAGTCAAATCATGAGAAGGGGGGGGGAATGAAGGGGGACGTAAAGGAAGTGAAAAACAAAACACCAGAGTCAAGAGAAATGAGAGGAGGAATTTGGTGAAGAGAAATGGATGGCATGACTGTGTCCCTGAACAGCTTTTTAAAAACACTGATCAGAGATGGGAGCAGACCGATTCTTCACTTGCATCTTCTTTAAACATTTACATCGGCTTGAGAATGCAGCGTGCAAGTGAATGCATAGATTTTTTCACTTTGCTTAGCCCATAGTCTTTATAAAGGAAAAAGCATTTTATTGCTTTCTTTGTCATTTCTTTCTTTGTCTTTCCATTCCCTCAGAAGTAGATTCCACATCAGCATGCTTTCTTTGTCCTTAACATCAAGATGGCAAGGTCTTTAAATTGGCTTTCATTATGGTTCAGAAAAAGTTCCAAGAAGCTTGGACAAAATGGAACTATTCTACCATTGTTAACCATTTTGGTTCATCATGGCTGCTCTTAGTTAAAAGAGAGGGGGGGGTTTAGCATGCCACACCAAAATGTACATAGGCAGGAAGTCAACTGTTGAAGATGAAATTACATAGATTAATATTGCACACAGGTATGTTTTTATTACAAAATGTAAATTCATGTATTAATCCTTTCTTAGGAAATCAACATTTTACTTGATTAAAATATGATAATGTGTATAAGCTGTCCAAATCTTTTGTGTATTAATGAAAACAAGAGAGCTAGTTTCTCATAAAAATAACAATTCTGACCTGTAGACAATTCAGACACTACATCTGAACTCATGTAATCACAGTGGACTGCAGAGTTTCCTCATCACACAGCAATCAGGCAGAGAAAGAAAGGAGTGGGGAAACTTGTGAGTGAAGAACATGAGAGGAGAGGTAGATTTAAAAGAGGGCAGAGGAAAGAGGTAGCTGATGAAAATAAAGGAGAGGGAGAGATGATTCCAGGACAGGTAAAACCAGTCTAGATTTCTGCCTTTGCAGAGGGATTGGCAGGGAAGCTGGAAAAGGCTGAATGAAGGTCTTGCCTTCAGACATCTTCTTTCACTCCCACCTTGGATGACCTTGGGAACCAGCCCACCTATTGGTTCTTCTACTCTCTCGTTCTGGGTGGTGATAAACTCCCTTAGGCAGTGGCTAAAAAACCCCCCAACACAAAACGGAGCTTCTTAAGAAAGCCATCACGCTTGAAACTCAAGTGGCCATCACATGGCGGGAGATGCTAGCCACCCTTGCCTGGAGTTGCCACATGCTGGAACTGGAGAAAAAAATGAGGTCACACTAGAACTTGCCTATATGTAGTGACAGCAAATTTGGGAACTCTAGTGATGCCTCTCTGTCTGTGTGGGATTCAATGATGCTGACAACCTGTAAAGAACCAACAGAAGTCCTGAAACAATTAAGCTCAGTATCACATGATCATGCAAATTCGTGCACCCCTTTCCTGGGAGTGGATTTCATGTGGGTAACCAAGGTGGTATTCTCTTGGGAAAAAGTTTTATCAGTCATCCAACAATAAAAAAAACAAACAAACAAAAACAGGTTGCCATGTAAGTCCACAATCCAGAAAAACTGCCCAAGTGACACAAACACTTACACCGTGCATTTCCCACCATCACTTTTAGACAAATAACAAACAATAAACCACACTTTAAATTGAAGTGTAATAATTTATTCATGAGCTCAGACAGGCCAAAAGAACCAAAATCTACCAATAATTAAGTTGTGCTAGCAACAAGAATGGTCAAAATACAACCACAGTTGCTCAGAATTATCACAGCTAGTCACAAATTCACCTTATTATGTGCAGAGAAGATATCCTGCCATTTTGCTTTTTGATGTAGCCATTTTCACAGCTTTAAAAGTGCATTTATTGTATTTCTTATGATGCAGGTACATTATGCCCAGTGTTTGTGAACCACGTAATTGTCCTCCTTTTCCTTTTTTTGGTTTGTTGTAAATGCTTGAACCCAGCGGGTAGTGTTCACATTCTTTTCTGAGGGTTTTTTTTGTCTTATTATGCACATGCTAGCTAAGAGCCCATCTGTACTCTATGTCATGAGAGTCATTTAACATCCATCAAGTAAATGGGCCTTTACAGGCATACATATCCTGGCCTCTCTTGATACCATTAGCTCAGTTATTTTGATATCTACTTACAGTCGGTTGTGGTGTGGGGAAGCACCTCACTTCAGTGATGGGAAACAAGGCATGCATACTCACCCACTTGGACCACGGATCACCACTCAAACGAGAATCTTTATTTACACGCCTTATCAAAAGATATCCTATGATACAACTCAGTGGAGTGGTTCTGGAAAGCTGAGGCATGGTCAGACAGCATGGCTACTTACAACATTACTCTAAACCTCTTAGGGATATGAGAACATCCAAGATGGTAACCAAATTGGGTAATTCAGGCCTACTGATAGTAGTGTTCTCACTGAGAACATCTTGCCTCAGGAGCATGTGTTCCTGGTGGCTTGTGAATGATATAATGCATGCATTGAGCAATCAAGTACAAGCTATTCAAACGAGAATGGAATATGGCCTAACATGTGCATACAATATCATAAACAACTGGAGATATAGCTTAACCGTAACACTGTTCAACAGTGGAACAAATGAATTCAGGCATTGGTGATTTTTGCATGCCAGGAGGTAGGAAAGCAGCCGTCCATTAGAGATCATGTCAATCCCTGCATTGAAACTCCATGTTCCATTTTAACTGTACAGTTATATGATTCTGAAGTCCCTGATTGTTTGAGAAGTGTGGTGATGTGTTTTCATCAGTCAAGATCAGGACTCAAAGAAGGCAAAAGAATATAAATATGCAAAGAAGTATCTTCCTTCATTACAGTATATCCCAATAGCATCACTGTTCCCTGTAGTTACTGCTCCATTCCCTTCCATTCATAGTCTCTCCTCCAAATTCTGCATTCCACGGTCAAATAAATATAATAAATATAATGAGTCTTGTGATCAGTGGTTAAATTGCAGTGCTGCAGTCAAGGCTCTGCTAACAACCTGAGTTCAATCCCAACAGGCTCAGGTAGCCAGCTAAAGGCTGACTCAGTGTTCCATCCTTCTGAGATCGCTAAATTGAGTACCTAGCTCTTGGGGGGGGGGGATGTGTAGTCTGCATAATTAAATTGTAAATCACCCAGAGAATGTTCTTCAGGACCTCAGGGCATGGGACTCGCCTGTTTTTCAAGAGAAGGGGTGAGACCCCAGTTATAAATCTGATTCTGCACTGTGACAGGCCCCTTTATTTGTTTGGATGTTGAAATTTATATAACGGTCAATAACAAAGTGTGGTCCATAGTTTACCATAACCTTTGTCTCACCTCATTATTCCGGGGTAGGAGGGCAAAGAAAGAAAGAAAGAAAGAAAGAAAGAAAGAAAGAAAGAAAGAAAGAAAGAAAGAGGATTTTGCAGAGATAGTAAATTCATTGCTTCTCCCCCTTTTTTTAACTAGAGTAAACTAAATCACAGATCTCATTCTTTAGAATTTTTATTTGCAGTCTAAAGTTGCTTCATAACCAAATAATGTCTCATCACTCAGATTATTTTTCCAACAGGATGCCTATTTCAGTGACAAATACCCCATATATTTAAGCATTCAGCAGAGGTTATTGCTGCAGTATTAAAAGAAAAATTGGTTCTTGTTTCCTTAGAGTTCTATGTGAAATCCCTACAGTTACCTTTAAAGTATGCAGTAGCAGCAGTTAACAAAATGCTATATTAGCTGGAGCTTTTAAGAAATGAGCTTCTTTGTATTAATAAATATAGGCAGCTTATAAGGAAAGGAGAGAAGCACTAAAATTAGCATACAATGAAAAGAAGGTTCAAAATCAAAATAACAGAGTGAAGTAAAGAAATTTCGGCAAGCTGCAGTGGCAGCTGCTGGGGTGGAAAGATTATTTCCTCAATAGCTCATTATTATGGATTTCATCTCTTTCAACATGACAAGAAATCTGAACAATTTTAAAGCCCTGTGAGATTCTTCACCTCCACTCATGGCTGACGGAAAAAATAATTAAATACATAAAATTCCCTCCACCCCTCTCTGCGATTTGTGCAAAGTGTCTTTTATGTCCTTTCATTTCGAAAAGCAAAGCACACCTGCACACGGAGCAAGGACAAAAGGACTGAATGATTGCTTGAAAAGATGAAAGCAATCCATTCGTTGCTTCAAATTGTTATAGTAAGCTACGATTATCCTACTTTGGGGCAATGTGTACCATTTTAACAGTTGTACAATATGCAAAGTTTTTTTTACCACAATGAGCAATTTGTGCACAATGCCATTCTCATAATTCAAGAGCTCTAGCAACAGTGCCAGGAAGTTCCTTGCTACTCCCTTCAGTAAGGATGAAAATATTGTATTTCCTTAGCCTCATTTATGATGACTAGTGATTGGCATTCAGATATGAAGGGAAGGGAATTCTCCTCCTCCTCTTCATCTTCTTTGTCCCCATCACAGATATCCTGCCTGAGAACCCATTCCCTTCTCTCAGTTAAAATTCAGATTCTGCCCTTGTCGCATTAAAATCAAATCCATATGCTGTGTTTTTGCTTGCCATGTGGGTGTGAAATAAACATAACACTGACTGGATAACATTGTGAAGTGGCTACCTATTTCCAAATAAAAACTATTTGGACCTTTCATGTCTGAGACAAATAGATCAGTTTTAGTTTACTTCCTTGTCTAGCCTGTGTATTAGAACCTTGGTACAAAAGACGGAGGACTCAAAGTAAGCCAGGCTAC
Organism: Intellagama lesueurii; assembly: GCA_037013535.1. Taxonomy (NCBI): domain Eukaryota; kingdom Metazoa; phylum Chordata; class Lepidosauria; order Squamata; family Agamidae; genus Intellagama; species Intellagama lesueurii. Next base: position 172,478,663 of record JBAJHW010000003.1, on the reverse strand, counting down.
CATGTGTTAAGATTTCAACCTGACAGTCTCTGCAGAAAAAGTGAATAGCAAATAAAATGGTTAAAAAAACAACCAGTAGACAGGAAAGGAACATATGAAGGACAGTAGATTATATATTTCCACAGCCCTCTTTCTCCTGAGTCTCTGGATGCAGACATGTAGGATCAGCTTTGTGACGCCACATAACTAAACTGTAACGTATTCAGTGGAGGTTCGTGAACTAATTCCATAAATGTCAGTGAGAGAATCCATGGTGAGCATTTTCATTGTCATCCACAGTACAAAGCAACATGAAAAACTCCCCAGTAGGGAACTGGGGATTGAATGAGTATTGCATATGAATATCTCAGAATTTGCCATCTCTTGATACAAAGAAATGTTTCCTTTTTTCAGATGGCAATCTTTCCCCATGCACAGATCAAAAGAGGGGGATGATCAGGTGGACCCAAAATGAAAGTCCACAGATTTTGAAAACTTATCATCCTGTGTTCAGCCTATATCTAGTGAAGTCAAGAAAAGCAAGTATTTACATACCTAGGAGCTGCCACTGAAGACAGCCACACCAGTTTTTAGAATTCTAAGGATCAAACTAAAATGGCATATTTAGTATGTTGTTTGAAAAGGTGCTCTCTCATACAGTGAAAGAGATCTGTTCATCACAGCACATGATTTTTGCTATGTATGTATCTTGCATTTAGAGTGCTTTTTAAATGGTTGATCAGTGGAAAGTAAACATGGGCCAAATGTCGGGTCCGCTGGTGTGCGTCGCCATTGTGGACCTCCTTTGCCTTCCCCCTCCGGAAACAGCGTGAGACGCGAGAAGCGCGCACTCACTCGGGGGGAGGGGGATCGTCCTTTACGTGTTCAGCCTCTTTCCGAGGCATTTGTTCCCTCGGCAGCTGTGCGGCGCGCTGAGGGAATTTTCTGCTGCAACACAGCTCGGGAAGAGAGGACGATGTTGGGGGGTGCATCAGCATTCCCCAAGGTTTGACTTTGTTTGGGATTCCCAGCCTGGCCCCCTTTCTGAAGAGTGGATCAATTCAATGGATTTTTGTTATTTTTAAAAAACAAACAAACAAATAAATACATACATAAATAAATAATTGTTTTTATATTGTCCTACAAAAAGGGGGTCTTGGTCGGCCCCCTTTTGGGGCTTCTGGGACTTTTCTCCCCTGGCTGGGGGTAATAGCCCAGGGGTTTGGCAGGGGAACTTACCACCCCCACTGTTAGATTGATAAGGGAATATATATATATATATTTCCATTGGGAAAAAAGAAGCCCTGAGACGCACTGCAGTGGCCGAGACCAGATCTGATGGGGCATATATATATATGTGGAATATATATATTCCCTCATCAGTCTAATATTATCTATCTATCTATCTATCTATCTATCTATCTATCTATCTATCTATCTATCTATCTATCTATCTATCTATCTATCTATCTATCTATCTATCTATCTATCTATCTATCTATCTATCTATCTATCTATCTATCTATCTTATATATATACATATAGATAGATAGATAGATAGATAGATAGATAGATAGATAGATATAGATATATAGATATATATAGATATAGATATAGATATAATAAATAAATAAATAAATAAATAAATAAAAATAGCATTCAAAGGTTAGAGTGGCTTTCATCTAAGGGGTAAGGCATAATTGGTAATTAATATTTTGGAATAGACAATAATTAATTAGTGGTACAGTATTTTGCTTGGAGTTTTCATTTATTGTCTTGCTGGGCTGCTGTGCCTGAAGTACAGAGCCTAGTGAATAGGGGGCGTTTGCCTCAGCTTGTGGAGTTAGTTGTTTTGAATTGGGCATTGTGTGTGGTTGGCAAGACCATGCCTCCCAAGAAAGGACAGGGTGCGAGTAAAGGAAAACAGCCTGCCAAATGCAGGGCACGCAGGGCTTCCCCTCCAGCATTGTCATCATCTTCGGATGAGGAGGGATGGCCAGTTTGGGAGGAGCTATGCTCCAAGATAGCTGCTCTGGAGAAGCAAAGGGCAGAGCATGAGGAAACAAGAACCAGGGAGGACCAGCCGAGGCGATCGGCAAGGGAGTCTAAAGCGCATAAAAGGGCAAAACTTAAGGGCTTAGCTAATGACCTCTTGTCCCATCTTGCATCTTTAGAAAATGATAGGCAAAGTGCATCTGGACTGGCAGTTGACAAAGAAGAGCGACATTCTGGAGAATTTGAATGTACAACTGAAGAAAGATGTGCAGCTCGATCACGTAAATCCATTGGGAAGAAAGAAGCCCTGAGATGCACTGCAGTGGCCGAGACCAGATCTGATGGGGAGTTGCCTTCCACAAGTTCAGATGCTGCAGGGAGTTCTGTGCCGGGTGAGCTTGCCATTGCACCAGACACTAGTGGGGCACTAACAGTTTGGCCTTGGGGGAGTTGGGCCACAGTGGACAGGTCAGGCTGGGGTCGGCTCACATTGGTCCAGTCAGGCTGGGATACAATTAGGCACAGGCACTCAGGGTGGGCCAATGGGGCTGGGCGCTTACCAAGGACCAATTTCTGGTACTTGGTGGCTTCCTTACCAGGCGCCATCTTTCGCCAACCAACCAGGGCAGGCTGCCGGAGTTGGAGTTTGGCCTTGCCCCTCAGTCCCGGACACAGGTTATAATTCTGTTCCCCTTAAAGCTTTGCCTTTTGGGGATTACTCCCTCCCAATGGGCGATCACTTGACACCGGCTATGAGGGGAAAAATCTGAAGGGGTGATTATGTAGACATCTTTGAATTATTAAATAGAAATGTGGATGCTAAAGAAATCGAGAAGGAGAATGAAGTAGAGAAGGAAAGGCGTAGACGCAAGAAGCCCGATCGTTCTTGGGCCAATTGGCTGCCAGGGTTTTTGATCTATTTCGGAGTCATAGTTAAGGTACAACCGTGGCGGGCTTCATCACTGGTACAGTATTTAGACCTGATTTATAGGGCATATACGGATTTTCCGGGTCACTCTTGGTTGGCCTATGATGAAAATTTCCATATGAGAGCTGCTATTCATGCCAACATGCGATGGGATGAACCACACCCGGGGCTTTGGCTGCAAACCATGACGCCAGCCCGCCCGGCGCAGGGTGAACGGTTCGATAGCGGTCATCTGATTAGGAAGGCAGGCCAAGCAAACGTTCCCCGTGCTGTAGCGGGCCAGGTGGTTCAACCCCGCATGCTCTGCTGGGAGTTTAATGCATGAGGATCTTGCTCCAGAAAGCCTTGCCACTATAGGCATGAATATTCTACCTGTGGAGGATCACACCCCAGTTCAAGATGCTTTAAAGGGAAGAACTCCAACGGGGGAGGCAAGGACCAGAATTTTGGGAAGAAGCCTGAGGGAGCCTCAGGTGTGGCAAAAGGGGCCCAGCCCCATTAGGTTAGATATTTTGGCCCGTTTGCTGCCTGGATACCCGAGGAGGGAAGTTGCAGCGTATTTGTTTGAAGGTTTTCAGTTGGGTTTTTGTATACCAGTTATAGGCGAACTTAAGGCAATGTTCACCAAGAACTTGAAGTCAGTAATAGGAATGGAGGTTATTGTTAGGGAAAAAATAGATAAGGAGGTTAGAGAGGGTAGAGTGTTAGGCCCCTTCCTCAATCCGCCTGTGCCGAATCTCCGGGTGTCCCCTTTAGGAATAGTCCCTAAGAAGGCACCTGGGGAATTTAGACTGATACATCACCTATCCTACCCTGAAGGTGATTCTGTGAACGATAGTATCCCGCAAGAGCTCTGCACGGTACACTACACATCCTTTGATGAGGCAGTACGTATGGTACATGCCTGCGGTGTAGGTGCAGAGCTGGCCAAGTGTGATGTGAAATCGGCTTTTCATATTTTGCCAGTGCACCCGGAAGATTTTGAGCTGTTAGGTTTTTTATTTGAGGGAGCTCCGTAGGAGGGCGGGGCTACGAAGTGAGGCCCATTACCTAGATGATTTTCTTTTTTGTGGAGCAAGGGATTCTGTGAATTGCAGATTTCTAATGGAAACCTTTCAGACCTAGGCCCTTGAGCTAGGACTCCCCTTAGCCGGGGGGGAAACCGAGGGACCAGCCACAACACTTACGTTCTTAGGTATAGAACTAGATACTCAGCAACAATGTTGTAGGTTGCCAGAGGCACAGCTGTTAGAGCTTTGGTCGTGTTTGGCCCATTTAGTGAGTCTGAAAAAAGTTACTTTGAAAGAGCTACTGGAAATAGTAGGGCATTTGAATTTTGCTTCCAGGGTGGTGGCCCCAGGTAGGGCGTTTTTACACAGGCTCTGTTCCGCCATGGGTGGTCTGCACAGACCGTTTCATAGGACTAGGGTTACGGTAGGCATGAAGCAAGATTTGAGGGTATGGCAATGTTTTTTTAAGTAATTTCAATGGTGTGTCATTTTGGAGAACAGAATTAATTTTGAGGAATGAATTCCAAGTCCAGACTGATTCAGCGGGGTCTTTGGGATTTGGTATATATTTCCAGGTTCGTTGGTATATCAGCACCTGGCCAGACGATTGGCACACTCTAGGCTTGACTAGGGACCTGACATTTCTAGAATTTTTTCCTCTTTTGGGAGCCCTATGGCTGTGGGCTGAAGACTGGGCTAACTCAGTGTGGCGGAATGCCATCACATTACGTCACTCCTGTCCATCATGTGGAGCTCAAGTGCAGGAGCCTATGATAGGACAGGGGGGGTGGAACAAAAAGAACAGTTGGAATCAGTTAGAGACAGTTATAGAGGGAAGGAGGGCAGAGATAGGGAATTGAGAAGGTTAATACATAGATTGAACAGTTGGAGTGATAGAGAGAATAGGAGGGGAAGAGTTATAAGAAATAGAGAATAGTATATAGTTGTTGTGAATAAAAATACGTTTAAACCAATGCATAACCAAATCCTATTTAATGAGTGATCCTGAACATCTGTGATTTTCCCTTTGTGATTTACATAACAATAAAAGAACATCTATAATTTACTCCTGTGATTCTCAAACTTAAAAGTTCAATAAACCTGTTATAGTTGGCAGCACACGTGTCTGAAATACGTATTTGGTATTGTGTGAAAAATACATGGTGGCAGCGTGCAAAGAGGAAACGCATCCAGGGGGTGAACCTATGTTTAAGAGAAAATAAACAAGGGACACTGGGTGGACGCGACACTCAGTAGTAAGGTTCTGGTGTGACAACTTAGCAGTTGTACACATCATCAATAACACGTAATCTAAATCAGAGTGAGTAATGAACCTAGTGAGGGCCTTTGTTTTGCACACCCTGCAATTCAACATAGTGGTTCATGCTCGGCACATCCCGGGACTAGACAATAGTATTGCTGACGCCCTGTCCCATCAACAGATCTTGCGGTTCAGGGTGTTGGCTCCGGGAGCTTCCAGGTGGCCAGAAGCACTCCCACAAGAGGTATGGCAGATTGGCAGAGGGAAGCATTGCGAGCAATAGGCCTTGCACTTGCACCACGAACCCGTAGGAGTTACTCAGCGGTATGTGATGAGTTCAGGGAGTTTAGGGTCGATAGACGATTAGACTTGATTTGGCCGGTCCCAGTGGAACATTTGCAGCAGTTTTGTGTGCACCTGTCCCGTAGAGCAGTGGTCCCCAACCTTGGGCCTCCAGATGTTCTTGGACTTCAACTCCCAGAAATCCTGGCCAGCAGAGGTGGTGGTGAAGGCTTCTGGGAGTTGTAGTCCAAGAACATCTGGAGGCCCAAGGTTGGGGACCACTGCCGTAAAGGATTGGTTCCTGCATCAATTCAGGGCAAAATGTTGACTTTAGCATTCCAAGCAAAGGCTTTGGGAGTAGCAGATACGATAGGAGACTTCAGGGTACGCAAAATGATTGAAGGTTGGGGTAAGGAAAAAGTTAAGACACTGGATGATAGGTCCCCATTTACTCCTGCCTATTGATAAGATTTAGTCATATGTGGACTGACTTATGTAGGGACGAGTGTGAAGCATTGCTTTTTCAGGCTGCCACATTGGTGACATTTTTTGGGGCTTTTAGGATTAGTGAAGTGATTACTGGGGGTAAGAGTGACACATCACATGTTGCATTGCAACTATCAGATGTTCAGTTGACGGAGGGGAAGGTTTCACTGCACATACGTAAATCTAAAGTAGACCAAAGATGGAAAGGAGCTTATGTGCAGTTAGGCAATTGTTCCATCAAGGAAATTTGTCCAGTTTTAGCAATGGAAAATTATTTAGATTGGTGAGGTGATAGGCAGGGCTACCTTTTTTGTTACGTTGATGGATCGCCGTTAACAAGGTACCAGTTTTGGAAAATCACGGGTGTTGCTTTAGAATGTGTTGGCCTGCGGGGGTGGCGGTTCGGAACTCATTCGTTCCGGATTGGGGCAGCTTCAACTGCAGCTAGCTTAGGATACAGCCCAGAGGAGGTCAAGAGGGTTGGTAGATGGTCATCTAACCGATACAAGCTTTATGTTTGTGACATGCCGCAGTTGTAGGCTGGTGTCTGGCTCTTTGTATTTCGTTTCAGGAGTGGAACGGACTGGCCGGCAGTGGACGATCCAGCTGGTTGGGCACAGCTTTATTTTCTGGGCAGCAAAGTATGCAGGCAGATCAGCCTGGGGCCGTGATTTGGGACTTGGACCATACATTAAGTTGAGCTGGATTGGCCAGAGAAGAATGCGTTGGCGAGATTTCACTGAATTATTATCGGCGGCAAGTTTCAGTATTTATTTTATTTATTTATTTATTTTATTTATTTATTTCATTTATACCCCGCCTATCTGGTCAATTTTGACCACTCTAGGCGGCTTACAACACACAGTATAAAACAATTAAACAGATAACATACACATAACATAATTTGCATAAATAAAAAGAAATAAAGTTTTTTCCCAAAGATGGCAAGAAACAAAGTGTATTGTAGTGAAAAAAGAAAAAAGAGTAATTAGGAATTAACTGGAAAGGGGGAAGGCCTGCCTAAACATCCATGTTTTCAGTTGTTTCTTGAAAATACCCAGCGAGGGAGCTGCGCGAATCTCAGGAGGTAAGCTGTTCCAGAGGCGAGGAGCCACCGCCGAGAATGCCCGGTTTCTTGTTTTTTCCTTCCGGGCCTCCCTCGGCGTCAGGCTCCCCAACCTCACCTCCTGACTCGCGTGAGTGACACGGGTAGAATTGGGTGGGAGTAAGCGTTCCGACAAGTATCGAGGCCCTAAACCGTTTAGGGCTTTAAACGTAAGCATCAAAACTTTGAAGTCAACGCGGAACCGAATGGGCAGCCAATGTATTGCAGCCAGGGTAGGGGAGATGTGATGGTGTCTTCTCACTCCACTTAGGAGTCTGGCCGCTGCATTCTGCACCACTTGGAGTTTCCGCGTCAGCCTCAAAGGTAGCCCCACGTAGAGCGCGTTACAGTGGTCTAATCTTGAGATTACGAGCGCATGGACCAAGGTGGTGAGCGCCCCCACATTGAGATAGGGTCGCAGCCGGGCTATCCGCCAGAGGTGAAAAAAGGCGGTGCGGACCACCGACGCCACCTGAGTCTCCATGGAGAGCACCGGGTCCAGATGGATCCCCAGACTGCGCACCCCACTCTTTGCGGCCAGGGTCACCCCCCCCAAACGAGAGTTACAGTACACCCCCAGATGTGCTGTTGATCCATCTGGGTGGCAACAACTTAGCCAAGCAAAGTGGCAAGTCACTTGTTTTGGATCTATTGAGAGACTTGCGCAGTTGGAAGACAAAGTATCTGAGTTCCAGAATTGTTTGGTCCACAATCATACCACGTTTTGTGTGGCCTGCGGATTGCGGTGCCAGTTGTTTGAATAGGGCACGTAGGAAACTTAATAAGGAAGTTTGTAGAGCAGTTGTTAATGGGTTAGGTTCGGTTATTGGACACCCAGAAATCCGTTTGGACCGACCGTGGCTTTACAGGGGTGATGGTGTTCACTTCTTGGATGATGGGTTGGAGGTCTTTTTGACCGACCCGCAAAGGGGCCTGCGTGCCAAAATTTTCGGCTTGATGGGGGGAATGAGGCATAGTTAGTTTAGCCCATTCCGTGGCGGGTAGTGCGGAAGGAAGTTGAATCAGTGAGTGCCCAGGGAGTTCAATGTAGGGGTTAACACGTCCGACCTCTAGGCACTGCAAATCGTGGGGTTACAGTGCAGGGAGGAAAAACCTGCTGGGGCCCTCCCCGGGCTGAGGGCCACCAAAGAGAGGTGGCTTACAGGCCGGGGGGGGGGGGCTTGAAATTACGCCGGCCGCGGTCATGCTGTCTGGAGGACAGCGCAACAACGGGGCGTGGGACTCGCCTGTATAAGGTTGGTAAGGGGTCCCATGAGACCTTTGGCACCAAACCTGATTCCACACTACCGCAGGCCCCTGCATTTCAATGTTACGATATGTTTCAATAAAGTGTGGCCCTAGTTTTACCCATCACCTGTGTCTCGCCTTGTTATTCCGGGGTGCGAGGGCAATGTACAAGTCCAGTTGCTGAGGCATATGTTTTTGAGGAAATACGACTGCAAGAGAGAAAACTGATTAACCATACGAAATAAACATTTCTTTTAATGACCCTCAGTGAGAGCCCTCTTGTAGCTGGCCTGAACTGTTGCAAAACCCACATTACAACCTTGAGTCAGAGAGACCATTTTTCAGTTTAACCTACCGAAAGAGTTGTTATGAGGCTAAAAGGGGGAGCAGATACAGTATATATCCTCAACAAGATGGAGAAATAGAGGGATAAAAGTTTAAATAAATCAATAAATACTGAGTCTTGAGATGGGATACAGGAGTACAATTGGCATGTCTGTTCTGAAGTGATTGCCTCTGGCTTGAGTGGGTGCAAAGGCAAGACTTTTCCTCCTACAGACAAGCACTGAAGCAATTGCCTAATTCAATCATCGCCGTTCATTCAGCCTGCAGTGCCTCACCAAGCACAGCATGCCATGTCGTGCTCACAAACATACAAACACACACCGCACCACCAGAGAAGCCTGACAAATCTTAAGCAATGCTACAATACAGGAAACTTATAGTGCTGCAGTCTTTAATTGGTAATTGGTGGACAGATAAAAGTTCAACTGTTCTAAGTCACATCAATTGCGGTGGGAGAGGTTTAAGCACATGCTTAACTCTGCCATTTAAATCAATGTGTGTGTGTTCTAAAGCTGCCTGACAAGTAAGTCCATAAAAAATACTATCTCATAAAAGTTTTTAGTGGTCTGTCCTTACAAACACAAACATTCATCACTTCTAGGATGCTGAAACTCTAAAAGAAGAACAAACTTTTGAAGTGGTTGCTACCTTTTGTCAGGATCTGAAGTCCACTCTTAAGAGCCATAGCATCATTGTGGAACCGGAAGTGGCACCCCAGAAAGGAGGAAGGCCACAGCTAAAGCATCTCTGATATGCGATCATCCAATCTAAACTTAAAATCTTTCGAGGAACACCATGCTCCAAGGCAGGCCATTCCACTGCCAAACAGCTCTTACTGTCAAGAAGTTCTTCCTAACGTACCTCAGCAGGATTGTTTTGCCTCCCCCAGCCCAGAATAAAGAGATGAGATGCAGGTGATGAGCTTAACTAGGGCCACAACTTTACTGAACATTTCAACTGTAATGTTCCACCTTCTGCCTACTGTAGTGCGGAGACCTAGTTTAGGAACTGGTCCTCTCACTGGGATTCTGCTCCCTACCTCACATGTGTGAGTCCTCTAGGCAGCCAGTTTCTGGCCAGCAAAGACTAGGCAACCCCCACCACAGGCCGCCTGCCTCCCAATCCTTATGATCTGAGGCCCCACACACATCGCCCATTACAGCAATGAAATCTCAGGATCCACATTGCCATGACACTGGATGAGTTAGCATTTGCCTGGGTGCCCAGTGGGAGCTCACCAAAGCACCTCCCATTTTGCACTATCCTTCTCCTTGCCTTTGGTAAGCTTCATGCTCCCCAAGAATCTTGGCTGTAAGGCTTGATGTCATGCTTTGCCAACACTGTGCCCACTCCACAGGTGCACACCATGTGCACAGCAGTGTCGGAAGATGCCATCATTTACCAAATCCCTCTCAGGATAAGACAGATGATGGATAAGCTGAAACTTGCAGGTTCCTTCTTAAGCACCACTCCCAATGGGAGAACCTCAAGTATGGTACTGGGAGAAACAGCAAAAGGGACAGGTACCCTGCCCTCTCGAACTGCCTTGTCTATTTTGGCTCACACTACATCCCCATTCCAATCACTGACTTCAGGTTGTCAGCCCACAATGTAACCCTAGCCCCAACCACTGGTGGTCTGAACCCAAACATAAAGCCATCTAACAAAAAACTGGCATCCTCCTTCTTGGCACAATATCTTAACCAATTGGCCAATACATCTAACTTAATTGGGCTCTGTCCCTTTTGGAGGATTAAAGGAGTCTCTGGGACTTCTTGCCTCCCTTAGAGTCCTAGTTTCCTCCCTCCCTGGGTTACCCTTTAAAGCACATCATGAAATAGTATGGTCCTCTGCAAATGGAACACACATGCTTACACTTACAGGGTTTCCTGTTGCACACTCCCTGTGCACCAAACTCCCAACACAGGAAGCGGGGTTGAACTACCTGCCCCACCAGCACAAGGGGAACATTGGACTGACTAGACTTCTGCACTAAATGCCAACTATCAAACCTCTCTCCTAACAAAGGTTGAGCTGGTGTCATGAGCTGGAGCCACAAACCCCCTAGCAGCATTGTCTGCTCCCAAAGGGGACAGCCTGAAGTGGCACTGAGTTATCGCTTGCGTCTGGCACAGATGGGAATTGCCAGACACCCATCCCAGGAGTGATCCTTGATGCCTGATTGGAAAAGGACCATTGAAGGTAAACCACTGCCCATGGTGCCTGGCTAATGCCAGGTGCAGGGAGCATGCCTATGTGTCCCCAAGGTCCCCAGGTTGGCTGTTGCCATTATCAGGGTGCTGGCAGGCTCCCATTGCACCATGCCACAGCCCCCCAATCCATGTCTGGTACAGACACAGACTCAACTGATCAACTGTGAGCTTGGAAAATGGCCTTCTCTGCTGCTGAGGCTAAGCCTTGCAATGCCACTCCCCACTGGGACTTAACAGCCCCAACCAACCATATTGCAGCACTGCTGCACTGCCACCAATCCTCAGGAGCTCCTTTTCAAATCCCAAATCCACCATTGGAGAAGCCACAGGCCGCTACTCTGAAAATGGTAGCCACCCTCCTACTGAGCAGCTTGCAGATGATGAGACTGGGATGAGGGCAGGATCGCCTTAGGCATGCCATCCCTGCCCTCAGCCTGGCCACCTGGGCAACGTACCAGCTTTCCCCATCATCACTTGCCTCAACCCGGGAGGGGGGCAAAGAGTCTTCACACATACAGCTCCATGCGTTTGCAGAGCCAGATGTTGGGAGAAAAGGCCTTGTGAACTGTAATCTCTTCTTCCACTGTAATTCCTACTGGGAATTATAACTCCTGGGAACAATAAAGTAGGGCACCTGTGTGTCACACCACTGGTAAATATTTGCAGACTTCATGAGCTGCATTTTTTCCACTGCTCACCAAGAAGCTTGTAACTAGTAAGCCATTTCCAAATCAAGCTGTGAACTGCTGGGGAGAAAAATCCAGCAGAAGAGAAAGGTCCGTGGCTCCTTATCTGAACGTTGTTTTTATTTGACCCAGGCAATTAGACAAATAACTATTTAAAGCAGTGAGGCTTCTTTGATGGATTTGTCCTGAAACTCTGTGTACTAAACTCCCAGAGTCTTCTTTCCAAAGTCTATTTGCACCCCCCCTTCCTTGTGTTACTGGTGTGCATGCTCTCATTGATAAAAGAGTACAAAACAGAACAGAACAAAACCGTTTCAATATGACTGCAAAAGCATTTGTGTAGAAACAGGTAGGCATCTGCCCTTTAGTAAATGGCTACATCAAAAGAATCCTGAAGCTGGTATACAGTATATATCAAGATGGCTCGCTTGTATTTATTGATGTTCTAATAGCTATTGCTCATCCCAGAGTCAATCCATAGAGCCAATAGGAACTGTATAAGTGTCAGCCTACTAAAATATCATTGATTCATTGGCTGAAATCCTGTGTAAGTTGCACAGTGTAATTTTTTGGAAATTAAAATGTTCCTTCTGCTGCCCTTCTCCAGGACATGACTTCACTGGAAGCAGTGATTTTCAGTAATTAGACTTCCTTCTCCTAATCCATGGCCTCCATGGGTTTCTTTCTTTCTTTCTTTCTTTCTTTCTTTCTTTCTTTCTTTCTTTCTTTCTTTCTTTCTTTCTTTCTTTCTTTCTTTCTTTCATTTATTTATTTATAAACTACAACATAAAATACATAAACCAAAATACAAATTAATTGTGCTCCCCACCACCCTAGTCGGGACCTCTTGCAGTAGTCTTCTTCTTCCATTGTCTTTATTCTTCTTCTTCCTTTATTGTCCTCTTCTCCAGAACTGCATTGATTCCTGATTTGGAACTTTCCCTTTTCCTCTTGTTAGCACATATTCAATAAATCTGCCCCATATATCATAAAAATTACAGTGGTGCCCCGTAAGACAAAATTAATCCGTTCCACGGTTAATGCCGTCTAGCGAAAATTTCGTCTTGCGAAGCACGTTTTCCCATAGGAATGCATTGAAATTTAATTAATGCGTTCCTATGGGGAAAAAAAAGTCAGAAACCAAAAAAAAGTCACCAAAAAGTCACTTACCAGGTAGAGTAGACTGAGTCCAGCTCCTCACAGTGCGTTTGTAGCCCCAGAACAGCCGGAAAAAGAGTGCCAAACAGCGGAGATTCAGCAACCAGCAGGGAGCCGGCAGCCATTTTGTGGTCATCTCCGCTCCTGGCCCCCCTCTCCCCGCCTCTCAGCTGATCGGCGCTGGGTCTGAGAGGCTTTTTCCCTGCTAGGCAAGCCTCAGGAAGCCTGTTAGACCCAGCACGGATCAGCTACCCCCGCCTCTCAGCTGATCGGCGCTGGGTCTAACAGGCTTCCTGAGGCTTGCCTAGCAGGGAAAAAGCCTCTCAGACCCAGCGCTGATCAGCTGAGATGCGGGGAGAGGGGGCCAGGAGCGGAAACAAAATGGCTGCCGGCTCCCTGCTGGTTGCTGAATCTCTGCTGTTTGGCACTCTTTTTCCGGCTGTTCTGGGGCTACAAAGGCACTATGAGGAGCTGGACTCAGTCTACTCTACCTGGTAAGTGACTTTTTGCTGACTTTTTTGGGGGTTTCTGACTTTTTTTTCCCCATAGGAACACATTAATTAAATTTCAATGCATTCCTATGGGAAACGCGCCTCGCAAGACAAAAAATATCGCAAGACGGCCCGTCTTGCGAGGCACCAAAAATCTCTCAAGACCCTTTCGTCTTGTGAGTTTTTTGTCCTGCGAGGCATTCGTCTTGCGAGGCACCACTGTATTATTTTTATCTCTCCTTTCTTAACTTTTAAATTACAAGTTAAAATTATCATTTATAGCAATGTTCCATGTTTCATTATACCGTTCTTCCATTTGAAATTCAAGTTTTGATTTCCAATTCCTGGCTATTATTAATCTGGCTGCTGTTAATAAATTGGTAATCAACTCTCTAGTCTTCATATCATATTCCACATTTACGAATATTGATAACAAAGCTATCTCAGGATTAAATTCTATATCTCTTTCACATATATCAGTTAATTCTTTAAAAATTAGTTTCCAAAATCTTTGTACTTGTTCACATTCCCACCACATATGAAAGTATGTACCAATTTCCTTCTCACATTTCCAACAGACATTCAGATAATCAGAGTTAATTTTACTCAATTTTATCGGTGTCAAATACCATCTTAAACCTAGTTTAAATTTTTTTTCTTATTCTCACCGACATAAATTGTAAAACCCTCATTTTCCATATCTTCATCCATTCTTCACCATTTATTCTTTTTCCTAAATCTTGTTCCCACTCTAGCTTCAATCCTTCATTCTCAATCTCTTCTTCTTCTAAATCTAGCAGGAGTCTATAAATTTTACTTACTACACCCTTCACTGACTCAGTCATCTGAATAGCTTCATATGATAATAGAAATTGTTCATACTTTGTACATTCTCTACCTTTGTTGTATTTTTTACCCATTCATTAGTCCATCTTTCTAATTGCATATAATTCAACCATGATATATTCTTATTTTGAAGAATTTGTTTCATTTGATCTTTCGATCTCATTTTATCCAACCAATCTTTTAATCTAATCACTTTTTTTCCTTAAATAATTCTAAATAGACTTTCATATTGGCAGGGAAATTCTCTATTTCAATCACTAATCCTAATGGAGATATAGATGGACATAGATTTTTTTTATACGTATACCACACGTTTAACATAGTTTTTAAAAAGGGGTTATTGATTTAGCTTATTTTATATTTTTTAATTATACCAAACAGATGTTTTTCAATATCAACCTGTAGTTCTGATGATTCCATTTTCCACCAAATTAACCTTTCTGAGTTATATATAATTTCCCCAATAAACCTCAGCTGATTAGCCATATAGTAATTTTTAATATTTGGTATACCTATACCTCCTTTTTTTGTTGTCTTATACCAATACCTTTTATTTATTCTGGCTTTCTTCCCTTCGTTACAATATCTATTAATCAATCCTTGCCAAAATTTAAAATCATCTTCTGTTAATTGTACTGGTAACATCCTGAATAAAAAAAAATTAATCTTTGGTAAAATCTTCATTTTCATCAGTGCAATCCTTCTAAACCAAGAAAGTTTCAAACTGGAATATTCCTGTAATTTCTTTTTGATATCCCTTTTTAGGCCTCCATGGGTTTCTGACAATAAAGGAGATTAGTCAGGATCCATGGGCATCTCAAGATGGGATGAGGAAATGTTTAATTTCCAAAAAATTGAAACAGCACGTGTTACAGGGAAAAGACAAGATGTGAATGGAAGACATGACAAGAAATGGAAAACCTCCTTTAAACCAGAGTTCATTGGTTTAAAGAAGTGCAAGCCAGAGTTGCATTTGGGGTGGAATGCAAGCCTATGTCAGTCTATTTAAAAATCTGGAAATGGGGGGAAGTTTGATATTCCTATTTTTAATAAATCTGCTTCAAAATCCTAAACTTCAGTCCATTTTCTTTTGGGAGGTGCTGACATTTTAAAAAGATACCTTAACTAAAAGTCCTTGAATATCTGTACTGGAAAGACTACATTGATTTTTATTAATGAAAAATCTAACAAAATTGAGACATTAAAATCTGAGGTGACTAAAGGTAGATACCTCTACAGCTAATGTTTTTGGACAAGATTTTCCCACATCTTTCACACAAAATATCTTCTGTTGACATCAGCTGGAGGAGTGTGAATCTGAGAGAGAATTCTATTTGACATAGCATTTGCCACCCGCAAGGGACACTTGTTTTCAGCTTCTGGTTCCCACTTTTGGCCTTGAACTGACATGAAGCCCAGACATATCCAAGCCTTTCTCCGTTTATACCAGGGCAGAGATATTTGGTTGTATCCAGTGGTGCATTAAAAAAGCCCGACTAGCACATTTATTTGCACTAGCACAATAATTTAAAACTAAACAATCAATACAAGTTCCTTAGTCATCTGAATTGGCCAATAGGGGAAGAATTTCATTTTAGATTTTTCTCTTAAATACAAATTTCCCAACATTCTCAAATTTCTTCATACTCAGCATGGGGGGGGGGGAATGAGAAGTGAACGTGGAAGAAGCTGCAACTGACATATTTGTCTGTCTAGGCCCTGGTCTTTCAGTGTTTTAAAAAGGTTAAACTCTGGGCTTGAACTCTATTGTATTCAATTATTTAGTGCCAACATAAGGTTGCCATTAGAGATGGGAATGAATCAGAAAAATGGTGATTCATTTCAATTCATGATTCATCAAGACTGATCAACCATGAATTACAAATTTACAATTTTTTTATGATGAATCAATGAATCAATTCATTTTTTACTTTAAAACCCTATAAAATGGCCCCTCAAGCACCTAGAGATACCATATTTGCAAGGAAGCTTCCCCTGACTCTCCTCTACAAACTCTGCAAGTTTGGTAAAGTTTTGATTTCAGATGTCTGAGTTATATACCCACAGGGAAAGTTCTCCCCAGGTACACAGAGACACCAAAATCATAGAGAATCTTCTACTGACACAATCCCTCCAAGTTTGGTGAAGATTGGGTTTCAGACATCCAAATTATACACCCACAAAGTGGGTCCTCCCAGGAAAGTGCCCTTTAGCAGCTGGGTTTAGGAAACCCAATCTTTACCAAATTTGGAGGGATTGTAGAGAAGTCTCATTAGAAGTTTCTCTGTGATTTTGGAGTGTCTAGGTGCTCGGGGGGGGGGGGATTTTCCTGAGGAGCCCTATTTGTGAGTGTATAACTCAGACATCTGAAAGTCAATCTTAACCAAACTTGGATGGATTGTAGAGGGGATTGAGAGGAAGCTATTCTGCTATTTTGGTGTCTCTAGGTGCCTGGGAGGCCATTTTATAGCCCAACAAATCAATGAATAAAAATCATTAAAAATTCATTGGTTCATATTCGTTGGGGGAATTGATTTGTACCAATATGAATTCATGAATTAGCAACTTTTGAATGAATTTGATTTGTTTTTTTAATTCATGTCATCTCTAGTTCGCCTCTCTTTGTTTCTGCCACACTTCATGTTTAACAGCCATACAGCTTGCTGATACCACAAGATCCTTTCCATGCAAGAACAGCTATATCTGTTGACTCTAGCAGCACAGATGGATGAACCTTTCATTTCATTTCATTTTGGAGGGGGGGGGGAGGTGGAAGAATTCACTAAAAGTTACAAGCTACACACTCAGAATGGGACGAATCTGCAATTTAAATAATTCAAACACAATAGGAAGTTCAATCGACTGAAATTCTTCACTCTTCCTGGCCAAATACAACAGGTACAGCCAGTCTTGCCACAGAGAGGCAAGACTATACCCATTTACATTGTAATTATTGAAAATAAGGAGTTTGTCAGACAGAAAGATATGGTCATTCCAATTTGGTACCACAAATGTACCTGAATATATAGAGGTTTAAACCCAGACCTATAATAGTCAATTACTCAAAGGCCTGGCCTTAGATAAACAAATCTGTCAGTTTTCCTTTTTTCCACATTCAACCTTTTTAAAAATCTCAAGTTATTTCCAGCAAACCTATGAAGAAAACTGTGAATTTTGGGGAAATCATATCAATGGATGAAGTAAAGAAAATTCTCACCTCTCACTAAAGATGATGCTCTGCTTGGCTGATTATCAATTGTGAAATAGACTCATTCCATGTAGCTAAACATGTGGACATGCAGATCATGCTCATGATCTGCATGTCCACAAGGATTAGAAATTGTCTTAATAAAATGTGTTTTCCAAGCCATCACTAACAGTATTAATTCTTCTTTGGGGAGTTTGCTCTAATTGTGCCCAGAAAGATGACATACATTGAACAGCCATAATATTTAGAAGCTTACAGCTTTAGCTGGCTTAATTCTAAAGCCCTTCTTTGTAAGCTACTAATTAAGCTGTGAATGGTTTGTCAGAGTCAATGGTTTGTTGGAATACACATACATCCCTGTGGGGGAAAAAATAAATTTCCAGCAATCGTTTCCTCAATTCATTACTATTGTGAAGGCCTAAACAAAACCTTCAAAAGATAGTTGCTAATGTCCCAGTACTTTGCCTGAGAACTTCTGGAACTCCAAAATAAAAATGT
Source organism: Intellagama lesueurii (assembly GCA_037013535.1). Lineage (NCBI taxonomy): Eukaryota > Metazoa > Chordata > Lepidosauria > Squamata > Agamidae > Intellagama > Intellagama lesueurii. The sequence continues at coordinate 172,460,924 of JBAJHW010000003.1, read as the reverse complement.
CACCAAACAACCAGCTTAAACTGGTCAAGATTAAATTACAACTGGCTTTTAAAAGCCACAAGGATTCATCCAAACCAGGTTAGGCACTTACAGGTGCAGTGACTTCAGCTTTCTAAAAGCATGATTATGATACCAATATGGTTTTTCAAAAAGTCATGATGAACTCTAAGTACATTAATTAAGGACAAGAATTCTAGAAGATGCAACTTTTATGGAAAGCTAGTGTTACAACATTCCTGGTGCTCTTTTACTAGGTATGAGATTTAAGGACATTTAAATGGAGCCATATAGCTCCAACTAAATAAGGGTTCAACCACGTTTGTAAAAATTTTTGGAAATGCTCCAAGATTGGGATGGACTGATTTGCTTTTTTTCCATTGACCACATGACAAAAGGAAAAATGAATCAGCCTGAAGTCTCCAATCCATAATCCATAATATTTTCCTCTGCTTCTACATTTTTAATACATCCATTCACATTGGTTCAGGTGGTGTGATCCCTTAAACCAATGCAAAAAATATGCCACACTCATAGGAACAGCGAGACTTTTTAAAAACAGTTTAGGATTATGAAAGGGGGAAATGAGAGGAGGAAACCCTTGTTTGCAGCTTGCTAGGTGGTTCCCCTGTAACTATGCCTTCTACAGGGCTACAAAAGAGCTGCAAACAAGGCTTTCCTCCTCTTAATCTGTGTGGTCAATTATTGCCAACAGTCCTGGGGAAACTCTAATTCCCCAATATGACTTCACAGCAAGTGAACATGGGTGAATTCTCATTTCTCTTGCTGGGTAGCAGCACCGTAAGTCTGATTAAATATACTTGTTAAGGTGGTTAACCAGCACTGATGACACAGATGCACCATTAGCTACTGCTATCTGAACTTGTCATTTATCTTTATGTCATCACTATACTTTCTAACAAAGCAGTATATCCACCCTTCCCACAAGCATAGTTTTCTTTTGGGGCGGGGGTGAACTTAATGGTATATATGAGCAATTTTCTAATCAAGTCACATATCTTTTTTGCTGCACCAAAACATACTGGCAAGAAGACATCTGAAAGGAGAGTGGCTTCTGAATATTGGAATTTTTCACCACCAAGCCGCATACAAGGTCTGTTGCAGCTCTTTCTGCCTTCTCTCTTTGGATGGAAGAAAATGGAATTTAGGGTAGTTTGTACCTGTTGACATTTGGATTAGAAGAGACTGAAACCCGTGCAGTGTATATTTGAGAAACAGTGTGGTACAGAGGTTAGAATGTTGGAGTAAGATTTGACACATCCAGATTCAAGTACCCAAGAAGCCACAGAATTCATTAGGGGGACCTTAGGCCCTTTATTTTCTCTTAACCTGATCCACCTAACAAGTCTGTTGACAAAACCAAACCAAAATCATCATACTGTTTAGACTGAAAATAGTAACTATGTATATTTTTTGTTGTGTTTTGGGGTGAAGGATTCTTACATTAAGGGCCAATTTATGTGAGAATTGTGACTAGATCTTCCAATGAACTAAATATGTAACTATCTTTTAAAAGCAGCTGTAAGGGTGTTGCATCAAGGTTATGGTGCTTGAAAAACTGATTTAAGCCATCCCATTCTATTTTCTTCTCTGTGCACATACAGCTACCATTCACCCCACTGGGGAAAACATATAAATCAATATCCTTTGATTTGTATTCCTGCATTGAGCAGGGGTTTGGACTCAAGGGCCTTATAGGCCCCTTCCAACTTCATTATTCTATGATTCTATGACCCTGTTGTTAGTTGAACTAAAGTAGACTCAGTGACGCAATAGAATTTACATGAGTGTTGACTTCTCACTCACCAATTGGTTTCAGTGGGTAGACTTTTAGTTGTAACTATCACTGGAGTATTGGCCATATATGGCTTTTTACGACTGATATCACAAACTAAATTTCAGCCCTTAGTACAGACAGTTTTAATATACACAGATTAGGCTTTTCACTCACTAACAGTACATTGGAATTCCAGTGGGGTCAGAAAATACTCCACAATTCACCCAATGTAAGGGTGTATGTGGTTTTTTTAACCAAGTATTGTGATGCATGAGGGTTAAATCAGACTCAAGTGAGCAAACATAACTAGTCAGGATCGATCTTCTGTTTCTCTTATTTTTTCCTGCTGGCACTCTGAATAGACAATGCTCCAAAATATTTGATTTTTAGTAGAAAAGGTTTAGTAAATCCCATAAAAAAAGCTTTAGTTATCTTAGCATCATTGAATTATGCCTCTCTTTAAGGATTTATTTGTTCACTTTCAACGTGGGTTCACTTTTATAATGAATATAACATTATGGTTTTTTATTTTAAAAAATTAATAGGATAAAACAATATAGGCATCTACAAGCTTGATGAAATGCATGACAGCTGCCTGTCCTTGACTTTTTTCTCCTATCTATTTTCTTTTGAACTGTTGCTGAACATGCTATACATTCTTGATAAGGAACAGCTTCCTAAATCTGAATGGAAAAATAAGATTCCTTTTGGTCACATCAAGCATCACCACTGCCTCTGTATATCCCCAAAATCATCATTAAAAGCTCTGAGACTAAAAGTAAACATAGTGCAGAGATTAAATCTTTTAATTGTAGAATACAGCACTATTGAGTCATTGACAAACTCTGCTCCTAAATGGATTCAGGAGTGGCCAGATTAGGGGAGGTGTGGCATTAATCCCACGGAGTTTGAAGAATGGCAAAAGATTGATGTCAACAGGCGTGAGTCAATAATGAGGGTCCTTGTCTGGATGAGAGATAGCCACCCAGAGCAGCCTGATGCCTAGAGACCCCATGCCCTGAATATCTCTTAAGGGACCATGCTTACTCCCCCCCCCAATCTACCATGCTGATCTACCATGTTGGATCTGCTCCAATGTCCGTAACCTCCCTCCCCCACAATGCAGTTGTGACAGGAGAAAAAAAGATTAACACTAAACAGTGTGAAACAATTTTCATGTTGTATGGGAGGTGAAGTCCCCCAAATATGATGTCCAATCATATATGTGGACAAAATTCCCCTCTGCCTGGAAAACTGACAACTAACCCAAGTCAATAACATCGACCAAGTCCTTTGTCTTTCCAGATGTTATTAAGCCCCAACTCCTAACAACCTAAGGGAGCATGATCAGTTTTCACGGATGAGAGAAAATGTAGTCCAGCATCATCTGAAGGATCCCAGCTTGCCCAGCTTTTTTCTGGAATGGGAATGTATAGACAACACTCTAGGTGGATGATCACAAAGTGACCAAAGGCCAGTCTTCAGATTTGCCGGCAGTCCAAGGGCTGTACTCCCACAGGGAGTGGCGGGGGGGGGGGGGGATGACCAAAGGGGTTAATTTGCTTGTTCGGTTTTATTTATTTATTTGGTAAAAACCTCTATAATGGGTTTTGTTAACTAAAAATCTGTTTTAACTTTTTTTTAAATGTAGGTTTTTAAAACTTTACTCCCCGTTCCTTCTAATGGTAAACACAGATATTGGAGGATCCTTCCAGAAAGTTGGGGTTGTGAGGGGCCACTATGGCACTGTGGGGCCCGGAAAGTACATGAAAATTGCCCAACCCAGCAGGGTACAAGGGGACTACCTGAGCAGAATTATTTTAAAAAAATAAAATTGAGGAGTGGGAGGACTGGGACCCTCAAAGGTGCTAGGCATGGGGGGGCAAAAATCCCTCCCCCCGAGTTTACATGCACCCCATGGGCTGCACTTTGCCCACCCTTCCTCTCAGTGGATCTGGCTATGTAGCCTGCTTGAAGGCATTCTGTAGCTGATACTCAAAGGGGCTCTTTGGCAGACAAGCTGATGAAAAAAAGTGTTCTCTGAATGCTGAAAATTTGAAAAGCGCTATTGTAGCACTTACCGGATTATCCATTCTATCACTCTGCAAGCAGATGATGAGACATTTCTCTCTCTCTCTCTGAGGTTCTATCTCTTCTATAGTAATTTTATTAAAGCAGGCTATTTGATAATCTTCACCTTTCAAATTTACTGAACATACCTTTTAGATTTCTTTAGCTGTCAAATGATGTAAAAAGAGAACAGCTCCAAATTACCTTCCATTATAATTAGACTGCCTTTTGTTAGCTGGGAGGAGGCCCCTGTACCCAGTTCCTTCACAACAGAAGTACCTGTTGAGTCTACCACTGGATTCTTTCAGGCACAGAACAGCATTCTCTCTGTAGGCTCAAAGAAATCACATATACTGTATGGAAAATGCATCAGTTTCAAGGGCTCCAAACAGAATGGAAAGGAATCCTTTAATGGCATCTTTTGCACAATATGTCACAAATAAGAAATGAATGCAGAAAGCTGCTTGAAAACACATCTTAGCAGCTAGAATAATTATTTTTAATTTTACAATACAGTTACTCATATCATGAAGTGTTTTCAGTGCACAAGACAACCTGGCAGCAAAAGAAAGGCCATAAAAATAATTTCAGGCAGTTTGCTTCACTCGCAAGGGTGTATCAGGAGACAGACTCCTACATGTTAAAAAAAAAAAGACCAATACCAAAGCCCAATCTGAGAACTATCAGTAAACCAATTCCTGCAATTGTGACACACACCAAATTAAAATATTTGAATGTTATGTTAGACAGTCTGCTTGACGTATTTTCTTCTGAGGCTCCTCTACCACTGGAAAAGTCATTGCTGGACCTGGAATGAGGAGAAATAGAAAAGAAAAATGGCCTGCCAATGTTTTCCTTACGATGTGCTTCCACACAGAACTACTGGAGAGCCCAAGCCACCTGCCATGGGCCCAGCGTTGGTTGTCCAGAGATGTGGACTACTTTGGAACAACTTGAAGGAAACGAACATAATTATGCATTTATTAGAGATGGAACTTTTAGGTTTTTAGGACTCTGACTCCCAGGATTCACTCAGATGTCCCCAAGGAGAATTCTGGGAATGGGAGCCAAAAAGCCCTTCCTATCTCCATGCCCTTCCAGGGCCACGTCTGCTTTGAAAAGCAAGCAGGCCACCCCAGTGTACTGTGGGAGTCTCGAGGCTATCTTGGATTTGTTCATGGGAAGGCTAGTCCCGATGCCCATTGGGCTGTATGGAAGGTGCCTCCAATGGAACTACTGCTCCCATGAACTTTTGCAAACACACTATAGCAACTCCCACCGTATCTGATCACTTAAGCTGACTAAAAATGAGTAAAACCTGATTGACATTAGCAGCATTTAGTTCACTTAAAAACTGCACTTGCTATAGATATAGAAACATCTGTTCTAGAAGCATGGGTTAGTGGTTAGGCAGGTACACACCATTCTTTATTCATAAGCCATTATGAGTATTCCCATATGTTTCATCTTTTGATTGCCTCATGTTAATGTCAGACTCCTCATCTCTTTTTAAAAAAAAGGCCAATGCATTTACTTTGCTGATGCTATTTACCACCTGTTTTCCTGCATCAGTCACATTAAGCACTATATAAGTGGTTTTGTCTATTTCAGGTATAGAACTAAGGTCACAGAAGAATCTCATTTGTTGTGTCAAAATAGCTATGAATAAAGTGTAGAAGTCAGACCTTGATTATTTGTAGAATGGCAACTGTAACTGTATATATTTAAGCTAGAGTTCTCTTGGAGGCACCCCGAGTTACAATGCACGTCTGATAGTGGTTTCTCTGCTGGCCAATAAAGTCTTCTTTTGTATGGTCCATGGGACATTTTGCAACCTGTAATCATTTCCACAACATTCAGAGTTATGGTCAGTAACCTGTTGTTCCCCTGTGGAGCAGAACACTCCATAAGCGGACTGATCCACAATCTGGGTAGCTGGTGTGCAAAGCCAAAGGTCACCCTGTTGAAATGAACAGGGATTACAATGTACTTCATGCCTTGTTGCACAAGCTCAGAAACAATGGAACTTTGCATGGGACAAGCAGGATTCTGCCCAAAGAAACTTATACGTATCAAGTTCCCAGTTTGGGGTTACTCCTTGCCTTGCCTTAGGATCACCTGAGAGCAGCTGTGACTACCTAACTTTTGCACAGTTTAGGCCAGTATACATGGGGTGTCTGTTCTTGGGATGACTTGACTGGGCTATGGGATACCTGCCTTAGTTACTTTTAGATACGGTTATTGCAATGAGCCCTATCTGGGGATACCTTAGAAGAGTAACCAGAAGCTTCATTTCTTCCAGAAAGTAGCAGCAAAGATGCTACCAGGTGATCACCTTTTGAAGCAGACCTTACAGTGGTTGCCAATGAATTTCTGAGCACATTTCAAAGTTCTGATGATGACTTCAAAAGTCCTTAAAAAAACCTTGGGCTCACAATACCTGAGGCACCATCTTTCAAATGTGACTCCCAGCAGCTGAGTCATCAGAAGGAGCCTTCTTGGTTTCCGAGCATCAGTTGTGAAATGCTGTAGGTAGATGGGGAGATCCATTGGCCACCTTCCTCATTGCTTGTCACAAGCTGGCTAGGAATTTTTAAATGAATGTTCTAGCAGGCATCAGACCTGCAGAATTCAGGATCCTTTTGTAACTGTTCTTTTTTTTGCTGCACCAATTCTATGGTTTTATTGCTGCTTACTTTTTTTTTAATTGTTAATTCATTCCAAATTGAATTTTTCTAAATACATTGCTACTAGCTTTTCTGAGTGCCACGTAAACAGTGGATAAACATTTTCAATGGACAACAACAACAGACTTCCTTCTCCAGAGGGCAGGGCTACCTGAGATGTGGCTCATAGCTTGTTTCATCATGGCATGTAAGGATGAGGAACTGCAATGTTGTTCTTACTGCTGGTAAGGATAAGGAATGTTCTGGTGCTCTTGACAGTTCTCACAGTAGTGAGAATGATATTTAGGGCATGACCACAAATCTTTGCACGAAATTGCCCTTTTGGCCATAAAAAATAAATTGCTGAAAACGTTTGCAAGAACTACTCCAAACTGGAATGACTGCAGAATTGTTTAAGAAGTCAAGGCTAGATTGGTTGTTTGCATCTTTCTTAACAATCTCCCAGTCCTGCTGTGATTGCTCTGTAGGTGTTTTTGTGTGCTTACATTTATGTGTTGCTTTGTCTCTCAAAGGAAAAGAACAGTATAGAAACTTAATGCAAATTAAAGAGAACTTGGGGGGAGAGGACATTTATGTGTCTCTGTAGGCCTTTCCCCTTCATTCTTGGTTTTATGAGGGGACAGAAGGCCCCTCTTACTCAAAGAACTCCATTTTACCCAACAGATGGGAATCTGTCTGTTTCCATTCTCTTCTCTGAAACAGAGACAATAAACAAAAACCCAGCCATAAACAAGATATTAATCCTCTTCTGGCATATGGAATGACTGAAGCTGCTGGTCTGCCATTAGGGCAAACTTGCTCTGAGTTGTTCAGTCAAAACAGCCTAAATCAACAAAACTGGGAATTTAAGAATTATTATTTCCATCCCTAAAGGGATATATATGCAGGCAGATGAAGGACTCAGTCCCCAGCTGTAGTCTGCCATGAAGCTAGGCCCCAGGTCTCATTGATAATGATGTGCACATTACTGCTTCATTGTAGAAAAGGTATGAGGAAATATTTGGTAGGAAGAATGGTTCCCCTCAATAGTTGTTTCCTAATATGTACATAGTTGCTACACTGTCCTATTTGTTTCTAATCATTCTCTCTGGAATGCTCTATTATTCCATCTGTAACAATTGTTTTGAAACGGTGTTATTGTTCTGTTTTATGGGAACAAGGAGGTCATTTCAGTTATCTTCTGGTTTATTTGAATAAATGCAATAACATCTTTATAGGTTTCTGATCATTGTTGACACCCACCAAATACTGTAGGATTCCACATACTTTAAATATGTGTCTTCATTCCATGTTTCTGATGAGGTGGCATGCATTCCAGGAAACCTTATACCATTAAAGAGAAGAAAAGAAAAGAAAAGAAAAAACTAGTCTTTAAGATCCTGCAAAACTTTGTTGTAGAGATGTGCACAACTCTGAGGTACTAATAATCAGTACAGCGTGAAGTAATTTAGAGTATTTTTGTTTTACAAATTTCCAAGAGGGGAAATCCTAGTGTTTTGCAACAAAATGACCACTCAGGCAAGGAGGCGGGACAGGAAATCTCTCTGCTCAGCCATTGAGTGGTTGGCTGCTAAAGGAGGCAGGGAAGGGCAGCCTAATGATGTGGCACAACTTAAGTCATGCCCATCTCTACTTTGTTGTTTTTGTTGCAAAAAAACCCCTAGGATTTCCTCTCCTGCTGGAAATTTGTAAAACAACAATACTCTAAATCACTTCATGCTGTACTGATGATTAGTACCTCAAATTTGTGAAAGATGAAGGATAGATATATTTAAGATGTCCTCTCTGAAGAGAAAGGATGAACTTACAAAATGTATTTGGACAGATGGTTTTTCCAGTAACGATGGTTTTTCTAGTAGCGATGTATGGAAGTGAGAGCTGGACCATAAAGAAGGCTGACCTCCAAAGAAATTATGCTTTTGAATTGTGGTGCTGGAGGAGACTCTTGAGAGTCCCCTGAACTGCAAGGAGATCAAACCTATCCATTCTGAAGGAAATCAACCCTGATCTGTCCTTCCAGGATCTGGAAGGACAGATCCTGAAGCTGAGGCTCCAATACTTTGGCCATCTCATGAGAAGAGAAGACTCCCTGGAAAAGACCCTGATGTTGGGAAAGTGTGAAGGCAAGAGGAGAAGGGGACGACAGAGGACAAGATGGTTGGACAGTGTCATCGAAGCTACCAACATGAATTTGACGAAACTCCGGGAGGCAGTGGAAGACAGGAGGGCCTGGCGTGCTCTGGTCCATGGGGTCACGAAGAGTTGGACACAACTGAACGACTAAACAACAACAACAAATTTGGACCGAAAAGGTGTTTGTGAAAAGGGTAAAAATTAGTTTTAAAATGTCACATGGTAATCAATTTTAGATGGCAATAGACTGTACAAACATATAATTTACTGTTCTCTCCTGGTGCTACAAGTACAATACAGACAGTCCTTTGTGTGCCTGGAAAGCTATTGTTATCTGAGGTAGCAGTTTTATTAGTATTGATTTCACACAATGATGATGAGTGTGTCATGTGTTAATACATTGGCACTTGTCAAGGATTAACTGTAATAAGGAGAACTGGGAAACACAAGATGGACAATTGGTTTTGATGTGCTGTTTCTGTGAAGAAAATAAAGCCGGAGTGATTGATGAGGCCCAGATGGCCAACCTGAGGCATCAGCTGTGGGAAAGGAAGCAGCCCTAGGAAATGGCAGAATAACAGTTCTAGGGCTACGACACAGAATGTGGTTGATCTCCTGGGCTCTTCTCTTGCCTGGCACTCGCTCCGCAAACTACAGGCGGAAAAGAGCCAAGGAAAGGGAGGTGTAAGTACTTTGCTCCTGTGGTTAAAAAACTGCTCCCACTGATTGGGATAAGAGCTCTCTAAAGAGGGACTCTTCCCCCCCCCTTCCATTTGTATGCTTTGGGGTTTGTTTGTTTTTCATGTTCTTTTATGATTTAGGTACAATAAAAACATTTTTTTTAAAAGGAACTTTGTATGATATTTATTTATTTATTTATTAGATTTATATACTGCCCATCTAGAACATGTCTACTCTGGGCGGTATGAGGATATATTGTCCGGTTACTTTATAAACGCATAGACTTTCAGAAGCCAAATGGCCAGAACCCTGAGTTGCCCCATCCAACTCATCCTCAGGCCTAGTTTGCACGCCAGTGAGTCCTGGATCATGGACTACTGGCTCCTGTGTCTCTTTCCCAGACTGCCTTGCACCTGAGGAGGCAGTGGTGGTAGTGTAGATGGGAATAAAGCTGGCCAAAGATGGAGGGGCAGAGGAATGCCCAGTGGACCAGAAAGTGGAAGTTTCCACTCTGGTTGGCCCTGCAGGGAAATAAGGGAGAACCCAGCTGCAGTTCCAGTAGTCTGCAGATTTATATATACCCTCCCTTATATATAGAATGTGATTATGAGGACGTCTACATGTTCACCCATCCTTGCTTGCCCAGTGAGGGGATGGGAGGTTGGTTATCAGCTGGCAGACAGGTTGGCCAAGGCGGGGATCCGTTCCTTATGCTGTGCCAATATTGTCCCGCCACAAGCAATCCAAGCTGTGGCCTTATATTATCCATCTATGATTCATTCTTCAATAAAATTGTTAAATGTTATTGGTGTGTGTTGTGGACAGACAAGAGGCACACATAGTTATCTTGCCCAGGTTCACAAGCAGCCAAACACTTATATGTCCTTTTCTACTAACATAAGAATCGAGACATTTTCTGCACAGAGGCCATACGTGTACATTCTGTGACATGCATAGTGATATCTCAGCATACCAAATCTTGGAAAACGAATAAATCATGGGTTAAACTCTGTTGTTGCAATGTAGGTTTGGGGTTTCTTTTTTTTCTTAAAGCAGAATCAGAACTGACAGAGTGCAATGTACCAGTCACTCCTTTGAAATATATCTCTTGTTGACAATCTGTTGTGAAGTTGAAAATCAAGCAGTGTCACTTTGGGGCAAATAATATTCTCGTGATATGTGTCAGATTGATGCATGTTGAGTTTGCAGAGTCTATTTGCTGAGTTCTTTTCGTTCTGGGTTGTGAACCTTAAATAGGATTTCCACTATTCCTTTCATCCTTTATCTCCCTCTGTGTCTGTTTTAGGTTCACTTACAATCCTTGCTTCAACCCACACACGAATATAGCAGCTGCTGCAACTCTGCATGATGCCAAATATGTTTATTCCTGTGGATACATTGCTGGGTACAAAAGCATGCTTTACCTTTGTTCATTTGCAGGTTGACACTCAGGAATGGCACTTGGAACATTTTGATGCCCTTGCTACCACAAAAGCTGACACACCATCTATTGTGTATGATCCCTCTTACTGATACAGGAGTATTTCTATTTGCCCCGTTGAGTTAACACCATTGCAGACAGCATTCATCATTGCTCTGTCTGGTTACCAAAGCAATCCTTGTGATGCTTCTGGGCTCAGCCATCACTGTTTTCTGACAGCTTGCAGAGCACAGCAACTCAGAGACTGAGCTATTAATCATGATGCACACCATTTGAATCTTGTCCACAGCATGAACTCATTGCATGATCATAGGCAGAATTTGGAAAGATACTTTTAAAAATAGTTACAAGTACCATTCCAATGAACAAAAAGTAATTAGTTATCATTTTGACAACTCTTTACTTTCTTATTAGAATTACTTTAAGTTACTTTTAAAAGAAAAGCAGACTGCTACGAGCTGTTGGCATATGGTATAAAGCATTCTTAAGAAGTGAGTCCACACAAACTCTGCATCTATCAAAGTAACTTAAACAGTTACCATTACAATACAAAAAGAGTAAAGCCATATTTTAAGTTCAAATCATTGTGTAACTTATGAAAGTAACACCATGGGTGTTCTCACCCCCTCTGTAGAGAGCAGCACATAGAACCCAGCTGCCTTCATGCAAGACAAAACAAACACAAAGGTTATCTTCCCGTAAAAACTTCTATTGGAAAATGTCAACAATAAGCACAGCTGCAGGTTGGTGGTGGGGACACCTATTCCCAAAATCCCTGCTTTGGAAGCTTGATCCATGGTGCCTGTCTTTGCCTATGATATTGTCTGGAAGAAGCAGGACCAAGATCAGACCTATTTACTGGTTAGGAGAACCATTGATGAATAAGGACTTAAGTGTTAGTAAGCCTAGGTTAGTAAGGATAAGGACCCTCAAGCAGAGCAGAGGTTTGCAGCCCTGCTGGGTCTTTCTCAGCAGCTATGATGTAGGAGTCAGTCACAGCAGTCGATGCTGCCACTTCACACTTAATTTTGGGCAAAAGGAATTATTTACAAGTAACTAAAAGTAACTAATTGTTTGTATTTAGTTACTTCCAAGTACTGGATTTAGGCAAACCATTTTCTTGGCCTCTCCCCATTCTTTAATGTATGTTCAGTTACAGGAAAATAATACTAAAGTATCTGACACATTTCTGTAAGTAATGTGCAACGGTGTGAGTGGGAAATGCTTCAAACTTCCCATAACTTTGTTCAGATGTCCATCAATGTGCTATGGTAAGTCTCAGGTTGGTGCACTACCCCGGCCCTCTCTGTGCATGCATGAGGAACATGAATGTCTTCTCTTTCAAGTTTGACTAAAACTGTTTTGTTAGTCCATATGTGAAAAAAAACCCTAGTTTAATCAAAAGAAAAAGAGGTCATTATCATCCTACTCCATGTACACACATGGAGGAGAAAGAGGAAAGAAGAGGGAACTGGATAAGTTTGAGGTTTATCACAGATCATTCGCAATCATCCAAACCATGATTTTGCTCAATGGTTCTCCGTGCTTGATCTTCCTGATATTTAGACTCCAATTACCAGAATTTCTGACCCTTAATCATGCAGGCAGAGACTTCTGGAAGATGAAATACAATGCATTTGAAGGCTCAAAGGTTGAAAAACAGTAGCTTGGCTGATGATCTGAACTGGGTTTAAGAATGTTGTTAATAATGATGATCATTACCGTGTGTTTTTAACACCCATGTCTTGTTACCGTATTGTATTATATGACATCTTTTCTCAGCAGCAAATCCAGCCATCCAGGGGTGACTACAAGAGCATACATGGCTATGTCCTCTTCTATTTCAGAAGAAAACTCAGCCTCTCAATAGTATTAACATGCACCTAAGAATTCATAAATTCCTGCGTTATTTATATCTATCCAATTGATTCAGAAGTTACAGAACATGTTCCTCTGTAGCAATAATGGACAAAACTATTTAGGAATACATTTATGATTATACAATTTAATTAGGATTCTACAAGTTTGGCCTCAAGCCTCCACAGATGATAATAGTTCTCTGATGACCACCACCTGCCTGGATCTCAGCCCAGTATGAGTCACCCACCTCTGCATATAAAGTCCACAAACAGTTCCCCATCACTCAGCCTTTCTGCTCTAGCATTTTGGCACCGTTCAAGGCCTTTGCTTTTTAATCAAAAATTACTCACTGTTTTCTCCATTGCTCTTAGCTGCTTCATCTTGACAGAATATTTTCATATCCTATTTAGCTTTTTCATTTGCTGGCTGTTTCTCCCACCCTCCTCCTCTTTCAGTTAATCTTGCTCTGTTTCCATATCATTGGAGTTTACATATGTTTCAACACAGTCAATCCAATGTTGCACAAGATAAATGTTGCTGCGTTATTTATTTTAATCTTTCCTCATCTCATTTCCCGAAAACTTTTCCCTTCCCCTGATACATAAGGACAGCTACACCAATGGAAGCATTAATGACTTGGATGCCTATCTCACCATTTTATTATCATGGCATTGCAAATCTTACCCATGCTAAGCACTTGTAAAACATTTTATATCTACTGCCAAATTCTGGTGTTCATTATGATTGATGACTCTAGCTCACCTCATATTACATTATTAATCATTTCTATTACAGAGCAAACCAAGTATATTTAAAAATATATTAGCCCTTGTATCTAAGTTCTACTTCAAAGCTTATCTGCTAATGTTTAGCGACAAAATCATGCATTATATTAAGTCAAGGTCAAAACTGCAAGATCAGCCTTCACAGTGCTAAAATGTTTAGATTCCACTTGTTTCCATCAAAAGAAGCAATATATACACCTTGGAGGGAACGAACTCCTCTGGTTGTGAAACTTCCTCTCCACGGAGATTAGTCAGTCAGTTTTCTGTTGCCCATATACTATACGCACACATACAGCAATAATTTTTTGTTCCATATGGCTTTGAATGTATCATAATTTTATCTAGATCTAGCTTTGTTTATCTCCTTTATTTTGGGTATGAATGCTCTGTTGAATGCATATCAATTTTATTGTGGTACAGAAATGTTTGATAAATAAATGTAAACAGAAGAATAATTTACAACAGAGTTTGACCATAAATGTGATCTTACATGCAACTGGAGTTCCCCCAAAAAAGTTGTGCAGCGTTTCAAAATGCCACCGTTCATGTTGATGTGTGCCTTGAATTCAAAATCAAACAGCATCTATTTGTTTTATTTACTACCCACCTTCCACCCATGAAACTTGAGGAGATAGGTTTCATGTGTGTAGGCCACCTCCCATCACACACAACTGAGGCTCACTTCCATAATGTGAGGAAGGCGAACCCCTTCCCCCTCCCCCGAGCCTGATGAATGTACGTTGATGATGAATAAATACCGCTGCATATTCACTGACAGACCAGATCCACAATATTTTTGAAGAAGATAAGTAAATATGTAAAGAATAGCCAGAGATGATCTGATAGGCAAATCTGATCATTTTGACAAAATTTGGCCCCAAATGAATTTTGCTCCACATGCAGACCTCATAGACTGAAAGTAAATAATTTCAAAATTATCAACCAATCTGTTGATTGTTTTGCCTGATATATAGTACAACAGCTTGGAGGTCTGGTTCACTATGCCAAGGCCTGCATATCTATTTATCTTTTTTGTAACTGCTGAAATAATGAAATAGTTGGATAATGCTGGTTGAATGCTGATGAAGATAAACTGATACAAATGAGCTGGATTCTCTAGTCTGTTGCCACTCTTGAAAGTGCTGGAATTATTGCACCCTCATATGTTGCCTTTAAGAGGTTTTGGCTGGGAGGGACTACTGGACCGGAGCTACTGTCAATCAATTCAGCAACAACCAGCAACTTCCCTGCCTCAGAATTTTGAAGACAGCCACACCTCTCTACTCAAGTTTCCCCTCTTTTTAGTCAGATAGTCTGCGGACAGTTAGAGCTATGTTGTCCGTCATAAGTATTCAGTCAGTCATATCATGAGTCAATCATGAAGCTAATTAGTCAGTTATGCTCTGTTCATGTTATCAGTTATTTTTCTACAGAATGCTGTTTGTTTTGATCTATGAAGAACTGTGAGCAAATGGAACATTTTATTGTTTTCTCTCACCATTGTCTCTGAGTGAATTATTGAGACACTACATGCCAGTTGAGGAGAACGAAGCAATAAAGGATGGTCTACTGAGGGGAGAATTGGATCTAATTCTGCTCATAGGTCCCTGAACATTTTCTACTACGTATTTAGATATTTTTTCTGTTTATCTTTGTAGTAGTTGGATAATACTGGCTGAATATTGATGAAACTGACATAAATGAACTGGGTTCTCTAGTCTCCTGCCATATAAATCCTTCCTTGTAAGTTCTTAAAGCACTTTTCAGTTCAGTGACAAAGATGGAAAGGAACTTCCTAGTGCTCCAAACAGACATCTCAGATTGGGAAGAATATTGTTTTATAAAATAAAGGAAGTGCTTTCTGAGCCAAATTATCAAATTTTGTGCATATTTTTTTTACTAAATTTATGTAACTCACATAGTTGTCGGAATTATGTTAAATGTCCAAAATCAGGATAACTGCAGCTTTATTGAAGACTTCAATGCACTTGATAGGTTGTTTCCATCATTTTAACAATCAACCAGTCCTTCTTTGCTTCCTGTGTGAGTTTTCTTTCTGTAAGAGAAAGGACATTAGAGATATTTTATATAAATTGTGGACACCTCAAAGGGGAGGGGGAGAGCTGTTTGTCTTGCTCAAAGGAAAACATGGACAAACAATCCCTGATTCTTCATTACTCCACCTACCCCCTGACTATACTACAAGAATGGCCTTGTGTAATGCCTTTTGGCCCTAACAATGGCAGAGACGAATCACGACTCATGTTGAAGGAATCTGTTAAGAGGCTACAACCCAGTTCTGGAAAAATTCTTAAGGAAAGAAGGAGAGGTGACTTGCACAGATCCATATCAGGGGAGAAAAACAGCATGCAACAGTGTGGACATCTTAAGGATCTTCCAGACAGCACAAAATCCCAGGAGCCCTTACTTCTTAGGTACATGATGAAGCAGGATATCCTCCTAGAGCTGGGGGCACCAAACACTGGTATTTGTTTCTTATATGGAAGTGAACAAAATCCAGAAGAAACCCTAAGGTATAAAAGAACTAGAAGCCTTGTAAAATCCAGATGATGGCCTACAGGTTTAGTAACAAACTCGTGAGAGGAATTCAGCGGTTGAACTCCTGTTGCACAGCTCCACCTGCACAATGGGAGTGATGTTATGGGCAGCCGCAGATGGTTGCTGATAAAGGCTTCCTTTTGGGATTTCAGGGTGCACACTGTTCATACAAAATGCAATGAACTATTGTGTGCCCCCAAAATTATGAAAGGAAACCTTGAATCAGAAGCAATCTGATTAAAGTGGAACTGGAAGAACCACTCCTTAAATATCTCACTTGCCTTGAAAGCCCTATTAGCGTCACTATACGTCGGTTCTGACTTGATGGCACAGAACACACACACACATATAATCTGTCACTGCCAATGACATCATTCTCAGCAAACCTCTGCCAACAATACTTCAGCCAATTTTCTGCTGAAACAATGTTTTGAAAAGAAGTACCTACACCAGAGGAGCTAGTGTTTTTATACTTGAAAGAGAATTGGAACTTAGATGTTCATATTTTTTTACCAGTTTTGTATTTTATAGTTTCCGATTCAGCACATCACTGGTTTCCTTGGTGATATCTACACTTTGTAAAAGCCCTACATCATTGTAATTATAACTTCAATTACCTGCAGATGAAGCTCTGTGGGTTCAGTTAAATGATGTTATCTATACAGTATGACAAGAGTCATACATATTTATCCCTGAAACTCAGACATAGCTACATATTGTGAACTTGTATATCTTCTTCTTTTTTTCAGTCTTAAAAGAAGCATCGCCTAATCATGAATCTTTGAAACAAACACCTTTGGAGGTGTGTACCATACCGTCTCTCTGCTGATTGTTTCACAAATG
The DNA here is from genome assembly GCA_037013535.1 of Intellagama lesueurii. Taxonomy (NCBI): domain Eukaryota; kingdom Metazoa; phylum Chordata; class Lepidosauria; order Squamata; family Agamidae; genus Intellagama; species Intellagama lesueurii. The sequence continues at coordinate 172,444,070 of JBAJHW010000003.1, read as the reverse complement.
GTGTGCAACTGTTTAACCAACATCTCCTCTCAGCTGTTAGTCATATTGAAAATTTCATGCATGGACACCCTGTGTCCGTTGATGCTGGACACGAAGCAAACTGTTCCTTCTTCCTCCTCTTGCCCACAGCCTGGAGGAAGGCCCCCGACACCTATTAGGATGAAGAGAAGGGTTAAAATACATTTTGAACATAAATGTCCTTTCTCAGGGAAAATATTCAACATATAAATTAAAAGATCTAATCTTCCAATTCACTTTCCTCACACGTGTTCCAGAGTGAATGCTAGATTAGGGCTGGTGTGAATTTTCTCCCATTACAATGAACAAGCTGAAGTACCTGCAGGACTAGCAGAATAGTTGAGAAATTCCTTCTCTCTCAAAATACTTCAACTGTAAGAATATGCATGTATTTATTTTGCTAAGAGTAAGAAGCCTGATGCTGCCCAGATGCTTTGGATTATAACTCCATGATCCCAAATGTTGGTCATAAGTGGCTGGGATTAATGACATCTTGTATCCAAAATATCAGGAGGACCTCAAGTCCCATAAACCTAGCTATTTTTTTCTCTTTATCCTATTACTCACATAAATAATCCAATCCAATTAAATTTCTGTTCCCAAAGGAGGAAAAGAAAACTCTTCCATTTAAAGGGAAAAAAATGTTTCAGATGAAGCTATATCCCAAGAAGCAAAAAAAATTCAGACCACAAATTAAATCCCATCCCAGAATCCTCACTCAAAGCACCTGCACACTGATGCACTTTTCTTGCACCTTAACTTCCTCCTCCAAATAACCAGGATAGAGTAATCCAACTAGCTATCCCCACCTGCTATATAGTTAATCACTATAATGATATGGAATGACAATAACCTGGAGTAGATGAAATGTAAAACAGGTTTAATGATGTAAAAATCTACAATCCTCAGATCAGGACTTGCAAGTAGCTAGTTACAAATAATGGGACAAAAGCCAGATAACTAGTTATAAAATTACTTTCAGAAATAAAAAATAACAGGTGTAATGAGTAACACCTATATTTGTTGTTATGTGCTGTCATGTCAGAATTGACTTACAGTTAAGTATAATATTAATGTCTAGTGACTTGCAGAAGTTACATTTAAAACTTTTTAGTGAATTTTTGATACCAGTTTTTCAGGCTTTAAATCATGGTCTTTTCAATCCTAAGTGATAAGGGGAGTATGTTAAAGGATTTTGTCTGTTATATTTTCATACATATTTTCAAGGTTCAGTATCAGAATTGTCCACTAGAGGGAACCAGAGGGTAGTTTCTTATGTGTTCTCGAAGGCTTTCACGGCTGGGATCCAATGGTTGTTGTGGATTTTTCGGGCTGTTTGGCCATGTTCTGGAGGTTTTTCTTCCAAACGTTTCGCCAGTCTCTCTGGCCGGATTCTTCAGAGGATAGGAGCTAGAATTCTGTCTGTGTTCTGGTGTAGTGTGTGGGATTGTTGAGTATTTGTAGCTGTGGGATAAGGGTTTTTTGTTCTTTTCAGGGTGTTTCCTGTGATCAGGGTGTTTTTTGTTATGGGTGTTTTGTTGTGATAAGGGGGGGGGAGATGATCTGTCACTGTGATTGATGGATGTCATTGGCTAGTCTTTTGTGTGCAGTGATCACCGGTCCTTGTGGCTGGGTAGAGTTCATTGACCTTTTTGCAGGCTGTATTTTTCAGTGCTGGGAGCCAGGCTTTGTTGATTTTTAGACTTTCTTATTTTTGTTGAAGCTGTGCTGGTGTTTGTGGATTTCAATGGCTTCCCTGTGCAGTCTACCATAATGATTGCTGGTGTGGTCCAGTACTTCTGTGTTTTGAAATAGGATTTCGTGTCCAGCTTCTTTCAGGGCATGTTCAGCTACTGCCGATTTTTCCAGTTGTTTTAGTCTGCAGTGTCTTCATGTTCTTTGATTCTGGTCTGGATGCTATGGCAGAAATACTTTATGGCAGACATAGAACTAATGAAAACTGATCTGTGGACTTTTATTCTTTGGCTACAACTCCCAAACTCCTGTTCTTTTATAGCTTTCCTCAATTCCCTTCCTGAAGGTTCCTTTTCTTTCCCGCCTTTAGGTGCCTCTGGTTCCTATATTGTTGTTGAAGGGCTTCCCACTTGGGTCCTGTCCCTCTGTGGGTAGAAACTTGATGACAGATGCCAAGTGTAACCCTCTCCTAGGTAAGTGCCACAAGAGGTTGTGGAAGGTGCCAAGGTTGACCCTTGCTCCAGGTCACGGGCCACCACTTCAGATGCACCTAAGGAGGTTGACTGTAGTTTACAAAAACTAATGCCACAGTAAATTTGTTAGCTTTTCGTTAGTGATCTTGACAATCAAATTTCCCTACTTGCTGATGTCACTGGAGTTAAATTAAATCAATTCCTACTGAAAAGGCAATCACTCTTGAAGCAATTACAGGCAAACTACTGATGTGTTTTGATGGTGCCAAAAATGTTGACACAAAAATATTTTTCAGAGAATATTTTCAATGCAGCCTCATAAGAGACAAAACTACAGAAAGAAAGGCACAGCCACTTTTCCATGAGCAAAATACCTGAATGGAGCTACAGAAATCCATTCTGAAGTAAATAAGAGAAAGCAGAATTTTACTAGTGCAACAGGATTTTAGCCACTGTACAATAACGGTTCAGTTATTTGTTTTAGGATTCAGTCTCTTCATTCTTATTATATTAATTGATGTATATGTCTTATCAGTATAATTGTAGGCAGTGGTTTTCAGTTTTGCATCCCGCACAACTCTCTCTTTCACTTGGTCTCTCTCCTTCTCTTAGCCTCCCTGTTTTGATAAAACAACAACACATTTGTCTAACAATGGTTAGTGGAATTCAGAGTCACAACCCAAACCCTGCCCCCACTCTAAAGATTCAACACAGGAATCAGGTATCCATCCAGGTAGTTGCCACTATTAAAATGACTAGTTGCTACATGTGGAAGCCATCTTCAAAAACTATCTGGCACATGTCTGTAATGTTGCTCCAACCTGTGTGGAACCATGTGTTTTGATATAGGATCGGAGATGGAGCGATGCTGAATGACAAGCAACCTTTTGTCCAACAAGCTTGGGAGAGACATTCTCGACTACACATGAGGACGAATATAAAAATGAATGACGATATTCGTTAAATATCCCTGATTCATCAGATATTCGTTGCTTAGTATTCTTGGGGTCCAGAGACCCCAGCAAATATGAAGCAACGAATATAACCCTTTTATAATCATCCCTTTGTTCCCTATCTGCTTATGCCCCTGTGAATCAGCTGTTCCTCGGGGGCATAAGCAGAGAGGGGTTTTCCCTTTGGGTGGCTTGCTAAAGCCTGCCCGAAGGGGATCCTACCCCCGGGGATGGGGGGATGGCTTGGTTCCCCTTTTCTCCTCTTCCTATACCCTCACGGCATAAGGAGAGGGAAGGGATCAAAGAGGGATCAAAGGGATCCCCCAGCCGCTGCAGGATTGCTTTGATCCCTGCTTTCCCTCCTCTTGCTATGCCCTGCAGGGCTTAGCTAGAGGAGGGGGAAAGGGATCAAAGCGCTGCAGGATCGCTTTGATCCCTGCTTTCCCTGTTCTTGCTAAGCCCCAAGGGGAAAAGGAATCAAAGCAATCCCGCAGCTGCTGCTGCGCAAACGCTTTGATCCCTGCTTTCCCTCCTCTTGCTATGCCCCAGGGCATAGCAAGAGGAGGGAAGGGGGGGAATGACCCAACGAATGATGAATTGATTTGTTGTTTGTCAGGTCACTGAGGGGCAATTTGTCATTCATGGGTCATCAAGTTTGATGACCCATGAACCAAGACAAAGTGCCAAAATGGCGCTTCATCCCCATCTCTATTCTTGACCATAGAGATGAAATCTGAAAACTACCACCTCTGACCTAAATTGGCAGTCTACAGTTTGAAACTTACTTTCAGCAGAGAAGCCTGGCCTACAGGTCTGCCCATGCTTTCTGGCACTTTTGTGTTTCTTCTGCACCACCCCCAGATCTGTGGTGCCCAGCATGATACAGACTGTATAGGATCAAAAGTCAGCTTACGTTTGTAATGTTTTAGTGATCTAATAAAGGTATTATCCAGCCCTGCCTACAAATACATTTTCCTGTATGACTCTCATAGAACAAGACAGGATCATATTTCAGTGTGAGGGTTCAAATCAAACCAAAGAATCCAACTTGGGCAGGACTACAGTTGCCAGGTCTCAGTGTACCGGCTCAGTCTCAGATTTGCTATATTTCTCCAGGACTCTAAAGGGAGGGACAAATCTTAGGTCAAGGAGCACTGGGAAGGGAAACACCCCAATTTGTGTGTGTCTGTGTGTGCATGCATGTCTTTAAAGCCTGGGCACCTATTTCTAGCCATTCTTTCCTGGTTGTAGGGCTCACTGAATCAACATGCAGGCATTTTGTGTGTGCATTGGTCCAAAATGGACAAGGGATGCTTTTGGACGCTCTGATTTTGGAGCCATTGTGCTACCTAGAGTGAGACAGTGAGTGGAGCATCAGCATCATGATTCATGAGACTTCTTGTTGCACAACCCTGGCAGCAGCAGTGCTCTCAACCTTTGCCTGGTTTACTAGCATGCCACTGCAAGATCCTCTCTGCCTTCTGGCCTCAGATTTTGACACTGAAACCTCAGGAAATGGGCTTCTACTGACTTGACAATCCTAGATAAGACATGCATGATGTGTCTTTCAGTGCAAAAAAAAAAAAGGAATAATAGTAGTAATGCCCTTTTGTTGTTCAGTCGTTAAGTCGTGTCCGATTCTTCGTGACCCCATGGACCAGAGCACGCCAGGCCCTCCTGTCTTCCACTGCCTCCCGGAGTTGGGTCAAATTCATGTTGGTAGCTTTGATGACACTGTCCAACCATCTCGTCCTCTGTCGTCCCCTTCTCCTCTTTCCCTCACACTTTCCCAACATCAGGGTCTTTTCCAGGGAGTCTTCTCTTCTCATGAGATGGCCAAAGTATTGGAGCCTCAGCTTCAGGATCTGTCCTTCCAGTGAGCACTCAGGGTTGATTTCCTTCAAAATGGATAGGTTTGTTCTCTTTGCAGTCCAGGGGACTCTAAAGAGTCTCCTCCAGCACCACAATTCAAAAGCATCAATTCTTCGGCAGTCAGCCTTCTTTATGGTCCAGCTCTCACTTCCATACATCGCTACTGGAAAAACCATAGCTTTGACTATGCGGATCTTTGTCGGCAAGGTGATGTCTCTGCTTTTTAAGTAATGCCCTACAGTGGATTAAATATGCTGTTTGTGCTTGCTTATTCCATTGGCCAAAGATTATTTCATGAGCAGACTAGATGCAAGTACTTCAATTTAACTAGCTCTTGGATGTAGAAGAATAACTGAAACCAAAGATTTGAGTTGAAATAAAAAAACAAACAAACCTATCAACAGTGGGTCTTCTTGCCCTAAATCATGTTTTGTCTCTTCTCACATTGCTTGGCTTGTGTGTTTTTTGGAATGAGAAAGAAAGCAGAAAGAGAAACTACAAGCAACTTTAACATGAATAGCCCAGCATGTAAACCAATTTTCTTTTTTCTTTTGTATCTGCATTTTTTACTTTTGTTTTAATTAGTTCTTCATTATCCACTCTAAGCTCCCTGAGCCATATTCCAGGCAACAGAATGGATATCACAGATTATTGGAAGACAGTGTGGGTGTGGAGTGGGTATGATGCATGAGATTTCCAAAGAATTCAATTATGTACCTCAATAAGTCACTTATAGTCTTTAAGTTATGACCAAATACTACACATTGCAGCAGCTAAAACATTTTGCTGCCTGTCTGGTTTATGATATTCTATTGCAATTAGACAAATTGACTTGGGTGAGTTGCAGTACACAATTCAATTTTTAGAGTTTCACATCAATCACAGACATTCACCTCCAGGATGGTTTGGCTTTCTTGTCAATATCACATATCTTTAATAAATTGCTGTGTCTGACTTTCCTTAGCAAAATAGATAAATAAAATCACAGAATTATTGGACTACATATAGTCTAAAAAGCTCTGAAAAATGAAATGGAATGCAACAAGTAACCCTGGGTTTTGCTGAGTTTCTTAATACTGTACCATCCTGAACAATCTATACATAAGAAGTGTATTTGTGGTACACACATACCTTAATCCACTTCTCTTAAAGATAAATTGTAATAGGCATATCTAATACAAAGCAGACCAAATAGGGTCTCTTGAGATCTTCATGCCATTTGAATGTGAGGATTACAACAAATGGCATATTGGTGACCCTATTTAACGCACTCCAGCAGACTGCAACACAGCTGTGTAAACAAGCTAGAAGTTGGAATCAGAACTCATCCTTCATAGCCTTATTTTCAGGATAGTTTCCAGATGGTCTTCCAGATGTTGTTGGACTGCTGTTTTTATAAACCTACCATATTACCCTGCTGGCCAGGTTTTACCTGGATTTTAGATCTATCTTTTGGTGCCCATTGGCTGGCCTGGATTGTAAACTTTTTTTAAAAAAAAAATTAAGTCTGTAGTCCTTAGAGGACGAGAGGTACAGGGCAAACCATGCAGTCACTGTTTTGACCAATTATTTTATAAGAAACTAGCCTGTCTATGTGAGTGAAGCTATCTATAGATTAACAGGAGCTTATAGATGTGTAAACCACAGATTCTCAGTAAATGTTGCATGCTCGGTCCATGCAGAGCTGCCTGCAAACAGAAACAGTGAACCCACAGCCATAAATGATGGCTGAAGGATTATCAGAATATTATACATTTTACTGCATTTCCAGCTTTGGCAGGATACAGACTCCACAGACCTATGAATCTGATGCTACGGTCTTCCAAAAACATCAAGATCCCTTTTGTCTTCTACAAGCTTCAGATAGTATAGTTTAACCGGGAATTTAGGCATTGGTGCCCAATAGAAACAAAGATTAGCAAAAACAAGGGAGGGGAATATTATTAGAAGCTTCTGCTTGTTGTTGTTGAACTTGAGCTTGTGGATGTTGTGAATATTAACTTTCTAAAAAGATATTTCAGACAATAAGGACATGACAATGGCCCTTTCTGGTAATTATTTTTATTGATACTAATTTGCATTTTCTTAGTAATATAGCATGGTTCTTTGAACTGCTCACAGAGGTACAGATCCTAAATTAAATTGGTTGTTCACCTCAGTAAATGTGTATAGGAAATTGAAGCATTGGCACATATTAGGAAGCAGAAATTGGCCAAACTGCTTCCTTGAACTACAGATCCCAGAATTTCCCAGCCAACCTGGTCAATGATTATTGTGCCTGAGGGATCCTGGATGGTGCAGCCCAGAAAGTAATTATTCAAGATCTGCTATGAATCTTCTGCCATACTGCAACATAACCCATAGCATTGAAACAGAATGGCAGCTCATGGGGGGGGGGGGAGTTGCAAAGGAGGTGCCAGGATAGTCAGCTTGCCTTTGTATGCATGCTTCTATTAAAAAAAAAAAATCAAACAAGGCAAAGAATGTTAACCTAGGAAATTTTCTAGTTATAACAAAAAATAAGAATTTTTTAAAAAATCTATAACTTTACAGAAAATGGCACCTTATTTTTCTCTGGATTTCTGCAGTTTGCTCTCACTTTCCCCTGCACTTTTCCCTTTGCAGATCAATGATGATCTTCCACTTGTGGGGGATGCCTGTAGTATTCTCAGGAACCCGTAGCTATTTTTTCACATCAGTAAACATGGTGGCAAAGAACAACAGCCATCTCATGAAAATACCATCAGAAGCCCTTGTATGTGGGGAAATAACACTATTTTATTTATGTCCTAACAGTGTTTGTGGCTCCTATTCCCAAGTCCCCCCCCCCTTGTTCCATTTTATCTTAACAACCCTTTAAGGTAGGTTTGGCTGAGAAATACTTGCCCTCAAGGAGACACTCATTAGGCCCATAAGAAAGAAACTAAATTTGGCGGCGGACGATATTGGCAATTACAGGCCCGTCGCCAATGTTTCTTTCATGAGCAAAGTGGTGGAGAGGGTGGTGGCCGACCAGCTTCAGGCTCACTTGGATGAAACAAATGCCCTGGATCCATTCCAGTTGGGTTTCAGGCCGCGCCATGGTACAGAAACGGCATTGGTCGCCCTGTATGATGACCTATTGAGGGAGGCCGACAGGGGAAAAACGTCCCTGCTGGTCCTCCTCGATATCTCAGCCACCTTCGATACCGTCGACCACGGTATCCTCCTGAGGAGGCTCTCCGAGCTGGGAATTGGTGGCCTGGCGTTTGCTTGGCTCCAATCCTTCTTGGAGGACCATCCTCAGAGAGTACAGCTTGGGGAGAGGGTTTCGTCCCCGTGGAGACTCAATTGTGGGGTTCCGCAGGGTTCGATAATCTCCCCAATGCTGTTTAATATCTATATGAGGCCGCTGGGTGGTGTCATCAGGGGATGTGGAGCATCGTGCCATCAGTACGCTGATGACACACAGCTCTACATCTCCTTTTCTCCAACTACAGTGGATGCCGTTCTGTCCCTTCAGCGCTGCCTGGAGACTGTACTGCAATGGATGCAGGAGAATGGGTTGAGGCTGAACCCGGACAAGACAGAGGTACTGAGGGTGGGTAGCCCTGCCATCAGCGGTCTGGGAAACTCCCTCTCTTTTGGGGGGGTGACTCTTACCGCGAAAAGTGAGGTTCGTAGCTTGGGGATACATCTGGACCCGGCGCTCACCATGGAAACCCAGGTGGCGTCAGTGGTCCGATCCGCCTATTTTCACCTTAGGCGGGTTGCCCAGCTGCGTCCCTATCTTGATGTTGGGGCGCTCACCACATTAGTGCATGCGCTCGTAATCTCGAGATTAGACCATTGTAATGCACTCTACGTGGGGCTACCTTTGAGACTGACGCGGAAGCTTCAAATGGTGCAGAATGCGGTGGCCAGACTTATTAGTGGGGTGAGGAAATACCATCATATCTCTCCCACTCTTGCCGCATTGCATTGGCTGCCCGTTCGCTTCCGCGTCGATTTCAAAGTTTTGATGATAACATACAAAGCCTTAAACGGCTTAGGACCTCGATATCTGGCGGAACACCTTCTCCCACCAAAGTCTACCCATTTCACTCGATCTAGTCTGGAGGTGAGACTGGGGAGCCTGATGCCGAGAGAGGCCCGGAGGGAAAGGACAAGAAACCGGGCCTTTTTGGCGGTGGCTCCTCGGCTATGGAACAACCTACCTCCAGAGATCCGTATGGCCTCCTCGCTGGGTGTTTTTAAAAGCCAATTAAAAACATGGCTGTTCAGGCAAGCCTTCCCCCCGGGCATTATTTGATTTGATTTGTTTTGATTTAATTTGATTTAGTTCCATCTTGAATGATTAATTATTTTTATTTTTGAATATTGATGATATTTTAATTGTTTATTGGTACACTGATGTACGCCGCCCAGAGTAGTCAAAACGACTAGATGGGCGGGATAAAAATGTAAGAAATAAATAAATAAATAAATACTGACCGGCCCAAGGATACCTTGGGTGTTTGTGACTAAGAAGGGATTTGAACTTAGGTCTCCATCTTCAAAGTCTAACGCTGAGGCCATTACATTATACCCAGACAAGACGGAGGTCTTGAGGGTGGGAGGTCCCTCCATCGGCGGTTTGGGCGACTCCCTTTCTTTTGGGGGGATGACCCTTACCGCAAAGAGTGAGGTTCGCAGCTTGGGGATACATCTGGACCCGGCGCTTACCATGGAAACCCAGGTGGCGTCCGTGGCCCACTCCGCATATTTCCATCTATGGCGGATTGCCCAGCTGCGACCATATCTTGATGGGGAGGCCCTCACTACTCTTGTCCATGCACTCGTAATCTCGAGATTAGACCATTGTAATGCGCTCTACGTGGGGCTGCCTTTGAGATTGATGCGGAAACTTCAAATGGTGCAGAATGCGGCAGCCAGGCTTCTTAGTGGGGTGAGGAAATTTCAGCATATCTCTCTCACTCTGGCTGCCTTGCATTGGCTGCCCATTCATTTCCGCATTGACTTCAAAGTGTTAATGATGACGTATAAAGCCCTAAACGGTTTGGGACCTCGATACTTGGCAGATCGTCTTCTCCCACCTAGATCTACCCGAATCACCCGGAATAGCCAGCAGGGACTGCTGAGGGGCCTAACGCCGAGAGAGGCCCGGAAAGAAAGAACAAGAAACCGGGCCTTCTCGGCAGTGGCCCCTCGGCTATGGAACAGCCTCCCAACTGAAATTCGCCTGGCACCCTCGCTGGGTGTTTTTAAAACCCATTTGAAAACTTGGCTTTTCAGACAGGCCTTCCCTCCAGTCAATAGCTGATCTTTACTCTTTCATCTTGGTACTGATTTAATTTAATATAAGTGTTAAAATTATGATCTTTTAAATCTTTTATGTATTATGATGTTTTTATTATGTATGTAAGCCGCTCTGAGTAGACTTTGTCTAGGGGGGCGGGGTAAAAATCTAATAAAGATAAAGATAAAGATTATACTGGCTCTCCCAGATCAGCAGTGATCATATGAACACTGCCAAGGCTGAAATACAATGAAGGTGCTTGTCAGCGTCCTCCATGCCCACCTCCATCATGATGCGATGAGTACTTGCAGGAACAAGCTCTTTTATTCAAGCAACACCAACTTTTAAAGAGCCAATGTGGCCCCACAACAAACGTATGAACTTCTGTGGGGGCCAAGGAGTTCACTCCCAAACAGTTCCAAACAAACAGATTGAATCCACAGCAGTCCTTCACTGGGAGAGTGGAGCCCCGTCTCCTTTACCAGCTCCAGAACCCCTTGCAGGTGTGCCAGACACAGAGTGCCACGAGAAAGATGCTGGATTCAGGCACTCAGCTGTCATTGGAGTAACGTGGTCTGAGCACCTTCCCCAGTAACACCTTTATAGTCTCTGCTAGCGGTAGCCATTCGATACTTGCGGCACTTCACCTTGGAGGCACGGCCAAAGTCTATGCGGATATGGCTGGGCTCACCAGAGTAGCAAGGGGTGAAGGGGGATCGGATAGGAGAAGGGCAAGTCAACTGGTGTTGGCTATGCTGATAGGGAGGTCCTTGCTGCAGGGCTGTTTGCCTCTGTTCCTTGCTCTGCCAGCACCATGCCCATCTCTAGTTACCAGCCTTTTCACCTTGCCTTGCCTTGCCTCTTCTCAGCTTACCTGGGCTGCAGTGGCATGAAGAACTCCTCCCGATGCCCTGTGTCGGGATCCTGCCAACAGATTGTTTCTCAGTCAGCAGTCAAGCGTTCTTGTAACACCAGCATCTCCTGGCCCTCTAACGCCTCCCAGTCAACGGTGTCCACCCAAAAATCCTCCCAGTCCTCCTCGCTCTCCTCCTTAAATCCCCAGCCCTCCATGCTTACATATGTGACCTCCAAAGTGTCATCTGCATCGGTGCCACCAGTGCCCTGGTCCACAGGTGAACTGTGGGTCAGGAATCTTGTCCTTATTCCTGGGAAAGAGGAGAACCCATTATCGCCAGCAGGGGGATGAGGGCCAGTCTCAAAATGCTCAATATACATATTAGGAAAAGATGCACATGTAATTCATATAACATACAGATTTGTAAACTATGCAAATAAGGTTGCCTAATTTAATTACATTATGAAAATTAGGTAGCCTGGATTTGGAGAACTAGAGTATGGCAACCCTACATAATCCCTAATTAAAGATCATGCTGGCTAGGGTTGATTCTATCTGGATGTAGTAATGTGTGCATCAATGGATGCTGTATGAGTCATTCCCCTCGCCAATCTAACATTCACTTCTTTCTTGTTGTCGTTGTTCCTCTCCTCTTGAGATCTGATGTCATCATGGCTAGCTGTGAGTTTCTAGTGAGGCCACCCTGAACAATGATGTCACATTGCATCTAATCCAAGCTCCATTTATTAAGTTCTTCTCCTTCCTGCACACACTTTTTAAAAATCCAAGCTCCTGCGAGTGAATGTTTGGCAGCTAAACCAAATTCAGAAGTCACATGCAGGTTTCTCCTTCTGCTCTGTACACCCGTTAGCAGGATTTGACCTTTCCAAGAGACTACAAGTGCCTCACCCCAATTGTTTTGTTGGATGAGAAACTAGAAGTTTGTACTAAGGATGAGAGTCTTGTAACCTCTTGATCTCAGCAACAAAGTGTATTTCCTTCACAAGAGTCCACAAAATGTTGCTGTCTCTTGCACAAAAAGAATCAGCAAAATGTGGGGGGAGGGGCAGGAAAAACAAGCCCAGAATCTCATTTTCATGATAAGCTATTTTGATAGTGGAGGAGGAAATCTCAGTAAACGTCCTGGCATAGACAGTCTTGGAAAACTGCTGAGAACAAGCAATTTTCCTAGTATTCTTTGTATCCTAATTTGTGTTGTTTGCGTGCAGTGTTTACATGTACACATAAACAAAAATATGTAAATTGTAAAGGCAGCAAACACATATGTCATCTCCATAGATGCATCAAGGAGTCTGGCCCACTCCATGGGAGATTTGTTGTTGTTTGTTGTTGCTTTCAACTTACATATCACTCCCTAGTGCTAATGTACTCTCTGGGCAGTTTAGAACATACCGTATTTTTCCGTGTATAAAACAACACTTTTTCCTAAAATAATTAAAGGAAAAATTGAGGGTCGTTTTATACACGGAAGTAAGGAGGGAGGAGGGATCAAAGCGCTTTGATTCCTGCTTTCCCCTTCCACGTTTTGCAAAGAAAATAAAGGGGGAAAGCGATTCCTGCTTTTCCCCTACATTTTTGTTGGAAAAAGCAGCTTCCCCCCTCCATGTTTTGCAAAGAAAATAGAGGGGGAAAGCGTCCTGCTTTCCCCCTACATTTTCATTGCAAAACGTTTGCAACGAAAATGTAGGGAGAAAGCAGGAATCACTTTCCCCCTCCATTTTCTTTGCAAAATGTGGAGGGGGAAAGCTGTTTTTTGCAATGAAAATGTAGGGGGAAAGCGATTCCTGCTTTCCCCCTCCACTTTCTTGCAAAGAAAGAAATTTTGGGTTAGAAAAGTGGGGGGGGGGGGGCGCGTCTTATACACGGAGAAATACGGTAATTATGCAAACAAGACCCCCCCCCCCAGTGAGCTAGGGGTGGGGCAAGCCTCAAAAGGATGGAAAGCTGAGTCAATCCTGAGCCGGCAAACTGAACCTGTTGGGATTGAACTCAGGTCATGGGCAGAGGCTTGGCCACAATACTGCAACTTAACCACTGTCTCTCTCTGCAAAATGAATGAAATGGCACTTTGAGCTGAAAATAATAAGTAGCAATTTCAGAAAGAGAAGATCTTTTAGCACATGAAATTTAACACAGTCAAAAACAATAGAACACTCCTAATGTCACATGAACTATGTAGCATCTTTGTTTATTGCTGACGTAAGGTTGAGATGCATGCATACACTATGGAAAATCAAGCATATGATTTTTCCCCATGGAAGCCCATTCATATTTTGTAAGCTCAGGAACTCAAGACCCCTGACTCTTCATTGCAGAATCTTCTGTATTCCTTTTGTTCACATAATAATCCACTTGATGAGTGGTTCAAGTGTCTTAGGTCCAAGAAGTCACCACCCTTGCTTTGAATGGGATGATTTCCACTTGTACTACGGCAAGACAGAGATTATGTAGGATCTCCAAGGGCAAATTATTACACTCCATCTCTACCTAAACAGGATACTGGCCTAAGGTTCTTCAGAGAAAAGAAAAAAAAGAACAAGCAAACAAAGAAAACCTCCAGTTTTTAAAAATCTGGCTCCTTAAAGGAAATGTTGCGCTACTGCCTTTCCTAAAAGATCCCTGAAACTTTCGATTAAACAGCTGCTGATGCTTGGAATGAGAATCCCTCCAAAGTTAAGCACATCATAAATCCCAATTCTATTGGGCAGAATACATTGTTCAGCCCAATTGATCAGCATGTTATTTAGAAATCCCACTGAAGTCATGAGTCTGACTCCATCTGAACATGCGCATAGTAATGCAGCCTTTTAAATTTAGTACTGCTGGAATAAAATGCTTTCCTTTGGCTGGATCATACCCAGTTTTCTTGGCAATTTCGCCAGATTTATTAGTATTCTACCCACATGTTTTACATTTAATTGGGTCAGTTTACATCTCTTTCATCCTGTTAATATTGACAAATAGATGTCTTTAAGCTGTTCAGCAATATTTCATAATAAGAACATTAGCCAAGTCCCTTGATTACACACAGCTGCTACCTGATTTACTGCAGAAAAACTAAGGGAAGTGGCTGGATTATGAATTTAGTCAAGTACTATTATTGTTACTGTAAAAATAAATGCATTAATTATATTATTATTTTTTTCACTATTTAACATAAGTTTAGGATTAGTTGCATTAACTGGGCAGATCATAGCCTGAGTCACATCCTGTCACTGTGCTTTTAAAAGCATCTCTCAGTTTGTTCAGTCAGAAGCATCTGTCTAGTAAATTTGTTTATTTCGCACCTTTTCTCCAAAGAGCTCCTGACTGGGGATGTGGCTCTCCTGGTCCCTGTTGGATCCTCACTGTGAAAGCAGGCCAGCCTGAGAAAGTGTGACCAGGCCAGGGTCACCAACTGAGATTCATGGTTCAGTGAAAAGTGAGATTTGGATCTTGTGAGTCAAAGTCCAAGATTCTAATCACTAAACCAAATTTCTCTTAAGGAATATCAATGTGTTGCATGCATTGCGGTGGAGGGGATATATGCCTGTCAACCATTTCCTTCCTTTCCCTTCAGTTATATGCCTGAACAAATCTTTTCTGTCCTGCTCCAAAATGAATCAAGTAAATCTAGGGCTAGAAGCTGGAGAAAGTGTATGGAACAGAAATGTATTTGTCCCTGTCCAAATGTTCATTCTTTCATTTGATTACATTGGCCTCCTAAGAGATTTTGCAGAGAAGCCCTGTGTCTCTTGAAATGAGACACCTTAGGTTTGCATCACCTGTCCTGTTGAGTCAGATTCCACACAACTTTGACAGTTTAGAAAACAGAATTCAGCATGGTCAGTTGATGTACCTCAGTGTTACCAATCCCAAGGGTAAAAATGATGGAAAGATGGAAAATAACATGAGTTTCCATCAGGACTGTCTGAGTTTTAGGATTGACACAATACATTTTGCTGCTTAAGGCAAAAGTTAAGATGCTTCCCCTCCACCCTAGTCCATAATTCAGAGCTGAATGGACAGTCAATTGAATAGTGGCAGTGGAATAGCGCAACACCTGAGGGCAGCAATTTTGGGTGGTTTAGGAAAACAGGACTGGGCATATTGCATACATAGCTCAGAAGATAGTGTGTGTGTGTGTGGGGGGGGAAATCGGGGCTGTCATTGCTGACCGGGTGTCTGATAATGGAGACAGCTACCTGATCTCATCCTGCCAAATAATAGGGCCAACCTTGAGCAGATTACAGCTGTTACCTGCTTTGGGCTGGATCACCCCATAAGGGCAACATACAATGAAAGAATGAGAAGTGATGCAACTATATTCTCTCTTCCATAGTTACCATTGTAAAGCCACTGCTTGTGGCCTACATGTAAGGAGTAACATTCAGATTTATCCTACCTTTATGAGCTACATGAAAACACTGTATTTGGGGGGGAAGGGGTATCCAATCCTGTCTATGTACTTTAGTTAGCCAAACGTGGGATGAGGTAAAATCATCATTCTTTGAATTTTCTGGAGCAAAAAACCTGCAAGAAAGAAAATACCATTTTAGGACCCAACACATGAACTAATGTTTCTGTTTGCATCTTCCATTAGTCATCATTACCCACCCATTGGCAAAATTCAGAAGAATAATTTCACACTTGACTCCCGTCTGAGAATGCCTCATACACAAATCTAATAAACCCAAGTACCTGATGAAGTAGGATTTATATATTGTATATTTGTATATTCTTATTCAATGCTCTTATGCATAAAATAAATTAACAAACTGATACAATAAACATGCCTTAGATTACTGTGTGTTGCACTTTCTTTGAAAGAGAAATTGTTCTAGCATGTTTCCCAGGTAAGACTGCTACTCAGGACCAGGCAAGACATTTGAACATTTCCTCTTTTTTTCAACATGTGAAATACAATTCATTTAATTGAGATCACTACATTCTTTATTCAGTATTTTAAGAGATTTTTAAAAAACCAAATACTTTTGTTAATGGCATGAATCAGTGCACGGCAGTGTGCAATTGTTATGTGAAAAGCTACTGTTGTTCTTGTTGTGTGCCATCAAGTTGCCTCCGACTTATGATGACCCTATGAATGAGCAGTCTCCAAAATATCCTACTAGCCATACATTAAACTGACCTCAGTTTGGTTTGTTATGATCTTATAAGAGTCAACAAGCTCCACCATATCTATGATATAGACTGAGGGCTGCTTCACATCTAACTAACAGGTCGATGGTCCTGTTCTCCCAGTGAAGAGATTCAAGGCAGTTCCATGGGGTTTTCCTACCACAAAGTGCATATAATGATGCTGAGGTGCAATCAAATCAATTCTGAGATATGGTGATCCTTTCCAGGATTTTCTAGATATAGAATAATCAGATGTTTTATGATATTTATGATATTTTATGACATTTGTAAGCTGCCCCGAGTAGACACTGTCTAGGGGGGCAGGGTAGAAATCTAATAAATAAATAAATAAATAAATAAATAAAATAAGAAGTGGTTTACTCATCCCTTCTTTTGCAAAGGTTTTATTTATCACAGCTGTTCACACATCCCAGAAGCAGCAAGAGAGGAAGCTGGAAACTGTGCTTTTTCTCAGGACCAACTCCAAATGTTGTACAGCTTCAGGCACAGTAATCAATGGCACCTGCCCCACCTGCTCAAATTGTGGTGCATATTACCCAACAAAGTTATATTTTGGCACAGGAGGTAGAAAAGTCCCCAAGAGCCCCTCCTTATCCTGGGCAGTAAAAAATTTAATTAAAATTATGGCCAGAATTGCAATGAAGAAATGCAGAGTGGAATGGCAATAGTGCAAAGAGTTTTCCCCACCAGAGGGTACTCTTATGTGATCAGCTGTGTGCTGGTTGCACAGCTAGGCCTGTCTGCAATCATGCAACTGATCATACAAAGGACAGCCCATGGAGCTAAGGCTAAACCATTGCCTTTAAGCATACGGGTTTTCCCAAAAGAATTCCAGCCGGTACAAATTGCAATTCGTGGCATTTTCATCAGACCCAAATTTGCTATCAGAAGTGGCTTCTTCATTCTGCTTAATGCTAGAGCTGACATTATTTCTTTTTCGTTAGACATACTTTGCGAAGATATGTGTACTTGTCATAGAGACATCCATCTTACCTCTTTTCACTGGACCCTGAAAATGGAGGCAGAGGGCAAGTGTGAGGCAGTTGTTCTTCCTTCCACCCTTACTAGTTCTGTGGAATGTGGAAAGTAACACATTGCCTTCAGGTATTTCTGCTGCTCAGTAGCAATATTCCTAAACTCAAGGTGAGTACTGACAAGCTATCGTCTTTTGCTCCAGGGACTCTCCAAGTTATAAGCTTTATAAACCAGGATATTTCTGCACCAGCCAAAGACACCACAGCATTATTGTCCTTTTGTTTTCAAGTGTCAAGTTAATAAAGGAGTGACTATCCCTGTGACAGCCAACCCTGACAGATGATATAATTTGCCTGTCAGCCCTCACTAGTGCCATATTCCCAAGAGCTGAGAGTCCCTTTTCTAACTCGGGAATGGGCCCATTACCAAACTTTTAATGTTGCACTATTTCATTTCCTTTTTCAGAGATTAATCTGAATTATGAATTATTTTGTTGTACCAGTGTAATAGAACCCTCATCAAGAGTCCAATAAATATGAGATGTAACAACTGGGAAGTAGTCTCTTCCCCCAAGGACCTGAAAGCATTAACAGTTTAGGATGAAAACACTGACAAATGACTGACTAACAAAGATATGCCAGTGCTAGACATGAGGCAAGTTAGGTTCTTGGTGAATACATTTATCTCTCTCAGGAAATGTCTTTTATGGCAACTCATTTGTAATATCCTATTCTGGTTTTGCACAAATTATTTCCCTGGGCACTCCTACTGAACATTAAAAAAGCAATAATTTTCAAAATTACCGCTTTGAAATATTAAAAACATACACAGTGCTAAACAGCAAATGAATAACATTGGAGTTACTTTGAATTTTGTTTTTAATACAGATATCAAACTGTTCCCAGTGCAAGCCAATTTTGGCACTTGCTTTGCCAAACTGGCCTGTTCTTTGAATGGAGACACTGTTTTCCTGGCCAGCTGGCAGACATCGATGTGTGCAAAACATCAAAAGCACACTGAGATGTTGCTTTTGTTATCCGAATTAATGACAGATGCAATTCCAAACCACCACTCTTAAAAAACAAAACTTAAAAGAAAGTTTGGCTGAGACTTACTCCACAGTAAATGTATGCCTAAGATTTCAGCTTTGGTGTAGTTCTCGTTTTGTTTATTTTGTGTGCAAAAGTCTGTTCATGCAGTAGGTAAAAAGAGGAGAAGCCATAATACAAGGTAACTGAACTAAGAATGATGAATGGCAATGACTTGAATTCAGCAGAATCCAACACATTGTTTTTTATTTTCCAAGGGAAACCGTGTGTTTGGGACAGTCAAAACTGATTGTCTGTGTGGGTCTCTGTCTGCCTTTCAAGGCAAAATTTCTTTTATGGATTTTTCACATTGAACATTTTCCTCATTTCCAGGTTAGAAGATGCCTGTTCCTTCTGTTTTGTCCTACACAAATAAGCATGGTGCATGCTCTGATCAACTGTTCTTGGCAAATGAATTAGGGTCTCCAAACATTCCTTGGCTTGAGGGCTAACTCTCTTCTCAAGCATGTGAGTTGTTGTCCATCTGAGCAATCTGACTTTCCTCTTTATCTGCTGGAGCAAACAGAGCCCGTCTTAAGGGTCCTTCAATACTCATCCTGAGGCTTCAAGCTGAACTCATGCTCAAGTGCACAAATGCAGTATGAATTGGCAAAGAGAACTGAAGAGCATTTGGCAGAACTGTCATTATAGTACTGAAGAAGAAAAAAAGCCGCAATCCTTGACTCTCCTTCCTTGCAAAGCAAGGATGGGAAAATCTGTTTGTTTCTGTTTCTCCTGCATTTGCATGTTTTAAAACTCAAACTCTTTTTGTCCACAATATGCTATTTGCCAATTAGGTAAAACTTTCCAGAAAGGAATTGCTACGAAATACTTCCCCATTTGCTTTGGCAAACTTTGGTACATGGCTCTTCCTAGTGTAGAGAGAACTGTATTGTATCGTACATCCCTGCCATTCAAGTGTTAAAGAAGTGGATCCTTGAAGACAAGACAAATGGTGGCAATCCTAATTCAGCAGTAACATGGCTGGTCATACATGGCTTCAAAGTCATATTTGTAGTAGTGAAGTACCCAAAATCCTTGAGTTGGTTAATAATAATCTTAGAATATCAGAGCTGAAAGGGATCATCAAGTCCAGCCCCTGTCAAGGAGACACAGTGGAGAATCAAACTACTAATCTCTGGCTTTGCAGCCAGATCTCTAAAGTCCAGAATTATGGGTTATTCTACCAATTTTGGCTTCCCACATTTGATCCCACCACTGCTACCTAAAAATTCAAGTTCTTTCCATGCTGAATATGAAGCCATTTGAAAATTTGGCTAAATTCTTATTTTAAAGACACAAACACAAATGAAATCCTCATTCATTTACGATGAAGAGAATGAATCCTCTTCTTTCCCATTTGGTATATTCCATATGTTGCAATACCTGTTAGAGAAAATCAGTTAAGTTTACATTCATTGAGTACCTAATTGCTTCAGCTGTTTTTTTCTCTGGCTCATGGAAAAAACGTTTCTGAAATTGCTACTGTTAGTGGGGCGGGGGGGTCATCAGTGTAGCCTGTAGCCCTTCTTGCTTAGTAGGGGTGCAACGTCAAACAACAGAAGAATACACTGTTATGTTTTCTGATATGTCCTTATGAGGTGTTTTTTTTTTTAACATTCCTGCAAAACCTTAAAAAGTTATGTTTTGGACCTTAGCTTCCACAACCACTACTCCCAGCCAGTATGGCCATGTTAATTTGGGAATTTGGATAGTTGTCCAAAATATTAACATCCCTGAACTCTGAATTATAGGGAGCACGGCCCATCTCATATCTTGGGGTTATCCTTGTGAATGGGAGCTGCCAATGGCAAAAGAATGCCTATTCTTCACTCCATTGCCTACACTCACACAAACACACACCAAAGAGACTCCTTGGTTAAGTATATGTATGAAGATTTCTCTTTAAAAAAAAAAAAAAGTTTAATTACCATCCAAACACTTGCTGTCTAGAAAGTCCTTCCTTTCCCTGTTTGGTTTAGAGCAGGGGTCCCCAATCCGCCAGGGTGGGGGCACTCGGGGGTGCTTGCGCATGCGCAAAGGGGCGGGGGTGCTCACGGGGGTGCACACATTCACGCGCATGTGCAAAGGGGCTGTGCGGGGGGGAGTGCGTGCGGGAGGTGGGAGATCTGTTTCCGCGCCCCAGTCTGGCCCAGGCTACGGACTGGCACCAGGCCGCAGACTGGGGGTTGGGAAGCCCTGATTTAGAGGACATTATAATCCTGAGACATGGTGAGCAAACAAAATGAGCTTCTCTCTTGTTCAGCATGCTAAATCACATTGGAAACTTCAAGCCAAACTCTTAGCCAGCAACATGTCACAGGAAGGAAAAAGGGGGGGGGGGGGAAGGAAAGATAAACTTCCACATTAATTAGTTCACGTATTACCAGTGTACTTCTGCAAGCACCTGCTCCTTCTGCCAAGAGAATCTGGGGAGGACAATCAACCTTCTTCCTGCATCCCTCCTGTTTTTCTTACTGTTGGGCTAAGAAACCTCTCAAGACAGTTTTTTGGTGTACATTACCATTTCCTCCCCCAAAATAAATAAATAAATAAATAATCAATAAAGAAATATTCAATAACTACTGTGCAGTTATTTGTCTCCAGGAAGTGGAGGCGGATCCTGGACTTACCAAGGCCTTGGTTGTTAGTGGTCTGATGGGCCCCAGTCTGATGGAGGGAGCCTGGCTGGCGTGCTCTCCTGGCATGGCGGCACCATGTGGTGGCCAGGGAGGGTGATGGGGCATGCTGGGAGGTTGATGCAAGTCAATGTGTGTGCATGTGTATGTGTGAATCAACTGTTTATGCTTTGTAGTTACATTGGGGGGGGCATAACAGATATACATGGTGCCCCTAACCCCTAAAACCAGCATTGTTGAAGTAAGAAGTGTAATTGTAGGGAAAAGGCCTGTACAAAAGCTTCACCTTATTTGCAGGCAAAAATGTTTAGTTGTTTCACTAGCTACCTCAAAGGGTCTCCACCAGTTTCTCAGGCCATTAGTGATGGTGGTAGCACTACTTCATTAATCTTTCCAAAATATGTTTGTTTCTCCACGATGCTGCTGGCAAGTGTGGCAGCACCTACTGCAGTTGTGGCCTAGTTACCATTTTGTATCCCCACCAGTGTCTTCTACATAATGATATATAAGGGGCACTATGGTGACGTGGTGGCGCTGTGGGTTAAACTGCAGAAGCCTCTGTGCTGCAAGGTCAGAAGACCAGCAGTCGTAAGATCAAATCCACGCAATGGAGTGAGCTCCCGTCGCTTGTCCCAGCTCCTGCCAACTGAGCAGTTCAAAAGCATGCAAATGCAAGTAGATAAATAGGTACCACCGTGGTGGGAAGGTAACGGCATTCCATGTCTAGTCGCGCTGGCCACGTGACCACGGAAACTGTCTACGGACAAAACGCTGGCTCTACGGCTTGGAAACAGGGATGAGCACCGCCACCTAGAGTCGGACACGACTGGACTAAATGTCAAGGGGAACCTTTACCTTTACCTATGGCGGCTGTGATGAGTCAGCTTCAGAAGAATTATGGAGAAACCCTAGAGAATTTTAGAAATCCTGGAGAAAATACTACACAGTGAACAACTATGTATTTGTTTATTTATTGTATTCATGTGCTGCCTTCCTGCCAGAAATGGGATTGAAAGTGGCTTGCAAAACCATTAAAAAACACCAGAACTTTGAAACACAAACTTCAAAATAGAATTAAATTGATTGTTTTTGTTAGGTGCCTTCAAGTTGGAAATTACTTATATCGACCCTAACAGGGTTTTCAGGATAAACGAGGCATTCTTAAATATGATGGTTTAAAATATGACGGTTTTAAATATGATGGTGAGTTTCCAAGGCTGAGCAGGGATTTGAACCCTGGCCTTCTGAGTCCTAGTCTGTTACTCTGTCCCCTGCCCCACACTGGGTATCCATTAAATTCATTATACTATTAAAATGAAAATACAATTACAAACATCAAAATAGGATTAAAGTCATTATAATCAAATAAAAACGAAAATTAAACTCTATCCACACTTGTGCTGAGATTTGGCTCCTCCCCTGCAGACCTAGGGAAGCACAGCACTCTTCTGAAACATCAGCCAGTGGTCTGAGGTGGTAACACTTCTTTTCAGTCCCATGGAGAGCTACCACAGGGAGGGGAATGGAGTTAACTAGGGCCACACTTTATTTATTCTTGTTTTTTAACCTCCTTTATCCTGCAGAGGTGCTTGAACGTAGTGTGGATCCCTGGGGCAGGTGCCAGGGGTATCTCTTACCACTTCCCTGTCCCAAAAGGGGCAAGTAACCCTCCCCATCATCCCACTGTCCAGTCCTCCTGAACTTAGATGCACACTCATCCCAGCAAGCAAATCTCAGAGTCCTAGTTGCTGAGATTGTGGGCACAATAACACTTTTGTGCCTATTGGGAACTCGCCTATAATCACTTCGCATTCCTCACTACCCGCCAGTGTGACCTATTTAAATACAACACCACTTTCAATTAGACCTGCAGTGTCCCATAGGTAAAGCAGTGTGGGATGGGCAAAAATACACATGTCAACTTTTTCAAGCCAATTAGGTGAGACGGACCCGAAATTCCTATCATCCCTGAAGCAACCACTACAGTCACACTGGACCCAGTGGCGGACAGGTTGCCACAAACGAAAGAGAGCTGGCTGGGTGAGGACCGGCTTTACAAAGGCTCTCTGGTCCCACCCCAGTCAGCCTTCTGGGTAGCACCTATTGGCACACACACCTTCCTGTCTCTCACCAGGAGGGGAGGGCAAAGAATCCCCGCTGGAGCATGTTAGTACTGGTGGAGAGAACATTTATCCCAAATTGGTTCGTTCCAATATGATGCAGAGGAATATTTTGCAACTTGTACAGTCATCCCTTCTTCTGAATATCCTTTAACTTATTTGCAAGACAGACAAACTGGATTTCAAGAGAATCTCTACTTTTTCTTCTTTTTATTGAAAAGGTATATATGAGCAAATGTGTATGTGTTATACTGTAGTCTATCCATTAAATTTCCAGAAACTGAACTATAACAACTTTATACAATGCTATACTATAAGAGTATGACTATGAAAACTTAATGAACTAAATGAAAAATGTAAGTAACTACTCTAATGAAACTTTAAAATGTTCTAATGAAAAAATAGCATGATGTTTAAGAATGAAATAATAAAACTGTAACTAAAGTGTTACAAATGCTTAATAATAAAAAAGTATTACAAAGCAATGTTTTCTAAGTTATAAAAATTAGCTCTCAATTAAATCACATCTATGAAAATATCTTAATAAATTATGTAGTTAACAAACTAAACTAGAGAATAAGCAATTATAAAACCATATCAGCATATAGGGGGGAAAATCTTACCCCCTCCAGTACAGTTTTCTCCCCTCTATCAGTGCTCTCTGGGCATCCTTTGCTCCTTGTTCTGGCTATTTTTTCTGGCCATTATTTATACCATTATCTTTCCTTCATCAATTGTAAACAACACTTCTGCAGGGCTGGAGATTCAGGGGCCTGGAGCATCAAGAAATTTTTTTCAAGAGGACATTCTGTTGTTGTTGCACACAATGTAACTCCAAGGGTTTGCAACTTTACAATCTGGCAAGCTGCCACTATAACAATAACATCATTGTTTTGACTAAAATTTCTGCTGAGCTTGGAGGAATAAAGCTCTATAGTATAAAGCATTTGATGCACTAGGATACTGTAATGCCAAAATGTTGTAACACCAAGGTCTGGAATACCAGGATGTTGTAGCTATAGGACCTACAAACTCTACCTTCATATTTACACATTGTAACATAAGCACATCCAACTCTCAAGATTGAAATGATACAATGACCTTGCTTGGCTGGGAAAGCCAGCTAATTGTTTTGCAAAGAGTATAGTAAACTATTGTTCAAACCTCAATTTTAAAAGCACTTTCATTTTCAGGGCTACTTTTCCTATCCCCCTTAACATTCTATACATACAAATTTCACATCTTGACATGCTGCTGGATACATCCATCCATCCATCAACCAAAAAGTGAATCTTACATTTCACAGTACTCTGTATTTGGTGAGAACAAGTAATTCCGTTTTCTCCTTCAAAAATGTATTATTCTTTGTGCAGTGTCCATTGCTGTAGGATCTGTCTAAACTCTGAATGAAGTGATTGAAGGCTCCAGCCATTGAGGACTTCTACAAAACTTCTCAAAAGTATACTTTTACATTTCCATGGTGATGACAAGTACATGCTGTACATTCGATGAGGCCATTTTTGCATCACAATGTTTGCCCTTTAGCCCTGAACCCACTTACATAGAAGAAAATTCCATTGAAAACAGTGGGACTGGCCTTCAAAAAATGTGCTTAGAATCAAGTTCACTGTAATGTGAAGCAGACTTATGCTCCTCATTTGTTGTAAAGCATGTACCAATCTCAGCACCTGGAAAAGAACTCAAGAAACACCTGCTTCACAGAGAATATCTTCCAATTATTGCTGATTCTAACATAAAAAGAGCTACTTCCTATTCAAGAGAACATCATTTCCATCAGAATTTTTAAATCTGGCACTGAACAACACATTCCTTTTGTGGTAGGATTTCCATCCAACATCTCCAAATGATGGCAAATTAATTACAGAAAGTTATCCATTGTTAGCAAACTCAGATTGTTTTGAAGCAAGCATCCTAGAATAACTTTCCACCAGCACCAAATCTATGAAGATTACTAATATCAGCTGTCCTCAACCCAGCAGTCCAGAAACCCCTGTGATTCCAAAAGCTGTATAACTTGTGTTTCTCAGGGAGACAGTCACTTTTAGTATTACTGTGACTAGCAAGAACAATTAAACAAATATTAAACAAATATTAATATTAAACAAAACATTGTTTGTAGGTCCTGCAATGTAATTTATCTCATCGAGTGCAGGAGACCAGGGCGCCATCTACAATATGTAGAAAAAGCATCAACAGACCTACGTACAATATTCAGAAACCATAAGTCTGCCATCTTGACGAAAGTTGGAACAAGCAGTGTCTGAAAACTTTAACTCTGAATGTCATGGCCTATCTGATGGGCATTTGGCTGGAATAGAGACACCACCAGATCCAAGCCCAACTAGAAAAGAGGGAAAACATCTGGATTTACAGACTGGCTACCTAGAGGACAACACATAACATCATTCATCTGCTTTAGAATATTCTGTCCTCTTGGTTCTATAACTGCCATCTGGGACACAGCACACTTTTACCAGAGAAATTGAATAAGGCAGAAGCTTTTGCTTAAACACTTCTGTTTGTTAGTCACTCTTACAACTGTATGTACACAAAAACAAACACACCCATATGTGTGATCAATCTTTCTGACTAAAGCTACTGAGTGTGAAATTCCTTTGAGAGAAGCAGAACAGCTTTCAAGGTAAGCAATAGCAATGAGAGATGACTGAAAGGGGTCTCTAGATTGTGGTACATGTACCACTAGTTGAGGATCCCAGTGCTAAAAAAAAAAAACATTATCCTCCTACTGTTTAGAATATCATTTACCAAAATTGGTCACAAGAGATTCAAAATATCTGAACTCTGACCAGTCTTCAGAGCCATAATTAGCCATTCTGGTATCTGGGGTAAGCAGTGCATAATGTAACTCCAATCAAATTTGTAGTTTAGAATATAAATACATTACCAAGAATTAATTACAGGGCTGAACTCTCTGTGATACCCATCCACACCCCATATAAGCTGACTTTCTTGCAATCCTACCTGGTGACCCGGGCTACCAAGATTGGTGCTATCCTGTCCTCTAACAAGAAAGGCTTCGTCAATTCGTCACAGTTAAACCAACCCCCATCTGGATCTTGTCTCCCCTTCAAGGTTTGGACCAGAGGCCTGGTCTTCTGAACCCCAGGAAGACATGCATTGTCTCAGGGAAACTTACTATACTAACCACCTTTTCTCCACTCTCACTTGACAATCTTGCCTCCTGCTGTAGTGTCTTATAATAGGAGACCAGACTGCTGGGGACAATTTTGGAAGTCTGGGGGAAGGGGCACACCTTCCACCTTCCAAATTTGGCACCCTGGGGTAAGGCCCCATTTTTCAAATCTTAATTGTGGCTCTTTTTTTCTGCTTTGCAAGCTAGATTGGTCTCCATCAGAAGCAGAATTTTTTCTAATGGTCTCAATGTGTTTGTGCTATTTTTACTAAAAGATTTATATAGCAAACCAATATTTTTCTTTTATAGTTGCAGGATGACTTCTTTTTCTTAAAATCATAGTTCTATCTGTCATAGCAGACCATATGTCCTGGCTGCATATCTAGAATACTTGAAGGGACATCTCCTCCTAAAAGCTGAGTAGTGGACTTCGAAATTGTTGTTATGTGCTGCCAAGTCACCATTGACTCTATGAATGAGTGATCTCCAAAATGCCCTGTCTTCAAGAGCCTGCACAGCTCTTTTAAACTCAATCCTGTAGCTTCCTTTAGGGAGCTGATCCATCTCATAGTTGGTCTTCTTCTTCTCCTGCTGCCTTCAACTTTTTCTAGCATTATTATCTTTTCCAGAGAATGTTGTCTTCTCAAAATGTGCCCAAATTAGGACAGTCTCAGGGTTTTTTGTTTGTGGGTTTTGTTGTTGTTTTGCCTGCAGGGATAGTTAAGGCTAGATTTGCTCTAGGACCCACTTGTTCATTTTTCTGGCAGTCCAGTGTCTCTTCAAAGCTCTCCTCCAGCAGCATATTTCAAACAAATCACATTTTTCTCTGTCAGCCTTCTTCACTGTCCAGCTTTCATACCCTATGAAGTGATTCTGGGTGCCAGAGGAAAGGGGGCGAAAAAACTCACTTTCCCTTCCTCTTTGCAGCAATAACCTTTGCTGGATCTGAGTGCTTTCCATGAAGAGAAGATGCCCCTTCCATGAACAGAAGAGGTCATCTAAATCCATCCCATTGTTTTACAAGAAAAGATAACTAAAACTCCATAGAGACATTCTAAAATCTGCATAACATACGTAAATGCATAAGGAAGGGGTGCACACAAACCTCTCTACACTTCATCTCCATTTTCAGTATCTTCCACATGTGGAAGGGCAACTTTATAAAGGAGACAGTTGGGACCATGAACAAAGGTTGTTCGTGCAACCACAAATGCTGAAAAAATGCCATTGCCTCTGAATGCTGAAAAATGTCATTGACTCAGACTTGTGGTAGTCCCTCCCTAGGGAGATCCATGTGGCTTCTACTTTAAGAGTCTTTTAAACAGAGCCTGAAAACCTTTTTACTACAAACTACTTTTTAATGTGCAGTACTGTGCATTGTTTTAACTGCTGCTGTTTTAATGCTGTAATGTTTTAATGTTGTCGTTTTATCGATAGTTAGTTGATTTATTATGTGGTATGCTTTGCCTGGAAAAGGAGAATAGTTCTTTTCAAGAACAAATAAATGCACTTATAGAGAGGTATCTCACTGAGAACTTTGGGTAGATTACAGGGTCAAGACTATTGCAACTATGTGGAATTATATCGATTTTTCCTCTGATTTAGACTTCATAGCAAGTCGTATAATGAACCAGGCAGTAAAGGAGGGAACTGGAGTTTGCAAGGGAGGGAGGATAAGAGAGCATATAAACCTGAGGAAAACACAGTTCACCAATAGCCAAATATGACTTGGCTATGGAGTCTGAACTGAGCCAATGTCTCATGCAGCACAGCTTTCTGTAACTCATGAAATTTTTATCTTAAGCCATTTCTGCCAGGTTGGCTTATTGACCCTGCGTCTGGCCTGCACGCACATACACTCAAATGTCTCCCAACTGTGCTGCCATTATAAATCTTGGGTTGTTTAAGGCAGGACGGCACAGTCACATCAACTAATGAATAATCCCATCCATAGTACGAGGTCCAGCTTCCAAAAGATAAAGCTCTATCTGTTCTTCGATACCACAGTTACATTTTGATTTGACTAGTAAATATGACTTTCATCTGACCCCTAAAGATGTTATTACCAGCGAACACTGTGGAGTTATAAGGGTATACTATCAGAAACAAGCAGGGAAACATCAACCTACAGTGGTTTAGGCATATTATTAACCTCATCCTACCAAATAAGATCAATCTTAAATTTAATAAGATACAAGTCTCCAACGATTTCAGCTCTTTTACTTTTTAATAAACATACTTAGGACTAGGCAATTAATGCCAATTAACTGTGCAGGCCTAACTTAACAACTGTGTAAGTGGCATTTTTATGTTGAAAGTCTTGCAATATCTTCAAGACTCTAGATAAATCAGTTTCACCCGTCATGCTATTATTGTACTTCCCAATCTCTTGCAATGGCACAAGGTAAAACTTCAATGAAGATCAGCCAACAGTATGTCAAAGGGATTTAAGAAGGTCATCTCCTTTGCAGAAAAGATGATATCTCAGGGCTGTTCCACATGCAGCATCTGCTCTTCCATTTGTTCTAGGTTCTGCACAGATCTAATCAGAATTATTTGACTTCATATTTTGCTGCCTTTTCATGCCAGCTGATAAAGTAAGCTGCCTTAAACAACAGCCTCATCAAGGCTGGGCCAGCAACATAAGATTGCTGCCTTGGGCATCTGCTAAAGGTGCAAAGCCAACATGTCTTTTGGTCTTTGGTGAAAATTAAGCTTGGCTTGAATTCCTCAAAAAGGATTTCCTAAGCAGTTTTCTGATTCTTCTTTTCTTTTTCAAACTCCTCCCAAACTCTTGGAGTATTGAAAAGAGGGGGTGCAGTGAACCAGCATCCCTACTTTTGTTGCCCTCAGGCAGGATAGAGAATTTAAGGCATAACTGTGAAACCAAAGTTGTTCGATGCTATCCTAATATTGTAGCATATTGGTTTCTACAACTTTCATGTCTCTTCCACATCTTTCTTTCATCGGCTAATAGGAACCGAGAGCACCGCGACACCTGCCTAATGTGGGGCCAGCAGGCACAGTGTCCTCAGATGTAACTTCCATGAGTTCTCCACAGTTGTTGCAACCAGAACTTGGGTTTATTGAAGTTGGGAGACAGGGGTTACAAAAATGTTGGGCTGACCTCCCTCATCCTTTTAATCCTCAGGGGGGGGTTAAGTTTCCAGCACTAGTGCTCCAGACAGTGTCCCTTTTGCTCCCCCCCCCCCCCCCCGGTTAGCTTCAGTGGGGTGATCCAGCTCTCTGTCTCAGGCAGGCACACAAGCATTAAGTGCAGTCCCAGTTCACCCAGCTCTCTTTAAGAGTAGCCCCCTGAACTGGCTGAAGGCCATCTGCTGTGACTCCTCAGCCTCTCCTGAAGTCACCACTGCCTTTCTTTCGGGCATTTGTGCCTCCAGTGCTGCTGCTGTGTCAGAGTGCAAGGAGCTGGTCCCGTCAGGTGCCATGAATGCCAAGTGGAATCAGACTGGGGAGGGAGTGTCGAAAGACAAACGAGGAGGGCCCTGCCATCCCACCCACATCCCTTCACATGTACAAGGACACCTCTCCAAGGGTCCTCCTCAGACAATATTCCACAGTACAGAAGATAGGATCCAGGTCCTCCATGGCTTCTCCTAAAGTTTCCTCTTCATTAGAGGTGTCCCCTGGACAATGATGTCACCTCCCCTTCTGTCTCACCAATCTTCTGTTTCCTCTCTTCCTCCATGTTTATCCCCAGGTACAGCCAGCTCCTTTCTGCCCCCACCTGTTTTCTCAGCTGTTCTTCATTGCCGAGACCTTTGGCTGGAGCCTGCTTTCCATCCTTTATGACTAACTTCTCATGAGGCCTGGGGTTTGAACCTCCCATCGTGCTCTCCAAAACAATTTCCAAAAGTGAGTATTCTGAGAAGTCCACACATACAACTTTTGGAGTATTTTTTCTCCAATTGGAGTATTGTGCCTTCCTAAGAGTTTTCATTGAAATCGTTGTTCCTTCTGCAATTTTACAACAGCAAACAGGATGGAGAATTTATGAGAAGCCATTTTTGCTCAGCCTGCGAAAGCTTCCAACAAGAATACAAAATAGAGGTCCCAGGGCCCCTGATGCTTGTCATCGTGAGAGTGAGAGTGAGGTACAGAGGCAGAGAGAGAAGGAGAAAGAGGGGGAAAGAGAACCCATCTTGAGTTTGATGGCATCAAACTCATTTATTATTTTTCAACAAATTAAAAATACAGATGGAGGTAATCCCTAAGGCTGTGGGAAAACGAACATTCTTGGCAAATAAATAGAAAAAGCAATACTGCAACACAAAATATATTGAGAGTGAAGTTTTCAGGTATTAAAGAAACCCGGTATTGGGAGATAATTTCTTTTAGTGACCACCGATGCATGTCAGTAATTTGAAAGCAGCTTAGACCATCATCATGGCCAGACGTCTGCATAATTACTCCAATTACAATGCAGCTTCCGAAGTCCAAAATTGCTTCTTAATAATTAAATGAGGCTGGACACACTGAAATCATCTATCACTGCAATTATAAAATATATAAAGCTGTTCAATCTGTACCTGCAGTGTTCGGGCAGGTGGGGGGGGGGGACTAGAAAGAGTGAAAAAGTATTGTCAATCAAATGGTTTAAAATTTCTGTGCTCAGCAAGGCGGGGAGAAACATGGATTGCATCTGGAACTTATGAGTTGTATAAGGGAGTGTCTGGGCAATAACAGTTACTGAGCTTGAACTGCATAATTCATAGTGTCCAATGAAGACAGTTTCCGGGGTTCTTTTCTAAACTTTTAAGAGGCTGCAGAGGTAGCGTCTGCAATCAATGTGACTGAATCAAAGCACACTCATAAGAAATTCCTCAATTTACTTCTAAGACGAAGCCAATTGTCTTGAGAAGTTAAGTGCCATCTGTACTCAGAAGCCCAGACACTATAAAAAGTCATAATCGTTACACTCCAGTGGGAAGAGCTTTGCAGCCAATCAATGCCTCTCAGTTCAGCTTCTGACACACATTAAACTTTCAGATAGTGATGCTAATGATAACAGCCATGGCCGCACTTTCACCAACCAACCAGCCATTAAAACCACGCACTAGTCCACCACAAATCATCCCACATACTTCAGAACACAATGTTCCATATGCTAGAGCTACATAAGGCAAAAATATCAAAAACTGACTTCCTAAGATTCTTTCCTAACTAGATGTGGAGACACCAGGAATTCAAGCTTGTACCTTCTGGATGTATAGCATGTGCTTTGCTAAGCTCTCTGGAAGTAATTTAATGTGTTTGGATGTAACATTGGATGGCTAGCCAATTAACCAGACAGATTCTGTGTTATTGCCAATGTAAGACAATATTTTTTGTCACCCTGACTAGGAATTTCAGTGGTGCCCAGATATTATTACTTACCTTGGAATACTGTTTACTAGGGATATTTAACAGATGATAGAGCTAAATTTTAATAAATTGATTCCAGAGATGTCCTAAGATTTAGATAGATGAGCACCTTTAAATCTGTCCTTTTGGGGCAAAGTAAATACACTCAAAATATATGTGTTCTTCATGCAATCCCTTTCCATATATTTAGTAGATACTTTCAAAAAACCAATACTGTGTTTCACACCATCTTGAATCTCCTTGAAAAGGAGGCAATTTGCATTTGACTATGCTGAGTTCAGTTTATATCACCAGGTCTGTTTTCTAAGTCATACTAATTGCTGCAGCGAAGTCTCATAGTTTTGAATCTGAACAAGCTTTATTACTTAAAACTATAGGTCATCACAATATATCAACAACGATACAAAACATGTAAATATAAAGTTACATAATTTCCCTCCTTCCTTTAAGACTTTTGATGCTTGGCATGTATCCTCTTTGCTACCAACTCAAATTTTGCTACTGGACAGGTAGTGGTTACATGCCTGCCCACATGTAGCATACAAAGATGAGTCAAGGGGGGTCCATCACACAAAAGTCTAAGAATACCAGCAAGAAATTTACTTCTGTGGTGCTCATATAAAGGCAGCTTAATAAATAATTTTTTGGAAGGAGAGAATCACTCATACAGACCAATTCTAGCCAGTATATTGCAAATGTAATGCAGGAATGTGTTACAATTGGAATTAATCCCACTTCAGCCCTTAAATGTGCAGCACGTGTGCCATGAGTACAGTTAGGAGAGATCGTATAAAAGCGTTTCGGACCAGTTCTTGAGATAGGGCCTTTGTATAACCCCATGACTCTGCCCCATATGTTATTTGGAGGACTATTTTCTTAGCAAACATCTCAACTGTGTGGGCAACCAAACTCTCCCCATGGACTGTGGTAAGCTGCAAAAGAGACTGAATGGGATGAGACACTTTCAGGCTCATTGCATTCAGATGACATATTCATGGGAGAATAGGACATTAAAGCAAAGGCCAGGATATCTAAAGTTCTGTAACTGCTCAAAGGGTTTATCATCAAATTTCCATATGTGGATTTTTCTCCTTTGCAAAATATAGTATTTTGGTCTTGCGTAATTGATAACCAGGTGTTCTCTTACACAGAATTTGCTCAGTTTAATCAAAAGTCTTTGCATGTCAACTAGTGTAGTGGAGACCACTGCAATATCATCTTCATATAAAAAGACCAAAAGCTTGACATCCCAGACTGAAGATGGGAAGAATTCAAGGACATTCAATTAATGTCAATTATTAATACACAAATTGAAAAGAAAGGGGGCCAATAAGCATCCTTGCTGGACTCCTCTATCTGTCAGCATTGTCTCTGATAGCAGTCCATTCATGTCAAAGAGTAATGTTAGAGGGAAGTTTTCGTCATAGGCAATCTCTAGATATCTAGTTGTGCTGCATGCACCTCAGTTTGTGGTAAAGTCATGACAATAATCTTATCTCTCACCTGGGGATTTATGTTAACTTTGGCTGTAACATTTTGTGTTCGGAAATATTCTAGCTGCATTTGATTCACTTCCCCTACAGGAGAAGACTTAGCAGAATCTGCTAGACATGGAGGGCTAACAAGAAACAATGATACCTGAGGGGCCTTGGTTCTAATAACAACTGTTCATGTACCAAATCAATCTCTGATGAGATTTGTGCATAAGAACCTTGTGATGCTATAGGGCAGTGGTTCCCAAACTTGGGTTCCCAAATATTCTTGGACTAAAGTTCCCAGACGCTTTCACTGCTAACTGTGCTGGCCAGGATTTCTGGGAATTTATTTATTTATTTATTTGTATCCCGCTCCCATTAGTGTCACAGCACTACTCTGAGCAGGTTACAACTCATAAAATAGAAAACAAAAATAAAAATAGAAATATTAAAATCAATAGCAATAACCCTTTTAAAAAAAAGATGGCACCGACTAATCCCAGAGCGGTTGGAGGAAAAGAGGGGAGGGAAGAAGAGGAGGGGAAAGGGGGGAAAAAAAGGGGAAGGTGGTCATCTGGGGTTGGTATGGAAAGCCTCCCTGAAAAGCAATGTCTTTAATTACTTCCTAAAAGCCCACAGGGAGGGGTTTAGGCGGAGCTCCTCCAGAAGCTGGTTCCATAAAGTTGGAGCCACCACAAAGAAGGCCCTACCTCTTGTAGAGGATACAGTTTATTGTTACGGTCCTTAGACCAATCACGCAAGGGGGGGGGGGGGAACATTGACATTTACAGTTTCCAAAATTCCAAATACCTTATAAAAACATTTGACATTAAAAGACCATTTAAAATCTAGTATCTAGCTACCATAAAATTTCAAAATTTCAGGTAATTCATAAAAAACATTTGGCATTTAAAATCTAGTATCTAGTTACCATGGAATTTCCGAGGCCTGAATATCGCCATACAAAATCTGGCTATTTGATAAGTGATCTTGGAGTCTGCATGAAGAAACTCAAGTCTATTTTTCTTTGATCAGTGGGGTGATGATCTCCTTACAAGCCACCTCATAATCAAACAATTCTTTACCTACAGTCCTCAGACCCATCATACAGAGAAGTGGACAGAAGTGTAGAGGATATATGGGCCTCCCTCAGGGTGGCCACCCAGAGGAACCTCAACTGGGATGATCTTCTGGAATTGTAGTCCAAGAGCATCTAGTGACCCAAGGTTGGGAACCATTGCTATAGGGCAGTATCTCTTTTAATTGCTCTTACAAAGAATATAAACTGAAGGGACAGGTCTGACAGTTGAATTATCCATTCTGGGCCCTTTTAGAAGCCTCCTGCCTCGTACCCCTGTCTAAATGGATGGCTTTGGGTTCTACACATTAAAAAAAACTCTAGTTTCCCGACAGCATCTGCAGCAAGAGAATTCTAGCACATATTATCAAGACAGTTTTGATTTGACCCATTTTCACATGATAGATTAAAAGTATGGGGCAACCCAAACTGAGAAGTCCTTTCTATAGAGGGTTTGGACATATAGAACAATTCTTACCTTTGGCTAAGTAATTGGTTACAATGATGAATTTTTGCCATTTTTGAGCTAGAGGGCTAAATATGCTGTGTCGGTCAGCTGAATAGCAGTATTTGCAGCTGAAGCATTCACTGGTTTCTAGGTATGGTCCTGCAGCATTGTGTGCCTCAGAGTCTTGCAGTCTTTGAAATGTTTATTGAATCAATTAAGGAAAAGAAACCCACATTAATTATCTATAAGTATCTGTTTTCAGTTAATAAATATGATACACATTCTTAGGGATGAGTGGAAGACAGAAATGGATCACTCTATCTTGCTTAACTCAAGGAAGGCAGTATTAGCTAGCATACCTAAAGTATTTATCCATCTCAAGCTTGATTTATCCAGCAAAACATTAACAACAACAACAAAAAGTAAACCATGTTTAGAACATATTGGACACCACGATGCCTTTTTAGGAAAGGTCTGAGCAAACTGTCAAAGTGCTGGCACTGCAATTCTCCTGATGTATCTCTCAAACATGTATTATGGTATTATGGCCATGTCCCATCACAGGCTAATTTTATTACTGGTTGCATTCTGTATTGAACCATCCTTTGACCTTTGCCAGTGCTTCTGTGCTCTTAAACTACTTGTCTTCCTCTTGGAGATTAACCATTGGCCAGCATAAATTGATTGACTCTTCATGCCCTTACTGTTACCAGAGGACTCGTATTCCAGCACTGGAAAGATAAATGCCTAGCCCTACCCTGTGCTACATGGAGCTTAGGGGGAAGGGGACAGTTCCTAAAAATTGGACAGAGGCAACATCTACCTGGCTCATTCAGCAGAACAGCTCAATCCTCTGTGTATAATCTGCAGGAGACTGGAGGGACTGCCATGTGTGTGTGTGGATAATGTGGTGTTTTTTTTTCATTGGGAAGGGAAGATGAAGACTCACTGGAGTCCACCAGTGATGGAGGACAAGAATGCTCTACACTCAAAATAATTGGGGGGGGGGGAGGCTCTTTGCTTGCCATCTAACCTCTCAAGATGTAGAAGAATTCCCTTTTATTGCTCCTCCCAATCATGAATATTCTGAAGGTATATCAGGGGTCAAAACTACCACTAACAGAATGTAATTCTGAGATAATGAGACAGAGAGCTCTAAAGGGAGAGGAGTTCCTAAAGAGAGAAGAAGAACTCAAAACAGCAAACCTGCCATATTGTTATTTTGCTTTATTCTTAATAGTAAGCTTTAATATGTATTCTGGACCAAATACTGCTATGGAGACATTTAAAGAACACAAAGAGCCCTGGTGGATTTGACCAGCATTCTAACTATCCTGAAAATTAGCCAATAACTTGTCCAGTAGCTGCCACTGGAAATCCTGCCAGATGAACATGAGGGCAATAACCCTGTCTTCTTGTTCTCCCATGACTGATATTCAAAGGTGTACTACTCTGAGCTGAAGGAAGCATATCACCACCAAGACTTGTACTCACCGATATCTTTATTTTCTTTTGATATAATCATCTTACAAAACCCATCTAGGTAGTTGTGAGAAGAACTGGTGGCAGTAAGTCCCATTGGGAACTGATGTGGTCTGGGAAAGAGTACTTACTTTCTTTGTCAATTCTGAATCTTCAGCTTTGTTTGATGATCTTGGGTTCTAATATTATGACAGAAGGAAAAAACACTAATCTGTATTCATCTTCTATACTACATAGCTCATGCTGCACATCTCTATTATAGCATCTTTTAATTTTGTACATCTCTATGCTACCCTTAGTAACATTTTTTTTCTAAGCTAAACAACCCAATCATTTTCAATTTTTCTTGATAAGAGATCATTCAGCTCTGATCATTTGGTGTCTTGTTTCTGTATTTTTCTACCTCTGTGATATCCTTTCTGAGATGAAGCAGCCAGGATTTTACATTGTATTTATAATGTGGTCACACCACAGAACGATATAAAAACATACCAGCATTTACAGTTCTACTCTCAGTCCCTTTCCTAACCATCTCTTAACACAGTGCTTCCCAAGCAACCTTGGGTAACCCAGATGTTCTTGGACTGCATTCCCAGAAGCCTTCCCCATCAGATGTGCTGGCTGGGTTTTCTGG
Organism: Intellagama lesueurii; assembly: GCA_037013535.1. Classification (NCBI taxonomy): domain Eukaryota; kingdom Metazoa; phylum Chordata; class Lepidosauria; order Squamata; family Agamidae; genus Intellagama; species Intellagama lesueurii. The sequence continues at coordinate 172,407,266 of JBAJHW010000003.1, read as the reverse complement.
GATTTGCAGTCCAAGAACATCAGGGTCACCAAAGGCTGGGAACCACTGTCTTAACATATATGTGCGGGGAGGAGTTGACGTTTTTGTCAAAACATCTACCTCAAGAGTCAAAGGACAGGATGCTGTTACTTCTCAGTGAAGGGCAATAGCAGTAGCAGTGCTCTATACAATTTGTGTTTGCCATTGTGCAAGCCAGAGAGTGCCTCACTGAAATAAGCAGGGCCTTGTGGTGCAACTCCAGAGACAGCCTCAAGGCTCATGCCATGGAGCATTGCATGAGCAGACAGAATGAGCAGCAGTCTGTTCAAACCATTTTAAGAATGTACAAATTAAACTAAGAGTACAAGTATCCAACACAGATCTGATTTGGGGGGGGGGGGACTTCCTCTAAGATAGAGTAAGACAAGAGAAACAAGTACTTATTTAAGGCAATGGATCAGCACCATGGGGTTGTTGGGGATGTTGCTTATATAATCACTGCAACTTTCACTCTTTAGATTAAACATTTTTGAGGATGGATATTCTGCCAACCAGACTGTTCTATGTATGTTTGGATGATTATTCAAATTATATATTCAGAGGAGGAACACTGCTGGCTGACACAGAATTTTTAGGACATGCTAGGTCAACCATCTCTGGCACGCAGATGTTACAATTTTCTACAATCTTCTTTCAGAATTATTAGAACTTTTTGGCAACTCCAAACATTAACACCTTCAGTGTAAACCAAAACATATGTAAAATAGAAGAAGCAAGCTTGGTAATTTCACAGCTTCCTTCCATGGGTTTACTAATATGTAGAGAAGAAGAAAAGAAAAAAAGAAAACAGATCAATGTGCCTTGTTTATCTACCTATGTTTTTCTAAAGACTGGGAACCAAGGGAGTTGGTGCAGGCACTGTTAATTAAATTACAAATAGACTGTGCTATCAAAGGATTCAGCTTAGATGAATTTCTCAAGATAGGTCATTTAGGTATGTGATTAGGTCCATGCTGGCATAACAGATAATCCAGAAATACAGATTGCTTAGCCTCTGTGGGGATGTTATGGATTGTCTATAGAAAAGGAAACATTGAATGATCAGTTGTCCAAATAGACACTAAGTAGCAAAGGCAGGGACACTCAACGTCCAGTTCATCTACTACAGAAGTGAAAAGATTTGGTCCAGCATTGATGTCATGCACCCCTTGGCCATTATTACAGTAATTATAGAGTCTGAGGTATATGAAGGAGAGACAAAGAAGTGCACAGATGGAGCACTACTACACTCCCTCAGCAGATATCTATCCCACAGATTATGGCTGGGCAACTGTGAACCTCCAAGATGTTGTTGGACTGCCATCTCCTTCCGGTGCTAGAAGGAAGAGCTAGTGGTGAGGGATTGGGCAAGCTGCAGCTGAACAATATCAAGAAGGCCACACTTATCCGCCCTTACCATGCAAGCTGCTTATATTCAATTTCCATTTTCCCAACAGAATCAGCCTGAATATTGCCTCATTCATCACCTCATTCTGGGCTTTTCACCAGACTTTCAAAATTCTTTGAACAGTCAAGTGTACTGTACCTCATTTTTCTCACTTGACTCCCCACCTTATGGAAGCTTATTTATCTCTATTGGGAGGACCTATGAGGGCTGCAATGTCTGTAAATTCCACTACAAAACACCCCAATCCACACTTTCAAGGCTTGTGACAAACTTGAATTCAATTATCTACTGGACTTCTCAGCTTCTAATGTCCTGATGCAGTTCTTGACTCAACAGGTATTTGCAGCTATAGTGTTTTGAGACAAAGGCATTGAAATGTCTCTTTTGTGAACCTTTTTTTTTGGGGGGGGGGGGACTCAAAATATTTCAAATGCATATTGAAATGGACATTCTTCCCATCTTTTTTGTTTATTTAAATCACAGATGATTCTGGAACACCAGAATGAAGAAGAAAAGGGATCTGTTTGCATTCCTGCCAGAGTCTCCATCCTGTGCAGCAGTTTCTACCAATGAGGCCAGGTCCTTTCACTGTGGTAGACCATAAAGGAGTTCAGCTGCAATTGAAAGATTTGATGTCAGGTTGTTAAGATTTTATGAAATCTTATTGTTGTTCACAGCCACAGGAGTCCATGGTAGGTTGGTTTTGGCAAGATAAAACCACAAAATCTTAGAATATCTCTTTTCTCCCTGACTTATTACTGGCTTCAATGGGGCATCCTCAGCTGCTCTCATAGTATGCCCTATGACGATAAACCTGCTGTATTTAGACAGTAATTATGCAGAGTGAGAACAGTGTAGTATTGTTCACCTTTTTTTAAATGCATGTTCCTGCAACATGAGAGCCGTATGGCTTTCCTTTGAGAGCTAACTTTTTAAAGATTTGCAGCAAAGCAGTCTTACAATTGTCTACTTGATTAGCCTGGCATTACGCTAAGTGCTCATCTGTGATGTATCAAAGAAAAAAAGAGGAAAAAGGACATCCGTATAATTTTATGGATGAATTAAGCTTCGCACAGAGATACTGTATCGTGATCAGAGAGGGTGAAATATGTCAGTCTGAGTTTTTATTGCAATTTGTTAAAAACACCAAAGATCTTTCTTTTTCAAATATGAAGTTCAAGAATTTGGTAAATTCCTCAAAATGGACTGAAACAAAATTATCCTATTTTTGCATGAACCGAATTCATTATGGGAATTCCAAGCATACAGAAAATGGCATTGTAACTTCTTGCAGCTCAGGTATTAAGATGAGAGTGTCATTGTAAAGTGCCATCAAGTCACTTCTGACTTATGGCAACCCTATGAATTTGTAGCCTCTGGAAGGTCCTGTCCTTAGTATTCCTCTCATGTTTTGCAAACTCAGGTCTGTGGTTTCCTTTCTTGAGTCAATCAATTTCATATCCAGTCTTTAACATTCCCCAGCATTATTGTCTTTTCCAGTGAGTCTCGTCTCATTCAACACCCTAGACCTGTCATTTTTACTTTTGTGTGTGTTCTGTGCTATCAAGTCAGAATCAACTTATAGCGACCCTAATAGGGCTTCCAAGGTAAGTGAGATACTGTATGTCAGGAGTGGTTTTACGAGTTCCACCACCACTGCTGCCCAGTGAGTTTACATGGCCAAGTGGGGATTTGAACCCTGTTCTCCAGAGTACTAGTCGGTCACTCTATCCACTATACCACACCCAGATTCAATTTTAATTCCTTTCCATCCTGAATATGAAGAAAATGATGTGTTTTGACAAACATTTGTGAAAACCAAACCAACACTAATTTCTCTTCCCTTCCTAATACCGACAGCCCTAAACAGGGGGACCTTTTGTGGGGTTGGAGAAGCTGTAAAGTTTCTTTATCCATGCCCCTTTCATTGTTATTTTACTCCCAATCATCATCTCTAGCAGCATAGCACCTTTTCAAAATCCTGCCTGCCTGCTTGCTTGTGAAATGTCACTAGAGAAAAAGGCACTGGGCAAGGATTCCTGCCAACCTAGCGGTTCGAAAGCATGGAAATGCGAGTAGATAAATAGGTACCACCACGGTGGGAAAGTAATGGCGTTCCGTGTCTAGTCGTGCTGGCTCTACGGCTTGGAAACGGGGATGAGAACCGCACCCTAGAGTCAGACACGACTGGACAAATTGTCAAGGGGAACCTTTACCTTTACCTTTAAGGATCTAAAGCCCCCAAAAGATTGGCAGGGAAAGGCTTCCACATACAAGTACATATACACACCCCTTCCTATGTGGAGGCAATATTTTTTTTAAAAGTGTCAGGTGGAAACTCATCTCTAAAACCCTCCTGGAGGAAAATAAGATCTATAATTAAAGGGCAGGGGGACAGAACCAACTGTGGGGGGGGGATTTTGGGCTTTGATATAATTTGTTTCACTTTTTATTTTATTTATTTTATTTATAGTAAATTTAGTTTTGTTTGTTTTATTTTGCTTTGTTATTTTATTGTTTAATTTAATTTAAAGTGTATTATATATAATGATTGACCAATTTAAAGTGTATTATGTATTATGATTTAATTTTTGGTTTATTATTTTGATTATTGTATTATATTTATATTAATTTTGTGCACTTTTTATTTTTATTTTTTGACATGGAGTGGAAGGTCTGCCCCCCCAGCGGGGGTCCTCAGAACATCCGAGTGATTACGGGTAGAGGGAAATATGGCGGTGGCATACTCCCTACTTGTGTTAGAAGAACGGTGAACAGATGTTTGAAGGCTGTTCACTGTTCTGGGACTATGACCAACTGCCAGTCTCGAGGTAGGCAGATCAGCCGGCCCTCCACCCTAAAACTGGTGCGGTTGAATGCCAGGTCTGTGTCCAACAAATCCCAGCTTATTCAAGATCTTATCCTGGAGGAGGACGCAGACCTGGCGTGCATAACCGAGACCTGGATGGGCGGGGAAGGGGGTGTTCCCTTGACCCTTGCCTGTCCTCCTGGTTATGCAGTCCAGCACCAGGGTAGACTGGAGGGGCGGGGGGGGGGAGTGGCCATTGTTTATAAAAACACTCTTGAGGTTACTAGGCGCTCTATGGTGGTAAAGCCGGGTCTGGAGGCCCTCCACGTGTCTGTTGGGACCAGGGACGGTATTGGGATCTTGCTGGGTTACCGCGCTCCCCGCGACTCAGCCACTTCCCTACCGGAGCTGGTGGACTTTGTCTCCGCGGCACTGTTGGAGTCCCCGAGGCTTTTAGTCCTGGGTGACTTCAATATCCATGCAGAGGCAGAGGTTTCCGGACCAGCTCTTGAGTTCTTGGAAACCATGGCTTCCTTGGACATGTCCCAACATGTTAACGGTCCCACACACGTGGGCGGTCATATGCTAGACCTGGTATTTTCCACTGAGCGGAGCGAGCGTGGTCTGATGGTGACTGACCTGGTGTCAGTTCCCTTGTCATGGTCAGATCACCACCTAATAAAATGTAACCTCTCAGTGGCATTCCCTCCCCGCAGGGAGCATGGACCTATTTCAATGGTCCGCCCTCGAAGGTTACTGGATCCAATGCGATTCCAGGATACCATGAGAGGGATTCCAGCTGATCTGTCTGGCGCCCCTGTCGAAGCCCTGGTTGACGGTTGGATTGCCGCTGCCACTAGGGCTGTAGACACGATCGCTCCTAAACGCCCTCTCCGTCGCAGAGCTCGGCCAGGGGCCTGGTATAATCAGGAACTACGAGCTATGAAGCGAAATAGGAGACGGCTAGAGTGCACTTGGAGAGATAAACCGACGGTTTATAATAAGATAGCTGTCAGGATCGCAACTAACCATTACCTGGCTAAGGTGAAGGCTGCCAGACGATCACACTTCGCTGACCGGATAAGCGAAGCTTCAAATCAGCAGGCGGAACTTTTCCGTATAGTTCGCGATCTATCCGGAATTGGTCTGGGTGATGGGCCTCCCATTAATATCTCACCTGACCAATTTGCAGCATTTTTTAAATCAAAAGTGGAGGCCATCCGCCGGGATCTCTCTCCTTTTTTGAATACAGTGGATCGAGCAGAGATGTCCAGCGCTCCGCCTTGCCCGGTTGTGCTTGAATGCTTTCAGCCTGTGACGCCAGATTCGGTGGACAAAGCGCTTGATCGCTGTCGGGCCACCACCTCCTCCCTTGACCCTTGCCCGGCCTGGCTAATCAAAGCAGCCAGGCCCATAACAACTGAATGGGCCACAGCAATAATTAATGGGTCTCTCCAGGAGGGCAAGGTTCCCCTTGCCCTCAAGGAGACACTCATTAGGCCCATCAGGAAGAAACCAAATTTGGCGGCGGATGATATTGGCAATTATAGGCCCGTCGCCAATGTTTCCTTCCTCAGCAAAGTGGTGGAGAGGGTGGTGGCTGATCAGCTTCAAGCCCTTTTGGATGAAACCAATGCTCTGGATCCGTTTCAGTCAGGCTTCAGGCCGCGCCATGGCACGGAGACGGCACTGGTCGCACTGTTGGATGACCTATTGAGGGAGGCTGACAGGGGCAATATGTCCTTGTTGGTCCTCCTCGATATCTCAGCTGCCTTTGATACCGTCGACCACGGTATCCTCCTGGGGAGGCTCTCCGAGCTGGGAATCGGTGGCCTGGCGCTTGCCTGGCTCCGATCCTTCTTGGGGGACCGCCCCCAGAGAGTACAGATTGGGGAGAATGTTTCGGCTCCGTGGAGTCTCAATTGTGGGGTTCCGCAGGGGTCGATCATCTCCCCAATGCTGTTTAACATCTATATGAGGCCGTTGGGTGGGGTCATCAGGGGGTGTGGGGCTTCGTGCCATCAGTACGCTGATGACACCCAGCTCTACATCTCCTTTTCACCTACTTCAGTGGATGCCGTTCCGTCCCTTCAGCGCTGTCTGGAGGCTGTACTGCAATGGATGCAGCTGAACGGTTTGAGGCTGAACCCGGACAAGACGGAGGTCTTGAGGGTGGGTGGTTCTTCCATCGGCGGTCTGGGAGACTCCCTCTCTTTCGGGGGGGGGTTACTCTTACCGCACGGAGTGAGGTCCGCAGCTTGGGGATACATCTGGACCCGGCGCTTACCATGGAAAACCAGGTGGCGTCCGTGGCCCGTTCTGCCTATTTTCATCTGTGGCGGATCACCCAGCTGCGGCCCTACCTTGATGGGGGGGCCCTCACCACTCTCGTCCATGCGCTCGTAATCTCGAGATTAGACCACTGTAATGCACTCTACGTGGGGCTACCTTTGAGATTGTTGCGGAAGCTTCAAATGGTGCAGAATGCAGCGGCCAGACTGCTCAGTGGGGTGAGAAAATACCAACATATCTCTCCCACTCTGGCCGCATTGCATTGGCTGCCCATTCGCTTCCGCATTGACTTCAAAGTGTTGATGATGACTTACAAAGCCCTAAACGGTTTGGGACCTCGGTATTTGGCGGACCGCCTTCTCCCACCTAAATCTACCCGAATTACTTGGCATAGCCAGGAGGGACGGCTGAGGGGCCTAACGCCGAGAGAGGTCTGGAAAGAAAGAACTAGAAACCGGGCCTTCTCGGCAGTGGCCCCTCGACTATGGAACAGCCTCCCAACAGAGATCCGCCTGGCACCCTCGCTGGGTGTTTTTAAGAGCCATTTAAAAACTTGGCTATTTAGGCAGGCCTTCCCTTCTGTCAATTCTTAAATTTTAGTTCTTTGTTTTTTATTATTCCCATCTTGAATACTTTATATTATTGTTTCAATTGTTTTATTGTTTAATGTTTTAATGTTTTATATATTGATGATATTTGTAAGCCGCCCCGAGTAGACATTGTCTAGGGGGGCGGGGTAGAAATCTAAAAATAAATAAATAAATAAAATAAATAAATAAATTTGCTATATGTATCGGTGTGATTATATCTAGTGTTGTATCTTGGTCAAAGGTATTTTCAATCTTTCTTAGACACATACCTTAAAGGTTGAACGTACGAGCCACTTCAGTGTTTATACTTTACACAAAGCACAGACAGTTGTGCAATGCCTGTTTCACCCACAGCTTTAATAATTTAGTGGAAGGTTTACCTTATTTCATTCTGTTTGGAAATCCAACAGCATGGCAAGAACATTGTAAGTTAGACTATGGTTATTAAAAGACCAGGCAGAAAGATAGATTGGCAATAAAATCAAAACATATAGTCATATCACAGTAGTAATAGAGGTATTAGGTTAGCCTGACACAATATCATTAAAGCCGATTTTGACTATATGATTTCATGTGCCTGATATTAACAACAAAGATATAAGATAAAGTGATGGACAATGTCTGCAATGAATGAGATTCTATTTCTGGAAGCTTGGAGATGAGCCCTTCAGCAGCGCGGGCTGCCTTTATCCCATTCCCGGGATAGTGCGAGACATTAAAGTCTCGCAAGAGCCTTGAGAGAGAAGGGGTGGGGGAGCATATTTAAAGAAGAACTCCTTCTACCTTGGGCCTCTTCCTTTTCAGCATCCCACCCGCCCGCCTGGTCTGCTAGTGTGAGTTTTGCTGGTCACCTTTTGGGGCCGGATAGGAATTTTTGACCCACATCCTGATTGGCCTTTGGAAGTGGGGATTTTTTGCCTATCCCACACTGGCTGAGGTGCGCTGGCATATCAAAGGGTGGCTAATTTGGTCACACAGGCGGGTAGTGCGGGTAAAACAGGTTTCGGTGAGTCCGCTCACAAACACAGGTAATGTATAGCTCATTTGATCTTCCAGCGCTGCGGATTGTACAATTACAGTGCTTGGGGGAGAAGATCTGCTGGGGCCACTCCCGGACCAACAGTCAACAAGAAGAAGGGGACTTGAGGTCCGGGGGTGGTCAAATTTGGGCCGACCGGGCTCTCGCTGTCTTCACGACTGCGAGATCTTGGGGCTCGGGACTCGCCCATAGTTTGGTAGGGGCCCGTTGAGACCCCTCTGCAGAACCTGATTCCGCACTACAGCAGGACCCCTCCCTTTTTTCCATTGAGGATAAAGATGAATATCTAATAAAGTGTGGCCCATGTTTTATTCCATAACAGTTGTCTTGTGTCTTATTCCGGGGTAAGGGGATAAAGGGGTGCTGTATCTCCCTCACAAAACTGAAGTCTAATCTAAATGCTTCAACCTCAGTCCTCTACTGTATTTGGGCCCAAATGGTTTCTGAGACTTACGGTTTTAAGACAAGCAAGAATCACACAGGGTGAAAACCGCTCCTTTTGTAAAGTACAAATATAGCATTCAAAACCACATACTCTTTAGGTTAATGCTACCAAAAAATCTAACAGAAAGTATAGTCCTAACCAAATTTTATTTCAGAGATTTTTCTGCCCCATCAAAGGAAGTTACTGATGTCATGACGACCAATTCCTATTGCAGTTCATATGCACTGTCCGCAATGAAAAGAAAGACTTGGCTTCTGTCTCCCACAATTGAGTTTTACAACTAATGTTATTTGAAAGAAGTCACAAACCAACAGCTTCTGTGTAGGATAAAGCTGGGATGATTTTCAAGCTCCCTCCTCTAAAAATCTTTCTAGAATGGACAAGGCCCAGACTATTGCTCGGTGGGGGGGGGGGGGGGAGATGACCTCTTCTATTGGTACAGCTAAGGTCGGTCTCTCTCTCTCTCAATTAATCAATTAATTGCAGGAGAGATCCTATTGAACTTCAGTTGGCCAGAAGGAACTGGATTCATCCTGTAGCAGTTCAGTTGCTCGTGTTTGCCAGTCCAACAGTAGGCCTGCAGTGGTACAGGCAGGACCCTTTATTTCAAAGGTTTCACTAGAGGTAAAAAAAAATGGCATTCAACTGAAGATCAGTGCAAACAATCAGGTTGCCAAGTCTCAGGGCACTAGTTGAATTCTTAGGAAATTCCTATACTTCCTTGAATATCCAGATAGGGAGACAAATCCAGCGCAAGTGGTACTGGAAGAAGAGAAAATTTACTTTTATTGTATAAGGTATCTTTAATGTCTGTGTGCCCAACTTCTCTTTACTTCCAAGTGGAACTAGGACTCACTGGTTCAGTACCAAGATGTTTGTGTTGCAATATTTTTTTTATGAAGCAATGCACGAAATTCACATTGACTGTCTGTCATACACACTGTCCACTCCATCTTCACATCTGCCGAATGCGTATGCACCAGCCTTGACAAGGGAGTTGACAGGAGATGAGGGTGGGAAACACCTGGAGTAAGATGAGAGCACGAGGGGATGGAATGATTGGAACCAGGAATAAGAGGGAAGGAACAGGAAGGAGGAAGAGGAAGAGTCTTGGGCAAGAGTTTGAGAGGAGTTGCCACTGGTGTTATGTGCCTCAACAGAGGTGTAGCCGAATGTCCTTTGGGACTCATGGGCTGGCAAGTGGGTGAGCTTGACTAGGTGATGTTGACATGGGGGGTGAACCCATCTTTGTTCAGTAGAACCTTAGGACCACTGACCTTGATGACCAGCAGAGATTCAGCCACCTGAACCTACCCACATACAGTGCAGATGGTAGAAATGCTACAGCTGGAAGCTGCACCTCTTGCAACTCAGAGACAGTCCTCTGTCAGGGACAAGTGACCCTCACTGAAGGGCATCGTTGGACTAGTGAAAGGAACTCAGCCTCAGTGAAGGGTGACAGATAGACTGGGTGAGAAGTCCAAGAAACCACTGCCTGGTGTGTAGAGCAGCTCCAGGATCAGGACAATTCAGAGTTCTCATTCTGCTGATTATTGGGCAGTGGGACATGAACACACACACACACAAACACACACACACACACAGTTTTGCAAGTCTTATGCAAAACCTTGTCCCTTGGTCTCAGGTTTTGGCCTTAAAATCTGCTGATCTGGCACTTCTATGAACAACTCACATCACGAAGATGCCAGAGTAACCCACAACTTCTTTATCAAGAGAAACTTTAGCCCCACCACCACACATACAGCCCCCAGGAGTATCTAGCTAGATGATTATCCCACTCAGACCTTTGCAGAAGTAGCTGAGTCACATAACCACTCTGATCTTGCAAGTCACCACACATGCAAAATATTTGTCAGATTTTACTGAGGAGCTTGACATTGTGCAACCATACATTATTAAAGGCTAATAACTGAAACAACAGAAATATAAACATTGACTCATCAGCAGCCTACTACTAACTGTGTTATACTATTTGCTACAATTGTTTTCTGTAAACACCATTCTTTTGTTTTAATATCACAGCATTTTCTTTAGCTAGGCTTCATTTACTCCAATTACACCGTATTTCTACTGTGCCAACTGCAACTTACATTTTGCTGATTTTGTCCAAAACTAACATTAGTTTAGGTTTCTCTTCCTTATTCAGTATTTATTTTCCAATTATGTAGTTTATTCAATTCTCACTTTTTACTTACTGCTCAATGTATATTTCAGCCATAGTTAAATGTTTATGTTTCTCCATGGAAAAGTTTGTTTTTTAAATTTACCCATTACTTTCCATAGAAAGTGCCTCAAAGCAACCAGCAGTAAATTTCACGACAGAGAACAAATATAGAAATCTGTAATCAATATTGTTAGAAATCATAATCAACACAATAAAATATGGTACATGCCATAAAATGCAATTAATATAATGCAGCTGGCTGGATAGGCCAGTGGTTTAGGTATCAGGCTGCAGAGCCAGGTTTTGAGAGTTTGATTCCTCACTGTGAGAAGAGCCATACTGTGTTGCCTTGGGCAAGCTGCACAGTTCCAGGGTACCCCCAAAAGAAGGGAATGGCACACCACTTTTGAGTATATTCTACCTGGAAAACCCGGGATAGGGTTTCCATATGTCAGAATTGCCTTGACAGCACATGAATTATTATTAAAATGTGAAACGTATATCTGCAATGCACATGTCCCCATCACCTCATTCTTGAGCAAACACCATAAAGTAGCAGACAACAATATGTCCATAACTTGTGTCCAAATGTCAGGGAAAATCTGGTTGTCAGACCATTGCACTGAAAAGATTTTAACTTTGGTGCCAAGCAGATTTCTTTGATGTGTGTCTTCTGCAACATAGTGCAGGACACATAATTATGGGCTTAAGCTACAGGAAGCCAAATTTAGACTGAATATCAGGAAAAACCTCTTAACTGTTAGAGCAGTACGGCAATGGAACCAGTTACCTCAAGAGGTGGTGAGCACTCCAATGCTGAAGGCATTAAAGAGAAAACTGAACAACCATCTATCAGATCTGCTTTGATTCTGATTCCTGCATGGAGCAGGGGGTTGGACCTGATGGCCTTATAGTCCCCTGCCAACTCCATTATTCTGTGATTCTGTGAACATGGAACTACCACAGAAAATGTCCATTCCAGACTGCCATCTGTTAAACTTCTCTCAGAAAGTGCATACACACCTAGCCTCCAATGCTCTCCTCAGCTGTATAGACAAATTCAACATTACCTCTATTTAATACCCCTGCCAGCTGTTCTTGAGACATCTGTTTATATTTTCAAAAACATGCATGTTAATTATTTAGAGTCAATAAATACAACTTGTAGTTTGGCTGTAAAAAGCCAAATTTGACAATTTATCTCATCCCCCCTCACGCTCATAGTTCTTGAACTGACTGGTTTGACTGGAATGCATGCTATATGTTCTCTATCTCTTTCACTAATTTCATATGATGAAAAATGGATCATTCACCTATCCCCATAGCATGGTAAATCTTCCTGTTTTTCTTCTCTCATCTCCCTTTGAGATTTTCTCTCCTTTTTCTTCTCTTTGCTGGAATTTCCAGGCCAGGAAAATGGCACCTGTTTCTTAGCTCAGTGGTTTAGGTATCTGGTAGTAGAGCCAGAAGTTGGAAATTTGATTCCCCACTGTGCCTCCTTGACAAGGGCTGTACTCGATGAGCAATAGTGTCCCCTCCAACTCTGCAGTTCTAAGATCTAAAATCATTCTCAGGCAAATCCTGTAAATAATTTCTGGGAATAATGTGCAGGAATTTCCAGAGAGCTGCTTTGGGTAATCTGTACAGAACTTTCAGTGTCCTGTGCAGCAAATGACATTTCTCCCCACAGCTGCCAGGGAAATCTCAGCATTGTCTGTGTTCATCCTGGAAGGAAACCCTGATGGGACAAAATGTCAGAATTCAACACAAATGGAAAAATCAGAATATTCATCACATTCCTATCCAGGAAGTTCCCATTGCATGGACTGCCTCCTTGCTTTGTTGTATCACTTTGATGGACTTCGTCCATTTTTCTTCAGCTGCAGTGATAAGTTTCCCTCTTTCTTCTCAGTTCTTTATTGATGTCACTGGTGATTTCAAGGATCATGCTGAAGATCCCATCATTTCCTAGGAGTTAAATATGGATTGCCCGGTGATATTCATCTACTCCTAGCAGGCAAGAGAAGAGCAAATAATGCAGCCTACAGTTATTCCAAATAAATCCATGTTCTTTGCTTTTTTTCTAATAAACAAACAGAGGGAATTGAGCATGGGTTACCAGTGTTATCTGAGTTTTAGCAGACTTGATACATTCTGTGAGTATGAAAAAGGATGAAATAATGGCATCCTGTGAAGCTTTTCACATCCTCCATTCCAACCCTAAAATCTGTTCTGCAGCACAGAAGATAAATTACTCAAGGAAGTGTCACTGACAAATGCTAAATAATCCAGGTTAAAGAAAATGAAGTAATCACTGTTCTGTCTAGCATGAGTCTGTCTTCTACTGAACTTTCCTGGTAACCCAATATGCGAAACCATGCATCCTCTTATCTTTCTCAAAAATACTGCACTGCAATAACCAAGGTATATTTTACAATGGACATAATGGCGGGGTAAATAAGGTTGGAGAGACAAACAGGAAACTTCAAAAAATGGAAAGGGAAGAAAAAACTAATTTCAGGAAAGAAACATGTGGCCAATAAACATACAACTGATAAACGCAAGACAGCATTCCCAGCATATAAATAATCACATTAGAAAATCCGGAGAAAAGCAAACAAACAGAATGCAAACACCAGTCAAAGTCAAGATAAACCAGTCGGCATTTCCAGTCGAAAGGAGCAATATCCATGAAACATCTAAATTGTCTGGGCTTCCAAAGGTAACATGTTCCACAGCTTCCATCTGCAAGGTCAGGTTTCAATGGCAGATTGTTGGTATTTCTACATTGTTCATTCATGGAGGTTTAGTTTTGTGGGTAGCAATTCTGAGTAGAAAAGTGAGGCATGTTTTACCTTTTCCATAATTACTGCAATCTAATTTGATCACTACACTTGTTTTTCCACTGCTGGGTTTCAAATATATATTCTCAGCAAGATTGTTTTCACTCCGTGCATTTTTTATGCTCAGTCTGCATGTGTAATATGCACATACAGACTGTTGATATGTACAGTCATCATTGTTCACATATAGTATGCAACATGCACCCATTACACAGAGTGCTGTTCTGTATTATTTGTCTGGTTGTGCTGAGCTGCACAGGAATTCCTTTTTGTAATCTGATTCAGTGACAGGTACCTGAAAGCAAAAAACCTTATGGTTTTTGTGACCATATACAGTCATGGGAAAAGATACTCTATGACAGGCTTGTCCAACCCGCGGCCCGCGGCCCGCATGCAGCCCAGGTCGGCTCGTAATGCAGCCCAGTGCAATTTTTTATTTTTTAAGAAATTCCAAAGTTCGAATTTCCTGCCCTTTTCCCCTGTCTTTTTGCCTTCTGAGGTCTCAAAGGGCTTCCTCTGATGTCGGAAAAAGCAGAACCTTACCTCCACTGCCGCGCCTTCGGCGGCACTTACTCGCGAGTAGACCCGCTCTTTCCGCGGCGCTTACTCACGGGTAAACCCGCGCCAGGGATGGGAAGGGAGTGCACCGGCTTCCTCCTCCTGCTCGGCAGAAGTAAAAAAGTTCCCTGACCCCCTGCTCTAACCTTGAGCACTCACTGAGAATTGCAACAAGTTCCATCAAAGCAAATATGGATGCATTGGTGGCTGAGAAACAATGTCAAACATCTCACTAACTTCATTTCCAAGTAAGTTTAATATGTTAACTATGTTTTCTATGGTTTTTTTGGATGATCAGGTATCGTTAGTGTTATTTTATTTTATGTGCGGCCCAAACCAAATTTTCATCTTCTAATGTGGCCCAGGGAAGGTGAAAGGTTGGACACCCCTGCTCTATGATGTGTTACTGAAGAGAGCTTTGTGGATACCCTGGACTACCAGAAAGACAAACAGGTGGGTCCTAGAGCAAATCAAATATATCAGTAACAAAGACAAAAAGCCAATATTCCCTTTTACTCTATTGCTGTAAAACTGCTACAGATAAGTGCTGACTTCACACTGCCCTTCTAAGAGTAAGAATCCATTTGGTGAAACACAGCTTTGTATATCTTGGTGACAGTCCCTAAACTATAGTGTCATAGCACTGATCAGTGATATCGGTGCATGTAATATCTTATGGATGCTATCTATAAATAATAAGGGTTTGCATATTGGTTTACAATATGCAAAAAAAGAAACAACACTACATAACACATACAGAAAACACAATAAAATACAATTAAACCCCATTGCTAGTCGAGAATACTTTTAAATAAAAATACATAAATTACATAAACTCATTTGAACATCTCAGGACAAATTTACACTAGTAGAAAGCAACTTTGTATAATTCAGTTTTAATTGGCTTCCTAAAAACAGAGAGGCATGGTGCCTGGTGAACATCTGTAGGAACCTTGTTCCAAAAGGTAAGAAAATCAGTGGCACATTCCTCTGCCACAAATCAGTGGCTTGGCTTTCCACCCTAATTTGGTGGCCCCATGACAGTTTTTCTGAAAGTTTCTATAACTTCTTTGTCTTAATTCTACTAAAGATTGGTTCTTTGGATTTTGTGCTTCTTTTCTTAAAGTGTGAAAAATACCCATCAAATACTTTGGCTATTTCTGAATATTTTCAGTCAACAGATACTTCCACATTGGAGTATTCTCCCTTCCTAATTGGAAACTGGAAGCAGATTGTGACACTGATCATGAACTGTTAATATCCAACATTAGGGTAAAGCTGGAAAAGAACACTAAAAGAATCACAGTGGCAAACTATAATCTAAATACCATTCCTGATTAATTTAAAGTCCACATAAAGAACAGATTTACACTACTAAACTCAATTGACTGTGAACCAGAAGGACTGTGGTGTGAAACCAGAGGTATCACTAGAGATTGGGACGAATATAAAAACGGATCAGCCTTTTTGACGAAAATAGCCGATTCGTTAAATATTCATCCCTTTATATTTGTGCATTCCAGAGACCCCCACAAATACGAAGTGATGAATATTTACCCGTTTTTATTCGTCCTTCGTATTAAAAAAAAAACCATTCTGCCTACCAGCCGCCGATCAGCTGATTGGAGGCCGAAAGGCAGCCACCGCCACCCCGCAGCCAGCCACCCCCACAGCCTACCCCCTTCCTTTCCCTACCTTAGCCCCCACCCCACCCCACCCCACTCCCACCGACACCCCCTTACCTTAATCGCTGCTGCCGAGGTCTCCATCAGGCCTCTGCAGCCACTGCGTGTAAAAAGGGAAACTGGCTGCCCTTTGCAAAAATGGCAGCTGCAGCTTCATTTAGGGTAGGGAAGCTGCAACTGCCATCTTTGCAAAGGGCAGCCTGGAGTGGTGGGGTGGGGACTAAGGTAGGGAAAGGAAGGGGGGTGGGTAGGCTGTGGGGGTGGCTGGCTTTGGGGGGGCATTGTCTATCGGCCTCCGATCAGATGATCGGCGGCCAGTAGGCAGAATGGTGGGTTTTTTTTTTGTTTTTTGTAAAGTTGCTGAAGACAAACTCAATGCCTCATGCATGCCTCTCAGTGCCAAAGACCTCTCATTCTGCTGGGGCCAAAAATAACTCCCTCAATACCATGGGCTTCTGTGCCATGTGGTAAACTCTCCTGGGGGGACCCAATTTGTGGGTGAATAACTCGGATGTCTGATATCCAATCTTCACCAAAGTTGGCAGGCTTTGGGGAAAGACATAGGAAGTTCCATTGTGATTCCGGATTTTCTAAGTACCTGGGGGGAGCTTTCCTGGGGTTGTCCTCTTTGTGACTGTATAACTCAGGGGTCCATTATTCAATGTTCACCAAACTTTCAGGGATTATAGAAAAGCATCTGGGGAAGCTTTCCTGCAAATGTGGTGTCTCTAGGTGCTTAGGGGCCAGTTTTATAGCCATTTAAAGACAAATCGACAGATCAATTTGTTGATTCATCGAAGAATGTTTGTATATTTGTATTTGTTGAGTCGTTAACCTTGATGAATCATGAATCAAAATGGATCACCATTTTTTTTATTTGTCCCCATCTCTAATTATCACAGAAGGCAGCAAAAAGACAATTCCTGTAGAAAAAAATAAAATAAAATAAAAACCTAGATGGATTATGGAAGATCCTTAGGTTCAGAGGGACATCGGTCCACGTAGTATATTTGGAATAGTAAACCAACAAAATTCAAATCTCACTGAGTTAAAACTGCTTATGAATATTCGCCCAAGAACTTCAGCTTAATAGGGTTACAGAATTTAACTGAGGCTATCACTTAGAGCCAATATGGTATAGTGGACAGAGTGATGAAGTAGGACTGAAGAGAGCTGGGCTTAAACTCCTGCTTCATCATGGAAACTTGGGGGTTGGGATTGACAGTCAAACCCGTCCTTAAATATCTCACATACCTTCAAAACCCTATTAGATTTGCCATAACTCAGATGTAACTTAACGGCATTGTGGCGTTTGCCCTTGTGGCCCCTGCTTGTCTTTCCCTCACAAAGGCTCACGTCACATTTTCTTCTCGCTGCCACCAGTGGATTACCTCAATCCACAATATAAATGACGTTTGTCAGAACACTTGTCTTGTGAACAGAAACAGAACTTATTTATTGGAGTGAAGCAGATTGAATAATAACAGAAGTTCTTCAGATACATGTTACACATAAGCAATTCATCAACAGTTCTCTCAGTACATACTTCTTTTCTCTTGCTATATCATTACCACCTTCTCTATCTATTCTCCTAACCAGCTCTATCTCTCTCAGTATCTGTTCCCTCTCTCTCTAACTAACCCTATCTGACTCCTCCTTCTCCTGCCAAGCCTCATGTAGCTGCTGACTCCGCCTCTCCAGTCCTCTCATAGGTTCATGCAAATCAGCTCATGAATATGAATGGCATGAGTGACGTGGGCAATCGCCACAGGCACATAACACAACATACACTGAGCAAATCTGCATCACACAGGACAAGGACTTAAAATGATAGACTCATAAACATCCTCCACTGGAAGCCCTATGTTTCAAAGGAACTGGTGGACAAGCTGTTTAGAGGCTTCCATCTGAAGACTGGCCTAAGTGGTTTGTAGTGAAGACTCTAAGGGTGTCATCAGCAGATGAATTTCTATGGATGTTCCCCATGGAAAATGTTAACTACATGAAGTTCTAATCCAACCCCCTGCCATGTGCTGGTGCAGCATTACTAACCCTTGCCTGCAGCCAGCACCCTGCTAGTTTCAGCATACAAAGAGATACTGGAACTCCTGCCCCATCGTAAGCCATCCTCTGCATCCTCTGTCTGTGCAGGTCCCGTGCAGTTGACCTTAGCCAGGTTAACCTAGAAGTACCTCTTAGCACACCCCAGCGACCTCAGATATGGGAAAGGCACATGGCAGCCAACAGCGAAAGGAGCCTATTCTGCAGATGCTCAGAGGAGTACTTCATCTTGATTGTGGTTTCTCATGACCCAGGTCACTGAAACTGGTTCTGAGGCTAACCCTGTGTACTTTGGGGCCGGAGTCACCTGAACGCTCCAACGAGACCTTCAGGGTGCTTTGGTGGGATGGGAAACCCCCCACACACATACACCCCAGTAAAGGGAGGAGGTTCTCCGCCAGGGCGATGCTGACACAGGCATTGTGCTGATTTCTGGAGGGAGCGTACCTGTGAAAGAATGTTCTCCTGGTTGTCAGCCTCATCCTGCAACGGGGGTACCATTGGGGGGCAGGGGAAAACTGGTGCTGGCCCACCACGCTGCCAGCAGCGTGGCAGGGTAGCAGCAAAGCAGCATCACAGGCTGCGCCATAGAAGGCTAGCAGGCATTGCAAGGCGAACTGGGCATGGGGTGGGCAGCGGAGGCAGCAAGCTGACTTCTCCTCCTCTTCGCAGCTCTGGCAAGCAAAACGGGACCAGCCATGCCAGGTGGGAGAGGCGGGGGTGGGGGCACCTGCCAGCAAACCAGCCCACCTGCCCTCGGCTGGAGGCAAGGCAAGGCAGCCTTGAACGCAGAGTCACCCTCCTTGGTTATTGTATCTGTCCTTCCATCTGCCGGCGGGGTTGCCGCAGCTTGTGGAGGAGAAGCAGGCAAAACGGAACGAAACGCCTTTAGAGGGTGGAAGGCTGGGAGCAAGGGGACCAGTGGGGGAGACACACCATCTGGCCCTGCTCCAGGTGGATAGGCTGAGAGAGCGAGAGCGTTAGGGCAGGGGATGAGCAATAGACCAATCCTGTTGCCAGGCACTCTTAGGGAAGGCGGGGAGGCAGGGGCGGGGTGGGAAAGGTCCTAGAGTCCAGATTGGGCCGGATAAAAAAAGCAAGGCAGGCCGGATGTGCCCCATGGGCCATAGTTTGGAGACCTCTGGTGTAGATCATAAGAAACTATGAGTTGTTCTGAAAGAAATGGGTGTGCCTCAGCACTTGATTGTCCTGATGTGTAACTTGTACTGTGGACAAGAAGCTACTTTTAAGACAGAATACAGAGAGGCACATTTTATCCCCTTATCTGTTCAATCTGTATGCAGAACATATCATATGGTAAGCCAGACTAGATTCAGATAAAGGAGTGAAAATTGGTTTTTAAAAAATAAATAATTTGAGATATGCAGATGGCACCATCTTACTGCTAGAAAGCAGCAATGATTTGAAATGACTTTTAGTGAAAGTGAAAGAATAAAATGCCCAAGTAGGACTGCAGTTGAATGTTAAGAAGACAAATCATGACTACAGAAGAACTACACAACTTTAGTGTTGACAATGAAGAAACTGAAATAGTTAGGGATTTTGTATACCTTGGCTCAGTAATCACTCCTAATGGAGACGGCAGCCAAGAAATGAGAAGAAGACTGGCACTATGGAGGGCAGCAATGAAGGAATTAGAAAAGATCCTCAAGTGTAATGATGTGTTACTAAAGACCAAGGCCAAGATCATACACACTTGTATTTCTGGTGGCCATGTATGGCTGTGAAAGCTGGACAGTAAAGAAAGCTGATGGGGAAAAAATAATTCATTTGAAATGTGGTACTGGAGGATAGCTTTGTGGATACCATGGACTACCAGAAAGACAAACAAGTGGGTCCTAGAGCAAATCAAACTTGAACGATGATTCGAGTTTCCAGGAAAGCTTGGGCTTTTCATTGGTGCTTGAGCTGTCAGTCTCCTTTTGCCTTGGGCTTTTGGGTTCTGCTGACGTATTACTTTTGTTTTCTGAGTGAGACTTCCAGACACCAATGTTTTTTCAAATTTACTTCAGTTTTTAAAATGGAGACGCCAAAGCAATATCTGGTGCTTGAGAGAGACCCAATTTGATTTGAATGTCACTTCCGACTTCCTTGCTCCAGAAACAGATACTTTGCCTCAGATTCTAAATTTGAACCTGAAGCACAGCCTAATGTTGTCCTTATTGCTGGTTTCTACTCTTTGCCTTCAAGCTGCTGTTGTGTCCTCCGTTTTCATCTAGGGGGTATTTTCTGCCACAGTTTTTATAACATCTGAATCAGCCCTTTGATATAAATATTGAATAAAATATATGTTAAATCTATTAAATCTAGATTGCCTTACTAAGGCACAATCCTAAAATAGTGCTGACAGCTACAACAAGAGATTGTCTGCAGTGCTTTGCCATTCGTTGTAACCCAAACTATATTTCAAACTAATTCAACCTTCATGGTTATTTAATCCCATCCTTCCTCTCTAAGGTGTAAGTTGATTCTAATGAAATGGATTTATTTTTTTAATGGCACACTGGCCACGGTCTTATTTGAAAGTGTTGGCTGAATTCTCACGTCTAATGCAAAACAAAATACATTTTGTCCTTCATGAATTTCGCTGCACATGCAGGAGCATTCTGTATATTTTTAAAGTTAAAATAATATGATTTATATACTGTATGGCCTTTAAAATAATAAGTGAAAGCAATTAACTGGAGGATATAAATCTCGCCTTAATGACAAAACCAGTAAGGCATTTTATAATAAATGGGCTGGAAATCCTATCAGTTAGCACTTGTGTGTTGCATGGTGCTTTTCTGCTAAATATCCAATCTTGTTGAAATTGTATTCTTTTAACACTTGAATAATCTTTGCAGATAAATTTGGTGGTTACTGTTACATTCATATATAAAATACAACCTGGTATAAAGCACAGCTTGTTTTCGTTAAGTAAAGAGGAACTTCTGTTGTGGGGGGATTAATTCAAATTTCAGCATCACATGTTTAAAAAATGTTCTCTAATTGGGTATTATGACTAGAATCTGTTTTGTC
Organism: Intellagama lesueurii; assembly: GCA_037013535.1. NCBI lineage: Eukaryota > Metazoa > Chordata > Lepidosauria > Squamata > Agamidae > Intellagama > Intellagama lesueurii. The sequence goes on along the minus strand of JBAJHW010000003.1, from coordinate 172,386,291 downwards.
ATTTCAGACACTTTTCTGGGAATTTCATGGTTTGGCTCTATTTTGAGCATCAAAAGAAACATTAAGGGGGGGAAAGCACCGCTGAAAGCAAGAGTATCAATGATGACTCTGTGGGGCTATAATTAAACCTTTTCAAAATCTTTTTGCTCCAATAATATAATCAGTGCAACAGAATAGAGGATATGATGAAAGGATGAGAACATATGAAATACAATTAACAAATCCAATTCTACTAATATATTATAAACATGTCCAAGATGAGAAAAACTCACAAACATTGAATAATAAAAGGTTAGTGAGTAGGAATGCAACTTTTATATTTTTTGGGCTACAGCACCCAGAAATCCTCTAATATTTCCCTGGCCAGAGTTCTGGGGGCCATAGTTTCCTTACCCAAAAAAGCTGTATCAGATGTTTGAAACATGCTTGATGCTTGTTACAACAACTGGTACATAAATGAGAAAAGTTGCTCCAGTTATAAGTTGCTAAGCTTTCTGATAGTGGTTTCCAACCTTTTTCAAGTCATGACCCCTTTCATAATGGCCTAATAATCGACAACCCACTGCAACGTTTGCATAAACAGGCATTTTTAAAAATTCATTTTCCATTAGGTAAGGGAATTTTTAATGGGGTAAAGACATCCCTTCTTAGTCGAGGGTTCTTTCTCCCCCCAAAGGGCCTGTTTCTCATACACACACATAAAACGTGCTGCTTACATACATACACTCTGCAATGTCAAGGAAGAAATGATTTAACAAGGGATACAACACATATAAGGTGACCCACAACCCCCCAGAAAACACTCCATGATCCCGTTGGGGGTCATGACTCCCAGGCTGGGAAACGCTGCTCTATGATAATGGAATAAGGAGCTTGGTGGGGCTACATTTTGTGGGCACTACAAAGCATTAGAGTTAATGTAGTTTCCCTTAGAGGCACTCTGAATGAAATGCAATGTACAGTGGTCCCTCGACTTACGACCATAATCCGTTCCAGAAGATGGACGTAACTCGAAATGGTCGTAAGTCGAAGCACCATTTCCCATAGGAATGCATTGAAATGCAATTAATCCGTGTGACGTACACCCAGTGTCCTTTGTTTATTTTCCCTTAAACACAAGTCCACCCTCTGGATGCTTGTCCTCACTTCACGCTGCCAGCAGGTATTTTTCCTTTAATACCAAATAGATCATAGACACGTGCTGCCAAAACAACAGATTTATTGATAATATAGATGTTGTGTTAATCACAGGAGAAATCACAGATGTTTAGAATTTTTCATTAAAGCACAATCTCTGAAATATCATATTTTAAGTTCCACATTAGATCACTTCTTGTTTACTTATTTCCCCTTCAACCAGTGTATATTTATTTGTAATAATTCTCTCTCTATCTCTGACTATCTATTTCTCTCAGCAACCTCACTCCTTCTTCTCTCTAACTCTCTCACTTCAATTCCCTATCTCCACAACCCCTTTTCTCCAACTCTCTTCCCTAACTGCCTAAAAACTGTCAATAACTGTCATTCTTTTCCCTCTTATTTCCTTGGTTCCGCCCCTCCTGTCATGTCATTGGCTACCACATCAGAGCTCTGACCTGACTGACAGGAGTGTTCTGAGCTGTCCGTCACTTACCTCCCCCCTTGGAAAGGTTTGTGCCATGGGGTAACACTTATAGTAGGTTACCCTTATGCACAACAATTGCAATTACTTACTACTATTTTCAAACAGACAATTTCCATTTAACCATTAGAGACATATTTTTTATATATACAGTACTTATTCTTATAACATATATATACTTATTCTTATAACACATTTACCATCTTATTAATATTTTTACTTTATCTTTAAATTACCTTTATCATTATATGACTCTTCTTTTTTTTATCATACATTTCACCAACTTTACTTACTATTTATTTCTATATACTTACATTTTTAATCATTTTTCATTTTAATACAATCTTATAACATTTAAGTTTTAACACTACATTGCAGAACACAACATCGCAGAACATAACCAGAACCTTTGATTACAGTATCACTTCTAATATTTGTCATTACAGGTTTTTCTTCTTCACTCTTCAGTCTTCTGGTAACGCGTTTCATTGCTTTCTGTTATCCATTGGGTCTTCGAGACCATGCGTCTGCAATCTTATTCTGAGTCTTTCTTTTTCTTTGGGTCTCACAATTAAAGTCTTTCAGATTTTGTGTCCCTCTTGCAAGTTTGTTGGTTTTGTATTTCACAGTTCGTAATCTCACATAGAGTCTCTGTCTTTGCAATGTCCCATCAATCGACAATCTCACCTTCCAGTTGTCAAGTAAGTGTCTTTCACCTGCTCGGTTTCTCTTGTCGTCCACCTGGCTCAGCACGGCTCTTGGTTCGAATCTGGACACATCAGCGATGATGGTGCAGTCCCTCCGGAACTCTGGCCCTCTCACGACACACCGACCTCTCTGGACACGACGACGTCTCTGGATACTATGACCTCTCTGGATACTACGACGACCTCTCTTTAATGTAGTCTGCAGCTTTTCTAAGGTCTCTTTACCTCTGCTCGACCACTGGATCTTCTTATCTTTTCTTTTAGCTTTTATATTTTCTAAAGGCGAGGCTATATCTCTGGAATTTTCTTTATTTAAAAAGTCAAGGTTTAAGCCTTTCTTCTCACCCATAAATTCACCAAGTTTCTTTCTAGGTGAGTAACCACTATATTGGATCACCTTCAGATTCAAAGGAGAATTTCCTTGAAATGCAATATTACCTCCTTGATTATTTTTGGATGTACCCATAGTCTCAACTAGTTCTATTTCTTTATTTTTCCGTTTCTTATATGGAGGTTTGCATTGCAGTGTTTCCAGGGCTTGTGCAGATACAGAATGACCAGCTTTTTCAGTTAACTGTATCAATTCCCTAGGTACTGCCTCTGCTAACTGCAATTTACATCCCTCTAAAGATTTCAGTTTCACAACCTCCGGATAATATGATGTTTCCTGAGCCTCATGTGCTTTTTTTTCTATTTCAGGAGTCAATTTTAAGCTAGGCTCTGTCATTGCTAAGGACTTTTCTTTAGTTACAAGATCTTTGTCCATACAGAGTCTCTCAGGACTTTCAGGAAATATTTGAGTGGGATTTTCTGACACTTTTAAACCACCCTCCAAATTATTGTTCTCCTTTTGCTCCTGGGCAAAACTCCTTTCATTGTTTTCTTCCATAATCTTACAACCCTCTTCAAACCAATTATTAATCTGACTCTCCAGGAAATTTTTTCCTCCCCAACTTTCTCCTGTTGCTGTAGTGGGTGCTTTCTGACTTCCTTTTGAGCTTGTATATACGAAACCACCCTTAACCTGTTTCATCTCTTTCCAACTCCCTTTATCAACTACAGACATCTCTCTGTGTTCATGGGTCAGTTGATTAAAATTATTATTACTTTTTACAATATAATCATTGCAACTATCACTTTTCTTCTTTTCATCACTATTGGATTTATCATTATAGATTTTCTTTTCTCTATATTTCAACGGGATAATTATTTGTTTGTGGATATCCTCTCCTCTTCTAGGGTTTATCCAAACTTCTCTGTATAATAAACCTCTATCTATCAAGAATCTTTCAGGGGATTCTTGATTTATTGTTTCTTCTTTGACTGCATTAAAATATTGCTGGAAAGTAAAATCATTTTCTTGTTCTTGTTTAATACTTTTTTCCTGAGACTTTGTCACAGCTACACCTTCTGCAAGTTCAGGTGATTGACTTACTCTTAAATCTTCATCAGGAACTTCACTATTACAATCAGGATTGTCTATCTTTTCTGTCTGTGAGCGTGTAGTGATTAAAACACTTTTGACATGCTCTGTTAAGTCTAGCCCAATCAAACATGGAGTAGTAATCTGATTTGTAATGGCTACTTTAAATATACCAGTCCACTCTTTATATTTTATATGTACGTTAGCTACAGGTAGATTAATCAATTCTGTCCCAGTTCCTTTAACTGTAATTTTCTTATTTGGAATGATATCTTCCTGTGCAACAATATCTGTATGGCATATAGTTATCTGAGAACAAGAGTCTCTCAATGCTAAATATTTGGTATTATTAATGTAAATATTTTCACCAGAACATTTCATCAACTCCATGTTGCTTTCTATAAAGTAGCATTGAACAAACTCTGCCAGAGGCAGTTTTTCCTGACTCTCTGTTGTGTCAGTTAAACTGTCATTTTGCCTTGTCTCCGAACTTTCTTTCTGTAGTTGTACATAGTAAACTTTCTTAGGCTCATTTCTCACATCTTTCTGTAGATTAAAGTCTTTACTCTTTGAGGTTGGACATTGAGAAATGAAGTGCCCTGGTTTCCCACAGCCATAACAAAATTTTGGATCCCTTTGTTCAAAGAGAGGGGGCTTGTCTCCCTTCCCTTCACTGCTTTTATATTTCTGTTGATTTTGCTTTTGTTTGTTCCTAAACTGGCTTCCATCTGTTTGTTTGTTGTTGTGGTAATTTCTGGGCTCTTTCCTTCTGTCTTCTCAGTTTCTATTACCAAATTTTACCTCAGAATATCTTGGATGTTTTATTTCTGTGATATGGTCAGCTATTTCGCTGGCCTCCAAAATATTTTTAGGCTTTTTATCTTTTACCAAATACCTCAATTCCCCAGGTAGAACAGAGAAAAATTGTTCAAGTCCAATGATATTTTTCATATCCTCTAGGGTCTGGACCTCCGACTGCTCAAGCCACTTCTCCAAATATCTCATCATATTTGCCCCTAATTGAGAATAGGATTCCTCAGGCTTTTTGGTCAATGCCCTAAATTTCCGCCTCAGATGTTCCTCATTGATCCCAAATCTCGCAAAAACCAGCTTTCTAAAAGCTTCGTATTCTCTTGCTTTTTCTTGGGGCATTTGGGCATATATTTCAGCGAGTTCTCCACTTATTTGTGTTCTTAAAACGACCATTTTCTCTGATTCTTCTATTCTATAGTCCCAGCAGGCTCTCTCAAACAGTATTAGGAATGCTTCAGGATTATCACCCTTCCTGAATTGAGGGAATTTCTTCAGATCTACTTTTATTAAATTATCTTGATTAGTATTTGAATTATTGTTATTATTATTTAGGGCTGTTAATTCTAATTTCTTCATTTCCAACTGGTATTGCATCTCTTTTTCCCTCATTTCCATCTGTCTGGCTTCAGCCTTATCTTTTGCCTCAGCCTCAGCTCTCATCTTTTCTCTTTCCAACTCTAACTCATTTTGTCTTAGCTGTAACTCATTTTGTCTTAGCTGGAATTCCTGTTCCCATTTCCACTTTTGAAACTCTTGGGAGGTTAAATCAGTTTCTCTCCCTGAGCCATCACCTTCCTCCTGACTCTCCTGGTCAGAAAGTCCCCCTTCCTGAGTTAATGTCTGACTCTCAGCCAGTTCCATAACAGCCTTCTTCCCTCTCTTGGAAGGCATTCCCAACCGTCTTTTATTTTGAACAAGTTGACAGGTTGTCTTCTATTAGAATCAGAAAGACAAACTTTGAATTTTAAAAAGCACTTCTTTTTTTTTTCCTCAGAGTTAGATAGATTTATTCTAGGGAAATCAATAATCAAGCAAAGTCAAGCCTCGATTCAAAGCGCTTTTTTCCTTTGAGAGTTATAGAGTTACTGTTACTCTGTTTCTTTTTCTGGCACCCAGCCAGTCCCTTGGTCTGAGACAATGTTTCTATTTGCCTCTAGCCACCAAACGTACTCAGAAATATTCACTTTAAATAGTCCCAGCCTTTATTGTTTTCAATTTCCCTCAACTTATTCTAACCTTGGCCTCCGCTTGTCCCTTCAGTGCTCCCTCTTAGAGCTTGGGATCTCAAGCTAGCCTCTTGGTCTTCACTTAAAGCGTGAGGTAATTTTAAACCATTGAATTTTCCTCAGAGCTTTACCCTATCCTTAGTCTTTCCCAGGTCTGCAATCAGGAGTCCCTTTTAAGCTTTTCACCAAGCCACTTTCAAGGGTCCCACTCCTTCTCTTACAGTACCAGACTACTAGGTCTCTTAAGCTCAGGAAATTCACTTTTTTCTTCTTCTCTTTGGCTTACTGGACTATATTCAAATCTCTTTGGCTTACTGGATTATCTTTCGTATCTCGCCGCTGGTCACCACTTTGTGACGTACACCCAGTGTCCTTTGTTTATTTTCCCTTAAACACAAGTCCACCCTCTGGATGCTTGTCCTCACTTCACGCTGCCACCAGGTATTTTTCCTTTAATACCAAATAGATCATAGACACGTGCTGCTAAAACAACAGATTTATTGATAATATAGATGTTGTGTTAATCACAGGAGAAATCACAGATGTTTAGAATTTTTCATTAAAGCACAATCTCTGAAATATCATATTTTAAGTTCCACATTAGATCACTTCTTGTTTACTTATTTCCCCTTCAACCAGTGTATATTTATTTGTAATAATTCTCTCTCTATCTCTGACTATCTATTTCTCTCAGCAACCTCACTCCTTCTTCTCTCTAACTCTCTCACTTCAATTCCCTATCTCCACAACCCCTTTTCTCCAACTCTCTTCCCTAACTGCCTAAAAACTGTCAATAACTGTCATTCTTTTCCCTCTTATTTCCTTGGTTCCGCCCCTCCTGTCATGTCATTGGCTACCACATCAGAGCTCTGACCTGACTGACAGGAGTGTTCTGAGCTGTCCGTCACAATCCGTTCCGGCCGAAGAAAAAAATCACCAAAAAAAGACAAAAACAAATCACTGCAAGACTCATTGGAAACGCGATTAATCCCTTCCGGCCGAAGGGGGGGGGGGAGAAAAGCAATCAAGCGTGCAAGACCCATCAGAAATGCACAGAAAACAAACGGAGCAGATCGGAAATGCACAGAGAACAAAGGGGGCAGGTCGGAAATGCAAAGAAAACAAAGGAAAAAGCAAGGGGAGCATGCAGGACCCATCAGAAATGGGGAAATCCCCCCCAAGAAGCAACCAAACCCCCCAAGACCCATCGGAAATGGGGGGGAAAGCCAAAAAACAAACAACCCCCCCAATACCCATCGGAAATGGGGAAAAAACCTCAAAAAGCAACCAAACCCCCAAGACCCATCGGAAATGGGGGGGGGAGCCAAAAAACAAACAAACCCCCCAAGACCCATTGGAAATGGGAAAAAAACACCAAAAAACAAACCCCCCAAGACCCATCACAGCACAGAAACATAACCCCCCCCCCCAGCCCAAAACCATGCTGCAAAACCACCCAGAACAGTTTTTAAAAAGCAGAAAACAGCACCTTACCTTACCAGGCAGCCCGAAGCGTCCCTGCAAACACACACACACACGCTCACTCAGAAGCAGAAGGAGGCAGTCCCAACCCTCCTCCGACGCACACTCTCTAACTGCTGGGGCGAAAGAGCTACAAAGCAGCAGCCTCGTCGCCACCTACAGTTAGAAATTTGAATTTCCCGCCTTTCCCCCCTGCCTTTTTCTGTTCGAAAGTGGAAGCTCCGGTCTCAAGTAGAAGCAAATTTTTGCGGCTGGAGCTGGTCGTAACTCGAAATGGTCGTAAGTAGGGACGTTCGTAAGTCGAGGCACCACTGTACTGGGAGACTGCAATACCCCTAATGCTTCGCAACACTCACAGAGCTGAGCACCATCCAGCCACTTCTACAGTCTTGCAGCTCAGAAATGGAGGGCAGTTTTCACATTGCTCCATCAGCCATGTTAAGTTTAATTGCAAACACCTGAGAGGGTTTTGTGCGTATGTGCACACACACACTAAAGCCCCAGAATTTTAGCTGGGGCAATTCCAGCAGACGTCTTGGTGTTGTAGTTAAAAAGAGAAAGAGAGAGAGAGAGAGAATCCTGTCTCTACTCATGAACCTTTTAATATTTTTAAATTTAACTCCTAGCATTCATTATATCATAGCATCTAATGACAAAATCCAAATAAATGCAAGTTTCATTCCAGCATGGTTAATAATCCTGGTATGAACTGAGATGAGATTCTAATTAATTAGAATCACACACCATCCTTTGAATGATTCAGAGCCGCTGGGAAGGCCACCTGAGGCATTCTGGGACTTGTAGTCCAGAAGAAAGAAAAACAACAATGAGCACAACTTTTCTATCCTGTGCTCAAGATATATTCAACCATGTGCATTACCTGCTTCCTTCACTGACAATGCGCTTATATGAGAACAAGCCTGAGTCCAATGGAATATATGTTGGAGTGCCCACATGTAAGACTACACTGACACTTAGCTGAGTGGCCAAATGGAAGGAAATCCCTATGTCACAGCAACACACTGTTGCGCATGTGGCAGGTTGCCCTGCACTGAAATTTTCCAGCTTTGACTTCAAGGTATCAATTTTAATATAGTAAAATCTCTTATAATGTGTTTCTTGGAAGAATTCAAAGTGACGATTCTAACCTATAAACCCCTAAACAACTTAGGCCCAAGCTGTCTTAAGGACTGCACCTCCCTTTATGAGCCTGCTCAACTGTTAAGATCATCAGGAGAGGCCTTCCTCTCGGTCCCGCCACTTTCACAGGTGTATTTGGTGGGGACATGGGGGAGAGCCTTCTCTGTTGGTGCTCCCACAGGAGGCTAGACGGACCCCATCTTTACTGTTCTTCCGCAAGCAGGCAAAGACCTTTCTCTTCAGGCAAGCTTTCCCCGAGTCAATGGCTGCCAAGTGTGATTTTTAAAATGGATTGTTGTACCTCACTGCATTGAGTGTGTTTTGAAGTTGCTGATGTTTTTTGGCATTGTATCGATTGATCATTTTAGTATTGTATACTATGTTAATTGTTGTAAGCCGCCTTGGGTCCTTTTTAAGGAGAGAGGCAAACTAGAAACAGTTTGAATAAATAAATAATAAATTCTTCCAAGGTGTGCAGGGCGGGACTTAGATACATGATTTATACACTGACTCCATAGTTTCCCCCAATTCTTTTGATAAAGTATTGTTTTCCACTGTGTTTGCCGACTCTTCCCTTTTCCTAGATTAATTGTATGCACGACCCATCCCAATAAGGGGTCTTATAATAAATAGGAGAGCACCCCAGTATTGTACAACCAGTTTCAGTGACCACTGGTGCAAATAAAAGCACCCAAGATGATCAAGTAGAACATTTTCAGAATAAATGCTTTAAAAAAACACAAAAAACAGAAAGAGATTTGACTTTTCCCACAATATCAAATATCTTTGAAAATGGGGAAAGTAAAATTTAAGAACTTCATAGTTTTGGCTGAGTTCTGCTGGTGCTGGATACCACAAGGAATTTGCATCCTCACAAACCCATCACCTGCAAAAGAAGAAGCGGAGGAGGAGGAGCAAATATATTCTTAATGATTCCCAACGGCATTAAAAGTAATGGGAAAATTTTATGAGACATAATTTATATAAAATGTGATTACTTGCCTCTATCCCCCAGTGCTTGCCCTGTAATCAACCTAGTTATAGAAATGTTATGACAGAATGAAAAATGTTATTTCTAGTTTTTGGTTTTATATCAAATTAAGTGTGTCATTTTTGCCTCATTTTGAATGAAAACCCCTTTGATCAATTATTCTTTCTGCTAAATGTCAAAACAAAAGCAGAGTAGCCATATTAAAATTTCCTCCATTATAATACAGTTATAAAATAGCTTTTTTGCCAGTTCTGTTAATCAGCTATATGAAAAGCTATTACTTTCTTCTATCAAGTCCTCATATTTCTCAAGAACAACATGGCTATTAGAATTTAATATTTCAAAAGGTACATGCATTTTCAAGTTCAACTTTTTCAAATAAATATTTCAGTACTAGCAAATGTGCCAGGTTTTGGTAGGGTTACAAATGTGTGAGTTCCACTTCACTCCAATGCCTTCTGTCTTCTCTCTCACCTCCATTTCACCCTTATCTTCCTCTGTTTTTCCATTTCTTTCTCTCCCTCTCTGTCTTTAACCTAGTACTCATTCAATTTGCATCAGGGATAGAAACCCATTAGAGTCATTTCACTGAACACAAGTGTTCTGTATGTGGCAGTTATAGAATACAGAGGAAAGACTGTTCCAAAGTGGAATACATCTGTTCTGGAGATCTTGCAATGTGGAACAACTACAACTCCCAGAATCACCCAAGTGGCATGGCTGGCCAAGATGGAACCAACCAGATATTTAAGCATGGGAATCACTATTATGTATCCAACTAATCATTTTGGCTTGGTCAGAAGAACAGGACTTGCAGATGCTTGCCCCTCCCCTAAATCCATTACATCCTGTACATTCCTATACATAAGCTGTCTACAGTATCTGTACAAAATCCACATTTAGTCCTTTTACAATTTGAGGGACCTTTCAAGGCAAGAGCACTACAATTTCCAGAAGCAATCTAAGTGGACTTGAAGTTGAAGAATCCTCCAGATAGCATTACTGGTGAAGTTATCACCTGTGCATCTCTTTCAATTAAAAAATCCATAGTATCCATGCAAAAGTGTGTGTTTCTTGCTCTGACCATTTTGGTTGGATGAGAGGAATATAAATCCAGAGCCGCCAACTTTCAAGGTCAGTTTGGTTATAGTCTATCAGTTTATTTAAGGTGGGGCATCAGTAGTGTCCATATAAATTAGAGATGGGGTATTCGTAGACGAATGCGAATATCTTCCCACAGGTGGAAATAACGAGGGTCCGGCCCCATGGAGCCAGACTGTCCACTCACCATTTGGCCACTGCCGCAGGCACAGCAGCGTCTTCCTATTGCACTGTGCTTCACAATGGATTAGCCACTGTGTGACCTGGCAGAGAGGCTTGTCATCCTGCCTCCAACCAGGAGTGGCTAATCCATTGCGGAGCACAGTGCAATAGGAAGACACTGCTGTGCCCGCGACAGCGGCCAAATGGTGAGTGGACAGTCCGGCTCCATGGGGCCGGACCCTCGTTATTTCCACCTGTGGGGAGATATTCGTATTTGTCTATGAATATAAATACCCCCCTCTCTAATATAAATTTTGTTGTGTCTTGCTCTTACCTGTTTGCATATCTGTATGTTGTGGATGGATATCCCACAATCCACAATCCAGGTGAGGTTAAATAACCTTCAGTTATTTAAGCTGGGACCCCAATAGTAGTTGTGAGAAATTTCACATCTCTAGCTCCTATTGTTTCAGAGATCTTGTAAAGCAAGACAACTGCAAATCCTAGAATGCCCCAGTCAGTGTGGCAAATCAGTAGGTAATCTATCCAACTTGTTCAGTTGCGAAATCAAAAGTACGTGAGGAGAAATTTCATGTGTGTAGCTACAGCACCTCCTGTTTCAGGACTAGCATTCCAAGAATTCCCCAGGCAACATGGCTAATCAAGATATCACCCAAATTTCTGTAAAATGTTGCATTTCTGGGGGTTCTAATTTCAGAGATGTGGCTGTTTCACTTACAGTTGCACAATCCCCTGGTTCACATGGTCAGGCAAAATGTAACTGAGGCATTTATTTAACCTGGGGCTTCAGTCATAGTCATGCCAAATGCTGTGTTTTCAGTTCTTACTGTTTAAGAGATCCTACTGGACAAGCTAGCAAGCAGAAGTACTTTCTGCTACATTTATGAAATTCATCATCTTTTCTGTCACACAGGATAAACAATCTTCTCTTACAATGATAAAGAACTCTCTCACACACACACCCTCAACAGAACTGTTTTTAATGGGATTGTTGCAGTTTTGGCTTATGGTCAGATGAATATCTCCGGCATAATAGCAGGATGTGTACAGATGGTAATCAGCAGGAGAGTAGGATGCTTATAAAAGGGCAGAACTTATTATTAGTCAAAGATGTTCTAGATGCTCTCACAACAGCTGCCTTATAGGTTCTACAGGCATTAGCAGTTCCATCTTGATGCTAAATTTGGAGGAACATCTGGAATTGATGAACAGCTCTGGCTGCTCCACAGTGAAGCCAGAGAAGGAACAAACCAAGATCTGAGAGGATGACCACCAGCTGCCTAACTGCTTGTTAGCATATTTTAAAAAAAGATGAAGTGTAAACCAAATATCTGGGTTATATCATCTTTTTGTTTTATTGTGGTGTTTCCCCCTTGTAAATGGTTACTATAAAAATAGGTTCCTGTTTTAAGACACACATGCTAAAGAATATCCTATCAATATCAGTGGACCTCATCTCTGAAACTAAGCCTATACTATAGCAAGCAGAATGTATATTTCCTGTGACTAATCACTTTTCCCTGCCACATTAGGATTTCTGTAGAGATATGTGCCTTGACTATCAGACATATAAATTAAGCCCATGTTTACCTCCTAATGACCAATAAAAAACAAAGCATGCAAAAAACTAGATACATACGTCAGGAAAAGTGCATGCTACGATAAACAGACATCTTCCATCACTTGTGGGAAAAACAAAAACAAAAGTTATAAAGTAAGATAAACTTGGTATCGAATTTGACCCTAAGTAATCTAAGATTAGAGATCTTAGATTACTCAGGACCCTTTGTACAAAGTACACTGTGCGGCACCATAGGTGCCACGCAGATCCATTTCCCACCCCATGGGCCGGCTGGGCCACTTATCTTTCGTCTCACACTGCTTCATCTCCAGCAGTGCTCCAGTCCAGGTAGGAGCCAAGGCTTCCCGTCCCCACCTCCTCTGGCAGCTGACCACTCACTGGTTGCAGAGGGAGAATCCCTGTCCTGCCTCCTCATCAGAGTGGTCAACTGCCAGAGGAGGTGGGGACAGGCAGCCTGGATTGGAGTGCCGCCAGAGACGAAAGACCCTGGTGGAACGCAATGAAAGGTAAGTGGTCAGCAGACCTGCAGCGTGGGAGGGGGACTCAAGCAGAATCTGTGGTGCTGCCACATAGTGTACTTCAAACCCATCTCTAACTAGGGTTTATAAGTGACAAAGCCTGGAAATACAGAAGTCCTGTACTTTGGAATGGCATACTTAAAATCTAAACTATATTCTCCAAATTAAATCCAGATTTGGTAGTGAAAAATAATTTCTGATAGCCAACAGAAATGTAGCAAAGTTGCATGCAAAGTGTCTTTCCCTTTCCACTAAGAAAATGCAGACACAGCATTAAGATCTTACAGTATAAGATTAGGGTGACCAGATGAAAAAGAGGGCAGGGCTCCTGTACCTTTAATGGCTGTGCAGTAGAGGAAATTTCAGAAGGTGTAGCTTGCATTAAAACCTGAAGCTGCTGAAACTTCTTCTTCTGAGCAACTATTAAAGGCACAGGAACCCTGTTCCTCTTTGTCATCTAATCAAGCCTATATCAAACAGCATTATTTCCTATAAAAACAAGGCACTGCAGATCTTCTGTAATTTAAATACTGCTTGGTCCTATTTCGCTAACAACTGTGCACACATACTCTGCTACAATGGTTATCTAAGTCCTACCCAGCAGCTACCATAATTAAAATTTCCTTTCCATCAATTTCTAATACTGCTGCCTAAAACTATTTTGCTTTGCATAAACCAAATGGTAATTTCCAGTGTGTTCCTCCCCAGTAAATAAGCTGTTCCTGCTGTGATTTCTCGGGTGGAGGGGGGGGGGACACGCACATGCTGGTTTGGTGCATGCACACATTTGCCCCAGAACTGTAGTAAGGATGCTTTCTTTACCAGGAAGGAGTGGACTAAAGCTATGATTTGGCTTATGCTAAGCAAAAGGATTTTGGTCATAGTCTTTGTCTCCCTCCTGCTCCCCAAAAAAATCTACTCCAGATTTCTCTCCCTTCCCTGTGGAGGCTCTGTTATTCACCAATTACCTTTCTTTTCCTTTATCAGCCTCCAGAGGGCATAATAATGGCAGGTGGATCCCAGTTAGAAAAACAGTTGATTTTTCACTAGTCTTGGCTGCTTACTCAAGTTACATTTTTGGTTGTCATAGCAACTGTTATTTGTTGATTACTAATCTTGACATGCTACTGAATAAATTTTGTTACCAAATCTCTCTCTCTCTCTCTTTCTCAATCTCTTTCTCTCTCAATGTGTGTATACAAACCCATTTCTTCTAAAACTTAAAAAAAAAGAAAGCATTATTAAAGAACTCAGTGAGAAGGAGTGGGAGCTTATACTGTATGGATGTCTAGCCTCAGAACTCCCAAGGTCTTAAAAAAGGGTTTGATCCGCAGCTACCAATAGAAGGTAGTAGCTGAATGTTATGACCTTTCTTTTGATAAAATACATTGACCGGCACAATGCGTATCTGTTTGCTACGAAGAGACTCCTGTACAAATGGATAATGAGGCGGCTGGACCCGGTGTTACTCATACAATGCCTGTAATTTCATTGCAAAACGAACAAAGAATTGGCTTGTTCTTGAAAATTATTGTCGTAGCTGAAACCTCACCACTTTCAGGGCTATCAGCAAAAAAGGAAAGGGGGACTCAACTCCTTCAGATCCTTTCCTTGACACTGTTTACCTCCAAGGAGACCTAATTCACACATTGCCAGTATGTTATTATAGCTACAACAAACAAGGTCTTCTGCATCACTTCTTCCCACGCCAGCATTGAAAGGAAAATATGGGGATGATGTTCACATGGGAGGGGAAAGCATATAGCTGATAAATTTATTCTGTGCATGTTTCATTTGGGTTTACCAAATTCACATTTCTCAACCCTACACATGAACCAGAATGAGGTTGTGTGGCAAAGTTTGGGTTTTACGGTTTTGCAATGTAGTTTGTCAGTCAACACGAAACCAAACGTCCAGAAAAATGTGCATAATTGGGAATGTGTGTGCAAAATGCATATATTAGGGGGCTTGTGCATATTAGAAAAATGTGCATGAATATCTGTATGCATTTTTCCACCAACTTTTTAAAAATCGTAAACTGATGTGGAAATATGGCAGAATGCACTTGTCTCTTTAAAAAGAACAAACTAGACAGCAGTGAACTTGACAAATCCATCCATTTCTAGAAGGAACATGAGGATGGGGCCTCAGGGAATCAGGAGTTTCCATACGTCACCAAGACCCCATGAGAACTAACTAGAAAATAACATTTTTTCCCCCAACCATTCTCACAGTGTCCTACTGATGCATAAACCAAATCATACTTGGATCAGGAGTGATGGTGTCTGCAATCTGAAAACTAGGAAACCATTTTCTGGGGCAATTGTGAACCCAAGCAATTTGATCAGACTATCTCCCTTAACATTTGTCACAGTAATGGTTGCATGAGAGTCTCAAATGGCTTTTATCAGCTCTGATAATCTGATCCCTGTATATAAAGATCCACTTCTTTTCATGGATCTGGAGATTAATTCACCATCTGATTTTTCTAAACCATGAATGTGAGATTAGAAGACAGGCAAAGAGACGCCCTGATAAAAGGTATGTTAATAGCCATTTTTAATTGGTGTAAATCACAGACACCAGTGATTAGACTGATAATCACAATGCTCAACTGGGTATAAATTGCAAGCAGCGACTGCAACATTTTATCTATATATACTGCAAACAATTTTTCTGGAATTGAATGCTGGTCAGATTGCAAGACAGCATACTGTGATGGCCTGCTACACACTTACATAATTCCTTTATTACTGTCAGCAGGTGTTTGACTGAGTTAATCCACATACAACTGCTAAAAATAATTTCTCTATTAAAATGTCATGTCTTACATGTTAACTGGCCTCTAGTCAGCCTATCAGGCCACAGATATTGCCCTTAAAACACTGCTGCTATTTTCTCAGCCACTGAGCTGTGAATGTGAAGAACAATTTGCTCAATTTGAATATTACAATTCACAGCGCTCTCCAACGTTCAGAATGCTGTAACAGTCGCCTTTAATGGAGACCTTTCTCTGGAAAAGGAGTTTAGTCTGTTTTATTTTGTTTTTTTAAATCTTGGCTTCCACACCCAACAACATCCAAATATGCTGAATTCATGTGTACTTTTGTATTGACAGCAAAGACAGGAACAAACAAATTCATGTATTTAGTATTTTCAGTTTATCCACAGCTGCTTTCCTACTTTATAGCTCCCAGTGGGGCCTAGGACAAAATTACAATGAAACAATATAAACAATAAAACACTCATAAGATTGCAAAAGACCAACAAAAGTGTTGTTTACTTTTTTATTATTAAAAGTATTTATGGCCCACTCTTCTATGGCATTTGCCATGCCCAAGGGGTTTACAACAATAACATCCAAGAGAAATTAAATGAACAAAAGCACAAGAGATAAACACAGAAAGAACAAAGATAGGTTGAGTGTGTGTGTCAGACAGAGTTAGCAATCTCAAGAAAAGAAAAAAGAAAAATAGAGCTCAACATGTGAAGAACCCTTATGAGTAGATCTTCCCTATATGGTTACAGTAGAGTAGTTTATATTCTTGCACTTGAATTCACTCCCTTCCATCCACATGAATAGTTATGGCTCTTGTGATGCTCAAGTCTCCCTAAGGAGCATATGGCATTCGGGCAGGGAGTTCCACAGGCCACAAATCTACCACTTTACGCTGAGGTAAGTCCTCAACCTTCAGCAGTGCATAGCATCTGTGCCTTGAACAAGCCTGACCCTTAAAGAACACTTTACTTTACTCAGCACTTTGTAAGTACTTCAACATGGGCTTTGTGATTCCTTAGAACTCACAACAGCTCATTTAAATAGGACTTTTCTATGGTAGCTAATCAATGACCTTTTCCACTCTTCTGGATTTAGCCAAACCTTGCTGGTCCAAGAGACTAGTCCTCAGTTAGGATTTTTATAATTATTTTTTATTAAGAAAATATAGTTTCATAGAAACAGTTTGTTTGCTTAAGCATAGCATAAAGATATGTTCAAAGAGTTGCATTAGTTAAATAAAACAATTACTCCCCATTAAAATAAACACTACGAAGCTGAGCTAAGGTGGGCTAACCCCACCTCCTTCTTTCTTACCATGCCACATTCTGTACCATTCAATGCATTAAGTTACATAACTCAATCCATCATGAACTTCTCTCAGGAAAAAAGTCCTCCCAAACATAACCCATCGTCCATTTTTCTACATTCCTCAGACCTCCTTCTTCATGGCTGTAAACCAATTAACTCAAAGAGGCGTAACTGTCCACTCTGCCTCCAATTCTCATGGAGATGCAGGTGTGTTATCTCCATTCCAATTAGATGGGAATTTGTTGGGTCTTCGTACTGGGCCTCTTCGACCTTGCACTCTTATCAGGATTCACTCTGTACCAGCCTGGCTGTAAATTAGGAAAAACAGCCTCTCAGCCTTTACCACATTCCCATGTCTTCAACGCCTTTCACTTTGAAAACCTAACTGACTCCATTTTCTCTCCTCCTCATTGACTACAAGTCCCACTCTCCTTCAATATCATCACAGCTCTCTCCTAAAGAATCCTAGGATTAGTCATTTGGTGAGGTAGTTAAACTTCTCTGCTGTTGTTCAGAAGAAAGCCCCAAGAACCCTCTAGCAAAGAATTTTAAGTACCTCACAAAAGAACAGATCCCAAGACCCAATAGTATAGTAACATAGTTGTTTAAAGTGGCATCAGACTGGTATCATTGTACAGTGCAGATGACCTTGTCTAAGGACAGGTGGGATACGAAGGACTGGAAGACAGGAACAAAGAGTTCCAATGGAGTCAATAAAGAGGCTTCGACAAGCAGGAAACTAAAAATCTAAAGCCAGAGCTTCCAATGACCCAGTTGAAAATGTCCATACAGAAGGAAGCCCTGACTGAGGCTGAACATGGACAGGATCAAATCAGAATGAAGCCTGAGCCTGAGAAAAGTTTCAAGAAAAAAGCTCTCGGGAGAGCTCAGATTGATCTCACTGGATTCTATTGACCAAGGAGCCCTTTTGCATTCCAGGCATGGCAAGTTGAGTGTAGTGCATTATTTACTAGAAGTGGCCATGTTCTAGAAATGTCTTGCTTTTTCTTTTAAGTAGTTAAACGGGCTATTTATCACCTTTAGGGGGGTGTGTGTGTGTGTGTATGTGTGTGTGTGTAAGGCCTGCTACTGTCTGAGGCATGGTACATTTATAGCAGGGCGAGAGTTGGACATGGAGTAGAGTGAATGGTTCCTAAAGGAGATGGGAAGAAGGAAGGCCAATTGTTCCTACACACCTATTTCCAAAAAGGTGAGCACGCTGTATGGCACTCCCCATCCCAGGTCATAGCCATTTACTTTCTACATTTTCAGTTTTCCCCCTCTGATTTGGAAACATACAAATATCTGCAGAAACAAAAAAAATTATCCTGAATTAGCAGCTCAGTTAAGATAGGACAAATGCTGCAGGCTACATTGGTTTCCCTCCCCCCCCCCCCCCCCAGATTTTACTCTCAGGACTTTTGCAAGTATGTATTTTGGCTCACATATGGATTTTCAGTACTTACTAAGCTGAAGCAGCACCTTTTCATAGTGTTGTTCAGCCCTGATCTCTCATTCCCCTACAGCCAAGCGCTGTAGCTTTGAGGAATCTCAAATTTGCACAAGTATTCTGGAGTTCACAGGAATGGCTTGCCAGTAAGATTGAATTATGATTAGTCCAAAAATGGCTGAGGTGAGCCCCCCCCATGAGGTGAGGCCTGGGCCAAATGGTTTTGTTGCCCCATCCCCTGGTAGGGTTTGATTTTTACCACCCAGGGGTGCTGGTTGTTACACGATCTGTTGTCCAGAGTCAGAATATCAACACTGGCTGTAATTTCTGTTCTCAATAACTGCCTGAAAGCCTGCTCAGAATCGACATAAATGGAACTCCCAAATAGCTTCAGGTATTATATTTTAAAAAGAAAAGAAAAGAGCAACTTCACAGGAACATGAACTCTTTAGCTACTATTCAATAATAATGCAAGGAGGGTTATTCATTAATTCTGTACTGTATTTATGGTTTTCACACCAGTAAGCAAATTAATGGCTGTTAATAATGTTTATCCCATTCTTGCTGAGAGTAGGGCTGTTCATTTTTTAAAAAGATAGATAATATGCCCTGGCATTACTACCGCAGAAGAATGGCTATAGAGCACAGTTGGCTTAAAATATGTTCTTTCTTGTGACTATTTAATATATTACCCTTTTCACCACTTCAAAAAATCCCTTGAACAAGCAAGTCCATGAATGTCTATTGAAATTAAGCACTCAGCATAGAATCTGAGGTGAAATTCATAGTGGCTCGAAGAAGCATTGGGTTCCCAGTTATTAACCCATTAAGCACTGTGGTCCCAGTGATTACATTTTGACTTCATCTAAACATTCTAGGTGGTATCCTCTAGGCAAGCCAGCCTGTTGTAGACAGCAAGCCGCACTGTCCTGGTAACACTGTAGGAGAAACTGGGCAGGTCACGTTAGTCTTATTATGTACAATTAACAACACATTCATTATCTAAGCGACTGGCTTCAAATAGCACTCCTACTCACCATTCTCTTTCCTTGGCATCAGGTTCTAGGAACTGTAGTGACTGAATTAAAATTTTGGATGCAAGGAACTTGAATTTTGGCCGGTCAGTCAAGAAAGCACTGTCATGTTTCTGCCATAAAGACTTGGTGTAGTTGCCATTTCTTGAAAACACTGCCATTTAAGATCAGCACGGGTCAAAAGGTTTTATATGTAACATGCCTAATTATAGTATATTTCATGCATTAGAGAGCTAGCATGCTTCAGGCAGGCTTTCCTTGAGTGACTGGCTGCCTGAGTGGGGTTTTTTAATGGATTGTTGTACGTTACTGCTTTTAATGTGTTTTGGTGTTGCTTATGTTTTTGGTATGGTATTTGTTTGATTCTTTTTAGTATTTGTATACTCACTGTTGTTAGCTTTAATATTGTATTTTAATGATGTAAGCTGCCTTGGTAAAAAATAGAGGTGGGGTAGGTAGGTAGGTAGGTAGGTAGGTAGGTAGGTAGGTAGGTAGGTAGGTAGGTAGGTAGGTAGGTAGGTAGAATAAAATAAACAAAGTAACAGATTTTCCCTCTTGATCATGGTAAACCAGAGAGATCCTTCAAGGCATCTCATCTACCTTGAATACCCTATTAGAATTGCCATAAGCTGAGCTGTAACTTATGAACATAGAACAACAATAATGTTTACTAATGAACTGAACTGCACCCTTAAGTCCAGTGGAGTTAGTCTTGGTGATCCTATTCTTTGCCCATCTGCACTGAACCGTTGCCAATATTGACATGCAGCAATGTAAGAATCCAAGCTATAGTTATAATTTTAGAACAGGTAGCCATGTTAGTCTGTGCAAACATATCAGGCAAAAACAAACAAACAAACAAAAGACAAAAACATGTGGCACCTTAAAGACTAGCTATTATATTTTAATGTGAGCTCTCATGGACAAATCCACCTCATCAGACATATGGGAAAAAATGAAATGCTGGATGAAGTACCAATTGCAAAAGTAAAGCATACTAAATATTCATTGGCTCTAAGAGTTTTGAGTATTTGGTTACATCTCACATGAAGGGATTCATGATCTATGTTTGGTGTTAGGTAGTAAACATTCTTCCAGGAGACAGAAAACATATGACAGGCATGAGCAAAATGGAGGGGGGAGAAGAGGTGGGGGGTTTGAGGCTGTTAAAAACACAAGAGGTGGGGAAGAGTATATAAAAGTAAAAGAAGATAGTAGGGGAACCATGTGTGTTAATGCAGGAAATAGTGACAGTTTTTACCTTTTATCTCGTGATGAGAGATGGGCATGGTAGCTGTGAAGAAAATAATAGTGGCAGTAGATAAATAATATAAGTATTACATTTGGTAATGACTTAAGAAACCTAGGCTTATATTCAATCCCTTTATATGGGTGTCCATCATGCATATAAATTTTATCTCAGCTATTTCCCTCTGTATTCTTGATATGTAATGATTCTGTTCTAAAATAGTGACTTTCAAATCCTTTGTAGAGTGTACGTATCAGATATCCATCTAGAGCAGTGGTCCCTAACCTTTTCCAAACCACGGACTGGTTGGGGGGGGCACCCATACGCTCACGCGAAGGTGGGCGGGGCAGCTGTGTGCACATGTTTGGGTGGGTAGGGCACCCATATGCTCAGGGGGGCCGGGTGCAGCCGTGTGTGCATGTGTGGGTGCGTGGGGCACCTGTACATGCACACAGGGGTGAGCGGGGCACCTGTGCTCGCATGTGTGGATGGGCGGGGCACCCGTAGATACGTGCGGGGTTGGGTGGGGCAACCATGCGCGCATGTGTGGGTGGGTGGGGCACCCGTACGTGCATGGGGGTGGCTGTGCGTGCTTGTGTGCGTACGTGGGGGCATACTTGCGGGGGTGGGTGGGAGATCTGTCTCCGCAGCCTGGTCCTGCCAAGGGGTTGGGGACCCCGGATCTAGAGGACATGGCTTCAGAAATCCAAAAAGAAATGATGTACCACTGAAAGTTAACTGCCAAAAACAGAACCATCTTGGTAGTGGCCCCCATTCTATATCATCTCCCATCCCTGGAAAATCTGCCTCACTTCTCATTAGAAACATTTACAGCCACACTAAAGTCTTTCTTTAGAGACACTTAGAGAGCAGAGCTTTCTGTCAGGCATTCAATCCTTGTTTTATTGTGGCTTTCAATATTTACGTTATATTGATGACTCTCAACATTCTTAACATTCCAAAATGTTAATGTTTTGATGCTATTTGGTATTGATTTTTTTAAAAAAAAAATTAAACTACCCTCTGAACATTTTCTAGTTGGACACTATATAAACATAAATAAATAAATAAATAAATAAATAAATTACATGGAATCTGTAGTTTGGGGACTGATTCTAAACAGAATAGGGAATGTTACAAACTGCTACTAATTTCTGAGCTCAACAACCCTGTTCTTCTTCTGATGCTCCTTCAAGTCACATCCAACTTCAGGTGACCCTGATAGGGTTTTCAAGGTATGTAAGATATCTAAGGAGTAGTTTTATCAGTTCTGCTTCCCTTCCCGCCCCACCCTTGTGAGTTTCCATGGCCACGGAGAGATTCAAATCCAGTTCTCCTAAGTCCTAGTCTGTCACTCTAGCCACTTCACTGGCTCTCAGCAATGTTTTAGAACTACCTAAAGGTTGTTTATTGTAAGGGGAAATTATAGAAATCTTTCTAAAAACAACTATATGCAGCTGATAAAAGATCTCTTGTAAGAAATCCAAATGTGGAAGCATCTAAACCTGTCATGGCTTCAAAGACTTTTGGGTATTCAAATGGTAATATCCCCCACAATGCCTTAATAGGGAAACTGAAATCAAGATGCATCTAAAGTACTACTATGGATTGGAGCCTAAAGAGAAGGGTATACTCAGCCTAATAATATATTATGAAACATTTCAGGAGAATCAAACACTTCATCTGTTCAGAAACTTGGCACGACACTGGTCCAAGTTGTGGAGCAGAGCTACTGTACACCCTTTTGTCCATCTACCACTTTTCTAGCATATTTAGCTTAGCTACATTGGCTGTAGGGATATTCTGGTTAAAATTCTTATTCTGTCTATTTCTACTAAAACAGCCTTCCTGTTTGACTATAAAAATTTCGAGTAATACTTGCTAGAAATGAAGTGATAATGGATTAAAATGCTTTTATGATGTCCTAGCTGGCTGGATAGCTCAGTAGTTTAGGTATCTGGCTCCAGAACCAGAAGCTGGGAATTCAGTCCTCCACTCTGTCTCCTGGGAGAAGAACCAGCCTGTATGCCCTAGGGCAGTGATGGCTAACCTTTTTTGAGCCCGAGTGCCCAAACTGGGGGGGGGGGGGACCCGGTGGGCGGCAGGCAGCGGCGGCAGAAGTGGCGGTGGCAGAAGTGGAAGTAGTGGCAGAAGGGGGAATCCCAGACACGGAGGTGCCTCCAGACCCCACTCTGGATCCGCCTCCAATCGTGCCCACCCCCCGCCAGCTGCTCCGGATCCTGGCCTGCTGCCTGTCGGGGTGCTAGCACTGCGACTGCAGCCGTCTCCTCAGGTTTGGCTGCTGGGGGTAGCAATCCGGTGGCTTATGGCTCGCATGCCCACAGAGAGGGCTCTGCGTGCCAGCTGTGGCACGCGTGCCATAGGTTCACCATTGCTGCCCTAGGGCAAGCTGCACAGTCCCAGGGCACCCCAGAAGAAGGGAATGGTATTTTTGAGTATCCTCTACCTAGAAAACCCTGAAAAGTGTTGCCATAAGTCAGAATCAACTTGACAGCACACAGTAAGACACGGGAAACTATATGTAAGGAAAAAGCACTGGAAACAGTGACTACTGTTATATAGTGTCTGGTGTTACGAAGACAGTGGCCATAATCCTACTACTGTTCATAGGAGATTTACAGGACTTGCAGTGGCTAATGGCAGCAAATTGTCAAGGTGCCAGGACATGTCTCAGGTGTGTGCCTGGTCACACATCTAATTTGCAAGTGAGATGCACCATGACACATTGCCAATACTGTAACTCACTTCTGCATGTTATATAAAGTTTATGGAAATATAAATAAGATTCCATGCAGTATTCTCTTTTTTTGCTCACATATTTTGTGATTCTCAAGACCAATGGTCAAGAAATTGCCTTGAAGCACGCTTTTATCAGAGAGGTTTATACTATTGTGTCTTTGCCACCCTGTTTTTAACCTCAGCATAGAAGAAGTTAAAAGATATAAAGTCCATCCATCATCCCTTCCGGGGTGATTTCACTTTAACCCGAGTTTAGCTTTTGGAAGCATCATTTGTGATCTTCTGGAAAGCAAGAGAGCTCAACCAGCCTGCCTCCACTGTTATTAATAAGCAAGCAGTACTTTCTTCTTTACAGATACATCTATTGTGATGCATTCAGATGACATTATGATTAAGTCATGTGACAAAATCATAAATGGCCTGCTTCTGATCAGCTTCTTTGACCATAAGAGTAGCAGCAGGGCAACTTGACTTGTCCACATAGCAACAAATCAGAGGTAGTGTAACTCAGTATAACAGATATTGGGAACTTAAGATGGAGGGTACAGTTGTATTCATATCCTGTTGCTGGACTTCCCATAGATAATTGATTGGCCACTGCATGAACACAATATTGCACTAGAGAAGCCTTTGATCTGATCCATCTTATCTTCTTAGAACTTAACAAGGGTTGACTGTTTTTCAAAGAAAAAAGTAAAAAAATCCCATTGGGTATGCACAAATTCTTGGGACTAACTATAGGTCCTCTGTATATATTTATAGAAAAGGGAGAAACTAAAGTTTCTACATAATTTCACTGGGACATTCACATCTCTGGCACATCGTTAAGCTTATCAGCTTTGTTGTGGCAGGATGCCAGAGTGAAATACTATTTGGCATAACTACTGAGTTCAGAAAATAGCAAGGCAAAAGAAGAGGCCATTAGATTATAGTGAATTTCAAGATAGCTGCCACTATTTATGAAGCCAGTAACAACAATAATTATTGCGTAACTACTCAAATGAAAATTCTGTAAATTGTTTCTGACAGGGGACAGTCTAAACAAAATGTCACAATTTTTAAACAGATTCTTGGATCAGGACTTTGTTTGACAAAGTGACTGTAGACAGTATGAGCTTGCTGTGAGTTAAATTTGAACAAAGTTGGATACGTACTTTTAAATATCTAATTTCTGATTTTAAAAATCCCACCCTCCTGCAAACATGTTTTGCTACAACATTTGGTCAATTTGTAGCAAATTTGGCAGTTATTTCTCAAATGCCTACCACCCCTTCCTCAAAAGGAAATGATTCCAGCTATAGGAGCCACAGAAAGAGGAAAAAAACAAGAGCCAGAAAGAGAGAGAAAAGGAGGAAGAGAGAGAGAGAGAGAGAGAGAGAGAGAGAGAGAGAGAGAGAGAGAGAGAGGACAAGACAAGATGCATGGGAGAGGAACGGAGTGGAGTGAGAGGCAGAGACAAAGGGTGAAAAAGGTATGAATGATGACAAAAAACGTTGGGCTTGATCACTATATTGACACTTACTTTATATATTCACACACACTGATTCTAAAGCTGGGAGAAGCACATGGCCTGACAGGAGGTGAAGGAATTCCAAGGAGAACATATGAATGTGGGGTTTTCAAAGTTAAAAAAAATATGATTAGCTTAAAAGTTCAATTTTTTTTAAAAAAATCAGATAATGAAATTTGTCTAGCCAAATTCATAGAAAGTTCTTCGCAATGGCCATTGCTCATTGATAAAGGCAAGAAAGCAAACACAATAAGAGAAACTCTTGTGGAGTCTTGCTTATTGAAAGCAGGCAATATTGTGCCTGGTGCTGAAAGCAATAAAAACTGACAGAAACTGCT
Source organism: Intellagama lesueurii (assembly GCA_037013535.1). Taxonomy (NCBI): domain Eukaryota; kingdom Metazoa; phylum Chordata; class Lepidosauria; order Squamata; family Agamidae; genus Intellagama; species Intellagama lesueurii. The sequence continues at coordinate 172,361,076 of JBAJHW010000003.1, read as the reverse complement.
TTCTGACAATTTTGTGAAATGTTGCATCACAGGCCAGCTGAATGATATTAAACTTCAAGTTATGGAGACAGTGAAAGTTTCTCCTTTTTTCCCTATTCAGTGCGGCAGTAGAGGTTAGTACTGTTCAGTACTAATTGCAAGAATACTGGGTAGTGTTTGCACAACTGGTAATCCAGTAATGCTGAACTCTTGCTCTTCATTTGTAACACTGGTAAAAGAAAAATAATCAAATAACTTCCATTCACGGTGTCATACAAATATAGGTGTCGCTTGCTAAAATCTTTCCAAATGACCTTTGTGCCTTGCTGAATATGGCTATCAAAATTGTCAGTTATGTGAAGGAATGCCTTGGCAGAGTTTTAAATGTTGTGGATTAAAAACCCTTAGCTGTGCAGCAGAAAAAGTTCAGTAACTTACAGAGCAGAATTAACTTCAAGTCTTGCCTCAGTAGACCATCCCTTTATTTGGTGGTTCTCATCAACTAGCACTTACATTCTCAATAACTCACTCCAAGACATTTGGTAAGAGAAAGAATTAAAAATTGCATTTACTCACAGTTCTTAATAGATCAGAAACAGCATATTGTAGGAAAAAATAATGACTGGTAGTTACATGAACAGAGGTTAACTGATTCATAGCTGCATACTACATGACTAACTGACTAAGTATATGACTTAATGAATACTGACTACTGACAGAACACTGATTCTAATTGACTACATAATTCTAACTGAGTTAACTGACCACAGACTGTATGACTGAAAAAAAGTGGGAAATGGTATATTGAAAAGAGAGGCATGGCTCTTTGCAAAATCTGAGGCAGAGAGGGGACAATTGGCTGCTACTGGATTGATTGGCAGTAACCTCAGTCCAAAAACATCCCTCGCAGCCAAAACCTCTTAGAGGTATCATATGAAGACTGCAGAAATTCCAACAAAATGTGCTGTCTGCATGGTTCGGGAATGGATCACAAAACTCCTTTGTTTCACAAGGAAGTATGATTGTCGTTTAAAAGGAACATGTTTTCAAGATTATTTCAACTGTAGAATGAAGTAGAATTTTCCCTCAAGAAGCAGAACAACGAACAGTTCTATTGTACATCTCTGGTCCCCATGTTTCCACACGTTCAAAGCATACCTCATGGACATCTTTGATCTTTGAAGAACCTCCGTTTGAAGCTGCAGGGAAATAACAGGGCAAATAACACAAAGATGCCATCAAAGCATTTATGGAAAAAGGTTCTGCTTTGGAAATTATTGAACCCAAGCTCAGATGCCTAACTCTTTATCTTTTTTAACACAAAAACCTTTTTGAATAGGATGAAAAGAACAAAGTCGTATTTCATCTGGCCTGCCAGGCTGATAGTCCACCTACTATTTTCCAGACAGCCCTTCTGGCAACCCTGTTCATCAGTTAGCACACGATCCATTCAATGTTTATGTTAATTCACTATGTAGAAGCACTACAGGAACAACTTCTCAAAATGAAATACAATTCAAGTGTGTTGAAATAATCTGAAAACTGAAACTTGGAAGAAAATATGGGAAAACATTTCCCAATTTACTGAAAGCTTTGTAAGTTTCATCACAGCTATAATGAAACAAGGAGTCAACAAGATGTTGAAAAGGGTGTATGCTACACACTTCCATCTTTCAGATCTGGAATTTCCCAATTTATGAAGAAATGCAGCATCACTCATCATGTGAAATTTGTTTTGTTCCCACTGTTTCTTAAGTTAGGTTATTACATTTGTATTAACTCTCTGAGACAAAACTATTGGTCTTTATTTTTAATCTTACAAATATTTTCAAAAGTGTGTTTAGCCCAAAAATCTCCAGAGCAAAAAGCATGGGATTTTGCAGAGATATTACTGATTTCCCAACTTAAATAACTGGGTCTGTGAGTTCTCAAAATTGTTCTGAAAGTTTTATTGGTTCTTCCCCAAAACATCTGAAAGGTAAACATAACATTTTATATAGCTGATGATTTTCCAGCTAAAATAACTGGGTTGGTTAAAATCTCAAAATCTGTTCTCCGAGAATGCATTGGGCCCACTCATAATTAGCTTTTAGTAGTGCCTGATCATAACTGGACTTTGCTGCAAAGCATGCCAGATAAACTTCAATTATAAAACCCTTTCCCTCTGGCTACAAACTAAGCAGCTATAAATATTTTTGAAACATTGTTTGTTTGTCCCCAAAGACCTCTAAAATCGTAAGAGCTAAAAACATATACATTTTCACAGATGCTGCCAGTTTCCCAGCTTAAGTATACTTGAACCAGTTATATCTCAATAGATTGGATCATACAGTGTATGTTTATATCATTTACATAAAAATTACAGAACAAACATTGAAAACTACAGACTAAAGATGTCAGAACAACCATTTTCAAGAAATTAATTACATTTCCATTAAATCAACTGGCAATAACTTCTTCAGGGATTCATATAAAATGAACACTGCATCAAAGCTTTATCATTAAGCCCACCAAGGAAAGTACACAGAATGGTGCATGACTCTAATTGTACAGTAAGTAGATGCTTTGCCATGACAAATGTTTGTCCACACATATCTCAGTTCTGGGTCTATCTCATATATAACAGTAAGCAGGAAATGTGTGGTTGAATTAATCCATGAACCTTCTACCCCTTAGCTGAAGCAATTAGTAGCTCACAGAAGCAAAATTAATGGCCAAGTACTTCGCCGAGATATTGGCATATCCATTATAAAAATTGCAAATATCCATGACAAATTTCCACTCTAGATTTTGCTACTTCAGAAGATTAAAATATTCAGCTTTTTAATAATTAAATAAAATATCTAGATTATATAGAAAGAGTGAAAAGAAGGACCAAATAGCATAGAGTCCTCTTTCAATTTATTCTAGGTCTTTCCCTTCAATTATCTTGGTTTTCCCAGAAGTGTTGTGGAGTATCTAGTGGATACCTCAGTTCTTTGCTCCAAAAGATTCTCAAATTCCCAAGAATTTGTAGAAGTGATATAAGGCAAAACAGTTGGTCACTTTCCAGCCCAGTTACTTTGCAAGAAACAAACCTGTTATTGCCTTTTAAAGTGGCTAGTCAATGACTGAATCCATTGACAACTTAATGGACAAGATTGTAGAGTTTATGTAAACATAAAGTGACCAATTCTTTCCCAGTTACTGGGGAAACATTGATATCGAAATGCTGGATAGCTCAGTAGTTTAGGTATGGAGTTTGATTCCCCACTGTGCTTCCTTGACAGGGGCTGGATTCAATGATCCATAGGGTCCCTTCTAGCTCTGCAGTTCTATTTTTGTGAAGTCTAGGCTTTCTGCAGATATTTTAGGTCTGGTTTGCTGAGCTGCCTACGAAACAGGTATGGGAAAGCAACACAACTATAGAGTAAAAACTGTCAGTAGCATAAAAAATTAACAATATTAGTATTTTTGTTTCTGATAAAACAGAGTGGACATGGAAATATCATCTATATAACTGGCAAATATATGTTGCATTGTATTTTATTTTTCATAAGGCTTCTGGAAGCTGAGCTGGATGCTACCCGAAAGAAAGGAAGAGTCTAGAGAAAGTAAGGATGGATAGAGGTTTATTGAAAACCCAATCTCAACATAGTGTGCTGAAGTTATCCAATAAAACAGTGGTTTCCAGCCTTCGGTCCCCAGATGTTCTTGATTTTGTAGCCCAACAACATCTGGGGACCCAAGGTTGGGAACCACTGAAATAAAAGAACAAAGGGAAAGAGTCTAAAAAGAGGAAAGGGGGAGGGGAAACCACCAAAAAAACTGTGATACCTTGTTGTCCAGGTATAACCACACACTTCCAAAAACACATTCATTTCTCCCCAAAAGGGCTCTGAATCTCATGAAGATGGAAGATTAGTTGGGTGTGCCGAACATGTTTTACATTCATCTGGTTGATATCCTGCCATTATGGCCTTGAAAGAAATAACTTCTTCCATCTCCTTGAGCATTATGTACAAGGCTTTCTCTGGGCATTTGAATAATCCTTTCTTTTGTTCTTAAAAAGATTTAATTAAATCACTGTAGGCAAAACACTTTGGAACTGCCTCAACAGACAATGGAGGATGACTGTAAAATTAATGGCATTGTTGTGGTAGAGATGAGGAACTAAATTCTTAGGTCAGTAATTCATTGTTAGTCTTGACTAAAGAGTAAACCCACTGCATCAATTGTTGGAATGGTAAGTCAACATTTAGGTAAATGCCATTGAGTCAATGAGTCTACTGTAGCTGGGACAAGCAATAGGACACTGTTTTTTAAAAGTGTGATCTTTTAAAAAAATATTTATGCCAGATATTAATTTATCAAATTTACACCCCATGATTGATATTCAAGGTGGCTGTTTACCAAACTGAATAACTGAGGACTAGGTCAAATACTACAGCTTGGATAGAACCCACTCCCTTTGAAAATAATTGTGCAACAAATAATATATTCAATGGATTCCATTCCGTAACATCAGAATTTGTCATGACCCAAGAGCTGGTTAGATAATAAAGAAGCACAGTTAAAACCAGGAAGAAAGCTAGCTGAATTTTAAAGTCAGCAAAAACAGAATGCATTAAAGCCTTGCAGAAACTAAATTGCATACACTTAGAGTCTGTCCAGATGGGTATATATATTGCTGTTTGGAACGCTGTTAGTATGGTTCAGTGTGAACCAAATCACTGAGTCCACACATGTTTCTACTTCGATTGATCCATCCTGCCCTTTAAGAGCTGGGACGCTCTTTTCAACCACCCTACTGGGTCCCTCCCCCTGGCGAGCTGCACAAAATCCTCTTGGGAGCTGCACAGAACCACTGGTATGCTGGTTTCCCATAGAGAATAACAGAGCAATCTGGGATTTTAATGTCATTAGGATGGGGCAACAATGGGGCAACTCAGAAACACTAGATGGCTACAAAGAGACTGTCGTGACCAGAAACACTCACAGTATGACTCAGAAAGGTGAAGAAGGCCCTGTCCAGACAGTGGGATTTGGAGCAGTCTGGTTTGTTCTTAAAAGGTCTTATCTTCAGTGTGATCTGTTTTACCTCTCACTTGAGCGATGGCCTTCCATTCACCCTGGAGATGTTTATTCTCCCATGAGAAGAGTCCACACAGGTCTTTGAATCACCAGTTTACTCATAAGCAGGGTTTACCTGGCTTACTCGCATATAAGTTTACCCATTATACTCGTGAGTATGAAAGTATCAGCAACAGCAGCCAAGGACAGTGGTGGCTTGATGGGGAAATATTGAAGGTTGGGGAGATGGAAGGGCGGTAACCCCCCTTTTTGTGTCTTTCTCCTCAGCTGGGGCTCTGCTTGGGTTGCACTACTTTGTGGGTTCAGAGCAAATTAAGTAAGTGACCTATCAAAAGAGCAATGCTTCAACCTAGCATGGTAGTAGAATTTTGTTGCATCTGTTAGGGAAATAAATATAAAAAAGAAGATGAAAATAGAGGAGGGGGTTTCTTCATCCTTCCTTTTAATGTCACAACTCACTGAATACATCACAAGGTTGTCACCTCTGATAACACTGCCACAACTCTATTTAGGTGTGAGCTAGCCATCCTCACAGGCGACACAACAGGATCATAAGGAGTGCACTGGATCATGCCAAAAAACCAAAAGTCTCTAGCACTGTGCCAAAAAGGAGTTGGGGCAGTTCTTAAAGGGGCAGGATGGATCAACTGAAGTAGTATGAATGAAGTACAGTGGACCCTCGACTTACGGAATTAATCCGTATTGGAACGGTGGCCGCAGGTCGAAAAGTCTGTAGGTCGAGGGTCCATTTCCCATAGGAATGCATTGAAAACCCATTAATCCGTAACCGGCCGAAGAAAAAATACCCCCCCCACCAAAAAAAAGAAAATACAGTCACTTACCAGGTACAGTAGACCCAGCCCCGCTCCTCACAGTAGCCCTGGAACAGCCGGACTCTGTGTGAGCAGAGCGCCGAACAGCTGAGAGTCAGCAACCAGCAGAGAGGCGGCAGCCATTTTGAGAGGCGACCACATGGCTGCTGCCTCTCAAAATGGCTGCCGCCTCTCCAAAATGGCTGCCGCCTCTCTGCTGGTTGCCGACTCTCAGCTGTTCGGCGCTCTGCTCACACAGATTCCGGCTGTTCCGGGGCTACCAAGGCACTGTGAGGAGCGGGGCTGGGTCTACTGCACCTGGTAAGTGACTGTATTTTCTTTTTTTGGTGGTGGTGGGGTATTTTTTCTTCGGCCAGTTCCCCGCCTCCCCTTTCCGGTCTGTAGGTCGATTCTCCGGCCGCAAGTCGAAGTGAAATTTTGCGGCCGGAGAAGTCTGTAACTCGAAAAGTACGCAAGTGGAGCCATCTGTAAGTCGAGGGTCCACTGTATGGACACCATAATTTGGTTCACACCAAATCATACCAAAAACAATCCAAACAGTTATCTACATACCCATCTGGACAGGCTGAAAATTTCACTCACGTTTTGAGGAGGCAATCTATAGTCCTGGCCTTTACATCATAAGTTGTTTCAGTATCCAACTAAATAAAATTATTATATGTGCTTCAAAACAATAGATGTTCTGAGCAACCAATCCATAGTTTTAATGACACTATCACATTGCTGATGTTATGTTTCTAGCCATTCCATGTTTTATACAGTGGTGCCTCGCTAGACGAACGTCTCGCGGCACGAAAAACTCGCTAGATGAATGGGTCTGGCTAGGGTTTTGTGCCTCGCAAGACGATCGTTCCTATGGCCGTTTTCCGCAAAATGAATGTTGCGGTTTTATTTATTTATTTGTTTTGTTGTTGTTGTTGTCCAGCACCATTTTTGAAGATCGCGCCCTTTCCCCCTGCTTTGGTAAGGCTCCGAACAGAAAAAGGGAAGAAAAAAAAAAAGAAAGCCTTTTTCCGTTCGGAGCCTTACCGAAGGCAAGGGGAAAGGGCCCAATCTTCAATAATGGTGCTGGGCTAGCCTCTGCAAGCACCGCTCGCTGGCTTTGGGGGTCCCCCGGGGCTTACCTTGCACCATCCCAGGACTCGCGGGGGTCCCTCTGCGCGGCGATGGGCGTTTGCAGAGGTTTGCCCGGCACCATTTTTGAAGTTCCCGCCCTTTCCCCCTGCCTTCGGCAAGCATCAGAGGGTTAAAAAGAAAAGAAAAAAGCCTTTTTACCTTCCGAGGCTTGCCGAAGGCAGGGGGAAAGGGCGGGAACTTCAAAAATGGTGCCGGGCAAACCTCTGCAAATGCCCATCGCTGCGCGGAGGGACCCCCGCGAGTCCTGGGATGGTGCAAGGTAAGCCCCGGGGGACCCCCAAAGCCGGCGAGCGGCACTTGCAGAGGCTAGCCTAGCACCCCCGCGAGTCCTCGGATGGTGCAGGAAAAGCCTCCGAAGTGCTCTGAAGCCGGCGCGCCAGTGTTCCGATGGCTTTCTCTGCACCATCGGAACACTGGCGGGGGTGCCCCGCAACCGCGCGCGCCGGCTTCAGAGCACTTCGGAGGCTTTTCCTGCACCATCAGAGGACTGGCGGGGGACCTCCAAAGCCGGCGAGCGGCGCTTGCAGAGGCTAGCCCAGCACCCCTGTGAGTCCTCGGATGTGCTCTGAAGCCGGCGCGCGCGGTTGTGGGGCACCCCCACCAGTGTTCCGATGGTGCAGAGAAAGCCATCGGAACACTGGCGGGGGTGCCCCACAACCGCGCGCGCCGGCTTCAGATACTTCGGAGGCTTTTCCTGCACCATTAGAGGACTGGCGGGGGACCTCCAAAGCCGGCGATCGCGGCGAGGGGACCCCCCCCCCCCGCCAGTCCTCCGATGGTGCTTCCCCAGCTCCCTATCTGGTGAGTGACTTTTAAAAAATATTTTCCCATAGGAACGCATTAATTAGATTTCAATGCATTCCTATAGGAAAACGCGCCTCGCAAGATGAATTTTTCGCAAGACGGCATTGACCGCGGAACCAATTAAATTCGTCTTGCGAGGCACCACTGTACATCATGCTTTATGTACTGGAGTTTTTATAGCCTTGCATGCTGCTTGTAGTTTGTTAGGCTGAAATGGTCTTTTCTGGGCTGGGGTGATTCATAATCTCTTCTGCATCAACCAATCATTCTGTCCCACCTCTGAAGTAAAAGAGAGACCCACCTCTCTACAGAGTGCTTCTGTTTGCCTCTCTGTTCTCAGTTATTGTTCAGTGTTATTTGTTTGTTGTTGATCTTTTCACAACTGTAAGTAATGAAACATCTTTCTCCTTTCTCCTACAAATGTCTCAGAGTGATATATTGAGACCTTAAGTGCCAGTTAATGAGAAAGGGGTGGACTATCTGGGGAACGTTTGGCTATTCTCCTCTGTGGGTCTCTGTAATTCTATTGCATAGCAAAAAGAGAGTTTTACTAGAAATTCAAAACTCTGCAATACTATGATGTTGCACTGGGACAGCATTCTGAGTACTTCATCATCATATGTGCTTTTGCTAGTGTAAGCAAGTGTTTCAGATATTTCTCCTGTGTTTAATAGACTCCAATGGCCACAAAGACTTCACCAAAAAAAGGAACAGAAGGCTGGATCTTAAAAGCTACATTAAAATGCATTGAAATGACGATACATTTTATCTTCAGATGTAACCTCTGACCACAGATGGAAGAATATGAAAGTAAAATACGACACATTTCAAAACCAGTTAAAATGTATTGAATGTTTAAAGCTCTATCAAAAACATCTAAAGTGTTCAATTATTTGAGGTCAAAGGAAAAACTACGAGGTCTCAGCTGAGATGCAAAAGAAACTCATTTCATAAAGTTTTCTGGAATCTTAGCCAGGTAAATCTTTAGGATAACACTACCCAAAATATTTGCAGGATTAGATACAGTGACCTGTCTGATCGTATGGCTGTTTACTTGAAATTACATCTCACAAACCTTGCTTTTCTGCATGAATCCAGAGCAGCATTCACACTTAAGTTAATTTATTAACAACTAAGTATTAACATGTTAACTTATTCTAGACCTGTCTTTAGAACTAAGCCCTACTAAGGTCAGTGAACCTTACTTAGAGGTTACTGGGTGCAGCACAATTTACCCAATTGGCTTTTCCAGATGTTGTTAGATTCTAACACCCATCAGCCCCAGCCAGTATGGACAATAGTCAGGGATGGTGGAAGTTGTTGACCAAGAATATCTGGAGAGACACATGTTCCTCACACCTGGAGTCTAGAATTGCAGACTTAACAAGTCCTATTAATTTTCTATATTTTTCTGGATTAGAGTCATAGGTTAACTACCTTTTTTGAAACCATGAAGGAAGACAGTTTCCCATATTAGACTCTAGTAGAACAACAAGGGATTATAAGAGTTATATTTTTGCAGCCTTTCTCTCCTTTTTTCTGGTCACTTCACGTCAGTTGGCTAAGTTAATAATTAATAATTATGTGCTGCCTGGTCAGCTGCCCAGGCTTTTGGTGATCCTTTCAAGGATTTTCTAGGTATAGAATATTCAGAAGTGGCTTTATCATTCCTTTCTTCTGGCAGCATGCTGACATCATGCAGATTGCCCAAGACTACACAAGCTGGCTCTTTTCCAAAGAGGCACAATAGACAATCTAACTCCACTCTCTGGCTCCTCAAACAGATACCTAAGTCACTGGGTATCGAATCAGCTATGGGCTAAATAAAGCTGGTCATTTAGTAGAAAATGATTTTCCTTTGATAATAAATACATAGAAAAATCAGGGAAGAATCAACTCGAATAACGTTGGGTGCAGAGTTCAAAAATATTACTTTTCTCTAGACTACAAGCTCTGAAATCTTGTAGCCAACATGGTCTTTTGATTAGGTACAATTAATTATGCATTTATGATGTTATTTTTTGGTGGGGAATGGCTGACAAGTTCATCTCTTGCAACAGAACCAGCAGAGACACTCAAAGCATTCTTTATCATTCCCTTCTTCTGGCAGCATGCTGACATCATGCAGATTGCCCAAGACTACACAAGCTGGCTCTTTTCCAAGGAGGCACAATAGACAATCTAACTCCACTCTCTGGCTCCTCAAACAGATACCTAAGTCACTGGGTATCGAGTCAGCTATGGGCTAAATAAAGCTGGTCATTTAGTAGAAAACTATTTTCCTTTGATAATAAATACATAGAAAAATCAGGGAAGAATCAACTCGAATAATGTTGGGTGCAGAGTTCGAAAAGGTTACTTTTCTCTAGACTACAAGCTCTGAAATCTTGTAGTCAACATGGTCTTTTGATTAGGTACAATTAATTATGCATTTATAATGTTATTTTTGGTGGGGAATGGCTGATAAGTTCATCTCTTGCAACAGAACCAGCAGAGACACTCAAAGCATTCTAAAGATTAACAAATTCTGTTGCCATATGCTCTTGTAGACTGTCGCCGTTAGCATCTGATGAAGTAAACTGCAGTGCTTGAAAGCTTCTGCACAGTGAAATGTCTTACTCTTTAAGAGGTGTAAGGCTGTTAATTATGTCACAGTCTTTCACACTGAGAGCAAGCTTAAAAAAGGAGTTCTCACTTTCAATTCCACTGGAGAATCAGTGGTACCACTTTCAGGAACTCATTCAGCCCAGGCAGGACGGTCAAACTGATGAGGGAACAAAGAAGACTTGGTCTCTTCTTTCACTTTTAATAACAAATAAATACACAGAAAGCATCAAGTGAAGATGCAAAGATAAACATGGATGTTGGAGAGCATCACCCCATATGCTTCTGAGTGTCCCAACACAGACACTTGGGCTCAAAGAGCTGTATCTGGCTAGAAGGACACAGCAAATGAGGTCAACATACACTTGACATACCTTTAAGTGAAGTATCTTCTGCAGAACAGGTTGGACTCTATAGAATTAATAATGTCCAACCTTCCTTTAGAGCAATGGTTCCCGGTCTTGGGTCCCTAGATGTTCTTGGACTAAAACTACCAGAAGCATGCAGCACTAGCTGTGCTGGCCAGGATTTCTGGGGATCTGTAGTCCCAGAACATATGGGGACTCAAAGAGCCACTGCTTTAGAGGCTCAAATTTCGCTGCAATGGTCCTTTTCTTTGGTACCTTTTTCACATCTGGTAAAAAGATACAGACAGCCACTGAATATTGAACTATCTTGGTTATAGTTATTGATAGATATATTCTCTACTGCTAGTCTAGCCCAGTGTTGTCTGCTCCAAATATAGTTGTCAGGAATTTAATCTGATTCCTTCTTATGTAAATTGTGTTCTCTGTTACTGAGCTCTTCCATCTTAAAACAATTAATTCCCCAAGTAAGGACCTTTTTTTAAAAGTCCTGGGCATAGAATCATAACTTCAGAATAAATTCACAAAACCCTTTACTGTGGCCACAACAGAGCTTCAAAAAGTTGTCCTTTGAGACTACAACACCAAAAATCACCCAGACAGGACATATTATTTATTCGGTTTTGGGAACCAGAGTAACTTTTCCACATGCTATTTGGGCACAAATTCTATTATACTGAATAGGTCTTACAGTTAAGGTCAGCATGCAGAGAATTTTATTCTTAATTACTACTAATAAAGTACTATTTACATTTTCACATCATTCTAAATTGCATGTACAAGATTTTTGGGGCATATATGTGAGTGAAGAATGGAATTTTCAATAGCTTTATTGGCTTCCAAACCCAACGTTTTCAGCTGAGTGACCCTTTCATGCCTTAGCTTAATACCTGTCAAATTAAGCTGTCTGCTGATTTAAATTAGCAAGTGCAGTAAGTGCTTTGGTACTGTCTGAACCTATAAACATTTTTAATAGTACTAACAAGCATTTCCACATCAACAACATTAATAAAGGGTGCATGTACAGTCCTAAATTGATTAATGCTGATGGAACAACAGGAGATTATAGTAGAAAAAACATTTTTCTTGCAGTAATTGCCACAATCACAATTATTTTGTGAATAAAGCAACTAACATATTTAGTGTTTAGGGAGACTCTTCCAGAATAATTTCACTAATAACAATTCTGCAAGCAGACAGATAGAGCTATGTTTCTTTGTAGATCAGTGGGCACACAGATTTAGCATTTTCCCCTAGTGCATAGAGAACAGCATGAGTTTTTCCAGTCATACTGGGTGAATGTGTGTACTTATGGAAAATGTCCCCTTTCAGCTGAGAGAAAGAGATTTGGGCAGAAACACACCAAAGAGCTGAGGTTTTTTTCTAGTTCAACAACCAGCATTGTCTTACACAAATCTCCTTTCTGTTGCTGCTCATAAACAGAGTTTATACAACACTGTGTGAATTTTTAATTCAGACACTTCTTTCATTGCATGAGGCACCTTCCTGTCAAGTATGGACTCAAGAAAACAACTGCACCCTAAACCCAAAGACTGAGGAAATAGTATCACCCAGTATCAGTGAAGGGAGAAGAAAACTGAAGAGAGAGAGAGAGACTCCCTTGTCTTCGTGCTCCTCCTGTCACACAAAGTGTGAATATGGTGGCATATTTTTCCTTGCCTCCCTTCCTTTGACTGGGAATGAGGCAAAGTGATTGCATGGCTGTTGTGACCAATCACTTGACAGTACCTTCTAATGCTTCACAGCACTTCCTACTAGGTAGACACAACATGAGTGCTACCAACGAGGCAAATTACAGCAATTGCTCTCCCCAGCCCAAGGGCAGCCTCGGGGAACATCTCATCCCTAAATGACAACAGACGCCTATAGACACTCTTGCCTCAAATCATGGTTTGGGGTGGGAGGTCAGTACACCAACCCTGGTGTACCAAGCAGAGTAGAGAGTAGTAGCAAGTAGCAGCATCCAGTAGCAGCAGGTTAGAAACCATGGATGCCAAGAAAGCACTGAGGGTGCTGTAAGACAGTAGTTCTCATATGTCCTACCAATCATTCGTTCAAAAAACAAACAAACAAACAAACAAACGTCACCATGATAGAAACAAAAAGACCACTGGTTGTTGTAGGTTTTTCAGGCTATTTGGCCATGTTCTGAAGGTTTTTCTTCCTAACGTTTTGCCAGTCTCTGTGGCTGGCATCTTCAGAGGACAGGAGTTCTAACTCCTGTCCTCTGAAGATGCCAGCCACAGAGACTGGCAAAATGTTAGGAAGAAAAACCTTCAGAACATGGCCAAACAGCCCAAAAAACCTACAACAACCATCGGATCCTGGCCGTGAAAGCCTTCGAGAATACAAAAAGACCACTCTTTGCAAGTAGGCGATTTTTATGTTTCCAGGCATCTTATCACAGTTGTCAAGAAACTGAGAAATAGATGGAAATGGGACTTGGGATACATCTTAGAATCTGGCTTGTGGATAAATGGGTAAGTGGCTCTTAGTTGTAGCCATCAGATGTTTGTCCTGCACCAAGTAGAGAAAAACACTTGCAGCATTATCTCCAGAGAAGAGGCCTTCAAGACCAGCCTAGCCGGTTAGCCTGGTATGGTGTTAATTAGATAAATAATCTTAGCTGGGTTTTACAAGCTGAGAAACTTGACTTTACCTTTGAGAAGGTTCTGAGATGAACAAAGCCTGACTGGTTGTTGGCATGGAAGATTCTGGAACTGGAACTTTAAAGGCCACAGAAGTCTGTCTTAGTTACCCTGACAGTGGGACACTATGCTCAGTTGTCATTCTGTGTTTCTTGCTACTTGGGCATGCACTTTATGTATACTCCACAGCTATGTAGTCCTCGACACTGATAGTGAAAATTAGGTAGAGAAATTAGGTTTATTATTTTATTGTGTGACTGCCTGCTTTTTCTTAAATTTGCCTCAACCTGCTTTTTACAAATGTTTAATTTTTAAAAATTATGTTGCCTTATGTCTTTTTGCTTTTCTTTAATAAGTATAATATCTTCTCCACATAAAGGCTTGACTATTGAGTTGATGTATGTGGTACTAAATGCAATCTTGCCCTCAACTACCTACCAGGAAAGTTCTAGTGTGACACCAATCTATCTTGAAGGTCTGATGTGCTGGGCAAAGTTCACAGCTTTGTGGCTTTTTAGTTGCTGGAGAGCACGGCTGAGTCAAAATTAGACTGGTGTGCCAAGATCTGAGATTCAGGAGGTCCTGCAACCAAAACCACAATTTGTTCTCCTGGGTCTCACACATGCTCAGGAAACAAAGTGAGAAGGCTTTCCCACATGAAAGACAGATTGGAGCACAACCCTCCTGGCTGTCACAATAGTTATGGTCAATTAGTGGGCAGAGGTGGTGGAATTAGGTGGAATTAGGAGAAACAAAAAATGTCCATACTACTAGATTGTCCAAAGGTCATAAATGAATAATCTAGGCAAGTAAAATTGACACACAAAAGACACTGCAGCAAAGAAGACTGAGACTTGGAAGGGCACCTGTGAAGGAACTATAAAAGATCCTCAAGTGTAAGGATATGTCACTTGAGATCATGGCGAAGATTTACTAAGATGTACTAAGGCTTTCCTAATTGCTATGTACAGTTTAAAAAGCTGGCCGGCAAAAAAGTTGAATTCATTTGAACTGTGATCATAGAGGAGAGCTTTACAGGCACCATGGCCTGACAGAAAGACAAATAAATGGGTGAGAGATCAAATCAAGACTCTATTCTCCCCAGAAGAAAAAAAGGACTCAACAGAGGCCATCACAGTTTGGGCACCTCATGAGAAGCCAAAAGTCATGGGAAAAGTAAAAAAGCAGCAGGAACAGAGGAAGACCAAATTAAGAATAGATGGACTCAATAAAGGATACTTGAGTTTGCAAAGCCTGAGCAGGGCTAGGACCTTTTGGAGGTCATGAATTCATAGTTGCCTAAGTCAGAAGCAACATGACAGTACATACCAACGGCAACAAGGCTGGCAGGAGTTGGCACATCACATTTATAGCAGAACATGAGGACCAAGGGACAGTGACCTCTGATAAATAGAAAAATCCCACATCCTGTATGCAGACGGCTTCTGTTTCCCAGCAGTGCTACAGGTATCATGGCCTGAGAACCATTGTTGTGAGAAATTATATCCCCATGGATCCTCTCCTGTCTTTCTGACTTTTTTTTAATCTCAAGAATGTTACCAGCAGTGTGGCAATCTTGTTATTTTCCCCCCTCTCTCCACACTTCAAAGAATAGAGTGAGCATATTAAAGAAACATGATTGCTCTTAGTCCTTGCTTGCTTGAGAAAATCCCTTTTCCTCTCAAGAGCTAAGAGCCTAGAGTGCAAAGTAGTGCAAACTATATTGTTGGTAACTTGAAGAAGAATGCTTGACAGAGGGATCATTTTCCCCTCAGTTAAATGTCAGATGCTACCATCCTTGGTGGCTGCTGGCAAAAACAGACATTACAGATAATCCATCATTAGATGATGAAAAACTTTTTTTGTGTCAACAGCAGCATCTTCTCTCACCTCCTGGTTTTTGGAAATTAGATCGCTTTATTTTGGTATTGGTCTTCAGGACTTAAACATGGGATAGTTTGAAGCTGGATTCCTCAGACACAAAAGACTGCTTCCGCCACATATGCTGAAGGGCTTTCAGCTCACATGGAAGAATATCTATGATGGCCATTTTTGTCCTCAAGGGAGAGGCTCTGAGCCTTAGGGATATTGCCAGCTCCAGGTTGTAGAGGGTTGTGAAAGACAGCAGCAGCTCACTGGTCATCAACAGCAGTACTGTGTAGATAAATCTTCCCAGCCAGGAAGGCAGGCAGACTGCAGGTATCAGAGACTGCTTGGAGTGGAGGAGGGGAAAAAGAAACAGGAAGACAATCTGAGTTGCTATCTGAGGGCTTGATGAACCACGGTGGTTGCTGATTAAGGGAAGAGGGTTAAAATGAACCCATTGCTAAGGGAAGAGAAGGGAGGCAGTTGAGAAGAGGCATGGATATAACTAGCAATTTTGGTGCCTAGGGCTTTGTTGTCTGATTTCTTAAGTTTGGTTTCCATGAGATTGGCATCTGCAGGGAGAGGAACTGGGGAGTGGGTAGATGTCTGGATGTGAGTGTATGATGGCCACCTCAGTTTTAAATTGAGTCTGCCTGTTTGTATTTTTTTCTGCTCAAGAAGGAACAGATGGAGGTGATAAACATGCTCAGAGCAGGTGGATGTGCTCCCTTCCAGCAGCAAATACCCACAGGGAGGTTCTCACCCTTCTGGCAGCAAATTTTCACACCCTCTAAATTTTAGTAGCTGGAGTCAAAGCTCTGGTTGCCCTGCCCTACTAATAGATGTAGGAAGGGAAGATACTGTTGAAAATAAGGAGCATCTGTAAGCAGCTGAGGAAAATCACCGCTGAAGGTAAACAGGGCTAAGGCTACTTTCTTTTCAGTTAGAAAGGAAAGGAAGGGAAAGGAAGATGGAGGAAGGCAAAGAAACCTAGTCATGGAACAGCATATCCAACAGGCATATTGGATACGTGCACATCATTCTTGCAGCCCAGTTGGTACGTAGATGTTCTGCAAGAGTCTGGCATGAAGTGTGATCAATATGCAAGTAACACTGATCTAAATTCTTCCTTCAGATTTGATCAAAATGAACCAGTAGACACTATGAACTAGTGTTTGGAGTCAGCAACAGGATAAGATGGGGACTTTAGTGAAGCTGAATCCAGCCAGAGTGGAGGTAGGGCCGGCGGGTGGTTCAGCTGACTAGAGAAAGCTTGTGCTACAGAGGTGGGGGCCTTAAGATTCAATCCCCTTTGGCCCCTCCTAGCATGACAAATGGAAAAGGATTATGGGGAGCTGACATCCAAAATGTCTGAAGGGCCAAAGTTGTTTCATCTGTTCTGTGCTGGACAAGGTTGTGCTCTTCCTTACAAACCAGGCTTGCCCCTTAGGAGTGCTCTTAGAGTGCATTGTTAATGGATGCACAAGTGGTGTACATAGCTTAGACTGGGTTTTCCCCCTGTTCAAAAGTATATCCCTATCTGGAAAGATGATTTCTTCCAACAGTTCTCAATGCTTCAAGAATAGTTAGAGCTGACAACTACAATATGCTTTTATGTGGGACCATCTTTGAAAACTGCAGGGATTCTGTATAGCTGCTTTGTAGTTAGTTATGAGACCCCAGTGGGTCTTTGTGAGAGGAAATGAGATGTAAATGATGATGTGCGAAAAACTGATCTTCTAGCTCAGTGAATCAGAGCACCTAGCTGCAGAGAGAGAGGTTGCGAATTTGATTCCTCACTGTGCCTTGTGGGAAAAGAGCGATCCTGTGTAGACTTGGGCAAGTTGCACAGTTCCAGAGCAGCCCCAGAAGAAGTGAACGAGAAATAGAGATGGGCACGAACCTTGGTTCGGAGGTTCATGCCACTCCATACACATGGCACCACAGGTGTAGAGCGTTCCCTTCCTTTGCCTCCCCAGCCAATGACCCACTCACCAGCTGGCACATGCTCTCCTCCTCCTCCTCTTTGGCTGTTCAGCCAGTCTCTGGCAGGAGCACAGGCCTCCCAGCCCCACCTCCTTGGCTGATCACCCACTCAGACAAGGAGACAGGACAGGCAAATCTGTGCTGCTGCCAGGAGGAGAGGAGCATGCTCTGACTGGTGAGTAGGTCATTGGCCCGGGAGGTAGGGGAAGGGAACAGGCATAGGAACTGACACAAACCTCTGAACCGAGGTTTCTGCCCATCTCTAATGATAAATCAATTCTAAGTACCCCATACTAAAAAACTCTGGAAAAGGTCATCATAAGTTGGAATCAACTTGGCAACACACAATTATTAATTGTGGAAGTCAAAGGGAAAAGGACGCAATGGCTCCTCAAGGCAACATTGACTTTAGACTAGATGAGTGAAAAACAAACAGAAGTGTGTTTGGATTTTATAGTGTTTATTGTATAGATAAGCTTTCAGCTATCTGAAGCATCAAAAATGCCCTATGTAAGGTATGGTGACTAACACAGGTACTTCTGCCTTGGGGTAACAATAGCTTCAGAGGGGAATCTCTTAAATTCTGAATTGTTCTTAGTCCTAGAATAATTTCAAGCATTAAGCTGTTTCAACAGAGTTATGATAGTGACACACCTGTGGAACAATAGTTAGGCACAAAATATTTTCTGTAGTTCTAATTAAATCCCCAAAGAACTGAGGTACTATTTTGGCTTCTCTTTGACATATCTGATTAGTTTTGTTGTGACATTAACTCTCCAGGGATATGGTTATGGTCATGAGTTCATCCATGGAGAAACTGGCATAGAAGTAGCTACCTGAAGGGACTGGTGATGAGGCATAATTTTCATCCTTTCTGTTATCAGAGCACCAATGATAAACAAAACAGCTTATAATATTTAGCATTTATCTGGCATTTTGGACTGTTCTACTCCTCAGACTTCCTCACAGGAATCTTACAACCTAATCAGGTAGATCAGTATTTTCTTATTGAAAATGAGAATTGAATTTTGGATGGTGAAGTTCAGATTGTTGGCTCACCATCTCATTGCTGGTGTTCTTAACCAACATTGTGACATCAGCTGTCACTAATCTGCTGGGGAGCTTGGAAAAGTTACCTTTTGAAGAACAGCTCCCAAAATCCTTGAGGGCTGGAGGATTTGGGGAGTTGTAGCCACCTGAAATGTCTTTTCCAAGTTATGCTTCTGGAGTCCAGATGCTGAGGACTAACAAAAAGGACAACTTTTGACCTTTTTTTCCTGCTTGTACGCATCACAATGCATCTTGTCTATCACTGGTGGAAGTAGGATAGATCCTCAGTCTGGTCCAGATCCTCAATCTGCTCCAGCAGGGATTGTCGTAAAGCTTCTCTATTCTTGAGATGTGGATAGAAAGCAATAAATATAATGGCCGGCATATTCTTGACTTTTGTTGTTGTTTAGTCGTTTAGTCGTGTCCGACTCTTCGTGACTAGAAACATACAAATTTGCCAATTTCACTTTCTCCAACCTTCATTTTTGAAAATGATTCCAATCACATCCCCCGAATTAATGAAGACATTTATAAATTTTGGAAAGTTCTTATAAAAAGTGAAGTGAACCAAATTCTCAACCATGTATGCTGAACAAATCCAATTGTACGATTATTCCATGTGGGGAAAAAATCAAGTTATTCTGGACATCCTAAGAGAAGAGGATAGAAAATAAAGAAAAAGAGGAAGAAGTGGCATTTCTTTTTTTAGCACTTCTCTTGCAAAGAAGATTGAATGCATATGGATTACGGTCCTCTGCCTGGTTGATTGAACCTGTTAGTTTGCTGTCTCCCCCTCTGCTTTTTCAAATTCTGTCAGATTTCTGGAAAGAAAATATGGCTTTTGGAAACTGATCAAGAGACAAACCTGCCTATACTTCACAGCATTCAAAGGGTTCTGATCATAGGTTTCTTCTCAAAGGTGCACAAAAAATATAATACACACATCCATTCAAAAACAAATGCCCTATGTATTAGGAAAAGACATCAGATACTTTCTTGGATGGTAGAACTGAACATACTTGCTTTTCTGCCCTGCTGCTTAGACCATTAAATTCAACGAAGTGATGCAAACCTTTCCAGCAGAGGTCACAGTTTGGAACTAGGCTGTGAAGCTTCCACAGCAAAATGAAGTTTTCTGCACCCTTCTGCTGCAGCTCAGTGAGCAAACATAGGCAGGGCTTCCTCAGACAATGTTTCTAGGTGTGAATGGTGGGAAGATGGGATTGTGCCTGCCTGTCCTACCCAGTGAAAGAACCCATTCAACAGTGAGGCCCACTAGAGGCATGTATCTGGCATGCAATCAAACATCTAAGACCAAACCGCAATCACATTTTTACTAAACCTGATAGAGCAAATCTGTGGTCTACCAACGCTTGCTAAGCTCTTCATTTCTAGAGGTATGTCCATATTAATCGGCAGTCTGTTGGCAGCAAACTCAACCAAGACTCTTGTGGCACCTCGAAGACTAAGACATTGTATTTGGCATAATTTTCATGCACTGTCACTCACAAATAAATCTGCACCCAAAGAAGTCAACTGCAGTTGTGAAAACTAACACCAAATAAAATTTGTTAGTCTGTAAACTGCCATCAGATTTTTTAATAGAGTTTTACAAGGAGATGCGACTCAGATGTGATGCCTACCTGTCCACATGCAACAAGCTCAGGAATGGGACTGGCCCTCCCAATGGCTGGGTTAGAAAGCAGAAGTTCCATTTTTCAGTAAGGCGCAGCTCGCAGTGTCTGTCAAATGATCCTATACACAGCACTAGGTCCTCAGTAGAGATGTGCTTTTGAATTTTTTGGACCCCGTTTCCTAGAACTCTCCATTCTGGGTGTTACACCTGACGAAACGCACTTCAACAGATACCTGAATTATGCTCTCCTGGAGAAAGGCCTAGCCTGAAGGCTTCATGGCCTAGCTCTGGTCTAACTTCCTGTTAAAAAATGAAGCTGCATCAGTAAGGACTCTAGCTATGTCTGGGTCTGTCAAGTGGAATTTTTTTAAAAAACCAACCCAAATAGCACATCCATAGTCCACAGCAACATATGTAATTCTATCTTGTGACATTTAAGTCTAGCCATCTTAAAACTTGCCATTTCCCCTTCAGTTCATCCTTAGTCTTAGATAATGAGCCAGTATATGTGCCTACATTTCACTGAATTAGCATGTGTAAATTGACTTTCTCCCCCATTGCTTTGGTGAGGATGGCAACATTAAGCCCATGTTGGGCTGTCACTATTGTGGTCATAGAAATTTATGTCCCCCTGGCTATAACAATTTTTTTAAAAAAATTGAGTGCAATTTTGTAATTGTGTTGACTAACATGTCAAATAGTGATAATATTTACATTTAAAATGCAAAAATAAAAGGACAGTTGCCAACTCATTTACAAGTAACACAACATTTGTGAACACTGTAGTATCTTAGTACTTAATAGATTAATTGGTCATTTAATTCATTAAAAGTTAAGTAGTTAATTAACTAAACATTATAATTGGTCAGCAGCCCTTGTAATTATCCAATTCCCATGAGACAAATGTCCTAGTAGCTGTTGTTAATATGCATGCAATTATTGTAAATTGTACAGCTCTAGGCTCCAAACATTATGTCTTAATCAAAATGGAATCTAAAATAGGTCTCAGTGGCTTTTAAAACAGCGTGTAGCCATGGATTAGTGAGTAGAGGGGCTGTGAAACCTAAAGTAACTGTTAGTTCACGTGGATAATGTCAATCCAAAGTCTATTAAAATAATCAATATTCTCTTTATTGAAAAGGACAAAAACAGTTAAAGTGAAATGTTGCCTGTTTAAGAAGTATTCCAAACAATTATCTAGAAGGGAGAAATCAATACTCTCCCAAATCTTGTAGTTAAAAATGTATTGAAACTCAGCTTTAAACTTTCTATGATATTTCTGCCTCTTCAGGCTTTTTTGTTCCAAGGAACACTTTTCTTTTTAACTTATCTTCTGAAGAGCCACTAAAGGGCTGTCATAAAGTCTTGACCCCCTAAAGAGGGTTGTGGATATGTTTTCTCATTTATGCAATGCATTGACTCACAATTTCTTGGTGTACATTGACACTGCACCCTAAAACATACTCAAGAGTCTTCTGCATTCAACCATCCCATAGAGTTGCCTGGCCTCAAGTTTAGGACCAGAGACTCTGGTTTTGGAATCCACTCAGCAAGTTTCATCGACCTGAAATCTCAGGGAACAGGATGCTGCTAGACTAGCTACTTTCAGTGTTGGGGTGCATTGATTTAGACCTGCACAGATGCACCTTTTCATTCTCTGACATCCCACAGACCTGCTGCTGCTACTGCTAGAACTGACATGCTAGCTTTTAAATTCATTATAGAGCATCAACTCGGTTTGTCACTTACACACTATTTGCAAATGTTGCCTAAGAATCCACCCTCCCACCCCCAACAACATAAGGACTCTCCCACCCCCAGTTCTTAGGGGGTGGAAAAATACGGAAAAATACGGTAAGGTGTAGCTTAACAAGTTCCTTTTAAAATGTCACCCTGGTCTGCCATTTTTTTGTGTTGTGGAAGGGGGCCATAAATATCTCAATTGGTGTCCCGAGACTGAGACTTTGCTTTGTGTTTGAGTCCTGACAGTGTGATTAAAAACATGTTAGATTAAAAACAGGGGTGCCTCTCTATGGCCCTGAAACCAAAGGGATTGGGAAATTGTTAACCTGGCAACCTACAATCTCTTCCTTGAAGACCCTGCTTTCTGTGCCCCCCAACCATTCTTTACAATGCAGTGGACTGGACTCTTGTTACAGTGGCACTGTATATGCAAAATTCTCTCTCTCAGTTAGTTTGCTTTGTTCCTTCTCTGTTGTCTTGTCTACAGACATCCTATGTAGCCCAGGGGACTTTTGGTTTGCACTGATTAACCTCCTCTTTTGTCTCTGCTGTTATTATTCATGTTGTCCCTAACTGGTATTAACAAGTAGGACCTGCAGCAAAATGTTGTTGCATATTCCCACTTCCACAAGGAGTTTGTTTCTGTTTAGATTTCCAGCCAGCCTAGAAAATGAACATTGCAGAACTATTCAGGCCTTTAAGGAAAACACTGTATTTTTTTCCTTTCTCCCAAATCACTTCAGTATCATGAAGGAATGCACTACATATCTTCTCAGCCTGCATCTGGACCTTGTCACATGCTTAGCACAAATCATTAGGGATTTGAGCAGGTCAGCTCCTTATGTCCCCTGCCCTCTTATTTTCAGTCAATAATCTAGGATGTGTTTTGGTGTCATTCAGGGAAATTCATGGACCAGTGAGCAGGATGGGCAACTTCACTCTCAAATTGTATCTCCCTGCCCCAGTCACAAGCTACTATCTGTGTCAACTGTTCTCAGTCACAGATATTATTGACAGCCCACACAAGATACCAAGCTCCTTGTTTCCTTAGCCACCTCTGCACACACTTTTGCCCCCAGTGAAGAAGAGAGAGGAAATGAGTAAATTCATCATTGCAGCATGAGTGTACACTAGAGATGGGCTATTTGTATTCATATCCCTGACGATACGAATACCACAGGTGCCACGGAGACCCATTCCCTCCCCCCAGAACCGGATGGTCCACACACCGTTTGGCACATGGTGCTCAGCTCTGTTGTCATCATTGTGCCAATTGCAAAAGGAGCCACTGAAGTCGTTGGCTGGGGAAGAACTGACTGGGCTCCTTCCGCAATTGGTGTGACAACAATGCTGACTGAGCCAAATGGTGACTGGACTGGCCAGTTCTGAGGGGAGGGAATGGACTTCCATGGCACCCATAATGCCACTATCCATATTTGTGCCCCCAGGGATGTAAATCCAACTAGCCCATCTCTACTGTATACTCACTAATACAAGGTAGATACAGAGATGAGAATTCCCATCTCTGATGTGAATGTGCAAGTTCTGTCTCCAGGCAATGAGGTGAATCAGAGTTTGAAAGCCTTGTTTTCTGGACTAAATCTCCCAGAATCTGCCAGTCTGGAAGTTACTATTCAAAATATGACTTTTCCAAGTCCTGTGCTCACTTAAACTATTATTTATTAACACTACAAGGTTACCTTCTGTCAGTATTCTGTGAGACATGGAAGGTTGCCAGCCCTTATTCAGCTTTCAGTTTTTAAATGTCTATTTTACATCTGTATTTTAATTTCGAACTTATTCATTTACGTATGATTTCCCAAGGATTATCCCAGACATGTAGAAGCCACTATCAATATCTTGCTGGGAAATATCAGATGTCAGAGCTAATCTGTCTTCCTGGAAAACATGGCGACCATTTATGGTATTCTCACCAATGATCTCCTATGTAAGGATCCCTCCACCAAAGCGTCTCAGAATTTCCCTGGAACAAACTTCTCAAATGGGTATTGTTGCACTAAGGCATGTGCATGTCACCATTTTTGGACCTACTTTATCCAGATAAAGAGAGTGGAAGTCAATTTATGATTGATCCCTCAGTAGGAAAGTTTGCTTAAGCCCTACATAGCTACTAGCAGGTACACCCATTTATGAGGCAATCTGTCATACTTAAACAGATCTCTGTTCCCTGACTAGCCTACAGCAGAAACAAGCTATTTAAAATGCAGTACTGTTGTGGAAACCTAGTAAACAATCATTATGGAAGCTGGAATGCTTCAAGCATATTTCTACTAATGGGTCAGTAACTTGCATTTTGATTGGTTGAGAGACCATACATTTTACGTTACCCATACATAAAGATCAGATCCTCCAGCACTGCTGTAGATTCTAAAACCTGTGTTGCTGATGAGCTTGTGTTATGAGGTACTTTTGAAACTATATATTTTGACTATATCATTCATTGTGTTTTTCTGCTTTGTATTCTGTGGTAGATGTGGACTTGGAGAATAAATGTGGAAAAGTTCCATAACATCTGCTGCTAATTTCTGCCAGATGAAAGTGATAATGATGATGAATACTTCTGTTGATGCTGCTGATACACTGGCCCATCTGAGCTCACTTCCAGACTGAGTATGAATGTCTAAATGAAAATACATGACTTGTACCACAGGCTTGTAGATTCAAGCACGGTTTTAACTATCTTTCTTTCCTTCAGGATTTCTTGTGTTCAGTTTTAAAGAAAAAGCAACGTTCTAAATGAAGTGATGCTCATGTAACAATGACATTTTCAAAGCTGCCTTGCAAAGGGCATACTTGTTTTCTACCTAGAGGTTGAGATATTGGATGTGGGGAATGATAGCATGCAGTAGTTAATGGTGATTTGTATATTAATATGAGAGAAGTTGTTTTCAATGGCTAAAATCCAGTTGCTTAGCATAGTACATCGCATTACAGTAGGCCCATTGACTCAATGGGGATTTAGTAAATCAACTCCTCTGTGACTTCCATAGAGTCAAATGGGTCTACTCTAACTACTACTGCCTATGCTAAAGTAAGTCACAAGTTGTTGTAGTTGTAGTATATTTGCATGATCAAGCTAGAATATGCAAGCCAGACAACAGATCTATCTAGCCTCAGGCTGTCCATTCTAGTCCTGTGACAGAAATTTCTAACACATTCTTTTGACCACTTATATTGACTTTGATGAAAAAGGATGTCAAAGGAAGAGGAAATCTCAGCTGTGTGTTTTTGTGCTAAGGTTCAAGATTCTTCTGCTTACCTGACTTAGTAGGTGACTAAGTAACAGAGCACAGAAAAGTTATTTTGACAAGAGTTCTCAGAATCTCTCCCCCTACCTCCGCAACAAGGACTGTACATGAATTTCCTATCTGTCCTTGCACAGTCACATCTGTAGCAGCTGGCAGCAGCATCAAGTTCCCACATTAGAACTGAAGCTCAAGAATAGGTGATAGAAGATTACTGTTCCCAACGAGCTTTTTCAGGAAGTGTGGCGAGCTGGGACAGCTGTTATGTGGGAATCTGTGGGAATTACATTAAGAGAGTATAGCAGACTAGCAAAATGAGCTGTGAATTAGGAATAGTTTGTTTATGTCTGTATGTCTGTGTATATATTCATTTATTTAATTTCATTCCATAAGGGTCCCATCTCCAAAAATATAAATTTCTTGTTTACATTTTTTTTAATGGCCAAAGATAGCCGTATCTAAATCCAGTGTGACCTGTAGTGGGAACTGGAACAAAAATCTGGCCTGCAGGCCCCCTGAGATCACCCACCCACTGCTTCATCCTTTCCCACTTTGGATCCATCAAGTTCAGTTTAGTTCATATTCTCATTCTTCCACTGATAAATTCTATGGATGTGCACTAGCACCAAAACCCAGATTCAGAATTTGGAATTCAGAATTTTAAAAATTTAGAATGTTCAGATATCCAGAATTCTGGTACAGTCAATATGAATTCTATATAATTATTATTTTCCCCATTTTAAAAAAACACAAGCAGGGGAAACATTTTTAAAGGATTTCCTTGTGTCCTCAGGCACCTTGCCACTGACTGTGCCAAACAACAAGAGTGCACACCAACAACCAGCAGTGCCTAGGTTTTAAGAAATGACTGTAATGGGCATATGGATTCAACCCTTAACAGTGAGAATGCCAGGAGGAAATGCCAGCAGCATTGGGAAAGCAGGGGACAGGCTGCACTGGGGAATAGGGAAATACCCTGGGCAGCCCTGGCAGACAGAATGGAGCAGCACACAGCCTGTGGTGGGTGGGAACTGTGCCAACAGCATGGATTACAGTACAGTTGAGTGAGTGAGTGCAATCATGGACTAGCAGTTTGAAGAATGAAAGAGGCAGAATGAGGGGGCAGCAGACTGAAGCATGGCATACCCAGTACCGTGAGCAGAGTGTGCCATTCTCTCTTACTTAAAAGGGACTTCAGGGAAGTTGACCTTAAGGAAAACAACTTTTTCTACAGATCCAGGCTCCAGGTGTGAATGGTGTAAACTGACAATGTCCTTTGTCTGAGAGAACACTCTCTCACTGGGTACACTAGTTGGTGGGTAATACAACAGTCCTATGGCCACGTTGGCCAGACCTCCCCAAACAGACTCCTTCTCAGTCCAATAAGACAAGGGATCAGTCTCTTTTGGCTTGCAGGACTCCCTCGTGTGTGCCTCTACCTTTACCGCTGCCATGTCCTTCCTCTGGGGTGATGTCTCTGGAGGACACGCCCCTGCCATGCTTGTCATGACAGTATCCTAGAAAGCTTGCCCTGTTGTTGCAGAGATGAGAAACTTGGACTCTAGAATACAACTGCTGGTACTGTTGTTTGGGATAATATGAAGATTGCTAGTTTTTTTTTCTGCTCTGTGTGACCCCTCAGTGCTAGCCAGACTGTCTTCACCAGCTGCTGCTGCATGTGATAGAAAGTTGCTGGCACAGTTGCTGCTGCTTAATACCCATTGCCCTCTTTTAAATTTTGGGATCCAGGAGCTTCCTTCTGTTCCACTAGGATCCATGCAATCTAGTCTTTGCTCAGCTTTTGCCCTTTTGTGAATCCATTCTGCATTAACTGGGTACTCTTGTCTAGCTGTCCGTCACTCCTGGAGTCTCTGAAACCAAAGGTACTGTTCTGAATTTTTAATTTTCAAAGTTCCAAATCAAAATCAGGTTAGAGGTGATGGGAACAATTCATAGTAGGGTAGGGGCCAGAGCCCAGTGTAAAGGTGTTATCTGCAGTTTATAGCTTAATAAAGATCACTGGGCAGTGGGTCAGACTAGATTTGCTTTTCTGGCAACTGACTTGAAAGAAGGAAAACCAGTTGGGATGGAAATACTACAAAACTTGGTGGGACTGTGCCCCATCATAGTTTTCTACAACTATGAAAGCTTCTTCTAACTAACTTTGCAAATCTGATCTGTACTAGTTACTGAACTCAAGTGAGAAATAAGAGTGAACATTGGATGTTTACTAAAGCAACAACAAAAATGAACAGGAGTCAGACTGAATATCTAATAAAAACACAAAATAAACAGATGTTTCACTGGGACTGCAAAATCAATTTCATAATTCTTGTATTCTATTAATTCACTATAGCATTGTTTTCAGTGTGGGAAACCATTGTGTAAGAACACAGAAGCATAAAAGTGAGTCAGACCATTTATCCTTTTATCCCAGTGTTGTTAATTGTGATCAGTAACAGCTCTCTTGGCTTTCTGGCACAATTCTTTCCTAGCCCTACCTAGAGATCCCCGGTATTCCCTGGTGATCTCCTTTCCGAGTACTAATCAGGTACAACCATTTTTAGCTTCTGAACTCAGATGAGATCTGATGCATTGCATGAGGTATGATCACATAACTGTCAGAGGAAATCATTTTCCTGTTCTCTTTTTGTATACTGGGAAGGAAATCTGTGGCCCTCCATCACCAATGTGCATGCACACCCACACCCACACCCACACACACACCATTGTATGGCATACCTTGCTGGGAGTTAAATGAATGCTGGATATTGTAGATATAAGCATACTTATACCACGTTTTCAATTGGTCTGATAAATGATATTGTGGTTTTCAGATCAACTGGGACAAGTCAGGTGACAAATTATTTCCATTAGCCTCAGCAGAATTGAAACAAAACAGATCAATATAAATGATTTGCGGTGAGCTTACATCATAAATTTTCTTTTGCCTACTTTTATCTTTTGAAAATGGAAACATTTTCCCCACTGTGTGTGGGAAAAGGTTCATTAGAGATTTGATCATTTCCAGTTAGCAGCTAACTGCCCACCATTTAAGTCCAAAGCTGTTTTGGAAGCTGTTAATTTTTTTTTTTAATGGCAGATAACAATATTATTTTGAAAAGCTGACAAGCAGGGAACAGCGAAATGGATCGTATTCCTCTACAAAACAGTGTTCATTTTGAAAAGGTAGTCTATTTCATGTTTTATTTTTAAAATTCTGATATTCCTAACAGCTTCCCCAAAGATCTGTCTAAGCGGGGGTGGGCAAAGTGCAGGCTACATCAAGGCCCTCCAAAACGAAAGAAAAAAACAATGTTGTGGGGTTTTGTTTTGCGTTTTCTGAAAAAGATATTTCATGGCTCTTAGTTAATAATGAGGGGCAATTTCATCGTGTTCTGGGCATGCCTGGGACTGCTTTAGCCTGAAGTGGGAAGGGTTCAAAACTAGAAGTTTTTTTGGGGGGGGAGTCTTCTCAGAGTACAGCCGCTCAAAAGTAATACAGAAACATGACAAAATGTTCTGCTGTGGCCCCTGGAACATTCAACAGGGCTTCTATCTGAAAAAAGTTTACAATGTTGGGGATGTATGGGGATGGGTGGACATGTGTGGCCCCTGGACCTGTGGAAATTGCTCACCCCTGTTGCCAAATCCCACCCCCAGTACCCAATGGCAGTTATGAAAGCAGATTTGGAGAACTAGCACAGTATGTGTCATTTGCCACTCATATGTCCAGTAGGATCAGCACCCTGTCAATTAGCCCAACATACTTCTTTAATAGCCCTTGATCGTTCAAACAGAATACAGGGCATGGTTGATAAAAATGTTCGTCTTTAGTCCAAACTTTATTTTCTTCTACTGTCTTTCTGCTGTGTGTATTTGGAAGGCAATTCACATTAAAAAAATAAAGTTAAGCCCCATGTGAATATGGAGAATCCATTTTGCTATTGCTATTGCTCATGCTTTATTAGCGGTTTCAGTCCCTTTCCCCTGCAGGTATTACTGACAGATTAGAGTGAAACTCTACTTCCAGTAGCTGTAACCATCCAGATGTGTGAACTGCAATGTTCATAATCCTTCACCATTGGATATGCTGTCTAGGGCTGACTGGAATTGTACACTAAAAATTGTATGTGTCTGGATGGGTCTAGCTTCCTGCCTCAATGTAGACCCACTGCATAACACGGACCTGTGGCCTGGCCTGACCTAAAGCCAACTGCTCTTGGCATCTCTAGCAGCTTCCCAAACATGTGTGACAAACTGGGAGGGGGAGGGAGGAGGTAGGTCACCAAACACCAAGGATTCTATAAAGAAATCCAATATTTCATATACCCAGACTTCCAAAAGTATCCCTCCTTCTTCTGATTATGCAGATCATTCCTATTAAATCCAACCAGAAACCCCACATTATCATCTATTCATCAAAATGTAACCCTTCCCTTGACAGGTCCTTAATATTAACATGACTTATCTAGTTCACTGAGCCACCAATCTCTGATTCTGTAAGAATGCTGTTGTGGCAACACTTCTTGTTTCTCTATTTTCCTCCCTGGCAAAAAGTTCCTCTCCCTTCAGAGTGCTCCTGGTCTTGCCTGCAGCAGGATCTCTGCACCTTACTATCAGGAGAGCCTTATCCCTTCCATGCCTGGTGAGCTGATGCATTGTACTGTCTGGCCTCTCATCCCAGGTGGTGGGTTATACAAAAGAGTGTAGCATCTGAATGGTCTCTCATTATTTGGGCTCTCACTGCCTGAACTTCAATGACAGCTGATTTGGGAGCACTGCAGCAACTGTCTTTGCTGGATAGCGCGTATGTGGTGGCTAGGGTAATATGCAGGTGATGTTTTTGTCCTTGACACATGGTTTGGCTAATATCTATGCCCAGCAAGTACTTGTTGGCATCCTAATCTGTGACGAGTGTGTGTTAGTGGTATTGCTATGGAAGTCACTTCCACTGAGTTCAAAAGAATTTCCCACCAAATGATTAAGTGTAGGATTGGTTCCAGTGGTCACAGATATACAGAATCAGTGTGACTCTTCAAATCAAGTCACTCAGACTTTAGGAGACTATTACTCATCAGCTCTGCTGCTCGTTGTCTTTGACTTCATGGGATCTGAAGTTAATGGTCTGATTCAGAAAGGCGCCTTATTGTGGTACAGCAAAACACATAATCACACTTGTTACGAAGGATCACAGTAATTCACTGCAAGAGCAAACAGCTCTACAAGCTACTTACATATTTATTAAGCATTATACAAAGATGCATGAAAACAACTCTGTAAGAACCTCACCAGCATACAAAGTGACAATAAATG
The DNA here is from genome assembly GCA_037013535.1 of Intellagama lesueurii. Lineage (NCBI taxonomy): Eukaryota > Metazoa > Chordata > Lepidosauria > Squamata > Agamidae > Intellagama > Intellagama lesueurii. The sequence continues at coordinate 172,330,749 of JBAJHW010000003.1, read as the reverse complement.
TGCTGTCATGCACAACTAGTTCCACATAAATTAAATATAAGTGCAGGAGTATATCCTTCACCTCCAACTGATTCCAGACACACCAACAAAAGATTTAACAATATAAAGACTTGGGGATTTAATTAATCCTCCAGACTACAATGTACAGTAGAATGAAAACGAATTTACTCTATAGCTGCTAATTCACAGTATACAATAGAGCTGCTGACCCAAAGAGGACCACTGTTTGGGGATTCTGCAAACTGTTGATCATAAAACTAACTTTTCCATCTCTGCTGATTATATATACAGACTATCTGTATCTCTGAGCCATGTCAGCAAAAAACCAAAATTGATGTCTGAAACCAACGCTCACCAGATTGGAACTATGTATACTATACTGGATGGAACGGTGTGTCGCTAACAGTCTCAGTATGAAATAAATTCTGTGCTATAATGGTTGTTTTCCTTATCAGTGCAAACTACTTCAGCAATATTTGACCAGAAATACATCATAAATATATTTGTCATTCAAGGTTGCTGCATAGTTGATTTCATAACATTCTTCTTTCTGAACAGAAAAATTCATGCAAAAGAAAGAAGCCACCTAACTCTGAAACAGTGGATGGAACAAGGATATAGAATGGTAATTAAGACAAGCATCATTCAGTTGTATTCAGCAATGCATACTCTGTGTCTGAAACCAATTTTAATTGGTACCAATTCTGTGTTCATATTTGAGATACAAATTCAGTGAAGGAAAAAGAAACATTTTCCACAGAATACTTACCAACTGGAAGTACAGCCAGGTCTGGAATTTGGATGTTCTAACAAACTGACAGGAGCCATTCACACATTGCTTCTTCTAACCAAAACAACATCCCATGAAATCCAACTGTGCCTGTGGTTCCTCTGTTAATGTTGTCATCTGGAGCTTTTTACAAGACAAAATGAACTCAGTTGGAGGTTATGACATCATAACTGATTCTGCCAACTGTCTTTCTGCCTACAAATGATTTAAATACTCGAAGGCCATTGGCTACAGGCACTCCTGAATGGTCTTACCAGGTCACTACCACCTGCCATGTACAGTTTAACACTGTACTCTCTACAACAACCGAGTTGTCCATATACCTCTCAGACCTTACTGGAGAACTTTAACCACAAATGTTCAAGTTCTTCATTAGGGACTGAGGGGTTTATAACTGAAGGGGGCTCTGTTTAATAGATAATTGTGTCAGCTGAGGATTCCACCAAAGACTGTTACTGACATTATTTTGAAAAACTGGTGTAACACTGAAGCACAATTTACTTTTTTCAGAATACTATGAAGTAAGTTAATCAGATGGCTGAGTCCAAAGCATTTTACACAGCTTGTATAGGGCCTATTGCACCATTCAGCAGAGTGAGGAAATTGCCTTTAATGGCAGATGCTGAAGGAGTAGCTATGGCAACTTTCCAGATGTTTCCCCCTGAACTTGTTTCTTTCTGTTAGGAAAGAATATGCCACACAATCTCTCCTAGGCTTCTAAACTGCCCTGCTGTTACCAATCTAGGAATGAGGATGGCCCTGACCTCACTCCACTTAGCATGTCTTGGGCCAACTCAGAGCTAATGGATGTTGGTCAAAGATGGAAAAAGTTGCTTTTCTGGACTATGGCTACAAGAATACTTCAGTTTTCACTGGTTGTATCATAGGCTCTATAATTCAGACTAGTAACTTTTCTCCTTCTGATATTGATCTCCTTCTGTTTGGATTTCTCAGTTCTAAAATTACACAGAAATTTCTTGGTGGATTTCAGTGTTCACCTTCAATGAAGGCAACTCTCTCCTATCCTTCTGCAAGGCTAATCATGTGTAGAATGTGTACAATGAGTTCCATTATAGTGATACTTTACTCCTTCCACAAAAAAGAATCACATACGTATGTAATTCTTTTAATATAATGTGCAGTGTGAACCACCCAGAGTGACCACTTGTTAGATGGGTGGTAAAAAAAATTATAACTGAATGAATGAACAAATGAACAAACAATTAATTAATTAATTAATTAATTAATTAAATAGTGTGAACCAGAAGTTCACACTATTTATGCTAGTTATATAAAATGCTGATAGATAGGAAGGAAGGAAGGAAGGAAGGAAGGAAGGAAGGAAGGAAGGAAGGAAGGAAGGAAGGAAGGAAGGAAGGAAGGTTTGGCAATAAGGAAGGCTGGTTGTTAACATGACAATAAAATTATTGAAAGAGCTGAAGAAGATTTCAGAGAACCTAGATGCCTCTCCCCAAATTAATCTTCCCTGAACAAGAGTTGAATGACTAAAAGCTTTCCCCAAAACAGCATCTGTGGAATCTTTAGGGTTATTTCTTACCCTACCACATCAGAGTCATCAGAAGAAAAACCAGGTAAGATGGGTGTCTAAACCAGCCACTTCAAGCTGTGCTGCTGGGCTGTGGCCACCCCAAATAGCCAAAGAACTGATTGAGGGCACCACTTCCTAATGTAGTACTCCAATAATTACAGGGGACTATTGTATAGTGTTTAGAATGTTAGATTGAGATTTGAGAGGTCCATGTGTGAGCCCTTTTCCAGCCATAAAACCCCCTGAGCAACCTTGGGCTGGCCAGTCTTACTCAGCCTGGCCTATCCCATAGGGCTGTTGTGATTATGAAGTCAGTGGGAGGAGAGCCATGTATAATTCCTTGAGCTTACTGGAAGAAAGACAGTGTATACAGTATGGTGCAACTAAAAATACATTAATAACATGTACCAAGTTATAGTTCTGCTAGATTCCAGTTCCAAAGAGGCTTTATACCTCTTAGATTGTTGTGGCTTCCCTCAAACATCCAGGGACTATAACTTCCAAAGGTATTGGGAATTCTGTACTGGAAAATGAAATTTATTCTTGGAGTAGAATAAATGTGTGTGACATATGCTCACTAAAGCTTCTTCTGTTCTATCTATGGAACAGTTTAGTTCAGTTGCAGTTAAAATACTATTTGTGGGAGAATTATTAAAAGTCATGTTTTCTTATGGGATTAATTATCTTAAAAGATCTAAGTAGGAATGTGGGCTTGTGATAGGCAGATTAAAGCCAGGCAGGGTGGATTCATGCAGGGGAGGTTGTGGCTAACTAATCAGCTGGAGTTCTTTGAAAATATTATTGCCATAACAGATGAAGGGGGATGCAATTGATGTAGTGAAGATAAAATTTCAGAATAGACTTTGACAAGTCTTCACATCCGAGATTAATGGATGAATGAGAAAGCTACAGAAGTGGAGATAAAATATGGTATTGTATGGGGGGAAAAGTATTAAAGAAAGCATTTCTGCACAGGTTAACTGTGAACGTTAGACAAGGAGAAAGGAGAACTCTCAGGAGAAAAGTCACAGTTTTTCATATTACAAACAAAGGACCAAGAAAGGCATTATATAAAACCATGACCTGGAATACAAAGTCTTCACAAAGAATTATTTTAAAGTAAAAACAAAAATGCTACAAATACAGTAACATTTTGCTTATTTGGATCAGTGTTGGAACTCCGACAGGCAACAAGGTCCATAGTCTAAACAGGGCGATTTTTGAACTGTGCTTTCTGGTACAGTAACTCTGTCATGATGAAATGTGCCTTGAATAATTAACAAAGCAAACCCCTATATGACAACCTAGAAGCAAGGTCCATGAAGTTCAAATGGGCTTATTCACAATGAAAGTACATAGAAGGTTGCCATCGAAACCATTCTACTGTATGTATCTTCATTTGCACCTATGTCACACTAAGAAACCTCAAAAAACCCAAGGCCTCAGAAACAGAGTTGGAAAAATGCAGAGCAGACCAAAGATGGTTTTATTACGCAAAGAACCTGCAATATCTTTCGGTGCAAGAATAACCATAGGACTTTACTCTTTGCCTGTTTTTGTTTATTGCTTTTTCTTTGGGGTGTTCTTGTTTTGTTCTGTGCTCTGTTTTCCTTTCAGTGTGATTTAAACACTTAAAAAAGGAAAAGAAATAATCACAAGTCATCTTTATAACCATCCACCAAATGATTAGCATGAGACCCTGAATCACAAACACCTTAACACCAAGGGAGTGTCAACAAATTACAAATGATCGTTTAAAACTCCTTCTCTTTACCATTGTATGATCAGAAACATACTGTACCAGCTTCTTGTTGGCTGTGGGGGTTCACTCTACCACTTGGAGCTGAAATGCCCTCTTTCTCAGACCATGGGCTGTCCTTGCATTATCTCAAGGGAGGAAATGAAGGGCATCTTAATATTCCCTCATGTACCTCGCCTTCTAATTGGTATATACAGCTGAATCTCAAGGTGGAAGTAGACCATGTGTTTACCTTTCTTTTTTTTACTTTTTGCTGCCCGATCTAGTGACTAGATCTCTTTGTTTTAGGATGTGATTTTCCTTATTTACATAGCCTGCTATGTGCCGTCAAGTCAGAACTGACTTATAATTACCCTAGTAGGACTTGCAGGGTAAGTGAGATATATAAGGAGAGATTTTACTAGTGCCACTCCCCATGAGTTTCCATGGGCAAGTGGGGATTTGAACCCACATCCTAGTCCATCATTCTCTCCCCAGAACCCACTGGGTATTGCATAGTATACTACTTTTTAAAAATCTAGAAACTCTGTGGTCTAATGTAAGAAGGTAAAGAATATGTGCACATTTTTTTCATATTAATCATGACAAATTATGTATCCAGGATATGGGAGCTTGTGTTTCCTAATAAACAACACTATTTCTTTTTGTTTTCCTGTCTGATGAAGTACCTCTTCAATCTTTATTACATCAGGCAATGGGATGTAAAGGATTCTTCTATATGTCCAACCTTCAAAAGCTTTTATTCTATTGAGCATCTCCTTCTTAACAGAAGTGTTGACACACACACAAACCTCTCATAACCTTGACCAGCAGGAAGAGAACTCTTGAAACTCTTGAGAGTTTTTAGATTAACATCAGGAAGGGACCTGAAGTAACACCTAGGAATTCCCCATTCAGAAGCACCATGTGCTCATCTTAATTGCAAGGGGTGTGTCCTTAAGAGGAAGGGCTGTGTGCTCAGTTTAGCTGGAAAGGGTGTGTCTTTAAGAGGAAGCACCATGTGTTCAGCTTAACTGGGTATGTCCTTAAGAGGAAGGGCTGTGTGCTCAACTTAACTAGAAGGGGTGTGTCCTGATTACTCCTGAGAGCTATAAGTAGCAGCTGTGAATGCTGGGAGAGTCTTTTGATTGCTGACGCCTAACAGAGTACAGATGAAGAATAAAGCCAAGACAGACCCAGGGATCCTGCAACCAGAGCAAGCTAACAGGAGTTTCACTTGGGAGTTCAACGGGGGAGGCCCTAACAACATTTGGTTTTTTTTTAAAATAGTTATATATTAGTCAACTTTCCCAACTACATTCAAGGTAACAAAATAAAGGAAAGGGCATTCATAGACAAATGAATTTAAGCAAAAAGCTAACAAGGGTTTATGGAAGGAAGGGACACTTCAGTTGTGGTGACCTGCAAAGTTTGTGCAATGTTTGTCTTTATGCCTGAGTTTAACAAGATCTACACATGCAGCAAGTGTAAATGGATGGCACTGTAGAAGAAAAAGTGTCAGAACTGGAGCAGTGAGTAGCCACATTTAAGGCTATAAGGGAAGATGAAGTATACATTGACAGAACTTTTGAGCAGCAGCTGCAGTCAATGGAGACCCTGGAGTGGAAGAGCAACAAGGGAAGGAAGAGGAGGAAAATGCCAAGGAGAGAGGAAACATAGTGCAGGAAGCACCATGGAAAAGAGTCATTTTTTGTTATTTAGTCGTTAAGTCATGTCCGACTCTTCGTGACCCCATAGTTAGGAGCAAAAGAAGGGGAACATTATCTTCACCGGTGGAACTGCAAAACGGCTTTCAGGTTCTTGATGAGGAGTCTAGCAGACAGCATGCAGACGAAGTCAAAGAGGAAACCTTGCAAGAGTATATGAGAAGGACTGAAACTCAGCCAAAAGGAGGCACTGAACCCACACCCTACAACAAGAGGAAGAGAAGAGTAATTGTAATAGGAGACTCCCTATTGTGTGGGATTGAAAGTGAAGTATGCCGGGAAGATCCATGGACCCACCAGGTATGCTGTCTCCCTGGAGCACAGATTAGGGATGTGACAGAAGGATTGCCATCACTCATAAAACCCACAGATACATATCCCTTCTTTCTCATCCACGTGGGAACAAACAACACAGCCAAGAGCAACTTCGAAGAGATCAGACTTAGAAGCTCTGGGAAGGGAACTTAAGGATTTTGGGGCCCAACTAGTTTTTTCATCCATCCTACCAGTACTCGGAAAAGGAATAGAAAGGGAAAGGAAAATACTCTGGGTGAATGACTGGCTATGAAGGTGGTGTCGAAGTGAGGGATATGATTTTTGGGACCACAGGCTAAGCTTCCTGGAAGATAGACAGCTGGCAAAAGATGGCTTGCACCTCACAAGGACTGGGAAGAATGTGTTTGGCCACAGCATGAAGAACTTCATCAGGAGGGCTTTAAACTGAATTGGAAGGGGGAGGGAGAAACAAGCACAGAGGTAAAGATGGATGAAACCTTACACACAATAAGAAGAACGGACCAAACAATTCTAATGGGGGTCAATATTAACATTGACATTAATAATAATATTCATAAAAATGTACAAAGAAAAGCAGGCCACAAAGCATACACAATCTCCGGTGTCTATATACAAATGCTAGGAGTATGGGAAACAAACAAGAAGAACTAGAACTCTTAACTCAGGAGGGTAAATATGACTTGATAGGAATAACTGAAACTTGGTGGGATGACTTCAATGACTGGAATACAGCAATTGAAAGATATAAATTGTTCAAAAAGAACAGAAAGGGAGGCGGAGTTGCAGTATATGTCAAAAATACACATTCCTGCACAGAAATACAGGAGGAGGATATTGACTGTCCCATTGAGAGCATCTGGATCAATGTAGTTGGGGATGAAAAATGAAAGGAACATAATAGCTGGAGTTTACCATCAACTACCCAATCAAGGAGAGGCTGCGGATGAAATTTTTGAAAAACGAATTGCAAGGATTTCAAAGAGACATGATGTAGTAGTGATGGGAGATTTCAATTATCCTGATAGCTGTTAGGAGGCAAATTCTGCCAAGTATGGCCCTTCCAAAAAAATTCCTAGGTTGTGTGCCTAATAATTTTCTCTTACAAAAAGTGGAGAAATAAACTAGAGGACTAGTTATCCTTGACTTGATAGTCAAGATAGATACCAATAGAGACAATTTGGTGGAAGTGGCAGTAAGGGGAACTCTATGCGAGAGTGACCATGTCCTTTTAGAATTCTTGATTTCAAAGGAAACCAAAGCAGAGTGTAGCCACACATATATGCTGGATTTTAAAAAAGCCAATTTTAATGAACTCAGAACAAGGGTAAGTAAGGTCCTATGGCAGGAGATCTTAACAAGAAAAGGAGGTCAAGAAGGGTGGGAGTTTCTAAAACAAGAGATTCTAAATGCACAACTACAAACAATTCCAAGAAGAAAAAAAGGTGGGAGACAGCAAAAAAGACTGGTATGGCTTCACAAAAAGATCAGAGGAGACCTGGAAACAAACAAACAAAAAGACACATATAGGAAGTGGAAAGGAGGCCAGGCCACAAAGGAAGAGTATAGACAAGTAGCAAGGAATTGCAAGGATCGCATTAGGAGGACAAAAACTGAGAATGAGTTGAGGTTAGCTAGAGATACTAAAAGCAACAAAAAAAGCATTCTTCAGATATGTGCACAGCAAAAGACCAAGAAAAGAAACGGTGGCTCATCTACTCAATGGAAATGGAAAGACGATAACAGGAGACAGAAAAGGCAGAAGTGCTGAATTTCTATTTTACCTCTGTCTTTTCCCAAAGATTATGACCCTCCAGACAAACATGATAGGACTACTGCTGGAGATTGATAAACGAATAGTCAAGGAATACCTTAATACCTTGAACAAGTTCAAATCTCCAGTGCTAGATGAACTGCATCCAAGAGTATTTTTTCTCTCTCTTAATTATTATTTTTATTGTTATTATAGAATAAAAACAATGGTACAGGGTTAGGAAAAGGGAAGTGGGTTTTGGGGAAAGGTGAAAATTAAAGGGTGTGTTAGGAATTTCATATCTCTACATCATTACTATTTCTTTCTCGCTATACAATGTTTGCTTTGTCTAATTGTTCTCTTCAATCTAGATGTAGATTGGCTCCCATTTCTTCTTATCTGTCTCACACATCCTATCTTTTAGTGTGTCTGTTAAAGTGTCCATCTCTGCAATTTCTGGGATTTTTTCCAAAAGTTCACCCTTTGTTGGTGTCCTTGATGTCTTCCAGTATCTGGCATATAGAATTCTCGCCACTGTCACAATATGGAGTATTAAGTATACCTTCCCTTTATCAACTGAGTCTGGTACAATGTTTAGTAAGAAAAGTTCTGGTATCAATGGAATTTTAGTTAATAGAATATTCTGTAATATCTCATGTACCAACTTCCAATAATCTTTAGCTTCCCTACACATCCACCACATATGATAAAAACTACCTATCTTGTCATTGCATTTCCAGCACTTATTAGATATATTTTTATACATTTTTGATAATTTTTTTGGCATTAAATGCCACCTGTAAAATATCTTGTATATTTTTTCTTTAAGACTCGCTGATTTTGTCATTTTAATATTCCTTTCCCATATTTGCTTCCAAGCATCTAATTCTATATTATGACCAATGTTTTGGGCCCATTTAATCATACAATCTTTGACAATCTCATCTTGCATTGTTTGATCTAGTAAGATATTGTACAGGCATTTTATAATATTTTCTTTCTTATCTAATAACCCCTTATCCAATATTGTTTTTTCTGTATAAAAGCCTAACACTTTATTTTTTGCATATCTTGATTTTAATTGTGTTTCTGACCACCAATCTAGAGTGATACCTTGTTCTAATAACTCTTTTCCTTTTAAGTTGGCATCTTTATCTAAAACATCCGCATATCTAAAACTTCTTTTTCCCCCCATTAGTGTTGGATTTGAAAATGCTTCTAAGGGTGCCACCCAGATTGGTATCTTTTAATAATTTTGTATTTGAATTGATGACCAGATCTATATTAAAGCTTTCCTTATTAAATGATGATTGAATTGCTTAAACTGTTTTGCTTTTAGATACCACAGAAATGCATGGCAACCCAGGCTCAGCTCATGTCCTTCCAACTTCAATAGTCTTTGATTTTCTAAAGTTATCCACTCTTTTATCCAGGATAATGCTGCTGCTTTATAATACATCATCCAGTCTGGTAGACCAAAACCTGCCCTTTGTTTATTGTCTTGAAGCGCTTTAAGTTTTACTCTTGTTTTTTTCCCCAGCCATATAAATTTGGAAGTTATTTTATTGAGTTCTTTAAAAATGTCTTGCTTCAATATAACTGGGATCATTAGAAACAGAAAAATCAATTTTGGCAAGATATTCATTTTGACAACTGCTATTCTTCCCATCATCGAAAGTTGAAGCTTAGACCATTTCTCTAGGTCTCTCCTTATTTCTTTTATTAGTTTCATGTAGTTGTCTTTTGCCAATGTGCTCAGTTTTTTTGTCAAATATATTCCTAAATATTTTATGTTTATTGCTTCTTTATATCCTGTTCGCACTTGTATATATATATTTTTTCTGTTGTCATATTTTTCATTAAAATTTTTGGTTTTTGCTTGTTTATTTTAAATCCGGTCATGGCTCCAAATTCTGTTATTGTCTCTGTCAGTGAGTCTATCAAGTCCATAGGATCTTCTAATATTATTGCTAGGTCATCTGCATATGCTTGGATCTTAAATTCTTCTCCTTTTATTTTTAGTCCCTTTGTATTCAATCTTTTATTTTTAGACCCTTTGTATTCAATCTTTGTATTCAATCTAATTTGCTCATTAAGGATTTCTATCATTAAGATAAATAGCAGTGACGATAGTGGGCATCCTTGTCTTGTACCTTTCTCAAATTTAATTTTCCCAGTTAATTCTCCATTCACCTTGACCTTAGCTTCCTGTTGAGTATATATAGTTTTTATTTTGGCTATAAAGTTTTCTCCATCATCCATTGCTTCTAATTGGGCTATCAGAAAATTCCAATTTACGTTATCAAATGCCTTTTCTGCATCTAAAAAAACCAGTGCCATCTGTTTCTGAGGATGTGCTTCATAATATTCTAGTACATTTAGTAGTATTCTGATATTATTTTTCATCTGTCTTTTAGGTAGAAAGCCTGTTTGGTCTTGGTGTATCATTTGTGATAGAACTTTTTTTACTCTACTTGCTATTATCGTCGCATGTATTTTGTAGTCTACATTTAGCAGCGAGATTGGTCTGTAATTTCTAATTTCAGTTTGGTCTGTTCCTTCTTTGTGAATAATTGATATTATAGCTTCATTCCATGACAGTGGTATTTTTCTTTCTTTTTCTAAATCTCTAGCGCTGGATGAACTGCATCCAAGAGTATTGAAGGAACTGGCTGAAGACCTCTCATAACCACTGTCCATTATTTTCTTGATATCATGGGAAATGAGTGAGACACCAGATGATTGGAGGAGGGCTAATGTTGTCCCTATCTTCAAAAAGGCCAAAAAGGAGGAGCTTGGGAACTACAGACCAGTCACCCTGCCATCACTCCCACTATGCAAATACTGAAAAAACAATGCAGTAATAACCAGAAGCTGACACAGATTTGTCAAGAACAAATCCTGCCAGACTAATCTGATCTCATTTTTTGATCAGGTAGCCTCCCTGATAGACAGAGGGTATGCTGTAGACCAGGGGTCTTCAAAGTACAGCCGCGGGCCACATCCGGTCCTCCTTTCCTTTTTATCTGGCCCGTGTATGTGCAGGTGTGTGACTGTGCATGAGTGCGGGCATGCGTGTGTGCGTGCGGGCAGGAGTGCATGCATGTGTGTGGGTGGGCAGGCGGGTGGGTGGGTGGGTGCATGTGTGCGGGTGGACAGGAGTGTGTGCATGCATGCATGTGTATGCACATTCCGTCAGCCCTCGAAAATGTGGAAAATATATTATGTGGCCCTCACTGTGAAAAGTCTGGAGAACCCCGCTGTAGACATAGTATATCTTGACTCCAGCAAAGCTTTTGATGAAGTGCCCCATGATATTCTGATTAGCAAGCTAACTAGGTATGGGCTGGATGGAACAAGTGTCAAGTGGATACACAGGTGGCTACAGAATTGTACTCAGAGGGGAATGATTAATGGCTCCTTCTCAAACTTAGAGGAGGTAACAATTGGAGTACTATAAGCCTTAGTCCTGGGCCCAGTGCTCTTCAACATTTTTATTAATGACCTGGATCAGAGGTGCAGGGGATGTTAATCAAATTTGCAGATGACGTAAAACAGGGTGGAATGGCTAATACCTTGAAAGACAGAAACAACATTTAAAATTATCTAGATAGGCTTGAGCATTGGTTTGAACACAGCAGAATAAAATTCAACAGGGATAAATGCAGAGTACTGCACCTAGGAAAAAGAAACCAAACATGCAGTTACAAGATGGGGGGGATACCTGGTTCACCAATAGTACGAGTGAGAAGGATCTTGGAATCATCGTAGATCACAAGCTGAATATGAGCCAACAGTCTGATGTGGCTCCAAAAAAGGCAAATGCTATTTTAGGCTGCATTTACAGAAGTACAGTGTCCAAATCCCGCGAGGTACTAGTTCCCCTTTATTCAGCAATGGTTTGGCCTCATCTAGAGTACTGTGTTCCATTCTGGACACTGCACTTAAAGAAGGATGCTGACAAATTGGAACAAGTTCAGAGGAGAACGACAAGGGTGATCAGGGGGCTGGAAACCAAGTCCTGTGAGGAAAGACTGAAAGAACTGGACATGTTTAGCCTTGAGAAAAGACTGAGGGGAGATATGATAGCACTTTTCAAATACTTGAAAGGCTGTCATACAGAGGAGGGGCAGGATCTGTTCTCAATAATCCCAGAGTGCAGGACACACAACAACGGCTCAAGTTACGGGAAGCCAGATTTTGTTTGAATATCAGGGAAAACCTGTTAGAGCAGTATGACAATGGAACCAATTACCTCGGGAGGTTGTGAGCACTCCAACACTGGAGGCATTTGAGGGAAAATTAGATGTGTCAGATCTTTGATTTGTATTCCTGCATCGAGCAGGGGGATGGATTCAATGGCCTTGTAAGCCCCTTCCAACTTCATTAGTCTATGATTCTATGATTTTTTCATTCTTAGCTGTAAGAATGAAATAAAGGAAGGTGTACATTTCTGGTCTAGTGGTGCAAATATGAAAATGAACAGTTGTCTTTTTAAAATTATGTTTGCCGCTGTATGAGTTTGTTGTCTCAAGGGGGTAGGAATCACTCAAGGAAAACTTTCTAAGATGTGTGTATTAGAGAGACAGATACTAAGTCACACTGAGGCACAGTAGTCTTCTCCACACCTTGAAAACCTTGGAGAATTTGTTTAATTCCCTTTTAGTTAGCAGAGTAAGAAATGTGGAGAGATCAGCCAAGTTTCACCACCTCCCCTTCTCACAGTGACCAGCACTTTATACGTTAAAATTCATTCTAGAAGCATTTAAAGTAGAAAATATAGTATCTTTACTGACAGTTGCTGTCTATAGTTATAATCAGAAAGATAAAAAGAAAAAACAAGGAGAGGTTAGTCTCAACCATGTAGGGGATATACCCTTCATACTGGCCACATGTTCCGAGATTATGAGTGGAGAGAAACTAACAAAAAATATAGGAAGTGAAACAAACAAAACAGGAAGAGAGGAGGGGCAAGCTGGAGGCAGGAAAAAGAACTTTAGCAATAGGTTAGCGGGAAAGGATAATCCCTTTGGGTCCTAAGAGCTTTCCTCCCACTGATACCCCTTCCACATGGAGAAAGCTGGTAGTTTCTGAGGCAAAAACTGTCGGGATCCTCCAGCCAGCACGGCTACCTTATTATGTAGTCCAGAAAGACAGATTTTCCAAGCTTTGTCCCACATAAACAAACAGAGGTTGAAATCCTGTTGCACTTAGCAAAGCATAAAGTTACATTGGTAAAAGTTCACAGGAAGTTATGTCCAGGCAATCCATGGGTTTGATCGCACAACTACTTGCAGAACTGCACCTGTGGAACCGCTTGCTGGATATGACTTCCACCTTAGTGCAAATTCTAGAATCATTTGCACAACTTTGACATGCAGGTGTAGCTATGCAACAGGATTTTGGCCAGAGATTCATACAGTGAATAGCTGAGGTGCATAAAAGGAGAAAATAATCAATGCCACAGAGGCAGTTCACATTGCAGAGTGAAAGAGATTAAAGATAAGCCTTGTTCACACATTATTTTATCTGCAGTCATCAACATAGAGAGGAGCAGCTAATCTTGCTTACTCTCTCATTGCTTTTTCCATTCGAGCAGGGATGAGTCTGGAGGAGAGGTTCCTGCTCCACTGTAGGCTCTACATATGAGCAAGAACCCCCATTTTCCAGGGTTCTTGTTTCTACTTAAGATCAAGAACCTCTCTTTTCTTTTCCAGACTTCTTGCTTGCTGGGAGAAAGTGATGAGGTTGGTGACAGGGTTACCTGCTCCTCTCCATCCATGTTGACAACTCCAGATAAAGTAAAAACTGAATAGGGCTGACCTTTTATTTTTGGCAAAGGGCAGCTGAGGCATATAATGGGAAGCTGCTGATTGGAGGCTTAGGGACAACAGCTGCCTGAGAGTGCCGATTGTAACTCGGATACCGGTTACTTCATTTTCAGTAGTTTTAAACTAGTTTCATCCCCCTTTCCCCTAGTGGGGACTCATTCAGATGAGAAAGTAATTGAAACATAATCTTTCAGGAATGGGGTTTCATGTCTGTGTTCTGTTTTTAGTAAGCGGTTTGTTGACTTAGAAGCTCAAGAGTCCTCTGCATTATCAAAATCCCTGCATCATCCTATGAGACACTGTGCTTGAGAGCTATTAAACACAGTACATTTTCTTAATGTATTACACACACGCACAGAAATCCCTCTACTAAATTATTTTCTGGAGATACTCTATCCGCAGAGTATACAATTGCTCCAAGTGTTCATTTCTGTTCAGATATTGAATGGCTTGTTGATTACGCTTGTGATACTAAATCAGAGTGTGGATTAAATGCATGTTGGGAGAAAACTCTTTAGGAATTTGATTATTTTTCGAGAGTCCTCTGGCTTCAACATGAAGTAATGCAGAGGGAAAACATGATATATTTTGGGCAGCAGCTGCTTTAATTAATCTATTTAACCATATGCAGATTGGGGATCGTCATTATTTCATGGAAATTTTTAGAACACTGATCAAAAGCAAGGAATTAATGAATATGTTTCATCCAAATATGTGTCCATGTTTAATAGTCAACAAGTAATTGAACAAATGCAGGATAAAGGCGGAATGTGTTGTTGCAGTGGCTTTGTTTTGAAGTTTAACTATACAATCAGCAGAATCATGTGATACAGCTCTTGTTATGACATACCACCTCAGACTGTACATAAGGCTTGGCAAAGAACTACCAGTGGGCTACATGCAGCTCCTAGGGGCCGAAATACAGAGCTTGTATACATGCCTGATATGGAGCATGTTAAAAAGGGTCACTAGGAGGTCTGGTATGCCATTTGGTGCGATCCTCACTTCTAAATGCCATATGAACCTCAAATGGCTGCATTTGGCATGCTGTCAATCTGCCAATGTTATAAAGTGAGTTAAGAAGAGAGCCACATCAGGAACTGGCAAACTAAACACTTACTTAGCTCCTTGGCAGAGGATCAGAGGAATTTAAAAGAAATTTTAAGTGTATTAGGGCAGAGCATATGTGCTAAGGCACTTTTAAAAAATAAAAGCTAAATGGGAAACTTCCTCCCAGAAGCAGGAGGATACAGGAGGGGGTAATGAAGGGGATTTATTTATTTTAAATTTTTGCTTTTCTCTTCCATTCAAAAGACAGTAGAGGGAAAAAAGCAAACAACCCCCCCCCCTCATTGCTTCCTCCTGCTTCCGCCCACTTCTGGAAGACGTTTCCCATTTAACTTTTGTTTTTTTAAAAAGCCTTAACACATACGCACTGCCCTAATTCACTTTTTAAAAATTCACTTCCTGGGCCCTCCATGGAGCTGATGAAGTATTTGATTTGACAATATCCTGAAGTGGCTCTCTTAAGTGACTTTACGATGTTGGCAATTGACAGGAAAGCTCATATTTGGTTTGTTTCCAGTGATCACATGCACTGAAAATGAACCCAAACAGAGCATTCCTACCCACACCAAAAAAGTAGGAGGGAACTAGCCCATGCCTGCACTGGATGAAACAGTGGGCTTAATGTGCATGTAAGCCTCAGAGTCTCTTGGTATTCCTGGGCTACCCCACAATTTTTTTAAAACCTTTTTTATTTGTTCAGAAAGCTCCCTTGTGCCCTCTAGAAAGCTTGGGACAATTTTGCCATTAATTAATTTGGGTTTGCCATTTAAAACTCTTATCATGTATTCATTCTTTTTTTAAATAAAATTGTCACTGAAGGGGGCTTTTCTAATTATATATATTTTCATATATATATGAAAATATATATAATTGGAAAAGCCCCCTTCAGTGACAATTTTATTTTAAAATATATTTTTCATAAAAAATATGAAAATATTGGGGAGGAGACTCATGAGCAGGTGAAACCCTCTAAGGTCTGGCTAGAATTTCCAGGAGTTGTAATGTAATAACATCTGGGGACCCAAGGTTGGGAACCACTGATGTAGATAAAGGATCATATTTAGAGATGGGCACGAACTGAACAACAAACTCGGCTGGTTCTTGGTTCAGTACGTGCATTCCATTTTGCTGAAATGAAACAAAGCACCGACTTTCTTCCATCAGGTGCTCCATTTCAGCAAAACGTTGCCTTCCTACCTGGTCCTCCCACCTCTTGCTCTTCCTTCTCTGCCATTGCCATCTTCAAAGACAGCAGCCCTGCTTCTGTACCGGGAGCCGGGCCTGCTATCTCTGCACATGCACATGCCTATTAGCGTGGCAGCGGCAGCAGTGCAGTGGCGGCACAACCAGAGAAAGTAAGCCCCACCACTAGCCATGAACCAGAAACCAAACCAGTTCATGGTTTAGTTTTCTGGTTGTTTTCTGGTGGTTTGTGGCCAACCATGAACCATCACAAACCACATTTTTTCAGGCTCGTGCCTGTTTCTAATCATATTGCAATATTTCTCTGTTTGGGTAGGCTCCTTTCTTTTCCTTCCTCTTCTGTCTACATTCTTCTCACCCATAAAGCTGGGTCACTGGGCAACCGCAGTACATATATGGATATTTGAGTGCAAGTAGGCCACAGGGCTATGAAATGCATGTGCATCCATGAAATGAATACAGAGGGGCCCTAAGTCCCTTGAGTTGCAGTCTTTATCAGAAGGCTGTCATGATCCAGAGCAGGTATTCCTCAAGCTGCTTGGCAAACTCTCTTTTCCATATTTCCAAATGTGGATGCCTTTCAGCCACAGATATCAGGTCCATATCTTCTTCTAAATTATCCCTTTATTTTCTACACAACTTAGTGACATGCATTCCAAGATCTATACTCCCAACATGGCACCATTGGTTACAGACTAGTCTCTCTGGAATACTAACAGTTGAATTATGGTCATACCATAAAAATTCAAGCAAACCAGAGTAATGTTGATAGGATATTACCTTCCCATACTCTCTCATCATTTCCTCCCTCTCCGCTGTAAGGAGAGGACGTTTACATTGCTCCCATAAGAAACTCCTTTTCCAGCTGCTCTTCTTCCCCCATTTTTCTTTTTTATTGTTAATTATGTTTACACCAAGAACATGAAAGTTAAACAAACTGTTAATCAACCAGACTTGAAGATTTGTTTAATGGTAGGAGAATTTTTTATGACTTCCTCCTAAAAACAGCAATAACTTAAAGCCTACACTTTAGTATCATTTTATCTAGTAATTCCATATTATGTCACCTTTTCCTCAACCCATCTGCCTCTCGTTGTCCATCCAAATATGAATCAATATATCTTTAGTAAGTGCCATGCTTTAATTCTTGAGACAGGGAGGATCTAAAGAAGCTTACGGTTTAATATATACATAGGAGGGGCTTTCAGAATTTTGTTGAGCAGCCCTCATGAAAGCATGACAACCCTGCTAAGATAAACCATCTTTGCTCATAAATTAGACACCAGGATAGGGCAGCATATAATACTGCTAAAGTATTTTAGCAGGATTGTATGGTACAAACTGATGAAGAGGTGATAATATGTGAATCTAGCTGGGTCAATGCACAGAATGTAAATCAGGGGTGGGTAAAATGTGCTCTTGCAGATATTGTGGGACTGCAACTCTCATCAGTCCTAGCCAGGCAATGAGAAGGAACACTGGGAGTTGTAGTCCAACAAAGCTGGAAGGCCACACTACCCACACCCTCCCGGCCCCACTCTTTAGTGCAGATGGTCTCTTCTAACAGAAAGCATCCAGGCATCTTCTCTAACACTCATGCTGTTCTGCCGAAGTTTAGCTACTTAAAGCTGTTTCAGTCTATTATAGTAACAAGCAAGGGTTATCCCACCTTCTGTCATCTTCAAGAATCACACTTCCTTGGTGGTGACTTATTAGGACATTGAGCAAAACCAACCTTCCTCTTTTATATTCCTGAATGTTCGTCAACACCCAAACTGTTTCTTTCCAGTTCTCTTACATGACTCTCAAAAGAGAAACAGAAATATATATATAACTGACCAGATCCCTGTTTTTAAAGCCTTCTCCTCTCCTTGCTCATGGGTGGGGGAGGTACGGCATCCTCCTCTCTTTTTTCAGGGCGGGTGTATGGTACCACCCCCCACCCCCGGGGAGGGAAACCTTGATACAGACTTCTAGAAATGTTGTAGGCCACTCACTCCTGTAGCAAAATCTCTACAAAATGCAATTCTATGTTGTGTCTGAGGGCCAAATTGGTGTAGTGACTAGAGTGATAGATTGGGATTTGGGGGATCCCAGTTCTACTCTGCACTGGGCCATGACCTTCACTGGGTAACCTCGGGATGCTCATCATCACTCAGCATCATTTGCAGAAAGTAAACTAGTCAGAGGAGAAGCAGGTACGGTGCCGTCAGCTCATTGGCAGGAAAGATAGGACATAGACTAAAGAATTCAATAAGGTAAAATAGAAAAAAATGGCATAGAATAGAGCAGTGGCTACAAAGATGCAGCTCTGACAGATGTAAATGTACCCAATAAATAATAAATCAACTACCCGATTTTCACTGCTGTGCTAACACTCTGCTAACACTTTTGGCAGAGGCTGATCTAGGAATGTGAGACTACGGGAACTCCTGCAGCCTGTTAACTTCCTGTATTGCTAAGGGAATGTTGGATGAAATGCTGAGAACGTCTTAGTGTCTCAGCTTTATTCATCATGATGCAAGACTTTTCCCATGCTGGGGGGGGGGGGGTGTTTCTGATTATTGGTGAAGTACAAGAGAAAGACACAGACTTTCCAAACCATTGAAACAGAATTGTAAAGAGCCTTAAGGAGAATAAATTTTGCTCAGTTGCCAAGGATAAAAGGCTGTTAGTGGAGTGGACTAGAGTACCTGAAACAACAAAGCATCTTGTGGCACTTTGAAGACTTAACTAATCCTATTTGGCGTATGTTTTTTTGGACTGTAGCCCACTTCTTCAGAGGAATTAGGGAGTGGGCTACAATTCACAAAAACCTAGGACAAATATAATCTGTTACTCTATAAAGTGTCACAAGACTATTTGTTGTTTTCTGTGGCAGACCTACACAATTAACCCCTTGAGAGTATCTCAATTTTGTGTTACTGTCGATAAAATGGTATGCAGTGGCTCTAGCTCTCATATAGTTATAGGGTGATAAATGGTTTACACCTTATCTCCCTTGCAAAAACAAATGATGCACAGTGTAATTTTGGGAGAGTAACTTTTTTTTCCCAGTCACTATTTATTGATGCTGCAGTTCTACCACACAATCCTGCTACCTTCTGGAAGCTTTGAAGTTATCTACCTGTGCTTTTTGCCCAGGTGGACAATATAGAGTAACATTTATGGGATGAAAATTGTGATTTTCTGCCACCCCTCTTTTGGTAGGATTTGCTTTTATAGGAACACTTCTGAACCTGGGATCTGCTTCCTTGGAGAAAACTTTAGGAATAGAGGCAGGCTTAAAGGACAACTCCCTCTCATTTGTCAGTGGGTGTCCTTTCCTTAGCGATCCAGCAAGAACTGGTTGGGAGACACTGGTCAGTTGTGTTCATAGAGTTTAAGGTGTCGTGATGCTCATGATTTTTTGTTTTGTGTAGTTACTCGGTGGATTTAAAAAAAAATTCTCCTATCTTGCATTGTTCTTTCCTCATCATTGGTGTATTATGTGTTCTTTCATGGGGGGAAAAAAGGAAATTTCCCAAAGAGAAAAATAATTCATTTTAAAGCAAACTTTGTGGTACATCACTAAGTCATGGAAACTTACACTGAAGATTCATATCAAAACACATGCACATTAATGCATCCTTCTTGTAACTTAGCATCTATCCCATGTAAACATCTCTGCATGTCATCTTATTTGCCACACCACTCCCAATATATCACATTGCTGTTTTTAAATACAAGTTTAGTATAGGCAGCTCATAACTGGAATGGGTGGGATGCACCCCTTAAAATGTCGAGGTGAGTTCAACCCCTGCTCAGACCATGAGCTGCCATGGGTAAAATTATATACCAGTTTCCTATTCTCTGTTGTTAAATGTCACTGCTCAACTGTTCTTCATTCTGCAATTGCCCTTTTAACATCTAAAAATAATGAAAATGTGCCAAGATCATCCCCCAGGTGCATCTCTTAGAGTAAAGTAGTCAATGAAAGTGGCACATTGATTTTGACTTCATTTTTCAAGAAGCAAGGAAACAAGATTATATCTCTCATTTGCAGGGACAGAAAAACAGTGTAAGTAATTTCTACCTTGCTAGAAATAACACTGCGTAAATTGCTTTTCCTTAAGTGTTAGCTGTTCCCTTAAGAGCTATGTTATCAGTTTGGAATATTCACACTTTGGAAACAATCAAGTCAAACTGACAAGTGAACAATCTCTCTAGAATAATAGTTATGTTCACAAAACAGAAGTCTACTGTCAACATGAGAAACTTTCTGTGGAAAACTATGCATACCCTCTGGTGAGCTAAGCTGCAATTGTGCATGACACTAACCCCAACCAGTTTAGGGATGGCACACTACTCAGCTCCCAAGTAAAATGAAGGAAAAGTTGCACGGCAAGCTAAGACTTGGTCTGGGAAAGGCAGAGTTTCTGTGAGTTGTGAAAGTGCTAAGTCTGAATGTATGGGTGTTATGTGCCATTGAGGCAATTGCAGCTTATGGTGGCCCTGGTATGATTTCTGAGGTATATAAAATATTTAAGGAGTGGTTTTTCATTGCCACAACACATATACACCATGGGTTTCTATGGCTGAGCAAGTATTTGAATCCAAGTCTCCTGAGTCCTGGTCTGACACTCAGTCTACCATACCACTCTGACTGGACTGCACTACACTATCTGGACAACAGTGCGAAACCAGCCTGGAATGCAACTGGAATGACCATGTGCACAGCTTGGGTGATCTCCAGGATTCACCACTGCATGATAAGTCACAAGTAGCATCTGTCTCAGGAGTACCTTTCAAAAACTCTTTTTGTTCAACAGCTGTAGCTATATCTGGACTGGGCCTCGGTTACTCTTAGGCAGCTTCATAGCCCCAATTCTGATGGGAAACTATCAAAATCCTAACAAAAATATGCCAGCAAATATGAAAAACAAAACAGTGGTCCATAGACTGGAAACATTTACATTCCCCATGTTCATGTTTTCCCCTGCTATTTGAATAAATACAAATAAATAAAAAGTAAATATCAAACCAAAATGAATTAGTTGTGATTACTAAGACAAGTAATTTAGTATTTGCACAATGAAAATCTATAGAATGTTGTAAAAGTAATAGGTAAACCATAACATTCGGTTGTGCTGATGTATAACTTACACTCCTGGCAAGAGGCTACTGTTAAAACAAAATATGGAGGAACATAACTGTTTCCAATTAGCACAGGTGTCAGAAAGGGGTATGTTTTATCTCTCCAACTGTTTATCTGTACGCGGAACATATCATACCAAAAGCTGAATTAGACTCAGCTCAGGAAGAATGCAAATTGGTGAAAAAATATCAATAATATAAAGTACGACACTATATTACTGGCAGAGAATGACTACTGACAAAGGTTAAAGAACAATGTGAAATACCATCTGAAGATTAAGATGAGAAAAATAATGACTGTAAAAAAATTACATACCTTTAAAGTTGAAAATGAAGAACTCAAAATTGTTAAAGCCTTTCTTAGTTCAACCATCAATCTAAATCAGTGGCTCCCAAGCTTAGGTCCCCAGATGTTCTTGGACTAAAACTCCCAGAATCCTTCAGCACAAGCTGTGCTGCTCAGATTTTCTGGAAGTTTTTAATGAAAAAAACATCTGGGGATGCAAGGTTGGGATCCACTGATCTAAATGGAGACTGCCACCAAGAAATCAGAAGAAGACTGAGACTTAGCAGGATCGCTAAGGGAGGAAGGCAACAGAGGACAGAGGCCTCACTTTTTTGCCTTGGGCAGCGGGAGAGCTTGTATTGCCACTGCCCATTGATTCTCCTGGGATTGATGGTGGCTGCCATATCTCTAGCAGTATGAAATACCATGAGAGTACTGGCTTTTAGGGGTGCCACTGCACTGCAGGAAAATTCTTGTGGCAAATGGATGTGATGTTGTAGAATAAAGCTCCCATGCTGCATTCAAGAGTGCCTGCTTGAAGACTCTTTTTTCTTTGTCTTGCTCCAGTGTGAATCATGTTCTGCAAAAGTCAGCTTTAACATCAAATGCTACCCAGTGATTTGCTCTTGCTTCTCTACCCAGCTGTTCAAAATCATTCCCTCAAGGCCCACAGAACAAGTCCACACAACGTGGCCTCCTTATAGATGGAGGGGTAAGCTTCAGGAGGCATTGTGTGTCGATCTCCTTAACATGAGATCTCGACCCTAACCCTCCTCAGATCTTCACAGATCGCCTCCACATTTGTAGTCTGCTATAACCATGAGGGATGTTCAAAACAGTTTGAGATTTGTTCAGTTTTCTGACACAACAAAATCCTCACCTGTCTTTCAGATGTTTTAAGGGAAGTTTTTCTTGGTCTGTGCACAGAGACTGGGACCTTGGAGAAAAGCCCATCATATTTCTCCCCTGAGCATTAAAACAAATTTCATGGGTACAAAAAGCAATCTTTTAAGTTTTCTCACTACAAAGCTTTCCTTTACCAAAATAGTCACACGCCTGGTTTTCTTTTACACCACAGGATGACCCTATTAATACCAATGGAGTTTCAGTGAGGAATGCTGGCATACAAGAGGGGAACCAAGGCTAATGCGTTTAAGAGTTTTCCCTTTAAGAACAAAAGCAACAAACTGCAGCTACTGAAAAGGAGCCATAAGCTTATTTTGAATAAAAATAGGAACATTTCTAGATAACACTCCCCCACCTTTTTTTCTCAGAGGATACAATAGTACAAGACAGTGTGATAAAACAACCTCCTTTCCAAACAGTTCACAACATCAAGGAATTTCCTTTGAATTTTTACCTCAGAGATGAAAAAGAAAGAAAGCTATTCAGATTCTCTAAATCTTTCTCCTCTCCAAAGAATAATATATTCCTCACAGCCACACTAGATATGGCTCTAAACATGTCACAGGAATGAACTTTAGTTGTTTTAAAGTTTTAAAGTGACCTTTCATCAAGAGTCAGGACCATTGTGTATGAAGAAGGGAAATTTAGCCACTGCCTCCCAAAGAGCTGTGCTCCTGACAAAAATCACTCCCATCCCTGCTATCTGCTTCCCCTGAAAAACCCTGATTTTTTTTTTAAATTGTTTTTTTATTTTTATAAATGACATGTTTAGCATCATTTTCACCCCAGTTTATTTTGCAATAGCCAATCAGGCTTTTTGCAAAAACACAGAAAGAAAACAAGGAAGCAAAGGAGGGAAGAATAATTAATCAATACACAGGATAAAATTAAATGCACAAGATATGTTACAAGGTTGGGATTTTTGCAGCCTTGCATGCTACTTCTAGTAGGTGTGAGTGGGAGAGACCTTTCTGGGCTGAGGTGATGGTCAGTCATCAGTACTAACAGTACTAACCAAAAGGTCCCTTCAGCCTCTCAATTCAAAGAGAGTCCCATCTCTCTGATTAGTGGTTTTCCCCCTCTTTGGAGTCTGTTGGAACCATTAATCTGTTGAAGTCTTTTGCTGAAAACAGTCACGTTTTTTAGTTTGATCTGTTCGATCAAATTATAAGTAAATGAAATTTTTTTTTCTTGCTATGTCTAGTATCTCAGAGTGAGTTACTGAAACTGTAAGTGCCAGTTATTGAGAAAAAGGGAGGGGGACTAATCTGAGGAACCTGAAGCTATTTGCTCTGTGAAGCCCTGCACTTATACATAGGCTTTAAATTTAGCCAAAAATTCAAAACTCTGCAACAAGTTTCTATGATAGTGGTTTACATAAATGGTTTAGTACAGCCACAAACTCATATAGCATTAAAGTTGCTATGCTGCCCCGATAGCTGGACTTCACTCAGATTCCATTCATTCCACCCAGTGATCTTTTGCATCATTAGCTGGCCTGGAGTCCCAGCTTTTAATGTTTAAAAAGCAAATGTGGAGACAATATTCCATCCAGTTATTTTATGATATCATCATGGGCAGCTTCTTTGTACTAAGGCACACTGCTGGTCCATCCAGACCAGTGCTGTCAGCTTTGACCGGCAGTGGTAGCAACTCTCTTGGGCTTCGAGGAAAATACTTTCCTCACTCTGTCTCAGTGGTTCTCAACATTAGGCTCTCCAGCCATTCTGGAACTTTAGCTCCCAGAGTTCCTTCCCATTGGTCATGCTGGCTGGGGTTCCTAAAATGAGAGGTATAAAATACTTGGAGGGTCAAAGGTTAAGAAGCAGTAACTTCCCTATAGGTCCATGGCATTACCTGGTGGTCTCCCATCCAAGTATTATCCAGGCCCAACTCTGCGTAGCTTCCAAAATAACTGTTTCGTATGACCATTCATGAAATGGTTCTCCTTCTATCAGCGGTTTTAGTGAAGTCACAGCTATGATTGACATTAAGGAGGTTAGTTAGCCATAGAGATAGAACAAGCATAGTCAGACACAACAACAGCGATGTCGTAGTTCATTTTGAATCCACTCCTATTGCCTTTCCTCTTTAAGAAATTATTGTTGCCCCTAGCAAACAGCAAAGAAATGCAAATGCAAAATTTCAGTACAACGAGGCTAAATGGGCAGTCACAACCTCAAAACAAAAGATAGCAGCAAAGACCAGAGTCTTGTGATTTTTTATCAGGAAACAGCATCATAAAATTGAGAGATGGGCAAGCATCAAATGATCACTGCCTTCTGGCCCATGTATTGGTTTGGGTCGTTCAAGCCTAGTCATGTTAAAGTGTAAACAAAACAACCCCTCTCCCCCATGTGGTGCAGTAAATAGAGTGATGGCCAGGATCCAGCAGAACTGGATTTGAATCCCCATTTGGCTAGGGAAACACACTGAGGAGGTGGATGGCTATAGCAGAACCACTCCTTAAATATCTCACATGTACACTTGAACAGGTCACCATTAAGTCAGATGCAACTTGACTGCACACAGCAGCAGCAGCAGCAGCAGCAGCAGCAGCAGCAACCTCTCGCAAAAGAGTAGAGAAAATAATTTGAATAATGTTTGGGATAAAGTCATCGGTAGAACAAGACCAGAGGCAAAACAAGAGAGGGTTGTAGATTTTTTTTAAAAATTTGGACTAAAACTCCCAAAATCTCCTAGCCACCCATGTTGGCAGGGGGATTGTGGGGATTATAACCCAAAAGAAAAAGTAAGACTTCCAAGATCTGGCACATAGCAGCATTCAATATCCTAGGACCATGTAGCGTCCCAAAGGTGTTGCTGCTGGGTGATGGTTCAGTGAAGACATGGCTTTCCAAGCAACCTTCACTTTCCACTGAATGTCTCAGATCATCACAGAATGGATTGTTTCTTCTATACTGGTCTCAGGAGATTTGCTTCTGCCATCTTTGTTGTTGTGTGCACTTCTTGTCACAATTTCATACCTTTGGTTTCAGCTGATGGTCCTTAGCAATGGAATGGAACTGTCCAGAGCTTGGGAATGTTACTTGGACTACAAACCCCATCATCCCCTGTCACCATAAATCATTCTATTGGGGGGAGATCTGGGATTATATCTCCCCCACCCCAAATGTTGCATATATGCTGTATAAATATCTGGGCAGTATCTACAGTGAGAGAAATGCAAAAAATAACTATTTTTATCAGAAGACATGCAATGTTAAAGTGCTGGAGATAAACGTTTGAGTCACACAGAACTCTTATTTGGATTAAAAGTCCCAAATCAAAAAGCAGACTATTAACATCTGCCATGTCTCCTCCATATACATGTAATTACTAGGCTTGAGCTGTTGAGTTATAAATCTTTGAGGATTCTGGTAGCACTCACCTTACTCCCTAATTGGTTTCTGCCCAGATGCTCCAGAGCAGAGGAAAACCTCAGAGAACATGGACAACCCACTCCTCACTGCTCCCAGTTTCAGCTTCCAGGCGGCAGCAAACTGTGTCTGGAACAGAACTCTCACCCTGCAAGGTAGACTGTGACCATCCATTCTGATCTACCAGACCTAGCTGAGAGGAACTCCAGTTTCTTACAGAATGTCCCTAAGAGTCAAAGCAGAGAAGGACCAACTGCCCCTGCTGCTCCCTGCATCTCAGCCTAAGTGTAATCAGTAGCAATGAGTTAAATAATCAGCAAGATATTAGATTTTGGCTCAAGGCTTTAGAGAATAACCAGAGCACAACATTTCTAAGAAGGTGGGTTGCTTACACTGTAAGGAGAAAGAGTACAATTTGGAAATGGTACACTAGAAGGAAATATGAAAGCTAAACTACTTGCCAAGTCTATAAATAGCAAAGTATTGGCTTCTATAATTATGTAGGTATTGTTGCCTTTTCTTTATCTTTTTTTCACTAAGAGGGTCTTTCTTTTCTTGAGGGCACTCTATTGAGAATCACCCAGGAGCATGTCACTATTTTTTATTCTATTTATAAAATTTAATACGTGATTGTATGTCCTCCTTTGACAGATATGGGTAGCATAGGACTGTAATGAATACAGAAACATAAAATCCCATTGTAATTTCCTAATATTGTACCCAATTTTCAATTGTTCCAGAATCGCCTTTTTAAATTCTTTGTGTCTAGCCTTAAGCTTGGTGTGATTCATGGAATAATCTTGAAGGCTAAAGAGTCTCTTACATTTAGACAATACTAAGTATTAAGATTATAGAATCAATCAGCAAATAGGCTGACAGCTATAGAAAATATTCCACTTCATTTCTGCATTTCAAAGGGAAATAGGATAACCTTAGGATCACTTAGATAAGGACTTTGTCTTAAGTGATTTAATAACCAGTCCCTCTTTGGGAAATGCATTAGCAGGCTTCTGTCAAGGCAGATAAAAGGTTTTACGTGCTGGTCCAAAATGTTTCCACTGTTTGCAGTCCCAGAATGATATTTCTGCAAATGGAACACGAGCTTAAACATGACTTGCAATGGATTGGCAGCATCACAGCCGTTCCTTCCCTCCTATTTGCTTATGTAACAGAACAGTGAGATGTTCGAGTGCTTTACGCTTATAATAATCACATGCCATCGAGTCAATTCTGACTTTTCAGAGTTTTCCAGGTAGATAACACTCAGAAGTAGAGATGGGCAGAAAATGAACCACAAAGCAGCTACAACAACAAGAAAAAAGGGGGGGATTTCATGGTTTGTTTTGGGGTGGATTGGTGATTTGTATGCTTTGTTTTGGAGCACATTATCCCTTTCCAGGCGTTTTGGCACCACTCAATCTATTTCCTAGGCAACGCTGGGGTGGGCCTAGAGAAAACTTTCTGTAGGATTGATTGTCAGGTCAGGCAGCCAACCACAGAGCTCCATGTCTCCTCTCTGGGAGTAACTGGTTATAGGAGTCACACCCTGGGCAGCTCATCTGGTGGTTTCAGTTTTGCAGCAGCCAGCATGAGAAGAGGGTGCTTAGCTAGCTAGTCCTTTCATCCTGCTCCATTTCTGTTTCCTCCACAGTCCACCTCATGATGAGCGACATCCTGTCTCAAGTTTCTTTGCATGACCCACTCTTTTAATTATCCCCAAGCCAGCTAAAGGGCACTTTCCTGAGGGGACACACTTTGTGAATGTATAATTTGAATGCCTGAAACCCAATCTTCACCAAACTTGGCGGAATTGTAGAGGAGAGTCATTAGAAGCAACTCTGTGAATTTGGTGTCTCTAGGTGCCCAGGGGAAACTTTCCTGGGGGGCTCTCTCTCTTTTCTTTTATTATTATTATTATGTGACAGACAAACAAACAGCACATACAAAACATACACGCAGGGAGGTGTTTACAATAGTACAATATCTAATATATAAGCTTGACTCCATAACTGTGTTACAGTACTAAAATCTTTAACCTATGTTATATTCTCTATTAATGTTTGTTTCTGGGCTCAATCATAAATCATTTTTCAGTTTTCTTTAACATATCTTCTCAAATTCTCAGATAATATCTCTAACAAGCGATATCTTTTAAATATATATCTTTTAAATCAACAATTTCTGATATTATATTCAGCAAGAGCATTTCTAGTTTAAAGGTTATATATACTTGTGTGATTTCTTATATGTCTTTTTTATCTATCTCCAAAATGGTTTTACTCTCTCACTTATCCACCACCTATACAAAAGAGAGTCCGAAGTTGCTGACAATATTTTTAACCTGAATTTCTAATCTCTAACACCCTTTTTGCCAGTTTTGAAGTGCCATCTATAGAACATCTTTAAAACATTTTCTCTCAAGTTTACTGATTTAATCCATCTATAATTATCATTCCACATTCAAATCCAATCATATATGTCTAAATTATAGCCAAGATTTTGTACCGCTCCCATCATCACTGCTTTTACCCTTTCCTTCTCTGAATTCTCTTCTAACAAACAAATATACATTTTTTGAATAATCCTCTCATTAGTACAGATCCACAGCTCATCCACCAGGAACTTCCTCTCATAAAAGCCCATTATTTTATCTTTCTTCAATCTTGATTCTAAAGTCTCTTTTTCTGCTGCTCCCACTGCTTTCATGAAATGGTCTTCCTTCTGAATATTCCGTTCCATGTCCTCTTTAAATCTTGAAGTTACCGCCTTAATTTCTAGAGTTTGGGCTTTAATCTGATTCTTAAATTGATTGATAATGTTCTTTTGGAACTCCTGTATATAGTTCTTAAAAGAATCTTGCATTATTAATTTTGATGGACTTGCCGATTGACTAAAGGCTGTCATTTCTGTTTCTTGGGTATAGATTTATTATAAGGTAACAATTTCCACTGAGAAATAAAACAATTCAGCTTTTTAAAAGAAAATCAATACTGCTTCTTATAAATCCAGCAGGCTCGTCTCTGCTTCCATCTTCTCTCCAGTTCACATCACGTCCACCAAATCCATTTTTTTCCTGTACTCCAAATTCAGTCAAGAGCCATAGAACAGTAAAACCATCAATCAGTCAGTCTTCCTGTTAAATGGGTCGGGGTCCAGGCCCAAACTCGCACTTAACACATCCAATTGTAAATCCAAATTCGGCCAGGGGCAGTTTTAATTTATAATCCACCATTCGCAGATCACAGCAAGGCCACTTGGGGGTGGGGTTCCCCCCTTTTTGTATATAAACATCCAGATTCTCCCCAAGTGCCTCTGTTAAACACTCTCTTTAAGAACTCAAATCTTCTTAAACCTTTAGTGTTATGGGTCTATATATGCCATCGAGGGAGGACAGGGGGATGAGAAAGTGATTTCCATCCATGTCTTTTTAAGTTTTGTTTCTCTTTAAAGTATGACGCAGTTAAAAATTAGCCAATGTTTCAGGGATACAATAACAAAACCATTTAGAAAATAAAGTTCTCCATTTGATTTCAAAGAGAGATTGAGTAACAACTAGTTTGTCTCTTAATTGCCCCAATTTAGCTGGCTTTTGTTCTTCTTCTTTTTTCTCTTTATTGCTCCTCTGCCGCTTTGTTTGCTTCTTCTCTGCTCTTAAGTCAGCAGCTTCAGTTTGAGCTATACTTGCTCATGAGAAATAAAAGGCCAGTTACTCACAGTTCATGTAGTCAAGTAAAAATCTTCTTCACACTTCCCACCTTGGCAATGTTAGGCAGCTAATTCACCAGACATGGCGTCTCCCGGGCCAGATGCTTTGAGAAAGGAAACTCTCACGAAGACAGATTGCTGTCTAAATTCGGAGTTTTTCCAGCCCTCCTTCACTGCAACCCCACTTTCCTGTAGAACTTGCCCCCCTTCCACTGCTGGGGGTTCTGCTGATCTGGAGTTTACACAGGGGTCCCCAGAGCCCTGGGAATTCCCTGTGCTCTCACTGCCGTCACTCCGCCTCTTGGGGGCTCTCTTTATGAGTGTATAACTCAGACCTCCAAAACCCAAACTGCACCTGTAGGGCTTGTAGAAGAGACTCAAAGGAATCTTCTTTGTAAATTTAGTATCTCTAGGTTCTTCAAGTGCCATTTTATAGGGTTTTAAAGTAAAAAATGAATTGACAGATCGATTCATAAATTTGTCAGGAAAAAAATGTAAATTTGTAATTCATGATTCATTGACCTTGATGAATCACGAATCAAAATGAATCACAATTTTTCTGATTCATGCCCATATCTATTTCTAATCTCAGCTAAGGTGTCTTTCAATAGCAACAGAGTTGTCATAAAAAAATGCAGACCCTCTCCTAAAAAGTTAAGATATAGTTCTTCAAATGCATGCTTAGGCTAAAAGTGGTCCCAGGTCAGAAAAGCTTGAAGACCTTTATATACACGGACAAGCAGTGGCTTAGTCATCTCCAGAGGTCTAGAACATTTTTAAATGTCTATGGTTTGGCTAAAGCTGAGGAAGACGTATCATGCAGCAATTCCATTCATGGGGCATTTTCAGACCAAGAAGCAGAGAGATCCATAAACGGTCCGAAGAAAGGGTGGACAATGGGTTGCTCTTCAGGTGGTGTTGAGATATGTCCTCCAAGCTGTCCCAGTCTTTCTTCATCATTAACTGTATTACCTAGGGCTGATGGGAATTGCAGTGCAACAATATCTGACAGACCAGGTATCGCTTATTCCTGTTGCAGAGCATGGGAGTGTGTTGAAGAGAAACAGAGAAACACAGTACCACCAGCCACTTCTCCCAGCTGTGAAACACCATCAAAAGAAAAAGTTGTCAATCACCCGAAGAATAGGGCAGACAGAAACAGAAATTGCTTTTGAAGGAGAAGAAAGCTTTCAGGAAAGTGGAAGATATATTTCAACATCACAGTAGTCTTTCTCAAACCTCTCTGGAGATGCCAGCAATTAGGCCTAGAACTTAATCAAGTACATCATGTGCTGTGCCATGGAGTTATTGTCCCTTCCTTTGAAGTTGTGGAGAAAAAGAGCAGGGAGTGGGACAAGTGAACACAGGAACCAATTTATGAGTTAGGGAAATTAAATATAAATGAGTGTGTGCTGTGTATCTAAGAGAAGGGGACAGCCCCTGTGCTGAGTGGGTGATCTTCAAAATATGTCATATTCATGAGATCATACAGAATGCTTAACTGCTGGCATTGGCAGAGATAGAAAAGCTCAAAAAACAAGAGTGATTTGTAGAAGGAGGGAAGATAGTTGAAAAACTGTCTTATAAGTTCTGGCCTAGGTTTAATACCATATGATGGGAGGTCAACAATAGAAAAGATGATATAACAGCTGCTGTTCCAGTCTGTCAGTGGAAGGCAATGCACATCATTTTACACAGCATTCTTTAAGGCTCCATAGCCTGTAATCTACTTTGGACTAAAACATGTTTCAGCACCCAACTGAAAATCATCAATTTATTCAAAGCTTGTGCCTGAAAGGCACGGCTAATGTGCCCCTCTGAGGTGGGGCAACAGATGCAACAGCTTTCCATCAATCTCACTTTCCCAAGGTTTTCAAAGTGCTTATAGAACCCTCAGAAAAGCCTCCATGGGAAACATTAACCAACTTGTACTTATGGTGCAGTGGTTAAACTGCACTACTGCAGTCAAGACTTTGCTCACAGCCTAAGTTCAATTCTGACAGGGTCAGGTAGTCAGCTCAAGGCTGACTATCCTTCTGAGGTCAGTAAACTGAGTACCCAGCCTGCTGGGGAACAATGTGTAGCCTGCATAATTAAACTGTAAACCACCCAGAGAGTGCTTTGAGCGCTATGGGGCAGTATATAAGCAGCATACTTTGCTCTTCAACTATACATGCAAATCTACTCCAATCCTATACAAAATTAAATTTGAATGGAAATATTCTTACGTACTGACATAGGAATAGGGGAAGCAGCCTTATAATAAGGCACACTACTGCTCCGTCTAGCCCGGGATTGTGAATACCGAGTGGCAGCAGTTCTCCTGAGTTTCAGGCAGAATCCTTTTTCTAGCCCTCCCTGGAGAACCCCTTTTATTAACTGGTGGTCTCCGATCCAGTTACTACCCATACCTGACTCTGCTTACTTCCAAAATCAGACAATAATGTGTGTTTTCAGGGTGATATGATGGTTCTTTCACACGTAAATAATCCTTCTCTGGATGAATATGATCATGTGGCACCTAAAACGGCAGCTGCCCCTTCTCCACTAATCGTACCAAGGGGCCAGCTTGAAACTTAATCCGTCCCCTCCCCTAAGTCAGGTATCAGTAGGTAGGTGTAAATCAACTTTTATCTTCCCACTTTCCTGTATTGTTCTAGCAATTATTTACAGTACACTGCTGTTTTGTTTTTCACCTAGGGCTTGATCAATAGAAGCCCATGCTTGCAAGGAATACACGATAGGGAGCAGAACGGGGAGAAGTATAGGTGAGCATCTTAATGTTTAGGTTCATTTCATTTCATATCTGATCTCAAAGAAGGAGCACAAGGTCTGGACTGCAGCCCTTCAAGTATTCCTCTGCTCATGGTTCTCTGTAACGCTTAATTGTGGAATTTCTCTGATCCCCCTTGCATTTGCTTGACAGGCTCAACATGGGAAATGCTGAGGTGTTGAAAGCATTTTGATTTTCAAAGCAAATTGTTGTGAGCTCTGCCTGCAATGAAGAACAAATGAAACCAAACCACTTTGCTTGGAAATGCTTCTGTCTGTTTGCAGTTTCACACCAGCTTCAAAGCAATAAATCATCATGATGTAAAGCACCCCTCCCCCAGGTTTGTAGTCTCTTGAGCACCACAGTAGAAATGAGGAAAATACCGAGCTCCATGTCAATTGTCTATTTTACAGGTGTGAATATCACTTAATTCCAATTCTGTTGCATTTCCATGAATCCCCCCTGCATATTCTGATCATCCTCATTTCTTATCAGGTTGCAAGATTTAGGGTTTCCTTCCTGCACTTGCATTTTGAATGCATTTTCTCCTAATGCATACATTTACCATATTTTTCTATTTATAAAATGCCCCCATATATAAGACACCCCACATACACTTTTCTAACTCAAAAATTAAGAAAACTTAGCTTTGAGGATTCAGCCTCTGGGCTCAGAACGGTCGGGCATTTTGAGTCCCTGTTGAATCTGAGCCTATAGGCCCCACTTCCAATGAGGTGTGTTCAAATTGGTTTGTACAGCATCAGCTGACGTCAGTTCCATAAGGCTCATGATTGGAGGAAGCGAAGTCTCCTGACTATAGGAAGCTAAGCCTCGTGACTGAAGGAAGCCTGTTTACAGAGGCAAGGTATGTGCCGTTTTGTTCTCTCCTCAGCTTTCTCAGCTTACTTCCGTGTAAAAGACGCCCCTCAATTTTCAGTGTAATGATTTTAGGAAAAAAGTAGCATCTTATACACGGAAAAATATGGTATTTGTTCATTTAACGTAACTTATACAACTTTCCTGCTCTGACTAAAACATGCTTGTATTTTTAAAAAGAGATGCATAATTTAGCTGTTCACATTTTAAGAAGTGTACATTGTTTTATGTAAACTATATTTTTCCTAATTACCTTATAGGTTTTTTTAAAAAAACTAGGATTCTCAACATGAGGTAAATTTCTTCTTGCCACAAGGGGTTAAAAAAGATTATTTCAGTCAAGACTGTTGAATACAACATTGTTTTTAACTAGAGATAAGCACTAATTGCCAGTTCAGCAGCTGGCGGGCACCCACTCAGATACAGTGCCCAGAGGAGACGGGTAAGGGAAGCCAGAGTGCTGCTTCTGAGTGGGTGCCCACCGGAGGAGGCAGGACTGCAAAGAACCGAACACCTGTCTGGGTGATAAGTGAATCAGCATGAACCGCTGAAACAGTGGTTTGTGCCCATCTCTATTTTAGACCCCTAGTCTATAGAAGAGTAGTGTATCACGTCGATGAGCTTATTCAGCTGACATATTAATTTGTTTTCCTTTTTATTATTTTCATGCCCCTTGTTAAAGGCCATAGATATTGGGAACTGTAAGGATCTGACCCCTTCAAGGACATTCCAGGTCCAAGCCCTAAACTTCTACTTCCACTTCCAGTTTCTAAAACTCTCTAGCTTGTTTATTTACTATTTTGATTTACCTTGAAAGCATATTATGCTTGACTCATGTTCTCAGAATAGGTTATAATAAAATAAAATGAGAACAACCTTAAATGAGGAATTAAGGTGAAAATAAAAATACCAGTCCTTGTAAAACTCTTTTAAAACAGAGGGGGGGGGTAAGAAGCCAAAACATAAGAACTAGTAAACCAGCACACAGTGAAACGGACGGATTTAGAACATACTTCTCTCAGATGAGTGCATATTTATTCAATTTCATACAAACTTTTATTCATTTAATTTGTTCTGCCTGCCCCTGTGCATACACCTGTCAGGGAATGAACCTTTCCATGGTGGATTACAGCAGCATTACTGCACACAGGCACATTTCCAAGTAATTTTCTTTTGGAGATCTAAGGCAAAAATTGTAGGCAATTTTCTGTGCTCTTGCTGAGGGTCAAACTGAACTGTAATAGGAATGTGTATTCCCTACGATGAATGTGTCTGAATTTTCTTCAGAGGTATGTGCCTCATCAATCATAATTGCAAATAAAGCCCGTGTTTACCTTTCAGTGACCAATCACAAAACAAAGGTAAACAAAAAAAAACTGTGTTTGGTAAACAGGTGGAAAAACACATTCTCTTTAACATCTAGCTCTACCTTTAGATCTGAAGCCTTGAGACAGGAATCACTCACCCTCTTGTTTTTGTTCCCAGTGATGTAGTTCCATTAATTTGTTCAAAAGTGCTATTTGCATAGGATTAGTGCTGGACGTGGGTGATCATAATGGAGCTATGGACCATTTTTTCAGATGTTCTGCAAAGTCTGAAAGCTACACTCCTGAGGGGGAGGAACTAACAGGAAGGCATTGACAGAGGGGTAATTTATTTATTTATTCTATTCATTTGGTCACCTTTCTCCCAATAAGGGGACCCAAGGCAGCTCACAATATCGAAAGAAAATTAAAAACATAATAAGTTAAGCATTAAAAAAAATTTAACTATACATTATTTAAAATAAAAGTGAATAATTAAAAGCAGGTAAATTTATATATCTTGTTATATATATATTCCAACTGGAATATATAAGTTTTTTAATTCACTGGTCACGTACTATAAAGGTTGCTACAACAGGGTTTTTTGAACTAAAAATGGATTTGGCTTAGAATGTTATCTTTTTAACGGAAAAGTCCCCATCACACTCTTTCAAGGCAAAAATAATTCCAAAAAATTAATTTGGGAAGGTATGAGGGCACCAGGAATGAGGGGGGCTGCCAAAACATGGCAAAATTGCCCTCATGCCCAAGGGAACTTTTTGAGCATTTTTAAGTCAAAATAAGAGGCGTGTTATGGAGCTTGGGGAACCCAGGGGTGCTGGGCAGATGCCAAAATGGCCCTGAGGAACTGCATGCAGGTTTCAGGTTGCCCGCCCTTTGATTCCTGCTACGTAATTTTCCATATCCTGCTCCATCTTGCTAGTGAAGAATCTCCTCCCCTTGAACTTGCAACACCAACCTATTCGGATAGAATACAGGAGCAGTACTCTCAACCAAGGTCAGAAAAGGTAACCCCCTGGCCTTTTATTTTCATGCTACACCCTTCTCTTGTCCTGATCTGTCTGCCTTGTTTCTCCTTCTCCCTTTCTGCTATGTGCACCTTGTTCTGAAAGACTGGTGCTGGGCTACTGATGGGAGGAGGAGAGCACACCTCCACTGTCACCGGGTACAGAGACAGCAAGCAGCAACAGCTGTCAATGCTGAAACAGTACTGCAGGAGTCTGTTGCTCACTTGCCAGTTGGAATATATAGACATTTTGCCAATGTCTCCTTTCTGGCGCAGAATGGTCTATTCCACATGCCATGATAGCCTTTTGAGGATTTTCCAACCTCTAGGGGTTCCCTTCTCCATGTGAGAACAGTGCATAAAATTAATATCTTTTCCCTAAGCACACACATACACAAAGTCAGCACAAAAAGATGGTGAGTAGTCACAAAGACACAAATAACCCATCCAGTGCTACTACCTTTAAAAATTCAACATACCTTCCACAGAAAAGCATGCTGAAAAACTGAGGAAACATTCATGCAAATACAAAAATCATGTGCTGTTGTAAGCTGAGCCTCACAGCCTTTCAATTTAGGCCTTTCTCTCAGGTGCATCACACTCCAGTTTTATAAGCTGTCTGTAAGGTATGTAGAACTCCAAGAATGGAAAAGTATTGTATAGGGAGTTCAGAAAATCCAAAAATCCTGTCTCTATTATTATTTAAGGATGTGGATTTTGCAGAATGTCATTTTCAGCAATAAACTAAGAAAAAAAATCCCTTTTTAATACTTTCAGCGTGATTTCTTTGACCAAAGTTTTTTGTTTGCTTATTTTTTCCTTGCAAAATCTCACAGGGATTTCTCAAGTATTTTATAGTCATTTTTTCCTAGGAAAAAATACCAAAAGGTGTAAGGGAAAGTCATGTCCTCAGTAATCTTACTCCTCATTTAGAATCTGATCATAAATGCCCTTTCTCATAGGGTATGCTTTGGGGAATATCACTGTTTTGCTTTGCCTGTTTTATGAGGAGGTAAGTGACCATGTCAAGTTGTTGTTGTTTAGTCGTTAAGTCATGTCCGACTCTTCGTGACCCCCATGGACCAGAGCACGCCAGGCCCTCCTGTCTTCCACTGCCTCCCGGAGTTTGGTCAAATTCATGTTGGTAGCTTCGATGACACTGTCCAACCATCTCGTCCTCCGTCTTCCCCTTCTCCTCTTGCCTTCACACTTTCCCAACATCAGGGTCTTTTCCAGGGAGTCTTCTCTTCTCATGAGATGGCCAAAGTATTGAAGCCTCAACTTCAGGATCTGTCCTTCCAGTGAGCACTCAGGGCTGATTTCCTTCAGAACAGATAGGTTTGTTCTCCTTGCAGTCCAGGGGACACTCAAGAGTCTCCTCCAGCACCACAATTCAAAAGCATCAATTCTTCGGCGGTCAGCCTTCTTTATGGTCCAGCTCTCACTTCCATACATCGCTACTGGAAAAACCATAGCTTTGACTATGCGGACCTTTGTCGGCAAGGTGATGTCTCTGCTTTTTAAGATGTTGTCTAGGTTTGTTGTCGCTTTCCTCCCAAGAAGCAGGCATCTTTTAATTTCGTGGCTGCTGTCCCCATCTGCAGTGATCATGGAGCCCAAGAAAGTAAAATCTGTCACTGCCTCCATATCTTCCCCTTCTATTTGCCAGGAGGTGATGGGTCCAGTGGCCATGATCTTAGTTTTTTTGATGTTGAGCTTCAGACCGTTTTTGGCGCTCTCCTCTTTCACCCTCATTAAGAGGTTCTTTAATTCCTCCTCACTTTCTGCCATCAGAGTGGTATCATCTGCATATCTGAGGTTGTTGATATTTCTTCCGGCAATCTTAATTCTGGTTTGGGATTCCTCCAGTCCAGCCTTTCGCATGATGTATTCTGCATATAAGTTAAATAAGCAGGGAGACAATATACAGCCTTGTCGTACTCCTTTCCCACTTTTGAACCAATCAGTTGTTCCATATTCAGTTCTAACTGTTGTTTCCTATCCCACATATAGATTTCTCAGGAGATAGATAAGGTGATCAGGCACTCCCATTTCTTTAAGAACTTGCCATAGTTTGCTGTGGTCCACACAGTCAAAGGCTTTTGCGTAGTCAATGAAGCAGAAGTAGATGTTTTTCTGGAACTCTCTGGGTTTCTCCATAATCCAGCGCATGTTAGCAATTTGGTCTCTAGTTCCTCTGCCCCTTCGAAATCCAGCTTGTACTTCTGGGAGTTCTCGGTCCACATACTGTTGAAGCCTACCTTGTAGGATTTTGAGCATAAGTCCATGGAGTTTTCTTGGCAAAGATACTGGAGTGGCTTGCCAGTTCCTGCTCCAGGTGGCTCGCGTTTAGTCAGAACTTTCCACTATGACCAGTCCGTCTTGGGTGTCCCTGCATGGCATAGCCCACAGCTTCTCTGAACTACTCAAGCCCCTTCGCCACGACAAGGCAGCAATCCGTGAAGGGGGGCCATGTCATAGCTGTATCAAAATTCCTAGTATAACAATCCGAGAAGCAAGCATGTTACAATAAGAAGTTGTGAGGCTGCACAGGTTATAGTAACAAGTTAGTAGCATTGCAACTAATTACTGTTTAGGTTAACGATTGTGCAGATAGTGTTTCAGAGGTAACTTTACCAAGCAGATTCAATGTACTTTATGCACGTAACGAGAAACATTTGCCAAATACTTCCAAGGGGCATTTAAGCCATTCTACAGCCATTTTGGCAGACATTTTTAAGTTTTATGCCATTCTCTCAAAAATCCTAAATTAAAAAAAAAAACAGAAAGCAGAAAAAAATAACAAGTGATGTAGCAAGTAGCATGACAAATTCCTTTTTTAAAGATGGCAACAAAGAACAACATTGGGCTACTGCGCAAACACTCTTGTAACAGGAATGAAACTGCTTTTGGAAAGCAACTTTCCAAACTGTGATGAGGCTGGATCAGATACACATAAAGTAAAAAAGAAAAAAATCACTCCAAAACTCAGATAATATTAATGGATATTGATCCCCTGCATTTAATAGCCTTTAGGGCTTTAGGAGATCTGTTTGCTTCTTTGATTTTTTCAGGAGAAATAGAGAATATTTCTCAGATACATGGACATAGTTATGGCAGACCCTAAATGTGCAGTCGTAATGGTTAGGGTTTTTTTAGTGCCTGTCCCTTTGGCTACATATCCTAGCTCTAAAATACAAGTGAGTCTCGAGGGATGTAACAGTATAATATGTCTCTTTGCTCATTTCAGCTATGCAGCACGAGGAGGGAGGGGGACTAGCAGAAAGTATGCACGGCAACATGTATAAAACTTTTATAAATATACATATTAAATATATATTAAAACCTTTATACATGTTGCTGTGCATGTATATATCATCACACAACCTAAACTGTCTAGATATGAAAGACCAGTGCCACCCTCTGGTACATACTAAGCTACAAGTCTGCTCTCCTATTCTGTAGTTTCCTTCATTCAGGAGGGGAAAGAAAGGAGAAAGCAGCAAAGAGATAAATCACTTTTAAAAGCATAGGAGAAGCTTTCCTCCTCACCCCTAGCATACATATGTATGCACACACACACACACAAACTGCTTCAATACAGGAATGTTTAAATGAAGCCAATAAGTAACAGAGAGAGAGAGAGAGAGAGAACGTCAATGCAGAATTTTAAAAATGAAGTCAATATGTAAAAACGTGATAACAAAATGGAGATATAGAAAACTGGGAAGATTAATAGGAGGAAAAAAAAAATAAGCAAGTGAGGTTCTGTCAAAGGGAAAAGATAAAATGGGTCTGCCAGAAACTTCAGAGTAAAACATGTAAAACTTTGCATTCATAAATAATTATTGTTTCCAAAAGTAACTTCCAGGAGGGAAAGTATTGAACAGAGGAACCTGTTACAAATCCTTTCAACAAGATATTAATTTTCTGATAAGCACTGCATCTTAAGACATTGCCACTACAGGATGCTTAGACTTGTATTCCACACTTTTGCATAAAGAACACTGATCTAATTTTAGGATTACACAGCAGATGCATTGGTATATTTCTTAATCTCTTCAAAAGCATGTTTGCTCGTCTGATTTTTCTGGAGGATAATTTGCTTTTCTTAGCACCTCTACATTTCCTTTATGCAATGTCACTCATTTGTGGTGATTTGGGGCTTAAAACTTCACACAGCTGCAGCATTCTTGTTTATCTGTGTCCAAATTGCTTCCAGACATGCTTGGCTCCTGGCTGGGTATGTACTGAGGAAGGTGTCATGACAGACACAAAGAGGTAATACGTTTGTTCTGATCAGTTTGACATTGCATTTGTCTGCTTTCTGTCCAGTGTGATCACCTGATCTGATGCAAAGTGGCACATGCAGCGTGTCAGTTTCTCTCAACTAAGTACCCGTTAACTCCAAATAGCTTATTTTTAAAAGAAGGGATTCAACTCAGTGCTGGAACACAGTGTTGATAGCACACTTAGAAGAATTAAAGAAACAAGAAAGAGAGACAGGTGGAAACTGTCAGTTAGCACCTTGTTAGCACCTTAAGGCCGCTTCTGATGTTGGAGCTCCATACGAATGAAGATCTCTGCATCTGCTCTGCTGACTTCTGCAAATTGTCACCTGGGTGGCTACAGCAGTTTGACCCAAAGAAATCTGATTTGATAAACTGTGAATCACAGTAGATCAAATCACATTTTCCCCACTATGTAGTCACACCCTACAGTTGTTTGAGTTGAGGGACCAAAATATGTCCTTCTCCTATTTTAATTATCTTGCACCAAGTTTTAAAAATCAAATCAAATCAAAACAAAAAAGCTTGCCTTAGCTTGAGAGTTTTCTGACCATGTATGAGATGCCACGTATTGAGGGTCAGCAATTTGATTAGTACAATGACTAGGATTTGGGAGAGAATTTCATGTACATGTCTTGTATTTCCAGGACTGACTATTCATTCAAAGGTTTCTGATGAATGGGGCCAACCTCTTGACAATGACAGTATGTTAGCTTATAGCTCTCAGCTACTAAGAAACAGCATAGGACATTTTTGTCCTCATATGTTACATTGGCTGGGACAAAAAAAGTTTTTTTAAAAAAAACATTCCAGTGGCAGACCACAATGTATTCATTGGGGCAAATTTCGTCTCAGTCATTTTTTGTTTTTGTTT
This sequence comes from Intellagama lesueurii, assembly GCA_037013535.1. Taxonomy (NCBI): domain Eukaryota; kingdom Metazoa; phylum Chordata; class Lepidosauria; order Squamata; family Agamidae; genus Intellagama; species Intellagama lesueurii. The sequence goes on along the minus strand of JBAJHW010000003.1, from coordinate 172,290,240 downwards.
GTTAGGGGGGAAAACCCACTGTACATGTCAAATGGCTGAATCCCAGAGATAATTGTTTCCAGTATAGAATAGTTGCATTGTAGATATAGTTCTATCTGGATTCTACAGCAAAACATGACACTGGGGGATTAAAATGGCCCATCCAGGTGTATGAACATAAATCCTGCATCAACATGTGTGGCGTTCACCCAGATCATGAATATTGATGTGCCATCTGCATGGACCAATGGGAGTGCTGGAGAGGTGGAGTCACGAGATATAAGGCTCTCTGCAGGAGAGTTTAGATGGGAGTTTTGAAGGATTGAGAGACTGGAGTTTTGGAGTCTGGAGTGGATAGAGAGGGAGTTGACGGTTGAGGGTGGATGAAGTGGGATGTTTGGTTAAGAGTTAAAGACATTGATTGTACCTTCATCACCTGTAACAATAAACAACTTCTATTTGGTTCTTTTTAAAATGACACATTGCCTGGACCTCTGTGATTAATAATAAACAATGTTGATGTAATCAACTGGTGGCAGCGACACGACACGTAGCTTGTGCCTTTGATTGATGAAACAACCAAGGGACAGGCGGGAACGTGACAACGTGTTTTTACTAATGACACTGAAAGCATACTTCAGCCTCACTTGACCTGCTGTCATGCTAAAATTTAACAAAATAAAACTCTTTTGCAGCTGGTTTCTATGCTTGTTTACTCAGATGTTCCACTAAGTCCACTAGAAAATCTTACCAACTGCATGCTAATTGCAATATAGTTTTCGTGGTGTGGATATGTGTTCTAAACTCATCCAATTATTTCAAGGCCCCAATCCATTTCAATATACTAGTGTTTCCCAACCTGGGGGCTGTAATTCCAAGGGGGTCACGAAGTGTTTTCAAGAGGGTCATGGGTTGCCTTACATATGGTGCAGCCCTTGTTAAATAATTTCTTCATTGACCTTTCAGAATGGGATATTAAAGTTGGTATTTATGTGTAGGTGTGAGAAACAGACCCTTTGGGGGAGAAAGAACCCTCTACTTTCTGAGAAGTTTACCCCATTAAAAATGCCTTTTTATGCACACACGCACACGAAAAAAGGTTAGGAACCACTGCAATATACTTTTCATCTCCTTACAGATTAACTCTGCCATAGGCCTTCCCTTCTGCATCTCATCAGTATCAGGGCCTTTCATGCAAAAGACCAGGGCTGTCCAATAGCTTGCTTTTGTCCCTGTTATAATGTTTAAATGTGATGGGTAGAGTGGAAGTAGCTAGCAGTCAGCCCTCATTTGAATTATACAGAAGATTCTAGAAGACCAAAGAAAAGGTTATGAGAACACCTGATGTTATTCATACTTAAAGCTGTGCAGGTCTCAGCTTGATCTGAGGAAAAGGCAGCCTGGAGCTCTTTCATGTAAGCAGCCATGAATGTTCCTGAAGGAAAATCATGCTACAGAAGTGAGAAATACTGTTTTAACTAAACGGCCATCACTCATTGGCAGGGCACATACTTCATCTTCAAAAGATTCAGGCCCCATCTCCTGGCATCTCTAATTAGAAGGATCAGGGGTTGGCAGAGCAGGGGAGAAATCTCCTAACAAGAAACACTTAAACATTGCTTTAGAGATTGGGATATTCTAGTCAGAATAGACTTTACTAAGCTAGGTGGACCAATGATCTGACTACATATAAAGGGCCTTATAATCAAGTCTGGATACCCAGTGTAGTGAAGTGGAAAGAGTGACAGACTAGGACTGAAGAGAACTTTGTTTGAATCCCCATTCATCCATGGATGTTCACTGGGAAGACAGAACTGGTAAAACCACTCTTTAAATATCCCGCTTACTTTGAAAGCCCTATTAGGGTCACTAACATTGTTCCCAACTTGACAGCACATAGGAAACACACATATATTCAGCTCTATGACTGATCGCTTATTTTATGCTTTATTTATTCACAAATATTTATAAATTACTCAGATCTGCAAATTTCAAGGGAGAGTACAAGAATACCAAAACATACAACCCACACAATGCACAAAATTAGGTATCAGAAATAGCGCCCCCCCAAAAAACACACACACCCTACAATGCGATACAGAAGCAGGTAATAGGTTTATTGGACCACTAAAAAACCCCAAGTAGGTTGCAAGCTTTCAATTGTAATTTACCCATCTTCATCAGACTGTTTTCAGAGTTTCTTGGCATGGTGATTGTTGTTCATTCACTCCTTGAATGGCCAGTCAGGGCACAAACACAGTGGACTTTTGACACCAGCTAAGCAGCAGGAAAGGGATATGAAAATAGTTCAGTTTTAACATTTGTCCCCCCCCCCCCCAAAAAAAAATGTTGGAGCATATTGTACTTCAGAGGGATGCATCTTTCACAAAATGGGGGCCTTGGGAATGTCTGCCACTACCAGGAGGGAGTCTCCAGATGACATCTTGGACTGAATCAGTCTATAATGGACACAATACTTCAGGAAATAGGAAATAGCTCTGTAGGTGAGCAAAGGAAAATAAAGGAATCTTTTTAGAAGTGAATTTTGAGACAGTATTTAACTCCAGCGAGATTAAATCAAATAGATATGAATTATTCTAAATTGTGTTGGAGAGGATGTCAGAAAATAGGTACATATTTGTATATATTGGTATTTTCGTAATTGGCTTTTAAGGAAATGAATGAAATAACCAAGTTAAATTTAGAAGCATGCCCTAAAATAGCATTTTTACCAATATTTGATAAGGAGCAATGCAATTGGTCAACTAAAGAATTAATTTCAAATTTAATAATAATGTCAAGATTAATGGTAGCTAGGAACTGGAAAATAAAGTATGACTTTCAATGAAATGAATGGTATAAAGAGGTTTGGAATATAGCTGTTAATGATAAATTAATGTGTAATATCAGAATAAAGATGGGGTTCTTGGATAAGAATAGTTTACAGATATTTGGGGAAAATTTATTGATTTTATATTAATAAAAGTGAAGGGATGTAAACCTTCACAAGAGTCAATGCAATTTTGGAAGGGGAATGAGTTTCCATAAAGGGAGGAAAAACTGGTTATATCTCCAAATGATCCCAGTGCAGAGGGTGGGGGAGAACTTTTCTGCTGTTACGTTATTATTATTTTCTTTAGGTTTGCATGTTTGTTTTATGTTTGTTATTAAATAAAATTTAGTTTAAAAAGATGAGCGAAGGAGGAACTTTCTCTGGGTGAAAGTAGTTAAGTGTTATGTGCTGTTAAGTTGCTTCTAACTGATGGCAACCTCAAAAGACTTTACGAACTATGTGAGAGTTTGAAGAAATGGTTTACCATTGCCACATTACCCCCATGAGTTCCCATGGTCCAGCAGGGAGCTGGATGGAGCATTCCTGACTCCTAATTGACATTCTAACTACTACACCACATGTAGATATAAGAGCATATCAGACAGGATACCTGTTTTCCCCTAGCTTTGGTGTCTTGAGCCCCCCCCCCCGCCCCATTGGTACAGAGTTTATCTCATCCATTAACAGGCGATCTTGCCCTCCTACGTGGTGGCGCTGCGGGTTAAACCGCTGAAGCCTCTGTGCTGCAAGGTCAGAAGACCTGCAGTCGTAAGATCGAATCCACGCGACGGAGTGAGCCCCGTCGCTTGTCCCAGCTCCCGTCAACCTAGCGGTTCGAAAGCATGCAAAATGCAAAAATGCGAGTAGATAAATAGGTACCACCTCGGTGGGAAGGTAAACGGTGTTCCGTGTCTAGTCACGCTGGCCACGTGACCACGGAGGATTGTCTGCGGACAAACGCTAGCTCTATGGGTTGGAAACGGAGATGAGCACCGCCGCCTAGACTCGGACACGACTGGACAAATTGTCAAGGGGAACCTTTACCTTTACCTTTACCTGCCCTCCTACAAAATGATATTCAATGAGGAAGCCTTTTGATTCTTCACTCAGGCCTCTCCAAAACCTTCAGGTTTTGTTCCTGGCTGTTAACTAAGTTAAATCCTAGCTGATCTAGAATAAACAATGTTGGTGAGCTGAGACATTTTATTTGTTCAAACATTAAGCCAAATACTTCCAATTCCATGTGAGTTTAACTTGTTTTGTAACAATGAGGGGGTGAGAAAATGAAGACAAAATATTGAACAATATTCAGTTCACTGGAGTTCTTCCCCCATCCCCATATTCTCTTGTATTTTTGTTGTAGACAACTGTTCCTTGTTAGATTCTCTCTCCATCAACTTGATGTTTCAAAGGAGTGATGAGACAATTTCAATCCAGTACTTTACTTTTAATTTAATTATATTAATGGAGCCTCACAGTGAGAACAACAATGGACATCAGTCACATTTACCTGGATTTGCACTTCGTCCTTGGAAGAGCTTTTCTTTATTTCTACAGTGCTGACAATTTTCTTTAACAATTTTGTGCAATCAATCAAATCTCACTCACACACAAAATGACAGACTAAAGATGCAGTTTACATCTCTCTTATTTTATTTGGCTAACACAACTTAATGAAGCTTTGTGACAAAGTAGTGCACTTTGTAGCGTTTAATCCAGAGCTTTTACAAAGATGTATACTCAGACTACAAGAAAAAGGAAATAGAATGTATTTGTTTGAGCGGTAATATACAGAATCACGGCTAATTATGCCAATATAATACTAATTTAATTAGAACATAGCAGGTGAAATCCAGTAGTAAGTTGCACCTAGAGTAGGGCCATTGAATCAATGGAACTTACTGAGAAATTGACTCACCATATCCCTACTGATTCGATGGGCCTACTTTAGTTGGATTTCAACCAATATGCTCTGTCATTTGTAGGGTATGGGAGCTGGTCACCCTCCTATACAAATTCTCTCCTTTACACAATATTGGTGGCAGTGACCTGTAAATAGTGGGCTGACCAGAGAGATCTGGAACATGAGGCACATCAAATGCTTATATGCTACACTAACCTCCAAGGACTTAAGAGTCAAATTATATGTTCCAGATAGCATATTATTAAAAGCTGAAACCACGTCAGTACAGTGGACCCTCGACTTACGGAATTAATCCGTATTGGAACAGTGGCCGCAGGTCGAAAAGTCTGTAGGTCGAGGGTCCATTTCCCATAGGAATGCATTGAAAACCCATTAATCCGTAACCGGCCGAAGAAAAAATACCCCCCCAACCAAAAAAAGAAAATACAGTCACTTACCAGGTACGTACAGTAGACCGAGCCCCGCTCCTCACAGTGCCTTGGTAGCCCTGGAACAGCCGGACTCTGTGTGAGCAGAGCGCCGAACAGCTGAGAATCGGCAACCAGCAGAGAGGCGGCAGCCATTTTGGAGAGGCGGCAGCCATTTTGAGAGGCGACCACATGGCTGCTGCCTCTCAAAATGGCTGCCGCCTCTCCAAAATGGCTGCCGCCTCTCTGCTGGTTGCCGCCTCTCAGCTGTTCGGCGCTCTGCTCACACAGAGTCCGGCTGTTCCGGGGCTACCAAGGCACTGTGAGGAGCGGGGCTGGGTCTACTGTACCTGGTAAGTGACTGTATTTTCTTTTTTTTGTGTGTGGGGGGGTATTTTTTCTTCGGCCGGTTCCCCGCCTCCCCTTTCCGGTCTGTAGGTCGATTCTCCGGCCGCAAGTCGAAGTGAAATTTTGCGGCCGGAGAAGTCCGTAACTTGAAAAGTACGCAAGTGGAGCCATCTGTAAGTCGAGGGTCCACTGTATTCCAGAGATGGAAGACAATATGTGTTTACCTCCCAATGAGGAATCACAAACCAAAAGAAGCTAATTTGCAAACTCGGGGAGGTACTAAAATTCCTGCTAGTGACAATTGTACACCTTTCAGCACTTAATAAACCCTACTTTCTAACAAAATGCTATTTGTAATGTATAGGTTGCCCCCCTTTTGAATATTAACATGATACAAATGCACAAAACCATTTAATGAGAGTATGGGGGATGCATTGCATGCTTCTGCTCTATCCAGCCCCACAAATAGACATAATGGAGGCACCCAGGATTGGGGTGGTGCTTAGTAAGCAAGAGGCAACTGCTCTACAGCTTCGGATAAGCCTTTTGGGAGGGATATTCGTCCGGTTGGGAGTATTGTCCTCCAGCACCACCTTCTGAGACTTCATAGAATGACCAGTTACACCACTTAACTACTTAATCCAAATAACAGCACCATTTATTTTTTGAGAGGGGAAGAGAGGTGCTAAATGTTTTTGGTTGTCCCAGTTTAAGCAAACATCTTAATTAATAGTGCTATATTTTACTTTATTGGTCAGCAATGGCCTTTTGAAATGGAAATTGAGTTTTAACTTAATTTAAATCTAAAATTGCTTGGATATTGAGGGCTCTGTATTCTCCTTAAGGCACTTTTCATGAAGTTCCAATTAGGAATATAATCACTGGAAAAAAACCCTCTTCTATCCCATTGTGCTCAAATGTGTCATATAAAGAAATTATTTGTGAATTCATTGTGTTCATATTCTTCAGGCTCTCTCATCTGCTATTAAACCCATGGCCTCAATAACCTCTCAGTTGTTCTTTCTTAACTCAGCACTTGAGAAGAATATAAAACAAGAAGCCATCACTGGTGAATATTATTCTGTTTGGAAAGACAACTAAATCTACTTGTCACTCTGAAACTCTCTTAAAACCACACGATATGCATGTAATTTATCCAGGTTAACAATGCAAATCTGAATGTTCTAGGCAGTGAGAACCCTTTTGAGAGATGTAGATTTTTCTGTGTTTGTGTGCTTTGCTTGAGGCAATGTGAAAGAATCTGCTTTCCTCAATTCCAGATATTTGTGCTCTAAAAGCTAGGAACCCATAAAGCAGCAGTATGCAGGAGATTTTAAAATTGCAGATTCTGTGGGAGAATAAGAGATCTGATTTCTTACTGATTTTATTGCACAATGCTCTTCAGTTTCATAACTGTTACGCTTCCCCAGGTCTAGAGGATTATACTGTGGGTAGACACGAACAGAACCGCACTGAAGTGAACCTGAGAAGCAGAAGTTTGGGGGGGGGGGGGTTAGTTACTAACTGAAAAGACAAACAAGCTGACCAAACCTTATTGCTTCCTTGGATTAGATCATTTTGATTCTTCCATAGAAGGTTTTCTTTTATATTAAAATGCTATCTTGCAGTTGTCATGAAGTTCCAGAGCTTCATAAATTCCACTTGAAGCTTAACTTGGAATAACAGGCCTGAATAAATGTTTGCTGATATATAGGTCTCTCTCGACAGTGGGATTTCCACATGAGTCTAGTTCCACAAATTGGAAATAAACCTTTTGTTTGTCTATAGCTATGATGGAGTACTTAACAGCACTTGCAAAATCACCAGCACCATCATCATCTAGAAAAAGAATTAGTGAAACCACTCTTAGCTTGTGTTCCCAAGAATCAAGAGTTTCATAAATTAACTGTCATGTTGGCTCTTGTGCTGATTCCAGTATGGGTAGAGTTTGTATGTATATGTGTATGTACAGTATGTGTGTTCATATTGCACCATTGAGTGGTATACAAGTTGAATGAGTGAATTAATAAATACATTTATGATGGCAATATGTTGACATTGCATTGACATATGCATGTTGGGACTGCATGTATGGGATGTGTGCTGGAATGATTGACAGATAGGTGCTGAAATGTGCATGTATGATGTTAAATGCTGATTGGTTGGTGAGAATGAGAGGGGGATGAAGTCTGTGTGAAGTGACAGTTGGTTTTAGAGTAGACCTTTGGTCTAAATGGGCAGGATAGAAATCCAATAAATAAATAAATAAATAAATAAATAAATTTTAGCAGTTGGTTTAAGGGCAGAGAGAAATTTGGTTTTCTATACAGTATAGAAATGGTCCTTACCTATTTGTTATTTCAAAATAAAACCCTTTTGTTTTGTCCAAAATAAACTCCCTCAATCATATATGAATATTCTTTTACATTAGTTTTAGTAAGATGCATAGCAATCAAGCAAGGAATGACATGCATGGGGTAGCAGGCTATGCTGGAGACTCAAGTAGTAGTAGTTTCATCAGGGTGATTCTTTTCACTCAGCATCAAAGTATTAAGTAAAGTCATGGTTAGGGGTTTTATGGTAGCGTGAGTGAAACAAGCAGGATTCAAGGTATCACGGCCTAGAAGGCGTAATTGATAGAAGTAACCCCAAATACTGGAAAAGATTTGTAGTGATTGTCTCTAGTAGAAGACCAAAACAAGTGGTATAAGTGAATAAGTGAGTGATTGTGTAGTGGCTGTGCAGGGTACGGGTAAGGAATGGGGAATGTGCATCTCCCTGAGGTGCTCTAGTGAATAGGGACACCTCTCCAGCTTGTTGCAGCCCTAAGGAGTATTAGGTCTATGTGGCTGTGTACGAGCAGTGCCTTTGAGAAAACATGACCACCAATTTTGTTCATTTTTCCCAGATGAACATGGTGACAATACTGCAAAATGAGGCATATAAACTTGTAGCTCAATAGATCCATAAAACTGCCAAAAGGGTGAATTGGGGATTAAGGGCACAGCAATACCTCTCAGACCCTATGGAATCTGTTGGTTGGTCTACTGGACAAATGAACTGCAAATTAGGATTCACATCTTCCTGATCACATCCAAGGTTTTTCCACTTGGAGGACACACAACACATTGGACATTGCCCAAAAAATGAAACCTGTTTCCAAAAAAAAAAGGTATAGTTTGGCTCTTCTATCACTGACAACAATTGTCCTGGCCATATCCCTTACCAGCTTCCAAGTCCTTGCACTCACTGGGGGCTGATATTTCCAGCAGCCTTGGCAAACTGCTGCTAAGCAGAAGTGGTGATTCCAGTCTGTCAGGAGTTGCCTTACTTTTAATTGTAAGCAAACAGAATCCAAGAAGCATCTCCTCCTCAAACATCAGTGGAAAAGAGATTATTTTCTAAATATTTTAATTACTTACTTATTTTGTATACTTGTATTCTGCCCAGTTAGTGCCAGGCACTATTCTGAGAAGTACACAATCAAAGGAAATATAATATAATATAATATAATAAATATAATATAATATAATATAATATAAACCGATCATCAATAATAAAATAAAAAATAATCAAAATATAATCTAATAAATCTAACAAGGAACCTAAAAGCTAAACCTAAACAATGGCAGGATGGGTAGCATAAATGTGTTGTGGCTCAAGAGAGGATGCCCTTAAAAACTCTGTGAACAGCCTTGTCTTCAGCATTCTCTTGAAAGTTGGGAGGGAAGGGGCCAGGTGGAGCCCATTACATAAGGATCACAACACAACCAAGAAGACTCAGTTTCTCAAGCATGTCTTTGTGGCCTCTCTCTGTGTGGCAACCCATAAGACCATGGCCTGTGAGGATTGGATGGTGTGGGCTGATGTTCTTAGGGAAAGGCATTCCAATAAGTAATGAGGTCCCAAACCGTTAGAACCAAAACCTTGAACCTGGCCTGGAATGAAAAAGGGAGCCAATGCAAGTGAGTCAGGACTGGGGACATGTGATCAAGCTTGTTCACACTTGACACCAGCCTGGCAGCCGCATTCTACACCTGCTGTAACTTCTAGATCAGCTTCAAGGTAGAGAGTATTACAGTAGTCAATCTTTGAGCTCACCAGCACATGCAGCAGCATCTTCAGGGCCCCTTCATCCAGGTAGGGGCCTGAATGATCAGCCTAAGTTGGTTAAAGGCTGACTTGGTTATGGACTCAACCTAGTATTCCCATGAAAGAGCCAGATCTAGGAACATGCCCAAGTTCCAAACTGAAACTCCAAGAGGGGGAGTTATGCCATCCAACTTAAGGAAACAATCCCCCAACCTGTACAATGGGCCCTCAAGAAAAACAATCTCTGTCTTATCCGGGTTCAGGTTCAGCTTATTGGCCTTAGTCCATTCCAGAATCATGGCCAGGCAGCACTCAAGCACCTGGACAGCATCCACTACAAAAAACGGAAAGGAGAGATAGAGTTGTGTGTCACCAGTGTACTGATGGCAACACACTCTAAATCTCTGGGTGACCTCTTAACATAAATTAAGCAGTTTAACATAAATTGTTAAGATCGACAACTCCTGAGAGTCCATGGGACTGACAGTTCCTGCCCAAGCTATACTCTCTAGACTCAACTATTGAGAAAGGATCAAAACCAGCTAATTGCCAGCCCTCTGATCTCCAGGAGGATACCATGGTTGATGGTATAAAAAGCCACTGAGAGGTCAAGGAACACCAACAAGCTCATTCCTCTCCCAACAGCCTTTGTTAAAAGGTCATTTTGCAGAGCGACCAGTGCTATCTTGATTCCACAGCAGACTGAAATGGATCTAGTTGAAAGAAGGAATAAATTCATTCTCTTCCTCCAGGAACATCTGGAGATGCTCTGTCACCACCCATTCAATCAACTTGCCAAGATACCTCGACTGGCATCAGCAGGGACTCCTGGGTACTCCATGCCATTCACTCAAGGTACAACATAGAATTTGAGATACTTCCTCCTCGAAGGTTTTGTTCTTTTTGTCTCTTGCTGGTGCTTCAGGAGAAAATGGTTGCACTTATCGACAAGAGTATAGAGCTTCTTTCCTTATGAGGTTTATTCTCCTACTATTTTACTGTACCAAAAAAAAAAAAAAAGATAGGGGGCTGCAAACCATAGTTTATCTTTGCAATGTAGATTTCTTCATTCTTCCCAAAAGGTTCTGTAGGATTTTTCTCAGGTTGATTGGCTTTTGCTTATGGGCCTAAAAAGTGTGCATGCTCTATCTGAACTGGTTCATCATGTGAGTTAGAACTCTGGAAAATCAGGGTTCTGACTAGGGATATGAATCTTGCAGGGTCTTTCCAAGAAGGGAGGGAAGAGTTTTTTTCTTGTCACTCCAAAGTGTCCTGAGCCAAATCTCTTTGGGCACAAATCTTACAGAAAGTCTTGCAGTACTCCTTGACTGTCTTGCACAGTTTCCGCCCAAAAAGCAGTATGTGTGGCAAAACTCCAATCCTTGTACAGGGTAGTGTCTTGTGTAGGATATGGGTCTTCTGCATAGGCTGTCTCATTTTTTTGCACAGGATCTGGGTTAGTTCTGAGCAGGTTGCAACTATTTCCTGAACAGGATTTGGTGATTCCCAAAACGGAACAAATTGTGGAAAATGAGAAGAAAAATGGCATCCCTCGTTTGGATTTATATAAAGAATCTCCATGGATAGCAAAGGATCTTCAGATTGTCACCCCACATTAACCCATGTGTTTATTCATGGAAGCAGCTGAGTACCCGGCGGGGTGGGGGGTGGGGTGGGGGAGAAATGCCAAATGGCTTGAACTGCTGATTATCATCAGGGAAAAGGGGGCACTGACACTAGTTTTAGGGAAGAATTGGACAGTTGCCAGATTTAGAGCCAATGTGTAGGCTGTGTAGGTTGCATGGTTTTGCAAGGAATAATTGGTCTACAAGACTATATTGCATCTTTCTGTTATAATTTTCATTTTCTCCCCTGCTGTCTGGGCAGAGAGAAAAAATCATATGTTCATTCCAAATTATCATTACTGCAAAATTGTAATTGAAACTATTAATCGCATTGTCAGAAACACTTGGGTTGTGGCTGCACTTAGTTTTGAACACTCTCTGTTCTCTTCTTATGAGTCTGCTTTATTATTACTACTCAAGTTGTAGCAGATTTCTCAGGAACAGGAGTTCTCCAAGGAGTCAAATGGCCTTAAAGAGAATGTCTCATGGAAAGTCTCCCCGAGGCTGTACAGCTACACAGAATTGTTCAGCAAGATGCCTCATTGATTTTCATGGTATTTATTTCCAAAGAATGGTGTGTAGGATTACAGATTGAGTCAAGGGAGGACACGTTTCCATGTCTTTCTGAGCTGAAAATAGGAGTAAATGAACTTACAAGTTTTTATTTTCATGCTAATGCATGAGCATCCCGTTGCTGGCCCTGAATGTTGCTAGTTTCCATCTGAACAATCACGGAAGCTTCACAGTTTTGCAAACATTAGCTGGCAAATAAATGCTCACCAAAGGCACCTCCGTCACACCTGTGTCAACTATCACCACCAGTTCATGCATCCTCACTGCCCAAAAACGTACCTTTGGGAAGGTAAAGCAACTGTTTCTCCCAGGATCCTGGTGGACTGGGTCTTTTTCATATCATGAACTGAAACTACAAGCCCAAGAAATTCCTAACGGAAACCTGGTTTCAGAAAGGAGCCTTTCCCAAACCTGAAGATGTCAGGGGTTGAATGTGAAACCCTCTGGAAAAAAGAGCATGTGCTGTCCCTTTAAACTATGATAACTCCAGAAGCAAATGTTCCAAGACCAACTGGGGTGCCAATATTAACACTCCAGCTCTCTAGGGTAGGTGTGATAAATAGATTCTATCAACCCACTGTAGTTTTTACTTGCCAGCAATGATGGAAGGGTAAATAGGCTCTCTGATATGCAGCCCTAGGAAAGATTAATTGTTAACAATCCTCTTTCTGCCATTCCTCCTCTCTCGCACATGCCACTGGTGATCAAAGAATAAATGCAATAGTCAGTACATGAGAAGAAAAATGGCTCCAGAGATCATATTCTACTCAAACATATATTTCCCCTTTGTCTTTCATACCCATGCAAGTTTTATTTATGACCAGCAAGCCCACCATGATTCCATGAAGGAGAGTTGGATGAGTACACTGCAAATATTCACTAAACACAGTAAGCGTGTACAAATATATACATTTTACAACAGCATTTCCTATGCTTTTTCAAATACTGTATATACATTAGAAAAATCTGGTCTTGGCTTGACAGATGCATGAAATTTTGGGGGGACAACAAAGCAACCCCATTTTTGTAAGTATTATATGGATCAATGACACAACACAAAGAAGCAAACCAAAGAAGTTTTTATACCACTCAGTTTGTTCTGGGGTTCACACAAATGGAGAAACACAAAGAGAAGAACTCAGATATTGATCAACTTTGCAGCATATTCATCCATCATTTCTCCTGATCAGAAGAGCAACCCAGCATTTTTTTTATTTTGTTTTCTCTTCATTTACTTTTCCCCAGGGGCCCCAAGTCAAATACATCATGGTCAAGGCACGGAGCACCAATTCGTACTGTACACTGCAGGCTGAAGAGGAGGCTCAAAGCAATGTGAGTCAAATGTGAGTCACAGGCAGAGCATAAGGGGAAAACCGCTGAGCAAGAGGAAGCTAATGCTAGAGGCCATCCGGTGTAATTCCAGTGCCTCAACAACACTGAGATTTGTTTCATATCCCTTTCCTACACAAAATACCAGTATGACAACAGAAGATTTTTTTTTTCATATATGCCCTACTTCTCCAATAGAAATGGACACAAAATGAAGCACGAAGCAAAACAACCCACAAACTGGGCTAGTTCGTGGTTTGTTTTGTAGGCAGTTCAGGGAACCATGCTTTCATGGAGTGAAATGAAAAGCCCAACTTTTTCACTGTTGGCATTTCATCTGGCTTTCTTCCACCACCACCCAGAAAGCCTCCCTTCATGGGCCCCAGCGCCTGCCTTACTCACTCCCAGCCTCCTGCTCCCCTCCACTGTCACTGCCCTCCTGAGTAGGATCGTAGGCTGTGTGGGGCCCACTTTCTGCCCCAGTGCTTCCTGGGAGGCTTAGAGCATTGTAGGAAGTGTAGTTTTGCTGATCATTGGGCTCTATAGCAAGATCACCTGTTAATGCCACACACCAAGGTGCTCTTAATGAAAAAATGGCTAAACATAACCAAGCAATAAGTGGAACAGCCTTTTATTACATGTATCTATCCCTCTCTCCTTGACCTTGTAAATGAAAGAGAACTGTGTGTCATAGTGAGTCAGCAAAATTGTGCATATAGGTAAACATGCTGTAGTCCTGTTCAAACATCATTGTGTATTGGTTTTGTAGGGAAACTCTGGCTAAATGTACCCCTCAAAAAATAGAGACTTAGAAATGACACTGAACAGCACACACACATTTCTATTTGTTCAGTGTCAATGTATAATAATAATAATAATAATAATAATAATAATAATAATAATAATAATAATAATAATAATAATAATAATAAATTCTATTCTGACTTATGGCAACCCTTTTGAGTGTTTTCCAGCTAGAGAATACTCAGAAGAGGTTTAACACTCCCTTCTTCTGTGGATGCTCTGGGACTGCGCAGCTTGCTCAAGGCCACACAGGCTGGCTGTACTCACAGGAGGCACAGTGGGGAATTGAACACCTAGTCTCTGGCTCCAGAGTCAGATACCTAATTCATAGAGCTATCCATCCAGCCAGTGTATAAAACATATAGCCTAATGTTGCTGCAGAGGAAAAAGCAGGCAACTGAAACAGCAGCCATTTTAATGGTGAAGGGGGAGTGGTGTCATGTGAAATTGCATTCAGGAATGAATGTGGATTGAGGAAGGATTCAAAATGATTTGTCAGTCTAGGCAGGCTGCCTGTGTATACCTTTGTCACCTAATGTTGGCCTACAGGTGCTGTTATGGAAGTGGGTAAAAAGAGCTTCCATAACTTCCTACATATGACAAGGAGATCAGGCATAAACCCAGCATGGGGCTTTTCAGTTTCTGGATGTGCTTTCTTACCTTAGTAAGTTTGGTCTGATGCAGTCTATTCTCTGTTGTATATAAGGAACCGTAACGGTCATCAGTGTAACTTGTTGCAATACAAAAACGTTTTAAGATTGTACCAGTCCAGCCCACAACCAAAGCAGAAGCACCTACTGACTTTCATAGTCAGAAAACAGGGCTCCGAAAGAAGGTCAGGAGGCTCAGTGGTAGCCTGACAAAAGAAAGAATGGAAGTGAGAACGGAGGTTTAGTAAGAAAATTGGTAAAAGAGGAGTAAAAGAACCAGCTTATCTATTTATAAGTTGTTTTTATATGCTGTCTTTCTTTTCTTCCCCATTTTATTCTCATAGTTACCCGTGTGATCAGTAGCTTGAGAGAGTGACTGTCCCAAACGCATCCAGGGAATTCCAAGGCTCAGTAGATAACTGATTTCTCAACAGTCTACGTAACCACTGAATCACATTGAAGAAGGGGGAGAAAAGAATTAAGTCAGTAAAAATTGACAAGAAGGTAAAATTATGAAAAGACTGAAGGGTTATGAAATATTGTAGATACAAAATATTGTAGATACAAAATAGATGAAACTAGAGGAGGCAAACATATGGATGTAACTCTATGAGAAAGCAGGTGAAAACAGAATTAATAGGCAACACTGAGATTCAGAAAAACCAATGAAGAAACTATAATAAAATAGAATGAGACTACAGGTAGAAATATACTAGAATCATTAGATTAAACGGACATATTTTATAAATTTACATAGAAAATGGACAGCCCTTAGAGCAATAGCATGAGTTTAAAAAGAAACAGGGTTCAAAGACAATGCATAGAAGCATAGAATAATGGAATTTAAACTGGCCTATAAGACCTTTGAGTTCAACCCCCTGCTCAAAGCAAGAATCCAAGTCCAAGTATATCTGACTGGTGGTTGTCTAATTTTCTCTTGAATGCCTCCAGCTTTGGAGCACTTAGCACCTCCTGAGGTAATTGAGTCTATTGCATACTGCTCTAACAGGAAGTTTCCCCCTGATATACAAACAAAATCTGGCTTCCTGTAACTTGAGCCCATTATTACATGTCCTGTACTCTGAAATGATAAAGAACAGATTCTGCCCCTCCTCTTTATGACAATTTTTCAAGAATTTGAAGACTGCCATAATATCTCCCATCAGTCTAATTTTCTTAAGGCTAAACATGCCCAGTTCTTTCAGTCTTTTCCTTATTGAGCTTGCCTTCCAGTCGCCTGATCATCCTTGTTGAACTTGCTCCAGTTTGCCAGCATCCTTCTTAAAGCGTGGTGTCCAGAACTGAACACAGTACTCTAGATCAGGGGTCCCCAACCCCCAGTCCGTGGCCATGGCAGGACCAGGCCGCGGAGACAGATCTCCCGCCCCCCCGCACGCACTCCCCACACACACACATGGCCCGCCACCCACATGCACGGGTGCCCCTCCCCTCCGTGAGCATGCCCCTCCCCTCTGAGTGTGCCCCTCCCCTCTGTGAGCGCCCTCCATGTGAGTGTGCCCCGTCCCACCCATCCATGAGCGCACCCCGCCCACCTGCAAGTGCGGGGGCACCCCACCCCCACACACATGGACCCCGCCCCCCAACCAGTCTGCAATTCAGAAAAGGTTGGGGGCTAGTGCTCTAGACAAGGCCTAACCAGTGCCGAATAGAGGGAAACTAGTACTTCACAGGATTTGGAGACTATATTTCTGTTAATGTAACCTAAAGTAGTATTTGCCTTTTTTGCAGTCACATTGCACTGTTGGCTCATATTCAGCTTGTGATCTACAACAATTCCAAGATCTTTCTCTCACGTAGTCTCACTGAGCCAAGTATCCCCCATCTTTTAACCGTGGATTTGGGTCTTTTCCCTAGGTGTTGAACTTTGCACTTATCCCTGTTAAATTTCATTCTGTTGTTTTCAGGCCAGTGCTCAAGCCTATCAAGATCTTTTTGAATTTTGTTTCTGTCTTCCAGGGTATTAGCTATCAGCTATTCCACCCATTTTTGTGCCACATGCAAATATAATAAATATTCCCTGCACTGCCTTATCCAAGTCACCTTATTGTAGAACATAAGCTTAATAAATAAATAAAAAGTTGAAGAGCACTGAACCCAGTGGGGTAGCCTTGTGGTACCCCACTTATTACCTCCTTCCAGTTTAAGAAGGAATCATTATAAGCGCACTCTAAGTACAGTTCTGTAACCAACTCTGAATCAAACTGATACTTGTTCTGTCCAGGCCAAAATAAGTTAACTTTCTAATCAGAATATCATGGAGCACTTTGTCAGAAGCTTTGCTGAAGTCAAGATATATTACATCTTCAGCATTCCCACTGTTTACCAGGGAGGTTACCCAATCCAAAAATGAGATAAGATTAGTCTGGCAGGATTTGTTCTTGACAAATCTGTATCAGCTTCTGGTTATTGCTGCATTGTTTTCAAGGTGCTTGCAGAATGATCACTTTATAATCTGCTCCAAAATTTTACCTGGGATTGATGTCAGGTTGACTAGTCTGTATTTCCTAGGTTCCTCCTTTTTGCCCTTTTTGAAGATAGGGACCACAGTAGCCTCCAATCATCTAGCACTTCTCCCATCCTCTATGATTTCAAGATAATAAGACAGTGATTCTGAGAGTTCTTCAGCCAGTTCTTTCAATACTCTTGGATGAAGTTCACCTGCCCCTAGAGATCTAAACTCATTCCTTGACTATTTGTTTTTCTATCTCAAGCTGTAATCGTATCCCCTCTACTAATACTTCACATTTGCCTGGAGGGTCACAGACTGTCTTTTGGTTGGGGGGACTGAGCTAAACTAAGAATTGAGCACTTCTGCCTTTTCTTTGTTGTCTGTTAACATGGAAACATCTTAAGAAGACTGAAGGGTACTGTTGTTGCAAGCTAAAAAAGAAAGAACAAATGAAAGTTTAGCAGAAAACACAATATATTCTGAGCCAATGATCTTGAATCCAAGCATATACAGTTGTATGAAATTAGAAACACCAGTTAGAATTAAAGGAGAGAAGATTTGAACAGAGCTGAATATCAACAGCATGATATTGCAAGGCAAAAAAAAAAAAAAAAGCAACCAGGAAGTGGGTGAAAAATAAAACAGGACGATAGTTGAGCTATGAGGGAGAACTTACCATACGTACATACTTGCCTACTTGGATTAACAGAGGATGATTTCTAAAATCAGTCTGGAAGAAAAGCCAAGCTCTCTTTTGATTTCAGGAGTTTGTGTATTATTCACCTTTATACCATGGCTACCTATGTAGCAATTTTTAGAGTTATGTTGAAAATCTTAGGGTTCTGGTCCAGTTCTTCAATTTGGTACTTCATTTTTGTTTTCCCAGACCCACCACACAGGTGCTTTTCACTGCACACAAAATTTGAAAGGAACCAGTTATGGTTTCAGGTACAATAAGCCATCATAATTAGCTAAGTTTCTTCTGAGCCTTTATGTCTTTAGAGAAGTACATGTAGAGAACAAATCAAACAGAGGAAGTATTCTGTAATTCTCCAGCTAAATGGAAAAAAGCATATGAATGCCATACTGACCTTCTTGTGAGTCTTTCCTGCTCTTTCCTTCCTTATCCCTGTCACCACCTTCA
Organism: Intellagama lesueurii; assembly: GCA_037013535.1. Classification (NCBI taxonomy): domain Eukaryota; kingdom Metazoa; phylum Chordata; class Lepidosauria; order Squamata; family Agamidae; genus Intellagama; species Intellagama lesueurii. The sequence continues at coordinate 172,272,062 of JBAJHW010000003.1, read as the reverse complement.
ATGTTAAAAAAATAAAATAAAATTCAAGCTCTTCATACCAACGATCTCTGTGTGGTTTTTCCCTCTGCTATGTTAGTCTCACCCATGGATGGTGCTATATAAATGCATTAATCCAGAGATAATTGACATAATGATCACGCCCACAAACATATCTGCAGGACCAAACAGAAACACCGGCAGATACAATCAACGTAGAACCAAGTTGATATAAATGTCTACCAGAGTTTGGAAAGTCACTTTGAAGACGAATGGATGTGATACTAGGCTGAAGCTATCCATCACAGAGCAGTGTGGCTATGATAGATCCCAGAGCATCATCCTACCATTGCTCAGTTATGGATGACTTCAGCATGTTATTATATTCATTCATCTTAATAGTAACTTTCCATGCTCTGTCTGCTGCTATACTCATCCTTTTGTTGAGGTGCCATGTCAATCTTCCATGCTGTCTTTCTTATACACTGTCCTGGGACTATAGGGATGAAGGGAAGAGCAGGCTTTTATGCTGTTCAAAGTTCAAAATTAGCTATCTGCATTGTTCTCGATCAGCAGAGACTGGTGTTTCCAGCGTGAAGAGAACTGTGCCATGCTTGCCTGCAATTGTTAAACATGAAGAGCCTCCCAAGATGTTAACTGTAAGAAACCTTTCAGTGATTTCTGCTGCTGGTTTGGAGACCTAGGATTATGGGGCAGCTGCACCCTCTATCTCCCAATAAGAGTTATAACAAGGAGAGGGCCAACCTGGCCCATCAGCTGGAAAAAGAACAAGGAACTTGGTTCCACTCCCCACCCACCCACAAAAAATAACCCTCTGCTCTTACTGTCATTAGGTCTAGAGCTGAAGAACTTCAGGTAAATTCCACCCGTTGGCCAGAGGACTAACATGCTTCTCAGGAGAATTACCATGGTAAACAAAAGCCCAGGCTGGTGCCATGCAACATTCAGAGAAACAGAGATCTTGTGGTCTACCTGTCCCTGTCCTAAAGATATCTGTATTGCAGAAGGAAACATACCCTGGCCTTCACCACCTTCCGGTGGGACAAGAGCTGCTGAGCCATATGTAACCCTTTTATCCAAGCAATCAGAATACAATAAAGAGAACATGAGCCTACACCTGTTGTTATGCACTGTTAAGCTACACGTAGCTTAAGGTGATGTTATCAAGGCATGTAAGATATTTGACAAGTGGCTTTACCAGAGTCATCCCCCAGTATGTTTCTGTAGCTGCATCCTAATCTGTCCCTCTATCCACTATGCGACACTAGATAATGCTTGTTTTTAGTCTGGGGCATGGCTTCTCTCTCTCTCTCATTTACACACACACACACACACACAGAGAGAGAGAGAGAGAGAGAGCGAGAGCATGAATCTCTCTGAGAGAAATAGTTTTCTAAAAAGAAAAAGAAAATTATAATAAACTACAAACACCTGGCCATTCCACCTGACCAAAACAGAGACTGGGGTGGATAGGGCAGTAAGTTTACTGTATTTTTCCATGTATACAACCCCCCCATGTATAAGATGACCCCCAATTTTGACCCTTGCCGGAGGCGGAGGAGCAGTCAATGGGCAACCGTGAGGGGCAGCCCAGCACGGCTGCGCCTCCACCTCCTGCAGCTGCTGCCACAGCCGCCTGATCGCCTCCTCCAGCTCACGTTGCCACCTTGTCCCCTGCCTGAAGGGAGCCCGTGAGTGATGCTGGATGAGGCGATCTGGAGGCGGCAGCGGCAGCAGTCAATGGGCAGCTGTGAGAGGTGGCCGAGCACTGGCTCCTTCACCTCCGCCTCCTTCCGTGTATAAAACAACCCTCAATTTTTCCTCTAATGATTTTAGGGGAAATTGTTGTTTTATACATGGAAAAATACGGTATTCTCTTTTGCTTCTCCTTTCCCAAAACAGCCTCTTCCAAATCCATTTCAACAGGTTATTTTGTAACTAGAAAATATTTCTACTTGAATCAGCCTGTTTTCCTCTTCCTTCCCTGTGAGAAAGAGAAAGAGGATCAATTGGTGTGCCGTCCTCTCCAACCCCAAAACCTCAAGGGTTGCCTGAAGACAATCCTGTGTTAACAGACTCGAGGGCAGGGAGGACTGATTTGAATCTAGGAACTCTGGAATGTTCGGGGAGGGAAAAACCGTTGGAAGAGACTGTTTGGGCAGGTGGGAAGGAGAATAAAGGGCAGAGTGGTGGAGACAGGACAGTTGCCGAGGAGTGCTGGGCAAAAGAAGAAGAGGAGGAGAACATGGAAGAATAAATAACAAAAGAGGATCCATGGGCAGGATAATGGATCACTTTTAAGGTACCAAGAGAAGTTGCTGAAAGAGAGTGGAGGAGTAAGGAGGTGTGGAAACCTCCTTATTGGGGAGAAACGGCAGAGAGGGAAAGAAGGAATGAGAGCATTTAGAGAGAGAGAGACCAAATAGAGAAACATGGGCATGCCTAACCTCCCCTGGGATCAGTCTTGGGAGGAGACTGTTTTTCTCACAAATCTGCAGCATTCTAAGCAAGAAGGTTTGGGAACCGAATATAGTTTGGGTATTGCACCACTAGAGCTGCAGCTATCTATGCAGCCAATTCATTATTATCTGCTCCAGGTTCAGTTAAAACCCAAGAAGGGGATATTAACATTTTAAAGAAAGGACATTCAACACCTATAGACAATGTTTTAATTACCCAGGTTAGATAAAACTGAAGGAGAAAGCATGTAAAATTATTTCAGCTGATCACCTTGGCCAAGCAATAATCAAGGCTGATCAAAGCACTTCACCTTCTCATCCCAATAATGTATTATTCCACATAGCAACAAAACAATGAAATGTAAACATTCACATCCCTGTGTAGAAAATATCCAGAATGCTTTCAAGAGGAGACTGAGGCATAGCTTCATCAGTAAAGTAGCTAAAAGACAGCTTTAGCAATGGGAGGACTAAGCTGCATAGAGTCTCAATTTTACAAGAACGTCAGGATATAAATAAAAAGAAGGAAGATGAAGATCTGGTAGAAAGGCACCTTGTAGCCAAAGCTGAAATGAATTCTTCATAATATGACAGAGTCTAGTACATTTTTGTCTAAATGAGGAACAGAAGGGGAATTGCACCAAATGTCTCTCCTGCTCTGGAAGGCTCCTCATTCTATGCTCATTGTTGCCCTGGCTACAAGATAGGTTGTGTCATGCAACTGGTCATGCAACAGGGAGCATGGCAGAATGGTGGGGGGAAGGCTAATGTGATTTTCCTTCTGATTTACTCTTAAACAATAGGATACTGGGCAGATTGTTGTGGCACCCCAAAGATTAACATATTTATTAGCTAAAATCCAGTAGCAGATTGCTAGAGTAAGCCAACTGAATCAGTGGGGCTTACATAGGAACTTACATTGACTCACCAAATCCCCAGTGATTCAATAGGCCCACTCTAGTTGTTAATTACTGCTGGATTTTAATTACTATGTCATATGTTTTCCATATAATTATTTGTGACATATTTTTATGGTATACGCATTTACCGAACAAAAGTTCGCAAAAGCTTATGTCAATAAATCTGGTGGGTGTCCCTCCAGATTTCATTAGACTACAATTTCCACCATCCTTTATTACTGGCTATATTAGCTACGGCCAATCAGAGTACTATCTAGTAACATTTGGACAGCCATATGTTCTCCACCTGTGCTTAAGATGCTGCAAAACATTTTTTACAGCAGCAGGAGAATCATCTAGCCATGACTATGTTAAACAGAAAACCAATCCTTTCCTCTATTGTTTTGCTCATGCAACCAGACAAAGCAAGTTGCTAAGCCCTCTTGAGTTGCTTGTTTATGGAGGCCTCAAGTAGAGGCCTCTGCTTAGTAGAAACAGAGACTTACACAGGGATGCAAACTGGACAATCAAATTGGTTATTACAAATTCTTTGAAAATTTTCTGCTTGAATTACAGGGAGAATTACTATGTGGTTCACATTACTGTTTCTTCCTGTTCCTAATTTAAGCTTACCATAACAGACACAACATTAGATCATGACAGAAAGAAGGGCACAGTGTTTGTCCCATATAACACTAACAAAAATGAGAATTAAATATTTATATCCTTGCATTCATATCTGCCTATATATAGTTATGCACCAAAACCTAGTATTGAGAGTAAAATGTATATGACTCACATTGCATGTACTCCTCTCAATATCTGCCAGATGAATTGTTTCCAGAATCCAAACACTGTGAAACTTTTTAAAAAGGAAGTAGATGTGGCATCATTCATACTGTATATTATCCAACTGCTATGAAATGCAACCATTCTCCAGATTTCTCGTATACACAGGAAATTCTAGAACAGCCGCTGAGACCCCTGAAACAGTGATTGACACTCAGGATCTAGCACTTTTCACATTAGCTGGAAAGAGCTCTTGACCTCCAAGCTATTCCACATTGGAAAGTGATAAATTTAGACTGCACAGATTATGCTCTGATTAGACAGGTAAAAGACAAAACAGAAGGTTACATAGCACTCAGCCCCTAGGGGCTTTTTGCCACCCACAGAACTGTGAACGGTAATGTGGATACAAGAGAGAAAAAGTAGAACACCTTACAGAGGACCTTTCAGGGGTGAAATTCACTCCTAGGTAGTGAAACATGGCTGGAGGGCGGGACAAGATGGTAACATGGCCCAAGCATGGAAGAGGCTCACAGGTAGCTGGAGTCAAGTCTGGATGGTATACTATCATCCCAGATTTTAAAATAAAACTCTTTTTTTTCTCATTGACTACAAAAGTACTTTGCTTGACGTTTCTTGCTATTAATGACTTCAAGTAAGACAGATTTCTGTATTTAAACAGTAGATCATCCTAGGGGGGAAAAATCAAATACCATTATTGATTTTCCTAAGCAGTAATAATTCACCAGTGGTAGCAGCAGAAGTGCTTTTGAAATTCATTGGGTAATAGCATTTTATCTTTCTGGAACATTTTGTGAGGCAAAAATGAATGCACCTAATGGCTGTTATATTTTTACCTTCTCACGCACATGGCAAGAATGAATGGTTTTGTTCCAAGAGGATTAGTTAGGAACTGTAATTTAGCAGAACATCCGCCTCCCACTCATTCCTTGAATGGTAGAGAATTGGCTGCAATAAGCAAGAGTAGGTGGACGCTTTTGTGGCACGTGCGTGTTGGGGAGAGAAATGTTTCTAATTTCGAACATGAGACAAATGCTCGTGTTCTTACAAAACCTTGCAACCGCATCTTACACACAGAAAAACATCCAATAAATAGTGATAAAAGAAGAAAATGTCATTTGAAACAAGTATTATTTCAACCAAATAAAATTGGCAGCAGTGCTCCTCTTTGGACTGAAGAGCCTTAAAATGGCTGCTGTCCTTTCATAGGACAATGATTCTTTGCTTGCCACTTGATACTCCCTGCAACCTGAAATGTGGGAGGTTTCTCCCAGTTGTCTGTCACACACCTGGTCTTCCCCTAATCACACAAGATGGTCACATGATCAGGAAGTGAAAGCCAACCTGGAGGAAGTGAAAATTGTCTCTTGTGTACAAGCCACCTACGTGGGGTACCAGGAGCACCAGCCAGAGCTTTGCTTTGCAAAAAATTACTGGGAAGGCTAGTAGCTTTTATATAGTCTAAAAACAGAGGAATTCAAATTTCTCTGTGGCAACCCACTTTTCACCCAATGGCCTCACTTCATCGGAGAATTGCCTAGAATGTTTCCATGAATCAGGTGACACTTAACAGAAGCAAATAGAAGCCATTTCTTCTTATAGGTTGCTCACCATAGCTTACATGGGTCGCAACATAATCTTCCACTGAGACAAAGATGAAGCTTAGACCTGTAGAGCTTTAAAAATAAACAGCATCCAATTGTCATAAATTTCTTTAAAACAAAATGAGGAAAAACATAAAGATATAACAATCCATTTTGCATAGAAAACATGACGCTGAGTATCAACATATAGTTATTTTTATGTATTACACACATGAACATATACACATTTCCTGTTCTTCATCAAAGGATTTCCCCATTTCCATCTTATCTTCAAGCAGATTATACTGGCAGTTTCATCATGTAGACTATCCTGACAACATGACTAGCCCTAGGTCCAGTGAGTTTCATAGCAGAAAATGATTTGAAATGCCAAATATTGCTTCCACACTTTGGGAGTTAAGCTTCTTACTTTTTTTCTTTTCTTGAAAAATAACACTTACTGCAAAAATAAAACAAATGCTGTAACAGAAGAACAAGGAAACCAAAAGTGAAAGGAGATTGATAGTTCAAGCACCACAAAAAAGCCAAAGCTCTCCTGGAAACCCCAGTCCTGGAGTCCTGGGAGGGAATTCCTGGTTCATGTCATGGATGGCCATTTCATGAGGGAAGCATGTTAGAGATGATAGAAACTGCAATTTGCATCACTTTAATTTTCAGAAGGCAAAATGAGCATGCATAAGAAAATATTTTCTCATTTTCTTTTGGGCAGGTACAGACCTCAGCCCAATTAACTGAATATCTGTGTGAGAGAATTTTTTGCTGTTGTGCAGAATTGGAATGGGGTGGACTACAGTAGCAGTAAGAATTGAACCTAAACTATAGTCCCTTTTTAATTTCCCCTTTTTAAAATGCCTGCTACTGGCTTCTATTTTTGCAGCACGTTTGCCCTTTTCACTGTGTATGTCTCTGTTCCATATGGGGTGGGTGGCAAATATGACCCAAAAGGCAGCAATTGGCTACTCCAGCCACTAAGGCAGTGAAGCTGTTGAGCAGAGTGTTCCTTTTCCCTTCAACAAATATTTTTGTTGAGTAAAGTGAGTAAATTGTAGTAAATTGCACATTTAATAGAGCTGAGGGAGGGAGAGAGGGAGGGAGGAAACAGGTCACAGGTTTTCCCTGAAGACTAGAGGTTTTGTGTTGAGGACACTGAGTTTCATCCCTCATCCCATGCCAGATCCCTTTGTTCCCCCCATTTTCATGTTTTTTTTCATTATATGGATAAATACAAATATGTACAAATGCTTTGCAATGTTTGGATATAAACTGAATCAGGCATGCTATGAATCAGCTCACAGTAAATCAATTGTGATTTGGAAAACCAATAATTCAGACCGAATTAAAGCAGATGGTATTAAGAACATAAAAAGAGCCCTGCTGGATCAGGCCAAGGGCCCATCTAGTCCAGTTTCCCGTATCTCACAGTGGCCCCACCAGATGCCTCTGGGAGCACATGAGACAACTAGATACCTGTCTCCTGATACCCCTCCCCTGCATCTTGTCAAGATTTGTTACTTTAAGTGAACAAGGGGTTAAATTTAATATTGGAGTGAGAATGCAACGTCATGCCTGTAAACATCAAGTCAATGGATGACTGATGGCATGCAGCTGGAACAAGCTTAGGTAGTGCTTGTTAACCACGTCCAGCTGCTATGTCTGCAGTGATAGGCTGCTCTCACTATTTAAGCAAGGGAGTGAGAACAGCACTTTGCCACTCAGTTGTGAGTCTGGTGGTCATTACTTTACTTCTGTGAATGTTATGTTGCTCTGAGAGATCTATGCACAAGCCTATGTATATAATGTCATATATATATGTCTGACCAATGCTAATATATGAAGTCTAATATATTATGCTATAAGTCTTATCAGAACTCTCTCCGTGTTTTTCCTTATACGTCCGCGTCTTTGCTCTGCTTATAAAGGGGAGGATTTGAAGCTACCAGATAAGAGACTATGTGTAACTTGTTATCTTGGGCTCCAAGGTTTGTTTTTCCCTAACAAAGTGCTCTTGGAAGTTTCATTATCCAAACCTGACTCCAAGCTTCTGGAGAGGCAAACACCACATCCGCCTTTGGAGTTGGACCCACGCCAACACATCTGGCATTTGGAGGTACCTTCCTTCTAAACCTGGAGATTATACATCCCCATCATGGCTTGTATTCACACTCCCCTACCTCCTACCAAGAAGCTATCATTAGAACTAATAAAGTAAGTTGCTCACCATACTCTTCATAATTCCAGATGTAGTAATTATTGCTTCAAATAATTTTTCTTTAAGCAATTAGTCTCTCTTTCCATAATTTCCCCCTTTCAAATCTTTAGGTATACGTGTGTGCTATAATAATGTTGCCACAATTTCCTCCTGGAAATAATTTTGTTTCTATAATGAAATAAGACTCGCAAAGCACAGCGATAGTATTGACTTGCTTTCAGAGCTGATACAGACATTACCAATGGTTGCCTCTAAAAGACACATCCCTTCTTGGTGGCTGAACCTGTTACCCAAATGGGTTACTGTTCTTTATTTCCTGGGGAGAGGGACCATGAGAGGAGAGAGAGAGCCCAGCCAGAATACTGACAAGAACACCATACACCAATAATTTTAGGTTAACATTTATTGATGAGACATAAGACATAGGATATAAGACAAAAGGTACCAAGAGTCCTCTCATTCATACTTCCCATTCACACAAGATACTTACTCGTCCAAAAGGCCCTTCTCTGGCGGGTGATCAGTCCTCAGAAAAGGTGATGGGAGCAATCGTTGCAGCGCTGTCGAAGCCCACCTGTCTCTTCCTGGGTCATCCTTCTTATAGGCATAGAACTCCCTTGTGGGCAAGCAGGGGTCAGACTCTGGTTTCCTGGGCAGATACAATCCGTTGCCATGCAGAAATGCTTCCTTTCATGTGTACAGTTTGTTCAATCTGCCACAGACTTGGCTTCAGCTAGCCTGCTTCCTCTTTCTTGTCTAGACAAACAAGTCCACATTTAGAATATTCTTTCCACGTCTGCGGTTTCTTACTGATATAGAAACTTGAACACTTGCAGTTCTTTGCAGATTTGTATCAGGCTCACTATCCCATCTTCCCTTACGATTTCTCCATCTTCTTCTCAGATCTGGAGTGCTGGTCTTTCTGGAACCCCCCCCCCCCCCACACACACACACACTGTCACACTCTGTCACTCATAACAAGCCTCATAGATCACCAGGAATCAGACCAAAGTAATGTCACATTACATTCAGGTCACTGTTTATCTGGTTTGGTAATATCTTTACTGGATCACTAAAAAGTTACAAATAAGCTAAGTTTTTGATTCCCCAGAACTCTTCATCAGGAAAAGACTTCATAAAATTTGGGGTTATGTCAAATAGATCAATAACTGGACAGGCATAATGCAAAACAGAAGATCCTGATACAGAGACAGTTAGCTTGTTCCATATTTTTCTCCTATAGGCCTACAAAGAGTTCAGAGAGCCTTAAGACAATGGACAGAACGATTTAGTCCAGGTTAAGCTTTTTTCTGCAGAGAGCAGAAAGACTGTAAATTTATATAAATGGCATGTTAGTCTCATGTGGAATCTGCAAAATCCATCTGCTCCTGGTGGCAATCTGATTTCAAAAGGCAAGGGCATTGGGGTGTTCTTTCATTTTTATTTTTATTTTTATTTTGCACTGAAACCCAATTGAGGACTAAATCGTTGTGAGACTGTGTGAGTTCTCCAGTCAGCACCTCCTCCAATTGGACTGCAACTCCCAGAATTCTCCAAGAATATGCCAGCAGACTTCTGGGAGCTGCAGTCCAAAAACACAAGGCTGCACATCTCTAGTTTCACAGGAAACTTAAGAATGTCACCAGAAGTGGAAGTGTATGTTCTCTTTTGTCTTCCCTGGAAGAGCAGGGGGGGGGGGAGAGCAGATACTTCTGCTCATGATGCTCATAGGCCTCCCTCAAGCAGGTTTCTGTTTTTGGAACCCAGTTCCTAAGATTCCGCCTGAAAATTTCTTGAAGAATTCTGGGAGTTGCAGTCCAATTATGGGAGGTGCTGACTGGAGAACTCACGCAGTCTACATATTTCTTACTTTTTAGACATTCAGTAAAGCCAGAACTTTGCTTCTAACACATTGTTCAATAAGACCATGAATTTTCAGGCTGCATGTGCACTTATATCAAAACAACTGCCTTCTAAATTCCAATGCTACTGTGCAGTGTGTGTTTTTTTAAAGGAGAGTTTGTAATATTTCACAAAAATTGCTCTGTCAAGGAAATATAGACTTTTTCTATATTTATACCAATATTAAACATTGACCAAAGGGTCTGAGATCAAGTCAGTGAAAAAAAAATATTTGTAAGGGAAGGGGACTTCTGCTTCAGAGCTATTTAAACTCAAAGGAAGAAGCAACAAAGTACAATGTATTCAAAAGTAAGCCTGCTGTATTGTACTTAATGACGGTAAAGAACGTAACAGCAGAATTTGAACAGAAGAGCCCTTTTTATTTCTCTGGTAAATCTAAAACACTTCACACCTCATTGGCAATTGCTGAAGTTTCTTTTCAGATTTTTGGGGTTGAGATAGTAGTGGAACAAATTCAATAAGGTCTACAGCCCCAGCTAACAATTCATTCCTTGAATATAGTCAATGTATTTTAAGAATGCCTGCATGATTAATTGACTGATTGCATTTTTAAATTCTCTCCAAACCTCAATATCATGAAAGGGAAAGCAGAAATGGCCTGTCAGCAATATTTCCTTTACATTGTTCATACATTCTGTTCATTTCCAGGGCTGATGTGGACTCTGGTGGGTCCAGGGGGTGGAAAATAGACCCTGGGCCCTCCAAAGTTACCCACTCTGGGTCTGCAGCATAGCACAGACCACATGCAAAATTTTCAGAAGCAAAAGAATTATTGCATTTGCTATGGGTACTTACCCATAGCAGTTAACTATTTTGAACAGGGGTGGACTTGAGATCCACTTCCCAGTGTCTCTTACTTTTAGCTCCGCTGTCTAGGACTTACAGGAATTGCAGGTCGACAACATCTGAAGGGTCACAAGATGCCCATCTGTAATGCTTTATAGGTGAAAACAAAATAAAAATAGTTTTTTTAAAAAGACAAAAATCTGGAGGCACTTTGAAGACAGACACACACACACACACATATACATTATGTTCTTCCAGTAGGGAAAAACTGAGATTGAAGCTGCTTTCAAGCTCCCTAGCAGAAATAGCTGGTCTTTAGCACTCCGAAAATCTACCTGGGCTTATACGTGTGGTCCCAGCTGGTAGATGGTGCTAGAAAATTGCAGGAGTAGAACCTGTTTGTATATATTTGATTTTCAGCTGAGCTAGAGATAAGCACATGGAAGTGTACTTCTGTGTATATATATGGCCCTACATGGATTTGGGTGATTTCACAGGACCAGTAAACAGCCAGAGACATGGGAACCCAGATACTTCCTAAAAATTCAAAGGGTGGTGGGCAATGTTTCCTCGGAGCTGTGCAGGTGCTCAGTTGCGCAGCACTGTATTGGTGCCATGCACCCACAGTTAGTGTCGCCAGTCATTTGGTTCCAGTCATGGCTGGAATTTTGCATGTTTGTAGTAGGGTTTCCGCTCAGTGCTGGTGGGATATTAGACGGAATGTTCGTGACAGGGATCTGTCACCGTCACTCTCATGTGATTTCCAGATGTTAATATAACTAGGCCATAACTAGGAAAAAGTCATGGGAAATGACTCTGTTGTTGTTGTTGTTTAGTCGTGTCCGACTCTTCATGACCTCATGGACCAGAGCACGCCAGGCCCTCCTGTCTTCCACTGCCTCCCGAAGTTGGGTCAAATTCATGTTGGTTGCTTCGATGACACTGTCCAACCATCTCATCCTCTGTCGTCCCCTTCTCCTCTTGCCTTCACACTTTCCCAACATCAGGGTCTTTTCCAGGGAGTCTTCTCTTCTCATGAGATGGCCAAAGTATTGGAGCCTCAGCTTCAGGATCTGTCCTTCCAGTGAACACTCAGGGTTGATTTCCTTCAAAATGGATAGGTTTGTTCTCCTTGCAGTCCAGGGGACACTCAAGAGTCTCCTCCAGCACCACAATTCAAAAGCATCAATTCTTCGGCGGTCAGCCTTCTTTATGGTCCAGCTCTCACTTCCATACATCACTACTGGAAAAACCATCGCTTTGACTATGCGGACCTTTGTCGGCAAGGTGATGTCTCTGCTTTTTAAGATGCTGTCTAGGTTTGTCATCGCTTTCCTCCCAAGAAGCAGGCATCTTTTAATTTCGTGGCTGCTATCACCATCTGCAGTGATCGTGGAGCCCAGGAAGGTAAACTCTGTCACTGCCTCCATATCTTCCCCTTCTATTTGCCAGGAGGTGATGGGGCCCGTGGCCATGATCTTAGTTTTTTTGATGTTGAGCTTCAGACCATTTTTGGCGCTCTCCTCTTTCACTCTCATTAAGAGGTTCTTTAATTCCTCCTCACTTTCTGCCATCAGAGTAGTATCATCTGCATATCTGAGGTTGTTGATATTTCTTCCGGCAATCTTAATTCCGGCTTGGGATTCATCCAGTCCAGCCTTCCGCATGATGTATTCTGCATATAAGTTAAATAAGCAGGGGGACAATATACAGCCTTGTCGTACTCCTTTCCCAATTTTGAACCAATCAGTTGTTCCATATCCAGTTCTAACTGTTGCTTCCTGTCCCACATATAGATTTCTCAGGAGATAGATAAGGTGATCAGGCACTCCCATTTCTTTAAGAACTTGCCATAGTTTGCTGTGGTCCACACAGTCAAAGGCTTTTGCGTAGTCAATGAAGCAGAAGTAGATGTTTTTCTGGAACTCTCTGGCTTTCTCCATAATCCAGCGCATGTTAGCAATTTGGTCTCTAGTTCCTCTGCCCCTTCGAAATCCAGCTTGTACTTCTGGGAGTTCTCGGTCCACATACTGCTGAAGCCTGCCTTGGAGGATTTTGAGCATAACCTTGCTAGCATGTGAAATGAGTGCAATTGTACGGTAGTTGGAGCATTCTTTAGCACTTCCCTTCTTTGGGATTGGCCCTACATGGATTTGGGCTCAATGACTCTGAGCTCACTGCTAAAACAAATATATTACATCTGAAAAGAAAGCATGCTATTCCTCTATTTGTATGGTTTTTTTCCTGTGGAACAAGCTGGTAACATTGAACATGGAGTAACTTCTGTATCTCTAAATTGGCGCCAATCACCAATGCTGTATGTAGGAAACAACAGTCTTCTAGAAATAGGCATTTCTAACCCATTTATGAAATTTCAGTGACAAGTTTCCCAGTTGGCTATAAAGATCAGGGCCCAGGCTCTTCATTCGATGCAGTTCTTCTCCCATTTATATCTTGGGAAAATGAAACATTTCAAATGGAGAAAGCTTTTAAGGGGACTTGTTTTCTTTTTCATAGTTTTCCTCCAGACACTGCACTGAATCGACAACCATGCTATATTATCATCAGAGTCCCATTACAGAAAATGAAAAACTGGGTGTTAGTTCTCCCACTGTCCCCATCATTATTCCTTTTGCTGTATTTCAGTTGTGACACCATTAAGCAAAGGAAGATAGAGGAATAAAGGAAAAGAAACTACACCAGTGAGAGAAAAACTGGTTTTGCCACCAGATTTCTTTCTGGATGCATTGTTCCACTTGGATCACTTTCATAGCTGTTCGTGGGGGATAAAGTGAATTTCATTTCCAAAAGTACCTAAAACAGTGCTCCCCAAAACTCATCTATGCACCGTTGTCTAAGACTTGCTCTCATTTTACTGCAGATTTAGGTTTTGCTGCTCTAGATAATGGACACAGCATCAGTAAGTCAGTGAGTTGTTCTCCTTTCTCCCCCTTTGGGGGTTCACTTGATTTTAGAGGGCCATTTCAAACAAATTGCATAACAGGGAGAAGAGGAGCAATGTGAAATGATTGTGCTGTTTCACAAGAATGGAAGCCAGCTTGCAACAGTGCTAGTAGGGTTAGTTCCTTTTTATTCCTCTTAAAGCAATCTTTTTAGGGAAGGATGGTTTCTTAGCTTTTTGCTTTGCTTTGTTTTCCTGTTGGTTCTGTCGACAGCTTTACATGGTTCTGCATCATTAGTGAAGGGCAGCCCTCTACCATCTTTCCTTCTGAAAGGGCCCCTGAGAAAGATGTTCTCATGCATCTAACAGTGTTTCCCAATCTTGGATTCCCAGACATAGTTAGCCTACAAAAATTGCTAAAGGCCATGGCCTACAATTAGGGATGATGATTGGAAAGAAAAATATGGAAGCCATGACCTTGTTGAGAAACAGCTAAGACCATTGCTTTGTGTTGGGGTAAGAAGTGATTAGCTGGTGAATAAGAAGTCAGGCCCTGGGAGTTTCCTTGCTTGATGTCTGTTTGTAAATTATAGTGAGCATGTGATGTTCTGTAGACCATCTTGATTGCTGACATTGGTGTTGTCAACATTCAGCCTGGACGTTGCTATATGAAGCCTAGCATCTTTTATATTGCTGGCAGTGCAAGCGTGATAATTGCAATGCCAGGCCATTTCCTGGCATGTTGAATCATGGCTCCAGAAGCAATATCCCACATTCATAAACCAGAGGGTTGTGTTGTTTTTTTTTTTTTTTGAGGGATTGAATATCTATTATAACTTCAGCTCAGCTCCATACCTTCAGTGATGTTTCTGACATTTTGCCTTTTTTTACAAATATATCAGTTAACTGAATACAATTTATAATGACTCTCAAATGCAGTTTGAGACAGCTAACTGAAGCAACTAATTAACCACCAGAAAGAAATCTGTGAGAAGGGTGGTATAATGCTTACCAGATAGAGACAAGCACAAGCCAATTTTATCTTTACATCTTCTCAGTAACTTGTTACCTAAATAAATAAATAAATGCCACTGTTAATGTCTTAGAAAATTGCTGCAACTCCTGAGACCATTCATATAAAACTCTAAAATTTTCATATGAAGAATATTTTGCGTTCCACTAAATGAAACTTAAGAAATGTAACACCCATACATTTGAGTTCTGTAGTATTTAGTACTTATGTACTGCTCTCAGAATGTAATGCGGAACCAATGGTGCATCTTATCTCCAGTCTCGACTTCTTTTAGAAAGGTCTGACCAACATGGCATGGCATCTGGCTCTACTATTCCAGCGTGGGCACCTTTACCTCGGTAGCTCTGTGTTTCTCTCTGCTTCTTGCCTGTTTGTTTGCTTCATCTGAAACTTACTTAATAAAGTGCTTTGCATAGCAGATATGTCTGTTTCCTGGCTTCTGCTTATCCCAGCATCAGAAAGATGAAATACCCATTGGCCTATCTGGGATTTGATCCATCCCTGCCAGGTGCATGCAGCTCAGGAGCTGCTCACTTATGGGCAGCCAGCTGTCACTAGCCAAGGACATACCAAATTCAGGCACTTTTAGGAGGCAGAAAATCTCCATATGACAACATTTATATAGTGGAGAAAGGTTTTGTCTAAAGGTGAGTTAAGCAAGCAAGCAAGCAAGAAGAATGGGAAGCGGAAGGAGGAGGAAAACAAGCAGATTCAGGCACCCGATTTGGAGAGGAGAGAATTCAAATGATCAGTTTTTCCACTGCCCTGACTCTTGCACTGCTGGTGTAACTGGCTGGAATGGCTTCAAATGCAAACCCCTCCACCCCTCAGCTCAAGCTATGAAATCGTTTGAACTGCTGCAAATGCATTCACTATGGTGTGGGGGATTAGAAGTCCCAGCAGTAGAGGAAAAAAATGGATTAAAAGAGAAAAACTCTGGGCTGATTTGCATTGACTTGTATGTCATGTACTCGATGCAAAATAATGTGAATCTGACTCTCCCAGTCCAGGAGCATTTCCTGTATTATTTGTCAACATAGTTGCACCCAAGTCATGCATAAGAAAGGACAACCACAGTGGGCAGAATGACATTCAAGGGGCTAGTAGGAAATGGCAATGCAAACATTTCAAGTTGATAAGCTCGCCCAAATAGTTACCAAAAAAAACCCTACAATACAGATGGCAGTATAGATATACATGAATGAATGGGCTGAGTAACCTATGAAGCTGGATTAAAAAGCTCCTTCCCTGTTCAAACCAAGGAAGATAGAGTCAACCCGCTTAATAACTTCTTCAATAGTTTCCCTTTCGAATCTGTCCTTGAGGTTAGACATGGAGTGCCCTAAGAGACTGAAATGTTCTCCCACCGATTTCTAAAATTTTGTTTTATTTCAGGTAGGATTTGTGCCCATTTATGCACAAGAAGTAACTTTCAGTCCAAAGTCTCAAAGGGCATTGTTGGCAAAATATGGCATAAATCAACCTGGAAGAGGAACTCCTGATGTTGTGAATGACATTAGTGGATCCTGTTATATATTTTTTAATTAACCAAAAAACCCTATCCCCCCCCCCCACACACACACAGTTGCATTTTTCTAATAATAAATAAATGTGATTTGTTACGGAAATGTTTTAACATTCACGTAATTCATTTAATTTGTGTTATTCCATTAAGTAATCATATTGCCTCTCACTGTGAAAAAAAGATACAAGTAATATAATCACCTTTAATGCATCCCTTCCAAGTTCGGGGGGGGGGGGGGAATCACGACCAGATGTTTTGTAAGAAACAACCACCAATTATTACAGAAGGAAGCTAGGAGGTAAATACTGGGCTCTGAAAACTTCAACTCCCAATATGGATTTCTAAAAGAAATAGAATTCCTCCATCCCTGCTACGGTATGTTACCAAAAAAAGTACCAAAGAGCTGCTTTTTTTGGAACAAGGTTGCTGGTTTTGTCTGTTACAAATAATCCCAAATTTATACATGGCAAGTAGCTAAAACTCAGGGTCATTGTTTACAAGTCTGCAAGTGACAATATCATAGAATGCCTGCATGATAGGTCTAGTACTGAGTTCATTCTGCAGAATGACTCTGGGGAAATAAAATGACCCTAAAATGTCTCATCCCAGTACATTACTAGGTTTTTCTTTTATTACAGTAGGAATACTGCTAAAAACACTACGGCCAAAAGCCTCCTGTGTAAATTATGCTGGCATAAGGCATTTTGAATTCTTGTCTTAGTGACAATCTTGTCTTAGTGACAATTAAAGAGTCCCCGCTTTGAATCTACGTTGTGTGCAAAGCCGCCCAACTCATATGCAACAGGATTATATTTCAGCAATAAGTAAATGGAGCTTAGCAGGACTCCTTAGCAGCAGTCTGCCGTTGGAGTTGATGTCCTTCTCTTATGATGGTGTATCTAGTGCCAGAGGATTTGGCCCTGTAAGTGCTGACTCATGAAAACCACTTTAAATCACTCATATGATGGAGTATTGGTCTTTAAATGTAGATGATGACATCTTCACATCTCATTATATCCCAGTCCTATACACATATCCCTAAATGTCAATCTTAATTATATTTCAGAACAGGTGGTAATACACACTGCTTGGGTGATATTCATTTGTGAGGGTTTTTTAGCCTGGACATCATTTTGTTTGGAACAAATTGTGATCACACACAAACATACAAATTGCATTCAGTTCATATAGATACAGTGGTGCCTCGACTTACGAACATCCCTGCTTATGACCATTTCGAGTTACGACCAGCTCCGGCCGCAAAATTTTGCTTCTACTTGCGACCGGAGCTTCCACTTACGAACAGAAAAAGGCAGGGGAAAAAGGCGGGAAATTCAAATTGCTAACTGTAGGTGGCGACGAGGCTGCTTCTTTGTAGCTCTTTCGCCCCAGCAGTTAGAGAGTGTGCGATCGAAGGAGGCTCGGGACTGCCTCGCTTCTGCTTCTGAGTGAGCATGTGTGTGTGTTTGCAGGGAGGCTTCGGGCTGCCTGGTAAGGTAAGGTGCTGTTTTCTGCTTTTTAAAAACTGTTCTGGGTGGTTTTGCAGCATGGTTTTGGGCTGGGGGGGGGTTATGTTTCTGTGCTGTGATGGGTCTTGGGGGGTTTGGGGTTTTTTTGGGGTTTTTCCCCCCATTTCTGATGGGTCTTGGGGAGTTTGGTTGCTTTTTGGAGTGTTTTTTCCCATTTCCGATGGGTCTTGGGGGTTTGTTTGTTTTTTGGTTTTTCCCCCCATTTCCGATGGGTCTTGGGGGTTTGGTTGCTTTTTGAGGGTTTTTTTCCCCATTTCCGATGGGTCTTGGGGGGTTTGTTTGTTTTTTGGCTTTTCCCCCCATTTCCGATGGGTCTTGGGGGGTTTGGTTGCTTTTGGGTTTTTTTTCCCCATTTCCGATGGGTCTTGCATGCTTCCCTTGCTTTTTCCTTTGTTTTCCTTGCATTTCCGACCTGCCCCCTTTGTTCTCTGTGCATTTCCGATCTGCTCCGTTTGTTTTCTGTGCATTTCAGATGGGTCTTGCACGCTTGATTGCTTTTCTCCCCCCCCCCTTCGGCCAGAAGGGATTAATCGCGTTTCCAATGAGTCTTGCAGTGATTTATTTTTTTTTGGTGATTTTTTTCTTCGGCCAGAACAGATTAATCGCATTTCAATGCATTCCTATGGGAAATGTTGCTTCGACTTACGACCATTTCGAGTTACGGCCATCTTCTGGAACGGATTATGGTCGTACGTCGAGGCACCACTGTATTAACTTACCATGCTTCAGCTACTAGGCAACTGAAGATACAGGAGTGGCATGCCTTTGATTAATTATGAGTCCAATTACTTACTTACCTGTAAATTCAAAAGAGCAATATTCCTGACAGAGTTAAACATATTTCTCTATACTGATCTCCTTAATTAGCTCCCTGTGTAATTATTTTTATAGTTTATAATTTTGGATGCTGGAGGTTAAGAATCCAGTTTACTAAAGATTAAGACTCTAGTTTATTCTTTCTTTTCAAATAACCTTTTGAATTTGATAGTTTTATATTGTTTTTATGTACATTTTGCACTTTGGGTCAGTTATACGAATCACTGAATATTTTTCTTGGCTTTGTCCACATGCAAAGAGACCAAAATAAGCCAAGTGTCCTCTGGGATCAGGTCTAAAAGTAGTACAGAAGCCAAACAGAACCTCACAGATGCAAAAGCAAATTTCTTAGGAGGAAAAAATTGGCCTACATATTTTCAGACTCCCATTGCCAATCTGGAGATGCCCTTGATATCTTTGTAACAGCATGGAAAGCAAAACCTAGGGCTCTATTCAGTACAAAATGAGGGTCAAAGTAGACACAGTTGTACAGGTTTAAATATAGCTAAGTTCAATACAATGAGAACACTAAGCAGTGCAGTGCTGACCTGGAGTGTTATGAATGTTGGTGCCAAAACTTTCCTAGTATATAAGAAGAGCTGGCATGGATCCCCCCCCTCCCCGCATATGAAATAAGGACTGTTCCTGTTTTTTATTTATTTTATTTAAACAGAGCACCAGAAATGTCCAGCAGAATCCGAATAAATACTTTTAGATGGAGAAAAACAACAAATATAAATGACATATTAAAAAAAAAAAATCCACTGCAGCCCCAGTTGTGATCCGGATGGATTTCAAGCACAGTTGGGGAAAAAAGACACAAAAAAGATTGAGCAACAATGCAGTAAGCAATCCACCTGCCATGGAAATCAATGACAAAACTCCCCATATTTTTACTCCTATGTTGTTGGAATTCTTTGGAAATTTGATGTCCTGTTTTACTGTCAGGGAGATCATTATTCCAGGGCTTAGATATTAGTGAAAGACTTTGGCATGGATGCAACTTTCATGCTCACCGTTTTCTTTGGATTGCTCAAGGACACTTCAAATATGCTCTTATACAGGGCTTTTACATCTTTCCAAATGTTGCTAATGTGGAGGGAATTAAACCAGAACTGAAAGGTTGTGGACATGTAAAATATACCAGCTAGCACCTGTCCAAAAGCCATTAATTAAGGATGCATTTTATAGCATGGTATTTTACTGCTGAACAAAATGTTTGATTGCCCTATAAAATATCACATTATCAGGGAGTGTTCACATTATAGCACTGTAATGCCATAGCTGTATAGCAGGAAGAATATTGTTCATACAATGTTCACAAGGAAATTGAGATACTTAGGAATGTCAAATCTTCCTCAAACTTGCCAAGCAAATGCTTCAAATGTAACAGCAAGCAGGGTAGTGAACAGAATTGGACCTAGTTGCATGCAATATGGGCAAACTCGAGACTGCACAAGAAAGGTGCAGGTAACTCTACTGATTTGTCTCTTTAGGAATCTATGAATTTTTAAAAACTCCCCCCCCCACCCGCCCAAAGGCGTAATTTCTGACACCATATCAGGGAAGGCTTAAAGGACACACCAATCAAGAACAGAACTGCAATGGGAAATTCTTGACACCTCCTATGTACAATGAATTAAGTCAAGTACCAGTTAGTGATTAAACAATCTAAGGATATTAGCCACACAGAGGGCTAACAGTTGGGACAGAAACTAAGTCCTGTTTCAAGTCTGATCACAACTCAAATGGTCTAGGCCAGACTCTAAAAGGCTAATAAGAAGGGCCAGGTTTGCCCCTGCCCTTTTTTACTCCTCCCACACCAGTACAGGTGCCCAACTCACAAAAAGGGAACAAAAATGTATATTGCACTCAATTTACACGAGACAATGGCCAGGCCTTTTAGGTGCCAATGTAACCTGCATAAACCAAGCACACTCTAGAACAAGAACACACACAACATTCTAATTCTGTTCTTTTTTTCCAAGAGTTCTGGAAAGCCATTCTTTTGTTATAAAACTAAATTCTTCAAAACACATCCATTTGGAATTTGGAACTGGAAAATAAAGTATGATTTTCAATGAAAATAAATGTATAAAGAGGTTTGGAATATAGCTGTTAGTATGATTCAATTCTTTAAAAAAACACCCTCTGGTTTATGAATGTGGGATATTGTGCTTCTGTATCCATAATTCAAAAGGCCAGGAAATTACCTGATATTCCTGCACAATGTTGTGCCCACGTTGCCAGCAGTTAAAGGGATGCCAAGCTTTACCTAGTAAAGTGCAGCCTGGATGTTGACAACATCAATGGCAGCAGTCAAGATGGACTACAGGATACTCTCTTATGCTTACTACCATTCACATTTGTCAGAAAACAGCACTTGTTTCATATTTGGGTGAGAAGTGGTTAACTGATTTTAAAAGAAGTCAGTTTCAGGGATTTGCTCTTGCTTGCTGTCACTTTGTGAATAGTACTTCAAAGTTTCATAAACATTAAGCATGGTATCGAGAATGGGCAGGGTTTTGTCGTGGTGAGACTGGTCGGGTTTCAGGAGAGCTCCTAAAACGGACTAGGACCCCTTGGTTTTGAGGCCCCCAATGTAGGGGGCAAAAGGACGGTCTGCTTATGAAAAGTGGCGTCTGAAGCAGCAGAAGAGACAGAAAGGGGAGAGAAGTTGGTGGAAGCTGCTTTTTTCCCCTTGAAGTCTTTTCTGAGTGCATGGACCGAGGAGGAAGCCATGTTAGGCAAAGAGCTGGGAACACTCCTTACAGAGAGCAGAGGAGTATAGAAGGGTTTTGGAAAATATCCTGACCAGGACTCTAAGTAAGTCAAGATACGTGTTTTATATAAAGAAAACTTTATGGACCTAAAACAATGACACAGAAGAAAGCTGGGCTTAACGAGTTAATGAAAGCAGATTAGATCCTGTAACCCTTTGAGCCATAGTAGAAGCGAGCCTCTCCCCCCGGCCCATCCCTCAGCCTTGATCGGGAAAAGGAGAAGAAAGAGAAAGAGAAAGAGGGAGGAAGGAATAAATTTATTTGGTGAATGTACTATTTTAATCAAAGGCAAAGACTGACTCCCGTGAGATAGTTTAATCATAAACTGTCTAATTACAATGCTGATGGAGAAAACTAGAATCAGAAAATAGAACTATTGAACTTTGGAACTTAAGAAGAGTCTTTGATTGTGTAACATCACTGGATCAGAGGAACCTTTGTTTCCTTTGGCACCATGGTGTAGACGACCCTCCCTCCTGTAGCCCGGAGCAGCTTTGATTGGAGGTAAGGTAAAGGTAAAGGTTCCCCTTGACATTTAGTCCAGTCGTGTCCGACTCTAGGGCACGGTGCTCATCCCCATTTCCAAGCCATAGAGCCAGTGTTTGTCCAAAGACAGTTTCCATGGTCACGTGACCAACGCGACTAGACACGGAACACCGTTACCTTCTCACCGTGGTGGTACCTATTTATCTACTTGCATTTTTACATGCTTTCGAACTGCTAGGTTGGCAGGAGCTGGGACAAGCAACGGGAGCTCACTCCGTCGCGTGGATTCGATCTTCCGACTGCTGGTCTTCTGACCTTGCAGCACAGAGGCTTCTGCGGTTTAACCCGCAGCGCCACCATGTCCCTTCTTGATTGGAGGACCTACCCCTAATTACTGAGGCTGGAGAGAAAGATTGAACTGCTAATGTTACTTGCCTCAAGGCATTGTTTGTTATCTTAAACACTCATTGTTTTGACTGGCAGCTGCGAGAACATTTTGACCAGAGAGAGGTGCTGACCTATGTTTTGGATTGGCTATGTAAATAGTGTTGTTTGAATGAAAGGTAGGGCAGCAATGACACCTGCTGGGAAAGGAACCAGACAGCATCTTTTTTAAAAAATTGGAAGATGGCAGCGAAGGGAGTGTGCAGGAACAAAATCTGAAATTATTGGGGCAAGAGATACTTAAGGATTGGCAACAGAACATTCAAGATATGTTATCCACAGGATTACAGCAGATACAAGGAGGAATGGCTCAGCTATCTGAGCAAATTAAAGATTTAGGGTCACAAATAACTGATATCAAACACCAAATTACAGAAAAGAAATAGCTAAAATAGAAGAAACCTTAAAAAAACACAGAAAAAAATGGAGATTATGAATGCAGAGCTGGTAGTGATGCAACATGAAAGAAAACAAGGTGAAATCAACCAGCTAAAGTTACAAATAGAGAGAGCCAGCCTCATACTTAGATTCCAGAATCTTCCAGAACAAAAAGGTGAAGACACAGTGCAATTGTTAACTAACTTTTTAGCCCCACTTATGGAGGTGCGACTAGAAGAAGTACAGCAAAATATACATACAGCACAAAGAATTAATACAACATACATCAGGATTCAGGAATAATAAACTCCCCAGAGAAATTCATGTCAAATTCACGAGAATGGTATTTCGAGAAAAAGTTCTAAGAAATATGCAAGATAAAGGATCCATTATAAAAGGAAAAGAAGTTAAGATTCTGAAACATATTCCATGGCAAATAAGACAGAAAAGGAGACAATATACGGAATTGACATATTTCCTGAGAACAAACTCAATTACATATAAGTGGTTGATACCTGAAGGTTTCTCTTTCTAATTGCAGTCGCAGAGATATTCTATTAATTCAACAATTAAGAAGACTCTATGAAAAAAAAGGGGGAAATGGCTGGGTAGGAAAGAAGAGAAAAAGACAGATGAGAAACAGGAAGAGGAGCAAGTGGATCATTAGGACCAAACTCAGAAGGAAGTTCCAAATTTCAGCTAGAAAACCAAATGGGAAGCGCCAAAGGAAAGCTCACCATGGAAAAAAGAGGATCTAAGAAGAGGAAAGAAAACCTTAATAACAAAGGTAGATAAAATGAGCCTCCAAGACACTCATACGAAAAGAATAGAGTAACATCAGATGTAAAAGAATTTACGATCAATTATAGAAATTAAAATTGGACACTTATCTGTCTTCAAAACTTATATTATGAAAATCAAGAACCGCTTTATGAAATGTTTTTTAATAAGTGTTGGATATGTAAAATACAGAAGGGTACTTTCAACCATGTTGGGAAGCAGAAAATTATTGGAGATTATTGGAGATTAGTATATGAAATGTTGAAATGTTGGAAAATATTTGTATTTTGTAAGATATCATTTCAATTGGAATTGTGTTAATTGAGTCTGAGATTGTAGATAAAGAAATGAAACATTTGATAATACATGTAATTACTGTAGCTATAATATGGGAAACATTGGAAGAAAACAGAAACACAGTTATCTTAAGGATGCAAAAATTTGGAATGATTTTATAGCTGGACTTGAAATATGGACTGGAAAGCATAGATAAAAGAAGAATGTGAAGGTCCAATCAGGGAATGGAGAGATTAGTAACTATAGTAGTTCTGGTAAAACCTGTTGTTCTTTTTTGTTATTTTTTTTATTCTAGTAAAATTGTATAAGTAGATGTAAAAGCACCCTCTTGCTCTCTGGAATTTTACTCTTCCCCTACCCATGTCCACTCCCCCAGCCCCCCCCCCCCCGGCCCTTATCTCTAATCCTATCTCTATTGAAAATGAATAAAAAATATTTTTTTAAAAATTAAGCATGGTATCAAATGAGGACTTGGATGAAATAAACAATTCTAGATTAATCAACAGTCACACATCTGGCTGAGAGTGCCCAATAGCCGAGCTGCCAAGTATATTTCAGGGGATTAGCTTTAAGCCTGAAAATTCCCCATCAGATCTCTATTCAGACATTAACACAAAATGGCCTGAAGTAGATTTTTTATAAAACTCATTCTTTTCCAGTTCCCCTTCTCATGCAGGAATAATAACACAGACACCCTGTTTCTAACTAGGGTGCACCTTGTGCATTGTCAGAAAAAGAAGAAAAGTTAGCCAAAGTAAGAAAAAAGATAACACAGATGAGAATATGTATTATGTATGCTAATTTTTGTATATAGATGCACTAATACATTAATTATTAGAGTTTTAATAGAAGTGTCCTGAAGAATACTGTGACACCATGATCTGCATGTCTGTTCAGCCTGCTGTCCAAGTGATAAATGTTGTGCAGCTGTAAGGCTTCAGCTCCCCTTTCTTCTGTTTCTTGGTTTTAAACCAGATTTTTACTGGACAAAGGACACTAAAATACAGGACTATATAAGGCTTTACAGATTAGTGGCCATAAATCATTGTATTCAGAGGTTCTCTTTACTGAGATAATTAAAAATGTAGGATAAGTGGTTTAGCACTTACAGGGAGCATCTATAATTGCCGAATGTAAGTATTGCACTAATTATTGTGAATCCCATAAACTCAACAACACTGAGAGCTAGAAATGGAAGGGGCAAGAAAACAATTAGCAAAAGATCCACTGCAGTTTTGCAGGAAAATTTGAGTTCAGAGATTTATTTTAATGATATATTTTTAAAATTTATATTCCACCTGTCTACTGCAAAGGAATCTAAAAGTAAATAACAGCTTCCAATCTGGTGTAAAACAATAAGAACAAGTAAAACTAAGTTTAAAAGCAAAAAGTGTGCTGCTTATATACCGCCCCATAGCGCTTCAAGCACTCTCTGGGCAGTTTACAAGTTAATTACGCAGGCTACACATTGCGCCCCCCCCCCCAAGTGAGCTGGGTACTAATTTTACCGACCTCAGAAAGATAGAAGACAGAGTCAACCTTGAGCTGGCTACCTGGGATTGAACTCTGGGTCGTGAGCACGGTTTTGGCTGCAGTACAGAAGTTTAACCACTGCTCTATGTTTATCTTGTAAACATAGCATGAATAGAGTCAAATATAACCAACCCTACTGTAAAAACTAATTAAAATCAATTAAGTGTATTGTTAAAAATGACACCATAGATTAAACATTTAGAAAATGTGTTTTTACACCCTTCCTAAAAGCAGTGAGAGTGGAAACTGATTGCAACTCTGAAGGGAGTGCATTCCATAGTCTGGGCACCACACAGGAGAGAGCCCTCTCCTGTGTGCTTCTAAGGCAGTCTTCTGCAGCTGTTGGTATTCTTAAAAAGGCCTGTCCTCAAGATCTTAACATCTGCTGAGGTTCATAGTGACACAGTCAGTCCGTTAGATAGCCAGACCCCAAGCTGCTTAGGACTTTCAAGTTTACAACCAATACTTTGAATTGGGCTCAGTAAGCAATTTGCAACTAGAAATAAGCATGAACTGAACCATGAACCAGAAAAACTAACAAACCAGGTTTGTTTGTGGTTCAGTTTATGACCCAGTTTGCGGATCCTGTTTTGCTGTTTTCCCCTTGGTGCTTCATTTTGCTTCAGCAAAATGGATCCCACCCACCCCCTTCCCACCGCCCCCATTGCCTCTCTACCTGGTCCTGCCACTGCCTCCATCACCATTGCTGCCACCACCACCACCATCATCCTCAGAGACAACGGGCCCGGCTCCTGGCAGGGAAACTGGGCCCACTGCCTCTCCACCCATGCCCTACTATTAGTGGGGCTGGAAGACCAGGTAAGGAGGCAACAAGGGCAGTGGGAAGGGGGTGGACAGGCATGGTGGCAGAGGAGGGGGCAGAAGTCATGAGGAGATAGGACCCCACAGGCACAAAGTGGGGAAAAATAAACCACAAACTGGTTAGCCATGAACTATCATGAACCACTGGTTTTCTAGTTCATGCCCATCTCTGTCTGCAACCAGTGCAGGTCCTTAAGATTCAGGCTACATGAACTTACTGAACCTGGCTATTTCCTCCTTCTAGTTCTTTCACCACTATTGTGTTCTTCCTAGAGGGATCACTCCACCTGTTGTGTGAAGAATTTTTTCCTTCTTGTTTGCAAAACAGCAAGATATTCCTTTTGAAAGCAATGACAGTTCTCACATCTGTGAGAATAATGCTTGCACAAATTATAGAAGTTGTGCAAATTGCACACAATAGCAATAGCTGCTTCCTTTTTGTATGGTCTTTTAAACATTAGAAGCCCTGGAGGGGTTCTTTGTGTCTTTTTGATCAACCAGCTACTCCTTCTGTACTTGCTCTGCATGTATGGTGTGCCTTCCCACACCAAAGGAAAAGACACTAGTTTTGTACGGAGACATTTTGGGCAAATTGCAAAACTGCAATATTGTACATTTCTATCTGTGTTGCAGAGTTTGAATTTCGCCCACCAGGAGTACTGCTGGCAGAGATCCCTGTGTGTGTGGCTGACTTCTTTAACGTCTATCTCTAAGAGACTCTTTGCTATCCTAATTATCTGGTGAT
This sequence comes from Intellagama lesueurii, assembly GCA_037013535.1. Taxonomy (NCBI): domain Eukaryota; kingdom Metazoa; phylum Chordata; class Lepidosauria; order Squamata; family Agamidae; genus Intellagama; species Intellagama lesueurii. The sequence continues at coordinate 172,245,302 of JBAJHW010000003.1, read as the reverse complement.
CACCACAAAGCCCATCAGCCTGCTGAGTTCGTGTCTCCCACAACTCTTTGCATTTGAGAGGATTTGTTTTTTCAGCAATCAAAGCAATACAGCAAATGGAACTGGATTTACCAATGCTTTGTTTCATCAATATTCACCAGTCTTAAAAAGGTTGTTTGTTAACAATCAACTAGTTCTTCTGTGCTCAAGGTATGTGCTTATAGAGACCTTGACAAACCATCTTGTCTCATTCTCAGGCAGAAGATGAGAAATCTCTCTGAACTGGCACAATCCTCATCACGATGTCTCATTGTGTAAAATCTGCCACAGTTGATGAGGACAAGGAATTTAGCCAGCATTCTTCACATCTTTAGTTTTTAATGAAGATTGTCGGCCATCTTGGATGCCTAGGAACAAGATGGCTATAAAATTAATTCCTCCTCCTCTTCTTCCTCTCCTTCATCATTTCTTTTGTACTGCTGTTTATCTGCTGTGTATTTTTATCCATGCTGAAGTTTTTATGCTGTAGTTGTTCTCAGATTATGTATTTTTAATACAGTATTTTATTATTTTATTTAATATTGTTATCCAGCCACAGAACAATGTTATTGAGTAACCTATAAAACTGCAACAAATGAATATATTAACAATTCAAAATAGCCACTAGCTGATGGATGGGTAAACCATTCCTTCACTGTTTCACAATGCTTGATCATGTTGGCTTTTCACATGACAAATGTATTTATTATTCTGCTATTAGCACTCCCTCCCTTCACTTATGTTCTTACTCGAGGTTTCCAAAACCTCAGAAGACCCCAAAAGATTTGTAGCAGAGTTCTGTCTCTCTTGATTAATTCTCCCTTTTTACAGAGATAAGAGTACTTTTTTTTTTACAATTATAACTTGGCCTCCATGTTAATTAGATTATTTCAAATCTACTTTCCATGTCTTTGCAGTACTTATTCTTGCTTTGTGTTTCAGATCAAGCTTGCACTAATTGCACATCTTCTCCAGAGATTAAAGCTGAGATCAGTCACAAACTGCCAAGATTCAGGTGCCTCCCCTCCATCAATATGCAAGACACATATCAGTAAAAATGAGTTTATTCTTTCTACCTTTCACTTACTCTGACTGGCTGATATTCCTAACTAGCCCCAATTTAAGGAACTGTTCTTTCATTTAAATCATTTAAGCAGAGTTGCGGTGATTAGCTCTTGTTTTTTAAAGTATATCTATTGCTATTTAATGACTTAATTACAGTGTTGCCAGCAGTTATTTCACTTTGGTGTGCATATTGATTTTCTTCACTGGGATTATCTACTGGCAAGTGTGTTTTCTCCAATTCATGGAGAGTGTACAGTGGTGTTGTTTACACCTTCAGGGGTTCAGCAGTAAAACAGAAGAAAAATCAAAGAGGACAGTCTTTAATTACTCCTGCAAAGTACATGATGGAGCCAGTAAGCACGCATGAAATAATCATATATATCCAAGGTCCAGGTGAACCCATATATTTCTCTTACTCTGTCAGTCCCAGAAAGCCAAAAAGACTAGTCCAGAAAATGGTCTACGTTCTGGAAGAAAGGATGATCAGTTGATTTTCAGTGGGACGAATGGGGCAAGAATGTTGATGAATGTCAAAAAATCCTCATGTTTTCCATTGGTGAATAACATCCCCAGAAGGGATTTCCCCAAGTAAGGAAAAGATATCAATGTGGCTCTCATTTCACTGCATCACATGGAGAGAAAACTCAGGGTGAAACCACACATTATGTAGAGATAATTTGCAACTGGTTTCTTCCCTTAGCCCTAATGGCATTTAAAGATACAGAAACAGATCCATGAGCTGCCCTAATATGCCAAAGCACTCCTAAACTGGGCTTTTCTGGGACTTCTTTGGTTGGAAGCTGGCTGGGTAATTCAAAGACTTGGATATCTGGCTGCAGAAGCAGTGGTTCTGAGTTCAATTCCCCATTGTGCCTCCCAGGAGAAGAATGACCCTGTGTACCCTTGGGTAAGCTACACAGTCCCAAAGTGCACCCAGAAAGTAGTGGTAAACTACTTCTGAGTACTCTAAATCTAGTAAATCCTGGACAGCACCATTAGAAGCCAGAATCCACTCAATGACATGTAATTATTATTTTATTTTTGTCACAAACAACAATAAAAATGCCTTTCTAAGAGTTGCACAGTGCATAATCAGTATTGATTTCCAGAATTGTTGTTCTAATAAGCTGTTATTCTAACATATTGTAAGAAATATTTCTTGGGCATTTGTCCCAATATTTGCCTTTCTTTTGCCCGTATGCAACATTCCCTCTAAGTTGTGCAGGTGTGCGGCTACGCAGCGCTGCATTGGTGCCGTGCACTCACAGCCAGTGTTGCCACCCACTTGATTCCATTAGCAGCTGAAACCCCACATGGGTGGGGGCCTTACCCAGCACCAGCAGAAAATTAGAGGGCATGTTGCCAGTATGGCCTTAGAGGGCTTTTAACTAAATGCAGACAAATATGGTTGATGGAAGCAAAGGAGTGTTAACAATAGTCAGTCAGAGGGCGTAATCATATGGTCCATAAGAATTGCAGTTCTGCCATTATTTAAATCATTTTATAAATTTCCCTTCACATGACACATTAAAATAGATTCTTTTGGCCAACTGATAAATGTTTTTTCAACCTTGCCAGCATGGGCTTTTTCAAATGATCTGATCCCTGAATCACTTCTATCCACATCGGTTTGGCATGTGTAAATGTTGCTGTTGATTTATGCTCCACCTACTTGTGTTTTCAGCACCACTGCGCTTGCTCCCTTTTTAAATAAAATTATTTTCAAATGCTAAGTGATGTATTGGTATACTCTCTCCCAAGAGTTTGCCACTACATCACTTCCTTGTAACATTCATCCCTGCTCACCCCGTCCCTTGTCAACATGGAGGAACACCCCACCTAGTGTCCTTGACAGAGGACGAGATGGTTGGACAGTGTCATCGAAGCTACCAACATGAATTTGACCAAACTCCGGGAGGCAGTGGAAGACAGGAGGGCCTGGCGTGCTCTGGTCCATGGTGTCACGAAGAGTCGGACACGACTTAACGACTAAACAACAAACAAGTGTCCTTAGAGAAACAAAGCACCCTAAAACTGAAGGACTGGTAAAGGAAACCTTGAGTTATGAAGCATCTTCCAATATTGCCTTTTAAAGTTTTTCACACAAATTGATAGATGTTGCTTTAGCGATATATCATGCAAGTATTTTTAACAAAAATTAGATCAATTTTAGAGCTGTGTGCTTCTGAAACAGAACAAAAAATGAGTCGATTTTGTTGGGATGGCAGGTGTAGCCTACAAAACCAGTTCAAAGTTCAAGAAATGTAATGAAAGAAAGGACAGCCATGTGAAGATGCCCAGTGATTTATTATTTTACAGTGGACCCTCGACTTACAGATGGCTCCACTTGCGTACTTTTCAAGTTACGGACTTCTCCGGCGCAAAATTTCACTTTGATTTGCGGCCGGAGAATCGACCTACAGACCGGAAAGGGGAGGCGGGGAACCGGCCGAAGAAAAAATACCCCCCACACCAAAAAAAGAAAATACAGTCACTTACCAGGTACAGTAGACCCAGCCCCGCTCCTCACAGTCCCTTGGTAGCCCAGGAACAGCCGGACTCTGTGTGAGCAGAGCGCCGAACAGCTGAGAATCGGCAACTAGCAGAGAGGCGGCAGCCATTTGGGAGAGGCGGCAGCCATTTTGAGAGGCAGCAGCCATGTGGTCGCCTCTCAAAATGGCTGCCGCCTCTCTGCTGGTTGCCGATTCTCAGCTGTTCGGTGCTCTGCTCACACAGAGTCCGGCTGCTCCCGGGCTACCAAGGGACTGTGAGGAGTGGGGCTGGGTCTACTGTACCTGGTAAGTGACTGAATTTTCTTTTTTTGGTGGGGGGGTATTTTTTCTTCGGCCGGTTACGGATTAATGGGTTTTCAATGCATTCCTATGGGAAATGGACCCTCGACCTACAGACTTTTCGACCTGCGGCCACCGTTCCAATACGGATTAATTCCGTAAGTCGAGGGTCCACTGTATTTAAAATATTTTACCCCACCTTTCTCCTTGAAAAGGACCCAAGGTGGCTTATAACAGTGAAAGACAATATTTAAAGTTGAAAACAATGAGTATAAAACGGTAGTTAACATCATTAAAAGGCAATATTTAAAGCTAAGAACAAAGAGTAAAGAGGCATCTTAAATAATTAAAAGGCAATATGAAAGCTAAGAACAATAAGTTTACAATTTTAAAAAAACCTAATGCCACCCTGAGAAATGGAAAACACAGAAATAGAAAACACAAATAGTACTAAAAATCTAGTCAAAGCAGTAATGCATAACAATCTATTTTTAAAAAAACAACACACAGGTAGCTAGCTACTGAGGGAAGGCTTGCCTGAAGGGAAGGGTCTTTGCTTGTGAAAGGACAGCAAAGATGGGTCCAGCCTGGCCCCTTGTGGGAGGGAGTTCCAAAGTCTGGGAGCAGCAACAGAGAAGGCTCTCTCCTGTGTCCCCATCAGATGCACCTGTGAAGGTGGAGGGACCAAGAGAAAGGCCTCTCCTGATGATCCTAACACCCGAGGTGGCTCATAATGGCAGCTACAGTCTTTGAAATAGTTTGGACCCAGGCCATTTAGGGCTTTATACGTTAAAACCAGCACTTTAAATTGTGCCTGGAAACTGATCGGCAGCCAGTGGATCTGCTGTAACAGGGGATTATGTTTTCCCTGTAACCAGCCCCAGTCAGCAATCTGTCTGCTGCATTTTGGACCCGTTGAAATTTCCTGACACTTTCCATTGGCAGCCCCACATAGAGTGCATTACAGTAATCCAGCGGGGAAGTAACTAGGGCGTGTGTCACAATAGCCAGATCAGATCTCTCAAGAAATGGACATAGCTGTAGCACTAGTTTTAATTGTGCAAATGGACTCCTGGCTACTGCTGAGGCCTGGACATCCAGATTCAGGGATGAAACCAGGAACACCCCCCAAGCTGTGCACCTGTTTTTTCAGTGGGAGTGTAATCCCATCCGGTACCGGCTGAATCCTTATTTCTTGATCTGCCTTTCAACTGACTAGAAGCACCTCTGACTTGTCTGGATTAATCTTCAATTTATTCACCCTTCTCCAGTCCATTATTGATACCAAACACTGATCTAGAATTGAAGCAGCTTCCTCAGATTTAGGTGGCAAGGAGAGGTAGAGTTGAGTGTCATCTGCATACTGGCAACACCGAACCCCAAAACTCTGGATAATCTCTCCCAGTGGTTTCATGTAGATGGTAAATAACATAGGAGACAAAACAGAACCCTAGGGCCTCACAGGTCAGCAGCCAGGGTGTCGAACATGAATCCACCAGCACTACCTTCTGAGTTCTTTCCTTCGGGAAGGACTGGAGCCACCGTAAAACAGTGCCCCCACGTCCCATTCCAGAGAGATGGGTCAGGACTCAGGAGGATACTGTTGTCAATAGTATCAAAAACCACTGAGTGGTCCAACAAAACCATCAGGGTCACAGATCCCCTATCCAGTTCTCTTCGTAGGTTATCTACCAAGGCGACCAAAGCCATCTCTGTCCCATAACCAGGCCTAAAGCCAGACTGAAATGGATCTAGAAAATCTGTCTCATCCAGAAACCTTTGGAACTGAGGGGCCAGAACCCGCTCTAGCACCTTCCCCAAGAATGGGATATTAAATAGATTTAGTGATATGTATAAATGAAGCAGGCAATTGAAATGATTCAAATGGCCTGTGTGATTAGGCCCCCGGATGAGTAGCCAATGCCATGCTGGTTGTAGGAGGGTAAAAGACTAGGTCATACTCTTCTAGAATGACTTTCATATCTCTATTTAAGAATTCAGTATCTTGCCCTCTGTTTGCTGGTACTGGAGCTAACATTTTCTTAAATAAAATTGCATTTATACTGGCAGGAAAATATTATTATGATACATTTAGGGCCGCCAAGTAAGTTAAATTAGCCTTGGAGAGGAGGAAAGATTTTATTCTTCCCAGTGTCAATATATGCTCCTAGAACCATTTTTATTAATAGTTATTTAATCAAAAAAACCCACTTACTGTAACATTTTACAGTTTTGCATATTTAATTTTATCCTGTGTATTGTTTAATACGATTAAAAAAAACACCTGCCTCTTTGTTATCTCCTTATGGCATCTGCAAACAGCCTGATCAGTTATCACACAAACTGAAACTGAAACACATTTTGTTAAGTGAACTGTGAAGCTTGTTTCTGTGTCTATAAACAGCAGGAGTGTCATTTAAATGGTGGCTCTTGAGGCAAACAGAGAGTAGAGATGGGCTGTTGTAAATACCACAATCTATGGTTCTAATCTAGAACCTTTCCCGCCTCCCCTGTCCTCCTCTCTCCCCCCCACCCACTCTCCTCTCCTCTCTTGCCTCCCAGTAGATGCTCTTTTAAAACACAGGCAGGTGAACACTGATATAATTTCATCCATGGGCTTCCATTCACTGCTTGGCACTGTTGTGAATGAGAACAGTTCCACCATATTGATAACCTGAAACAATTCTGATCAACACAGATGCTTGTTGAATCAACAATGAGTTTTGTTTTAAAACAACATATATCTAGACAAAAGTCTGCTTGATTTGTATAAACATCAGCAATGTTTCATGCTGCTGACACAGCCATGACAGACTTTCTGCATATGCAAATGCATATGAGGCCCAACGTTTCAAAAAATTACAATTGTATGATTGTTCAAAAACCATTTTCATTATTTTAATGACTATGACCTCCAAAAACATCACATTGTGTCCACTGTGCATGTACACACTCCCCAAGCAGGGATGTGAACATCTCTGGCTCATTTGCATTGTGTCTTTCCATATCCCACCTGCATTTTCTTCCTGTCCTTGCTTTGCAATAGGTTGTGAGGAAGTTTTTCTTCCTATGGTGAATTGCACTGTTATTTGAGCTTTTTCCTAATATGCGCATGCATTTTATTTATTTATTATTTATTTGATTTCTATTCTGCTTGTCTGGCTACCAAGGGCACTCTGGGAGCTTCACAACAGAAAATGGGACAATAATTGACAACAATAAATTAAAACAAATAACGTCGAGTAATATGGAAGAATAATACACTAAATATTGTAAATCAATTATAAGCATTATGAATTTAAACATACAACACACAAAAACAATTAATAAAAGCAGTCAAGATGGTGGGATCACTAACGTAAGGGTTGGTAGATGCTCTGTGTTCTGTTAGTGGTATATTCTCAAAGGACTGTCTAAATAGAGATCATTACAGTAGTCTATTATTCAGACTACCATGCATGGACCAGCATAGTGAGGGGCCATGTGTCAAGGTAGGGATGCAGTTGGGCAAACCACCAAAGATGGAAATAAATGGAATGGACCACAGACACTATCTAGATGTCCACTGACAGTGTTGGGTCCAGTAGTACACCCAAACTGTGCACCTCATCCTTAGCAGAGAGAGTAGCCCCTCCAAAGCAAAGGCTCCCAAACCATGCACATCAGGAGCACCCACCTGCAGGACCTCCATCTTGTCTGGATTCAGCCACAGTATGTTATTCTTCTTTGACCCAACTCCGGGAGGCAGTGGAAGACAGGAGGGCCTGACGTGCTCTGGTCCATGGGGTCACGAAGAGTCGGACACAACTTAACGACTAAACAACAACATGTTATCCTTCATCCACTCCAGCATGGCATCCAGGCAGCTCTCAAAGGACTGGACAGCATCCACTGCAGAAGGGTGGAAGGTGAGATAGAGCTGAGCATCATCAGCATATTGATGACACGAGACACCAAAAGTCCTGATGACCTCCCCCAGTGGCCTCATATATATGTTAAACAGCAATGGAGAGATGATCGACCCCTGAGGGACCCCACAATTGAGAGTCCAAGGGGTGGACACCATCTCTCCAAGTTGCACTCTCTGGGATTGGTCCTTGAGGAAGGACTGGAGCCAGGCCAAAGCCTGGCCATTGATCCTCAAGCCCAAGAACCCCCCGCCAGGTTCTCGAGCTTGAGTCTTTGATACCATGAGGACACTGCGAATCAAGGAGGATCAACACCAACATTTTGCCCCTGTTGACCTCCCTCAGAAGGTCATCTTGCAAGGTAATCAATGCTGTCTCTGTGCTGTGACATGGCCAGAACTTAGACTGGAATGGGTCAACGGCATCGGTTTCCTCTAAGAGTACCTGCAGCTGATAGACCACCAGCCTCTCCACTAGCTTGCTTAAAAATGGAACATTTTCAACGGGCCTGTAGTTGTTATAATCATCCACCGCCTGCTTGGGTTTTTTGAGAATGGGCCTAATGAGTGTTTCCTTGAGGGCCTCAAGGAAAGATGCATTTATGATAGAGGTGACCCATTTTGTTGTTATTGACCTGGCAGCTTTTATGAGCCAGGCTGGGCAAGGATCTAGGGGGGTAGCAGTGGCCCTACAGTAGACAAGTACCTTGTCAACCTCAGATGGTATCACAGCCTGAAACTGAGTTAGAGACATCAGACAAGGCAGTGCATTGGATGTGTTGGCTTGATCTACTGGGACAAAATGGCAGTCAAGCTCCTGGCGGATAGCCTCCACTTTATTTTTAAAGAATGCCGCAAATTGATCACAGGTGATGCTACTGGGAGGCCTATCACTGTGTTCAATTCCAGATAAATCACGCACGATACAGAATAATTCCGCCTGGTGATTTTTTGGCTTCACTTATCCAGACAGTATAGTCTGATCTTCTCGTGGCCTTCACCATTGCTAAGTAGATGTTAGATGCAATTTTTGTGGCTTTTAAATTAATTTCCATTGGGGCCCACCTCCGTATGCTCTCTAGCCTTCTCCTTTTTTTTCTTTTTTCTTTTTGCTTCATCACCCAATGAGAATATACATATATAAATTTATATTTCCGATAGTGGTGGGTTACACTGTATATTTGAGTTGTGATTCTATTTGTCATTTATGTTTTTGTTATATTTTGTTATATTAAAAAAAAAAAAAATTAAAAAAAAGAATGGCAATTGTTTCACTGTCTTGGAGCTAGCCTGGAGTTCAGCAGAAAGCTCTGTGTGGCTGGATGCTCATAGACAAGTTCTGGAGAGATCAAAGTGAAGGTGATAACTGAGCTCAGTTATTAGGTCAGTACTATTTAATTCCATATTTCAGTTGCTCAATAAAACCGCAACTCTGGTACAGTTTTTGACTGCCACATACCTGCCTGCATGCTATGACAGAGATGGAACCGACATAAATTCATCTTATTTCCATTCTGTTGTCTCTGAGATAGTCAAATGCTCAGCTTTTGTGTATTCTCGTTGTGTGTCACACTCCATATTAAAAAGAAATACAAAATAAAACTTTCTTTTTTGCTGAACATATAATAATTAATAAAAGCAAAGCTTAACGGAGATTCTAAATATTTTTCTTATAAAACTTTGCCACAGCAAGAGGAATCCCATTCTATTCTGTGTTAAAAGGCATCCCATTGCATTCAATGTTAACATTATGGCACCAGATTTCGTAGGTATGTTTTATATTTGGATTCTTGTTCTAGAACCTCCATTTTCCCACCACTTTGAGAATCAGTGAGAAAGCAGAGGCCTATGTTCATCATTTATAGAACTGATTGAGAATGGGAGAAACTTGATTGCAGGAGAACCGACTGGGTTGAAAGAGGTGCAAGTAGGTGCCGGGTCCACAACTACATTCAGAGGCCCTGCAACCTCATGAACAGGATGAGCAAACAAGGGCATTTTGCATGGAAAGGTAGAAGAGACAAGAAAGAACGAGGCAGTGTCTGTTTGACTTGAAGCTGATTGTCCAGCTGAACTGTTTGGAGGTCTGAGTGTGTGTTTGTGGCTCTTTCATTGCAGCCATGTGCTCTGCTACAAGGACAAGATGCCAGGAGGAAGGGACTACAGCTGAGGTGGTGGATTCTCCTTCATGGGAGGTATTTAAACAGAAGTTGGTTGGCCACCTGTCCAGGATGCTTCCGTTGTGGATTTCCTGCTTCATCAGGAGGCTGGACTTGATGACCCTTGGGGTCCCTTTCAGCTCGGTAATTCTATGATTTCATCAGCCATGCATACAAAAGAAAGCATTATAAATAGCCAAGGGATCACACTTAATTTTACTTACAGAAAAATAGCTTGCATGGAGGAATTCAAAACTATTAAAGGTCCATTCTTTTCCCCCCAGTAATAAATCTTGTTCTCTGTTGCCACCATGTGTGATATTAAATAGAAGGCTATTGCATTTGTGTGAGTGGAATAAATCAATACGGCTTTCAAAAGCATGAGTGGAAAATATATTTGATGAACACATAAAGAGCTGTGCTATGACACTAAGAAACCATCTTTCCTATGGAATGTTCAATTTCTAAATTTCATATTTTGCAAGTGTACAAAAACATGTTGCAATCAAATGTGCAGAATGAGAAGCTAAATATGCAGCGCACACCTTGTTTTTAAGTTGAATGAAAGCTCCCTGTATGCTTTGTTTTAAAAAGAAAAGCAAGAGTTTCCTCCTTTTTGCTGCTGTGTCACCGAAATTCAGTAGGAGGCTGGAACAACCCTTTACAGCAGCGATCCCCAACCTTTTTTGGTCCGCAGACCGGCTGGGGCAGGCGGGGCACCCCCCGCGCTCACACGCATGCGCAAACAAGCATGCACACTCTCTCGCACGAGTGCGTGCACACCTGTGTACATGTGCAAATGGCGGCGTGGCGCTCGCACGTGCATGCTGGAGCGCGCACGCGGCTGTGCAGGGGTGAGTGCGTGTGGGCTGGGTGGGGCGGGAGGTCTGTCTCGGCGGCCCGGTCCAGCTCAGGCCATGGACCGGCACTGGGCCGCGGACCAGGGGTTGGGGACCTCTGATTTACAGTATACTCATCCTCTTCATCTTAGAACTGCAGAGCTGGAAGGGACCCTATGGATCATCAAGTCCAGCTCCTGTCAGGGTGGCACAGTGGGGAATCGAACTTCCAACCTGCAGCCAGAGACCTAAACCACTGAGCTATCCAGGAGTTTCATATGCATGTTTTGAAATGTCCATCCCTGATGTAATGGTTGAGCTATTATCCAAAGCAAGATACAAACAATATTTTGACTACCCTTCTCAGCTGTTACCTTTTGGATTTGGCCTCTTGTTTGCTCTTTTCTTTAATATTCTGCCTGATAATTCAGACAGTGAATATAGATTTTTGTTTCCCCTACGGAGAAAGTTACTAGCTGGCAGATAATAAATGGAGCAGGCAGTTCACTGGATTTATCGCTAATGGCTTCCACTGAGCCAATATGCATCATTTGTTATAATGACTCGAGTCACAAGAACAGTGACTAAAATTTAAACAACATGAAAGATGCCTTCACGTATCATATTTTGCTTTTTTTTTCTTCTTCTTCTAAGTTGCACAGTAGGCAACTGTCTTGCTATTGTGGAAGACTAATTAATTTCAAATTATCTTCTTTTCAGTCAGAAATAGATTCCTGTTAATAAAATAATCATTTCAGAATGGTTCCTTTCAAGCCCTCTTTTCCAGTAAGATACAAAGAGAGACTGACAGAGGGGTCAAACTATTTTTGATCAAATTGCACACTTTGATGAACAAAAGTATTTCAGATTAATATCTAAAGCTAGATTAATAAATGGTGGAAGCTTGGGAGGGAATCAGATAAAAGAGCATGCACTCAGAGTTCAACTTTTGAGCAGGAAGCACAGAACAGAAATATAAACCTATGAAAAATGACCCAGCAACAGTAGGGTGTGGCTGCATAACAGGGAAAAGAGAAGTTTATCTGTTGTGATTTGCATCTGTGGAAATCAGATTTATCCATACAAAATTGCTATAGCTGTCCAAATATACAGGAGCAAGGAGACTTGGAGGACTGTTGAGAAGCTAAATAAGGCCAAGGAGATGATGAAGGAATGGCTGACAGCAATGTTGGATGAGTCAGTTGAGAAGGAAGTCCCCTTCAGTCTTACTCACCACTCTGTCTGCTGCACTTTGTCTCCTTTGGTAATGCTTGTCTCACACAGAAAATGATGAGTCTGAAGAAGAGAGTGTACTGTTCACATGGAGAGAATCTCCATGTGAGCGAGAAAGCCAGAAAATTGAGGTGGGTACATTGTGAGAAGCTGACTTGATAGCTCAATAAATTGGAGTACCTGGCTATGGAGCCAGGTGTCTTATGTTTATTTCTCTGCTGTGTCCCCCAAGAAAAGAGCCAGCCTGTGTAGTCTTGGGGAAACTGCACAGTCCTAAAGTACCACCAGAGGAAGGAACTGGTTAACTGCTTCTGAATATCTTATGCTGACTGGCAAGGGTTACCATGAGTTGGAATAACTTAATGGCATTTCATTACCATTATACACAGGCCATCTGATGTTGGCTGGATTTAGTTCCTTGAATATCGGGTCATTCCCAAGGACCTAGGAGATTCAGAGATATTTCCTTAAAATAGGTGTTGTTCCAAGTAAGACAGCCTTCTTCAGTTGGTGTATCATTCATTATCTCATTTACACCTAGGCTACCAACGTGGTTTCCTAGGTGTTTTGGTACTGCACCTAAAGTACCAGTCACAACCAGAACAATTTTAGTTTTGTTTTGCCAAAATCATTTCATCTCAATCTGTAAGTCCTTTTATTTTGTGATCCTTTAAAATTCCTTCTCTTTGCCCGCCCACTCCCGATATAAAGAGACAAGTCATGGGTGATGGGGTAAACTAGGGCCACTTGATTAATTCTTACTTTGATCTCCCTCATCCTGCAGAGGGCCTGACCATAGTCATGGGTACCTCTTATCCCTTCCCTGTCCCTCAACTGACAAGTCCCAGGTCCTGGGTCCACGCTGTCCCATAGACACCTCGTACCTGGCTGGCTAAACCTGGGGAACCCTCCCTAGCTGCTATTGGTCAAATCTCAGGAACTTAGGCAGGCAGCATCCAGAGCAAGCCCCACATGCACCTCTCATCCCAGCAAGTGAATCTTGGGATCCTTGTTGCCCCAATGTGGGATGTAATAGCACTCCTTGTGCCCCATGGGAACTCACTGATACTCACTTTCCATTCTGGACTACCTGTCAATGTGATCTATTTAACACAGCACCACTCCTGATCTGCCCTTCTGTGCCCCATGGGTGACCAGTGTGAGACAGGCAAAAATCACCTGCCTATCATTAATACCAATCAGGTGAGATGGGCCCAAAATTCCTATCCAGCCCTGAAGCAACCACTATCATCACACTAAACCACAGGTCAGGCAGGCGGGCTGCTTCCCAAAGCCAAAGGTGCTGCCTGGGAGCAGGCTAGCTTATATGAGGCACCTTCTGTCCCACCCCCAACCTGACTGTGGGTAGAGCCAATAGGATCTGCCATCTGTCTGCCTCCATCAGGAGGACCCAGGCAAACCAAACCCACCAGCACAGATTCTCATGCCATCAGAGCCAAGCATTGCTTTTAATACCCACTGGTATTGCCACATCTACTAACTAGATCCACTTCCTTTCAACAATTATCAAACCAGGCATGTTGTTCGTCAGGTGTTTAACAATTTGGATCCGGAAGTCCCATAATATTTTGACTTCTTCATTTTCAACAACTTTTTCACTTTTGTGGTCCCACCAATTTTGGGACACTGGTATATTTCTTATAGATACTCCACTGCACCATTGCTACAACTGCATTAGGCCTTTCCAAATAATCTGTTTGCACAATCTTCCAGCAGCCATAGATAAGGTGGTCTGCTATTTCTTCTTCTTTATGCAACCAACATTTACTGTCATTATGTGATTTCTTAATCCAGGTTTTAATTACATTTGTACAGAGTGCTTGCTCTTGTGCTGCAGGGGAAAGTCCCTTAGTTTTTTCCATCAATGTTTCATTTCCCAACCCTTGCCACATCTTTGCACTGTTAGCTTTGCCTCGAATGTTTTTATCTGCTTTATTCCATCATCTTCCTTGTCACATAACTCCACTTTTTGATAAGCTTCCTTTGAGTGTTTTGGTCTTCAATAATACTGCTTTACCAATCTCTCAATGCTTCTTCTTGACTTTCCCTGATATAGTCTGGGAAGGCCCCTCTTTTCTTGCTGAACTGATTATTTAACTTGTTGCATTCCATGTCCACCTTCACTCCATGGAAGATACAGCCAATCGATGTCACTATGTGAGAGATGGTTATTAGTTTTTCAGTTCTTCGATCTAAAGTATCCAGTATATTATGCAGTTTGCCTGCAGTATCTCAAATAACCAGCACTGCCCGGATGTTTATAGCTTTGATGGTATTACCACCATTAAGCTTTGATTTTAGGACTTTTGTAATCCTTCTGATATATTCCTTAACAATCCTACTTTTAACTTCCTCATGCTCGATCTTTTCTGCTTTCGAGAAGCCCAGGTATTTATAAACTTTTTCTAGTGTAAGACTCTCTATGTCATTGTCATTTGGCATTTTAACACCATTGTTATTTGCCAGCTTTCCCTTATTCATTGCCAATGTTGTGCACCTCTCAGGTCAAAAATCCATTGCTATGTCATTACTATATATTCTTCCCATTCTCAATAATAAAGCTACCAACTTTCCATAAAGCTCTAAATCATCCATATACAGGAAGTGCGGAAGCTCTGTTGATTATCTTGAAATCTGATAGTCTTGCTTTGTTTTCTTTAAGATGGATGACAGTGGACTCATTGTGATAATAAAAAGTGGTGATAGTGAGTACCCTTGAAATATTCCCCTATAGATGTTAACTTGACCCATGTCTTTGTCATTTATTACTAATTTTGTTCTCCACATCTGCATTGCCTTCTTAAAAAAATTCTCTGATATTATCACTGTCACGATTCCACGTGGCCCCTGATTGTTTCACCAAATAAAGAGCTCACGCTACATGCCCCTCAGCTGCCACCAGTTGATTTCATCAACAATACCTATTATGAATGATAGATGTCCAGGCCATATGTCATTTTAAAAGAACCAAATAGAAATTGTTTATTGATACAGTGTTGACAGAACAAGCAATGTTACTAACTCTTAAACAAACATTCTCCTTTATCCCTCTCAACCACCACTCTCCTGCCCAAACTCCAAATCTCTCTATCTCAAAACCCTATCTATGTCTATCTAAACTCCTCCTCCTGCTGCTGAGTCTCTTATACCTTGTGACTCCGCCCCTCCAGCACTTCCATTGGTCTATGCAAATAGCATATAAATATTCATGACCTGGGCGAACGCCACAATCAGCAATTCCACTCATTTCCAAACACTTTATTATGTAGGTATGAGGCAAGGAATCAAATGCTTTCTTGTAATCTGTCCAAGCAACATGAAAGTGCATTTTCCTTTGTTTACAGTTTCCTAGTATCATTGCATCTATTAGGAGACGATCTTTCATGCCTCTGTATTTGATCCGTTTCCTTCTGTTTGACTACAATCATAATCATCATTGTTGTTGCCATCAGTATAAATACCTTTTTGTTTCTCAGCATTCCTGGTGCAGCAACCATGTCAATGAGATGACACGTTTGCAACAACAACAAAAATCACTGATTTTTTTTAATTTTGAGAAACAAATTAGCAGCTATTGATGACTGTTTAAAATAGGTAGCCAAAGTTTTTGGAACAATTCCACTTGCTGAAATCAGTGCGGAGAAGAGGATGACTTGATCTTGCTTCCATATTCTTTAAAGTTTTTCTCCTAATGCTTGGTACTTTGCAACTTTTGTACTTTCTGTACTTTTGAGATTGCTTGTGGATGAAACATCAACTTCTGTAATGTATGTTTTTCTTTGTTGTTTATCCAGAAGCATAATCTCTGAGTTATTAAAATCAGTTGTTTTGTTAGTGAAAACTTGCTTGTCTCAGTACAGTACTGAGGTTTTGTTTTCTAAAATTGGAGGAGGCTGGAGTCTATAATATGGAGGGAAAGTTGTGAGTAATCTATAAGATTTAGCCAACTGCTGAAAACTGATCTTCGCAATTTGGTTATGCCTCTACGTATAATCTGTTGATGCTAGTTTAGGGCATCTAGCTATAATATTTTGAATTGTGTCTTTGGAAACATGACAGGCCCTATATAAAGCACTTACACTTTACTTCATAATTATTTTCTGATAGTATTTAGAGCAAATAACGTGGTCTTGAATTATAATAGTTATCACTCAGTTTCAGCCCCAAAATAACCAATAGGCTCAATTGTTGCTTATCAATATTCAGTAGGTGATGGAGATGCTGTCCATGTAATGGTTTTTCAAGTCATGCATCCCTGTGCTGTAAAATTTTCATTAACCTAAGTTGGTTCTCATTTGCAAGTTTCAAGAAAGTCCTGTAGTCCTTTATCAGTTTCTGTCATAATCTGATGAAGGTAACTGAGCTCCCATGGAAGCAGTTTTGAAGTTTTGACTATTTGATCTATACAGAGATTCTTGAGGTCCACAAGCCCACACCCCTCTGTGCTCCACTGCAAATAAAAGTGCTCCATACATGCATCATCATCATCTTCTTCATCATCAATATTTTGTATGAAGCTTTATGTTTACTGAAAGTAGCGGTAGATAAAAATAGATAAAGAAGAGTTTATTGACTGGAACTAAATAAGAGAACATTGTTTAAAGGTGAATTCTTATGACACTAAACCCTGCTACTAAATATCTGAAAGATGGCTGGGTTTCAGAAAAAAAAGACAAGAATCTGACAATGCTAGCATGTTTATTATGCATCTGATGTGAGAGATTTAGCTGTGCCAAATGCTTTGCCCCCCCAACTCCGGAATATAGACACAAGACATAATATGGGTTAAAACACAGGCCACACTTTATTGATTGAAAATTCAAATTAGCCATCCTTTGGCAAAGGGGAGCCTGCTGTAGTGCAGAAACAGGTAAATCGCAGAGGTATCCAAATACCCCTTAATCAACAGATGGGCGAGTCCCCGGCCCCAGGTTCTCGTGGTCTTAAAGACAGCAGGAACCTGGCCGGCTGCTAATAAACACCCCCAGACCTCAAGCCATCTTTAGTTGATGACTGTTGGTCCGGAAGTGGCCCAGCACATCTTTCCCCCCAATCACTGTAATTGCACGATCCGCAGTGCTGGGAGGTCCGATGCGCTGTTAGCTTACCTGATCTTACAGTGGGACTCACCGGAAAATACCTGTTTTTTCCACACTACCCTCCAGTGTGACCGGAATTTCCAGCAAAAATGCCCACACCCTGTTCCAGTGTGGGATAGGCAAAAAATCCCCCCATCCAAAGCCCAATTCAGGATGAAGGTCAAAAATTCCTATCCGGCCCCAAAGGCGACCAGAAAACTCACACTAGAATTAGGGCGGGCGGGCAGGTGCCCGAAAAAGAAGAGGGTGGCTCAAGGGGGGAACGCCCCTTAAATAACCTGGCGTTCCCCCCGTAGGTCTTAGAGCTCTCTGGAGACCTTGAAGGTCTCGCGTTATCCGGGGTGGGAGGCAAAGAGCCAGCCGCGCTGCCCAAAGTCTTTTGACTCATCAGCGGCTGCAGCATTCACTTTTGAAACTTGGATGAGCTCACAGTTCCCCCATATCGTTGTCAAGAACCAAGAACCATGTGAAGATTTTTGTTATTAGGAATACCACTGAAGTAAAAATGCGATTTTTCGGGAACAGGGCAGATTTCTGAGAACTCAGAATGGAATTTCAGGTTTGCTGCCTGATGTCTTTCACTGCCCCTAACCCTCTCTCTTTACCACACTGATTGCCTATAAATCTTCAAGAAAATTTCAGTTGCAGAAGATCTACTACCAGGCTTAGATCGTCCATCTTTACACTCAATAGAGCAGTGCAATGTGTACGTATCTTTGTTGTTCTTTGAAGTTGATCTTTAAAAAAGTTGAAGAAATGCTACCCTGTTTCCTCTAAAATAAGACCTAACCTGAAAATAAGCCCTAGTATGATTTTAAGGATGCTTGTAATATAAGCCCTACCCCAAAAATAAGCCCCAGTTAAGTGAAACCCCGCCCTCCACTATTGTGCAGCAATCAGAAGAAGATGACATGACTGTATTTGAATAAATGTAGATTGCTGTACATGAAAAAAATAAGACATCCCCTGAAAATAAGCCCTAATGTGTTTTTTGGAGCAAAAATTAATATAAGACCCTGTCTTATTTTCGGGGAAACAGGGTATTGAAATTATTCATTAAAAAGCAGAAGACATGACTGCATTTGCACATAAAGTTAAACATCAGTCATTTGCAGGCAATAAACCTGGAATCTTCTCCTTCTGAATGGATAAGGTCTTGGGTAGTGTTTATTTGAATTGGACTCAGGTTGTTTCTGTGTGAGAATGGTGTGTGTGTGTGTTGTTTATAAGAAAATTTGGCCAGTTTCAACTTCAAACCAACTTCAAATTATGGTTTCTAAGCTTGTTCATTTTTTAAAAAATATACTCTGACCTCCAGCTGGTATAGAAGAATACGAGGTGGTTTCGTATACCACCATACGGAAACTGAAAGCAAATGCTGCCTGTGTCTTTCTTTCCACTAATAGGACAAGGAAAAGAAGTGGAATTCCTCGAGTTTGTGTGGATGGGGCTCATTCCAGCCTCTGCACATAGCACTAAAAAGGTTTTAGCATTATGTGTGTACTGTTCCATTGTTTACTTAATAGGTTGTCTTCAACTCTCTTTTTTTTTTTAAAGAATAGTGATGAGGAGGAAGTTGAAAACTGATGATGAGTTATTGCACTTATATATTGATCCCCTTTGCTGGGAACTGAGATTCAGAACAAACAAAAAAGCAGTGTTATAAATAGGGCAGAACATTTTTGAGTTGGTTGGTTTATCTACTACAATCTCAGAAACGGTAACCGCCAAAAGAAAGAAAGAAATGGCTGAGATGCTACTGGGTCCCAACAGAAACAAAATGGCTGGGTTACACCTCAACTGATCTCACATGCTAGGGAATTTTGGTAATTGTCCTCTTACTTAGAGATGTAAAACTTTCAAAAATGTCCATTTTTTCCAGGGGAAAAAACATTTTTCTCTGGGTTTTTTCCCCCCAGAAAAAATGGAAATTTTCAGAAATTTTACATCTCTACTATTACCTAAACAGTTGAGCAAGAAAACAACTCATTTTCCACAAATACTGCTGATTTCCCACCTTAAATAACAAGATATGGTACATGTCAACTGGCCACAATGTCCAGTGAATTCTGGGAGTTGGAGTCCAAAGAAGACAACTGGGAAGTGCTGATAGTTTTAGGTCTCTTACTCCTGAATGGGCAAGAGCCAGAAATGTTTTGCATAAGCAGCACTATTGTCTCACCCTAAATAACCAAATGAGTTATATCTTCACTGGCAATGCTACCTGGTGGACATTGGTAGTCATAGCTCTCTTAACAAACCAAACTGGTCAGAGCACAAACGTAACATTTTTAGTGTGGATAATACAGATTTCTTAACCAAGTGGATGGGTTAGATCTCAACCAGCCACACTGCCTGATGGATTCTGGGAAATGTAGTCCAAATAAGTTAACTAAGGAATTTTTTGGGAGATGTAGTCCGCAAAGGTCTCTGAAATGATAAGAATAAAACCATGAAATTTGGCATAGATGCTACTGATTTTCCAACTTAAATAAGTGGGCAGGTTGTATTATGACTGGCTATATGGGCTCGGACATTCTGAGAGGTATAGCTGTCTCATTGAAAAGGCAAGAGCTAGAAGCATGTAATTTTCCATTGATGCTACCTGTTTCCTAACTAAAAGAACTGGACAGGTTATGGTAGGAGCTAGAAATACAAAAATGTTCCAGAGATCTACATTACTTCCATCCTGAGCTCTTGAATGGCCATGCTGACTCAGAGGATTCTGGGGGGAAATAAGACTGTTGTGATGGAGCAAAGAAAGAGACAGAGCAGTGAGGTGAGAGTAGAACTAATGGGTGTCTAACTTTAGCACAAGTTGAATGAGTAGCAGTGTGGAAGGTGTGGCACTATTACCAGTAGTAGGTAGTAAACTGAAAACCAATGAGCCTCACCATAACCTCAGTGCTCCCACTTCTTTCCCATGCCTCCCAGTCTTTCTGTCATATCATAACATGAAAAAATCTCAAATAGTCTCTGCTTTTCTATACCACCCCCACTATATTATATTTAGTTCTGACTGGTCTTCCAAGCCCTCATTTGCCAAACACAGTGTGGCAGAGTTGTCATGAGGCAGCTGTCAAGAGACAAAACTTGGCAATGGCTTTAGACTTGACAGACTCTATGACAGGCATGGACAAATATGTATCCTGCTAAGTGTTCTTTAGAAAGGTATATTTTATCAGAAACCATTTTAAAATGGTATTTAAATTTGTGGTGTTTTAAAATTGCAGATTAATGTAGAAGTGGGACAGAACAGATTTATGGATTAACACGTGAAACTAACATGGACTGGAAATAGGCTAATCCGTAGAGCTTCAATTCATGGTCATGGAAAGGCAGCGCACCCTTTGTCATACAATTGTTGGTTCCTAAATTGCAACAGCTAACTGAGATGTCAGGCTGCCATCTTTCCCAGTCTTGCTGCCTGAAATCCTTTTTTCCTGAAGATGTTGGGAATCTTATGGATGAACCTTACACATACAAGTCATGTTCTGTACCGTTATAGACCCTTTCCAGAACATAAACTAATACATCTCCCTCTTCTCCTCCTGGAAGTTGGGTGTGCTTGCAAGGCAGGAACAAATCATGCATCTTTTCACCAGGGAGATGTATCAGTCTGCATATTGAGCATTCAGAGTAGACACATGACAGCCGAAGCATAAGGCACTTGATCTTTATCAAGGAAGCTATAATCTCCTATCTTTTTCAGGATAATTTAAAAGCAGGAAAGAGACTTTTCAATGGCATTTGGTTAAAGAAAATGTGTTTAGAAGATGGCACAGAAAAAGGCAAGGTTTCTCTGAACATTTTTGCCTGAGATTCATCAGCATTCTGTGGCTTCAGTGGAAGAAACAGAAGGAAATGTAGCTCTGAATTCCAATTATGCTGAAGGGAAGACTGCAGTATCCCATTGTAAGAAAACATCTTCCATTGAAAGATTAAACCAAAGAACATGTTCATCTCTACTAGCCTGGTAAAATACAGATTCAGAGGTACAAAAGCAAATAAAAAGCAATCAAAAGAACAGTGCACTGGGCTGTGCCTGCTTTGGTGGCCTGGACAATGTTGGAGCAATTTGGATTTTGGTTATGCTGTTTTAGTGCAGACAACAAAGTGTGGAGAGATCAGCCTGCATTGCAAAAGAAAAATGATCAACCTAGACTCCCCTTGGTTAAAAGAAACAAAAACTTAATGGTATATGCTTGCATTGTTTTATACAAGGTGGACCTACACATTCACCTATAGAGGGCAGAAAATGGAGGAGAGAGAGCAAGGTGGACCAACAAAGTGATGGTCTCAAGAATTCCAAGTCATGACACAAAAAAAAAGTTCAGGTAAGTTTGGGAACAGCTACGTTGGCCGTTTACCCCACAATTTGCAATGAATTAGGTACAGATGAATCAAGCTGGCAAATACCTGACATAGAGATCAATGCAGGGGACCTCACTGTGGAATCATGTCTTTTCAGTGGGGAATCATCTTCAGATGGCAGGCATGATTTAAATATGCTTTGATTGAGTTGACCTTGCTTTTGTCTGCTTTCTGCCCAATATGATCAGCTCCCCTCAACCAAGTGCCTGGTGTCTGCTTTTTTTTTTAAAAAAAAAAAGCTTTCAAGGCAGCGCTGGAGCACCATATTGTGAGATCACTTCAGGGAAACTTTAAAAAGAAGAGGAAGAAGAAGTGGAAATTACCACTTAGCATCTTGACAAAGGCAGTTTCTGCTATTAGGAAGCTCAGTGTAAACCAAGCTCTCTGTCTCTGCTCCTGCACACTCCCTATATGGATGGCTACAGCAATTTCACACACCAAAGCCCAACTCACACAAATGCAGATCACAGCAGATCCAAGTGTATTTTCTTTGCTGTGTAGTCATACCTTTAATCACACCCTAGCCCCACCTTTAGTTGCAGGTAGTACCTGGGTACCAGAAACAAACAAGGCATGTTTCCCACTGACCCCTAGTGTTAAAGAAGAAGCATACAAAATTGCATCTTTCCAATGGACAAAGGCTTATTTTTCTGGATTAAAACGGGAGGCACCAGATAACCTCACCTGGATGACCGAGAATCTTCACAGATATGGAGGCACATTCTTATACAGACATAGACACAATCAACTCCTGTAAAACGTAGACAAGGGTCTTGGACCAGGTTTGTCATCAGGCAGTCTGCCATTTTATCTCCTGTCCCATCAGCACACTGGCTGCTACCCAAGCCTGGGAGAATAAGCTTACAGTGTATATGTTTCATCACCCCTGCAGTGCCAACCTATCCAAGGAACTGTCAGCTGACTCCATCAAGGCTGCCTGTGCCTCTTGAGCACCTCAATCTGAACAATGCATCACGGAGAGCAGTAGAAGTCATTCCCACTGCCTTGCTTGCATTGTATTGCACTGCTGTCCCTTCCAGATGTATCCACTGCTACGGCTTTATTTTTCAAAGCACACTTCAGCTCCTTTTAACACACATGGTTTGGGAATCTCTGGAACAATTACTATACCAGGTTTTGACACCACAGGGCTCATATTAAGCATTCATTTTGAAGTGCCCTTCCTTTGTGGAAGAGTGATTCATGCATTACAAAAAGATCCAGCACCACAGAGGTTTAAGAAAAGGCTTGAAATAAGAGTAGGATAAAAGTATGCTTGGATATATGAAGTCTCTGATGACAACCCAATGCATATGTGCTTAGGAATGAGCCCTGTTGAATTTTGTGGGGTTTATTTCTGACTCAACTTGGAAGGATTCTCTGGCTCTGTTACAGCACACTGTCATAACAAGAGAACTTTGGAATGTTATCTTTCAGAGTGTAATTCCCTTGACCAACAACACCCCAGACCACACATACACTGGCCATATGTATGCATGTACACTTTCTGAGCTCTGGATCACTGTGTGTTTCTGTTTCTCTTTCTGTATATTCTTTTGTTTTTCATACAAAATTCTTCAAAGCAGCAGTACAAAAGTCCAGAATTAAGCCAAAACATAAAATGAAAAGAACAGCACATTAATAGTAAAAACAATTAACAGTTAAAACATTCGTGGATTCAGAAAGCCAACCCATTAAAATTAACGGAGCCTAATTGACTCAATATAGTCCCTAACCAAAAGAGGGCCATTACAACAACAACAACAGTCTTTGAGGCCCATGTAAAAACCTGACTAGGAGAAAACAGAAATATATCTTGCGGTAATTCTTTAAGTAATGGAGGTAGTGGGGTTTAAAAACGACTCTTTGTAGCTTGTATGTTCTGTTGTTTAGCTCGTCACAAACCTCAATTAGCCATAAAGATGAGGGGGAAAGCATCTCCAAGGCGTGCTTGTTATCAGAGTCAAAAGATAAATGCTTGAAAATGAATCATTGTTGAAAAGCGTGAGTATTGTTAAGTGCCAACATAATCTACCATTCACCTGTATCTGGCATTGACTACTAAATTACCTGAATAATTCTGTGTGCTTCTCTGAAGTCAAGGTGGCCTAGCATTAAAGAGAAAAAAGTGCTGTGACTCATTCACATCCAAGAACATCTCAGTGATTTACATGATTGATTTCATATTAATGTTTCAGAATCTGCCCAGAGGCAGTTACTCCAACCTGTGTATCTCATGTAATATGTTATGGGCCATGTTATTTGGAATTTGACATCCAGTGTTTGATAATTGACAGCTTATGCTTAGGGTAGCCACTGCTCCATTGTCAGAAACTGAGAACAGGCATTGCGGTAAAGGAAGACATGAAGGACAAGGAACACGGAAAAGGAGGACATTTTTGTACTAAATTTGTGTATGCTCATTTCAGCTAATATCTGCAAATATCATCACAATTAGAAGTTATCGCTGCAATTTAAGTGGAAATACATTACCACTCACCATACTGCACAAGATTGTGACCTGGTAACTGCCTTATGACAGAGCAGTGAGAAGGAGATGGGATATAAATCAGATAAATGAATAAGGCTTAATGTATAATAACTTTCTAAAGTGCCCTGTGCTTTGTATTTTCTGTAGCTTACTGAAAATGAATATAATGTATACCACCAAATGGATGGAAATGGGAGGAGAACAAAAAAAGAAAAATTAGATGAAAACTTTTTACAAAACTCTCTGTGTGTGTGTGTGTGTGTGTGTGTGTGTGCGCGCGCGTGCGTTTAACTTTAAGCTGGGGCTGCACCTTGTTTAAAAATGGAACTCACTTGTCCTGGAGGCTTCTGGGAGACTAGCCTTGGGGCCATCTGTAGTACACAAAACACATGGTTCTCACCTCAGATGTGACTGATAATAGAGAAGTTGTGTATTCCTCCAGGAAGGCAAGGATCCTTGTAGAAAGCTCCTATAGACTATCTTTATTTATGTTAAGGGTTTCACATGTTTGATAAAGCTGGCTCTCTTCTTCATATTACTTGTAATTGCTGCCATTGACGATTGAGGGTTTTTATATCAATAGAAGTGAATTTCTTCTTTAATTTCTGGTTTCTGAACTGGGATGGTTAGATTTCAGCCATCATTATTTGCAAATATAAAATGGACAAATCTTGATTCAAAAGAGTTTACAGAGCAGTCCTAATTCAGATGGAGAGCATGGTTCACAGCACACCATCCATCACTTCCAGTGCTGTGTTGGCTTACACTGACCATGGAAAGGGGGAAGTGATTCTCCCTGCCCCCTTTTTTTTTCTCCCAGCAGATTCAAAAATTTTCATCTTCTATTATTTGGTTTCCCCTCAGGCTGGCAAATCAAGAAGCCTGATATGGGACTGTGCGGCAAAAAAGGGAATCTGAAATCCAGTGGGTCCCAGACTAAACCTACTGCACAGGAACCAAGGCCACCCTTTGCTCTGTCCAAACTGCATATCTAGATGTCCCAAATTCAGTCTCTATCACAAGAATTGTTATGTCTCCATAGAGTACGGGGGGGGGAGTTGTGAGAGACTCCCCACTCCCTAGGGATTTTCTGCATCACTAGAAGGACACTTCCCATAATAACTTTCTCAATCCACCTGCTTTTTGGAATAGGCTTGCTCTGTGAGAGTGCTTTCAAAAACAACCACATTAATCTATTTAAGATTACTGTTGCTTTAACCAGTTTGTTAAAATATCATTATAAAATAAATAACTTTGGCTTTTTGTAGGAATGTCAGCTATTCATCATGTTCAGGCCCTTCACTGATTTTAGCTGTCTGGAAGAAAATATTGACCCTTCATAAAGAACAGTAAGACCTATTTTACATCAACAGGAGTAATTTTCATGACATGATTTGAATTTTGTATCTTCTTTCAACGGTCTAATTTTCCTTTAACTGATGCAAAGGGACTAGGAGACAGATACTGGGCAAGATTAGATGCAAATGTGATGTTTCTGGAAAGAGAATATTCAAGAGGTTTGGTTAGAAAACCAGGAATGAGGATTACTGATAGCTAAATTTCAGTATTGTCATGTCAAACTGCCATTCATAACAAATGTCTGTCACAGCAGTCATTCCATTAACACTCAAAGTTCTCATAAAGACATGCACATTCATCATGTTGGTTCTTTCACCTTCAAGCTCTTCCACATACTATTTGTTTTCCCATGACAAGCCAAGTAACTGCACCATATACTTTACACACACACAAAAAAGATAAATCTTTATTACAAACCACCCTGTATGGTTCATTCTTCCAGATACCAAAGAGCACATAAAACTATACATTCCTAAATGTGCATATGAAAAGTCCCAACACATTCATCAGTAGTAGGAATGTCTTTGTATGTTTATATATAGAGATGGGGAAGAATAAAAAAAATGGTGATTCGTTTTGATCCATTATTCGTCAAGGTTAATGAATCAACGAATACGAATATACGAATATTCTTCGACGAATCGACAAATCAATCTGTCGATTCATCTGCACTTTAAACAGCTATAACACTGGCCCCCGATGACCTAGAGACACCAAATTCGCAGGGAAGCATCCTCAGATGAATTTCTACAACTCCCGAAAGTTTGGTGAACATTGGATCACAGACCCCCAAGCTATATAGTCACAAAGAGGACCCCCAGGAAAGCTCCCCCCAGGTACTTAGAGACTCCAGAATCAGAACGGAGCTTCCTATTTCTTTCCCCAACATGCCTGCCAACTTTGGTGAAGATTGGATATCAGAACTCTGAGTTATTCACCCACAAATTGGGTCCCCCCCAGGAGAGTTTACCACACGGCACAGAAGCCCATGGCATTGAGGGAGTTATATTTAGCCCCAGCAGAATGAGAGGTCCCTTTGGCAGAGGCATGCATGAGGCATCAAGTTTGTCTTCAGCTCAGCACAACATTACATTTGCCAGTGAAGTAGAGATTGCCCTCAGGAGGACAGGAGGCAAGGAGGTATTTGGCAGCACAGCAGGCTTTTTGCTCCGTCGGGCACTGAGGAAGTTGGCAGCAGGAAAACAGGCGCTTTTTTTGCCGCATCGGGCACTGAGGTAGTTGGCAGCAGCAAAGTACCGTGCCTTGCCCCATTGGGGCACTGAGGCAAAAGGCAGCAGAGCAGACTCTGGTCTTCTTCAGCAACATCAGATTTGCCTGCAAAGGAAAGGTTTTTGCCCCCAGGAGGCAACTGAGGTTGCTTGCAACTTCCAACAGCACCAGCAGCACCATCAGATGAACAGGGTCGGTGCTACTAACAGCGGTTAATCCACAGGGCCGCGGGGCTGTCGGAAACAGATCAGCTCTGCAACCTGAAGCCGGGCGATGGGGCGACAAAGATGCTCGTTTAGAACTGGAAAGCTGGGGATTGTTTGCAACTTTGGGTAGAGTGGGCGGCATATAACTTAAATAAATAAATAAACTTGGCTGCTGAGACCGCCCGGATATGATAAAGATAGCCCTCAGAGGTTTGGGGGGGCTTAGACAGGCCGGCCCCCTTGGGACGGGTTGAAAACCAGACGAGCTCTGCCGTCTGAAGCCGGCCGATGGTGCAATGGGATGACGCCTGGACAGGCTTTGGATGGGGCTGACACAGGCCCTCTTTGGCACAGGGGACGCCCGGACATGGACAGGCTTTGGGTGGGGCAAAGCCTGGCCTAGGAGACTCACCTGTCCACCAATGTCTAACTAGACTTGCTGACAACCTTCAAAGAAAGAAAGATGCTCAGGTTGAAAACCAGACGAGCTCTGCCATCTGAAGGCGGGCGATGGGGTGACGCCTGGACAGGCTTGGATGGGGCAGAGCCCAGCTTTGGGTGTGCCAACATGGCCAGACAGCCCTCTGTCTTGGCACATTATGGGCATCACCCAACACTTTGGTCTTGTACACTTTAGTTGTACAAGAGCAACTATTTATTCATTTTTCTTACTGCTCAGTCTGGGTCTGCCAAGAGAGCTGGACGGCCCTCTTCACTTGTTCGGGGGTGCCGGGACCAGCTCTGGGTGTGCCAGCCAAAAGGGTTAGATGACCCTCTTGGCACGTTCAGGTGATGCGCAGACAGGCTTTGGGTGGGTGGGGCAGAGCCCGGCCGTGCTGCTACTACAGCGGTTAATCCGCGGGGCCGCTGGTGAGCTGCGCTAATTCATTTGGGTAGTTTGTTCCAACTTCTGTCTACCTACTGAGTTGGCATGGAACTGAAAGCAGAGTGTGTTGCCCCATTGGGCACTGCGGTAGTGGGCAGCAGCAAAGTACCGTGTCTTGCCCCATCGGGCACTGAGGAAGTTGGCAGCAGCAACGTAGAGTGTGTTGCCGCATCAAGCACTGAGGTTGTTGGCTCCAAAGTAGGTGGGAAAGCATGTCTTAATAGGCATTGGGCACCGAGGCAATTGGCAGCAAAGTAGGCTTTGCCAATTGGGTGTGTAGTGGCAGAAATCTTCAACATCGATGAGCAAGAGGGTGGCGTTTGCCATCAAGGTGGCATATGAAACACAAGCCTCCAGAAAGAATTAATTATTTAGTCAAGTATGCTGTTTTTGACTACCAGGAAGGGCTTGGGTCGGCCCAGCCCTCTTGGCACGGGGAAGCCAGGAGGACAGCTTTGGAAAACCAGATGATCAGCTCTGCAGTTTGAATCTGAAGCCATGCGATGGTGTTGTTTGTTTTGTTATTGATGAAGAAAAGGGATGGTGGTTGTTGTTGGCACAAGATAAACTCTGCAGTCTCAAGCCGTGCAATGGGGCGATGCCTGGAAAGGCTTTTGGGCCCCATCGGGTCACTGAGGTAAGTTGGCAGCAGCAAAATAGAGTGTGTTGCCCCATCGGGCACTCAGTCACACGGCAGCCAGAAAGCAGGCTCTTTTGGCCCCATTGGGGCACTGAGGTAAGTTGGCAGCAGCAAAGTAGAGTGTGTTGCCCCATCGGGCACTCAGTCACATGGCTGCCGGAAAGCAGGCTTTTCAGCCCCGTTGGGGCACTGAGGTAAGTTGGCAGCAGCAAAGTAGAGTGTGTTGCCCCATCGGGCACTCAGGCACACGGCAGCCGGAAAGCAGGCTTTTGGGCCCCATCGGGGCACTGAGGTAAGTTGGCAGCAGCAAAGTAGAGTGTGTTGCCCCATCAGGCATGACAGTGAGGCACTGAGGAAGTTCGCAGCCGGAAAGCAGGCTTTTGGGCCCCATCGGGACACTGAGGCAAAAGGCAGCCGCAGGAGACTCTGGTCTTCTTCTGCAACATCACATTTGCCTGCAAAGTTACTTAAGTTTGTCCCCAGGAGGCAACTGAGGTTGTCAAAGCAGCAGCAACAGCAGGAGAATAGGGTCCGACTGCAAGGTGCTACTAACGGCGGTCAATCAGGGTGGCCGCTGGGCTTCTCGAGCGGAAGATCAGCAGTTCGAATCCATGCAATGGGGGTGACCTGAGCTCTTGTCCCTTGTTCCTGCTTCTGCCTACCTACTGAGTTAAACTGCTGCTGAGCCACTAGGCTTGTTGATCGGAAGGTCTGCCAACCTACTCAGTCAGTAGCCCGAGTGGACTTCGGAGCACCTTGTTGGCATGGGACGGCCGGACAGGCATTGGGTGGGGCAGAGCCCAGCCCTCTTGGGACGGGGATGCCCGGACAGGCTGGGGGGGGGGGCAGAGGAAAAGGAAGAGGCAGACGCAAAAGGAAAGAAGACTCTTGTCTTCTTCAGCGCAAAGGTAGTTCAGTTTGCTCCCAGGAGGCAACTGAGGTTGCACAACTGCAGCAACAACAGCAGATGAATAGGGTCCGAGGTGCTACTAACGTAATGGTGGTTAATCCACAGGACCGCTGGTGAGCTGAGCTCCCGTACTTTGTTCCAAGTTCTGCCTACCTACTGAGGCTGTAGAATAGCTAGGAAGCTGGAATGAACAGTCTGCCAGTTTTGGGTGGGCCTGAGACAGACCCTCTTTGGCACAGGGGATGCCCAGACAGGCTTGGGGGGGCTTGAGACAGGCCTGGTTGGTGCTTGGATGCCCAGACAGGCTTGAAAGCAGTCTCTTGCCTTCTTTGGGAACATCACGTTTGCCTGCATAGTTAAGTTTGCCCCCAGGAGGCAACTGAGGTTGCACAACAACAGCAACAACAGATGAATAGGGTGGTGCTACTAACGTAACGGTGGTTAATCCATGGGGCCGCTGGGCTTCTTGAGCAGAAGATCAAATCTATGCAATGGGGTGAGCTGAGCTCCCGTAGTTTGTTCCAGGTTCTGCCTACCTGAGGCAGTAGGAAGCTGGAATGAACAGCCAGGAATTAGGAATGAAGCCCGAGTGGACTTTAGAGCACTAATAAGCAGGCAGGCTGGCCGGCCGGAAAGAACTTGGCCCGATGAGCCACCTTCACCCAGCAGTCAAGATTTGGAAGACCCTTGGCCCGATTCTTGGCACAGAATCAGCAGCAGGCAAGCCCAAGGCAGCTGGAGACGGATGCAGGATTTGGGGCCAACATGGCCCAAGGAGGCTGGAATTGATGCCTGGTGAGGTGGGGGGGGTGCCCGCACAGGTTGCACATAGCAGCAACATAGATTGTGGCACTGCGGGTTAAACCGCTGAGCCACTGGCTTGTCCATCAGAAGATCAGCACTGCAGTTTGAATCCATGCGACGGGGTGAGCTATGTCCCGTTGCTTTTCACCCAGCTTCTGCCAGCCTTCTGGGGCAGTAGAGAAGGCTAGGAGGCCAGAATGAACAGGCATGAATAATTGGAATGAAGCCCAAGGAGGATGGAATCATGAAATACGGCAGGACGGGAAAAGCTTATGTGAAGCGTCTGTAAAAGTAGATACACCTTTCAGCAGCGCTATTGGCTGCCGGACATGCCAATCCAGGATCTCTGTCCTGATTGGCCAGAGCTTCGAATTGGCCAGCAAGCTCAGAGAGGCCCCCAAAAGGGGTAATGAATATAGACAAATATGAACGGATCAACGAATAAAACCGAGGAAATATTCGTCAAGCCATATTCATCCTGATTTAAAATTTTACAAATACGGATCAACAAATATATGATGAATTGGCTATATTCGTCAGAAAAACTGATCCGTTTTTATATTCGTCCCCATCTCTATTTATATAGTTTGAATAATCACATAATAAAATGTTCGTTTATAATTAGATGTTTATCAAAGACATTTGCTGTGAAAATGTGTTCAGAAAATCTTCTTAATCTCTACAACTATGTTCTTTACACTAAATTAATTTGCTCATGTTAATGTTAGGAGAAATATTTGCCTTTGTTAAATTGCCCTTCAAATAAGGGACAGGGATGTGGGTTATCACCCTCCATAGGTTTGGTGCTCGGCCCCCTGCCCCAGTGTATCAACTGTCTCTGCCCTCACATATCATCTTCCTGAGTAATATTCATGCTTAATTTGTTGCTTTCAGAACGGATCATCAGAGGTAAATTCAAAATGTAGCAGCACATCTTTTTCATTGAAGACCAAGAACTAGGGGGATCATTCTAATGGTTCCCAACACATAGAACTGATCCTGATGGGAAAGGTTTCAGAACATGCGGATCTAGACTGGGACAAGTGTGTGCACAGGTAGATTCCCAAATAACATGCATCATACATTTAATAATAATAATAATAATAACAAACAAACAACAACAACATAACACACCAGACATAGTAGTAATAAAATGAAGAAATGTCTGGATAATTGACATTGCAATTCCAGGAGGTGCCAGAGTTGAAGATGAATTGGAAAAACTAACAAATTACAGAGACCTGGCAATTGAAATTTATCACTCGTGGATGAAATATACCTCAAGGGTCCCCATTGTCATCGAGTATTTGGGAACAATATCAAGAAATTTCACACAGTATTATAAGCAGTTGCAAATTTCAGAAATAACATAATCAGTTACAAAAAACAGCAATATAAGGAACAGCATATATAGTATGTCGATATTTAACAGATACTAAGATTTTTGGTTAAAAGTTGTATCTGTTATATAATACAAGTCAGTGTTTATATAATTTTGATTGACTGTGCCTGGTATTTCTTCCTCCTCCTCCTCCTCCTCCTCCTCCTCTTCTTCTTCTTCATCATCATCATCATCACCATCATACCTTGGAATACTAGAAGTAGATAACATCCCACACACAAAAGTGAAAAGACCTGACAGAAGAGGAATACATTAAAAGACTGCGGAAAATCTTAAAATCAAAATTGAATGGTGGAAATACAATCAAAACCATAAACACAAAGCCATAGACAGTTCCAGTAATTAGATACCCAGAAGGAAAACATCTGAGAAATACTGATGGGAGGCAGGACAATAATTCAACATGGGCATGGCTAAAACTGGGGACGATTAAGAAAGAAACTGAAGGCTTGATTTTTTTCTGCACAAGAACAAGCACTCCAAACCAATGTGATGAATGTTAAGATTCAAGGAATTGGTCCTAACAGCAAATGTCGACTTTCTCCAGAAAAAGATGAAACTGTGTCACACTTCATCTGTGAATGTCCAGACAGATTACAAAATTAGACATGATAGAATGGCAAAATTAGTGCACTGGTCATTATGCAAAAAATATAACTTGCCAGCCTCTGAAAACCCATGAGAACATCAGGTAGAGAAAGTGTAAGAAAATGATTAAGTCAAGGTCTTGTGGGATTTCTAGATGCAAACTGATAGACATCTTGAACATAACACACCAGACATAGTAGTTGCAGATTTCAGAAATAATATCAACAGAGCTACAAAAAATTGCAATATTAGGAACAGCATATATACTACATCAATATTTAACAGATACTTAGTTTTTTTTTCAAACTTGTATGTGTTATGTAATATTAGTCAATGTTTTTTATAATTTTGATTGACTGTTCCTGGTATTTTTGAATCATCATCATCATAGAACTGAGGCCTGGAAGGGACCCTATGAATCATCGAGTGTAGCCCCTGTCAAAATGGCTCTAACTGTATGCATGTAGCACTCAATATCATGAGACCATCCTTGGATGTACCAGAACTTCTAGACTTGAATATCTATTAAAATAGATATGTATATATCAGAAATTATGCTGAGACTCATATTTCTAAGGCCTGAAATGCTAACCTTCAAGGTTCACTGTGCTCGTCTTGAGTACAAGGCAGGCACTACTGCCAGAGAGGCAGTCTGGCTGATTTCTTTGGCATGTGGAAGACTTAAACTCACCCAGCAGATTTTAGTTGGAGATAATTTGGGGAAAGGAAACTTTCCACCCACTGTTGGATCCTCCTGCAATGACCACCATTTTAATTCATAGGAAAAAAAAACACACACATACACCCAGCAATCACAATGTATAATGAGGGGCTCTGCTAGAAAGTAGTCAGTTCTCTCCTTGAATTCTTTCCCCAGCATCCACTCAAATGATTGTCCATGTCAACGTCCCATGAATAGGGTAATGAAGTAGGGAGCATCACTTCAATCTGGCTAGAGCACAAAAATTCTCCTCCCTCTTTCCTTCAGCCAACCTCCAGTTCCCATTCCATCCCACCCTGCCTCCACAAGCCTTCTTCTTCCTTGCATCATTCCTCCAGCCTCCTTTCCTCTGACCTCACTTACATGGATGCTGCCTCTTCTTGCAACCAGTAGAGTGTTATGCAAAGTTCTAGTGCAAGTAACCCTTGGGAAGAGTAGCTGACATCACAGACTTCTGACATCACAATAGTTCTTAGGGAAACCACATTTTCTTTATGCTGGCCAAGGATCAAAGAGGGGAAGGAGAAAAGTCCTTGCTTCCATTGGTCCACATGCAGCTGTTCCCCACCACTCCTGGGCAGAGTTTGGAGGGAAGATTTTGTGGAAAGTAATAGAGAGATCTTGAGAGTTTACAGTCTGAGATGGTGGGCCAAGGCAGTCAGATTAAGCTGGAAAAAAGCCTAGCTATTACCTAATTTGAAGGGCCAAAATATCAAGTGTTGTGCCAAAAATTTCTCCCATGAAAATTTAAACCATTCTTAATAAATTTCCTTCAAAATGAATTTCAAAGCAGGAGAAATTCTCATAGTCACGGTTCAGGATTCTAGAGCTGCTCTGCTGAACATGTGGGCATGTCTTGTGTTTCATTGTACAGCCACCTCCATGGCAGCCAGAAGCAACCCCTACTTCCCACACTTACCTCAAAGTATAGGAGAAGATGGGACAAGGTAAGTCCTAGAAAGAGCTTTTTCAGCTCAGCAGTTTGGAAGCCAAGGATGCTGTAGGGTGACAAAGGCTATGTAATCTAAAGAAAAAACAAATATGGGGCTGCTGCTCTCAGAGACAATTGGCTCATGTCCAATATTTCTATCAATGTGCAAAGTATATCATTATAGTAACTGAATGGACTATTAAAAGTAGAAGCACATGAGGATAGATTATTTGAGTGGAGGTGTTTTAAGCAACCAGACTATACTTCTGTGCTTGCTGTGTGTATATTTAATTTCAAAATGTGTGAGAGATTTTGTGCCAATTGTGCAAACCACCACCAAGATAAAAAAGTACCTGTTGTCTCGTTCACCTGGGAATCCTTGACAAGCTGTCTTGTCATTCAACCATCTCAACCATAAATGTGACACTGGCAAAATTTCTTTACATCCCTGCTTGCAATATTACAGCAAGCTCAACAAACATCATCAAAGGGAAAATAGGAAGCATCCTAAAAATGAGGCAGAAAAATGGAAATCTCTTTCATTGGGGAATACTTTTGGGATACCGAATGACAACTTGTTGCAAAACTCTAGTTTAACTTTTCCCCTGGAACTAGACACAACACTAACTGGCTGGATAGCTCCTTGAGTTATCTCATTGTTCCTCCTGGGAAAAGAGCCAGCCTGTACAGCCTTGGGCAAGTTATACAGTTCCTGAGTGACCCCCCAAAGAAGGCACTGATAAACCATTTCTGAACACTTATATGTAAAAGGCTTTAGAAGGGTTGTTATAAGGCAGAATTGACTTGGTGATGTGCAATTATTATTAAGACACAACAGTATCACCCTCCTTCATACCTGTTTCAGGTATTCTGGGGAAGAAGCACTATTATAAACAACTGCAGTAGCGACAAGCAGGTACTACAATGACCCTTCCAAAAATGTAACATTTGGGAGACTTGCAGAAAGTGCTGAAACCTGAAGAATAAGAAATAATGAGTCAAACTGTTTTCAGAAGACACATAAACATTCTGAATGCCTGCCTGCCTTCCTGCCTGCCTTCCTTCAACTCCCACAGAAATAGAAATCCACTTTGCAGAATTATTGTCAAAATGTGCATGCTTTTGTGTGTGACTTCTCTGTTGGCACTATTATCTATGGCTTAGAATGGCACTAGTTTAAGAGTGTTGTGGAAGAAGTAAAACAGTAGCCAGACTGGCAACACAAATGCTGTTCCAATAAATTGTTTTTTTTGGGGGGGGGGGAGAACAAAGCTGTGCTACACACAATGCTAATACTGAGCCTCACCTTTGAGAACTTTTGGAAGGGTTTCTCCTTCCCCTGGAGAAATCAATGAAATGCCCAAGCCCATTGTTGAAATGCTGGGCAGAGCCATAAAAATAGTTCAGGAGTTTCTGATCCAAAGAAAGCCCAAGAGAGTTTGCTCAGCACTCAATATATATTCAGACCTTACAAGAGAGGAGGCCAACAGCACCAGTCTTCACCTCGCGGAGGTGGAGACTTCACCTCAGTCAAGGGGGACATGACTGTCATGCATTCAACAAATATCATTCTTTACATTCAGATATCTCTAATCCTTCTTCCCAAACAGTGAAGGGGGCCTCATGATGTGAAATAGCCTAGGGTTCATCTGAGCTCTCAGAGGCTCGGTATATGTGCTGAAACATAGCAGGGTTGTGGATATCTATATGAAAAACAAGAATCGTCAGGCTGCACAATGGGCAGGGAAGAAGAGGGCTGGAGGTTGTCAGTGCTGCCTAATGTTGCTTTTGATTTCATTATTTCAAGAATAATAGGCAATAATACAATATTTCTTTAACCTTGAGACTTGTCTTTGATCACTTTCAAGGCATGCCAACTCTTTTACAAACATCAACTCCAGACCTAATGACTCTATGTCTGCTATATTAATAGATATCACGCAGCTGAAGAGTGGCTTACTCTGTTCTGTCTTTCTTGAAATCCTTTCAAGAGATACAATAGGATTCTTTCTAAAGTGTTCTGCTTAGTGTTGTGCTTTCTAACACATATAAATCATGCAAGTAAATTGGGATTTTGTTGTTGTTGTTGTTTGTATCTTGTGTTAGTGGTAGCCTCCAGAAAAGCCTTATGAACTTTCACAGCCTAGTGATTCCAAAACAGTGCGAGTATTGCAGTTGTTTGGGGAGATTATCATCAGTGTAAAAAGATACAGTGTTCCCTTCCTGCCATAGTGACCTCCTTGCATCCCTTGTTAATCCAGCTATTAACATTCCTGATTCAATAAAGGAAGCAATGGAAGCTATAAATGCAGATGTACTGGCACAGACACAGATCAGAGGATTTCCCAGAGGGTACAAATTGGGTTGGGTCCTTCTGATCTGTATGCCTTTGTTCAGAAACTGGTCAAATCAGGGAGGCAGTGCACAGCCCAAACTGATATTCAGTGGTAATCTCCAGACAGGAAAGAGATTTGACAGAACTGAGCTGTGTGGCTTTGCAGGAAGGCAACCCATTATCGTAGACTTACTCCTCAGTAGATAAGCGTCAAATTGACCCATGTTAGAGATGCTTTGTAAGTAAATGTCCAAATGGTTGAGAATGGCATCTGACCTTGTCCTTTACCTTGAAGCCTTCCTACTCTGTCCTTGATGCTTCCCCATGTTCTTAATCCTACCCCTGCTGGAATGTGGTCCCTCAGACTCTTCGAAAATCAGAACTCACCTCTCAGACCCTAAAATACTTCCTCTTTCCTCCTTCAACTCTGCAGCAATTTTGCAACCTTAAGAGAGTATTTGAATTTTATAAAACAGTTGTCTTGAGTTTTTCAACCTATATTCAGTGTACCTTTATTCAGGAATTTCACTTTGTAGCAAAAGAAGTTTTCTCTATTTACTTTCTAGCCTCTGTGAAATTGTAAATCTGAGTCATCGGAAGTGACGGATTGTGATTCAAATAACAGTTTGGATTTGGGCTTCATTTTTAGAAGCTGTATTTTGGTCTTTTTTTCTTCCATTTGTCCTTGTTTTATACATTATTAAACAGCTCCTATTTATGAGCTTCCCAATCATGCTTACTTAGGTCAATATTTCAGTTCTGGAACTCAAAAAGCTCAGCAAATACTGAGCGTCACAATACCGACTATATTTCAGCATGAAAAATTTATAGGATTAATTTAATCTCCCCTCTTTCTTCCCAGAATGTCCACAAACATTGATTTTGTCAGATCAATTCATTATTCAAATGTTAATGTAAACAGTTTATTCTCCAGCTTGATGCTACACAAGATTTGTTGTTTAGTTACATAAATCACGTGGAGATTTTTCCAATTTTCTAACAGCAGAAGAGAATCAACTTATGCACGGTTTCTGTTGTGAATGCATAATCCAGCCACACAGATTTCTCCTGAAATATCATTTAAATTCAAATTTAGCTTGTCCACAAGAGCTTAAACATTAACATTTAATAACAGATTACTTCCATGTTTAATAACAATAATTCAAACAGAGCATATTCAGTTTTTATGGCACTATTAATTATTAGAACTACTGCATGGTCTTGTCGATCCTGAATTCAGAATTCCAGGCTGATTCCCTACTGATAAAGCACTTCATGGATTTGGAATTTCTCCCTTGGAACTGTTAAAAGAAAGCTTTAAAGGTGGATGGATGATGTCATAATAATTTTACTCTGAAGAATTATCACATAGTGGCTGAAATCCTGTTGCTTAGCACGGTAAGACATATTACAGTAGGCCCACTGAATTAGTGGTGGGGGGTGATGAATCAACTCTCCCATGAGTTTTATTGATTCAAATAGGTCTACTCTAATTGTAAATACTACACTAAATAAGTCTCAACTTGAGTAAGCCCATTTGAATCAATGGAATATATGGAAGAGTTTACTCACCAAATCCCCACTGATTCAATGGGCCTACTGTAGTGTGTTACTATGATAAGCAACAGGGTTTCAGCCAGTACGTGTGTTTTTTTTAATTTTCTTTTTATTATTATTATTATTTTTAAAATCCATCCATGCTTATTTAACATCGTGTCACCTGGGTTCAGCTTATAATCATTTGTTAATACAAGTGCAATACATATTAATCTCTTAATCTATATAACGTGCTTCTAACCATTGATAAAACAAGTTCCATGTTTGATAATATTCTGCATCTTCCTTTCCTTTGATTTTCAGTGTCAGTCTATCCATTTCAGCGCAGTCCAATACCTTTTTAATTATTTCTTGATCTGTAGGTGTTTCTTCATTTTTCCACTATAGTGCAAATATAATCCTTGCGGCTGTTAAAATATGCAGTATTAAATATACATTTTGTTTATCAACACTTTCTGGTATTATACCTAATAGAAAGAGTTCTGGCTTAAAATCTACATGTTTTTTTGATTATTTTAACAAGCCATATATGTATTTTTTTCCATTTTTTTTTTTTGCTTTATCACAGGTCCACCAAAGGTGATAATGTTCCAGTTTTTTTATGACATTTCCAGCATTTACTTGACCTATTAGAGAACATTTTAGCTAATCTATCGGGTGGTAAATGCCGTCTATAAAACATTTTATATAAATTCTCTTTATAAGATGTTGCCATTGTCATTTTATAGTTTCTAGACCACAGTTTTTGCCATTTTTCAAAGTCAATATTATATCAAAAGTTTTTTGCCCATTGAACCATCGTTTCTTTGACCTGTTTGTCCTCCATTTTCCAATTTAAAAGAAATCTATATATTTTCCTAATTAATTTATCATCTGATGTTAACATTATTTGGTCAAACGTCGTCTGTTCTTTATAAAAATCATACATTTTTGAATCCCTTTCATATCTAGATTGTATTTGCATTATGGGCCACCACGATGCGTCTAATCAGCCAGTACAGTTTTGTTGGGCTTACAGAACATCCTTTTATAAGTACAAAATTACCATGTTTGAGTATCCCACCACATAAATTCCCAAAATGAAAATAAAGCTTAGAGGAATCATTGTTCTTGATGTATGCATTTTCTAGATGTGGTGAGTTACTTATTTCAATAAAGGATGATTCAAATGTGTAGAAGTGCATTCCCCATGCAGAATTGTACCATAAAATAAAAGTCCATCTGCATATTCAGAATAAATTGTGTATGTGGCTTGTTAAGAGGCAATAGAGAATTATTGTTCAAACATCCAATTACTTAGGAATCTAATACTATTTGAAGGCTGGAATGCCTAATGAGAACATGACTATGGAAGCATATTATGTTAGGAATCTTACGTCATTTATACTTTTTAAAAATCATACTAATCAAATTCTTCTACTACTTACTGAAGTTCTAGGAACAAAATTAGACAATACAGTTAACATTCTATTAGAAATACAGTGGTGCCTCGCAAGACGAAAGTAATTCGTTCAGCGAGTAGCGCCGTCTTGTGAAATTTTCGTCTTGCGAAAAGCGGTTTCCCATAGGAATGCATTGAAATTTAATTAATGCGTTCCTATGGGGAAAAAAAGTCAGAAACCAAAAAAAAGTCAGAAAAAAGTCACTTACCAGGTACAGTAGGCCCAGCCCCGCTCCTCACAGTCCCTTGGTAGCCCCGGAACAGCCGGACTCTGTGTGAGCAGAGCGCCGAACAGCTGAGATTCGGCAACCAGCAGAGAGGCGGCAGCCATTTTGGAGAGGCGGCAGCCATTTTGAGAGGCAGCAGCCATGTGGTCACCAAAAAACTCACAAGACCCGTTCGTCTTGCGAGTTTTTCGTCCCGCGAGGCATTCGTCTTGCGAGGCACCACTGTAACACTCCTTTAAAAGTAATAGTATAGTGTATCGGGCACTTTAAAGGAGGTTTCTGACAGCTGTAGGAGACAGGTGGACCTTGTAATGAGGTGATGCCTAGAGGGTTTGATTGGGGGGGGGGAGTTATGGGTATTTATTGAATGTGTGTCTTGTGTATGTCATGTTGTCTTTGGAATAAAGGACCGTATGTTGAAGTAGTTGTTGTGTCTGGACCCACAACATAACACTGGCAACAAAGGTGGGATTTTGCTTGCCTGCAGAGGGTATGTTGGACTGAATTAATTACCTGTCTGTGGGCTAACCATTGGAGAAGTGAAGGACGAGCTGTGGAAATGGCTACCTGGGGATATTTGGAGCGTTTTGACCCAGCTGTTGCAGACTGGGAAACTTACATATCAAGGTTTGAGTTTTACCTTGGTGCCAACAAAATAACCGAACCAGAGACTATTAGAGCTACCTTTCTCACCACTTGTGGGCTGCCTGTTTTTGAGATAGTGAGAGTGTTGTGTGCTCCTACCCCTTTAAAAAACATCACATTTTCAGTCATCAAAGACAAGCTGCAAGACCATTTCTCACCTCAACCCTCAGAGATTGCTTGTCGGCATGCTTTTTACAAGCGTGACCAGGGGCCTGGCGAGTGAGCAGCTAATTATGTTACGGCCCTTTGACAAGCAGCAAGGCATTGTAACTTCACAGACCTCGAGGAAGCGTTGAGAGACAGGTTGGTTTGTGGCATAAGGGATGAAAAAATGCAACATCGATTGTTTGCAAGGAAGAGTCTGGATTTTAAAACAGCTTATGAGGAGATTTTAGCTGTAGAAGCTGTACAGAAATTTACAAAAGAAATTCAACAAGAAAAGACTCCCCCACCATTTAGTAAGTTGGAAAGCGTCCATCAAGGACAGTGGGAGGACTCCTCTTCTAGGGAGGAGGAGGGAGAAGCTGTAATGTGAGTCATCCATCAGAGAAGCCAAGGAGTGAAAGTACCACCAGAAAATCTGTGTGCCAGTTGTGGAGGGCCCCACCTGAGGAAGGCATGTCAATTCCAGAATGTACAATGCCAAAGGTGTGGCAAGGTGGGGCATATTGCTCATCCCTGTCTTGCTGCCCCTTACTCAAGAGCAGCTGAAAGGGGGAATCTTCAAGCGGCTTGGGCATCCAGAAAGGGCTACAATCAGCAAGGCGAGTGTCACACCCTTTCCTCGCGTTCTGTTGAACTGCCAGAGATTAAAGGAGACAGCTTTATGATGACTTTACAGCCAGCAATTCGATCAAAGATCAGAGTGACTGTAAGAGTTCAGGATGTGCCCTGTGAAATGGAGGTGGACACGGGTTCTGCATTGTCTATCATTGCAGACCAGCAACAGATTTGTCCTAAGGGGTGGAGGCACAAAGTGGAGCCATGTGATGTACTTCTTAAGGATTTCCAGGGCAAGCAGGTTCCTGTGCTGGGGATGGGCACCTTTCAAATAGCCTATAAGGACTTCAGAGGGCCATTATGGGTGGTAGTGGCAAAAGGGCAATTACCAAGCCTACTGCGATTGGAATGGTTTGAACCATTGGGCATCTATATTTCTGGTACAGTGGTGCCTCGCTAGACGATTGCCTCGCAGGACGAGGAAATCGCTAGACAATGGCTTTTTGCGATCGCTAATGCGATCGCAAAACGATGGTCTCCTATGGGGGATTTTCGCTAGACGACGAGGTTTCCCCATTGGAATGCACCGACTAGCGGTCAAAAGCTGTCAGTGCATTCCAACGGGGACCTGCGCTCGCTAGACGAGGTTTCCCTATGGACGATCTTCGCAAGACGACGACTTTTCCCTTGGAATGCATTGAAGAGATTTCAATGCATTCCAATGGGAAAACGCGCTTCGCTAGACGATGTTTTCGCAAGACAGCGATTTCCGCGGAACGGATTAACATCGTCTAGCGAGGCACCACTGTATTCAACAAATCAAGCATGGGGATGTTACAGCTGTGTGTAAGGAGTTTGCAGCAGTGTTTGATGGATCTTTGGGGAGTTACACTGGGCCACATATTTCATTTAATTTGAATCCAACAGTGGCCCTGATCCGTTTAAAGGCACATCGGGTTCCATTTGCCCTTAAGCCTAAAATTGATGAAGAATTGGATCGGTTGATAGCTCAGGGGGTCCTAGAGGCAGTGCCCCATGCTTGATGGGAGACACCTATTGTTACTCCTCTTAAGGCAAATGGGGCCATGCGGATTTACGCTGATTACAAATGTACTGTTAATCAGGCATTACAACAGCACATATATCCGGTGCCAGTAGTAAGTCATCTTCTGGCATCGCTGAATGGTGGAAAGATCTTTGCAAAGCTTGATCTGGCCCAGGCTTATCAACAATTACCAGTAGATGATGCCACCGCAGAGGCACAAACAATCGTAACACATAGGGGGGCTTTTAAGGTAAAGCAATTACAGTTTGGTATCAGTGTAGCCTCCGGGATATTTCAAGGCATTATGGAAGGCCTCTTGCTAGGGTTGCCGGGTGTCATCCCATATTTTGATGACATTTTGGTAGCTGCAGGTTGTGAGGCTGAGCTAGCCGAATAACTCCGTATGGTGTTAAGTAAACTTCAGGCAGCAGGTTTGAAGGTTAATCAGGAGAAGTGTCAGCTTGGAGTCCCGCAGGTGGAATTCCTTGGATTCCTGATTGACACTACTGGTATTCATCCTACCTCAGAAAAGGTCAGGGCTATATGTAGTGCACCAGAGCCTACAACAAGGAAGGAATTGCAGTCCTTTTTGGGGGTGTTGAATTTTTATCACGCCTTCTTACCTCATAAGGCGTCAGTGGCAGAGCCGTTACATCGCCTTTTAGAATCATCCACTCCCTGGAATTGGGGCAGGAAGGAAGCTAGGGCTTTTAGGGCAGTTAAGGAGTTGTTGTCCTCAGAAAGTGTTTTGACACATTTTGATGAGAAGAAGCCACTTCTTTTGGCTGCAGATGCCTCCCCATATGGAATCAGGGCGGTTCTTAGTCACAAAATGCCAAATGGTCAGGAGGCACCTATTGCTTATTTTTCACGGACCTTGTCACCAGCAGAGCGTAAGTATGCTCAAATTGACAAGGAAGCTTTGGCTATTGTGACCGGGGTTAAGAAATTTCACGATTACTTGTACGGGTGGCATTTTGTTATTGCAGATCATAAACCTCTTTTAGGAATTTTTACTCTAGAGAAACAGACCCCAGAGATTTTGTCCCCATTAATGTTGAGGTGGACAGTGTTTTTGTCAGCTTACCCTTATGATCTGAGGTACCGCCCGGGTAAGGTGTTAGGTCATGCCAATGCCCTCAGTCGACTTCCACTGCCAGATCCAGCTGTTGATCCGGCACCAGCTCACCATGTGTTATTACTGGAAGAGTTGTCTCGGCCCCCAGTGCAGGTTACCGACGTAGCAGCTCACAAAGCTAAGGACTGCACAATACCCCATGTCCTTAATTGAGTGTGGAAGGGATGGCCAGAGGGCCGAATGACGGAAGAGTTCCAGCCATTTAGTTGTAGACAGAATGAACTCCCAGTGCACAAAGGTTGTTTGCTATGGGGGAGTCGAGTTGTTATTCCAAGCAGGTTGCAACAACAAGTGCTTGAGGCGTTACATGTCGGCCACCCAGGTATAGTGTGTATGAAGGCACTAGCCCATAGTTATGTTTGGTGGCCTAAGATGGATAAGACCATTGAAGAATGGGTTCGTTCTTGTCAGATGTGTCAGGAGTTGAGACCATCGCCAGCGCAGGCTCCCGTCCATCCATGGGAGGCGGCATGAGGCCCTTGGTCCCGACTCCACATAGATTTTGTTGGTCCCTTTCAGGGGCAAGTATTCTTTATTGTAGTGGATGCTTTTTCTAAATGGTTGGAGGTAGTCCCTGTGTCCAGTATGTCTACAACTGTTGTTGTTCGTACACTTTGGAAGCTTGTTGTGTCTGGATCCACAACATAACAAATAAATTGCTTACTCTACCATCAGTCTTCATCTGGCAACTTAGCCTGCATTTGTTTTGTAATTGGTCAGCTAGGAGATATATAAGGTTCACTTTGGTTTAGATTAGCTTTTGCATGCCTGGTGTCCCAGGAATGTAGCTCAGAAAGATTTGTGCACTGATAGGGACAAAGTTCTAAGAGAAGGAAAGAGGAGGAAATATTAATTTTGTCTTAACATGGGATGTTGCTCCAGAAAAAAGTTTCTGACATTATGAGAATTGTTCGAACAGGGAAATGAGCAATCCAGCCCCAATCCTTCTCAGTACGGTATAGAAACTAATATCATGATTGACAATATAGTTAACATTCAAACTGCTGGATAGCTCAGTGGTTTAGGTCTCTGACTGCAAAGCCAGAGGTTGGGAGGTCAATTCCCCACTGTGTCTCCTTGACAGGGGCTGGACTTGATGATCCATAGGGTCCCTTCCAGTTCTGCAGTTTTAAGGTGGTTGTGGTTATCTGAAATCCTTAATGCACACCAGATGGCTGAGTACTATGCTGATCCTTAGTCTTAATGTGCAACCGGACAGGGGAGGAGCACCAGATTAATTTGGTTTGGTTTGCAATTTTTTAAACTAGGTCTTTGGTAGCTTGCACTGTTGAAATCCACACCAATAAGATAAATCACCCTCACTGCACTTTCCCATTGGTTCAATTTCTCATAAGATCAGAGATCCACCTTATTAATACCGTCCTCTT
Source organism: Intellagama lesueurii (assembly GCA_037013535.1). Taxonomy (NCBI): domain Eukaryota; kingdom Metazoa; phylum Chordata; class Lepidosauria; order Squamata; family Agamidae; genus Intellagama; species Intellagama lesueurii. The sequence goes on along the minus strand of JBAJHW010000003.1, from coordinate 172,201,131 downwards.
CACTGCCCCTTCCCTGCCCAGAAGAAACTGACAAGAGGTTGTTAAAAGTGGCAAGAAACATTGACTAACTTGTCTGTATCCCAGCACGGTCTTCCCATTATGGCAAGAAGGTGAGAAAGGAGGGGCTCCCCCGATTGATTTCCAAAGGGCAAGCAAGGAAGGCACCCTTAACAGTACAGCACTGATCTGACAGCAATAAACTTGACAGACATATCATTAAAAATAGTAGAAATATTGTTCAAAGAAGAGACAGCAGGCACTCACTTGAAGAGGATTATCCTACCGTACTGGCATACTGTGCCCCACTGGAGACATCAGCATCAATGTCACCATAGGACATGCCTCCTGACTCTTCCTCTGGTCTGAGACAGGCAACCACACATGCCAGAAAAGAGGGAAAATATGCCAGCTGAATCAGTACAGCCCCTGACAGCCAAATCAGAAGCCACAACTGCCACTGAAAAAAGTGCAGGCTTCAATGCAATTAGTTTTACATTGTGTAGTTGCTAGGAAATGAATGGATTTTAGCTGCCTCAGCTCAGATGCCCAACAGTGTGGTGTTTTGCATCATAGCCACACCCTTAGGTAAGTAGAGCTGGCATTTTAAATGACAAGTGTCTGTGTACGGGTGCAACAATAGGTTAGAGCTTAATGTGCCACGATTAAATAAAGCCTTGGTTCTTTGGATAGTGAACTCTTCTGCAATTATATGGGCTGACTCTGCTGCTGTGGAGCTATTTTTGGCCTGAGTTGACTGTTGTGTTATCTGTGCTAAAGGAAAAATACAGAGATCCGATCACAGCATTCATTAAATTGGAAAGGCATTTTTCATCTCTATGTCTTTGTGCAAGCATCTCGCTGAGTCTGAGTTAGATTTCAGATTGATTGATCCTAAGCCGATTTCACTAAAAAAAATTACTCACAACTAATTGGGCTCAAGTGCCGCGAACATTACCAGGATTAGGGCCTTTGTTTTCACTGATTCTTTTTTTTTCCCCCATGGTTTCATTTGCTGATTTTTTTATTTTTTATTTGGTTGGAACTTTCATCCCATCTTTTTGTTCAGGCAGCTTAAATCAAATATAATCGGAATTCAGCAATTCTGTGAGGTACAGGGCTGTTAAATTTCTACTTTAATCGGTTTTGACATTTCTGTACTTAATTACAGAGATAGTCCATTGGAAACCATGAAGGATGCCAATTTTAATTTTTAAACAGTAAATGAAGTAGCAGAGCAATAAACAAAAATAAGTTCGAGACCATGACATTGGCTGGGATTTCCACTCACTGAGCAATCCATTAGAAAGTCAGGCCCCGTTCCAAATCAGGTTAGTGGTGGTCAAACTCAGTTGTGACTCAGGAGTAATGATTTCAGTCGGCCATCAGAACTGGACTGGGACTCATGGTTTGAAACCTGAGACAGCCTCAGCAAGATAACTGGACAAAGACTGTGATCCTTCTCAATTTGTACCAAAGAAGGATATATTTCTAATTTCAATGAATGCTGTTTTCTCTGTGCTTCCTATAGCAGAGGTAACACAGAAGTGCTGTTTCAATATTAACCAATTATTTAACTATATGAGGATTTTCCCAAGTTGCAGGCTGTGCTATTGTCCATAATGACGCCTATAACTCCTACCTCGGTATCCAATTAAACTCTTTGACAGTCCATTAGTCTCTGGGTGGTATTTGCTACAGCTGCATGGAAAATCTTTTTCTAGACTGCAGAACCCTCAGATTAGTGGAGGGGGATGGAGAAAGAGAAAGAAATTATAGCATAGCATGCCTTGTTTTTAAAATGTAATATCAATTTCAAGAGAAAATATCAGCCTGATCAATTTTCCATTAAGGGTGACTTGCAGTAGAGGAGAAAACATATTTGTGACCTTCTTTTTGTTCTTTCTGATCAATAACAGAGGCATTTTATAACATCCAAGTGTTGCTTTCTCTCTACATAATCCTTAAAGTTTATTATATTTAGTAGTTTGCCTCCCAGAGGAGGTGGAAGGAGGGAGTCAAATATGTTCCAGCCCTTGAACTGGCTTGGCAAATCCATGGCAAATCTTTGTGTGAGTGAGATAAGTGATTCAAAATGTGTCACTGGATTGGGGCTGTGCGAGTTGAAGTCCTTGTTCCTGGGTTCATCTCTAATCTGGATGATTTAAAGGGAGGGATGTTCCTTCACATTTTAAATCGCATCCTTATGAAGTGGAGATTAAAATCAATGAGAGCACATTCCTCTCTATGTGTACTTAGAAGTAAGTTCCACCAAGTTGAATGGGACCTACTCCCAGGTAGGTGGCCATAGCAGTGCAACCTCAGTTAATTATGAGTAAAATGAAGACAGCAGTCAAGAAGTCAGTAGAAGACTGAAACTCTGGAGGGCAAGTATGAAGGGACTAGAAACTATCCTTAAAATAAGGATATGTTGTTACTGGATACCAAGACTAAGATCACCCATATTATTATATTGCCAATTACTAAGTATGGATGTGAAAGGTCTGAGCTTCTTATTTCTGATGTACCACTTTGATCGTTTCGTGACTTTTATAAAGAATCTTCAAGCCTTTAGAAATAATCTCTGGAACCTCTGGAAAGAAAACGGAGACATCCACATAAGGAATCCTCTGTTTCTGAGCCGTACCATTTCTGCTCCAGTGGATGATTTATGGGTTTGAACCATCTTGCTTTATTCCATCATCACAAGGCATACACAATAAGTCAGCCTATGAGGTGGGACAGCCATCTAGAATCCTTCTTCCCCAACAGGTTCCTTGGGATTTTGCAGCCTTCCTATTATCTTCCTCTATACTCATGTCAATATACTTAAATGATTAGTTCCCAACCTTGGGTCCCCAGATGTTCATGGACAACAACGCCGAGAAATCCTGGCCAGCACAGCTAGAGGTGAAGGCTTCTGGGAGCTTTACTTCAAGAACATCTGGGGACCCAAGGTTAGGAATCACTGCCTTATGTCCTATCATTAGAAAAAGGACAAAGAATCAAAGCAGGCACAAGGAATTATTTGTACATTCAGAAAATGCAGAATTCAAGAAGCCTGTCTTTGTTGGCCTGCCAAATTAGCACAGCCTAAATATTTACAGGGAATTGCCTTGGGGCTAACTCTCTTCTGTAATTCATTCCTTTGTCAGAACAGCCCATTCAAGGGAAATAAGCAGTACAATTCTTAAATAATTGAATATTTCATTTTCTGAACTCAGTTGCAATAAGGTCAGTGGCATTTACTTGGGATAATCTATAGTTCTGAAGAGAAGAGCTTTTATGTCCACAATCAATTTTAATAAATTATGGATAACATCATTTTTCTGCAGTCTGATCATTACCATGTATTGTAGGCAGTAAAAATGGCCTTGGAGAAATTTATATGGCCCAAAGCACAAAGTGTTTCTTCGTGTTAATCAGCTTGTATACATGTGTTCCAATCCTTCTACACTGAGCATACATGAAAACCACATCTTTATGGATGTGATTTTACCCATTTCCAGTGGAGTAGTGGAAGGGGAATGCAGGGGAACATCTGTTTTGTTTTGTTTTGTTTTTAGAGCATAATAATGAAGATATCATCTACAAAAACACCAGGGTCCTTCCTTGCTTTGACAAGGGAAGGAATGAAAGTAATTCAGCAGAGGTTGGACACTGCTTTCCATTTCTTTGAGTTTCTACTAGCATTTTAAACAACAACACTTTTTTTTTAACAAGGCTGTGCGTATTTCTCTTTAAAAGCTAAGGATTGTGTTTCAGTTGGCTAGAAAATGTGAGGTTAAGTTCAGTATGGCTCTCAAGCTGAATCAGTGTAATCAGTATAACATACTACTGACTACAGGTAAGTAAGCATAAAAGCATAGCCATGCCCAGTAACCTTAATACAGTAGTAACATTTTATTAGTGACCTATACTTTAACATTTAGCATAGCTGCCTAGGGAATTCTCAGACTTGTAGTTCAAACACAGAGATTTGTACACCTCTACTTTAAATTGTGTTAAAATGATAATTGTGGGCTGCAAAGTCAATTCCAACTTATGACAACATTTTCCAGGGGTTCCTAGGTATTTTCAGAAGTAGTTTATCATTCACTTCTTCTAGCAGAGCTCAAGGAATGTGCAGCTTGCCCAAGGCCCCACAGGCTGGCTCTTTTCCCAGACACAGTTGAAAATTGAACTCCCTGTTGGAAGTCAATGTATGAAAATTCATTGCAAATCTCCATTAAGCAAATCTCCATTAAGGTGGAGATTTGCTAATTGAAATGGCCAAATTAATTCAAATAATTTTTATTGAAAGGGGTTGACCTAACTCTGTATCATAGCTTTGGTGTTTCTCCAGAATTAGGTTAGCTGCCGTGATAGACCCCTTTTGTGAGTCAGGAAGCTGCCAAATGCAGACATGGGTGGAGTCTCCACTGATTTCTCCAAAGTGACATTGATCAACTACTCCAGAATATCCAGGGTCAAGTCCCCACAGAGCCATGACACTCACTAAGTGACCTTTGGCCAATCACTCTCTTTCAGCCTGCTCTTCCTGCCAAAATTGTTTTTTAGGATATGGTTGGGTGTAGGAAGGAGAACCATGAGCCCTGTCTCAGCCTTCCTTATAATAAATGTACAACAGTAAATAAACATCCAACCCAATTCCAATTAAATAAAAAAAAATGTGTGGATGTAGATTTAAAACTCTGGGTGTAATTTGTAAATTTATCTATGAATACTAAAGGAAGTAATATCATAGATGGGGTTTTGCATTTTCATTTTGGTAAAGCTTTCTGTGTAATGTACATTTAAATGCCAATTTAAAATTAACATAATTGTTTAACAATTCCTCTTTCCATATATATCTAACTAAATTAATTTTTTTACAAAGTTAACTAACAATTACCTTCAGGTATTGACCCTTCCCATCTCTGCTACTGACTTCCCCATTTCTGAACATGGCCATTAACATGTTTTTAAGCAGGTTCCGTGTAAGTCCATGGTCACACCAGCGAAATGTCCCCCTGTTTTCTCATATATTTTACTCCCTGAGCAGTTGCATGTTGCAGTCACATGATGTATATTCCAGGGTGTGCGTTCTGACATGTTTTTGAACATTTCTCTAAATTTGATGTGATACAACCGGTTACATTTCATTACTGGAATACTTCCCTCTGAATTGTTTGTCTCTGAAGTCCCTTTTTTCCTTTTTTTTAAAAAAAATAAATTTCATTACATCAATGTTTCGGCAACATTTCCTTGTTGGGTACATGTTTCTCTGCTGTGTTTGTGCCTCTTCCAGCAGAGAAACTCATCATTGGGCTTTGATTTTATTGCAGCTCTACCACAAGGCCCACAAAAGGAAAACATGAGAGGGCTCAGGGGAAGGAGCACCACCTGGTGGAAGGATCCACAAATAAGTGAAGTGCAAAGGCCAATGACATAGTTTTCCAATGCACCAATGCTCCGCTTGCTACATTAAAAAAAATAAAATAAAGGGACATTCACGCTGTCACGTTCCCGCATGGCCCTTGGTTGTTTCACCAAGCAAAGACGCATGCTACGTGTCGTTCAGGTGCCACCAGTTGATTACATCAACTTTGTTCACTATTAATGACAGAGGTCCGGGCAACGTTTAATTTAAAAACCAAGTAAAAAATGTTTATTGTTACGACTGATAAAAAGTCCAGTCAATATTGTTAACTCTCAACTCAAACCCTCTTTTCTTCCAATCGCCCCTAACTCCACCCCACCAACTCCTATTGGTGCATGCAAATCTCAACATAAATATTCATGAGCAGGGTGAGTGCTACATCCCTCCCCCCTTAATTAGTTTGTTTTAGGAGGGGAAACTTAACAGTTTGCCCACATAAACAAACGAAGGTTCATGGAAGAATGCAAATATTAATCTCTTACAGTACTAAGGATACATACTATTATTTTTACTATCACTGTACATACCTCTTAGTTTATTAATATCCAAACAAATTTTGCACTTTAAGCATATCCCATAACTATTGCACAAACAGAACAGTTAATAGTGAACTCGGATTTAAAAAAAGAATTTTGTCTAGTCATCTGGTCTTCTAGACAAAGCGTCCGCGACCACATTTTGAGATCCTTTTACACTGTGGATTTCAAAATCAAAGTCTTGCAAAATCAGCACCCATCTCGTAAGTTTGCTGCTATAAGATTATATAGTTCTTAGCCACACCAAAGGGGAATGGTCGGTGCAGAGGACGAATTTCCTTCCCCAAATGTAGGGCTTCAGCTTTTGCAGCATCCATACGATAGCTAGACACTCTTTTTTTATAGTGGATAAATGTCTCTCAGCAGGTTGTAGTTTCTTGCTTATGTAAGTCACTTGCTGTAGACTCCTGCTGTCGTCTGTTTGGCACAGCACGGCTACCAGTCCCATGTTCGACGCATCCATGTAAATGACAAACTCACAGTCGAAGTCCGGTGCAATTCAGATGATCGAAGGGTACCTGACACTCTGACGTCCACTGGATGTTTTCAGCTTGCTTCTTTCGGCTTAAGTTTGTTAACGGAGCAGCTATCGCACTAAACTTTGGGACAAAATGTCTATAATATCCAGCTAACCCAAGGAACGCTCAAATTTTCTTTTCAGAAGTCGGGGTGGGCCAAGTATCAATAGCTTCTATCTTTGCATCTAGGGGTTTGATCACCCCCCCTCCGACTAGATGCCCTAGGTACCTTATTTTAGAGTTCCCAATTTGACATTTAGCCACTTTCACTGTCAAACCGGCACCACGTAACTTTTGCAACATGACCTCTAGATGGGATTTATGTTCCTTCCAGCTCTGGCTGGGAGGAACATAAATGTCATCCATGTATGCCATAGTGAACTCTCTCAGGCCATACAAGGTTTTATCTACCAGCCTTTGAAACATGGCTGGTGCATTTTTTGTAGGCCAAAACTCATAATTCAAAATTCGTATAATCCTAAAGGACTGCAAAAGGCTGTTTTCTCTTGGTCTTTAGGATTCATGGGCACTTGCCAAAACCCTTTACTCAGATCCAAATTGGAGATATATGGACATTTCCCTATTGTTTCAATAAGGTCGTCCAGGCGAGGCATTGGGTAGGCATCTGCCTTGGTAATATGATTTAGTTTTTGATAGTCCACACAGAACCTGATGCTCCCATCTGGTTTATCCACTAAGACTATAGGAGGCAGGCTAAGGGAATCCAGGCTGCCCTTTGCAAAGATGGCAGCTGCAGCTTTCCTACCCTAAACGAAGCCGTAGCTGCCATCTTTGCAAAGGGCAGCCAGTCTCCCTTTTTACACACCATGGCTGCGGAGGCCAGAAGACCTCGGCAGCAGCGATTAAGTTAAGAGGGTGTCGGTGGGGGTGTGGTGGGGTGGCGTGGGGCCTAAGGTAGGGAAAGGAAGGGGGTGTGGGGGTAAGCTGTTGGTGTGGCTGGATGTGTGTGTGTGTGTGGGGTGGCTGCCTATCGGCTTCTGATCAGCTGATCGGCGGCCGGTAGGCAGAATGGGCTTCTGTGCCGTGTGGTAAACTCTCCTGGGGGGGATCCAATTTGTGGGTGAATAACTTGGATGTCCGATATCCAATCTTCACCAAAGTTGGCAGGTGTGTTGGGGAAAGACATAGGAAGCTCCATTGTGATTCTGGATTCTCTAAGTACCTGGGGGGAGCTTTCCTGGGGGGTCCTCTTTGTGACTATATAACTCGGGGGTCCATGATCCAATGTTCACCAAACTTTCAGGAGTTGTAGAAAAGTGTCTGAGGAAGCTTGGTGTCTCTAGGTGGTTGGGGGCCAGTGTTACAGCCATTTAAATTGCAGATGAATTGACGGATCGATCCATCGATTTGTCAAAGAATATTCATATATTCGTATTCGTTGATCCGTTAACCTTGACGAATAATGGATCAAAATGAATCACCATTTTTTTCATTTGTCCCCATCTCTAGTTTTGCCATTTTCAGTACCTTGCTTCTGGCAAGGTTTGGCAAAATCACTTAATTTGCTGCCCCATCCCTGGCCAATAAAAATTCTGTGCGACCCTTTGCTTAATGTGAGAGATGCCCATGTGTGCTCCAAATACATCTTTGTGTGCTTTTTCCAGAATCTTTTCTCGGTATTTAACAGGGACAATTAGCTGTTTGTGGGGCGCTTCTCCACCCCTACAAGGTGGCATTAAAACCTCCCTATACAATAGGTCTTGGTACACACAATGCCTCTCTGGATGTTCAGGGGACAGTGGAATTGGATTCTCCTTAACTTAACAAAGCAATTGTTTAAGGTGCTATCTTCCTTTTGTTCCTTAATAAAGGAGGAACTATTAGGATTTTTCATCAGCACCAAATCAGCAGTCTCCCTTATTTCAGGATGTTCCCCTAAACCGGGTCTTTCAACGAGAGTGTCAGTGGCTGGGATTCCCATGCTTTCCTCAGCAACTACAATCTGCCTCCCCTGAGAGTGGATTACCATGCAAACACTCTGCACATGCTTTGAGAGATCCAAACCAATCAGACAAGGAGCTGGGATTTGATCTGACACACCTACTTTCCATACACCAGACCACCCATGGTAATTCAATGCTACTCTAGCCCTACAGAATCAGAACTGATCCCTTTGAGGGCAATTCTCTCCTGTTCCATCATGTTTTCTTTAGGAATTATGTCCGGGTGACAGATAGTTACTTAGGAACATGAGTCCCTAATACCTAGATACTTTTTACCATTGATAAAAATAATTTCTCCAGAGCTTTCCAGTAAGTTTTGATCACACTTGATTAAACAACATTGTCTCACTCTGCTCTCAGGAAGCTCTGGGCTCTCTGCCAAGTCCATTCCCTTAGCAACAGTGCAGCTGTTAGAGGCTTTAACTGCCAATAGATGAAGGCAAAATACTTTTTTAGGCTGACTGAAATTTCGATTTTTATGAATTTCACATTGGGACAAAAATGTCCTTCTTTACCACAAGCATAACATTGCTTATTTGCCCTATGTTCAGAGTAAAGGGATTTAGTAACTTTTTCCTCAGGGTTATTTGATCTCAGTAGGCTTTGCTCTGAGAATGAAGGTCTTCCTTTAAAATGGCTTTCTTTAACTTGAGTATGACTAAGGTAATTTTTACTGGATTGGGATGCTCTCTTACTGTTGTCCCAAACTTTTCTATCAATTTTTACCTTGGACAATCGAGGATCTTTGATCCCACTAATAGAATCAGCATATTCAGATGCCTGTTGCACATTTTTAGGATCCTTGTCCTTGACAAGATAACACAACTCCCCTGGTAAAATTGAATAAAATTGTTCTAATCTAAACACATTTCTCATTTGGTCTAAGGAGGTGACCCGTTCCTGTTCTACCCACTTATTAAGATACTGAGTTAAATGTGTCCCAAGTTGAGTAAAAGACTCCTCAGGTTTCTTTGAAATTGATCAAAATTTTCTCCTGAGATGCTCTGAATTAATCCCAAATCGGGAATACACCATCTTTTGGTAAGCCTCAAAATCTCTAGCTTGTTCAAAAGGCATCTGTGAATAGATCTCAGATAAAACTCCCCCTATCTGTGACCTTAAAATTATCATCCCCTCATCATCTTTAACCCCGAAGTCCCAACAAGCTCCCTCAAAGGAAATCAGGAAAGATTCGGGACAATCTCCTTTCCGATATTGGGGAAATTTCTTTAGATCAATATTTGAGGGATTTCCCACACTGGAATTATTATATGGGCAGCTATTTCCAATTTCTTCATCTCAATTTGGAACTGCATTTCTCTTTGCCTGGTTTCTTGCTCAAATTCCTTTTTCCTTTCAAGTTCTCTGATTTTTTCTTTTTCCAATTCTAATTGGTTTTTCATAGCTAACCCCTTCAGTTTAAATTCCTGTTCCAGCTTCCATTTTTCAAAACCTTGTGAGCTTTGGATATTTTCTCCTTCTGAGGCAATTATTACTGGTTCGTCAGTTTCTTCATCACTTTGAATTTGAGGGTTCCCATTTCCCTCAGCACCCTGGAGCTCAACCTGTGCCTCCATAACCAACTTTTTACTTCGTTTGGGTGGCATAAACAATACAATTTCTTATTAAATTGGACTGGTTCTTTTCCTTCACAAGAGCCAAAAGGGCCTCTTCTTGGGATTCCCCTGACCTGGGTTCAGAAGCCCTGAAACTAAGTCTTCCACAAGACTCTAATGGGTAACCACTTCTTACACCACAGATCCTAACCCCTTTTCCCTCCAGACTCAAGAAAATTCAATTTCACACTGGATTGTTTCGGATCCCACCACTATGCCACCAATTTGTCACGTTCCCGCATGGCCCTTGGTTGTTTCACCAAGCAAAGGTGCATGCTACGTGTCATTCAGCTGCCACCAGTTGGTTACATCA